>CM039673.1:255146823-257546823 GCA_022496015.1 Hordeum marinum
TCCTCCTAAAAAACTAATTAACTAACTAACTAACTAACTAACTTACTAACTTAACAGAAAAAACTAACTAACTAACTTATTTTTTCTAACCTAAGAAACTAAACTAAACTAGACCTAAATCTAAAAAAAGAACTAAACTAAACTAAACTAAACCTAAATCTAAATAAACAGGGCGTGAGTGGAGGAAGAACTCACCGGGATCAGGGAGAGGAGTCGCCCCAGCGTCGATCTACCGAGGCCCAAAAGGAACGAGGAAGAAAAGACCGCACCGCCGTCGATCTGGCAGCAAGGGAGGATGTGCTAGAAGGTGGCCCTGGAGGAGGCCGGCCGCTGAGAGCGGGACAGGGAGCAGGGGGCGCCGGTCCAGATCCTAGCGCCACAAGGGGGGCCTGGGCGGGGCCGGTGGAGGGGGAAAGGGAGGGGCGGCGTCGCCGCAGGGGAGGGGACGGAGCAGGGCCGATGGAGGAGGTCGGGGCAGGGGAGGGGGCGGGGCAGGGCCGAGGCGGGTGGTGGCGGTGGGGGTTGGGGGCGGCGGCAGGGCGCGGCGGGGGGAGCGGCGGGGCATCAGTGGTGGCGGGTGGCGGGCCGGAGCGGCATGGGGTCAGGGCGGCGGTGGGGTGCGGTGGGGTGCGGCGGGGTGCGGTCGGGGAGAGAGAGACAGAGAGAGAGAGCAAGAAGAGAGAGAGGAGGGGGTGGGCCGTTAGGTAGTGGCTTCCTTGCCATCTGCTAGCGGATGGCAAAGGATCTTTGCCGTCACCTAGCACACGACAAAGAGGTGGGGTGGGCCGTTGCAATAAGGTGACCTCCACTGGACCCCACCCCACCTCTTTGTCGTCTGCTGACGGACGACAAAGTTTCTTTGTCGCCTGCTAGCAAAACGGCAAAGAGGTGGCTGATGGCAAAGAGCTTCTTTGCCGTCAGCTAGTGTTTTGCCGGCTGTTTTTTGGAAACGGATTGCAAAGTGCTTCTTTGTCGTCCGCCAGCTAACGGTAAAAAATTGGCAGATGGCAAATTTGCTGATTCTAGTAGTGATACGTATATGGATTGCTAGTGAGAGTCATCCAGATTGGTGTTAAAGCTTGCATCGACATAACCCTTTACGACAAACTCTTTATCACCTCCATAATCGAGAAGTATTTTCTTAGTCCTTTGGTATCACCTCCATAATCGGGAAATATTTTCTTAGTCCTCTGGTTACTAAGGATAATTTTGACCGATGTCTAGTGATCCACTCCTGGATCACTCTTGTACCTCTTGACAGACTCATGGCAAGGCACACACAGGTGCGGTACACAACATGGCATACTATATAGAGCCTATGGATAAGGCATAGGAGACGACCTTCGTCCTTTCTATTTCTTCTGCCATGGTCGAGCTTTGAGTCTCACTCAACTCAACACCTTATAAATCAGGAAAGAAATCTTTCTTTGGCTGATCCATTTTGAACTCTTTCAAAATCTTGTCAAGGTATGTAATCATTTAAAGTCTTATCACACGTCTTGATCTATCTCTATAGATCTCGATGCCCAACAATTAAGTAGCTTTATCCAGGTCTTCCTTTGAAAAACTCTTCTCAAACAACCGTTTATGCTTTCCAGAAATTCTACATCATTTCCGATCAACAATATGTCAACCACATATATTTATCAAAAATTCTATAGTGCTCCCACTCACTTTCTTGTAAGTACAAGTTTCTCATAAACCTTGTATAAACCCAAAAGCTTTCATCACCTCACCAAAGCATATATTCCAACTCCGACATGCTTGCTCCAACCCATAGAAGGATTGCTGGAGCTTGCACACCTTTTAGCATCCTTAGGACCGACAAAACCTTCTGGTTGTATCACATACAACCTTTCCTCAAGTAAACCGTTAAGGAAACGATGTTTTGGCATCCATCTGCCAGATTTCATAATTGAAAAACGCACCAACTACTAACATAATTCCAACAGACTTTAGCATCGCTAACGGTGAGAAAGTCTCATCATAGTCAATATCTTGAACTTGGAGGAAACTTCTTTGCTAGAAGTCGAGCTTTATAAATGGTGACATTCGCCATCAGCATTTGTATTCATCTTAAAGCTCCATGTGTACTCAACGACCTGCTGTTCAATGGGCAAGTCTACCAAAGTCCATACTTGGTTTTCATAGATGGATCCTTTCTCGGATTTCATGGCATCTAACCATTTTTTGGAATCTGGGCCCGTTATTGCTTCTCCATAGTTCGTAGGTTCATCATTGTCCAACAAGATGACCTCTAAGACGGGGTTGTCGTACCACTCAGGAGGAGTACGCGTCCTTGTTGACCTACAAGGTTCGATAGTAACTTGATCCGAAGCTTCAAGATCATCATCATTAACTTCCTCTTCTAATGACGTAGGCTCCACAAAAACATCTTTCTATGCTGCGCTACCCTCTGTTTGAAATAAAGGTTCAACAACCTCATCAAGTTCAATCTTCCTCCCACTCAATTCTTTCGAGAGAAACTCTTCCTCGAGAAAGGACCTATTTATAGCAACAAACACTTTGCTCTTGGATCTGAGATAGAAGGCATACCAAATATTTCCTTAGGGTATCCTATGAAGATGCATTATTCCGCTTAGGGTTTGAGCTTAACATACGTAAGTATCTGTAGGATCGAAAGTAGTGCTAGAGGGGGGTGATTAGACTACTTGACCAAATAAAATATACTTTTTCCCAATTTTAATCCTTGGCATATTTTAGCATTCATAGTATGTCAAGTACACCCTACACATGCATCTCTAAGAGTATAGCAACAAAAAGTAAAGACATTGCACATGTAAGTAAAGAGAGGGTAAGAAAAGAAAACGCAATTGGTGACACGATGATTTTTCCCATGGTTCCGATAGGTGGCACTATCGTACATCCAAATTCATGGAGTCTTCAACCCATGGAGGGTAACGGCTACGAGAGTCCACAGAGGGCTCTACCCATGGAGGGTTCCACGAAGAAGCAACCTTGACTATACCATGATGGCCTACGTCCACGGAGGACTAGCCTTACTCGGGATAGATCTTCACGAAGTAGGCTATCTCCTTGCCCTTACAAACTTCTTGGTTCACTCCATAACACGAAGTAGGAGGCTCCCGAGCGACACCTAACCAATCTAGGAGGCACCACCCTCCAAAAGGTAATAGGCTCAGTAATTTCGATGAACTCCTTGCTCTTGTGCTTCAAGATGATAGACTCCTCAACACACAATCACTCTCTCACAGCTATGGCTTGGTAGAGGAGATGGGATTGGTGGAAAGAAACTCGGGGAGGCTAGAAATCAAGATCCATATGGTTGGAGTGGAAGATCTTGACCTCAACACAAGGGTAGGTGGTTCTCTCTCAGAAAACTGATATGATAGGTATGGAATGGTTCTGAGTGCTTCTCTTTCGAGTAGGTGGTGGTGAAGGGGTATATATAGGCATCCCCAAAAACCCAACCGTTACACATAATAAGTCAGACTCGGTGACACCGATGTGTTAATCTCGGTGGTACCGAAGTGACCACATGGTGGCAACTTTTGAATCTCGGTGAGACCGACATAGCAATCTCGGTTGCACCGATAAGGTGACCAACGGTCAGAATGCTCAATCTCGTTGACGCCAATTCGACAATCTCGGAGGGACCAAAACTGTGAACGTGTGTAACAGAAATTTGGCAGCCAACTCGGTGGCACCGAATGCAGTATCGGTTGCACTGAAAGTCTAGGGTTTGGCTAAGTTCGTCTAGGGTTTGGAATCGGTGGCACCGAATGTAGAATGTTGGTTGGACCGATTTTGAGTATTTGGCTTTGGACAGACTTTGGTGGGAGAGTTTGTGGGTGTCTTTGGTGAATATCACTTGTGCACGTATGAGCATTTTTTTCACCAACAAAACCTTACCCCCTTTTAATAGTATTGGCTTTCCTATGGCCTCAAAGTGATTCCTCACAAATATAAAATGTAGAGTCCTTTTGCTTGAAGTTTTGCCAACCTATTTCCTTCATCTTGGGGTATTCCACAATCTCTTTGCCAACCCATCATTGAACTTTTCGTGAAACATACTTGATGGAAACATTAGTTCATCGACTTATATGTTGTTATGAATTACCAAAACCACCAAGGGAGCAAATGTGCTTTCAACCCCCCCTTTTTGGTAATTGATGACAACATATGTTGAAAGCTTCGACATATGATATAATCAATGAATAGAATCGTTGCTTTGAGAAGTATGTGATAATGAAGAGCTCCCCCTAAATTTGTGCATTATTTTGAATTTGCGTTTGAATGCAAATGCACAATCGATTAGGTGCATGTGGCACTTCTTCCATGTCACATACATCTTGGTGGTGTGCGAGAATAATTAGAATTAACAATAGAGCACAACACAATTAAGCAATGTGAGTGATCATCACATAATCATCAAGTGATAGAAAATAGTAGCAACACACATAACAGCGTATGATCACACACAAACACAAAAGTATCTCAAGTCAAACCAAAAGAAACAAATGTTTTGTAAAACCAGGAAATAAGAACAGACACTCTCTCACTCGAAGCCTAAGATCTATATACACTTCACCCCCTTTCGCAACAAGTTACCAAAAAGCTCGAAGAGATATAGATAATCATTCTGTGGCTGATCTCCTCCGGTCGTCGATGTCATAGTCGAGAGAACTGCGCCGGTGAAGTCTTCCGCTGAAGTTTGGGATGGAGCTGGAGTAGATACTGGAGGCACTAGAGCTGATGGAGCTAAAGATACTGTGGCTAGAGCAAAAGATGAAGGCCTCTTCTCTAGAGCTGGTACTGTAGGAGTCCTAGCGTTATTCATAAACTGGGCACTCATCCTGACAGGTGCACTATCTTCCTCATCATCATTAGAAGAATCAGATTCTGAGGAGTGGCGATGAATTGGGGCTTCATCAACCTCCTTCTTGAGCTCATTGACTGTCTTAGTCAGCTCATCAACCTTGTCATTCAGAGTTTTCACTCTATCATCAATAATGTTCACAAGGCTCTCTTGAGTATCCATGATGGTCTTGATATCCTTCTTCATCTCCATGATAGTGGTGATCAAAAGATCCATATGCTTGTTCCTAGACCTAGGAACCTGAGCACTAGTGGCTCGAGCTACCTCTGGTTCTGCCTCTGCATGTGCCCGAGCTGTAGTTGATGTGGGATGATCTGGGTCCATCACCACAATGTTATCCTCAAAGTCCGGCTGAAGTGGAAAACGGGGACTGTCCAGAGCAAATATGTGCTTCTCAAGCTAAGTGTTGATGAGCATCTGGATATAGGGTGCGTAGTAGCATGAGCACTTCTTATCAACAACAACCCTCTTTACAGTCTCTATAATCAAGTCCATCACTCGAATCCTGGTGTGATGATCAAGATGGATGAGCATGTTGATGGAGTATCCACGAATCATCTTCTCATCTCCAGAGTTGGGCATCAAGGTATGCCTCAGGATGGTGTTAATGGTACGAAGGCCTGGCTGGAGAAAGTAGATGGAGCCATGCTTGTGAGATTGCACTTTGTCTGTAGGGATAGGATTATACGTGTCCTTCATGGCATTGTGGCTCTCCTTGGATTCTATGTAGACATACAAATCTCCATCCTAAACCTCTAGGACTCCTAATATGGTAGCCCAGTCATCAACAGTAGATTCATATCTAGCTCCTTCAATCATCCAGACAATCCTACCATCTCCATAGAAATGTGCAGTGGAGTAAAATGGCATGATCATGTCAACATTCAAGGCAGTAAACTCTCTGGCAACAAACTCATCAAGTCCAATGCAGTGAAAATTGTCTTGGACACATGGAAAGTAGTCCTCATTCTCCTTGATGTACTTCCAGTCAATATATCTCATGTCACTGACTGCTGGGCTCTTGTCTAGCAAAACTGTCTCATAGAATTCTTGCTGCTCTTTGGTTTAAAATCTGTAATCAAAAGTAGTCTTTCTCCTCTGGGAATATGGATCAATAGCTCTCCATGCCCTCAAGCCTGAATCCTTCCTATTCTTCATATCCTTAGCAACTAGGTGACTCACATCATGAATTGGAAGGTGAGGTCTGAGCTTCATCAGAACAGACATAGCATCATCATCTTATGCTTCTCTGAAAGTGGATTTCTTGTTCTTTTTAGAAGCACGTATATCTCTGGTATTCCTCTTGGACTTCTGTGCAGCAGCTTTCTTTGAAGATTCCTTGGTGCTCTTGGAAGGGCCTGGCTTGGGCATAGCATCAGCCAACAGTTTCTTGGCTTTATTCTTAGGAGGGGCCTGAGCAGCAGGTTCCACCTCTTCCTCCTCAGCTACATCACCAACAGTAGTAGCCTCCTCTGGACCCTCGAACATGGAGGTAGGGCTGCCCTGCACACGGATGACCCTCTTCCTGGCTGTCTTCTTATCTCCTGCCTTCTTAGGCAATGCTTTTCTGGGGACCTCAACAGACACTGTCGTCCTAGCACTCTCATGTGCTTTGAAGTTTTCTGCAGGTGCATAAATTTTGCGGACTACCTTCTTGGATAAGGTGGCCTCATTGGCATCATACCTAGAAGCCTTCTCTTGCTTCTTCGAAAGAATCTCTTCTGGGACAAAATCATAATCCTCTTCATCTGAGTTGAATCTCTTCCTGGTCCTTGTTGCAGCCTTAGGCAACCCATGAGAACCGGGAGTGCCTGGATCTGAAGATGTACTAGACTCATGACTAGTGCCTGAACTCATCTCAACATTCTGCTCTGGCAAGTTCTGACTGTCTGACCCTAACATGTTGACCCTGTGAAGAGAGTATAGAAGAGTGGAATAGGATAAGTCATCACAAAATGTAGATGTTTTTGAAAGTTTGAGCAAAATATTTTCAAGTTTTGCATTTTGTCAAATGAACATCGGTACAGCCGAAGCAAAAATATCGAAGCTACCGAGATTGACTTTCTCATTAGCCGAAACTTGGCACCCCTTTTGGTGAGACCAAAAGTTGCACTCGGTTTCACTAAGAGAGTTCTCATTAACACAGACATACAAATCGGTGACACCAATTTGCCTGCTTCGGTTCCACCGAGTTTCATCGGGCGGACGGCAAAACCCTAAAATCCATGGTTCTCTAATCTACGGGATTTTCTTTGTGGATGGAATGCTTTCAAACTATGGATTGATACGTCTTCGTCGTATCTATAATTTTTGACTGTTTCATGCCAATATTCTACAACTTTCATATACTTTTGGCAACTTTTTATACTATTTTTGGGACTAACATATTGATCCAGTGCCCAATGTCAGTTCCTGTTTGTTGCATGTTTTTTGTTTCGCAGAAAATCCGTACCAAACAAAGTCCAAACGGGATAAAAACTTATGGAGATTTTTTGGAATATATGTGAATTTTGGGAAGTGGAATCAACAGAAGGCGGTGCCCGAGGGGCCCACAAGCCTGCCAGGCATGCCCTGGGGGGTGGGCGCGCCCTGAGGGCTTGTGGCTACCCCTTAGGTCGGTTGGAGCTTTCCTTCGGCCACAAGAAAGATATTTTATAAGGAAAATCCCCTCAAAATTTCAGCCCGATTGGAGTTACGGATCTCCAGATATTTAAGAACGGTGAAAGGCCAGAATCTGGGAGCGCAGAAACAGAAGGGAACAGAGAGAGAGATCCAATCTCGGAGGGGATCTCGCCCCTCCACCGCCATGGAGGCCATGGACCAGAGGGGAAACCCTTCGCCCATCTAGGGAGGAGGTCAAGGAAGAAGAAGAAGGAGGGGGGGGGGGCTCTCTCTCCCTCTCTCCGGGTGGCACCGGAATGCCGTCGGGGCCATCATCGTGACGACGATCTACTCCAACAACTCTGTCATCTTCACCAACACCTCCATCACTTCCCCCATATATCTACAACGGTCCACTCTCCCACAACCCGCTTTACCCTCTACTTGAACATGGTGCTTTATGCTTCATATTATTATCCAATGATGTGTTGCCATCCTATGATGTCTGAGTAGATATATTTTGTCCTATTGGTTGATTGACGATCATGATTGGTTTGAGTTGCATGTTTTTTTATTGGTGTTGTCCTATGGTGCCCTCCGTGTCGCGCAAGCGTGAGGGATCCTTGATGTAGGGTGTTGCAATGTGTTCATGATTTGCCTATGGTGGGTTGCTTGAGTGACAGAAGCATAAACCCGAGTAGGTGGGTTGTTGCACATGGGGGTAAAGAGGACTTGATACCTTATAATGCTATGGTTGGGATTTACCTTAGTGATCTTTAGTAGTTGCGGATGCTTGCTAGAGTTCTAATCCTAAGTGCATATGATCCAAGTAGACAAAGTATGTTATCTTATGCCTCTCCCTCATATAAAATTGCAATAATGATTACCGGTCTAGTTATCAATTGCCTAGGGACAATTCCGCAACTCCTA
This sequence comes from Hordeum marinum, assembly GCA_022496015.1. Lineage (NCBI taxonomy): Eukaryota > Viridiplantae > Streptophyta > Magnoliopsida > Poales > Poaceae > Hordeum > Hordeum marinum. Next base: position 255,155,216 of record CM039673.1, read on the forward strand.
CCACAACTTTTCCACACTCATTAAACTAACTTAGTTCTTTCTTTATCTTAGCAGCCCCTAGTTTTTATTTACGTGCTCTTTATTATCTTGCAAACCTATCCTATCACACCTTCAAAGTACTTCTAGGTTCATACTTGTTCTAGGTAAAGCAAATGTTAAGCGTGTGTAGAGTTGTATTGGTGGTCGATAGAAATTGAGGGAATATTTGTTCGACCTTTATCTCCTCGATGGGTTCGACACTCTTACTTATAGAAAGAGGCTACAAATGATCCCCTATACTTGCGGGTTATCATGGATAGATGGGAAATAAACCCTTATGCACAAGATTTGGATAGAGGAGCGCGAGAGGGGGCGGAATCCATACCCTAATGCAACGATGGATCCACTACAATGGGGACATTGGTGAAGAAAACGTCGATGGTGCCGATTCCCAATGTCGGAGGCGCTCGGGGAAGGCAAGGTGATGGTCGGGGTCTTCGGGCGGCAGCTAGGGTTGTGGAGGCACGACGTTTGACGAATGAAATTCAAAGCGTCGGGGTCCACCGATTATATACCCATAGCTGTCGGTGACACCGATTTGATATTTACGGTGTCACCGAGTTTCACAATTGTTAGTTGACAGGGAAACTCGGTGTAATTGAGAATATGAAATCGATCTTACCAAGGCAAGAAATCAAGATCAACCCTAGGCATACGGTGAGACCGAGAATTGTGGGTTGGTTCCACTAAGATGCACTTGGGAGGTTTTAATGGCCAGTCCTTGATGATAGGAACTCCGAGTGCTCCTCACATAGAGTGATCGAGAAGTACTTGTTCAAATTTTGTGATGCAGCATGAATAGAGTATGAGGTGAGAAAGCATAGATAGCTAAAGAAGTGGTCCTAGGCATTCTTGTATATCCAATTGGAAAATAAATATGAAAATCCAAATAGTAATAGTTGGATATCCTCAAATGAGTAAATAAATGTAGACCAACATGCTCACACAATAAGATGTTAAATGAAATCAAGGCAAACATGCACAAACACAATAGCATCTAACAAGCACTTTGGCGATGACGGAGTCATCTGTATATGAGTATATTGACTTAGGAGCCAAGTAAGAATACTTGATCATAGTTCACACTCATCGTTTAAGCACAAGTGGGGTTACCACTTTCACATAAAGCATTTAATGTTGTCACATTCTTATGAGATGCTTTAACTCAAGTCTTAGAGTAAAGCTCCCCCTTGATGTGACATCCCCCCATAATAGGGAGAAACTATCCTTGGGTTTTGTCGAAGAAGACTTCAAGTTGGTGAGGTAGTGGTGGATGCTCAAAGTTGATGAAGATCACCAAGAGTTGGGAGCATCCTTGTTGTTTCATTAATCTTCTCACCTACATGGGTTAGTCCCAGCACACAAGATACAAATACAAGGATATCTATGGACATGGAGTGCAAAGCATATGTGATGATGTCCATTGATTTGTTGATTACCTTGTCCCTTGCTTACCTTTGAGGTAATGTGTGACTCCTTGAACTATTGCAAAATGTTGACGTTGTTTGCAACTAGTTCTTGCCAATAATGAATTTGAGTGAATTTCATTGACGGAGTCACCCCTCAAGAACTCTCTAGTTCTTCTTCTTGGTAACCCACATCAAGTTTATGAGGATCCTTGGTGTTGAATTAGCACTTGTAGAAGTTGGGCTTGTAGTAGCCTTGGGAACCTACTTCACCAAAGTTTGGGATTCATCTTCATATGAGTCAATGTCCTCTTGAAGTTTGTTCTTGTCCTTGAGCATGGTGTCTTGTGGTGTAAGGTCATCTTGAGCTTTTGTTCCCTTGGGAAGAGTATTTTCATACGTCTCCTTTTAAGGATCAAACTTGGGATCAGGGGTATTGACCTTGTTCCCATTCAACTCCATTAGCGTTGAAGTAGCCAAAACCACGATTCTTCCGGGATCCTCCATGCTTGCGTACAATCTCCTCAAATTGTTTGCACCCTTCAAGACTCTTGTAGATACCTTTCTCTATAATCCCTTTCAAAAGTTCATTTTCTTGCTCAAGTGCAACTTGGCTAAGAGAAGAGTTAGTGGGATCAAGAGAACTACTAGAAGCAATATCATTGGATTTACCATTTTTATTGCTACTAGTTGAAGAACCTTTCTTTCCTTTGTTACTAGCTTGCTTAGACTTAACTTGAGGCATGTATGTAGATAACAGAAGTCGTTTGGCCAGATAAGAGGAAGTCTTCCTTCGAAGATCATCATTGATAGCTTTAAGGAACTCATGATCTTGCTCTAAATTGAGCTGCTCGAAGCGTAGCTTCTCATGTGTCCTTACAAGCTCTCTATGATCTTCTAGAGTTGACTTGTGAGCTAACTTAAGAGTTTTTAGTTCTAGAGTTAGTAATTCTATTTCCAACATATCATCATCACACGACTTATCTACACTAGAGTGAGTAATAACAAGTTCATTTTGACTAACATTACTAGTTTTGTCAAATAGCAAGTCATCTTCATCACTATTGAAATCAAGATACTCGGAGTGTGATACCTTGGGGCCCTTAGCCATGAAGCAACTTCCACTCCCTTCATTTGGTGAATCAAATAGATCATAGGAGTTGGTAGTCACTAGTGCAATTCCGGCAACACCTTCATCTTGACTATAGTCGGAGTTCGAGTGATAGTTTATCTCGGAGTGGTTGTCGGAGTCGGAGCCGGAAACCCATTCACCAATATGAGCTTGATGTTTCCTTCTTGAGTAGATCTTGGTGTGCTTGTACTTCTTCTCCGAGTCCCTACTTCTCCTTGAGGGTCTTCATTCATAACGATCATCTCTACTCCTTCTCTCTTTTCGAGGTGACTCGTCTCTTGACCTTCGTATTCTTGGTGACTCTTATCTTGGTTTGTAGGGAGCCATGCACTCATTCGAGTAGTGTCCGGGATTCCCACAATTGTAGCAGTTTCGGTCACGACTTGACGAATGCTTCTCTTCATATCTTGAGTTGGAGCTTCGATCTTTGCTTCTATTCTTGTCGAACTTGTTGAATTTCTTGACCATGAGGCTTATCTCTTCATTTTTGAAAAGTTTGTCGCTTGAGGTAGCGAGAGCATCACTTGTGGCTTTGTAAGCACCGCTAGAATTTTGGTGAAGCTCGTCCTTGTCTTTGAGTATCATCTCATGAGCAAGAATTCTACCAATCACTTCCATTGGCTTGAGATCTTTGTAGTTGGGCATCATTTGGATCAATGTGCAAATGGTGCCATATCGATCATCCAAAGCTCGATGCATCTTCTTGATGATGAATTTGTTAGTCATTTCTTCGCTTCCTAAGCCGGCAATCTCATTGGTGATGAGAGCTAGCCTAGAGTACATCTCAGCGACTCCTTCACCATCCTTCATCTTGAACTTGTCAAGTTGACTTTGAAGAACATCCAACTTGGATTCTCTCACAGATTCTATAGTTTCATGCATATCAATTAAAGTATCCCACATCTCTTTTGCATTCTCAAGACGGCTGATCTTTTTGAATTTTTCGGGGCATAGGCAGTTGAAGAGAATGTCACATGCTTGAGCATTGAGTTGCAACATCTTCAACTCATCCGCGGTCGCTTCACGATCGGGTTCCTTTCCTTCCGCAAAGAATTCACCTTGCATGCCAATACGAACAATAGCCCAAACGGAGGGGTTATGACCAAGAAAACGCATTTTCGTTTTGTGTTTCCAACTAGCAAAGTTAGTGCCATCAAAGTACGGACCTCTACGGTGATAATTTCCCTCACTAGACGCCATACTTCTCCTAGTTCTGAGACCAATGCAATGGAGACCAAAGCTCTGATACCACTTGTAGGATCGAATGTAGTGCTAGAGGCGGGGTGATTAGACTACTTGACCAAATAAAATCTACTTTTTCCCAATTTTAATTCTTGGCAAATTTTAGTATTCATAGTATGTCAAGTACGCCCTACACATGCATGTCTAAGAGTATAGCAGCGAAAAGTAAAGACATTGCACATGTAAGTAAAGAGAGGGTAAGAAAGCAAATGCAATTGATGACACGATGATTTTTCCCATGGTTCCGATAGGTGGCGTTATTGTACAGCCACGTTTATGCAGTCTTCAACCCATGGAGGGCAACGGTCGCGAGAGTCCACGGAGGGCTCTACCCACGGAGGGTTCCACGAAGAAGCAACCTTGACTATACCATGAAGGCCTACATCCACGGAGGACTAGCCTTACCCGGGGTAGATCTTCACGAAGTAGGCGATCTCCTTGCCCTTACAAACTTCTTGGTTCACTGTGGGGACCCCGACTCATAAGTCGTGATCACGGAATGTACGTGCAAAGTGATCCCAAAGATCAATGCTCATTGAACACATAGAAACTGAATAACAAGAGTCTTAGATCCATTACATACCGGTTTACTCAACTATGGCCTTTATGGCCAAGTCTTCATACGATCGCAGCGGAAATCTTCAATGATAGCATGAACCCATGCCATCTGCCTTAACCCTATAGGCATTCTGACTGGGAAGCGTCCTAGCTCGCATGTCCGTCACCAAGGTAATCTTCATCATAACCTGATCTTTCATGCCTAGCCAATAAAATAACTAGTGGCAAGCCAATGAGTACTTTGAATGTACTAGCAAGCAACCCATGTTTGGAACAAGGCAATAACAATGCATGAAATGACACTAAGTAGGTATTTTGCAGAAAGCTAATTTTGATTTCAATGACATGATCAATTAAGAATATAACCATGCATCAACAGTTGGCACATATCCATATGGACAACTTACAGATATCATCATAAACAGGGGGTTGAACCTCTTATGTTCAGTCATCATGTCAAGTCATCTGACTTATCTCACATATCATCTCTGTGTCACCCACACACACACCAAGTTGTGAAAACATCGGACCGAGTTTAAGAAGGACCGCCAACTGTCCATGACTATGGACACGGCTATTCGAATAGTTTTACACTCTGCAGAGGTTGCGCGCCTTACCCACAAAACTCGGGGAACTTCCGTGTCATCCACGACTCGTGGTATATTATATACCCGAGGTAAGCACCCGAACAATGCCTTTCCCATGGTGATACTAAACAAAGAGTCCACTTGTTGGTGCCATCCCTCATGATATACATCACATGTATCATCCATGAGGGCACGCAACGGTATGCTCAGCGCCTATAAAGATAGTGCATGGCCTTCCACTTCCGGGATGACCCCATCTTGAGAGTGACCATTTCACTCTCGCCACTGGTAATGCGGGCTCCCTGGTAGCACCAACCATAGTAATGAACAAATCCCCTTCCCATATAGGGGTAGAGTGGTCGCACATGTAAGGTTGGGACAGTCAACAAATCTTAAAACTCTCCGTTTTTTAGAACACACCCTCAACTTGCTCCGATACACCACTTCTTTATCAAGTGGTTACCTAGCTGATCACCATCTCCCTCGGGCATTAGTGGCACCCGACGGGTTTTTTGAAAAGTCTTTGAAAGCATTTTGTTTCCATCACCATGCATATTCCCTATCCCACTTGCATAGCATCTATTAGTATCCTATCTACAACCACCTACATGACCCTCATAAGGTGTTAGGGTTATGCACGATGCAAGTGTCAATGGCAAAGTATCGGAAGCATCTCACTAAAGTGGACACCACATCATCATGATCAGTACAACAAAATGAAGTGCTATATGCCATGCAATAAAAGGGTTCATAGTCATGGTCAAAGGGCTGCTTGCCTGGCTCAGCAAAGTCTTCGAGGTCTTCACACGCTTCTTGTCCATTTCGAGCACTTCGTCTACTTCATCAACTATCGCCGGAAACAACCGCAATAAGCAACACAACAAGTAGAAAATAAAGTACTCTATAAATAGGAGTTTTATTTTTCTTGGACATCTCTGGTCATAAGGAAAATAACCAAGGAGATTTTGGTGGATGAGGGTTAAGGGGGAGTTCTGAATGGTGGGAATGATGGAAATGATGATTCTTTAAGATGTCAGCAGAAAATATTTTTGTAAAAAGGAGTGGATGGACCCAACAAATAGGGCATGATTCTAGAAACATGTGGGAAGTGGTTTTACTGGATTTGGAGTTGTGATGATTTTCCTATGAATTTCCTAAGAGGAAATAAATGGAAAAAGGGAGCATTTATTAGGTCAAGCAGAATAGGGGCATGGGAAAAATGTTAACCATGCCTAGACAATTATGGTATGACATTAAGAGCTTCTGGAAATTTGGATCACTCCATTTGGTGTTGATTTGAGTCCTCTATAGATTCTTGCAAGTGGGGCATGAATAGTTCAAATTTGAATATAAATTTGAACAATATAAAGAAGTTTGTAGGAAAAATATGTAAGACATATTTTTGGATAGATCATGATTTTAGAAATCTATAGGAACTTGAATCAATTGATTTGGAGTCCAAATGAGTTTTCTATGATTTATTTAGTGCCAGTGGAAAAAGAAAAAGGGCAAAGAAATTACCCAACGGGCCCAAGTTGCGCATTGAGTGCAACTTAGCACCGCAATGCACTAGGCTGGCCCAGTTGCTCGGCCAGGCGCGTGAACGGCCACGCCGGAGGTCTATTCCCCTAGAAGGCTCCTTCCCCGTGAGGAGGCGGCCGCGGGCAACCCGCCTTCACATAAACTAGCGGGCCCGACCAGCTGGGTCACCGACAGGTGGGCCCCGCTCATCAGGACCTCCTTCCTCCTCCCTCTCGAGCAGAGGAGGGTAGGGGAGGCAGAGCCGAGTGGCTCCAGCGCTCGCTCTGGCGGCTCCGGCCACCTCCGGTGATGCTCCGGCCATCGGCGTGCTCGGGAGGGAGCCCTGAATCCATCTGGTGGCCCCTTTTTTGCGGGGAAGCGCCAAGGCGAGCGGAGCTTCAGCTGCATCGGAGACCGACGATGGCAAGGATGAACCCGATGATTCGGGCATGGCAGGAGGAAGCAGATGCATGAGGAAGATCAGGCTAGGTGAGGGCGATCATCCGGTGCCCTAGGGGAAGAGGAGGAGCTCGGGACGGCTCGTATTTAAGGGGAGGCTGATGGCATGGCTCCAGCCATTGCCGTTGATACAGATGATGAAAGGGAGATTGGAGGGGGGTTGGGAGGTTGGTGAGAGGGGGAGAGAGCCTAGGGAGGCGAGAGAGATGCTCGGGGAGGCCTTATATGGTCGGGCTCGAGCCTGCCGTGGACGATGCCCATGGCCATAGCACTGCTATGCCTAGGGGTCGCGGGGGAGAACTAGGGCATGTCTACGGGCCTCGTGGACGTGGACCATGTCAAGGGAAGAGGAGAGAGGGAGCGGGGAGCGTTGGGTCCTCGCATGTGTGAGCATGCTCACTAGCCGAGCTGGGCGGCTTCGGGCACGCGCGGGAGGAGGAGAGAGAGGAGGGGTCCGACCATCTTCCGTGTTGTGGACGTTGAGGGGGACACGGGGGACATGCTGGGGAGGCCCGAGGCTGTCGGGAGCATCCGTTGGGCGGCGGCTGTAGTGCGGGTGCGCATTGTAGCGCGCTCCAGAGCGCGAGCTCTGCATGCCGGGGCATGCTCTTGGCACTTTGGGCGCATCCACACATGTCTAGGGGATCCAGTGGAGCTCAAACATGGCACATAAGGCCAATGGGTGTTCTAGAGGTGCCTTAGCGTAGTAGAAAAGGTGAGAGGGAGAGAAATGGGTGCTGTCCAGGTGGTAAAAATGGAGGTTTACCCCCCAATCATTGAGCTATGCCCATGAGGATTTTACTGGAGGTACAAGGTATCTACAAGAGCCTGTGGTAAAAATTTGAGGTTGAGGAGATCAATGGAAGAGGTGAAAACAACAGTTTTGGCCTTTTGCTAGAAGGTGTTTGTGCTGGTTTTGAGCTGGCTAAAAGGGTCTCCTTGATATGAAATTTAATAGGATCAAGTGATAGGTGAAAATGAGGTTTATCACCAAGTTTGGGCTTATTTGATGAAAGTTGCCAATGTAAACTTGGTAAACCCTCGAAATGGACAGAAATGGGTTTCTATAGATCTGATCATGCTAAGGAATTCTCCATGATGATCCACTTGCTGTGGTGACATACTTTGTTGACTACAACATGCCCAAAAAGTTTGGGACCAAATGGGCAAACTTGACAATGCAAACATTCCCAAATTTTGAAATCAACAGAAAGGGGTTTGAGGGGATTGGGACAAGTTAATCTGTTCTCCTTGATGCACAACTTGGTGTGGATACATTATTGGATGATTAAAACATGTCCACAAAGTTTGATACCAATAGGAGACATTTGGTAATGTAGAGTTGGTCAATTTTGGATCTGGACAGAGAGGATTTTGGGATATTTTGGTGAACCAAAACAATTGGTATTGAGATAAAACTTGGCAATATGACTACATATATCATATGTGCCATGCTAGAATATTCTTGGATTTATTTGATAATATTTGTTATAGAAATATTTCGAATGCTTGGAATAGACAGAAATGGTTTTGGAGGGTTTTGTCCAATATTTACAACATGACCATGTGTGAAACTGTTATATATGGACAATATATGTCCACTGAGTTTTCCTAAATTTTCCCAAATATTGTTAAAGCTTTTAAATAATTTTTCCCTATAAAAGACCATTTCTGGCCTTAAGAAAAAGCCTTTAAATAAAATAGGAAAAAAATATTTAAAATAAATATTTGGTGGTTTTGGGAAGTCTTATATATAGTGGGTTTCAAATAAAGCATTTGGGGAAAAGGATCCACCCAATTTGGGGACTTGTAGTGCAAATCTCAAATCAGGGTTTTTTGAAAACCTAATTTAAATAAATGCTTTTTGGCCAAAATAATATTTTGTTAAAATATTTTGAAGTCCTATTCACATGGCATGATCATTGGAGAAGAGTTGGGATCAAGGAAAAGAGTTCTTGAGGGTATGAGGATGTTTTATGAATTTATAGAGCACCAACAAGCAATCAAACAAGCAAGCAAATCAACACACAAGTCAAGCATTTAAATGCACTCAATTTTTTTTAATTGGCCCTAATTTTTGAGTCATGTTAACTTAGTCATGAGAGGCAAAACACAGGGTGTGACATTCACTCAACAACACAAAGTAGGAGGCTCCCAAGCGACACCTAACCAATCTAGGAGGCACCACCCTCCAAAAGGTAATAGGCTCGGTAATGTTGATGAACTCCTTGCTCTTGTTCTTCAAGATGATAGACTCCTCAACACACAATCACTCTCTCGCCGATATGGCTTAGTAGAAGAGATGGGATTGGTGGAAAGCAACTTGGGGAGGCTAGAAATCCAGATCCATATGGTTGGAGTGGAAGATCTTGACCTCAACACAAGGGTAGATGGTTCTCTCTCAGAAAACTGATAGGATAGGTATGGAATGGTTCTGAGTGCTTCTCTTTCGAGTAGGTAGTGGTGAAGGGGTATATATAGGCATCCCCAAAAATCCAACCGTTACACACAATAAGTCAGACTCATTGACACCGATGTGTTAATCTCGGTGGTACTGAAGTGACCAAAAGGTGGCAACTTTTGAATCTCGGTGAGACCGATATAGGAATCTCGGTTGCACTGATAAGGTGACCAATGGTTAGAATGGTCAATCTTGGTGACGCCGATTTGACAATCTCGAAGGGACCGAAACTATGAATACACATTTCCCTGGTTTTACTAACATATTTCTACAGACTATTTTGTTTTTGACAGATTCTGTTTTCTTTGTGTTGTTTGCTTATTTTGATGTATCTATGGGTCGTATCGGGGGGTATGAGTCATGGAAAAGTTGGAATACAGTAGGTATTACACAAATATGAATAAATAATGATTTCACAACAGTACCTAAAGTGGTGATTTATTTTTCTTATACTAACGGATCTCATGAGTTTCCTGTTGAGTTTTGTGTTTTGAACTTTTCAAGTTTTGGGTGAAGATTTGATGGCCTATGGAATAAAGAGTGGCAAGAGCCTAATATTGGGGATGCCCATGGCACCCCAAGTCATATTCAAGGATGCCAAAAAGCCTAAGATTGGGGATGCCTCGGAAGGCATCCCCTCTTTCGTCATCAATCCATCGGTAAATTTACTTGAGGCTATATTTTTATTCACCACATGATATGTGTTTTGCTTGGAGCGTCTTGTATTATATGAGTCTTTTCTTGTTAGTTTGCCACAATCATCCTTGCTGCACACATCTTTTGAGAGACACACACTGAATCGTGAATTTGTTAGAATACTCTATGTGCTTCACTTATATCTTTTGAGCTAGGCAATGTTGCTCTAGTACTTCACTTATATCTTTATAGAGCATGGTGGTGTTATATTTTATAGAAATTATTGAACTCTCATTCCTCACTTATATTATTTTGAGAGTTTCTTAAAACAGCATGGTAATTTGTTTAGGTTATGAATTTAGTCCTATATAATGGCATCCAAGAGGGATATAATAAAAACTTTCATATTAAGTGCATTAACAACTATGAGAAGTTGGATTCCTTGCATATAGTTTTGAGATAATAGGGATGGTAATATGATATTCATGCTAGTGATTAGTTGTGAATTGAAGAGATACGTGTGTTAAAGCCTGTGATTCTTGTAGCATGCACGTATGGTGAACCGTTATGTAACGAAGTCGGAGCATGATTTGTATAATGATTGTCGACCTTTGTGTGAGGGTCGGGAGCATGCGATGGTTAACTCCTACCAACCTATCCCCTAGGAGCATGCGTCTAATGCTTTGTTTGATAACGAATAGACTTTTGCAATAAGTATGTGAGTTCTTTATGACTAATGTGAGTCCATGGATTATGCGCACTCTCACCCTTCCATCTTTGCTAGCCTCTCTAGTACCGCACAACTTTCATCGATACACCAAACTTTCCTTCCTCAAAACATCCACCATATATTCCTCAAAACAGACACCATATATTCCTCAAAATAGCCACCATACCTACCTATTATGGCATTTCCATAGCCATTCTGATATATATTGCCATGCAACTTCCACCATGTAGTTTTTCTATGACTTGCATCATCACTTCATATTTCATATAGAGTTATATTTTGTCATAGGAATCGAGTTGTAATTTATTTTTATTTGAGTTATAAGTAAATAAAAGTGTGATGATTTTTCATTAATAGACCATTGTCCCATGAGAGAAAAGGATGATGGAGGCTATGACTCCCTCACAAGTTGGGACGAGTATCCGGCTTTACAAAAAATAAAAGAGGCCAGCGAAGCCCAAACATAAAATAAAAGAGGCCATAGAAGCCCACCAAAATAAAAAAATAAAAAAATAAAAAAATTAGAGAAAGAGACAAGGGACAATTGCTACTATCTTTTTCCACACTTGTGCTTCAAAGTAGCACCATGATCTTCATGATAGAGAGTCTCCTATTTTGTCACTTTGATATAACTAGTGGATATTCATTATGCACGACCACCTATTTTTATTTTTGAGCTTTCATACACTTATAGCTCTAAGTGCATTTGTTGCATGGCAATCCCTACTCACTCACATTGATATCTATTGACGGGCATCTCCATAACCCGTTGATACGCCTAGTTGATGTGAGACTATCTTCTCCTTTTTCCCTTGCACCTCCTCCATATTATATTCCACCTATAATGATATATCCATGGCTCACTCTCATGTATTGCATGAGAATTGAAAAGGTTTGAGAACACCAAAAGTGTCAAAAAATTGCTTGACTTGTTCATCGGGGGTTGTGAATTATTTAGATAGTTTGTGTGGGGAAGCTAGAGCATAGCCAGACCATATGATTTTGTAGGGATGACTTTCTAAGGCCATGTTATTTTGAAAAGACACTACTACCTTGTTGGTGTGCTCGAAGTTTTACTATTTTTATGTCAATATTAGACTATTGTTTTTAATCTTATGGATCTAAATATTCATGCCACAATAAAGAATATTACATGGATAAATATGTTAGGTAGCATTCCACATCAAAAATCCTTTTTTATCATTCACATACTCTAGGACGAGTAGGAATTAATCTTGGGGATGCTGATACGTATCCAACGTATCTATATTTTTTGATTGTTCCATGCTATTATATTATCTATTTTAGATGTTTTATATGCATCAATATGCTATTTTATATTATTTTTGGGACTAACCTATTAATCTAGAGCCTAGTGCCAGTTTCTGTTTTTTCCTTGTTTTTGAGTTCCGCAAATAAGGAATATTAAACAGAGTCCAAACGGAATAAAACCTCTGGAATGATTTTTCTGGAATAAAAGGAAGCCACGAGACTTGAGAACCAAGGTAGAGGAGATGCCATGGGGCCACAAGCTCGCTAGCCGCGGCCAGGGGGGTACCCCGCGCCGGGCAGGCTTGTTGGCCCCTGGCAACTCCCTTAACCCTAATCTTTGGCCTATAAATTCCCAAATATTCCGTCATGATCAGAACGAGCCATGAAAACACTTTTTCGCCGCCAGAAGCCTATGTTCCCGAGAGATCCAATCTTGGAGTCTTTTTCGGTAATCTATCGGAGGGGGATTCGATCATGGAGGGCATCTACATCAATTCCATTGCCCCTCCGATGATGCGTGAGTAGTTCACCATAGATCTACGGGTCCATAGCTAGTAGCTAGATGGCTTCTTCTCTCTCTTTTCTTCACAATACCATGTTCTTCATGATCTTCATGGAGATCTATACGATGTAATACTCTTTTGCGGTGTGTTTGTCGAGATCCGATGAATTGTGGGTTTATGTTCAGATTATCCATGAATATTATTTGAGTCTTTCCTGAATTCTTATATGCATGATTTCATATGTTTGCAAGTCTCTTCGAGTTATTGGTTTGGTTTGGCCAACTAGATTGGTAATTCTTGCAATAGGAGAAGTGCTTAGTTTTGGGTTCAATCTTGTGGTGTCCTCACCCAATGAAAAGTAGGGGTAGCAAGGCACGTATTGTATTGTTTCCATCGAGGGTAAAAAGATGGGGTTTTCATCATACTGCTTGATTTATCCCTCTATCATGTCATCTTACCTAATGTGTTACTCTGTTCTTCATGAACTTAATACTCTAGATGTAGGCAGGTGTCGGTCGATGTGTGGAGTAATAGTAGTAGATGCAGAATTGTTTTGGTCTACTGGTCACGGACATGATGCCTATATGCATAATCATTGTCTTGGTTATCTCCATAATTATTCTCTTTTCTATCAATTGCTCGACAGTAATTTTTTCACCCGCCGTAATACTTGCCACCGTGAGAGTAGCCATCTAGTGAAACCTATGCCCCCCGGGTCTATTTTCCATATTATACTTTTAGATCTAAAACCAAAAATACTTGATGCCATATTTTTACTTTTATTTTTACTTTCCGTTCAGGCATCCTATTATATCTATCTCTATTAGATCTCATCCTTGGAAATAACCTTGAAGGGATTGACAACCCCTTTATAGCGTTGGGTGCAAGAGTTTGATTCTTTGTGTAGGTACATCTATTGGTGTCTCACTTGTATCTCCTACTGGATTGATACCTTGGTTCTCAAAAAATGAGGGAAATACTTATCTATTTTCTGCATCAAACCGTTCCTCTTCACGGGAAACCAACGCATGCTCGAGAAGTACTAGTATACTGTTCCCTTTGTCCTTTGGTATGTTACTTGCCCGAGATTCAATCGTTGGTATCTCTATACCTAGTTCAATCTCGTTACCGGCAAGTCTCTTTACCCATTCGGTAATACAAAGTCCCATGGCTAACACTTTAGTCACTTTGTTTGCAAGGCTTGTTGTGATTTGTATTACCGAGTGGGCCTTGAGATACCTTTCTGTTACACGATGTAACAAATCCCAGTCTTGATCCATGCCAACCCAATAGACACCCTCAGAGATACCTGTAGAGCACCTTTATAGTCACCCAGTTACGTTGCGATGTTTGATTCACACAAGGTACTCCTCCGGTGTCAGTGGGTTGCATGATCTCACGGTCATAGAAACAGATACTTGACATGCAAAAAACTATAGCAATAAACTGACACGATCATATGCTATGTTTATAGTTTGTGTCTTGTCCATCACATCATTCTCCTAATGATGTGATCTCGTTATCAAATGACATCTTATGTCTATGGCTAGGAAACCATGAGCATCTTTGATCAACGAGCTAGTCTATTAGAAGTATACTAGGGACATGGTGTTGTCTATGTATCCACACATGTATCTGAGTTTCCAATCAATACAATTCTAGCATGGATAATAAAAAATTATCATGAAAAATTAAATATGATAATAACTAATTTGTTATTTCCTCGAGGGTATATTTCAACATGGGGGCCACCTAGTGAGGAGCATCCACCAGGGCGCGCCAAGCACCCCTGGGCATGACCTGGTGGGTGGTGCTCACCCAGGCCCACCTCTGGAGCCCATCTTCTGGTATAAATTCCCAAAAAACATAAAAATTAGGAGGTGTAACTTGGGAAGGAGCACTTTTTCCCTCCCGTGGAGCGATTTCGGTGGGGGAACTTCCCTCCCGGAGGGAGAAATCGAAGCCATTGTCATCACCAACACCCTCTCATCTTTGGGATACCTATCTTCATCAACATCTTCAACAACACCATATCCTCTCAAACCCTAGTTCATCTCTTGCATTCAATCTTTTTCCCGGAACCTCAGATTGGTACCCGTGGGTGACTAGTAGTGTTGCTTACCTTGCGTAGTTGAATACTATATGGTTTATTTGGTGGAATATTATATGTTTAGATCCATTATGTTATTCATTACCCCTCTTATCTTGTGCATGATTATTATTTGTGAGTAGTTGCCTTTGTTCTTGAGGTCACGTGAGAAGTCATGTTGCGAGTAATCATGTGAATTTTATATGTGTTTGATATTTTGATGATATGTATGTTGTGAATCCCGTAGTGGTGTCATGTGAACATCGACTACATGTCACTTAACCATTCATGGGCCTAATGGAATGCATTGTGGAGTATTTATTAGATGATGTGGTTCTAGAGTGACATGATCTTAAACCCTAGTTTATGCGCTACTTCGTAAGGGGCTGATTTGGATCCATATGTTAAATGCTATGCTTAGACTTTGTCTTAATACTTTTCTCATAGTTGCGGATGCTTGCGAGGGGGTTAAGCACAAGTAGGTTGTTTGTTCAAGTAATAACAACACCTTAGCACCGGTCGACCCACATATCAAATTATCAAAGTAGCGAACACGAATCAAACCAACATGATAAAAGTGACTAGACGAAATTCCTGTCTACCCTCAAGAACACTTTGCCTATTACTAGTGATTGTTCTGGCCTGTCACACAAAATTATTGGGATACCTTGCTGCACCTTACCTATTGTTACCGTTACTTGCTCGTTACAATTTGCCTTGCTATCAAACTACTTGCTATTGCTTGCAAAAATTACCTTGCTGAAAACCGCTTATCATTTCCTTCTGCTCTTCGTTGGGTTCGACACTCTTAATTATCGAAAGGACTACGATTGATCCCCTATACTTGTGTGTCATCAAGACTCTTTTCTGGCGCCGTTTCTGGGGAGTGAGGCGCTCTTGGTAAGTGGAAATTGGTGAGGAAAAACTTATACTACGTGCTGAAATGTATTGCTAGTTGCTACCATGGAGAACAATCCTTTAAGGGTTTTGTTTAGGGTATCTTCACGTCGATCGGAACCACAATTAGTTACCCCTCAACCTACATCACCTACTGAAAATGTCATGTATGAAATTCCATCGGGTATGCTAGAACACTTGCTTGCTAAACCTTATGCAGGAGATGGGACTGAACATCCTGATATGCATCTTTATATGTGAACAAAATATGTGGATTGTTTAAGCTTGCAGGTTTATCCAAAGATGAAGTTAAGACGAAGGTTTTCCCTTTATCTTTGGAGGTAAAAGCATTGACATGGTATAGGCTATGTGATGATCTTGGATCTTGGAACTGGAGTCGCTTGCAATTGGAATTCCGTCAAAAGTTTTATCCTATGCATCTAGTTCATCGTGATCGGAATTATATTTATAATTATTGGCCTCGTGAAGGAGAAAGTATCGCTCTATCTTGGGGGAGGCTTAAGTGAATGTTATAGTCATGCCCCAATTAAGACATTCCGAGGGAAGTTATCATTCAGAATTTATATGCTCGGCTTTCTCACAATGATCGAACCATGCTCGATACTTCTTGTGCTCATTCTTATATGAATAAGACTATTGATTTCAAGTGGCATCCCTTAGAAAGAATTAAACGCAACTCTGAATATTGGGAACTCGAAAAAGGTAACGAGTCAGGTATAAAGCTTGAATTCAATTGTGTTAAATCTTTTATGAATACCGATACTTTTCATAAGTTTAGGACTAAATATGGACTTGACTCTGAGATAGTAGCCTCTTTCTATGAAGCATTTGCTACTCATGTTTCCCTCCCTAAGGAGAAGTGGTTTAAATATCATCCAACTATTAAACAAGAAATTAAAGAACTGGTCATAGCTAAAGAAGAAACTAGTGTTTACAATGTTGATCTAATTGTGACTACTACTTATATTGAGAAACCACCTTTCTATGTTTGGATAAAGGAACATGCTAAGGTATCAACTGTGGTTCGCAAGAGTAATATTAGATCACCTAAACCCCCCGAGCAAATTAAAGTATAACCTAGTGTTGCTATGGTTAAATATCTCTTGGTAGAAAATGTTGATGGGCATGTCATTTACCTCTATGATGAAGCTGCTAGAATTCCTAAACCCGATGAAAAAGACAAACAAAGACCCATAGTTGGCTTGCGTGTTGTATCAGTCAAAATAGGAGATCATTGTTATCATGGCTTATGTGATATAGGTGCTAGCGTGAGTGCCATTCCTTTTACCTTATACCAAGAAATTAAGAATGAAATAGCACCTGCAAAAATAGAAGATATTCATGTTACTATTAAACTTGCTAACAGAGAGACCATCACACCACTTGGGATTGTTAGAGATGTTGAAGTCTTGTGTGGGAAAATAAAATATCCTATGGATTTCCTGGTTCTTGGTTCCCCACAAGATGAGTTTTGTCCCATTATATTTGGTAGACCTTTCTTTAACACTGTTAATGCTAAGATATATTGCAAAAAGGAAACTATTAATGTTGAGTTTGGTGATGTGTATGATGAGTTAAAATTTTCCAAGTTTAACAGACAACCCCGTGATAGAGAATTACCTAGTGAAGATGATTTAATTGGTCTTGCTTCTATTGTTGTGCCACCTACCAATCCACTGGAACTATATTTGCTAGACCATGAAAATGACATGCACTTGCGTGAAAGAAATGAAATAGATCAAATTTTCTTCGAACAACAACCTCTCTTGAAACACAATTTTCCTATTAAAACCCTTGGAGGTCCTCCTCCACCTAATGGTGATCCTGTATTTGAATTGAAACAATTGCTTGACACTTTGAAGTATGCTTATCTTGATGAGAAAAAGATATATCATGTTACTATTAGTGCTAACCTTTCAGAACATGAAGAAGAAAGATTGTTGAAGTTCTAAGGAAGCATCGACATGCCATTGGATATACTCCTGATGATCTTAAGGGCATTAGTCCCACTCTATGGCAGCACAACATCAATATGGAAGCAGACGCTAAACCCGTTGTTGATCACCAACGACGATTGAATCCTAAGATGAAGAAAGTGGTAGGAACTTTAATATTAAAGATTCTGGAAGCAGGTATAATCTATCCCATAGCTGATAGTAGTTGGGCAAGTCATGTTCACTGTGTCCCAAAGAAAGTAGGTATTACCGTTGTTCCTAATGATAAGAATGAACTCATTCCACAAAGGATTGTCAATGGATATAGAATGGTAATTGATTTTAAAAACTTAAATAAAGCTACTAGGAAAGATCATTACCCTTTGCCTTTCATTGATCAAATGCTAGAGAGATTATCTAAGCACACACACTTCTATTTCTTAGATGGATATTCCGGTTTCTCTCAAATACCTGTGTCACAATCCGATCAAGAGAAAACCACCTTTACTTGCCCTTTTGGAACCTATGCTTATAGACGTATGCCTTTTGGTTTATGCAATGCACCTGCTACCATTCAAAGATGTATGACTGCTATATTCTCTGATTTTTGTGAAAAGATTGTAGAGGTTTTCACGGATTATTTTTCCGTTTACGGAAGTTCTTTTGATGATTGGTTAAGCAACCTTGATCAATTTTGGCAGATATGTGAACAAACTAATCTTGTCTTGAATTGGGAGAAGTGCCACTTTATGGTTAATGAAGGAATTGTCTTGGGCATAAGATCTCCGAACGAGGTATTGAGGTGGATCAAGCTAAAGTTGATGCAATTGAGAAAATGCCATGTCCTAAAGACATCAAAGGTATTCAAAGTTTCCTTGGTCATGCTAGTTTTTATAAGAGGTTCATTAAAGACTTCTCTAAAATTTCTAGGCCTCTTACTAATCTTTTGCAAAAGGATACTCCTTTCGTCTTTGATGATGATTGTGTGGAAGCCTTTGAAACACTTAAGAAAGCCTTAATCTCTGCACCTATCATTCAACCACCTGATTGGAACTTGCCTTTTTAAATTATGTGTGATGCTAGTGATTATGCTTTTGGTGATGTCCTAGGACAAAGAGTTGATAAGAAACTAAATGTTATCCATTATGTTAGTAAAACTCTAGAAAGTGCCCAACAAAACTATGCTACTATTGAAAAAGAATTTTTAGTAGTTGTGTTTCCTTGTGATAAATTTAGATCCTATATTTGTTGACACCAAAGTTATTGTTCACACCGATCATCCTGCTATAAAATACCTTGTGGAAAAGAAAGATGCTAAACCTAGACTTATTAGGTGGGTTCTTTTGCTTCAAGATTTTGACTTACATTACGTTGCTAGGAAAGGAGCTGAGAACCCCGTAGATGGTAACTTGTCTAGGTTAGAAAATATTCTTGATGACCCACTACCTATTGAAGATAGTTTCCCTGACGAACATCTAGTTGCAATAAGCGTGTCACACAACACACCTTGGTATGCTGACTATGCTAATTACATTATTTCTAAATATATACCACCTAGTTTCACATACCAACAAAAGAAAAGAATTTCTTCTATGCTTGAGACATTACTTTTCGGATGACCCACATCTTTAAAAATAAGGAGTAGATGGTATTATTACACGTTGTGTACCTGAGCATGAACATGAACAGATCCTACGAAAATGTCATTCCGAAGCTCATGGAGGACATCATGGGGGAGATAGAACTTCTCATAAGGTATTGCAATCCGGATTTTATTAGCCTACTCTCTTTATTGATGCTCGTAAGTTTGTCTTGTCTTGTGATGAATGTCAAATAATTGGTAATATCGGTAAGCATCAAGAAATGCCTATGAATTATTCACTTGTTGGTGAACCATTTGACGTATGGGGTTTTGATTATATGGGACCTTTTGCTTCATCTAACGGATACACTCATATTTTAGTCGTGGTTGATTATGTCACTAAGTGGGTAGAAGCTATTCCAACTAGTAATGTTGATCACCACACTTCTATTAAAATGCTTAAAGAGGTTATCTTCTTGAGGTTTGGAGTCCCTAAATATTTAATGACTGATGGTGGTTCACACTTTATTCATGGTGCTTTTCATAAGATGCTTGCTAAATATGATTTTAACCATATAATTGCATCACCCCATCATCCTAAATCTAGTGGTAAAGTTGAAATTAGCAATAGAGAAATAAAATTAATATTACAAAAAAGTGTCAATAGGTCTCGTAAGAATTGGTCTAAGAAACTGGATGATGCACTTTGGGCCTATAGAACAACTTATAAAAATTGTATGGGTATGTCTCCATATAAAATGGTATGGGAAAGCTTGTCATTTGCCTCTAGAATTAGAACATAAAGCAATTTGGTCAATCAAAGAGCTCAACTATGATTTGAAACTTGCCGGTGAGAAGAGGCTATTTGATATTATCTCACTAGATGAATGGAGAACCCGAGCGTATGAAAATGACAAGTTATTCAAAGAAAAAGTAAAAAGATGGCATGGCAAAAGACTCCTAAAGCCAAAATTAAAAAAAGGACACCATGTTCTTTTGTTTAACTCTCGTTTAATTTTTTTTGCAAGAAAGCTTCTCTAAAAATGGGAAGGACCATATATTATCGAAGAGGTCTACAGTTCTAGAGCTATCAAGATTAATAATGTTGAAGGTACTAACCCGAAGGTGGATAATGGACAAAGAATTAAGCATCATATCTCAGGTATGTCTATTAACGTTGAAAGCAATGTTATCCAAAGCATGACATCGGAGGAACACAACAAATTTTAAAATAGGAGGTATGTGAAACGGTAAGTAAACGGACTTCGAAAAATCCGCAAAAATATTTTATGTTAGTTTTGGAATATTTTAGAATTTTAGGAATATAGAAATAAATGAGAAGGTGATCGAGGTGAGCACGATACACCAGGGCGCGGCAGGCTCCCCTGGCCGCGTCCCGATGGGTCCTGCACACCTCGGATGCCTTCCTGACTCCGTTTTCCTTCCAAATACTTGTTTCCCAAGAATAAAAATTCTCTATATATACTCCCGGCTGTTTTGACGACCGCATCGCAGACAAATCCTGTATTCTTGTTTCGTGTTGTTTTCCTGTCAGATTTGTCGAATCACACATCATGTATTCCCCCTCTTCTAGTAACATGGAAGAAGATGCTTGGCTAATGAAGATAAAGCTGAAGAGGGAGGAGCCGGAAGAAGTCAACAAGGGAGACAAGGGTAAGGAGTCTATGGTGAATTAGTCCCCTGAAGGAGAGCGACCCACAAGCATGGTGGAAGAGGAAGAAGAAGATATCCTTCGGCCTTACTATCCTCATCTCACCCCTCTTGAAATTGAAGCTTTCATGACTTTCGAGGAGGTTCGTGTTCAAAATAAATACCCGACTCGTGAAAATCTTTTACTGGAGGAGCATATCATTGCCCTCACGAGCGTCATCCGCAAATTGAAGTACTTATTGGAGCTAAAGTGTGATGCCTCACCACCACCTTATTTATCACCACCACCAAAGGAGACTTGATCACACGGGTATGGGTACTCCCCTTGGCTTAAGCCAAGCTTGGGGGAGGTGCCCCGGTATCGTATCACCATCACTTTTATTCACCTTTACCTATTCTAGTTTTATCTTTAGTATCCCTTTGGCTTAGTCGAATAAAATTTTAGCAGAATCTATTTTCCTGTGTTAGTTTTGTGGTCTACCTATCTATGTGATCATGTGAAATTTATATAATAAAGTTTAGTTTGAATTTTTGCTTATCTACTTTCTTGTTGCAATCAAATAAAAGAAGGGCAAATAAATGAAAATAATCATATGCTAATCTTATGGTGAGTAATGACATCACATAAGGAAAAGTATAAGTAGTAAAATTCATTGGAGATTGACAAACATAGCATTGGTCAATGATGCAATTCATGAAAGAATTAATTAGGGATGAGAAGATTCACATGCAAATACACTATCTTGGACATCTTTTATGATTGTGAGCCCTCATCAAATATTATATGTCAAAATTGTTGACGTTAGACAAGGGAGACAACATAATGATTTATGTTTGTTCGTATCCACATAGAATTTATATCGTCATAGATACTTTAACATGTGGTGCTTGCTCAATATCTTTTCTAGCCAAAAATTCTACACTAAGTAGAGATACTACTTGTGCATCCAAAAACCCAAACACAAACTCTTTCCTTGAGTGTCCACCATACCTACCTATGGATCGAGAAAGATCCTTCAAGTAAGTTGTCATCGGTGCAATAAGGCAATAAAATTTTCTTCTAAAAGTGTTTTGATCAATTAGTGTAAGAGAAAATTGAGCGTTATACGAACTTATGATGGCAAAGTAATAAAAGCAACAGACTGCATAATAAAGGTTGCTATCATATGGGGAATATAGCGTGACATTCATTTACATTAAGGGATTGGGCATACAAACCAATAAGGGCATGTAAACCTCTGCTTCCCTCTGCGAAGGGCCTATCTTTTACTTTTATGCACTTACTTTTATGCAAGAGTCAAGGTATTCTTCCCTATTACTTTTTACTTTTTCTTTTTCAAGCATCATGTGGTGACGAAAGATGTAGGAACATATATCCAGTTCAATATGGGTGGGCATGAGTTATTATTGTTGACATCACCCTTGAGGTGAATACATTGGGAGGCAAAACTATAAGCCCCTATCTTCCTATGTGGTCGGTTGAAACTTTTTGTTGATGGGCATGCCGTGAGCGTTAGCAATCATAGAAGACTAAATGATGGTTGAGTATGTGGACTTGCCAAGGCTCCGAAATGAGACCCTTCCGAAAAATATGATGAATTGTAGTTGCAAAGTTGACTGAGAACATAGTTTGTTGATTCCCAATAAGGTTTATGCTTCATACTTCTATGTAGTGATGAATTGTTACTTGTTCATGAGAAGATTTACGAAAAACATTTATTGAAATAAGTTCTTATGTTATAGTTTGTTGTTTTTATGTTAATAAGCATGATGCTTCTATGTCCGTATTTCATTTTTATAGACACCTCTCTATCAAACCATGTGGACATGCTTTTCAATATCGGCTTTCACTTGAGGATAAGCGAGGTCTAAGCTTGGGGAGTTGATACGTCCATTTTGCATCATGGTTTCCTACTTTTATTTACTTTGTTTTGTTGAATAAAATGCTTTGGGGAGTGATTCTAATGCCTTTTCTCTCATAATATGCAAGCTTTACACAGAGAGGGAGAATACCGACAGCTGGAATTCTGGACCCAAGAAAAGCACGTCAGAGATACCTATTCTGCACAACTGCAATGAAGCTGAAACTTTACGGAGATTATTTTTGGAATTAATAAAAAATACTGGAGCAAAAATATACCAGAGGGGGGCCACCTAGTGAGGAGCACCCACCAGGGCACGCCAGGCACCCCTGTTGCGACCTGGTGGGTGGTGCTCAGCCAGGCCCACCTCCGGAGCCCATATTCCGGTATACATTCCCAAAAAAACTATAAAAAATTAGGAGGAGTAATTTTGGGACGAAGCGCCGCCACCTCGAGACTGAACTTGGGCAGGAGCACTTTTGCTCTCCGGCAGAGCGATTCAGGCGGGGGAACTTCCCTCCCGGAGGTGGTAATCGAAGCCATCGTCATCACCAACAACCCTCTCATCTTTGGGATGTCAATCTTCATCAACATATTCAACAACACCATCTCCTCTCAAACACTGGTTCATCTCTTGTGTTCAATCTTTGTACTCTAACCTCAGATTGGTACTTGTGGGTGACTAGTAGTGTTGACTACCTTGCGTAGTTGATTACTATATGTTTTATTAGGTGGAATATTATATGTTCAGATCCATTATGCTATTCATTACCCCTCTGATCTTGAGCAAGATTATTATTTGTGAGTAGTTACCTTTGTTCTTAAGGTCATGGGAGAAGTCATGTTGTGAGTAATCATGTGAATCTGATATGTGTTTGATATTTCGATGATATGTATGTTGCGATTCCCTTAGTGGTGTCATGTGAATGTCAACTACATGACACTTCACCATTCATGGGCCTAAGGGAATGCATTGTGGAGTAGTTATTAGATGACGGGTTGCTAGAGTGACGGAAGCTTAAACCCTAGTTAATGCGCTACTTCGTAAGGGGCTGATTTGGATCCACATGTTTAATGCTATGGTTAGAATTTGTCTTAATACTTTTCTCGTAGTTGTGGATGCTTGTGAGGGGGTTAATCATAAGTACATTGTTAGTTAAAGTAATAACAACACCATAACAACCAAGATGCGGTTCTATCCCAATAAGGCTCGAGGTCCTTGAAGGGGATAGAAGCGTATCTAAGAGTTTGCAAGTACAGCATCATTGGACACATTTAATGAAGAGAAGAGTATGATATATTGGATTACACTCATCACATGCTAAATTACTATGTCACTCAAAGCATTCATGCATAAATCCATAAAAGCATGGTCCGTCTACGGATGAAATCAAACGACAAAAGATGCAATGAGACTGCCTTGCTTTCCCAGGGATCACGACCATGTTGCCTCTCTACTCATCGGGGTACATAACATACATCCTACCACATTCTTCATCATACTCCCACTGGAGCTGCAAGGCCTCAACAGGGTAGTCATTATCGGTACCTGTACCTATAGTGTTGTAATCTGTGAGCCACGGGGACTCAGCAATCTTGTAACCCGGGTACCGAAACTATGTAAGCTCTTGGGTGAGGAAGGGTAAGTGGTGAGGTTGGAGCAAGCACCTAAGCATTTATTTGAGTGGCTAACTTACGATGATAAGAAGTAAATGTGGTGGCCTAAGCATAACGGTCGAGAACTAGCATGATCGCTAAGTGATCCTGAACACCTACTTATGTCAAACATAACCCCACCACGTTCTCTCTCGGTTCATGTTCACGAGCAGAGACAATAACGGTTACGCACACGGTTGGTGTATTTTATTTGATTTTACTTCAAGTTTGCTATAACCGGGTGTTAAACAAATTTCCAAGTTGCCACGTAACCGTGGACACGACTTTCCAAAAGATTAAACCCTGTAGGGATGCTCCAACTCATCCATCACAAACTAACCACACGCCACGGGAATGACCTCAACCAAGAATCTTGTAATCTTCCTAGGCAATTTCACTTGAAAACCGCCACCTCGAGATAGCCCAAAGAAAAATCGGAATTCCTCGCGCAAGAGATACGAGAAAGGTAAAACAAGTCCAGCAAGACCACCCGGCAGGCCAGATCCCAATAGGAGCCACACGTATCTCTTTCTCAGGGCACTATCAGATGAGCAGTACGTATGGTGGCTTGATAGAAATCCCTCGAGTAGCCCCGAGGTGGCCCCGCAAGTGGCTCTGGGTTGGACCAACACTCATGAGGAGCACTGGCCCGGGGGTTGATTAATTATCCACGGGGTAGCTATGCCCTATGCAATTTTATTAAGTTATTTAGAAAATATAGTACCAATGTTGGGTCTTGCCAGACAAGTTTTAATCTAAAACGAATGGTCAAGGGGGTCCCCATAACAACCCCAAGCATGTTAGGAGCGCAAAAATATGGAACATAACACCGGTAACAAGAAACTATGGCGGCAAAAGTGGAACAAAACACTGAGCAAAAGGCCAAGCCTTCCACCTTACCAATATATATAGGTGCATTAAATTAAATAGCATTAAATATTGTGATATCTCCAGATATCCATGATATCACATGGAAGCAACATGCACTTGCATCTAAGAATGCCAAAAGAGGGGTTAAGCAGCGCCATCTTAGCTAAACAAGGTTTGCTAGGTAGTGGAGGGGTTAGAGGATTTCATGGCAATGTAGGAGGATTGACATGTAAATGGTAGGTAAATAAAACATAATGATAAAAGCGAGATAACTAGCAGAGCAAAAAATTATGTCGGCATCCGGGTACGGTCATCTTGCCTATTGGGTCTTTAGTGGGGTAGTACTTTTGCTCTTCAGAAACGTTCTCGATGGGTTCCTCGTACTCTCCCTCGTCACCCGACGCTACCCACAAGAAATAATAACACCCAATAGATATACAAGCAAGGTATGATGCACAATCAAGTACGATGCATGGTCAGGTTTAAATATGCACGACATGACAAGCACAACAACAAATACTACACATTAAGTGAAGTTCGATATGAACGAGTTGCATATTAATGAAACTCCACATTAGAATTATTTGTTCACTCTTATTTATTACATGGCAAGTTTACATGTTGTTTATCATGCCAAGAGGTGAAGCATAAATAACCACACCATCTAGGCATTATAAATGAGGTCGGAAACAACATAACTCATCTCCGGAACTACCCTATGAGCAAGTTTAGAGTTAGGTACTGTTTTGCCTAAAACACCACATTTAATTTATTAAACACGAAATAAAGTGCACCATGGTATTCTACATATTTTCTAATCAATTAGCATATAGAATTCATTTGAATCGGAGTTACGGTTCAATAGCTATGAACTAAACCATTTTAACATGGCATTGGCGCAAATGGAATACGAACAACAACTTAGACATCTTAACATGCACGAAAGGTGCATATTATTAATATACATAAAATCCTAAGCATTTTTACATATATAAATTATATGAAATGGGCCTATGGGTTAAAAGTTATGACTTTGGCAAATTTCATGTTTTGAGCTAATCTACATTCTCATGCACACTCCAACTACACAAAACAATATCTAACAATTTAAGAAGGTGTGGAATTGTACCAACAGGAAGTAGATCACAAACTGAGCATTTGAAAGAAAACATATGAAAAGAAAAAAAAGAAAAGGAAAACTTGTGATACTGGGATTTGATGCCCAGACTGCCTGGTTTGCGTCATAGCACCAACCAGTAGGCTAGCTAGGCACTAGTGATATGATTGGGGCTCGAACGGAAATCAACCAGAGATATTGGCAGGACAAAACGTGATAAAAATCTGCTGCAACAGAAAAAGGTGCGGCCGAGGGGAGTCAATCTCTGGTCTCCCAGGAAGAAGCCAGAGGTGCTTGGTAGTGCGCTACGTCCTAATTTGTGTGAAAATGATGGACTTACTGTTCATAAACACGGCCTTCTGTAGCCTGACGAAACTTCAAAAAATTCACAGAACAGAGGCTACTCTGTCCGAGGCTGGGGACGGCACGATAGCATGCGCGCACGGCTGCAGGTATGGGTGCTCGTGTGTGAGCGAGGTTCGCTACAAGACCTAATGGCTGTGATAGCCAGCTCGTCTGAACCAGTGTTTGGTTAGAAAGGAAAGCATGGACTTGATAAGAACAGCTAAAAGCACAAGCTCTTACAACAATGGCTTACGGTTATGCTCGTCGGCGCTGTTGTCGAGCAAAGCAGCGAGATTTGAGGATATAGGATAGCAACAAGCGTGTAGTAACCTGACGGGGTGCAGCTGTGGGGCGCCTGCATTCTTACATGCGTGTGGTGTGCGTGCTCGTACCGACACTCTTTTCAGCCATGGAGGCATAATACGGCGAGGTGGCAGCTGCAGCAACGTGAGCGACGGCAGGTGTGCGGTAAGGTGCTGCGGTGGAGGAGTGGTGCGTGGGTGTGCGGCATGCGGCGATAACAACTAGGAAAAACCGAAGCAGGGTGCACGAGTAGCTCTGTACACGCATAAAAAAAGAAACTACATATATTTGGAACACAGAGAGCTCGAAGATGGCATGAACATCGTGACTATACCACAGGCTATGGAAACGAACAGAGAGCGGGACGGAACTACCTCGTATACCTAGGACATGAATAGGAGGTTGGGGATGATACGGAGACGTCACGATGCGTCTCAGGTCCGAACGCAAGGAAGAAGACGCCGGCGATGAGGGAGCTTCGCGGTCGATGGCGTCGCCTGCGAAAATGTAGGAGACGGAAGAAAGTCGAGGGCTCCAATCCACGCCGTCGGGGAGGAAGGAGATGACGCGCAGGGGCTACCCCGAGCACGAGCTCGAGCTCGGCCGGAGCATGGGGGTCATGGAGTTGATGTGGCTTGGCTAACCTTACCTGGCGGCATAGGGGGAAGGAGAAGGATGAAATGGAGCACGGGGAGGACCTAGGGTAGCAAGGACACAATATATAGGAGGCTAGGGCTCGCTTCAGCCGTCAAATCATTGGCAAGCCGACGTGGCCCCTTGGATGGGGTGCCGTATAGGTGGAGGAAGAAGCGATCGTTGGGAGGGATGACTGGGCCTAGGTTGCGCAGTGGGCTTGCGGAAGGACCAAGATGGACCAGGGAGGAGGAGGAGGAGGCCCAGGAGGAGCTGGCTCCCTCTCTCTCAGGTAAAACAAAGGATTTTTTTTTAAATTTATAACAGGAAAACCAAAATAAAGCTAGGGAGTTTGGAGAAGATTCTTAGAAAATTAAAAATAGATCTAAGCACACAAAACTGCACCCTGTTAAACAAAATTAGGTTGGACATTTTTAGGTCAATTAAATAATTCACTTATAAATATAATTGAAAACTATTTTGGCAAGAACTAAAAGAAAAATATACCAAAACATGGTGAGAGCTACTGAATAATCATAAATAGAATATAATGAAAACATTTTAATGGGAATTATTAGCTCAATAAAATACCACATGTTGCACTAATAGGAAAAAGAGACAAGGTTTTTGAGGGAAATAGAGGAGATGTTTTGCATAAAAATCTTTACCAATCACCCCCCACACACTCACAACAACCACAACACCAATCACAAGCATGGCAAGCAAGTATGATGCAACAAGTAAAATATGTGATCAGGCCATGATGCATGAGGAATGACATGAAGCAACAATATTATTATTCAACCACAAGGTGGCATACATTGAAGGCTCACACATGGAAATATTACAAATATGGAAAGGGATGCTCTTGGGCTGTTACAATCAACTTAGCACCGGTCCACCCACATATCAAATTATCAAAGTAGCGAACAC
The DNA here is from genome assembly GCA_022496015.1 of Hordeum marinum. Classification (NCBI taxonomy): domain Eukaryota; kingdom Viridiplantae; phylum Streptophyta; class Magnoliopsida; order Poales; family Poaceae; genus Hordeum; species Hordeum marinum. The sequence goes on from CM039673.1 coordinate 255,183,675, forward strand.
GAATCAAACCAACATGATAAAAGTGACTAGACGAAATTCCCGTGTATACTCAAGAACACTTTGCCTATTACTAGTGATTGTTCTGGCCTATCCTTTGCCACATAGGATTGGGCTACCTTGCTGCACCTTACCTATTGTTACCGTTACTTGCTCGTTACAAATTGCCTTGCTATCAAACTACTTGCTACTTACAATTTTAGTGCTCGCAGAAATTACCTTGCTGAAAACCGCTTATAATTTCCTTCCGCTCCTCATTGGATTCGACACTCTTACTTACCGAAATGACTATGATTGATCCCCTATACTTGTGGGTCATCACCGCCCGACACTGCCTCCGTACCTGTGGATACCTTGGAGGCGTCACATCTATTGTGCTTGGACGAACCGTTCGAGGGATCCGTGATGAACCTTTCGAGGGATCCGCGAGGAGCTGTTCGTGGGAGACCACTGCTTGTGGGAGATCGTCTAAGGAGGAGACGAATCGGCTGATCGACTACATGCATCACGAACTCTACTTCCGCTGCGGTGACTGCGCCTCTAGTGGTAAACCCGATCCCGTGATCTTTTTCCAGCAACATGTTCTTGGATGCGGGTCGATGACATCGGCCGTGCATGGCAGTGTTGATGGTTGGTTTCATGATCTTGGTTCCATGATCGGGATGTAGAGGTCGTAACACGAATTACCCCTACCGGTCGGTTTCCGCCATCGGGGTAGATAGTGGAACATAAATCTAGATGCAACACGTGAAGATCATTGAGATTATTCGGACCAGAGTAAACATCGACACCGTGGAAATGTGATTTCCGCAGTGCTGAAATCTACTGGAGGCGTCATAGTAAAATGGTCATAATATTTCCATACGAACTCCATTTTCGCTCCACGACCGTTTTCCGCAATATTTTCGAGGTCAAAATCCTCTTGGAAAATAGAGTTTTTGACGGTTTTATTTTCGGCGGTAGAACGTCTGACTTGTTTTTGCAGGGAATGCTTGTGATTTGTTATACCCCATGAATGTTGCTTGTATATTATTAAATTATGACATACGTGTCATGAGTGTGGCAACTGGCTGGAGCCATATGGTTGTCCCATTATTGTAATAATGACCTGCGTGTCAACATGAGATGTCGTGTAATGTAATTTACTCTCATAGTTATTAGTTTGTAATAGCATAGTATCTTATGTAAAACTTTGCGATTGTTACCTTGTGTGGAGATGGAGATCACCACAAGGGCAACCATGCAGGAGATGGAGATCACCATGGGCATGCAACGCACCTGGAGATGGAGATCACCATGCGTTAATGAAAAGGGCTATACCATATCACACATATATAAACTGCATGTGAAAGTTTATCCCTTTTATGCGCCCTTCTTTTGCATGATAGATGCTTTAAGTGGGTGTTCCCTCAAAGAATGTCAAGTAAAATTGCCTCCCCAATTGCTTCACCATCACATGTTAAGTATTTTGGTGGTGGGCCTATAAAATTAGGGTGCTACTAATTCTCCTTAACGTGGTGTGTTTGTGTCAAACACTTGCGAGCGAAGCATTGGTTAACTTGTCGTGGATATCAAAACAATTTTGGGCCTCGAGGCATAAGAGTTGGCGTGGAATGAGATGTCCCCGACAAACAAGAGTCGTATTGAGATATGATTAGCAAGGTGTTGCTTACCAAGTGATCTAGTCTTCTAGAAGTGATGCAAAAGCTCACAAGTTGACATGTCAATCTTGCATCTTGAATCACTAAGAATCGATGGAGGGATGTTGATTTAGTGGGAGTAATGTTCTTATTAAAATGTTTAATTTGAATTAATCTTTATGAATACATGTCTAAGTGTTTTGCACCACCTTCTCAACCCAGTTTAACGTTGAAATCAATGGTAGAAAAGGATAAACTGAATGGAACAAAGTTTACCACCTGGTATAGAAATCTGAGAATTGTTCTTAGGCATGATAAAAAGGAAAATGTTCTAGATGAACCCCTTCTAGAGGAACCTATCAAGAATGCTAATGCCCCAACCAGGAATGCCCACCAGAAACTCATTGATGAGTCAAACGAGATGAGCTGTCTCATGGTGGCTTCTATGGAGCCCAATCTACAACAACATTTTGAAAACATTGAGGCTTTCGATATGATCGAGAACCTCAAGAGCATGTTTTGGATGCAGGAAAGGACCGAAACGTTCAACGTATGGCGATCCTTGATGGATTGTAAGCTGAAAGAGGGGGATCCACTAAGCCCGCATGTGATCAAGATGATCGGATACATGCAAGATTTGGTCGGTCAGGCTTCCCCCTTGGGGAAGAATTGTCCACGGATACAATTCTGGCTTCTCTTCTGACTAGCTATGGGGTGTTCATCTCGAACTACCATATGCACGGCATGGAAAAGAAGCTCACTGAATTTCATGGAATGCTAAAAGTGTCAGAGCAGGATATCAGGAAAGGAACGTATCAAGTGTTGATGGTGTAGAACACGACAAAGTTCAAGAAGAGCTAGTCCAAGAAAAAGACTAAGGCAAAGGACAAGGAGGCAACTCCTACTGTCGCCACCGCACCCAAGCCAGGACCAAACATGGGGACCATTTGCTTTCACTGCAAGGAAATCAGTCAATGGAAGAGGAACTGCCGCAAGTGGCTTGCCCAGATAGGCAAGAAGACTGGAAGAGGAACTGCAGCAAGTGTGACTTCTTCTTCAGGTACACTTGTTGTATACATTATAGGCATTTTTCTTGCTGATATTTCTAGTAGCTCTTGGCTATATGATACGAGATCAGTTGTTCACATATGCAACTCGATGCAGGGCTAGGAAGGACTAGGAATGTTGCAAGAGGAGAAGTTGACATACACGTCGGGAATAAAACAAGAGTTGCTGCATTAGCGGTCGGCACCATGCATCTTAATTTACCTTCAGGATTTGTAATGGAACTTGATAATTGTTATTATGTTCCTACATTAAGTCAAAACATTATTTCGGCCTCATGTTTGATGAGGAAAGGTTATGAATTCAGTATTAAGGATAATGGTTGTTCTATTCACTTGAATAAAATGTTTATGGCTTTGCGTCTGTTGTGAATGGGTTATTTATATTAGATCTTGAAGGTGAATCGGTTTATAACATAAATATCATGAGGCATAAGCATAACAAGATAAATCTGACTTACATCTGGCATTGTCGACTAGGACACATTAGTCAAACGCGCATGAAGAAGGCCCATGATGATGGAATTCTGACTTCATTTGATTTTGAATCATTTGAGACATGTGAGTCCTACTTACTCGGCAAGATGACTAGGACTCCTTTTGCAGAGAGTTGTGAGAGGGCGTCCGAGCTATTGGAACTTATACATAGTGATGTATGTGGACCAATGAGCACGATAGCTAGAGGTGGTTTCCAATAGTTCGTGGCTGTTATCGACGACTTTAGTAGATATGGATATGTCTACTTGATGAGGCACAAGTCGGAAACTTTTGAAAACTTTAAGGAGTTTCTGAACGAAGTGGAAAATCAACTCGACAAGACAATCAAGCTTCTACGATCTTATCGTGGCGGTGAGTATATGAGCCATGAGTTTGATGATCATCTAAAGAGTAGTGGAATAGTTCCACAACTCACTCCTTCAGGTACACCACAAAGAAATGGTGTGTCGGAATGGAGGAATCGGACTTTGTTAGACATGTTCCCATCGATGATGAGCCAACCAAATTTACCCTTGTCATTTTGGGGATACGCTCTAGAAAATGTAGCTTTCACACTAAACAAGATACCGTCAAAGTCTGTACATAAGACACCATATGAGATATGGACAGCAAAGAGTCATAGATTTTCTTTTCTAAAGATTTGGGGTTGTGAAGCATATGTCAAGCGACTCCAGTTGGACAAGCTCACACCCAAGTTGGACACGTGCATATTCGTGGGATATCCTAGGGAAACCTTGGGATATTACTACTACGACCATGAAGAGGGCAAAGTGTTTGTCGCCTGACATGGAGTTTTCCTTGAGAAAGAGTTTCTCAATCGGAAGGCTAGTGGGAGGTCGGTCCAACTCAAAGAAATTCAAGAGCCACACGGGGACGTTCCGATAGGTGATTCAATGACACCGGAGTTAGTTAGAGAAACCGTAGTGGAATCGGCGTCGGTTCCGTGTAGGTCGGAAAGGTTGCGCAATATGCACGGCTGCAATTTGTTGTTCTTGGAGAACAACGAACCGACCACATATGCAGAAGCGATGGTGAGCCCTGATTCCGAGTTATGTCTTGAGGGCATGAGATTTGAATTATAGTCCATTGATGTCAATCGGGTTTGGAACTTGGTTTATTTTCTAGATGGCATTCGACCCATTGAGTACAAATGGATCTTTAAGAAGAAAACCGACTTGGATGGAAATGTTGCAGTCCATAAGGCTCGACTTGTCACTAAAGGTTATCGACAAGTTCAAGCAGTTGACTACGGTGAGACTTATTCACCAGTAGCGATGCCTAAATAAATTCGGATCATTCTTGATATAGCTTCATATTTCGACTATGAGATATGGCAGATGGATATCAAAATGGCTTTCCTTAATGCAAATTAACTGAGGACGTGTATATGACACATCCCGAGGGTTTTGTCGATATGAAGAATGCTGGCATGGTATGCAAGCTTCAGAGATCCATTTAGGGACTGAGGCAAGCATCTCGAAATTGGAACATTCATTTTTAATGAAGAGGTCAAAGAGTTCGGCTTCATCAAGAACGACTATGTTCATTGTGTATGCAAGAAGGCCAGTGGGAACTCAGCTGCATTTCTGATCCTCTATGGGTATGACATATTGTTGATTGGAAATTATGTTCAAATGCTTGAATCTGTCAAGGACTCATTGTAAAATAGTTTTTTGATGAAAGACTTGGGGGAAGCAACTTATATTCTGGGAATCAAGATCTATAGAGTTTGATCGAGAAGGCTTATTGGATTAAGCCAAAGTACGTATATAGACAACGTGTTCAAGCAGTTCAACATGCAAGTTGCCAAGAAAGGGTTCTTGCCCATGTCACATGGCATTAATCTTATCAAGATTCGGAGTCCTTCGACTCCTGATGAGCGAAGACACATGGATGGGATTCTGTATGCTTCGGCTATCGGGTCCATCATGTATGCTATGGTATGTACTCGCCCCGATGTTATCTTTGATCTAAGCATAGTAGGCAGATACTAGGCTGATCCAGGTGAGAGTCACTGAACAGCGGTAAAGAATACCCTCAAATACTTGAGAAGGACAAAGAATATGTTCCTGGTTTATGGAGGTGAGGATGAGCTCATTGTAAAGAGTTACACTAATGCTAGTTTCATAACCGATAGGAATGATAGTCAATCGCAATCTGGGTTTGTGTTCATTCTGAATGGAGTAGTAGTGAGCTGGAGGAGTGCCAAGCAACATACGTTAGCTGATTCTACAATGGAGGCTGTGTACATTGCGGCTTCTGAAGCTGCAAAAGAGCGTCTTTGGGTGAATAATTTTATTTCTGATCTTGGAGTGGTTCAGGATTCGTCCAATCCATTGGACCACTATTATGATAATAGAGGTGCTATTGCACAAGTCAAGGAACCACGGAACCATCATAAAACCCAACACATACTCGAGCGTTTTAACCTCATTCGTGACATTGTCAAGAGAGGCGATGTAAACATAGGAAAGATATAGACGTATGCAAATGTTACTGAGCCATTAACAAAGCCTCTCCCGCAGTCGAAGCATGATATGTACATGAGGTCCATCAGCTTACGATGCCTAAATGATTGACTCTAGTGCAAGTGGGAGACAGTTGGAGATATGCCCTAGAGGCAATCGTGTGATAATTTTGTTTCCCATGTATTCATGAGTATTTTGTATTGTCTTTGAACCTCATCGGTGATATGTATCAATAAGTATGTGACTTATTTGTGAGACTATATATAGTATGATGATTGTTCTAATAGTCCCTACTTGTTATGGTTATGCATACACATATCCCTTTCTAGTATACGATTCAGTTGATGACTATGTTTCACAACTCATGTGCATAGACATGATAAACTGATAGTATGGACTCGGGGATTGAGGTCACCGAGTCAGATAGACCCACGTTGAGACACAACGAGATGATGTCATCTGTTATTCTCAAGTACAATTTATATGTCATGCCCTAGACCTGAGGTCATCGCATGTTCTCGGGATGAGGATCAACTTACTTAGGGTCTATCAAACGCTACTCCGTAACTAGGTAGTTATAACGGTAGCTTTCGGGTGAGTCGTGAGACATGCCGCAAGACATGGTTAACTAAGATGGGATTTCCCTCTCTGTGAGGAGAGAAATTCACTGGGCCCTCTCGTGTGACCAGATTCAGAAAGCGTGGCCATGCGACATGGGTTATGTGTTAACCTAGTTCGGGAATCTGCATCACGGTTCTGAGAAGAGATGTCGAGCTACCACAAGGGTGACAAGTACTCACCTTGAGCTCTACAACATGTTTCATGAGGCAAAACGAATGTTGTATGTGACACGTTGATGAGGTTCGTCTAACGACTTTGTGCACACATGGAAGTTGGCACGTTCTTCTAGGAGCCGCTACCTACTATAGACACAGGTCGTGTCTATCTATACGTGAACCTATAGGGTCACACACTTAAGGGATTGCAACCCATTCAAATTGGATTAGAATGGATACTGGTACTAGACTCGTCGTGGGCCTCAAGTGTTGAGCCCACCTCGGAGTTCTATATAAAGGGGAGTGGGTGCACCTTTCAGGGTTGATCTTTTACCTCCTATCGATAGCCACCGCCACTCCCCACGCCACCATGTTGTGTGATCGGACCTAGGACCCCCCCTGACGTTGCCCCCATATGTGCAGATACCTTAGAGGCATTGCATCTGCGGTGCTTGAAAGAACCGTTTGAGGGATCTGTGATGAACCGTTCGAGGGATCTGCGAGGAGCTGGTCGTGGGAGATCACTGCTCGTGGGAGATCGTCTAAGGAGGAGACAAATCGGCTGATCGACTACAAGCATCACCAACTCTACTTCTGTTGTGGTGAATGCGAGTCTAGTGGTAAACCCGATCCCATTAACTATTTCCAGCAGCATGTTCTTGGGTGCATGGTAAAAAAATATATTTGGCGCTAGCGTAGCATACCGCGTGTTCCAACAATTACATCATGACAATTCTTCACAAGTAAGGGCAGATAATTATAACAAAACACATTGCTATCTCCCAATCTATCTACTTCATGAGAGGACTGCAAAAATGACCCACAGAAAGTCTGAAAAAAGAAGGCCAAAAATACCAATGCTTTTTTACAAATGTTGGGTTGAAATATATTTTACCTATCAGCTGATGGGTCCTTCCGTGTTTTGTGAACAACGCCAATCTATATATTCATCAGGATACCGAAGTGATATACGAATTACATACTCATATCGTTAGCATGCATTATTCCCAAATGTGGCACACACACAACCCATTGCTAGATGTTAGTCATGCATGTAGTAAAAACTGGAGTGCATGTATTGACCTTTAGTTTTTGACAAAAGGAGATGTGGAAACAGTAGCACACCTTTTTTGTCACACTACATTGCATAGCAAAACATTTTTGATAAAAAATGTCAATCTCTTGCCATGAATATCGACTTGATCCCCGTAGTATTTGTCTCCCTATGAACGCCAAAATTAAAAGATAATTCTTACTTGTGATCATGTGAAACACCTTACCCTTGTAGAGGTCACCTGGAAGCTGCAATCCCCAATATAATCTTCAGAGAAATTTTATCCATTCAACACTGGGCTGATGGTATAAATATGGCATGTATTATGGATATAATTTTAATTTGGAGAGTGGATATTAGTGTGCACGTATATTCCTGTCTTTCTATGTTAGTACGTTGTGCACAAGGTTTGTTCACTGCTCAACCCTAGATTTGTCCCCTGCTCGAGACCCCCAACCCCGCCCGCCGCTTCGTTCCATCGTCGTGCCGCACGTGCTGGGCACGACGTTCGTGTCGATTGTCCAGGGGGCAGAGCCGGCTCCTCCCGCCCTCGGGCTCCGTCGGGGATGGCGGCTGCGTGACCTACGCCCGCGGCAACCTCCCCGGTGCACCCGTGCCTTCCGCCGCTCCCGCCCCCTTCCGGCTGCTAGGCCACCGGAGGAGTCGAGACTCCCCGTGGAGCTGTATGGATGCTGCTACAACTGCGGCAGCGACGACGGGCACATCTGTGTGCAGTGCAGGAACCCTACCCGCTGCGTCAAGTGCGGGGGCGACGGGCATGTCGTGCGTGGTTGGCCACGTAGCCCCTCCCCCGTGCTGCAGGCGCCCCGCCAGCCGACGTCCCTTCGTGCCAAGGCAAATCATGCCCTGGCCCCGGTGTCCTCCGACCTCAGATGCCTCCCGTCTGCGTTGCCCACGCCTCCGCCAGGTCTGCGGCCGCCTTGGGTGTTGTGGGTGGAGCGCTCTTGGAGCCAAGTAGCCTGACCGCCCTCGACGGAGAGCATCGCGTCGCGCGTGGAAGGCCCTGGCTTTTCGGTCCCCTTCGACACCAGATTGGAGGATGGCGGCCCTCTTGAGGTGGCAGCAGAGCATGTCAAAGCGTGCTTTCTGGAGGCGTCGAAGGACGTCTGGTTCCTGGAGGCAGAGCTTTCACGGGCGGTGCTGGTTACAGTTGTTGGTACCAAGCCGGAAGTGGACATGGATTCGGCGGCACTAGCGCTGCAGCGCATGTTCGACATTGGGCAGGAGGACATGTCCATCAGGGCGTTCTTCTTGGAGGACTTCCTGGTTCTTTGCCGCGATTCGATCATCCGTGACCGTATGGTGGGTGTGGGCCATGCTGAGGCACTGGGCTTCTCGTTGTCGCTGCGTCCTTGGCTGCGGCAGGTGCAGGCCATGGCGGTGTCCCTGTCCTTGCTCGTGCCGGTCTCCCTGCGCAGCGTGCCCGCGCATGCTTGGAACTGGAGGACCGCAAGCACCATCCTTCGTGGGGTGGGCTTTGTCACCGTAGTTGATGACCAAATGGCGAGGTGGCAGGATATGTCTGATTTCCATGTTTGGCTCCGGATGGACAACCTTGAGAGGATCCCATGCCGCAGGATGCTGTTCATCAACGAGCCTAGCCGTACGCTCTGGGCAGGCTCTGCGGCAAGGCGTTCGGGCTCCAGATGCTGGTCCAAGGCGCTACGGTATCCCATCTCTATCTCAGTGCTTGGGGAGCCATACGTGGACATGGATGATGATACAGATGATTCGCCGCCGCGGCCACCCTCTCCGCCCTCTCTAGCAGGCCACGATGCTTCGGGCGCCCATGAGGGGGGCCTAGGCCCCACGGCCCCGCTCGCTTTGGGGATGGCCATGAACCGGAGCATTCTGGCAGCTCGTCGCTGGCGCCAGCGGCAAAGGCGGCGCAAGGAAGGAAAGCGATGATTCAAACAGGGACAAGATTGGCAGGCAAGGCGTCACGCCTGCCATCTATGATGGCAGTCCTGGACACCTCGGTGGACCGTGGTCTCATGGGGCTCTTTGAGGGTCAGGCTGTCGAGAAAAGTGCTCTTTCTCCTCTCTCTACTCGACAAGTGGAGCCTTCTTGGGGCTTTACACCTGCCGCTACTTCCATGGGTAGTGTCGCCAGAGGGGCTGCCCATCAGGAACCCCAGTTGTCGTCCTGCACGTCTGTGCAACCTTCAGGACAGGGCCCAGCCTTTGCTTTTGGGGATCCGAGGCAGGGCAGCTTGCCTCCTTCCGTTTGCCTGCTAAGTTGGGTCAAACGGGGAAATTCATCTACCACGACTGTGGGTCAAGGCGCGGATTGCGAGGAATGGGAAGTAGGGCACCACATGCTTGGTGGAGCTGAGCTGATTCTGGTGGGCTAGGTGGATATCCTCTCGAAGACTCCTATTGGTCCGGCCGTTGGTGGGCTGGCTGGCAGGGTTGTGCTTGGGCGGTCTCCTTCCCCAGCACGCGAGGATGGGGTTTTTCCCCCTTCCATCGTTAGGGGAGCTGGGGTTTAGTCTGGAAGAGGTTGCGATACCTACTTTTCAAGACCGAGCTACGACTTCGAAGGAGTGGTTCCAAGTTAGCCTGTCACCAAGACCACGCTCGCTGACTAGTTGCCGCTCGCCTACCAATCATAGGCTGTCTGATTCCCATGAGGCGGTCCATATGCCGGGTGCAACCACGGACCTAGGAGTGCTATGCCACCCCAGCGCAGGTGGGGAGCTGCATGCCACCAGTGATGAGGCGGTCCCTGTTACACCACTCCCCCAACGTGATTTGGCGACAGATTTCTATGCGGAATTGCAGATGGACTTGACTTTGATCCTGGCGATCCCTACCATGGCCCCCATCCCACGGACGAAGCATGCTCCGCGCCACAGGAGGCAGCCCACAGGGACCCTGCGCAGAAGTGCTAGATTGCAAAGTTTGGAAAGGGGTCTACGGCTACGAAACAATGTTGGGGAACGTCGCATGGGAAACAAAAAATTTCCTACGTTCACGCAAGACCTATCCATGGTGATGAGCATCTACGAGAGGGAGAGTGGATCTACATACCCTTGTAGATTGGTAAGCGGGAAGCATTAAGAAACGAAGTTGTTGTAGCCGAACGTCTTCGTGATCCAAATCGCCGAGCGTCCCGCGATCTCATCACGATCCGTGCCGCGATCCAATCACGATCCGTCCCGCGAACTCATCACGATCCATCCCGCGATCTTATCACGAATCGTCTCGCGATCGTTGGAAATATGCCCTAGAGGCAATAATAAATTGGTTATTATCATATTTCCTTGTTCATGATAATCGTTTATTATCCATGCTATAATTGTATTGATCGGAGACTTAGATGCATGTGTGGATACATAGACAAAACCATGTCCATAGTATGCCTCTAGTAGACTAGCTCGTTGATCAAAGATGGTTAAGATTTCCCAGCCATAGACATGAGATGTCATTTGATAACGGGATCACATCATTAGGAGAATGATGTGATGGACAAGACCCAAACTACAAACGTAGCATATGATCGTGTCAGTTTATTGCTACTATTTTCTGCATGTTAAGTATATGTTCCTATGACCATGAGATCATGCAACTCGCTGACACCGGAGGAGTACCTTGTGTGTATCAAACGTGGCAACATAACTGGGTGACTATAAAGGTGCTCTACAGGTATCTCCGAGGGTGTCTGTTGGGTTGGCATATATCAAGACTACGATTTGTTACTCCGTGTGACGGAGAGGTATCTCAGGGCCCACTCAGTAATACAACATCACAATAAGCCTTGCAAGAAATGTGATTAAGTGTTAGTCATGGGATCTTTTGTTATGGAACGAGTAAAGAGACTTGCCGGTAACGAGGTTGAACTAGGTATGGAGATACCGACGATCGAATCTCGGGCAAGTAACATACCGAAGAACAAAGGGAACATCATACGGGATTAACTGAATCCTTGACATAGAGGTTCGACCGATAAAGATCTTCGTAGAATATGTAGGAACCAATATGGGCATCCAGGTCCCACTATTGGTTATTTACCGTAGAGGTTTCTCAGTCATGTCTACATAGTTCTCGAACCCGCAGGGTCTGCACACTTAAGGTTTGGTGACGTTTCGGTAGTATAGAGTTATGTATGGTGGTGATCGAAGGTTGTTCGGAGTCCCGGATGAGATCCCGGACATCACGAGGAGCTCCGGAATGGCCCGGAGGTAAAGATTGATATATAGGAAGTCCTATTTTGGTCACCGGAAAAGTTTCGGGCTCATCGGTAGTGTACCGAGAGTGTCGGTAGTGTACCGGGAGACTATCGGGAGAGGTATTTCGACCCAAGAGGCTACATGGGCTGTGGGAGGAGGTAAACCAGCCCCTAGTGGGCTGGCCGAAGCCTCCTCTAAGGGCCCATGCGGCTGGAGTGCTTTGAGAAGGAAAAAAAATCCAAAGGTGGAGAGGTGGAAAGAGTTTCCAAGTGGAAAGGTGGAATCCTACTCCTAATAGGATTGGAGTAGGACTCCTCCACCTTCAATTTCGGCCAGGTTTGAGACTGCCTCCTCCCCTCCCTTCCTCCTATAGATACTAGAGGATTTAGAAGAAAAAGCTAACCCTAATAGCCACGTGCTACCTCTCGTCTAGATCGCAGTTTCTCCTCTAGATCGGTTTTCTAAAGTGCTTAGGCGAAGCCCTGCCGGAATTGTTCCACCACCATCGCCGTGGTGCCGTCATGCTGCCGGAGAACTCTTCTACCTCTCCGCTCCCTCTTGCTGGATCAAGAAGGTGGAGATCGTCATCGAGTTGTACGTGTGCTGAACGCGGAGGTGCCGTCCGTTCGGCGCTAGATCGGAAGAACCGTGATCAAGATCGCCAGATGGATCGTGATGAGTTTGCGGGAAGGATAGTGATGAGTTCGGGGATGGATCATGATTGGATCGCGGGATGGATCATGATGAGATCGCGGGACGCTCGGCGATTTGGATCGCGAAGACGTTCGACTACACCAACCGCGTTTTTTAACGCTTCCCGCTTCGCGATCTACAAGGGTATGTAGATCCACTCTCCCTCTCGTAGATGCTCATCACCATGGATAGATCTTGCGTGTGCGTAGGAATTTTTTTGTTTCCCATGCAACGTTCCCCTACAGTGGTATCAGAGCTAGGTCTATGTGTAGATGAGATCTCGAGTAGAACATAAAGAGTTTGTGGGCGTTGATGCTTAGATTGCTTCCTCCCTTGGTCGTGTTTTGGTTCAGCGGTATTGTGAGATGAAGCGGCCCGGACCAACATTACTCGTACGCTTACAAGAGACCAGTTCCATCAACTGCAACTTGTTGCATAGATGACTTGCGGGTGCCAGTTTCTCTCACTTCAGTTGGATCAGATTCGACAAAGGCGGTCCTTGAGAAGGTTGAAAAGCAACTAGTGTATCACCGTTGTGGTTTTTGCGTAGATGATAATTGTTCTTGCTAGATACCCGTAGCAGGCACGTAAAACATGCAACAACAATTAGAGGATGTCTAACTTGTTTTTGCAGGGTATGTTGTGATGTGATATGGCCAATTACATGATGTGATATATGTGATGTATGAGATGATCATGTGATGTATAGATTATCACGACTTGCGTGTCGATGAGTACGGCAACCGGCAGGAGCCAGAGAGTTGTCTTTAATTATTGTATGACCTGCGTGTCAATCATTAAGCGCTATGTAATGATTTACTTTATCGCTAAATGGTAGCAATAGTAGTAGAAGCATGGTGGGCGCGACAACCCCGATGGCGACACGTTGATGGAGATGAAGATGATGGAGATCATGGTGTCATGCCGGTGACTATGGAGATCATGCCGGTGCTTTCAAGATGGAGATCAAAAGCACAAGTTCATGGCCATATAATGTCACTTATGATTTGCATGTGATGTCAATCCTTTTATGCACCTTGTTTTGCTTAGGACGACGGTAGCATTATAAGGTGATCCCTCACTTAAATTTCAAGATGAATTGTGTTCTCCCCGAGTGTGCACCATTGTGAAAGTTCATCGTGTTGAGACACCACGTGATGATCGGGTGTGATAGACTCTACGTTCACATAAAACGGGTGCAAGCCAGTGTTGCACATGCAGAACACTCGGGTTAAACTTGACGAGCCTAGCATGTACAGACATGGCCTCGGAACACAAGAGACCGAAAGGTCGAACATGAGTCATATAGTAGATATGATCAACATGATGATGTTCACCATTGAAACCACCTCAACTCATGTGATGATCGGACTTGAGTTGGTGAATTTGGATCATGTATCACTCGAATGACCGGAGGGATGTCAATTTGAGTGGGAGTTCTTCAGTAATGTGATTAATTGAACTCATTATCATGAACATAGTCAGTATTGTCTTTGCAAATTATGTTGTAGATTACTTGCTCACGCTGTAGCTCCCTTGAATTTTTATATGTTCCTAGAGAAATAGAGTTGAAAGATGATGGTAGCAATATTGCGGACTGGGTCCGTGATCTGAGGATTGTCCTCATTGCTGCACAGAAGGCTTATGTCCTTAATGCACCGCTCGGTGTGCCAACCCCTCTACTGTCGTCTATAGATGTTTTGAACATCTGACAAGCACGTTCTGATGACTACTTGATAGTTTAGTGTGTCATGCATTACGGCTTAGAATTGAGGCTCCGAAACGGTTTGAATGTCACGGAACATATGAGATGTTCTAAGAGCTGAAATTTGGATCTCAAGCTTGTGCCCGTGTTGCGAGATATGAGATCTCCAACAAGATTCTTTGCCTGCAAGATGAAAGAGAATAGCTCAATCATTGAGCATATACTCAGATTATCTGGGTGCTACAATCGCTTGAATCGAGTGGGAGTTGATCTTACAGATAAGATAGTGATTGATATAGGTCTCCAAGTCACTGTCACTAAGCTACTAGAACTTGGTGATGAACTATAAACGCCAAGGATAGAAATAATGATCCCTGAGCTATTCGCGATATTTGACACCGCAAAGGTAGAAATCAAGAAGGAGCATCAAGTGTTGATGGTTAGTAAAACCACTAGTTTCGAGAAGGGCAAGGGCAAGGAGGGAAACTTCATGGATAGCAAGTTAGTTGCTGCTCTAGTGAAGCAACCCAAAGTTGAACCCAAACCCGAAACTAAGTGCTTCGATTATGAGGAGAGCGGTCGCTGAAGCAGAACAACCCTTGATACTTGGTAGATAAGAAGGTTGGCAACATCGACAAAAGTATATTTGATATACGTGTTAATGATGTGTACCTCGTGAGTACTCCTAGTAGCACCTGGGTATTGGATACCGGTTCGGTTGCTAAATGTTAGTAACTCGAAATAAAAGCTACAGAATAAATGGAGAACTAGCTAAGGGTGAGGTGATGATGTGTGTTGGAAATGTTTCCAAGGTTGATGTGATCAACATCGCACGCTCTCTCTACCTTCGGGATTAGTGACGAACCTAAATAAATATTATTTGGTGTTTTGCATTGAGCATGAATGTGATTAGATTGTGTTTATTGCAACACGGTTATTCATTTGTTAGAGATTAATGGTTATTCTGTTTACATGAATAACATCTCAATGGTCATGCACCTAGTGAGAATGGTTTGTTGAATCTTGATCGTAGTAATTCACATGTTCATAACATTGATGCCAAAAGATACAAAGTTAATAATGATAGTACCACATACTTGTGGCATTGCCGCTAAATGTCATGTTGGTATAACGCGCATGAAGAAACTCCATGCTGATGGATCTTTGGAATCATTCGATTTTGAGTCGGTTGAGACATGCGAACCATGCCTCTTGGGCAAGATGACTAAGGACCCCATTTTCCGGTTTGATGGAGCGGGCAAGTGATTTATTGGAAATGATACATGTTGATGTATGCAATCCAATGAGTCTTGTAGCGTGCGATGGATATCATTATTTTCTTACCTCAGTGATGATTTGAGTAGATATAGTGTATATTTACTTAATGAAACACAAGTCTGAATCGTTTGAAAAGTTCAAGCAAATTCAGAGTGAAGTTGAAGATCATCATGACAAGAAGATAAAAATGTCTGCGATATGATCGTGGAGGTGAATACCGGAGTTACGAGTTTGGCATACAACTTTAGACAATGTGAAAGTTATTTCACAGCTCACGCCACTTGGAACACCATAGTGTGATGGTGTGTCCGAACGTCATAGTCATGCTCTAGTGGATATGGTGCATGCTATGATGTCTCTTATCGTTTTGCTACTATAGTTTTGGGGTTATGCATTAGAGACAACTACATTCACTTTAGATAGGGCACCATCTAAATCCGTTGAGATGACACCGTGTGAATTATGGTTTGATAGAAACTTAATCGTTTCTTAATGTTTGGGGCTGCGAGGCTTGTGTGGAAAATGTTTTCACCTGATGAGCTCGAACCCAAAGTAGACAAATGCATCTTCATAGAATACCCTAAGAACAGTTGGGTAAACCTTCTATCTCATATCCAAGCATAAAGTGTTTGTTGCTAAAAGTGGGTCCTTTCTTGAGAAAGAGTTTCTCTCGAAAGAATTGAGTGGGAGGAAGATATAATTTGATGAGGTTGTTGAACCTTTGTTCAACCAGAGAGTAGCGCAACGCAGGAATTTGTTTTTGTGAAGCGAATGGTTAGAGGCCATGAAATCCGAGAAAGGATCCATGTATGAAAACCAAGTATTGAGTTTGGTAGACTTGCTCGTTGGACGGTAGGTCGTCAAGTACAAATAGACCTTTGAGATGAATATAGACGCTGATGGTGAATGTCACCATTTATAAACTTTGATTTGTTGCAAAGAAGTTTACGACAAGTTCAATGAGTTGACTGCGATGAGACTTTCTCACTCGTAGCGATCCTAAAGTCTGTTGGAATTATGTTTGCAGTTGCTGCATTTTTCAATTATGAAATCTAGCAGATGGATGTCAAAACATCGTTCCTTAACGGTCTACTTGAGGAAAGGTTGTATGTGATACAACCAGAAGGTTTTGTCAGTCCTAAGGATGCTAAAAGGTGAGCAAGCTTCAGTGATCCTTCTATGGACTGAAGCAAGCATCTCGGAGTTGGAATACACATTTTGATGAGGTGGTCAAAGTTTTGTAGTTTATACAAAGTTTATGAGAAACTTGTATTTACAAAAAAGTGAGTGGGAGCACTATAGAATTTCTGATAAGTATATGTGGTTGACATATTGTTGATCGGAAACGATGCAGAATTTCTAGAAAGCATAAATGGTTGTTTGAAAAGAGTTTTTCAAAGGAAGACCTGGATAAAGCTATCTAATTGTTGAGCATCAAGATCTATAGAGATAGATCAAGATGCTTGATGAGACTTTCAATGAGTACATACCTTGACAAGATTTTGAAAGAGTTCAAAATGGATCAGTCAGAGAAAGAGTTCTCGCCTGATTTGTAAGGTGTGAAGTTGACTAAGACTCAAAGCTCGACAATGGCAGAAGAAAGAGAAAGGACGAACATCATCCCCTATGCCTTAGCCATAGGCTCTATATTATGCCATGCTGTGTTATATATCTAACACCCAATGAGTTCTGGGGCTTGATCATGCTTTGCATGTTAGAGAGGTCTTATAGTTAACGGGTCTGCGACATGTGTACTTTGCAAATCTTCTATGTCAAACCATAAACACTGCTACCACATTCCACTTGGTACTATTCCAAATGGCTGCTCCACTATACGTATCCAAATTGCGACTATGAGTCATCCGGATTGGTGTTAAAGCTTGCATCGACGTAACTCTTTATGACGAACTCTTTATCACCTCCATAATTGAGAAACATCTCCTTAGTCTTTTAGTTACTAAGGATAATCTTGACCGCTGTCTAGTGATCCACTCCTACATCACTCTTGTGCCCCTTGATGGACTCATGCCAAGGCACACACAAGTGCCGTACACAACATGGCATACTATACAGAGTCTATGGCTAAGGCATAGGGGACGATGTTCGTCCTTTCTCCTTCTGCCGTGGTCGAGCTTTGAGTCTCACTCAACTTCACACCTTACAAATCAGGCGAGAACTCTTTCTCTGACTGATCCATTTTGAACTCTCTCAAAATCTTGTCAAGGTATGTATTCATTGAACTTTTCATTAAACATCTTGATCTATCTCTATAGATCTTGATGCTCAACAATTAGGTAGCTTTATCCAGGTCTTCCTTTGAAAATCACTTTCAAACAACCGTTTATGCTTTCCAGAAATTCTACATTATTTCCGATTAACAATATGTCATCCACATATACTTATCAGAAATTCTATAGTGCTCCCACTCACTTTATTGTAAATACAAGTTTCTCTTAAACTTTGTATAAACTACAAAACTTTGATCATCTCATCAAAGTGTATATTCCAACTCCGAGATGCTTGCTTCAGTCCTTAGATGGATTGCTGGAGCTCGCACACCTTTTTGCATCCTTAGTACTGACAAAACCCTCTGGTTGTATCACATACAACCTTTCCTCAAGTAAACTGTTAAGGAAACAATGTTTCGTCATCCATCTGCCAGATTTCATAATTGAAAAATGCAGCAACTGCTAACATAATTCTAAGAGACTTTAGCATCGCTACGAGTGAGAAAGTCTCATTGCAGTCAACTCCTTGAACTTGTCGGAAACTTCTTTGCGACAAGTCAAGCTCTATAAATGGTGACATTTACCATCAGCGTCTGTCATCATCT
This sequence comes from Hordeum marinum, assembly GCA_022496015.1. Taxonomy (NCBI): domain Eukaryota; kingdom Viridiplantae; phylum Streptophyta; class Magnoliopsida; order Poales; family Poaceae; genus Hordeum; species Hordeum marinum. The sequence continues at coordinate 255,201,874 of CM039673.1, forward strand.
GAAAGGTCCATTTGTACTCAACGACCTGCCGTCGAACGAGCAAGTCTACCAAAGTCTATACTTGGTTTTCATACATGGATCCTTCCTCGGATTTCATGGCCTCTAACCATTTGTCAGAATCCGGGCCCATCATTGCGTCTCCACAACTCGTAGGTTCATCGTTGTCCAATAACATGACCTCCAAGACAGGGTTGTCGTACCGCTTAGGAGCAGTACACATCCTTTTCGACCTACGAGGTTTGATAGTAACTTCATCCGAAGCTTCATGATCATCATCATTAACTTCCTCTTCAACTAACGTAGGCTTTACAGAAACATCTTCTTGCGCTGCGCTACTCTCTCGTTGAAACAAAGGTTCAATAACCTCATCAAATTCTATCTTCCTCCAACTCACTTCTTTCGAGAGAAACTTTTTCTCGGGAAAGGACCCATTTTAGCAACAAACACTTTATGCTTGGATCTGAGATAGAAGGTTCACCCAACTGTTCTTAGGGTATTCTATGAAGATGCATTTGTCCGCTTTGGGTTCGAGCTCATTAGGTGAAAACATTTTTCCACACAAGCATCACAGCCCCAAACGTTAAGAAATGTCAGCTTAGGTTTCTATCAAACCATAATTCACACGGTGTCATTTCAACGGATGGTGCCCTATTTAAAGTGAATGTAGTTGTCTCTAATGCATAACCCCAAAATCATAGTAGCAAAACGATAAGAGACATCATAGCAAGCACCATTTGCAATAGAACACGACTATGACATTCGAACACAAAATCACACTATGGTGTTCCAGGTGGCGTGAGTTGTGAAACAACTTTCACATTGTCTAAAGTTGAATGCCAAACTCGTAACTCAGATATTCACCTCCACGATCATATCACAGAAATTTTTATCTTCTTGTCATGATGATCTTAAACTTCACTCTGAATTTGCTCGAACCTTTCAAACGATTCAGACATGTGTTTCATTAAGTAAATATACACTATATCTACTCAAATCATCAGTGAAGGTAGAAAATAACGATATCCATCGCACGCTACAAGACTCATTGGATTGCATACATCAACATGTATCATTTCCAATAAATCACTTGCCCGATGCATAAAACCAGAAAACGGGGTCCTTAGTCATCTTGACCAAGAGTCATGGTTCGCATGTCTCAACCGATTCGAAATCGAATGAGTCCAAAGATCCATTAGCATGGAGTTTCTTCATGCGTTTTATACCAATATGACATTTAGTGGCAGTGCCACAAGTATGTGGTACTATCATTATTAACTTCGTATCTTTTGGCATCAATGTTATGAACATGTGTATTACTACGATCAAAATTCAACAAACCATTCTCACTGGGTGCATGACCATTGAAGGTATTATTCATGTAAACAGAATAACCATTATTCTCTAACTTAAATGAATAACCATGTTGCAATAAACACAATCTAATCACGTTCATGATCAACGCAAAACACCAAATAACATTTATTTAGGTTTGTCACTAATCTCGAAGGTAGAGAGAGCGTGCGATGTTGATCACATCAACCTTGGAAACATTTCCAACACACATCGTCACCTCACCCTTAGCTAGTGCTCCGTTTATTCTTTAGCTTTTATTTCGAGTTACTAAAATTTAGCAACCGAACCGGTATCCAATACCCAGGTGCTACTAGGAGTACTAGCAAGGTACACATCAATAACACGTATATCAAATATACTTCTGTCGACGTTGCCAGCCTTCTTATCTACCAAGTATCTAGGGTTGTTCCGCTTCAGCGATCTCTCTCCTCATAATCAAAGCACTTAGTCTCGGGTCTGGGTTCAACTTTGGGTTGCTTCACTGGAGCAGCAACTGACTTGCTATCCATGAAGTTTCCCTCCTTGCTCCTATCCTCCTCGAAACTAGTGGTTTGACTAACCATCAACACCTGACGCTCCTTCTTGATTTCTACCTTCGCGGTGTCAAACATCGCGAACAACTCAGGGATCATTATTTTATCCCTGGCATTTTATAGTTCATCACCAAGTTCTAGTAGCTCAATGACAATGACTTGGAGAAATATATCAATCACTATCTTATCTGGAAGATCAACTCCCACTCGATTCAAGTAATTGTAGTACCCAGACAATCTGAGCACATGCTCAATGATTGAGCTATTCTCTTTCATCTTGCAGGCAAAGAATCTTGTTGGAGATCTCATATCTCGCAACACGGGCACGAGCCTGAGATCCTAATTTAAGCTCTTAGAACATCTCATATGTTCCGTGACGTTCAAAACATTTCGGAGCCTCAATTCTAAGCCGTAATGCATGACGCACTAAACTATCAAGTAGTCATCAGAACGTGCCTGTCAGATGTTCACAACATCTATAGACGGCTCTTGAGGGGTTGGCGCACCGAGCGGTGCATGAAGGACATGAGCCTTCTGTGCAGCAATGAGGACAATCCTCAGATCACAGACCTAGTCCGCAATATTGCTACCGTCATCTTTAAACTCTATTTCTCTAGGAACATATAAAAATTCAAGGGAGCTACAGCGTGAGCTAGTAATCTACAACATAATTTTGCAAATACACTACTAACTATGTTCATGATAATGAGTTCAATTAATCATATTACTTAAGAACTCCCACTCAAATTGACATCCCTCCGGTCATTCGAGTGATACATGATCCAAATTCACCAACTCATGTCCGATCATCACGTGAGTTGAGGTGGTTTCAACGGTCAACATCATCATGTTGATCATATCTACTATATGACTCATGTTCGACCTTTCGGTCTCTTCTGTTCTGAGGCCATGTTTGTACATGCTAGGCTCGTCAAGTTTAACCCAAGTGTTCTGCATGTGCAACACTAGCTTGCACCCATTGTATGTGAACGTAGAGTCTCTCACACCCGATCATCACGTGGTGTCTCGACACGACGAACTTTCACAACGGTGCACACTCGGGGAGAACACAATTTTATCTTGAAATTAAGTGAGGTATCACCTTATAATGCTACCGTCGTCCTAAGCAAAACAAGGTGCATAAAAGTATTGACATCACATGCAAATCATAAGTGACATGATATGGCCATGAACTTGTGCTTTTGATCTCCATCTTGAAAGCACCGGCATGATCTCCATCGTCACCGGCACGACACCATGATCTCCATCATCTTCATCTCCATCAACGTGTCGCCATCGGGGTTGTCGCGCCCATCATGCTTCTACTACTATTGCTACCATTTAGCGATAAAGTAAAGTATTACATAGTGCTTAATGATTGACACGCAGGTCATACAATAATTAAAGACAACCCTATGGCTCCTGCCGAATGCCGTACTCATCGACATAAAAGTCGTGATATTCTATACAACACATGATCATCTCATACATCACATATATCACATCATGTAATTGGCCATAACACATCACAACATACCCTGCAAAAACAAGTTAGACGTCCTCTAATTGTTGTTGCATGTTTTACGTGGACGCTACGGGTATCTAGCAAGAACAATTCTCACCTATGCATAAACCACAACGGTGTACATTAGTTTCTTTTCAACCTTCTCAAGGACCGCCTTTGTCGAATCCGATCCAACTAAAGTAGGAGAAACTGGAACCCGCCACCCATCTATGCAACAAGTTGCAGTTGAGGGAACCGGTCTCTCGTAAGCGTACGAGTAATGTTTGTCCGGGCTGCTTCATCCCACAATACTGCTGAACCAAAACACGACCAAGGGTGGAAGCAATCTAAGCATCAACGCCCACAAACTATTTGTGTTCTACTCGAGATCTCATCTACACATAGACCTAGCTCATGATGCCACTGTTGGGGAATGTCGCATGGGAAACAAAAAATTTCCTACGTTCACGCAAGACCTATCCATGATGATGAGCATCTACGAGAGGGAGAGTGGATCTACATACCCTTGTAGATCGCTAAGCAGGAAGCATTAAGAAACGCGGTTGGTGTAGTCGAACGTCTTCGCGATCCAAATCGCCGAGCGTCGCACGATCTCATCACGATTCATCCCGTGATCCAATCACGATCCGTCCCATGAACTCATCACGATCAGTCCCGCAATCTCATCACGAACCGTCTCGCGATCTTGATCACGGTCCTTTCGATCTACCGCCGAACGGACGACACCTCCGCGTTCAGCACACGTACAACTCGACTATGATCTCTGCCTTCTTGATCCAGCAAGAGGGAACGGAGAGGTAGACGAGTTCTCCGGCAGCATGATGGCGCTGTGGCAATGGTGGTGGAGCAATTCCGGTAGGGCTTCGCCAAGCATTGCGGAAAATCGATCTAGAGGAGAAACTATGCACTAGAGGAACGGGTAGCACGTGGCTGAAAAACTAGTGGAAAACCCTAAAACCTCTAGTATATATAAGAGTAAGAGAGGAGGAGGCTTGGCCAAAGGGCCATCCCTAGGAGGCTTCAGCCGAACCAAGGAGGATTGGAGGATTCCTCCTCCAATTCTAGTAGGACTAGGACTCCTCCTTATTTTTGCCTTTTTGCCCTTTTCCAGCTTTTTCTCTTTGGGCTTTTCTTCCCAGCCGCATGGGCCTTGTGTGGGACTTCCACCATACCACTAAGGGCTGGTATTCACTCTCCCACAGCCCATGTAGCCTCTTGGGTCGAAATACCCCTCCCGATGGTCTCCTGATACACTACCGGCACTCCCGGTACATTACCGATGAGACCGAAACTTTTACGGCAACCAAACTAGGACTTCTTATATATCAATCTTTACCTCCGGACCATTTCGGAGCTCCTCGTGAAGTTCAGGATCTCATCCGGGACTCCGAACAACCTTCGGTCACCACCATACATAACTCTATACTACTGAAACGTCACCGAACCTTAAGTGTGCAGACCCTGCGGGTTCGAGAACTATGTAGACATGACCGAGACACCTCTATGGTCAAAAACCAATAGCGGGACTTGGATGCCCATATTGGTTCCTACATATTCTATGAAGATCGTTATCGGTCGAACCTCTATGTCAAGGATTCAATTAATCACGTATGATGTTCCCTTTGTTCTTCGGTATGTTACTTGCCCGAGATTCGATCGTCGGTATCTCCATACCTAGTTCAACCTCATTACCGGCAAGTCTCTTTACTCGTTCCATAACAAAAGATCCCATGACTAACACTTAATCACATTGCTTGCAAGGCTTATTGTGATGTTGTATTACTGAGTGGGCCCTGAGATACCTCTCCGTCACACGGAGTAACAAATCGCAGTCTTGATATATGCCAACCCAACAGACACCCTCGGAGATACCTGTAGAGCACCTTTATAGTCACCCAGTTATGTTGCAACGTTTGATACACACAAGGTACTCCTCCGGTGTCAGCGAGTTGCATGATCTCATGGTCATAGGAACATATACTTAACATGCAGAAAATAGTAGCAATAAACTGACATGATCATATGCTACGTTTGTAGTTTGGGTCTTGTCCATCACATCATTCTCCTAATGATGTGATCCCGTTACCAAATGACATATCATGTCCATGACTAGGAAACCATAGCCATCTTTGATCGACGAGCTAGTCTATTAGAGGCATACTAGAGACATGGTTTTGTCTATGTATCCACACATGCATCTAAGTCTCCGATCAATACAATTATAGCATGGATAATAAACGATTATCATGAACAAGGAAATATGATAATAACTAATTTATTATTGCCTCTAGGGCATATTTCCAACAAACAACAGCAAGCCATCATCCGTAAGTTATGTCTGGCAAATGAAGGGGAGACCATTGGGGACGAGGCCCTGAAGATGTACGTGGAGCTTTTTTCCCAGCCGCTCTCGTAGATGCATGTTGTGGCCATTCTGGCGCTGTTTGGTTGGGCACCGGATGTGCTTGCCATGGTGGAGCTGCCAGGGGACCTAGCCGGAGGGGCCTGAGCGCATGCTCGTAAAAGTGGCATGGTGGGTCTTTTCAATGTCATCACAGCCAATTAAAACACTTGTGTGGAATGTACGGGGACTCAACAACCTTGCACGTAGGAGTGCCATCTTCCAAGCGATGCGGAGCATCAACGTGAGCATTGCTTGTCTACAAGACACTAAAATGGAGAATGTAATCTCTGCAATTATGACCCATTGCTTGGGCAATAAATTCGAAAGTTTCTTTTACCTGCCGACTGTAGGCCCCCGAGGTGGTGTCCTCCTTGCTTGGGACCCTATGGTTGTCCAGTTGTCAAACCCGCACTACACAACAAACACTGTTACGGCCCTCGTCCAACCCACCGGATCATCGGCCCAATGGTGGATTACTGGGGTCTATGGGCCGCAGTCGAACGCTAACAAGGTGGAGTTCCTCCAGGAACTTGTGGATATTCGTGATTTACATGTGGACCCTTGGTGCGTGTTGGGTGATTTCAACTTAATTGTGAACATAGAGGACAAGAGCAACACAGCAGTGGACAGACGCATGATGGCCCGATTCTGGGCCAGTCTAAACCTCCTTCAACTCAAAGAGATCTACCTAAATGGATGGAGGTATACATGGTCTAATGAGAGGGACAGCGTCACGTTGGCCAAGATTGATCACGTGTTCACAACTATGGACTCGGAGTTCCTCTATCCGACATGTTTTCTGGCTGCGTTTGGCTCTGCAGTGTCGGACCACTACCCGATGATCCTTGATCTTCATGCGGACTTTCGTATGGGCAAGTGATTCCGCTTCGAGGCCTTCTGGGCTAGAGCGGACGGTTTCAAGGAAGTGGTGGAGGCAGCTTGGAGCACGGTACCATCTATCGTAAATCCATATGTGGCCCTAGATAATAAGTTGAGGGCAACTACGAAGGCTCTTCAGAGCTGGAGTGACAAATGTGTTAGTAACGTCAAAATGCAAATACTGATAGCCCTGGTGGTGATCCATCATTTGGACATGGCCATGGAAGAGAGATCCCTCTTGGAGGAGGAGCGTGGACTACGTAGGCTGCTAAAGCAGAAGCTATTGGGGTTGTGTTCGCTGGAGCGATCGATTGCGCAGCAAAGGTCCCGGATTCTATGGCTGCGGGAAGGCGACACGAGCACTGAGTTCTTCCACCAACATGCTAACCACAGATGACGGAAAAATGCAATCATGTGTCTGCAACATGAGGGGACGGCTCTCACGGGACAAGAGGAGATCACTGCCGCTGCAGATGAGTACTACGGTCGCCTATTGGGAACTGCAACCCAGCGCAGCCATGGCCTCGACTTGGGGCGAATAAGCCTCCCTAGTAGGGACCTGTGGCACCTTGAGGTGCCATTTACTGAAGAGGATGCGGGGAAGGTGATCAAATCTATGCCAATGGACAAAGCGCCCGGACCAGACGGGTTCACTTGAAGATTTTATGCATCTTGCTGGGATATTATCAAGGCAGATTTCATGCGAGCCTTGGACTGCTTTCACCGTGGGGACATGCATGGACTGCATGCGATCAACAAGTCATTGGTCTCCCTCCTGCCTAAGAAGGATGGCGCCATGGAGCTTAAAGACTATCGCCCGATGAGCCTTGTACATGGAGCCATCAAAATCTTTGACAAAATCCTGTCTGTTAGGCTCACCGATGACCTTCCGGAGCTTGTTGGCGCGCACCAAAGCACGTTCGTGCGTGGAAGATCTATCCACGACAACTTTATGCTAGTCTAAGGAACAGCGAGGAAACTCCACGCGCTCAAGAACCCAACGGTGATGATCAAATTGGATATTTCCAAGGCTTTCGATACGGTGCAATGGCCATTTATTCTTGAGGTCCTGAGGCATATGGGATTTGGACCTAGGTGGATGACTTGGATTTCAGGTCTTCTATCCTCATCTTCTACCAGGATCTTGGTGAACGAAGTCCCGGGTGCTCCAATTCCAAACAGGCAGGGGTTGAAGCAGGGCGATCCGGTATCCCCCATGTTATTCATTCTCAAGATGGAACTCCTCCAGTACCTCTTCTCTGCTGCGGCAGCGCGTGGCCTGCTCGCCCCTCTGGCCAGCAATGGGCTAAACTGGCGAATGTCAATTTTTGCGAATGACGTGATGTTGTTCTTCAAGCCCGAAACCGATGAGTTGCAGCTGTGTGGCCACCTACTCGACATCTTTGGCGAAGCTTCCGGATTGCGTGTAAGCATGGCTAAGACATCTGCTTTGCTGATCAGATGTGATAATATCCAGACTCAGCTGATCTCCTCAATCCTTTATTGTGAGGTTGGGAGTTTTCCTTGCAAGTACCTCAGACTGCCACTAAGCCGAAGAAAACTTACGGAAGCCCAACTCGGTGGCTTAGTTCAGCAGGTCGCCATTAAGTTTCCATTCTGGAGAGGTGCGGCACTACCTAGGAGTAGCAGGCTTGTTCTTGTCAAATCCATGCTTTGTGCAATCCCGGTTCATGCTATGCTCGCACTGGACCTCCCACCGAAAACTATCAGAGCCATCGTCAAGATTTGTCGTGGTTTCCTTTGGTGCGGAAAGGATGAGGCAAGCAGAGGGCAATGCCCGGTTGCTTGGGCTATTGTTTGCATGCCCAGATGGGCCGGTGGGCTCAGAATCCTGGATCTTCAATGGCTAAACTATGCACTCCAAGCATGCTGGCCGTGGCTCAAGCGAAGAGACTCTTCACGGCCATGGAGCGACTTTCAGATCAAGGTGCCTCGTGAGGCCATAGCAATCTACCATGTGACCACGGTGGCCACGGTGGGATATGGCCGATCTACCCTGTTCTGGGAGGCTCACTGGTTGTCTGGCTGTAGGATCCAATATATCGCGCCTAATCTTTACCTGCGTGTTAAGCCCAGAGAAGGTGCGATGAGGTCGGTCTTCGAGGCCATGGATGAGGGATCCTATGCCGCTGATGTGGGCTCAAACATCCCACCGCCCGTTCTGCAGGAATACCTGCATGTGTGGAACGCCATGGAGGCATTCAACCTACAACCAGGCTCCCATGATAGCATCAAGTGGGCATGGGAGGATAGCGGTGAATATTTGGCAAGCTCTGCCTACGCAGCCAAATTTTGGGGCAGGGAGATGGCTCCTTTTGCGGTCACGGCATGGAAGTCCCAAGCACCCACGCAATGCCGGGTCTTCTCGTGGCTGGCAGCCCGTAATAGATGTTGGACTGCGGATCGCTTGGCTAAGCCTGGCCTTCCACACCAGGCTGCATGTCCTCTTTGCAACCAACAACAAGAAACAATCGACCATATTCTCATCTCTTGTGTCGTACCAAGGACGGTTTGGACTGTGATCTTCACTGCCCTACGCCGGCCTGAGCACATTCCATCTTCCACCAGCACCATCATCGTGTGGTGCAACGCATGTCAGGATCATACGATGGATGCGAGGGATACGAGAACCCTCATTGCTCTCGGCATGTGGATGTTGTGGAAGCATAGGAATGCTATGGTATTCGACGGAGATAGGCCATCGGCAGCGGTAGTGCTATGGAAGATTGAGACGGAAGGGAGATCATGGCAGATTGCCGGCCTCTTGAGAGGCAATTATGAGAGGTTCTAACGTGAAGTAGCTATGTGGGCGAATGCGAGTAGTAGCTAGCTAGACTAATGGTGGAGTTGGTGTAGGTGTGTCTCACACACTGTAACCCTATGTAAAACTTGGTGGATGGTCCTTCTTTGCCCTTTCTTCCCCTTTAATATCTTATACACACTCTCGTGTGTATTCTAGCATCTATCCGCTTACGAATCATGAATGCAGCACACGGGAAGGCAAAAGAGAAAGCATGTGTTTACCTCATGTGATTGAGTGCTTGGACATCAAGACTAGGTAGAGTCGAGAATATGTTACTCGGCCATCCGAAAAATGGTATGCATGCCAGATGAGATCACTGTACAATAATTGCGTCGGGGGACAACTTGAGAGGTCATGTTAGTAAACACTCTGCGGCGCAATACGAAGAGGCACCGGGAGGCAGAAGAGTAGGATTTCAGGACTCTAAGTCAATCACCTGAAGGACATCCAGACTGCGACCGACTTTGCAATTTGTGTCCTTACTCAATCTATGGAAATGATTCTTCACATGTGGAAAATATTAATTCATCCTTGAACACTGGATCGACATTCGATACACTGATAAGGAAGGGGGATGGTGACTTTGCTAGTAGGCGTCAGCGAAGAAGTGACTGGCGGAGCCATGGACGTGCCTTGCCTCGATGCGAGTGGCGGGTTCCTGGAGGAGTAGAAGCACTCCTCCTGCCTCGACGACGGGGTCATTGGCGTAGCAATGATGAATGGACCCCAAGAGGCCCTCACCTCGGCACATGTGGCGGGTTCCTTGAGGCGATTGAGAACGACCATGGCAGCACTGTACACCTCGGCGCGCGTGGTGGGTTCATGGAGGAGATCGAGAATGGCCATGGCAGCACCGTACGCCTCATCGTTGATAACAAGCTTGGAGGAAAGAGAGGGACACGACAGCAATAGGTGGCCAAGGAGTGTGGCGGCGACAAAACAAGGAATCATAACCTTGTGCGAGTGAGGAGCAGCGCTCGCTCTGTGCGAAGCGTTTTGTTTTGAGGGAGGATATTGAAAAATTAAACCAGTGTGAAGTAAAAAATTAGGAGACAAAAATAAAACTGGTGGGGAGGGATTAGCCGGAGTGAGGCAAGACTACCATCTAAATTTGGGCACATGACGTGGCTTGAGACTGCGTCGGTATTTCCCCAAAGTGGATGGGATGATGGATAACAACGTCAGTAAGCATTTCCCTCAGTTACGAAACCAAGATATCAATCCGCAGAGGAAGATCACGCATCCACATAAACATCACTTGCCACAAATAACAAATACTTGCAAGCTGACGTGAAAGAGAGGTTGTTAAACTCTCTACGATAAAAAGATAGATTAGGTGATGATAGTTTTGGCAAATAGATCTCGCAAGTACACAAAATAAATTGTTTAAACAAAAGGTGCAGCAAGGTATTTTTGTCTTTTTGGATTAAAGATATGAAAAAAGGAAAAATAGTAGATTGGAAAGCAATATGTTGGAAAAGTAGACCTGGGGGTCGTAGGTTTCAGTAGTGGCTTCTCTCATGAGTATAGCGCATGGTGGGTGAACAAATTACCATTGGGCAGTTGATAGAAATCAAATAATCATGATGACATCTAGGCAATGATCATTATACAGGCATCACGTCCAAGACAAGTAGACCGAAATGATTCTGCATCTACTTGTATTACTCCACACATCAGCCGCTATCTAGCATGCATCTAGTTTATTAAGTTCATGGAAAACAGATTAATGCAATTAGAATTTACATGATGTAGACAAGATCTACTGATATAGGAATATACCCCATCTTGTTATCCTTAATGGCAAAGATACATGCGTGTCTTGCTTAGCCTACTATCATGAACACCGCAAGATTGAACCCATCACAAAGCACCTCTTCCCATGGCAAGAAAATTCGATCTAGTCGGCCTAACTAAACCAAGGATTTGAAGAAGAAATACAAGGGTATAAGTAATCATGCAAATAAGAGATCAAAGAAGACTCAAATCATATTCATGGATACAAACTGATCATGAACTCAAAATTCAACAGATCCCAACAAACACACTGCAAAAATCATTACATCAAATGGATCTCCGAGAGACCATTGTATTGATAATCATAGAGAGAGAGGAAGCCATCTAGCTACTGCCTACGGACCCATAGGTCTATGATGGACTACTCATGCATCATCGGAGAGGCACCTATGATGAAGATGAACCCCTCCGTGATGGTGTTAGATTGGATCTTGAGGTTCTGGAACCTGCGGCGACTGGAATTGTGTTTCATTGAATCCTCTATGGTTTTCTGAATATTTGGGAATTTATAGGGCGAATAGTCGGTTGAGGGGAGTCTCGAGGTGGGCATGCTCCACCAGGCCGTGCCAGGGGCCTGTAGCATGCCTTGGTGGAGGGTGGCCACCCTGGGCCTCCTTTCTCGTGGTTGTTTGGCACATCCTTGTTCTTCTGGTCAACAAAAAATCTCCAATAATTTCCATGATGTTTGAGCTCCGTTTGGTACTGATTTTCTGCGAAGTAAAAAGCAAGCAAAAACAACAACTGGCACTTTGGACCATGTCAATTGGTTAGTCCAACAAATTGATATGAAGTTGCTATAAAATGATCGTAAAACATCCAAGATTGACAATATAACAACTTGGAACAATCAAATAATTATAGATTCGTTGGGGACATATCAGCATCGCCAAGCTTAATTGCTACTCATCCTCAAGTAGGTAAAAGATAAAAACAGAATTTTTGATGTGGAATGCTGCCTAACATGTTCATCATATATTCTTTTCTTTGTAGCATGGACATTTGGACTTATAGATGGTTCAAAACAATAATCTAGTCTTGACATGAAAACTTTAGTACTCAAGCATATCAACAAGCAACCATGTCTTTCAAAATATCAACACTAAAGTAAGTTATCCCTAGCCCATCATGCTGAGTCATTGATCCATTCATGATACACACTCAAATATTAGCTACACCTAATGCTCAAGTACGATCATAGTGCCTCCTTGTTGGTGCTTTATGAGAGAAGATGGAGACTCAAATTGAAAAATAAAAATTGCATAAAGTAAATAGATAGGCCCTTCGCATAGGGAAGTAGGGATTTGTAGAGGTGCTAGATCTCAAGTGTTTAAATTGATAGAGAAAAAATCATTTGGGTGGCATGCCTTTCTTGTCAATGAAAATGATCGAGAGATTTCAATATCTTTCCATGCTAGATACACCATAAGCGGTTCCCAAACAAAAAATAAAGTTTATTCCTTTTTCCACCATACTTTCACTTTCCATGGCTAGCCGAATCCACGGTTGCCTTCCATAACAACACTTTCCAATGAATTTATTATTTGACAACATAGTGTATTTTCTTTCTTTATTTTCATTTCGGGACTAGGCATTGCTATTACCGCCATACTCTCGTGCAATGATAAGTGAATAAACACGCATCTTGAGAATAACACATCTAGCATGGAAAAATATTAATTACCCCCTACCGTTTCATGAGCGTTACGAGCACACAAAAAGGAAAATTTATTCTGAAAATTTAGAGGTGGCACATAGAAATTTGCTTGGAACGGCATGGAAATACCGTATATAGGTAGGTATGGTGGACTCATATGGAAAAACTGAGTTTAAGGATTTTGGATGCACAAGTAGCATTTCTACTTAGTACAAGTGAAGGCTAGCAAATAGATTGAGAAGCATCCAACCAAGAAACCAAAAACCAAATAAGCGAGCATTAAGCATAACTAACGCCAAATAATACACCATAAGTAGGATGTAATTTCGTAGCACAACTACTGACTTTCGTGCTTTCATAGGGAATGAGAAACCTTAACATCAATATACTTACTAAGCATAATTACTCACCAACATAACTCACATATTACTATCGTCATGTTTCAAAACTATTACAAAGAATCAAGTTCAATTTGTCCAGTGATCTTCATGAAAGTATTTATTATATCCCTCTTGAATATCTATCACTTTGTGACAAGTTTCATATATTGCAATTGCTTTTGATAAGCTAACAAAGATATAAGTGAAGATCATGAGCATAAAAGTTTCATATCTCAAAATAGTATAAGTGAAGCATGAGAGGATTTCTTCACAATTACTAACCACCAAAATAATTAAGTGAAGCATGAGAGCATTTCTTCGAACATGTAAAGCATGCCGTGCTCACAAAGATATAAGTGAAACACTAGAGCAATTCCATTGCTCAAAAGATTTAAGTGAAGCATATAGAGCAATTCTAGATAATCATAGAATAATTTCGGATCTCTCAAATAGGTGTGTGCAGAAAGGATAAATATAAAATAAAGCATAGATACAAGACGCTCCAAGCAAAACTCGTGATATGTGACGAATAAAAAGATAGTTCCAAGGAAAATACCGATGGTTGTTAGAAGAAAGAGGGGATGCCACTCGGGGCATCCCTGTCACGCCCAAGATGCGATCCTATCCTTATTTCAGCACGAGGGCCTCGATAGGGATAGAAGCGGATATCGTCGTGTTGCAAGAATGGATATCATTACAAGTACATGTAAAGAAGAGGTGAGTATATGGAATTGGCTTACACTCGCCACAAGCTACATCAATATCACATCAATACAATAACATATTCAAACCTCATAAAGAAGAGCAGGGTCCGACTACGGACGAAAACAAATGATGAAATGACATCCATCCTTGTTATCCCAGGCTGCCGCCTGGAACCCATCTGTGACAACCCAAGTGCTGTCAATACCTTATTTGGCATGTAATCCATATGTCTGAACCTTGTGACATGAGTTATGATATGTTTTGCTCCTTTTCATTCATGTGTTGTTCTTGCATTCATTCATTCATGCATCATGGCATCCATCATTTCATCATCATGCCTTTTATGTTTTGCTTGTGTTTGTGGGTCTAGTATTGGATCAAGTGGCTTGGAGTGTGCCTTGTGTTGTTTTGGCTTGAGAGTGGTGGATTTCTTGTGTGCATCTCTCCCTCTTCTACTTCCTTCTCTTCCTTCTCTATAAAAAACCCCTCCTTTTGCTTTTATTCCCTATATGATTACTTGGCAGAATTAAGTTGTTTTTAAGATCTTTTAAAAATGTCCATGAGGTGGCCCTAATGTTGATAGGAATATTGGGAGTGGTTCTTTTGTTATTTGGGTTTGTTTGGTTTTTGAAAAGCTATTAAACAAGGGCTGATTTTTTAAATAAAATAATAAAAAACTAACTTGTTAAATAATTCCATTTGACATTTTTATAAAAGAGGGCTTATTTTCCCTCCTCAAAACTATTTTTGTTTTACTTTAAAACTCCTTTTATTGCTCTGGGTTTTTTATTTTGTGGTGCCTGTTTATTTTAGTAGGAAAACCCCTTTTCTCGCTTTAGCCAGGGAGAGAGGGAGCAGGTGGGCCGAGGCCCAGCCCATAGCCACAGTGACGGCCACCTACTCCCCGTTTCTTCCCCGTCAGACTGTGTGTGTGCGTGTGCGAGCAGGAGAGCAGCGAGAGTCGCCGTCCGTCGCCGTTAGCGCGCACGTCGAGGCCCCTATTTAAGCCTTGGCGTCCGTGCCCCACACTAGGGTTCCCTCTTCCTTGTCCCTCGCCGCCGCCATCTCCTCCTTCTTCCTCCTCCTTCTTCCCCTTTGTTCTTCCTCTGTCGTGGGTTCAGAGAGGGCGTCAGGTAAGTCGATGAGAGGAAGCTCGCCGTCGCCGCGCCTCCGGTGGTGCTCGTCGCCGTCGGAGATGGTGGGGAGGACCCTGGTGCCGCCACCGTTCCGTTCCCGCTGCTAGGGGGGAACCTAGCTCCTCCGCAGCGATGCCCCGTCGTCGCCGTCGTTCGCAGCAGTGAGGTGCCTCCGTCGTCTTCTTCCCTGCGTCCCCTCCGTCGCCGTCGCGTCCCTGAGCTCTTCCTCCCCTCCGCCGAGCCCATGTCGCCGTCGTCCGCCCTCGGTGAGCCTGCGGTAGCCCTGTCGCGTGCCCTCCGTCTCGTCGTAGTGCCGTCGCCGCCGCTAGAAAGCTCCATGCTTGGGCTTGCCTCCGGTCCCCCTCGTCGCGAGGCAAGGTGCGGGATGGAGCGCCCGTAGGTCCCTCTTTCGATTCTGCCCATCCACGTCGCCAGAGACCCCGTGTGTTCACCGGAATGACACCGCCGTTTGCTTTGTCGCCGCCGTTGTGCTCTGTTTCTTCAGTTTCGTCAGTGGTAGTGTGTGCGCGTGTGTATTAGAGGGCTGCAGTCCCCCTTCTGGTAGAAATCGGCATCGTAGCGCAGTGGTAGGTTGTGTGCGCTGAGTGCAGGGGGTCTGGGGTTCGATTCACCCTTCTCCCCCTTTTGCCTTCTTTTTATTTTCTTTCTTTCTTTCTTTCTTTTCTTTACTTATGTGTATGTATGTATGTATGTATGTATGTATGTATGTATGTATGTGTAGATTCAGGGTAGTGTATTCGTTTTTGTCATGTATATATGGTGGTGTGTGAGTGCCCTTGCATGTATACACATATATGTGTGTGTGTTAGTGTTATGTGAGTGTGTGTGTGGGTCATATGCGTGTATGTGCCCTTGCACATACCCACATATGAGAGTAGTGGGTGAGTGCAAGCATAGTGTGGTGCTATGTGTGTGCATGTGTGTGTTAGTCTTATGTGAGTGTGTGTGTGGGTCATATGCGTGTATGTGCCCTTGCACATACCCAGATATGAGAGTAGTGGGTGAGTGCAAGCATAGTGTGGTGCTATGTGTGTGCATGTGTGTGTTTCACACACACATACATGTGTAGGGTGTGTGGTGCACCATGTAGTGTGTGCTTGGCACATGGGGTGTGCCATGTGATGTATGTGAGTGTGAGTGGTGTGTGTATGTCTACATAAACTCATCCATATGCATTGTAGCTCCATGTGTAGGTTTTACCTTATTTGAGCATATGAGCATGAATCCTTCTCTAGCTAGTTTCATCTCTGTATTTGATGCTATGCCATGTTAACATGTTACTAGGATGCTATTAACCATTTACAACATGTACCAATATCCTAGAAGTCATTTTGAGTCCATTTTCTTGCATATGCATAAGTGACATAAGTCACCCATATCTTATAGGTCAAATTTTGACCTAGATTTACTCCTACTTGCTCCAAACAAGTATAGGGGTATGAGTAATGCATTTGGGGTAGTTTCAACCCAGGAATGCACCTGTGAAGTCAGATTTGACTTTGGGGCAACTTGACAAAATTGCATTTCTATGCTGTGATGCCCTTTTGTCTTTTTCATGTGAATTAATCTAGGCATGCTTTCAAGTTCTTGCCAACATGAAATTGTTATTTAATGTTGTTGGGAATTCCGCAGTATTTTTATTAACCATGTTAAGTCCCTATATAAGTGGGAACCATGCTGTTAAGTTGACTACTTTCTGTTTCTGCCAACCTGCTCTATAAATGGCTGTCTGGAGAATCTGTTGTTATTGTTTTCTCATGTAGAGTGGGTTGTTTCTAGTGATGTGTTGTGAATTTGACCATGTTCAGTGTTAGGTATTTGTAGTAGATATTGTAATCTACCATACTGTTAATTTTCATGCCATTTGGAGCTTTCTAGCATATTAGCCAGTGCTGCTAACTTGCTACTTTGTTAACCCAGATTCCAGAAAAACTGGAATTTTCACTAAGTCCCTAAAAACCTGTTTCATCATGCCTACTTGACAGCTCCATGCATAGTGTGGTGTAGATCTTTTGCTGATTGCATAGTTGGATGAATTGGTGTGCGTGTGGTGTAGTTTATGTTCATGTCTTGTTTGTGGATGTAGGGTGCCTGTAGCTCTAGTTGTGGTCTTTTCAAATTGCTATGTTGTTGTTTTATGGAAGGTTGAGTGCTATGTTGTTTTGTGTGTTGTGGGAGCTATACTCCATGGAATTGAGTGATTCTTAAGTCTATTGTGATTGATTTTTCATCACCTATCCAGTGGATACCTTGGAATGCCAAGAATTAGCCCAGGTATTTGGTGGTCTTGTGTTTTGCCTTCGTACCTTGTCGTGAGCGTATCTCGAGAACCGTAGCTCCGTTTCTCTCGATCTTTATATGCATTTCCATAGATTTTGCATGTCTAAACAACTTAACATGAGGTTATGTCCAGGTTCATTAATATACCAACTTTGCATATGAAACTTTAATGGAATTGGGTTGCCATGTTTAAAACTTCATTAAATGGATCATGCATCATCTTGGTTGTGCATTGCACCTTGGTTGGTTATTTATTTGTTGTTTCTCTTGGGTAGACGCGAGTGTCAAAACTGAGTTTGAGGACCCTGGAGAGTACCACTACGAGGATCCCGCTACTTGTTCAGCTGAAGAACCAACAGGCAAGATGATCGTACCCGGATCCCAATACTATCTTTGCTTGCTAGTTTCTCGTTATTATCGTTACAATTGCGCTTCCTACCACATGATATCAGCCCCCATGTTGCCATGACAGCCTCTAACCTCCACATCCCACCAAACCGTTGATTGGCTAAGTTACCGCTGCTCAGCCCCTCTTATAGCGTTCTTAGTTGAAGGTGCAGGTTGTTCCATGTGATAACATGGATTGGATATCACAATAAATTCTGTTATTTAATTTAATGCACATATATATCTGGTATTGGTGGAAGGCTTGGCCTTTTGCTAAGTGATTTGTTCCACTCGTTCCGTCATTAGTTCCTTGTTACCGGTGTTATGTTTTCCATATTTTGCGCTCCTAATACGCTTGGGGTTGTTATGGGGACCCCCTTGATTATTCGGTTGAGATTAAAACTTGTCTGGCAAGACCCATCTTTGGTACTACATTTGCTAATAACTAATGAACTTGCATAGGGCTCTGCAACCCCATGGATAATTTAATCAACCCCCGGGCCAGTGCTCCTCATGAGTGTTGGTCCAAACTAGAGCACTGTGCGGGGCCAACCCAGGGCAACTTGGGAGATTTCTATCAGGCCTCCGTACGCGTAGCTTATCCGTCGTGTCCTGAGACTGAGATACGCGGCTCTTATCGGGTTTGTCAACACGTCGGGAGGTCTTGCTGGATTTGTTTTACCTTTATCAAATGTCTTGCGTGAGGATTCTGATTGTCTTCGGGCTTACTCGAGGTGTTGGCCTCCTTTGAAATTGTCTATGATGATCGCGAGAACCGCGTTCGAGGCCATTCCCATGGAGTGCGGTTATTTGTGATGGACTAGTTGGAGCACCCCTGCAGGGTTAAATCTTTCGGAAAGCCATGCCCGCGGTTATGTGGCAACTTGGATATTTGTTTAACACCCGGTTATAGAAAACTTGAAGTAAACTCTGATTAAAATACATCAACTGTGTGAGTAACCGTGATCGTCTCTGCTCGTGAACATGAACCGAGAGAGAACACAGTGGGGTTATGATTGACGTAAGTAAGTGTTTAGGATCTCTTAGAGATCATACCAGATTCGATCGTTCTTTGTAGGCCACTCATATTTATTTCATGTTGCGTAATCTAGCCACCATATAATGCTTAGTGCTGCTGCAAACTAAACATCACCCTTCCTTCCTAAAGCTTAAATAGTCTTGGTACCCGGGCACATGATAGCTGAGTCCTCTGTGGCTCACAGTTTACTACAATAATCCAGGTGCAGGTTCAGATGAGTTCGTGCAGGATGATCTTACTCAGCTCCAGTGGGAGTATAATGAGGAGAGAGGCAGGATGTACGTGCCATATCCGGATGAGTAGAGGACCTGGTCATGATCGTTGGGACAGCTTGATAGTATCATTTGCAACTTCTTTTATCGTTTGATTTCGTCCGTAGTCAGACCCTGTGTTCAACTTGATGCTATGATTTGAGTGACATTGTAAGTTAGCATGTGGCGAGTGTAAGCCAACTTGTATACTCTTCTCATTCAGTATTGTATGTTGTGATGATACTATTCTTGCTAATGGCAAGATGCGCCTCTATCCCTTGCGAGGCCCTCGTGCCTTAAACGGATAGGTGCGCATCTTGGGCGTGACAAGTTGGTATCAGAGCCATACGACCATAGTAGCATTTGCTTGTTCGAACTTGGCCGAGTTGTGTCTAGTAAAACTATTTTGAGTCTAGTTATATTGGAGGGTAGGATTCTTTTTACTCCTCTTCTATGCTCTGGTGAGGTTTCCAACTTAGGAATTTTAATTCTACTCCTCTTCTCGCTCAAATTATTTTTTAGGATCACGCGGGTATTTTGGAATCTATATGATGCCGATGTGACAGGATTCTGTCTTGGTGCCTTCCGTCTGACTTGATTTCTTCTGGGGAGTTGAGCTCCAAGGAATGTTGGCACATCGTTATCATTCAGCTTCCTTGATATCTCAGGACGGAGAATGTTCGGAATTGCTTCAATACCTATTGTGGTGCGATATGGTCGTAGTCACCCAGTACTGGGGTGGCGTCCGGGGTACCACCATGGTTTAGTATCGTTGTGAGTTCGAGGATTCGAGATTAGATGAGTTTGCGAAATGTCTTGAATTATGGTGTGGAAGGTTGCGGATGCAGTCGTAGCTGATTGCCTAGGGCAGGTTCCTGATTCCGCAACCCGAATCGCATAAACAAGAAAGTTTTCGGAAGTTCATAGGTGGGAAATCTTGTAGTCATCTAGGATCATCTTCTCCAGATGTATTGGGCATGTACATTTGTTCCGAGCGCTTAGCTCAATAATTGTTGTATTATTGCAAGTAGCTTATTATGTCTAATGATGTTATCATGATCCGAAGAATCATTCTTACTAATTTTTCAGTAGGAAGGCTATGTGTGTTGTTCAATTCTTTCAAGCATTTGATTCAGCTTTGTTTCATCTTATCAATGAGGCTAATGCGTTTTGTCCATCTTTAGGATGGCTCCACCAACTCGCAACAATCCGGGTCGTGGTGAGGAGCAGACTGATGTTCCACCACCACCTCCGCCATCGCCTCCTCCGCCTCCTCCTCCAAAAGCTTGGCAAGCTGTGATGGCCGCAACCAATGCGAACACTCAGATGTTGCTCAGGCTGTTGCAAGAAAGGGAGCAGGGTCAGCATGGTTTTCAAGGCAATTTTCAGAATCACCTTTAGTTTGCGACACTCAATCAGTTCCTTGCCAACCAGCCCAAGATTTTCACCTATTGTGAGCAGCCTCTAGATGCTGATGATTGGCTTCGTGATATGAGCAAGCATTTTGAGTGCAGCAATGTCAGGTCAGAGGACTTTGTCAGGTTTGCATCATTCCAACTAAAAGGTCAGGTAGCTGATTGGTGGCAATAGTACAAGGATACCAGGGGCGATCGTGTTGTTACTTGGGACGATTTCCGTCGTGACTTCAGGGCTCATTACATTCCGACAAGCTTTGTCAAGGAGATGCGTGAGAAGTTCAGGCACCTGAAGCAGGGAACCAAGTCAGTCTACCAGTACAACATTCAGTTCCAGAACCTAGCTCGTTATGCCAAGCAAGATGTTCCAGATGATAAGTCTATGATCTATCAGTTCAGAGGTGGTCTCAAGGATGAGCTTCTGCCAGGCCTTGTCCTTCAAAAGCCTCGTGAGTTTGATCAGTTCTACAACATGGCTTTGAAGGTGGAAGCAGCTCAGCTCAAGTTAGAGAACTCCAAGAAGCATTCAAGGGATTCATATTCTTCTTCTTCCAGCTCTCAGGTTGTTCCCAAGAAGCAAAAGTATTGGGCACCAAATCCTCTTTCGTTTCGTCCTCAGCAGCAGCAAAAGCAGTTTGGTGGTCCTGGTTCTTCCCACCCACCCAATCCAGGGTTCTAGCAGACGAACTAGGCGTCCAAGGCTGTTCTTGTTCCTCCTCCAGGCAATGTTCGTCCGCTTTCTGAGGTGACTTGTCACAAGTGTGGTCAGAAGGGCCGCTATGCAAACAAGTGCAACCAGCGGCGTCTTCCGCCTCCTCCTCCTGTCAAGCCTCCATGCAATGCTATGGTGAAGCATAATCCCAAGTCAGTCAGAGTGAATATGGTGAATGCAACTGAAGCAGAGCAGGCCAATGATGTGATTATGGGTAATCTCTCAGTTAATGATTTTCCTGCTAAAGTATTGTTTGATTGTGGTGCATCGCATTCATTCATTTCTAAACCTTTTGCTTGGAAGCATGATTTCAATTCAGTAGTTCTGCCTAGTCCTTTTGTTGTGTCCCCAGGCCAGTTGATGAGTTCCAATGTAGTGGTTCCAGATGTTTCTATCAAGATGGGCAATTATTCTTTTCTGGCTTCTCCAATTGTTCTCGGGAATTCTGATATTGATCTCATTCTGGGCATGGACTTCCTGGCTATGAATAAGGCTCATATTGATTGCAAAGCAAAAGAAGTCAAGCTGACTCATCCTTGAGAAGACGTGATTATTTTTACAGCTCGCGATGACACAATCCGTCTCTTTGCTCTTAATGAGAAGGGTGAAATCTCGGCGATTTCTCAAATTCTGGTGGTTTGTGAGTATGAAGATGTCTTTCCAGAGGAATTTCCAGGAATGCCTCCGCACTGGCCAGTTGAGTTCGTGATTGATCTCGAGCCTGGAACTGAACCGGTCTGCAAACGCCCGTATAAACTTGGCCTCGAGGAGCTGAAAGACCTGAAGAAGCAGCTAGATGAGCAAGAACGTCTGGGTCTGATCAGACCAAGTTCTTCTCCATGGGGTTGTGGAATTTTGTTTGTCAA
Source organism: Hordeum marinum (assembly GCA_022496015.1). Taxonomy (NCBI): domain Eukaryota; kingdom Viridiplantae; phylum Streptophyta; class Magnoliopsida; order Poales; family Poaceae; genus Hordeum; species Hordeum marinum. The sequence continues at coordinate 255,224,035 of CM039673.1, forward strand.
GAAGAAGGATGGCACGGATCGTCTTTGTGTGGACTACCGGCCATTGAATAAGAAGACAATCAGAAACAAGTACCCACTTCCCAACATCAATGAGTTGTTTGAGCAACTGAAAGGTGCCAAGGTTTTCTCCAAGTTGGATCTTTGAATGGGTTATCATCAAATCCGCATTCGCGAAGAAGACATTCCCAAAACTGCGTTCATGACGTGTTTTGGCTCATATGAGTACACCGTGATGTCGTTTAGTCTTGCGAATGCTCCTCCAACCTTCTCAAGGATGATGAATTTCATCTTCTCTCCCTTCAAGAATGAGTTTGTCTTGGTTTATCTTGATGATATTCTGGTGTTCTCGGATACAGAAGAAGATCATGCAGAGCATCTCCGCCTTGTGCTTGACAAGCTAAGGGAACATCGGTTCTATGCCAAGTTTTCCAAATGTGAGTTCTGGCTTGATGAAGTGGTGTACCTCGGGCATGTCATCTCTGCCGAGGGAATTAAAGTGCACCCTGAGAAATTTGAAGCTATATTGAAGTGGGAACCTCCTCAGAATGTGAAGTAGCTTCGGAGCTTCCTCGGGCTTGCTAGCTATTGCAGAAGGTTCGTGGAGAACTTTTCTCAAATTGCCAAGCCTCTGTCAAATCTCCTCCAGAAGAGTGTCAAGTATGTTTGGTCTCCTGAGTGTGATGCAACTTTCAATACGCTCAAGCAGAGACTGACTTCAGCTCCAGTTCTTGTTCCTCCGGAGCAGTCCAAGCCTTTCCAAGTTTTCTGTGATGCTTCTCTCCAAGGCCTTGGTGGTGTTCTTATGCAAGACAAGAAAATTGTGGCCTATACCTCGCGTCAGTTGAAGCCTGCCGAGAAGAACTACCCCACTCCTGATCTTAAGTTGGCGGCAGTTGTGCATGCTCTTATGACTTGGAGGCATTTGTTGTTGGGTAGACCAGTTGAGGTGTACACCGATCACAAGAGCTTGAAGTACATTTTCACTCAACCCAATCTCAATCTGTGGCAGTCTCGTTGGGTGGAAATGCTTGAAGACTTCAATCCAAGCATTGAGTATACTCCTGGGAAAGCAAATGTCATTGCAGACGCGCTCAGCCGTAAGGCATACTGCAATAGTCTGATCTTGAAGCCTTTTCAACCCGAGCTTTGTGAAGCCTTCCACAAGCTCAACCTTCAAATGATTCCGCAAGGATTTCTTGCCAATCTTCAAGTCTCTCCGACTCCGGAAGATCAGGTTCGCCAAGTGCAGCTGCTAGACGCTATGGTGAAGAAAGTGAAGAAAGGTGTGGCCAAGAGCATTCCAAAGTATAAGTGCTTTCGTGTCGATGACAAAGATACCTTGTTCTTTGAGGACCGTCTTGTTGTTCCAAAAGGCGATCTCAAAAAGGTTATCATGGACGAAGCACACAATTATCTTCTATCCATTCATCCAAGCAGTTCCAAGATGTATCAGGACCTCAAGCAGACCTTCTGGTGGACTCGTATGAAACGTGAAATTGCTCAGTTTGTCAACGAGTGCGATGTTTGCCGCAGAGTGAAGGCGGAGCATCAGCGTCCAGCAGGTCTTTTGCAGCCTTTGCCTATCCCAGAGTGGAAATTTGATCACGTGGAGATGGATTTCGTAACTGGGTTTCCCAAGTCCAAGAGGGGCAACGATGCCATGTTTGTGGTTATCGACAAGTTGTCAAAAGTTGCTCATTTTCTGCCAGTCAAGGAGTCTATTTCGGCAGCTCAGTTTGCAGAGTTGTATACGTCAAGAATAGTATCTCTGCATGGCATTCCTCAACTCATCTCTTCTTACCGTGGAAGCCTCTTCACTTCCAAGTTTTGGGAGTCGTTCCAAACTGCTATGGGTACTAAGATCCGTTTCAGCACAGCATTCCATCCGCAGACAAGTGGTCAAGTTGAGAGGGTCAATCAGATTCTTGAAGATATGCTCAAAGCCTGTGTGATATCGTTCGGCATGAAGTGGGAAGACTGCCTTCCATATGCTGAATTCTCATACAACAATAGCTTCCAAGCTAGTTCAGGCAAGGCCCTATTCGAGATTCTCTACGGCAGAAAGTGTCGTACCCCGCTTAACTGGTCCGAAACCGGTGAGCGTCAGATACTGGGCAATGACATGATCACTCAAGCAAAAGAAATGTGCCATGTCATTCGTGAGAACCTCAAAGCAGCTCAGTCCCGTCAGAAGAGCTATTATGATAGCAAACATCGGGATGTTTCCTTCCAAGTGGATGATCTTGTCTATCTCAAAGTTTCCCCCATGAGAGGCACACAGCGATTTGGGATCAAAGGGAAGTTGGCTCCTCGTTTCGTTGGTCCATTCAAAGTTGTTGACAAGAGAGGTGGTCTTGCATATCAATTTGAGCTTCCTCCAAATATTGCGAATGTGCACGATGTCTTCCATGTCTCTCAGCTCCGGAAATGCTTCAAGACTCCAGAGCAAACCATTGACCTCCAATTCATCGATCTCCAAGCTGATCTTTCTTATCGTGAGCACCCAGTTGTAATTCTTGAAGAAACTGAGCGTAAGACTCGCAACAAGTCTATCAAGTTCCTCAAGGTGAAGTGGTCTCATCATTCCGACAAGGAAGCTACTTGGGAACGTGAGGACCTGCTCCGTTCCGAATTTCTAGACTTCTTCCGTTCCTAGATCTCGGGTCGAGATCCTCATGTAGTGTGGGAGAGTTGTGATAGCCCAAGTGCCGTCCCTACCTTATTTGGCATGTAATCCATATGTCTGAACCTTGTGACATGAGTTATGAGATGTTTTGCTCCTTGTCATTCATGTGTTGTTCTTGCATTCATTCATTCATGCATCATGGCATCCATCATTTCATCATCATGACTTTTATGTTTTGCTTGTGTTTGTGGGTCTAGTATTGGATCATGTGGCTTGGAGTGTGCCTTTTGTTGTTTTGGCTTGAGAGTGGTGGATTGCTTGTGTGCATCTCTCCCTCTTCTACTTCCTTCTCTTCCTTCTCTATAAAAAACCCCTCCCTTTGCTTTTATTCCCTATATGATTACTTGGCAGAATTAAGTTGTTTTTAAGATCTTTTAAAAATTTCCATGAGGTGGCCCTAATGTTGATAGGAATACTGGGAGTGGTTCTTTTGTTATTTGGGTGTGTTTGGTTTTTGAAAAGCTATTAAACAAGGGCTGGATTTTTTTAATAAAATAATAAAAAAACTAACTTGTTAAATAATTCCATTTGACATTTTTATAAAAGAGGGCTTATTTTCCCTTCTCAAAACTATTTTTGTTTTACTTTAAAAGTCCTTTTATTGCTTTGGGGTTTTTATTTTGTTGTGCCTGTTTATTTTAATAGGAAAACCCCTTTTCTCGCTGTAGCCTGGGAGAGAGGGAGCAGGTGGGCCGAGGCCCAGCCCATAGCCACAGTAACGGCCACTTGCTCCCCGTTTCGTCCCCGTCAGGCTATGTGTGTGCGTGTGCGAGCAGGAGAGCAGCAAGCGTTGCCGTCCGTCGGCGTTAGCACGCACGTCGAGGCCCCTATTTAAGCCTTGGCGTCCGTGCCCCGCGCTAGGGTTCCCTCTTCCTTCTCCCTCGCCGCCGCCATCTCCTCCTTCTTCCTCCTCCTTCTTCCCCTCTGTTCCTCCTCTGTCGTGGGTTCAGAGAGGGCGTCAGGTAAGTCGGTGAGAGGAAGCTCGCCGTCGCCGCGCCTCCGGTGGTGCTCGTCGCCATCGGAGATGGTGGGGAGGACCCTGGTGCCGCCGCCGTTCCGTTCCCGCTGCTAGGGGGAACCTAGCTCCTCCGCAGCGATGCCCCATCGTCGCTGTCGTCCGCAGCAGTGAGGTGCCGCCGTCGTCTTCTTCACCTGCGTCCCCTCCATCGCCATCGCGTCCCCGAGCTCTTCCTCCCCTCCGTCAAGCCCGTGCCGCCATCGTCCGCCCTCGGTGAGCCTCCGGTAGCCCTGTCGCGTGCCCTCCGTCTCGTCGTAGTGTCGTCGCCGCCGCTAGAAAGTTCCATGCTTGGGCTCGCCTCCGGTCCCCCTCGTCGCGAGGCAAGGTGCGGGATGGAGCGCCCGTAGGCCCCTCTTTCGATTCCGCCCATCCACGTCGCCGGAGACCCCGTGTGTTCGCCGGAATCGCGTCGCCGTTTGCTCTGTCGCCGCCGTTGTGCTCTGTTTCTTCAGTTTTGTCAGTGGTAGCATGTGCGCATGTGTATTAGAGGGCTGCAGTCCCCCTTGTGGTAGAAACCGGCGCCATAGCGAAGTGGCAGGTTGTGTGCATTGATTGCAGGGGGTTTGGGGTTCGATTCCCCCTTCTCCCCCTTTTTGCCTTCTTTTATTTTCTTTCTTTCTTTCTTTTCTTTACTTGTGTGTATGTATGTATGTATGTATGTATGTGTAGATTCAGGGTAGTGTATTCGTTTTTGTCATGTATATATGGTGGTGTGTGAGTGCCCTTGCATGTATACACATATATGTGTGTGTGTTAGTGTTATGTGAGTGTGTGTGTGGGTCATATGCGTGTATGTGCCCTTGCACATACCCACATATGAGAGTAGTGGGTGAGTGCAAGAATAGTGTGGTGCTATGTCTGCATGTGTGTGTTAGTCTTATGTGAGTGTGTGTGTGGGTCATATGCGTGTATGTGCCCTTGCACATACCCACATATGAGAGTACTGGGTGAGTGCAAGCATAGTGTGGTGCTATGTTTGTGCATGTGTGTGTTTCACACACACATATATGTGTAGGGTGTGTGGTGCACCATGTAGTGTGTGCTTGGCACATGGGGTGTGCCATGTGATGTATGTGAGTGTGAGTGGTGTGTGTATGTCTACATACACTCATCCATATGCATTGTAGCTCCATGTGTAGGTTTTACCTTATTTGAGCATATGAGCATGAATCCTTCTCTATCTAGTTTCATCTCTGTATTTGATGCTATGCCGTGTTAACATGTTACTAGGATGCTATTTAACCATTTCCAACATGTACCAATAGCCTATAAGTCATTTTGGGTCCATTTTCTTGCATATGCATAAGTGACATAAGTCACCCATATCTTATAGGTCAAATTTCGACCTAGGTTTACTCCTACTTGCTCTAAACAAGTATAGGGGTATGAGTAATTCATTTGGGGTAGTTTCAACCCAGGAATGCACCTGTGAAGTCAGATTTGACTTTGGGGCAACTTGAAAAAACTGCATTTCTATGCTGTGATGCCCTTTTGTCTTTTTCATGTGAATTAATCTATGTATGGTTTCAAGTTCTTGCCAACATGAAGTTGTTAGTCAAAGTGGTTGGGAATGCCCCAGTATTTTTATTAACCATGTTAAGTCCTTAGATAAGTGGGAAACATGCTGTTAAGTTGACTACTTTCTGTTTCTGCCAACCTGCTCTATAAATGGCCAAGTCTGGAGAATCTGTTGTTATTGTTTTGCCATGTAGAGTGGGGTGTAGCTAGTGATGTGTTGTGAATTTGACCATGTTCAGTGTTAGGTATTTGTAGTAGATATTGTCATCTACTATAATGTTAATTTTCATGCCATTTGGAGCTTTCTAGCATATTTAACTAGTGCTGCTAACTTGCTACTTTATTAACCCAGATTCCAGAAAAACTGGAATTTTCACCAAGTCCCTAAAAACCTGTTTCATCACGCCTACTTGAAAGCTCCATGCATAGTGAGGTGTAGCTCTTTTTCTGATTTCATAGTTGGATGAATTGGTGCGCGTGTGGCGTAGTTTATGTTCATGTCTTGTTTTTGGCTGTAGGGTGCCTGTAGCTCTAGTTGTGGGCTTTTCAAATTGCTATGTTGCTGTTTTGTGGCAGGTTGAGTGTTATGTTGTTTTGTGTGTTGTGGGAGCTATACTCCATGAAATTGATTGATTCTTGAGTCTATTGTGATTGATTTTTCATCACATATCCAGTGGATACCTTGGAATGCCAAGAATTAGCCCAGGTATTTGGTGGTCTTGTGTTTTGCCTTCGTACCTTGTCGTGAGCGTATCTCGAGAACCGTAGCTCCGTTTCTCGCGATCTTTATATGCATTTCCATCGATTTTGCATGATGAATAAATATTTGCCATGTTCATGAATGTCTAAACAACTTAACATTAGGTTCTGTCCAGGTTCATTAATATACCAACTTTGCATATGAAACTTGAATGGAATTGGGTTGCCATGTTTAAAACTTGATTAAATGGATCATGCATCATCTTGGTTGTGCATTGCACCTTGGTTGGTTATTTATTTTCTGTTTCTCTTGGGTAGACATGAGTCTTCAAACTGAGTTCGAGGACCCTGGAGAGTACCACTACGAGGATCCCGCTACTTGTTCAGCTGAAGAACCAACAGGCAAGATGATCGTACCCGGATCCCAATACTATCTTTGCTTGCTAGTTTCTCGTTATTATCGTTACAATTGCGCTTCCTACCACATGATATCAGCCCCCATGTTGCCATGACAGCCTCTAACCTCCACATCCCACCAAACCGTTGATTGGCTAAGTTACCGCTGCTCAGCCCCTCTTATAGCGTTCTTAGTTGAAGGTGCAGGTTGTTCCATGTGATTATTCGGTTATATATCTGGTATTGGTGTAAGGCTTGGCCTTTTGCTATGTGATTTGTTCCACTCGTGCCGTCATTAGTTCCTTGTTACCGGTGTTATGTTTTCCATATTTTGCGCTGCTAACACGCTTGGGGTTGTTATGGGGACCCCCTTGATTATTCGGTTGATATTAAAACTTGTCTGGCAAGACCCAACTTTGGTACTACATTTGCTAATAACTAATGAACTTGCATAGGGCTTTGCAACCCCGTGGATAATTTAATCAACCCCCGGGCCAGTGCTCCTCATGAGTGTTGGTCCAAACTAGAGCACTGTGTTGGGCCAACCCAGGGGAACTTGGGAGATTTCTATCAGGCCTCCGTACGCGTAGCTTATCCGTCGTGTCCTGAGACTGAGATACGCGACTCTGATCGGGTTCGTCGACACGTCAGGAGGTCTTGCTGGATTTGTTTTACCTTTATCGAATGTCTTGCGTGAGGAGTCTGACTGTCTTCGGGCTTACTCGAGGTGTTGGCCTCCTTTGGAATTGTCTATGATGATCACGAGAACCGCGTTCGAGGCCATTCCCATGGAGTGTGGTTATTTGTGATGGACTAGTTGGAGCACCCCTGCAGGGTTAAATCTTTCGGAAAGCCGTGCCCGCGGTTATGTGGCAACTTGGATATTTTTTTAACACCCGGTTATAGAAAACTTGAAGTATACTCTAATTAAAACACATCAACTGTGTGAGTAACTGTGATCGTCTCTTCTCGTGAACCTGAACCGAGAGAGAACACGGTGGGGTTATGATTGATGTAAGTAAGTGTTCAGGATTTCTTAGAAAATCATACCAGATTCGATCGTTCTTCGTAGGCCACTCATATTTATTTCATGTTGCATAAGCTAGCCACCATATAATGCTTAGTGCTGCAAACTAAACATCACCCTTCCTTCCTAAAGCTTAAATAGTCTTGGTACCCGAGCACATGATAGCTGAGTCCTGTGTGGCTCACAGTTTAATACAATAATCCAGGTGCAGGTTCAAATGAGTTCGTGTAGGATGATCTTACTCAGATCCAGTGGGAGTATGATGAGGAGAGAGGCAGGATGTACGTGCCATATCCGGATGAGTAGAGGACCTTGTCGTGATTGTTGGGACAGCTTGATAGTATCATTTGCAACTTCTTTTATCATTTGATTTCGTCCATAGTCGGAACCTGTGTTCAACTTGATGCTATGATTTGAGTGACATTGTAAGTTAGCATGTGGAGAGTGTAAGACAACTTGTATACTCTTCTCATTCAGTATTGTATGTTGTGATGATACTATTCTTGCTAACGGCAAGATGCGCCTCTATCCCTTGTGAGGCCCTCGTGCCTTAAACGGATAGGCGCGCATCTTGGGCATGACACCATCCTAGATCTATGAAGAAGAAGATCTCCAAATCAAAACAAGCATCGTGCTCATGTCAGATCATCGCATTACCTGTACCTACAACTGTTGTTGTGGTAATCTGTGAGCCATGGGGATTCAGCAATCTCATTTCCAAGGGTATCAAGACTATTATAGCTTAATGGGTGACGTATGGTTAAGTGGTGACGCTGCAGCAAGAAACTAAGCATTTATTTGTGTGGCTAACCTACGAATACAAAAATTAAAGTATGGTGGTCTACGCACAATGGACGTGAACTAGTAATGATCACTAACTGATCCTGAACACTTACTTACGTCAATCATAACCCCACCATGTTCTCTTTCGGATAAGAACTCGCGACAAGATATAGTCACGGTTATGCACACAGTTGGTGTATTTTATTTGGGTTTACTTCAAGTTTTCTATGACCAGGTGTTAAACAAAGTATCCAAGTTTTCCACATAACCGTAGGCACGGCTTTCCAAAAGATTTAACCCTGTAGGGGTGCTCCAACTCATCCATCACAAATTAACCACACGCCACGGGAATAACCTTGACCACGGATCTCGTGATCATCCTGGACAATTCCAAAGGAAATCCAACACCTCGAGATAGCCCAAACAAGATCAGAGTTCCTCACGCAAGACATTCGAGAAAGGTAAAACAAGTCCAGCAAGACCCCCAGACGTGTCGACGAACCCGATAAGAGCCCCGTATCTCGTTCTCAGAACACGACCGGATGGGAGTAGCCACAGGGAAAACCAATCCTCGAATTTCCTCAAGGCGGCCCCACAGGAAGCCCTTTTTGGATCAACACTCATGAGGAGCAATGGCCCGAGTTGTTCATTAATTATCCACGGGGTGATCATGCCCTATGCAAATTTTAGTTGTATTAAGCAAATAGTACCAATGTTGGGCCTTGCCAGACAAGCTTGATCCTAAAACAAAGATCAAGGGGGTCCCTATAACAACCCCGAACATGTTAGGAGCTCTCAGTTATGGAACATAACACCAATTCACAAGTAACTAGTGCGGCAAGAGTGGAACAAAACACCGAGTAAAAGGCCAAGCCTTCCACCCTTTACCAAGTATATAAGTGCATTAAATTAAATAGCAATAATATTGTGATAACAAAAGAATGTCCATGTTGTCACATGGAAGCAATTGCACCTGCAGCTAGAAAAGCTATAAGAAGGGTTGAGCAAGCGGTAACATAGCCACAAAGGTTTGCTAAGAAGGTGGAGGGTTAGAGGCTTTTCATGGCAATGTTGGGAGGCTTGTCAGACCAGTGGTAGGTAGTGAGACACAACGATAGAAAACGAGACATCTAGCATGGAAATGATAGTAATGGTATCCAGCGAAATGTGTCATCTTGCATGAGATCCCGTAGAACGAGTCCATGAAGAAGACGAGCCAACGTAGACGAACGAATCCTCACACTCCGAACGCTTTCAGAACTCTATCAAGAAGAAGCAATCCGGAACAAACAAACAACACATGATACACCACAAAATATGAATGACATGATGCGCAAACAAATATGATGCATGTCCGGTTTAAATATGCAAGGCACGACAAATCACATCCAACAACTACTACACATTAAAGTGAAGCTCAATAGGCAACGAGTTGCGTATTGACAGAACTCCACGATCGTTTATTTAGTTCACTCTTGTTTAGGTACACAACAATATTAAATGTTGTTAAACATGGCAAGAGGTGAAGTATAAATAAACTATCTATCTAGGCATCTTAAATGAGGTCAGAAACTACTTATAGCATTTCCAAAATGACCCCATATGTTGATTTCGAAATTGGTCCAGATCTGAACTAACCATATTTTATATTTTTTAAACAACAAAATAAAGCATACCATGCAATTCTATTCGTCATTCTAGTCGATTTACATATATAGAACATCTCAAACGGAGCTACAGTCCAAAAAATATGGATAACACAAGATGGATATGCCATGAATGCAAAATGCATGAAAATAACAATAAAAAACGCTTCAACTCATGAATGCAGCAATATATTATGATACTACATGAAATTATAAGCAAGTTTCATATATGGCATGTCCAAAACGGAGGTACGGTTCAACCACAACTACCAACACAAGGTTTAGAGCAAACCTGCCCAAAACAGCAACATGGCATATTGCACGCATGAAAACAACAAGCTACAAGATCCTAAAATGCACAAACTAAGCATGGGAAAGTAGCATATAACACACACTTCATTTCATCTTAACATATCATACTCAAAAGAGACATGGATCATATGGTAGGAAGCTCACAACATGGCATATTGATCTAAACAGTTTTCAGACTTAGTGAAAATAACCCAGTTTTTGACAGTGCAGTTCTTATCACGAAGGCATCTTGACAACAGTAAAACTATAACCTAAAGTGGGTATTATGGCATGGAAATTAACAACATGGTATTAGACATTATAAGATACAAATAACTCCACTACACCAACTACAAAAGGGTTCTAGATCACTAGCAAAACACATGGCAGGACAACAACAAAATGTTACAGAGTCCATACATAGAAATATTTAGACATCTCAAAACAGGAACATTGGTTAAGCATGTACTCATGAAGAAATCTAAAGCTAAACAAAATATCCATGGCATGTTAAACCTATCAACAACCAGTATGCATGACATACTACACACACTCCAAAGACTCAACTATAAGGAGGCATGGATTGCTTAAAACGAGTACCGCAAAATGGAACTTAATGTTAACAGATTACAGTTTTAACGTGACTAAAACTTGAGAGCAAGATACGAACATGATAATGAACTCCTAACTAGCAACCAAAGGCATGGCATCAAGGTAGAGATCACATAAGGCAATTCTCATGAAGACACCTCATGCAAAAGGTCTACCGATGAGATGCAATCATCCACGAGATTTTTAATAACATAACCGATTTACAACTACGATGGGATGCACGATTGCAACACCATTTATAGGACCTAGATGAGTTTGTATGAGCATGCAAATGGTTCTATCATGTAGAGAACGAAAAATAGATGCACCTAGATATAAAAATCATCGCAAACGGACACGTGTGCTCCAAGTTATGGCCTTCTCAAAATACAACAGTGCTGTTAAATCATGTTTTTTGGTACTTGGAGAAAATCACATCGGGGAAAACGGGATGGGTCCATGCGGGATTAGGAGATCCCGTGGGTGTTTGGTTCGAGGGTCGGGGACTCTACGGTACCAGGATGTCCTGTCCCGAGCTGGGCAGGAGTAAGCCCGAGGTCAACACGGGCTCCGGCGATGGCGGGCACGGCGGCGAGCACGGGGCGACCGGAGGGTGAGCGGAGGCGGCGGCTCTGGCCACGGGACCTCGGGATCCTGCGGCTCCTGGCCGGATCCAGCCAGAGATGGGACAGAGGCGAGGCGGCAGGTGGCTCTCGCGGCGGGGCGAGCTCGGCCTCCCAAGCGCGGTAGCGGGACGACGCCGACGACGGGGATTAAGGCACGGGGCGGCAGTGAAGGCCACACGGAGAAGGACGGGCGACGGTTCCGAGGAAGGTGGGCTTGCCGGTGGGGAGGAGCAAGGCGGCGGGGCGCGAGCTCCGGTGAGCTCCCGAGCGGCACTGTCCATGGGTCTCACGGGGCGCTGGGCGAGCGAACCAGCCCGATTGGGCCAACTCCGGTCCTAGCGGGGCACGGTAGTGGATGGGGCTGCGGGGCGATGTGGCTCGCCCCAGCTGGCTGGAGGGCAGATTAGGGGCGACGTGGCAACCAGCCCGATCGGGCGGGCGAACCAGCCCGATTGGGCCAACTCCGGTCCTAGCGGGGCACGGCAGTGGATGGGGCTGCGGGGCGACGTGGCTCGCCCCAGCTCGCCGAAGGGCAGATTAGGGGCGACGTGGCAACCCCTGATTGGCTGTGGGCGGCCGCTATGGCGGCGCTGGGTGGTTGGCAGCGTGACATGTGGTGGCGGTGGGCAGGCTGTGCGCGTAAAACAAGGTGGGAGGAGGGAGGAGTCTATTTTATGCAGGTGGGGGTGTTTATATAGGGTAGGTGCTAGGGTTTGGAGGGTTTTTGTCCATTTTCGGGCCGTAGGATCTCAATCCGATGGTCCGGAAGCGGAGGGGGAACAAAGTGGGTTGCGGTGGTTGTGTAGATGGGCTAGGGGAGATGAGAGGGAGGTTTGCGGCCCGTGACACGATGTTTTTAAAACACCATAAATATCCGACGAATAACCGATGACTGCACTACTATGGTTTCCAATGGGGTATCAAACGAACTCGGAATGCAACGAAATTTGGCAGGCGGTCTACCTACACTATAATAAGACTGCACGCCAGGTTTCGACTCAATCCAAGAATATTTTTGGCGCGCTTTAAAAACGGTTTTTTAACGATGCCACGGGCATGTGTGTGTGTGTGGTTGGTCTCGAAACGGTCGACGACATGAACGGAGAGAACCAGTAACTACCAACAGGTGCAAGTTTTCAAAAATGAGTGATGATGCTATGCAGATGATGCGAATGATTCTATGATGAATGCAACAACCAAATGAACCACGTGACGAGAATGGAAACAAAAGGGGAATCTTCTGGAGCGTCGGTCCCGGGCTGTTACAAATCTCCTCCACTACACGAGGATCTCGTCCCGAGATCTAGAATGAGAAGGGGAAGAGAAAGAGCAAGAGGTAAAAGTTAGTTGCTGTTTGGACAAACGAGTGAAACCAATGAAACATGAAGGTTGGAAAGAGATGAAGAATGACATGAGGAACAAGCAAGAATTCACAAGAAATTTCGGTAGCACTTTCATAGGAAAGAGAGGCAAAATTGATATGATGGAAAGAAATTGAAAGAGAGACACCAAACTTCGGTTTGATTGGAATCAAAACTTTATAAGATTGAAGGATCATGAAAAGATTTCACAACACTCCGGTTACATGAATAAGCAAGAAAGAACATGATCTTGATAAAACGAGACGATGGTTGGAAGAGAGCAACATGACAATGCCTCAGGAAGAAGAATAGAACTAGATCTTTGAAGAGAAGAGAGTGGAGAAGAAATGACAACTTCTACCACCATTGAATTTGAAAGGCATGGTTGACGGAGTTGGTGGAGAATCAACAACGAAAGAATAGGTCGTTATGGGCTTATGGAAAACATCTCAAAATTATGAGGTGACAACCTGCCACACAGAAACAATATGATTGATTGAGAGCAACAAGATATGCAAAGCTTTTTTCACCAAGAATAGGAGGAGGAAACTTTGATCATTTATGACACCATGATAGCAACAATCCTTAGGAAATGCTTTAGGTGAAATCCAACCCAAGATAACTCCGAGAAAGACATGATGGGTTTACTTATCTCACTCTTGACAATTTTCCTTCGAGACTCCTTATAATCAAGAATTTAATAACACCAACTTAAAAGACAATGGAGAAGGAATTGAACTTAGAAATCCAAGATAAGAACAGATGAGCACCTCCAACAAGAATCTTGAAGAACAATTCGAGAAGAATTACATCTTTAACAGCCACCCTAAAAATCATCGGGATGAACTCCGGAATGAAAGGATGATAGAACAGAATTGAAGGTTGCGAAAAGACAAGATTACGGCCTTCCAATCATTTAGATGACGCTTCGAGACAAGATACTTGAGCAAAACTAGGAACTCCGGAAAAGAAAGATGACCACTTGGGATAAGGAGTTTGATATCATGAACAACTCCGAAAGAAGGATTGAAATCACTTGGAGGAAACAAGAATAAGAATTATGACATGCCTATCCTTCATCAAGTTAAATTGATGACAAACAACGGGTTTGGCATACCACTTATCCTTATGGAAAAGATAGGAAAGATAGATAGAGTATGCACTTGAAGAGGTCTTGAACGATACACCGGAAAGAATTCGAAATGAAAGAGGTTAATACAAATGAATGATATAACACGAGAACAAAGAGATCAAGATCCACCTAATGGAAAACTTCACAAGGCACTGGAATAACTGAGATACGAATGAAGGGACAACAATTGAGAAGAATTTGATAACGAAGCTGAAAGCTCAGAACGAGGAATCTTCTAAAATGATGGCCTTCAGAGGATCGAGAAACGGAAACAATTATGAAATGCGGCGGATAGATATGAAAGGAATTACTCATGATCGAAAACAATTTAAGAGGTTACACGAAGCTGAAACCATGAATCTCCAAGAGAATGAGCAAAGATTTAAGAGAACCACTCCTTAGGTCTTCAACACTGAGAATAATGACGAGAAGCAACACCATGAATTATTGAGACACTCCGGAACAATGAATAAAGAAGGTTGAGCCAATGGTGAAAATGATTCAAAGCAATCATGGAAGAGGAATATGACTGATGAAAATCCTTCTTGCATCATATTTGAAAAGAACTTGAGGACATCTCCGGAATGATTAGAAGAATCATGTAGGATCCTGGGAAAAACCTGTGGGTTATGGGCCCACTCAAAAGAAACAACCGTTGAAACAATTGATTAAAGAAGAGATTGCACCGGTACAAATTAAGAACTTAATGAGGTGACAAACTCGAAATAATTTGAAAGGATTTGAATGCAAACCATGAATCTTCTGAGATATCTTCAGCACTTCGGATAGAACAGAGAGAGATGAACAAGCAAGAGACGCTTGGATAAGAATTCCAACATGGGAGAGCAATTAGTGAATGGAAATGATATGATGAACACCAATAATTTGAATTGAATCCATCGGAAAATAAAACAAAGATGAATACTAATAAATGATAAACTTGAGCATTGATCATCTTCACAACGAATCACCGGATACAATACGGAAGAAAGATAGCAGAAGCATCAATTAAAGGAAAGGAACTTGGATGAGAATTTACCTGATGAAGAGAAAGGGCGGGAGGGTGGGAAAACAAAGAAAACTTGGGGCAGATGACATGAACTCTGAAAAAGAAATATGAGGATTGATCTTGCACATATTGAAAAGGATAGAATTATCTTGAAGAGAAGCACACCAGAAGAAAAGAATTGATATGACAACTTGATTGGCAAAATAATTAGCACTTCCACAGAAATATGAGAACACTGCTTATAAAAAATATGAGAGCACCAGTTGACATTGAAGCAACTTGAATTACCATATTCAAAACAAAACAAAGTACGAGGCTTATGAAACAAGCCAGAAACAAATGCATAACAGAGATTTCGTCCGATATTTTCGTGGTAAGGTTCGCACGGGCTCGATCATACATTGGATTGTCATATTGAAATGACACTCGAATATGCTCCCTAGGCGTAACGAGCTAAAAGGCTTGACGAAGAATAAATCGAGACTGTCCTTTGTAAGAAAGACCGTGAACAAACGAATCCACTAGATGTCGAACCCCAACCTCACATCATGATCTGTTGGAAGATAGCCTAGGTAACTACTTGAATTTCCATGGAACTTCCGAAAACTTTCTTGGTTATGCAATCCGGTGTTGGGGATACAAGGAGGAAATATCTCACACAACTAACAAACCTACACCCCAATTGTATCCATCCTTCAACACATAACCTGAGGCTTTGCAAGTCCATCTAACTCGGATCCTCAAAAGCACAACGATACTAAGCATGGTGGTACCCCGGACGCCTCCCCAGTACTGGGTGACTCCGACCTTATCTCACCAACACAAGTATTGAGGCAATTCCGAACACCCTCCGTCCTAAGATACTAAGGAAGCTAAATGATAATGATGTGCCAAGAATTCCTTGGAGCTGAACTCGCCGGAAGAAATCAAGACAAACAAGAGGCACCAAGACAGAACTCCATCACATCGGCATCATAGAGATTCCAAAATATCTGCGTGATCGTAAAAAAAATTGAGTGAGAAGAGGAGTAGTAACAACATTCCTAAATTGTAATTCCTCACCAGAGCATAGAAGAGGAGTAAAAAGAATCCTAAACTCTCATATAACTTGTCTTAAAATAGTTTTTCTCTAGACTCGACTCGGCCAAGTTCGATCAATCAAGGGGGCTCCTAGGTCGGCATAGGCTCTGGTACCAACTTGTCACACCCAAGATGCGATCCTATCCTTATTTTGGCACGAGGGCCTCGACAAGGACAGAAGCGCATCTCGTCGTGTTGCAAGAATGGATATCATTACAAGTACATGTACAAAAGAGGTGAGTATATGGAATTGGCTTACACTCGCCACAAGCTACATCAATATCACATCAATACAACAACATATTCAAAAATCATACAGAAGAGCAGGGTTCGACTACGGACAAAAACAAACAACAAAATGACATTCATCCTTGCTATCCCAGGCTACCGCCTGGAACCCATCCTAGATCGATGAATAAGAAGAAGAAGAACTCCAAATCAAAACAAGCATCGCACTCACGTCAAATCATCGCGTTACCTATACCTGGAACTGTTTTTGTAGTAATCTGTGAGCCACGGGGACTCAGCAATCTCATTTCCAAGGGTATCAAGACTATTAAAGCTTAATGGGTGAGGTATGGTTAAGTGGTGAGGCTGCAGCAAGGGACTAAGCATTTATTTGTGTGGCTTAACTACAAATACAGAAATTAAAGTTTGGTGGTCTACGCACAACGGACGTGAACTAGTAATGATCACCAACTGATCATGAACACCTACTCACGTCAATCACAACCCCACCGTGTTCTCTTTCGGATAAGAACTCACGAGAAGAGACTGTCACGGTTACGCACAAAGTTGGTGTGTTTTATATGGGTTTACTTCAAGTTTTCTTTGACCGGGTGTTAAACAAAGTATCCAAGTTTGCCACATAACCGCGGGCATGGCTTTCCGAAAGATTTAACCCTCCAGGGGTGCTCTAACTCATCCATCACAAATTAACCACACGCCGCGGGAATAACCTCGACCACGGATCTCGTGATCATCCTAGGCAATTCCAAAGGAAATCTTACACCTCGAGATAGCCCGAAGAAGATCAGAGTACGTCACGCAAGACATTCGAGAAAGGTAAAATAAGTCCAACAATACCACCCGACGTGTCGACGAACCCGATAAGAGGCGTATCTCATTCTCAGGACATGATCGGATGGGACTAGCTACAGGGAAAACCTATCCCCGAGTTTCCTTGAGGCGGCCCCATAGGCAGCCCATTTTGGACCAACACTCATGAGTTGCACTGGGCCGGGTTGTTTATTAAGTATCCATGGGGTGATCATGCCCTATGCAAATTTTAGTTGTATTAAGCAAATAGTACCAATGTTGGGCCTTGCCAAACAAGCTTTATCCTAAAACGAAGATCAAGGGGGACCCCATAACAACCCCGAGCATGTTAGGAGCGCTCAATTATGGAACATAACACCGGTTCACAAGTAACTAGGGCGGCAAGAGTGGAACAAAACACTGAGTAAAAGGCCAAGCCCTCCACCCTTTACCAAGTGTATAAGTGCATTAAATTAAATAGCAATAATATTGTGATAACAAAAGAATTTTCATCTTGTCACATGGAAGAAATTGCACCTACGGCTAGAAATGCTATAATAAGGGCTGAGCAAGCAGTAACATATCCAAACAAAGGTTTGCTAGGAAGGTGGAGGGTTAGAGGCTTTTCATGGCAATGTTGGGAGGCTTGTCAAACAAGTGGTAAGTAGTGAGACATAATGATAGAAAACAAGACATGTAGCATGGCAATGATACTAATGGTATCCAGGGAAATGTGTCATCTTGCCTGAGATCCTGCTTGGAAGAAGAACGAGTACACGAAGAAGATGAGCCAACGTAGACAAATGAATCCTCACACTCCAAACACATTCGGAACTCTATTGAGAAGAAGCAATCCAGAACAAACAATCAACACATGACACATCACAACATGTGAATGAGATGATGCGCAAACAAATATGATGCATGTCCGATATAAGTATGCAAGGCACGGCAAATCACATCCAACAACTACTACACATTAAAGTGAAGCTCAATATGCAACGAGTTGCATATTGAAGGAACTCCATGATTGATTATTTAGTTCACTCTCATTTAGGTACACAACAAGATTAAATGTTGTTAAACATGGCAAGAGGTGAAGTATAAATAAACTATCTATCTAGGCATCTTAAATGAGGTCAGAAACTACTTATAGCATTTCCAAAATGACCCCATATGTTAATTCCCAAATTGGTCCAGATCTGAACTAACCATATTTTATATTTGTTAAACAACAGAATAAAGCATACCATGCAATTCTACTCGTCATTCTAGTCGATTTACATATATAGAACATCTCAAACAGAGCTACGGTCTAAAAGATATTAACAACACAAGATGGATATGCCATGAATGCAAAATGCATGAAAATGACAACCAAAAACGTTTCAAGTCATGAATTCAGCAATATATTATGATACTACATAAAATTCTAAGCAAGTTTCATATATTTCATGTCCAAAACGGAGCTACGGTTCAACCATAACTACCAACACAAGGTTTAGAGCAAACCGGCCCAAAACAGCAACATGGCACATTGCATGCATTAAGACAACAAGCTAAAAGATCCTAAAATGCACAAACTAAGCATGGGGCAGTACCATATAACACATACTTCATTTCATCTTTACATATCGTACTCAAAAGAGACATGGATCACATGGTAGGAAGCTCACAACATGGTATATTGATCTAAGCAGTTTTCAAACTTAGTGAAAATAACCAAGTTTTTGACAGTGCAGTTTTTATCACGAAGGCATATTGACAGCAGTAAAACTATAAGCTACAATGGATATTATGGCATGGAAATTAACAGCATGGTAGTAGACATTATAAGTTACAAATAACTCCAGTACACCAATCACAAAAGGGTTCAAGATCACTAGCACAACACATGGCAAGACAACAACAAAATGTTACAGATTCCAGACCTGGAAATATTTAGACATCTCAAAACAGCAACATTGGTTAAGCATGTAATCATGAAGAAATCTACAGCTAAACAAAATATCCATGGCATGGCAAACCTATCAACAACAAGTATGCATGGCATACTACACACACTCCAAAGACTCAACTATAAGGAGGCATGGATTGCTTAAAACGAGTACCGCAAAATGGAACTTAATGTTAACAGATTACAGTTTTAACATGATAGAAACTTGAGAGCAAGATACGAACATGATAATGAACTCCTAACTAGCAACCAAAGGCATGTCATCAAGGTAGAGATCACATAAGACAATTCTCATGAAGACTCCACATGCAAAAGGCCTAACGATGAGATGCAGTCATCCACGAGATTTTTAATAACATAACCGATTTACAACTATGACGGGATGCATGATTGCAACACTATTTATAGGATCTAGATGAGTTTTTATGAAAATGCAAATGGTTCTATCTTTTAGAGCACGAAAAATAGATGCACCTAGATATAAAATTCATCACAAACGAACACGTGTGCTCCAAGTTATGGCCTTCTCAAAATGCAACAGTGCTGCTAAATCATGTTTTTTGGGTGACTTAGAGAAAATCACCTCAGAGAAAACGGGATGGGGCCATGCGGGATGAGGAGATACCGTGGGTGTTTGGTTCGAGGGTCGGGGAGGAGGAAGCCCGAGGTCAACGTGGGCTCCAGCGATGGCGAGCACGCCGGCGAGCACGGGGCGAGCGGAGGGCGAGCGGAGGTGGCGGATCTAGCCACCAGACCTCGGGATCCGGCGGCTCCTGGCCGGATCCGGCTGGAGATGGGCCAGAGGCGAGGCGGCCGACGGCTCTCGTAGCAGGGTGAGCTCGGCCGCCGGATGCACGGCCGCGAGACGACGCCGAAGACGGGGATTGAGGCGCAGGGCGGCGGTGCAGGCAGCACGGAGAAGGTCGGGCGACGGTTCCGGTGAAGGTAGGTTCTCCGGTGGGGTGGAACACAGCGGCGGGGCGCGAGCTCCGGCGAGCTCCCGGGCGGCGCTGGCCACGGGGCTCGCAGGGCGTGGGGTGGGCGAACCAGGCCCGAGTGGGCCGACTCCAAGCCTGGCGGGCCGTGGCAGCGGACGGGGCTGCGTGGCGATGTGGCTCGCCCCGGCTGGCTGGAGGGCAGCTCAAGGGCGACGTAGCAGCCCTTGATTGGCTCTGGCAGGCGGTTGTGGCGGCGCTGGGTGGTCGGCGGCACAACAAGTGGCGGCGGTGGGCAGGCTGCGCGCGTAAAACAAGGTGGGAGGAGGGAGGAGTCTATTTTAGGCAGGTGGGGGTGTTTATATAGTGTAGGGGCTAGGGTTTGGAGGGTTTTTGTCCGTTTTCGCGCCGTAGGATCTCGATCCAACTGTCCAGAAGCGGAGAGGGAACTAGGTGGTCTACCGTGGCTGTGTAGATGGGCTAGGGCGAGATGAGAGGGAGGTTTGCGGCCCGTGACATAAGGTTTTTAGAACACCGTAAATGTCCGACAAATAACCGATGACCACACTGCTACGGTTGACTGACGGGGTATCAAACGAACTCGGAATGCGAGGAAATTTGGCAGGCAGTCTACCTACGCTATAATTCGATCGCACGCCTGGTTTTGACCCAATCCAAGAATATTTTTCGCGATATTTAAAAACGGGTTTTTAACGATGCCGCGGGCGCGTGCGTGTGTGTGGTTGGTCTTGAAATGGTCGACGACATGAACGGAGAGAACCGGCAACTACCAATGGGTGCAAGTTTTCAAAAATTCGTGACGATGCTATGCAGCTGATGCAAATGATTCGATGGTGAATACAACAACCAAACGAACCACGTGACGAGAATGGAAACAAAAGGGGAATCTTTTTGGAGCTTCGGTCCCGGGCTGTTACAACCCCCAAGCTTAGTTGCTTGTTAGTCTATGGATATTACCTTAGGGTTATTTAGCATCCCCAATCTTAGTCTCTTCTTACTACTTATTCCTTCATCCATCGTGACCCCACCCAAAACTTGAAAACTTCAATCACACAAAACTTGACAAAATTCTCGTGACATCCGTTAGTATAATAAAGCAAAACACCACTCTAGGTACTGTTCTAAACCCATTCATATTTTATTATTGCATTATACCTACTGTATTTTAACTTTACCATGACTTATACCCCCCAATACAAGCCATAGATTCATCAAAACAAGCACACAATGCAACGAAAATCGAATTTGTCTCAAACAGAACAATCTGTAGTAATATGTACTCTAACCATACTTCTAGAATTCTAACTATTCCGAAAAATTAGGACACCATAAATATTTTTTATAGAAATACTATGTTATAATTTCATCTCAATATCTCATTCGAGAAAAAAGAATCGTGCACTAGGAACAAAGTTTCTGTTCCAGATTCAGTATTGTGTCTACCCATCCTATGGCTCATCCTAAAGGCTTTACTTGGCATAAACGCTCAATAAAACATAAAAACACCATAATAACAAAAGCATAATTGTGCAAACACTCAAAAACATGAAGAAAAAGATAAATATATTTTGTTCATCGGGTTGCCTCCCAACAAGCACTATCGTTTTACTCCCCTAGCTACACATAACACATAGATTCAAGTGTTGTCATCCTTAGTTTTCACTCCGTAGAAGGCCCTTATGATTGATTCCTATGGTGGCTTAATTCTTGTTCTAGTGAAGTGTTTCATACCCTTTCTAATAGGAAATTGAAATTTAATATTGCCTTCTTTCATATCAATCACGACACCTATAGTGCGTAAAAATGGTCTACCAAGTATGATGGGACATGATGGATTGTAATCAATATAAAGAACAATAAAATAAATGGTCACATAAATCCTATTTTCAGGAATGGCAACATCATTAATTCTTCCCAGAGGATTTTTAATAGTAGAATCGGCCAAGTGCAAACTAAGAGAACATTCTTCAATATTTGTAAGACCAAGCACATCACATAGGGATTTCAGAATTTTGGAAACACTAACACCCAAATCACACAAAGCAAAGAATTCATAATTTTTAATCTTGACTTTAATGGTAGGTTCCCACTCATCATCCAATTTTCTACGGATTGAAATCTCTAATTCCAACTTTTCTTCTAAGGATTTTATCATGCCATCAACGATATGTTTAGTAAAAGCTTTATTTTGTTCATAAGCATGGGGTCAATTAATCATGGATTGCACCAAAGAAAATCAACCAAGGAGAAACTCTCATAATTAAAGTCTTTGTAATAAAAAATAGTGCGCACATCACTAGTTAAAGTTTTGACCTCTCCAAACCTAGTTTTATCAAAAAATTCATCAAGATTTTCACCCTCCAAATCATTGGGATGCCCTCTAGATAAAGTTGACTCTTATTCAGTCCCTTTATCATAAATTTTAACATTGCTAAATAAGGTATCAATAGAGAAAACACCAATCATTTTAAGATCTTCATCTTTGTTATGAAAGTAGTCACTAGAAAATGCTTTTTCTAAAAACTCTCTTTTGGCTCTAAGCATAGCGGGATTTTTCTTAATTTCATCCATAGAAATATATACGGCTTTATTGATTCATTAATCTTAGTTGGAAAATCATGCACCTTGAGATTTTCTACAACATGGGAAATTCTATCAAAGCTTCTAGACATATCATCAAGCTTATTCAACTTTTCTTCGTACGTAGTATTTAAATCCGTTTGAGCATTGATAAATTCTTTAAAAATATTCTCAAGATAAGAGGTGTTCCTATTATTATTCTAAGAGGAATTACCATAATTATTAGAGGATTTTCCACTAAAAGGCATTATTATTATAGGATTAAAATTACCCCTATAAGCATTGTTATTGAATTTTTTCTTGATATGAAATTCACATCTACGGAATCACTATTTTTCTCAATCAAAGTAGGCGAAGGCACATCGTTAAGATCAATAGGATAATTTTTACTAGAAACCAACTGCATAAGAGCATCAACTTTTTCACTCAAAGTACTAAGTTCGTCCACCGAATTTAACCTTGTTACTAGTAGGTGCTCTTTGAGTATGCAATTGTGAATAATTTGCCATAATATTATCTAGCAATTTCGTAGCTTCACCCAAAGTAATTTCCATAAAAGTACAACCCGCGGCAGAATCTAAAAGATTTCTATATGCAAAATTCAACGCCGCATAAAAAATCGTGTGATCATCCAAAGATTTAAACCATGAGTAGGACAATTTCTTAGCATCAGTTTCATTCTTACCCAAGATTGTGCAAAATCTTCATGCTCAAGTTGCTTAAAATTCATGATTAGAGTTCTAAGGGAAATAATTTTTGCCGGCGGAAAATACTTAGTAATAAAAGCGTCCTTGCACTTATCATAAGAATCAATACTATTGCGAGGCGAAGAAGAAAACCAAATTTTTGCATGATCCTCCAAGGAGAAAGGAAATAATTTCAAATTCACAATATCATTGTCCAATTTTTTTTCTTTTACATATCGCATACTTCCAAAAATGTCATTAGAAGGGACGCAACATCCTCATTAGGAGTACCGGAAAATTGATCTATCATGAGAAGATTGAACAAAGGGACATTAATATCACAAGACTCCGCACTAGTGGTGGGAGGAGGAATAGGAGTTCTAATAAAATCATTATTTTTGGTACTGGAAAAAATCACACAACTTTGTTTTTTTCTCAGTCATCATGACTACAGTAACAAGATTGCAAGCAATCAAGAGATCTAATGAGAAAAAGGCAAACGAAAAAGCGAGGGCAAATAAAACGGAAAATTTGTGAAGTGGGGGCGAGGAAAACGAGAGGCAAATGGCAAATAATGTAAATTGCAATGATATGATATTTGTGATTAGGAACCTGGTAGATGAAATTGCTTCCTCCCCGGCAACGGTGCCAGAAATTCTTTTAACTTGGATTGAGAATGCGTCGGTATTTCCCCAAAGAGAAAGGGATGATGTAGCACATCGACGGTAACTATTTCCCTTAGTTATGAAACCAAGGTATCAAATCATAGAGGAAGATCACGCATCCACTTAAACAACACGTGCACACAAATAACAAATACTTGCAACCCGACGCGAAAGAGAGGTTGTCAAGCTCTCTACGGAAAAAGATAGATTATGTGATGATAGTTTTGGCAAATAGATCTCGCAAGAACACAAAATAAAATGAGTAAACAAAAGGTGCAACAAGGTTTTTTTGGTTTTTTTGGATTAACAGATCTGAAAACAAAAAGGCAAAATTGTAGGTCGAATAGTGATATGTTGGAAAAGTAGACCCGATGGCCGTAGGTTTCACTAGTGGCTTCTGTCATGAGTATAGCGCATGGTGGGTGAACAAATTACTATTGGGCAATTGATAGAAGATCAAATAATCATGACGATATCCAGGCAATGATCATTATATATGCATCACGTCGAAGACAAGTAGACCGAAAGTATTTTGCATCTACTTGTATTACTTCACACATCGACCGCTATCCAGTATGCATCTAGTGTATCATGTTCATGGAGAAATGGATTAATGCAATAAGAACGATGACATGATGTAGACAAGATCTATTCATGTAGGAATAGACCCCATCTTGTTATCCTTAATGGCAATGATACATTCGTGTCTTGGTGCCCCATCTATCTTTAGGAAAGAACACCGCAAGATCGAACCCAGCACAAAGCACCTCTTCCCATGAAAAGAAAATTCGATCTAGTCGGCCTAGCTAAACCAAAGATTCAAAGAAGAAATTCAAGTCTATAAGTAATCATGCAACTAAGAGATCAAAGAAGAATCAAATCATATTCATGGATAGAAATTGATCATGAACTAAAAATTCATCGGATCCCAACAAACACACTGCAAAAGTCATTATATCAAATAGATCTCCAAGAGACCATTGTATTGAGAATCATAGAGATAGAGGAAGCCATCTAGCTACTACCTACGGACACATATGTCTATGGTGGACTACTCATGCATCATCAGAGAGGCACCTATGATGAAGATGAACCCCTCTATGATGGTGCTAGATTGAATCTCGAGGTTGTAGAACTTGCGATGGCTGGAATTGTGTTTCGTTGACTTATCTAGGGTTTTCTGAATATTTGGGAATTTATAGCATGAATAGTTGGTTGAGTGGAGTCCCGAGGTGGGCACGCTACACCTAGCAGAGCCAGGGGCCTCTGGCATGCCCTGGTGGAGGGTGGCCACCCTGATCCCTCTCACTGGTGGTTGTTTGGCCCATCCTGGTTCTTCTGGTCCACAAAAAATCTCCAACCATTTCTGTGACGTTTGGGCTCCATTTGGTACTGACTGTC
Source organism: Hordeum marinum (assembly GCA_022496015.1). NCBI lineage: Eukaryota > Viridiplantae > Streptophyta > Magnoliopsida > Poales > Poaceae > Hordeum > Hordeum marinum. Next base: position 255,249,181 of record CM039673.1, read on the forward strand.
TGCGAAGTAAAAACAAGCAAAAACAGCAACCAACACTTTGGCACTATGTCAATAGGTTAGTCCCAAAAAATTATATAAATTTTCTATAAAATTATTGTAAAACATCCAAGATTGATAACATGACAACATGGAACAAGTAGAGATTACAGATACGTTGGAGACTTATAAGCATACCCCGGACCGGGACGACTTTCAGGCCGGGCTTTACAAGCCCGAACTGGAAATCCCAAGCCTGAGTCAGGCCTGTCCCAGGCAAAAAACCTATATCCTTGCCCGAGCCCAACCCGAACGGCTTAAAACATGAATTTCCGACCGGGTCGATCCGTCCTCCATGTAAAATGTCATTTTTCATAAGCCCGAGCCCGGTTCGAACTGCTACCCGGGCCTAGAGTGGAAGCATGAACCCAGACCTAACGTAAAGTGTGGCCTGGCCTCGCCCGAGTTTTTCGGGCCAGGTCGTCGTGCCGGGCTGCACATGCCCTGGTTTACTACCATCTCAGACTATTGAGTCTTTAGGAGTAAAGATCACTTCGATTTTCAATGGGGGATGAAAACCAGTGTGTAATGGTGGTGGTGGGAGAAGAGGCAAAAAAACATGCAGGAGTGGGGACAAAAAAATGTAGATACTATTCACCAAATGAGCATTTAGGAGTAGAGACTACTTAAAAAGAACGTTAGGTTCTATCTTACGAGGAAATAAAATTCCACCAACCATTTATCTATCCTTCCATCCACTTTATTATTTCATCAAACCAATCTTTGATAACCCAAAAACTAGATCAATATATGGTATAACAATAAGTTCACGATCCGTAAAAAATAATTTCTTATGGTTAAACCTGATACTTGTCACACATATTTGGAACCCAATAAATAGCAATACACTCACAAATTTTAAGCAAATAAATATCAATCGCTACCTTATTTTGGTAACCCAATAAAGCATATAAATCACATGCACATAATATTTCATCATTTTAAGAAATAGAAAAATAATTTCTGTAACTAAAAAATAATCGTATTTTCTCTATTTGTTCCCCATCTTGATTTTTCCTGTATAAACCTGTAACAATCCAAGAAAAACATTCCATATTTTTAACCATGCCATGTGATCAACCTTGTATGACTTTTCATTTTGGTTTGAATATAAATGCATTTTTTTGCCTCATGTCATCATTTGCATCATGGTATCATGTGTGATGTTGATCATGTATGGATTTTGTGTTGTGATATGCGTGTGGTTGTGTGATGTGCATTTCCTCACCCCAAGTGGTTTCATCGAGTTAGCAAAACCCTTCCAACACTTTTAACCAAAACCCTTGCCTTCCCTATTTCTTTCATTTTCGCAATGTATGTGATCCTGCCCCAATTTACTGCCCACTATTTTCTTAAATTGCCTAGTCCATGCCAAGAACCCCTCCTCCAAGTTTCAGCCCCATTTGATGAGTTTTGTGTTGGTTTGAAATTAGCTCAAGTTTGAACTAATTTCAACCTTGATTTAATTTTTAGCTTGTTAAAATTACAAATGAATTTTATTTTATCAGTGCATAATTTTGTGAGTCCAAAACAGTTTTCATCTCATCCAAAACCGCTTTCATTTTCTCTCAACATTTTGAACTTCATTTCTGTTTATTTAAAATGGAGAAGGAAAATGCCAGGGACTGAGGGAGAGCTAGCCCAACCGTAGCCCAGCATGAGGCCCAACACGGCAGTCGCGACCCACTCGCTCGCGCACCCCACAACCCATACACCCCACTTGTACGAGCCCACCCCGCTAGCAAATCTCACCACCAAGTCGACCCACACCCACCTTTTATTCCTCATCTAACTCGCTCGCGCACATGGCGTGCCTGAGAGTATGAGAGCTCATCTTGCTCGCTTAGGATCCCTATTTTAGCTCTCTCTATGCCCTGGATGCTCCTAGGGTTCTCTCGTCCACCCACCGCCGCCAGGTGAGAAGCTCCCCCAGATTCGCCATAGCCACCACCGCCCAAACGTATCCGAGATCTCAGCGATGACGCCCGCATATCGCTATTGACGACCATTTCATGTGCATCGTCTTCCCTAACATAGACTACGTCGTCTATGTCCACTACCGCACACAGGGACACCAAGGACCACTGCCTTCTTCCTTGTCTTCATCTCCGGTTGATGTAGCCGTTCAACCGTCGCTTTGCTCGAGTCCGACCACCTCCTGGGAAACCAAGACAAGTGTCCTGATCATGGTGAGCATCTGCGTCGTTCCCCCCTCCTAATTGCACCAATTGTGCCATGTGTCACCATTTGCCATGGGAGTCGTCGCCATCGCCGTCGGACCTTGTCATAGGCGAGAAATCCGACCATGTTTGTGCCCGCACATTCGTAGAGAGCTAGACCTCATGCATAGGTTCCATTTCCTCCGCTAGTTGTCGTGTTTTGTTTATGTAGCCTCGCATTCGAGCTCGCCATCACCACCTCTGTTTGCTAGTCACCCTCGTCGTCGTTTGGTGAGGAGCAATACATGTGTGTGTGCGGGTTTTGCATGCGCATCAATTCCGCCCATCCTCCGCTCGATTTGGTCATTGGAACTCGTCTGGCGTGACCAAATTTATAGTCTACATGACTGCCATTATTCTCTGCTTTGCTCTGTTTGCATGTCCCTGACTTGTGAGTATCTGTGACCACAGGGGTTATTTCTAACCGACCCAAACTGCTACTTGGACGAACTAGCTAGCCTAGCCCAGTAGTCAAGACCGACCACTTCCTCGGGGGAGACCCAGGTTCGATCCCGCACAGCCGTGGATTAATCCCCCCTTTTTCATTGACTCCATGGCCTTCCCCTTTTGTGAGTGGTCCTTGACCCCACCTTTCATTCTCTATGGCTAAGTTACTATGTGTGCATATAGTATTTAACACTCGCTTGGTTCATTCCAATTAGGTCATTTCCATTTCCAACATATTTCATTTAGGTGCATTCCATTTTTGGCATATTCCAAAATTGGCATATATGGCATATCCATATTAGGCAGTATTTGTATATTGCATTGTTGCATTTTTATTCAAAATGAAAATATTCATATTATATTTGAAATTGGCGTAGAAAAATCCAAGGAATCATCTGTGGCATTATATTTGCATTTTGAGCAAGTTCTATTGCATTTCATTTTTACATTATTAGGCATTTTGTGATTTTTATATGAATCCATGCTCTATATGAATTTACTTGAAAATGAGTCATGGCCTATTTTACATATACTTGATCCTAATATATTTTTCCATGACATAAAATAAATTTTAACTACTATTATCACCTTGAAAACACGCCTAGACAATGGTTCTATTTTTGGAGATAACTAAATTTCACAAAGTCTGAAAGTGGTATTGAAACATAGCATTTTGTCTTGATGATTGCCATGAATCTGTGATCCCTATGAATATGCTCATGTTGGATGAAATGTATTCCATGTCCACTGCCATGTTGTGAAATTTCATGCCATGATAAGTCCTATTGCATATCTAGAACTTGATATGAAACTGCCTTCATGAAACACTGTTTTCTGAAAATCTGTAATTTTCACCAAGTCATAATGTGTAACATCATATAGCCATTTTCCAAGGTCATTTCCAATTCATCCATGCATCAAAAATACCTAAACCTTTCTGATGAAATATTTTCCATTAACATAGTAGATCTACATGTCTTGTTTTAGCATTTGTAGAATCACGTACCTTGATATTTTGATGGTTGCAAAGTGCCTTGTTACTTTTTATGCCATATTTCATTGCAATATTGTTTTGATCATTGTGTGAGTTGTATGCATTGGAATTTCATGATATTTATATTAATTTCATATAAAATTGTATATCATATCCAGTGGCATTATCGGAATGCCAACATTTTGCATCTATCCTTCTTTTTGTCCAAATCCATCCCCACTTGCTTCCGTATCTTGTCATGAGTGTTCCGGGAGAACCATAACTCCGATTGTGATGATATTTATATGCATTTGCGTACTTTTCATGTGTAGAATCCATTTTTTACACGATCATGCATGTCAAAATAATTAATATTGTTGTTATGTCCTGAATGTTAAAACCACCAATTTTGCATATGGTGTGTTGTTTGATCCATGCTTCTCATGGATCAATACTTCATTTAAGGTGGATAGAGTAGAATTGCCATGCCAAATATAATAAATGGTCTTGCATCATTATTGCTTGAGCATTTTGCCATGGTTGTGCTTTTTGGATGTTTTTTGTTTTTGTGGGTAGTACTAGGTGACAAGTTTGAATTCGAGGAACCTATCAAGAATGCTTACGAGCAGCAAGCTTGTTATCCCACTGAATAATCACAATGCAAGATGAGCATTACCTTGGATATAATTAATGTATTTTCCTATGATAGTTTTCTCGTTGTTATCGCTATGTCGTGTTACCTACCGCTTGTTTGTCAAGCGTCCCAACATCCCATAATAAGCCTCTAACCCTTCACATCCTAGCAAACCATTGTTTGGCTAAGTTAGCACTTGCTCAGCCCCTCTTATGGTGTTGCTAGTTGTAGGTACAGGTGGATCCACGTGATAATATAGATATATTGTGATATCACATTATTCTTTCTATTTAAATTAATGCATCTATACACTTGGTAAAGCATGTAAGTGTTAGTCTTTTGCATGGTCTTTTGTTCCACTCTTGCCGCTTTAGTTTCAGAGTACCGGTGCTATGTTCCATACCGAGCGGTCCTAAAGTTCTCGCAGTTGTTATCAGGACCCCCTTGATTTTATTTTTGGGATAAAACTATTCTAACAAGGCCAAAAATTGGTACTAAATTTGCTAATAACTAATAAGACTTGCCTATGGAATGATCAACTCATGGATAATTAATCAACAACCCGGCCAGTGCTCCTCATGAGTGTTCGTCCAAACTAAAGCAACTTGCGGGGCCACCCCGAGGCAACTTGGGTGTTTAATTTGGCCACCGTACATAGTGCTCATCTGGTAGTGCCCTGAGAACGAGATACATGTGGCTCCTATCGAGATCTGGCCTCCCGGGCAGTCTTGCCTGATTTGTTTGACCTTTAACGAACGTCTTGTGCACCGGGATTCCTAGCATAGTACAAGCTATCCCGCGGTTGAGGTTTTCCACTGCAGCTTGTGGCTATTTTGTGATGGATGAGTTGGAGCACCTCTGTAGGGATAAATCTTTAAGAAAGTCATGCCCGCGGTTATGTGGCAACTTGGAAATTTTGTGAGACCCGATAATAAAAAACTTGATCCAATTGAAATATACCAAACGTTTGCATAACCGTGAATGTCTCTGTTCGAGGGAGTTCAGGAAGAGAACATGGTGGGGCTATGCTTGATCGTAATTATATGTTCAGGAACACTTCTTGATCAGAACTATATAACGACCGTCATGCGTAGAACCATAATCTTATTCTTGTACTCATAAGTTAGTCAATTAAACAACTTAGTGCTATTGAAACCTCACCACTTAACGCTATCCCACCTACAAGTTCAGATAGTCTCGATATCGTGGGTAATATGATTGTTGAGTCCCCATGGATCACATATTCCTACAACACCACATGCAAAGGTACAAATGATCTTGCCGCTGATGATGCGATAACACTCTAGTTGGAATATGACGAGGAACTTGGGTGCATGTACGTGAGTTACCCCGACGAGTAGAGAAGGATGCCTTGGTCGGCAACCTAGAATATGGTTAATGAATGTTATCTTTTCATTTGATTTCTTCTGTAGTCGAACCCTATTCTTCTGGATGATGCTTGTATGGATGATTGTATTTCAATATTAAATGTTGTAGCATGTGGCGAGTGTAATCCAACTCCCTATAGTCATCTCCTTTGTACATGTATTGTGATGATATTCATTCTTGCTAACCGACCCGAAATGTGCTTCAATCCGTATTGTGGCCCTCGGTACCGACCATACGAGACCCTTTGCTTGATCGGAACTTGGCCAAGTCATGTATAGTGAAAAAACTATATTTTGAGTTTAATTATATATCGAAGAGTAGGATTCTTTTTGCTCCTCTTCCCTTTGTCTCTCTAGTGAGCATTCATGATGTAGGAGTTTTAATTTTATCCTTCTTCTGACTCAATTTTTTTCAGGATCACACGGGTATTTTGGAAACTATACAATGTTTATGTGATGGAATTCTGTTCTTGGTGCCTCCTATCATTTATGGTTGTGGCAGTGTCCCGGGGAGTTGAGCTCTAATACGTCCATTTTGCATCATGTTTTCCTACTGTTATTTATAATGTATTTAGGCATAATAATGCTTTGGGGAGTAATTCTAATGCCTTCTCTCTCATAATTTGGAAGGTTTACACAAAGAGAGAGAATACCGACACCTGGAATTTGGGACCTGAAAAAGCACATCAGAGATACCTATTCTACACATCCCCAATGAATATGAAATTTTATGGAATAAATAAGGATTCATATGCGAAAGAACAACCGGAGGGGCGCCAGCAGGTGAGGAACACCCACCAGGGTGCGCTAGGCCCCCCAGGCGCGACCTAGTGGGTGGTGCTCATCCTATCCCACCTCCGGAGCGCATATTCTGGTATAAATTCCCAAAAAAACTAAAAAAAATAGTAGGAGACTTACGCGAAGAGGAGGCGCCGTCTTGAGGTGGAACTTGGGCACGGGCACTTTTGCCCTCTGGCGGAGTGACTCCGCCGGGAGAACTTCCCTCCCGGAGGGGGAAATCGAAGCCATCGTCTTCACCAACAATCCTCTGATATTGGGGAGGCCATTCTTCACCAACATATTCAACAGCACCATCCCCTCTCAAAATCTAGCTCATCTCTTGTGTTCAATCTTTGTATCATAACCTTAGATTGGTACCTATGGGTGAGTACTAGTGTTGACTACCTTGTGTAGTTGATTGCTATATGGTTTATTTGGTGGAAGATTATATGTTCAAATCCATTATGGTATTCAATACACCTTCGATATTGAGTATGCATATTATTTTTAAGTAATTGCCTTTGTCCTTGAGGTCACAAGAGAAGTCCTGTTGCAAGTAATCATGTGAACTTGATATGTGTTTGATAATTTTTATGATATGCATGTTGTGATTCCCTTAGTGGTGTCATGTGAACGTCAACTACATGAAACTTCACCATCCTTGGGCCTAAGGGAATGCATTGTGGAGTAGTTGTTAGATGTTGGGTTGCTAGAGGGATAGAAGCGTAAACCCTAATTTATGCGCAATTTTGTAACTGGGTGATTTGGGTCCACATGTTTAATGCTATGGTTAGACTTTGCGGATGCTTGTGAGGTGGTTAATCATAAGTAGGTTGTTAGTTCAAGTAAGAACCACACCTTAGAAGTGGTCCACCCACATATCAAATTATCGAAGTAGCGAACACGAATCAAACCAACATGATGAAAGTGACTAGATGAAATTCCTGTGTACCCTCAGGAACACTTTCCTTATCATAAGAAATCGTTTTGCTACAAAAGGATTGGGCTACCTTGCTACACCTTACCTATTGTTACCTTCCTTTCTCATTACAAATTACCTTAATATCAAACTACTTGCTACTTACAATTTCATTGCTTGCAGAAATTACCTTGTTGAAAACCGCTTATCATTTCCTTCTGCTCCTCGTTGGGTTCGACACTCTTACTTATCAAAAGGAGTACAATTGATCCCCTATACTTTTGGGTCATGAAGACTATTTTATGGTGCCATTTCCGGGGAGTGAGGCACTCTTGGTAAGTGGAAATCTGTAAGGAAAAACTTATACTACGTTCTGCAATTTGATTTCAGATGATACTATGGAAAGCAATCCTTTTAGGGGTTTGTTCGGGGTATTTTGATCTCGAGCGGAACCACAAGTAGTTGCCCCTCAACCTATGGCACATACTGAAAATATTGGTTATGAAATTCCTTCGGGTATGTTAGAACAACTACTAGCTAATCATTATGCGGGAGATGAAATTGAACATCCTAATATGCACTTAATACATGTGGATGAAATTTGTGGATTATTTAAGCTTGCAGGTTTATCCAGAGATGAAGTTAAGAAGAAGGTTTTCCCTTTATATTTGAAGGGAAAATCATTGACATGGTATAGACTATGTGATGATATTGGGTCAAGGATCTAGAATCGATTAAAATTGGAATTCCATACAACATCTAGTTCATCGTTTATCCTATGCATCTTATTTTTGGCCTCGTGAAGGATAAAGTATCGCACTAGCTTGGGGAAGGCCTAAGTCAATGTTATATTCATGCCCCAATCATGATATGCCAAAGGAAGTTATTATTCAAAAACTTTATGCTCGGCTTTCTCACAATGATCGGTCCATGCTCGATACTTCCTATGCTGGTTTTATTATGAAGAAGACTACTGAACTCAAGTGGGATCTCTTGGAAAGAATTAAACACCACTCTAAAGATTGTGAACTCGATGAAGGTAATGAGTCAGGTATTAAGCTAGAATTTTATTATGTTAAATCTTTTATGGATACCGATGCTTTTCACAAGTTTAGCACTAAATATGGACTTGACTCTGAGATACTAGCCTCTTTTTGTGAATCATTTGTTGCTCATGTTGATCTTCATAAAGAGAAGTTATTTAAATACCAGCCCCTATTAAAAAAGAAATTAAAGAACCGGTCACAGATAAAGAATAAACTATCATTTACAATGTTGATCCCGTTGTGCCTACTTCCTATGTTGAAAAACCACCTTTCTCTGTTAGGATAAAGGAACATGCTAAGGTATCAACTGTGGTTCGCAAAAGTTATATTAGAGCACTTAAGCCCTCTTTAGAAATTAAAGTTGTCGGTGTACTAAAGTATGGGCTTTTTAGTACCCCGTATTTGTGCATGGACAGTTGTAGCCATACCAGCGGAAAGGCCTACCAGGAAGCAACTAAGAACAAATACAACAACATGAAGAAAGCAATCAAGCCAACAATCGGGACCTAAGACCGAAGGCTGGGACCCCGACAAGAACTTGTCGGGATGGCCTATGGAGCCCCGGCAAGAAGTGCACCCGGCAAGGTCCGGCCATCCAGCCAGAGCAGAGACCAGGTGTCATCCCACCTGGGTACGTGTCAAGGTGCCAGGGATGGAGGTGGCTAAGCGGTGCCGATGGGACAGGCTCCTGTCCTGTCCCGTAAAAGATTAGGGACGCCTGACGGAGTATTACATGCGTTTATCTTACACGGTCAGAGTTAGGTATGATATCATTGTAGCTCTATACATCTCGTCTAGGTACTGTACGCCACTTTTGGGATCCCCATAGTCGTATAAAAGGAGGCCGAGGGTGTTACGGTAGAGGACTTTTGGGGGGGTGATATCTGGCCCATTCTGCATGAGTAGCAGCTGTGTACTATAGCGCTCCCAGAACCTGAGCTAGAACTCATCCAATACAACCAAGCCTTCTTCCCTAGTTAAAATCCCGTGTGTTAACCATCGGATCTCCTCTCTGTGCGAGCCTTCTTCCCTGCCAAACTGTAAAGGGATCCTTCCGATCCCATAGGTGTCGTTTCCCCGACATCTTTTCATAGGTGTCATTTCCCCGACATCTTTGGCACGCCGGGTAGGGGGAAAGGTCGTGTGGACCTGATCTGGTGACTAGCGCGCCAGTTCCTTCATAATCATCATCGCCATGGCCCCCAAGAAAAAGGGTTTCACGGCGGCGGAACCCTCCACGTCCGCCGCGCCCATAGCCGCCCAAGAGGGCAATGGAGTGGGCGCGGGCGAAGGGAGCTGAGACCCTGCCCTCACGCGGCACTCTGATGATCAAGGCGAAGGAAGCGGCGATGCCTGCCGTAGAGATGCTCATGGCAGCAGCGGAAACCCCCGCGCCGCTAGGTCTCAGGACGGGGGTGCGCTGCCTACGGGAGGTATGGTGAACTACAGAGATGGAAGGGCACCTTACAAGACACCCATGCCGGTGTGTACGCCGCGACCTTCCTAGTACGTGCGCGAAGAGTAGCGCTGCGGTGTCGGTGGTTCCCAACGTCCCCATGGAAAAGCTCTTGCGCATCGCTCCCAAGATGCGTGAGACCAGCATGCACGCCAGCATGCTAGTGGCAGTGGCATGCCATCACGGGACCGCGATAGAGCTCCTTCTCACACGGTTAGGAGTCAAAGAACCTCGCGTTCTTCATGCTGTTTGTTGCCGACCATGTCGGAAGAAGCAATGGCATGGGCACAACTACTCCTCAACATCCCTCCTGCTGTGGAGAAGCTCGGCGAGTAGAGAGCCACCATTCAGAGCCTCCTCAGCCTCGCTGACAAGTTTCGGTCCACCGAACCAGCTCGTGCCAGTGGCGAGAAGGCCGAAGGCAGTGCGACCACAGTGCACTCTCCTCCATAACAACAACGCCGGTCATCGACTCGACGCAACGATGCTTGCGATGGTTACTCGACGGTGTCGTCTGATCCACAGACTCGCCGCGATCAGTGTCAAGTTCTTTCGGGACAAAGCAAAGAAGACGCTCGGACTACAATCAAGCGGCGGCGGGAAGCGCACCTTCAATCTGATAAGTGCACAGGACCCACTATAGACAAATCCGCGCCAGGGTATCCTATCAGCCTAACTTACCAGGTGGGTTGTCCAGCATTTACTCGTGAGCTGTGGCAAGTCCAGTGGCCCAATCCCGAATGTTCAAGACAGAGGTCCCGGAGAAATATGACGGCAAGACTCATCTGTCGGAGTTCTTGAGCATCTACACGATTGTGGTGCAAGATGTCAGGGCTCACGATGACAAGATACTCGCCAACTACTTCCTGTTGGTGCTTAAACCCAACATCAGGTCGTGGTGGATGCACTTGCTTGAAGGATCCATTTACTCCTAGGCAGATCTGTGCCATAAGTTTGTTGGCGCCTTTACTGGAGGTCATGAAGCTCCTGGCCAGGAAAGTGATTTACATATCATCCCCAAGAAGGAGGGCGAGAATTTGAGCAAGTACATATAGAGGTTCGGTTGCATACACCACAACAGACTAGATGTTCATCCTGCCGCTGTTATCAGCGCGTTCCATCAGAATGTGCGCAATCGTAGGATGCAGGAAGAGCTTGCAATGAACAAGGTCAGGTATGTTGCTGAGCTCTATGCTCTCGCAGATAAATGTGCTCGAGCTGAAGAAGGGAGGAGGCTCCTAGCAAGGACATTGGTGCAAGGGTCGACTTTGAGGATGAGGACACCGCCGCCCCGCCAAAGAAGGGCCGGCGGCATAATAGGAAGCGCATGGGCAAGGTCGTGCTTGCCGTTGAGGGATCTGGTAACCTCGACACCACCAAGGAGGCCACGGTAATGAACCCAGCAAGGATGTTGTCGGGTGCGTCTCCTGTCAGGCTTCGGCGGCTGCCGACAAGCCGGAAGGCTCCGTCAAGCAATATTGGAAGATCCATCGCACCAAAGGCCACGATCTCCAGGACTGCCGGTAAGTTGGGCAACTTGCCGAGAAGCCAAAATCCGAGTATGACAGGGGAGACAAGGAGAAGGGCCAAGATGGTGCGGAGGGATCCGGCAAGAAGCGGTGGCCGTGGAGGTTGCCACAGCAAGGCCAAGCAACAGGAAGCCCGGCCCGCTCATGGCCACGACAAGCAAGAGGGGGTGATGATGACGTTGAAGAGGATGACGAGTCCAGCAAGCATGAATTCCAGAGAGCTACAGAAGCCATGTGCATCGACGGAGGTGCCTCGTTGCATTCTTCCCACCACCAACTTAAACAGTGGGCACATGAGGTTAATGCGACTGAGCCATCTGTCGGTGTTCGGAAGCCTTTGAAATGGTCCAACACGCCTATCATTTTCGACGTTGAGGATCACCCTAATCATGTAACTACGGTTGGGTGCATGCTATGTTAGTCTCACCAAGGATTCGCAACCTCAAAGTGACGAAAATGCTAGTTGACGATGGGGACGGCTTGAACTAGATCTCGCCCAAGGTAATCAAGAGATTGCAAATTCCTGATCGAGATCTCGAGGAAACGAGCTCATTTCAGGGGGTCAATCTAGGAAGGAGCCACCCCAAGGGAAAGATCACGCTTCTGATAACATTTGGTAGCGATCTGAACTTCAGGTCGGAGAAGGTTGTTTTTGACGTCGCCAACATTCCGTTGCCATACAATGGGATCCTTTGTCGTACACCGTTAGCCTAGTTCATGGCAGCGTCGCACTATGCCTACAATGTATTGAAGATGCTCGGGCCGATGAGCATCATCACTGTCAAGTCCGAAAAGAAAGACACGCTTATCTGCACTGATCAACTCTACCGGGAGGCAGTTGTAGCACCTGCCGCCAAGGCACTTGCTCCTGCCACTTACACTCCCGGGAGGAAGAAGCCCGGCAAGACCTCTCACACAAACTCTAGCAAGAGCACTTCCTCGGAGTGCTGCGCTCCTGTTGAGGACGTGCTAGAGAGTTCTACCGGCAAGAACAAGAAGTCCAAGGCAGCTCCACCAGAGACTAAGAAGGTGCCTGCCAAGGAGGATAGTACGGGAGGAACTTTCACCATAAGTTCCACACTTGACGACAAATAGGAAAGCATGCTCATCGCCTTCCTGCGGGCGAATGTTGATGTGTTTGCATGGCAACCATCTGATATCCCTGGTGTTCCCAGGAAGGTGATTGAGCACCACCTTGTCATCTGTCCACACGCGCGGCCCATGAAGCAGAAGGTCAGGAAGCAGGCTTTGGAGCGGCAACAGTTTATTGCCGAAGAAATCAAGAAATTAGAAGCGACTAGCTTGGTTAGAGGAGTACTTCTTCAACCATGGTTGGCCAATCCAGTTGTAGTGCGCAAGGCGAATGGGAAATGCAGGCTATGCATTGACTACACAGATATGAATAAAGCCTGCCCCCAAATATTCTTTTCCCTTGCCGCGCATCGACTAGATTGTGGACTCCACCGCCGGCTATGACTTGTTATCTTTCCTTGACGCCTATTCAGGTTATCATCAGATTTTCATGGCCAAGTAAGACGAAGAGAATACCGCATTTATCACCCCATGTGGTACGTATTGCTTTTTGTGTATGCCTTTTGGGTTGAAAAGTGCTGGTTCTACATTTACAAGAGTGGTCCAGATTGGTTTTGAACCCCAGCTACATAGAAATATGGAAGATTATATGGATGACATAGTGGTCAAAACCAAGGACAAGGATACGCTCATATTAGGCCTAGAAGAAACATTTGCAAATCTGCGCAAGATCAACTTGAAGCTAAACCGTGTGAAGTGTGTGTTTGATGTCCCATCCGGCGAGCTTCTCGTGTTCTTTGTATCTCAACGTGGAACTGAAGGAAATCCCGACAAGATCAAAACAACTGAGAAAATTGAAGCACCAAGACGTGTCAAGGATGTGCGTCGTCTTGCCAGCTGTGTTGCCGCTCTCAGTAAGTTCATTTCAAAATCTTCTGAGCACGCCCTGCCCTTTTTCAAAATCTTGAAGAAGGCAAGTCCGATGAAATGGACTTCGGAAGCGGAGGCAGCGCTACAGGATTTCAAGAAATACCTCTCCTCTCCGCTAGTCCTAGTCGCGCCAAAACCAGAAGAGTCGTTGTTGTTATATCTAGCGGAAACAAATCAAGTGGTGAGTGCTACGTTAGTGGCTGAAAGAGAAGTTGATGAACAAGAAGCGGTAGCGGCAGGACCGCCAAGCGACAAGCCAGGATATTCCCCAGCAGGGTCTGGTTCCGACAAAGCAGGATCTGCGCAGTCGAATGAAACAATTCACAAGAAGAAGATGATGCAGTGCCTAGTCTATTTTGCCAGCTCCCTTTTGCAGGGGGCTAGGTCAAGATATTCGGGCATGCAAAAGTTTCTCTTTGGCCTCCTTATGGACTCGAGGAAGCCGTGCCATTATTTCTAGGAACATGAGATCACAGTTATCACTCGCTTCCCATTGCAGCGGATTTTGCAGAACCCAAATGCTACCGGCAGGATTGTGGAGTGGGCTTTGGAACTGCCAAGCTTTGGTCTCAAGTTTGAAACTACTTCGACTATCCAGAGCAGAGCCTTGGCAGATTTCATTGCAGAATGGACCCCAACGCCAGATGAAGAAGTTCCAGAGTCAACTCTCCCCGACAAGGAAACAAATCAAGAGTGGGTCATGTATTTTGATGGGGCTTTCTTGCTGCAAAGCTCCGGCGCTGGAGTGCTGCTTGTGCCACCCACCGGAGAGCACCTCAAATATGTGATTCAGATGCACTTTCCCCGGGAGAGGTCAACAAACAATACTGCAGAATACGAAGGGCTACTTTCCGGTCTCAGGATCGCGGCAGACCTTAGGATTAATAAATTTATTGTGAGAGGTGATTCTCAGCTTGTTGTCAAGCAGGTGAATAAGGATTATGAGAGTCCATTGATGGAAGCTTATGTAGATGAAGTGAGAAAGTTGGAAGAACATTTTGACGGTCTACAAATGGAGCATGTTCCTCTTGCAGAGAACAGTGTTGTTGATGGCATGTCAAAGTGTGATGCCCTTAAGTTGCTATGAAACCAGGAACTTTTGTGCTCTGACTGACTCAACCATCCGTGACACCATCAATTGGACAAGAGAAAAGAAGAAGGTTGAGTACCGACAAGTATTTCCCTGTAGAGCTCCCAGAAGCCGCTAGTGAGCAATTTGCTAGGAACGACGCTAGGCTTGCCGGTGAGAGTCACGCTCCGGCAGGGCCTTAGGATCTTGCCGTGGAAGCGCGCGCTCCCGCCAAGCTTGCTGGGGGGCAACGGGCTCCAACTGGGCCTCGCGCTCTTGCCGTTGAGACAAATGCTTCCCCAGCACAGGATATGACTTTAGTCCTTGTTGTCGAGCCCCAGGCTCCATCATGGGCACACCAAATCGTCCATTTCCTTCAAACAGGAGAACTTCCTGAGGAACAAGAAGAAGCAGAGAAAGTACCCCATCGGTCTAATATGTACCAGTTCGTGGACAACGTCATGTATAGAAAGAGGTCGAATGGTGTGAAAGTCATGTGCATTTCTCGGGAAGATGGAATGGAGTTGTTGGCGGAGATACATGGAGGCATATGTGGTTCCCACATAGGATCAAGAGCGCTTGTCTGTAAGGCATTCAGGCAAGGTTTCTTTTGGCCCACTGCCCTCCAGGATGCAACTGCGCTAGTAACCAAGTGTGAAGCATGCCAGTTTCATTTGAAGAAATTGCATCAACCAGCTCAAGCTCTTCAGACAATCCCTCTCTCCTGGCCATTTTTGGTCTAGGGGCTCGACATCTTGGGTCCTTTTCCCCATGCTACCAGGGGCTTTGAGTACTTGGACATTGCAATCGACAAGTTCACAAAGTGGCCAGAAGTGGAAGCAGTGAGAAAGGTGACAGCACAATCAGCCGTCAAGTTCTTTAAAGGAATAGTTTGCTGCTTTGGTGTACAAAATAGGATCATCACCCACAACGGCACACAGTTCACGAGCCGCACCTTCATGCCGTATGTCCAAGACCTTGGTGGCAATATATGTTTTGTTTCTATTGCCCACCCAAGGAGCAACGGCCCGGCAGAAAGGGATAATGCTGAAGTGTTGTGAGGCCTCAAGACAAGAACTTTCGACAAGCTACGCAAGTGCGGAAGGTGCTAGATTGATGAGTTGCCGATGGTTCTTTGGTCAATCAGGACGACTCCAAATCGAGCTACCAGCCAGAAACCCTTCTCCCTAGTATATGGGGCGGAAGCAGTTCTCCCCATGGAACTCACATACGGTTCACCTCGAGTGCTCGCTTATGATGAGCTTGAGCAAGAGCAGTTACGGCAAGATGACGCTATGCTCCTTGAGGAAGATCGGCTTCAGGATGCTGTGCGAGCTACGCGCTACCAACAAGCTTTGTGCCGCGATCATAGCTGCAAGGTTCATGCTCGAAGTCTTCAGGAAGGCGACCATGTTCTTCGGCGCGTTCAGTCCACCAAGAAGTCCAACAAGTTAACGCCAAAGTGGGAAGGCCCTTATCGGGTAGTGCGAGTCACCAAGCCTCGCGCAGTCTGCCTGGAGATTGAGGATGGCATTCCATTGATCAACTCTTGGCATGTCGAACATCTTCATAAGTTCTACCCATGAGGCGTGGTTGCAGGGTCTCCTAGCAACCACCTTTTGTCCATGTCTTGCCGCCGAAGAATGTGATCCTTTGTACAAAGCCAGGCGCAGGCCCTATGGATAGTTGCATTAAGCTAAGTGTTCTGCAAATCTTGTTGATTCTCATGTTTACTTATGTACATGTTTGTCTGAGATATTGTATTGCGCTTACTCCCGACAAGAGCTAACGGACCGCCAAGTTTCCATATCCCTATTTTCTCTTCTTTCTTTTTTTTGAAGGACAAAAGGTTACCTCACGTGCATCTTTGCCGGGGTGGAATGGTGGTATGGATACCGACAGATGACGTTCAAGGGAAACATCTTGCCAGAAGGAGTATGGCAATGAAAAGCTAAGGAAAACATCTTGCCATAAGGAGTACGGCAACAAAAATCTAAGTTGCAAAACTCTGAGTAAAATTCCTTACAGTGAAGTTATTTTCCTTGGAAGATTTCGACTCTTTCATGGGAAACCTTCACGCGAAGGAACCATGTTGTAATCGGTCATGCCCTTACTCTGTTTTGAGTCTGCTCAATAGCTTAAGTGGCTGCACTGAAAACGTCCAGGTAACCTTGTCATGATTAATCGCGCCCTTACTCTGTTTCGAGTCCGCTCAACAGCTTAAGTGGCTGCACTGAAAATGTCAAGGTATCTGTCGGTAGCAACACCGCCAGCAGTCTACTAAGGATCCACTCCTAAAAACGCTCATGGCAGGGCTGCATGCGTCGGCAAGTTTCCGATAAAGCATAGGGAAAATACCATGCAAAGAGGAATCTAACATGGAGAACAATATGCAGTCACTCAGTTAGGGTGAAATTTACATGAAATGTTGCCTCTTCCTAAGTATATCTTTATTTGACTTTCTCCCCTAGGGGAGATTATAAGAATAAAAAGATAGGAAGAGGCCCCCAATAGAAGCCCAGCTTGACCCCTCTGGACTAGCACTGCGCAGAGGGCCAACGCTTCTAGAAGGGAAAACAAAGCCGAAGTCCACAGGCCTGTCGAGAGATCCAGCTGGAAGATGAGGCAACATGCGGGGCCAGGACCCCCGGCAAGATCGTCCTGCCGATAGGGGGAGAGGCGTGAGGCTGACGATGGTGGTGAGGTCGCTGATCAGTCAGAGATCAGGTCATCGTATTCCGACCTAACATCCTGGAGCTTGGACTCATTGTCGCTTTCACCGGCACTGTCCTCCTCGTCGCTGTCTCTCGAGGATGAGCTTTCTACGCCACTCAAGCTCTCTTTGCAACAGCTGAGACGGATGCCTGAGCGCCCATAAATCTTGAAGGAGAGCAGATCGGCCTCCGTCATTTTGATACGAAGGACGTGCCCATCCTAGAGGTTGTGGGCGCGGGCAAAGGTTTTCCGACCGTGCCCGAAGAACATGACACGAATCTCCGGATACTCGACGTCCACCTGTGTGGCGCCATTGCAGCAGCCATGCGCCCACAGCCACAAAACGGGCGGCTTATCGGTCTCCATCACCCTGGCAAAAGGGTGAGGGAGGCGCAGATGGCTCCAAAGGGGACCACGCAGTTTGAGGACAAACTCCAACGTCGTTACCTCGCCGTGGGTCTCTTCGAGGCGGGGGCCTGGCATCGGAGGGAGAGATGGACCAGCACTCCGCCTCCCCCGCCCTCGGCCTTCACAGCGACCACGGACCCTCGCGCCTCTTGAACCGCCAGCACCCGGTCACCCTCCGCCTCTATGGCGGAAGCGGTGGCATGATCCAGACGAGAACTCCTCCTTGGTACAGAAGATGGTGGCCGCCCTCGCCCCCTACTCATGGCTAAGGGCGGGCACCACTCAGGGTTTGGAAGAGGTGGAAAGGCGAGCTCTAGAGATTCACACTTGATGAGGAAGGAAGGATGGATGAGCATCGCCTTTGCTTCCCCTCATTCTATAGGGGGGAGCGTGGGGGCTGGCTCTCCTCCTCCAATAGCGTCGCCCATGATCACGGGGTGAATAGCAACCGCCCGTTGCTCCAATCCACAATGCTGAAGTTTCTGCCATGGCCAGGACTTTAAGTCATGGGCTGGCTCTCCTCCTCCAATAGCGTCGCCCAAGATCACGGGGCGAATAGCAACCGCATGTTGCTCCAATCCACAATGCTGAAGTTTCTGCCACGGCCAGGACTTTAAGTCATGGGCGCCCATTGCCGGCTCCCCGCTATGCATGCGACGCACGTGGCGGAAACAGCCGCTCCGTGCACGTATCCCATGTCGTGCACTTAATGGGCGTCGTGGGGGTGTATTAGATAGAATGATTACATTTGTTAATCCCTGCCATGCGTGCCCGTGCAATGTTTGGGCCTAGCCCAACAATGCCTCGCATTGTGTATGGCCTAGGCCCGGGAGCTCCTGTCGGTGTACTAAAGTATGGGCTGTTTAGTACCCCCGTATTTGTGCACGGACAGTTGTAGCCATACCAGCGGCAAGGGCTGCCAGGGAGTAACTGAGAACAAATACAACAACATCAAGAAAGCATTCAAGCCAACAATCAGGACCGAAGACCGAAGGCTGGGACCCTGGCAAGGACTTGCCGGGATGGCCTACGGAGCCCCGGCAAGAAGTGCACATGGCAAGGCCCCGCCATCCTGCCAGTGCAGACACCAGGTATCATCCCACCTGGGTACATGTCGAGGCACCAGGGATGGAGGAGGCTAAGCGGTGCCAATGGGACGGGCTCCTGTCTCGTCTCGTAGAAGGTCAGGGATGCCTCACGAAGCATTAAATGTGTTTGTCTTACACCATCAGAGTTAGGTATGATAGCACTGTATCTCTGTACACCTCGTGTACATACTATACGCCACTGTTGGGATCCCCTTAGTCATATAAAAGGAGGCCCAGGGTGTTATGGTAGAGGACCTTTTTGGGGGGATGATCTCTGGCCCATTCTACATGACTAGCAGTTGTGTACTGTAGTGCTCCCAGAACCTGAGCTAGAACTCATACAATACAACCAAGTAGGAGTAGGGTTTTACATATCTTTTTGTCACAAACCTGGCTAAATTCCCGCGTGCTAATCATAAGAGCTTCTCTCTACGTGAGCCTTCTTCCCTGCCGAACCTTAAAGGGATCCTCCGAATCCCAGAGGTGTCGTTTCCCCGACAAAAGTAGAAGCTAGTGTTGCTATGGTTAAACATCTCTTGGTATAAAATATTGATGGGCATGTCATTTACTTCTATGATGAAGCTGCTAGAATTGCTAAACCTGATAAAAATATAAACAAAGACTCGTAGGTGGCTTGTCTGTTGTCTCAGTTAAAATGGGAGATCATTTTTATCATGGCTTATGTGACTTAGGTGCTAGTGTGAGTGCTATTTCTTTTACTTTATATCAAGAAATTATGAATGAAATAGCACCTTCTGAAATAGAAGATATTTATGTTACTATTAAACTTGCCAATAGAGACACCATCACACCACTTGGGATTGTTAGAGATGTTGAAGTCTTGTGTGGGATAATAAAATATCCTACTGATTTTCTAGTTCTTGGCTACCCACAATATGATTTTTTGTCCCATTATCTTTGGTAGACCTTTCTTCAACACTATTAAGGCTAACATAGATTGTCAAAAGGAAATCGTGAGTGTTAAGTTTGGTGATGTGTCTCATGATTTTATTTTTTCCAAGTTTAGTAGACAACCTCATGATAAAGAACTATCTAGGAAGGATTAAATAATTGGTCTTTCTTCCATTGCTGTTCCTCCTACTCATCCACTAGAACAATATTTGCTAGATCATGAAAATGATATGCACTTGCGTGAAAGAAATGAGATAGATAAAAATTTCTTTGAACAACAACCTCTACTAAAGCACAATTTTCCTGTTGAAACTCTTGTAGGTCCTCCTCCACCTAAAGGTGATACTGTGTTTGAATTAAAATAGTTGCCTGATACTCTGAAGTATGATTATCTTGATGAGAAAAAGATATATCATGTTCTTATTAGTACTAACCTTTCAGAACATGAAGAAGAAAGATAATTGAAAATTTCGAGGAAGCACCGAGCTGCTATTGGATATACTCTTGATGATCTTAAGGGCATTAGTCCCAGTCTATGTCAGCACAAGATCAATATGGAACCTGATGCTAAACCTGTTGTTGATCACCAACGACGATTGAATCCTAAGATGAAAGAAGTGGTAAGAACTAAAATATTAAAGCTTTTGGAAGCAGGTATAATCAATCCCATAGTTGGCTGTAGATGGGTGAGTCCCGCTCATTGTGTCCCTAATAAAAAAGGTATTACTATTGTTCCTAATGATAAAAATGAACTTATCCCACAAAGAATTGTTACTGGCTATAGAATGGTAATAGATTTTTGAAAATTAAACAAAGAAACTAGAAAAGATCATTACCCTTTGCCTTTCATTGATCAAGTGTTTGAAACATTATCTAAGTACACATACTTTTGTTTTTTGTATGGATATTCTGGTTTCTCTCAAATACCTCTTTCACAATCAGATCAAGAGAAAACCACCTTTACTTGTCCTTTTGGAACCGATGCTTATAGACGTATGCCTTTTGGTTTATGCAATGCACCTGCTACCTTTCAAAGACGTATGACTGCTATATTCTCTAATTTTTGTGAAAACATTATGGAGGTTTTCATGGATGATTTCTCTGTTTATGGAACTTCTTGTGATGATTGCCTAAGAAACCTTGATCGAGTTTTGTAGAGATGTGAACAAACTAATCTCGTCTTGAATTGGGAGAAGTGTCACTTTATGGTTAATGAAGGTATTGTCTTGGGGCATAAAATCTCTGAACGAGGTATTGAGGTGGATCAAGCTAAAGTTGATGCAATTGAGAAAATGCCATATCCTAAAGATATTAAACGTATTCGATGTTTCCTTGGTCACGCTGGTTTCTATACGAGGTTTATTAAAGACTTATCAAAAAATTCTAGGCCTGTTATTAATCTTTTACAAAAGGATATTTCCCTTTGTTTTTGATGATGATTGTGTGGAAGCCTTTGAAACACTTAAGAAAGCCTTAACCACTGCACCTATTGTTCAACCACATGATTGGAACTCGCCTTTTGAAATTATGTGTGATGCTAGTGATTGTGTTGTTGGAGCTGTTCTAGGACAAAGAGTTTATAAGAAATTAAATGTTATCCATTATGCTATCAAAACTCTAGACAGTGCCCAAAGAAATTATGCCACTACTGAAAAAGAATTTTTATCACTTGTGTTTGGTTGTGATAAATTTAGATCTTACATTGTTGATTCCAAAGTTATTGTTCACACTGATCATGATGCTATAAAATATCTTATGGAAAAGAAATATGCTAAACCTAGACTAATTAGGTTGGTTATCTTGCTTCAAGAATTTGATTTACATTTTACTGATAGGAAAGGAGCTGAGAACCCCGTAGCGGATAAGTTGTCTAGGGTACAAAATATTCTTGATGACCCACTACCTATTGATGATACTTTTGCTGATGAACAATTAGCTGGAATAAACGTTTCTCAAAGCACTCCATGGTATGCTGATTATGCTAATTACATTGTTGTTAAATATACTCCACCTAGTTTCACATACCAACAAAATAAAAAATTCTTCTATGATTTAAGACTCTGCTTTTGGGATGGCCTTGTGTACCTAACCATGAACAGGAGCAAATCCAATGGAAATGTCATTCTGGAGCTTCTGGAGGACATCATGCGGGAGACATAACTGCTCATGAGGTATTACAATCTAGTTTTTATCGGCCTACTCTCTTCAAGGTGCCCGTAAGTTCGTCTTGTCTTGTGATGAATGTCAAACAATTGGCCATATCGGTAGGCATCAGGAAATGGCTATGAATTATTCACTTGTTGTTGAACCATTTGATGTTTGGGGTTTTGATTATATGGGACCTTTTCCTTCCTCCAATGGGTATACTAATATTTTGGTTGCTGTTGATTATGTCACTAACTGGGTAGAAGTTATCCCAACTAGTAGTGCTGATCATAACACTTCCATTAAAATTGTTAAAGATGTCATTTTCCCGAGGTTTGGAGTCCCTAGATATCTAATGGTAGATGTTATTTCACATTTTACCCATGGTGCTTTTCGTAAAATGCTTGCTAGATATCATGTTAACCATAGAATTGCATCACCCTGTCATCCTCAGTCTAGTGGTCAAATTGAACTTAGCAATAGAGAAATAAAATTGATATTACGAAAAACTCTCAATGGGTCTCCAAACAATTGGTCTAACAAATTAGATGATGCACTTTGGGCCTATAGAATAGCTTATAAAAATGCTATGGGTATGTCTCCATACAAGATGGTATATGGGAAAGCTTGTCATTTGCCTCTAGAGTTAGAACATAAAGCATTTTGGGAAATTTAGGAACTCTATTATGATTTCAAACTTACTGGTGAAAAGAGGTTATTTGATATTACCTCATCAGATGAATGGAAAACCCGGGCTTACGAAAATTCCAAGTTATTTAAAAAAAGGTTAAAAGATGGCATGCCAAAAGAATCCAAAAGCGAGAATTCAAAGTTGGAGTATATGTTCTTTTGTGCAATTCTCTTTCCAGATTTTTTGTAGGAAAACTTCTCTCCAAATGGGAAGGACCATATGTTATCAAAGAAGTTTATTGCTCTGGAGCTATCAGGATTAATAATGCTAAAGGTACTAACACTATATCTCCGGTACACCTATTAATGTTGAAAGCAATGTTATCCAAACCATGTGACCGGAGGAACACATAAGAGACACCTTCCGGAACACTCCAGAATCATGAAAAATAAGAGGTACGTGATACGGTAAGTAAACGGACTCCAAAAAGTCTGGAAAAATATTTTTTATCAGTTTTGGAATATTTAAGGATTTTAGGAACTAAGAAATAAATCGGAAGGCGACCAGAGTAAGCATGATACACCAGAGCGCGGTTGCCATCCTTGGCACGCCCTAGTGGGTAGTGCCCACCTTGGGAACCTTCCTGACTCCGTTTTCCTTCCATTTGCTTGATTTCCAAGAATAAAAATTCTCTATATATACCCCCGACTATTTTTACCACCGCATCATGAGATTTTCCTTTGTTATTTTTTCATGTTGTTTTCCTAGCAGATCTGTCAAGCCAGGCATCATGTCTTCTCCCTCTCCCAATAACGTAGAAGAGGATGCTTGGTTGATGAAGATGGAGCTGAAGAGAGAAGAGACAAAAGAAGCTAATAATGAGGACAAGGGCAATTAAGATATGCAGAATCAAGCTCAAGAAGGAGGGCAACCCGTGGACACGGTGGAACAGGAAGGAGAAGATATCCTTCGGCCCTACTACCATCATCTCACCCCTCTTGAAATTGAAGCTTTTAGGGCTTTCGAAGTGGTTCGCGTTCGGAATAAATTCCTCACTTGTGAAAATATTTTGCTAGAGGAGCACATCACCACCCTCAGGAGCATCATCCGCACATTGAAGTATTTACTGGATCTGAAGTGCGACGCTTCATCAGCAGCACCTTCATCATATTCACCACCAAAGGAGACTTGAGTACATGGGTATGGGCACTCACCTTGGCTTGAGCCAAGCTTGGGGGATGTGACCCGGTATCGTATCACCATCACTTTTGACCTTTTCTTTTTATTTTGATCCTTAGCTTTTTCATGATTCAGTTGAATAAAAGTTTAGTATGATTTATTTTCGAGTACTAGTTTCGTCATCTATATATCTATGTAGTCGAGTGAAAGTTTAGTTTGAGGTTTTGCCCCTTTACTTTCTTGTTTCAATCATGATAAAAGAAAATAAATGAAAAAGATCATATGCTAATCTTATTGTGAGTAATGACATCACACTAAATAAAAGTATAAGTGGTAAAATTTATTGGAGATTGGCAAACATAGGATTAGTCAATGATGCAATTCATGAAAGAATTAATTAAATAAGAGAAGATTCACATGCAAA
This sequence comes from Hordeum marinum, assembly GCA_022496015.1. Classification (NCBI taxonomy): domain Eukaryota; kingdom Viridiplantae; phylum Streptophyta; class Magnoliopsida; order Poales; family Poaceae; genus Hordeum; species Hordeum marinum. The sequence continues at coordinate 255,273,141 of CM039673.1, forward strand.
TATACTATTATGGACATCTTTGATGATTGTGAGCCCCATTAAATATTATATGCCAAAATTGTTGACGTTGGACAAGGAAGACAACGTAATGACTTATGTTTATTCATATTCATATAGAAGTTATATTGTCATAGATCCTTCAAGATGTGGTGCTTTCTCAATATCCTTGCTAGCCAAAAATTCCGCACTAAGTAGAGATACTACTTGTCCATCCAACAACCCCAAACCCAAACTCATGTTTGATAGTCCACCATACCTACCTTTGGATTGAATAAGATCCTTCAAGTAAGTTGTCATCGGTGCATCAAGGCGATAAAAATTGCTTCTAAAAGTATTGGATCAATTGGTGTAAGAGAAAATTGAGCGTTGCACGAACTTGTGATGGCAAAGTAATAAAAGTGACAGTCTGCATAATAAAGGTTGCTATCACAAGGGGCAATACAATGTGATGTTCTTTTGCGCTAATGGATTTGGCATACAAATTAAAAAGTGCATGACAACCTCTGCTTCCCTTTGCGAAGGGCCTATCTTTTATCTTTATGTATTTACTTTTATGCAAGAGTGAAAGTATTCTTCCTTATTCCTTTTTATTTTTATACTTTGGCAAGCATCATGTGGTAAGGAAAGATCTAGGCACATATATCCAGTTGGATATGAGAGACCATGATTTATTATTGTTGAACTCACCCATGAGGAGAATATGTTGGTAGGCGACTATAGGCCCCTATCTTTCTATGTCTTTGGTTGAAACTATTTTCTCGTGGGTATGCTGTGAGTGTTAGCAATCATAGAAGACTAAATGATGGTTGATTATGTAGACTTGCAAAAAGGCTCCTACATGAGACCCTTCCTGAATATATGATGAATTGGAGTTGCAAAGTTGACTGAGGACATAGTTTGTTGGTTCCCAGTAAGGTTTATGCTTTATACTTCGACGTTGTGATGAATTGTTACTTGCTCATAAGAAGTTATATGATGTTGTTACTTAATAAAAGTTACATGAAAGAGTATATCTTAAAGTTTTTTCTGTTATAGTAATAAACATGATGCTACTATGCCCGTATTTTGTTTTTATCGACACCTCTCTCTCAAACCATGTGGACATGTTCTCCGATACCTGCTTTCTCTTGAGGACAATCGAGGTCTAAGCTTGGGGAGTTGATACGTCCATTTTGCATGATGTTTTCCTACTGTTATTTATAATGTTTTTATGCATAATAATGCTTTGGGTAGTAATTCTAATGCCTTTTGTCTCATAATTTGCAAGGTTTACACAAAGAGGGAGAATACCGACAGCTGGAATTCGGGACCTGAAAAAGCACCTCAGTGATACCTATTTTGCACATCCCCAATGAAGCTCAAATTTGACGGGGATTTTTTGTGGAATAAATAAGGAATTTTCGACCAAAGAACTACCGAAGGGGGCAAGGCAGGTGAGGAACACCCACCAGGGCGCACTAGGTGTGGTCGATGGTGCTCACCCTGGCCCGCCTCTGGATCCCATCTTCTGGAATAAATTCCCCAAAAAAAATAGGAGGACTTTTGGGAGGAGGCGCCTCTGTCTCGAGGTGGAACTTGGGCAGGAGCACTTTTGCCCTCCGGAGGAGCAATTCCGCTTAGGGAACTTCCCTACAAGAGGGGGAAATCGAAGCCATCGTCATCACCAACAACCCCCTCATCTTGGGGAGGCCATTCTTCATCAACATATTCAAAAACACCATCTTCTCTAAAACCCTAGCTTATCTCTTGTGTTCAATCTTTGTACCTAAACCTTAGATTGGTACATGTGGGTGACTAGTAGTATTGATTACCTTGTGTAGTTGATTGCTATATGCTTATTTGGTGGTACATTATATGTTTAGATCCATTATGCTATTCAATACACCTCTGATCTTGAGCATGCATATTATTTGTGAGTAGTTACCTTTGTTCTTGAGGTCATGGGAGAAGTCATGTTGCAAGTAATCATGTGAACTTTATATGTGTTTGATATTTTTGTTGATATGTATTCTGTGATTCCCTTAGTTGTGTCATGTGAATGTCGAATATATGACGCTTCACCATCCTAGGGACTAAGGGAATGCATTGTGGAGTATTTATTAGATGATGGGTTGCTAGAATGACAGAAGCTTAAACCCTAGTTTATGCGCTAGTTCATAAGAGGCTAATTTGGGTCCACATGTTTAATGCTATGGTTAGACTTTGTCTTAATAATTTTCTCGTAGTTGAGGACACTTGCGACAGGGTTAATCGTAAGTAGGTTGTTAGTTCAAGTAAGAACAACACCTTAGCACCGGTCCACCCACATATCAATTTATCAAAGTAGCGAACACGAATCAAACCAACATGATGAAAGTGACTAGATGAAATTCCTGTGTACCCTCAAGAACACTTTGCTTATCATAAGAGATCGTTTTGGCTTGTCTTTTGCCACAAAAGGATTGGGCTGTTGTGCTACACCTTACCTATTGTTATTACTTGCTCGTTACAAATTACCTTGCTATCAAACTACTTGCTACTTACAATTTCAGTGCTTGCAGAAATTATCTTGCTGAAAACCGCTTATCATTTCCTTCTGCTCCTCGTTGGGATCAATACTCTTACTTATCGAAAGGACTACTATTGATCCCCTATACTTGTGGGTTATCAAGCTCCAAGGTTTTACTTGTCACACATGTTATCGTTCAGTTTCCGTAGCATGTGAGGACAAAGATGTTCGAATTCACTTCAATACTATTCGTGGCGAGAGCACTTTGGTGTCACCCATTACTCGGGAGAGCTTCTAGATCTACTATCTTGTTTAGTATCATTGTGGTTACGAGGGTCTTAGGAAGATGAATTTTCAAGGCTTTTGGTTATGCGTTGATGGATGTGATATGTTGGAGAATAGTATCATGCTAGGAGTTGAGTGATGGATTTTACACCGTCTATCCGTGGACCCAATTGCATAGCCAAAGGATTTTGGGAGTTCTTAGGTGGGAATTATAGTAGTTACCTAGGATTTCCTTTTCAACAAATGTATGAGGGGTTGTGCATTGGTTCCTAGCAATTTCGAGCTCACTACTTTTTTTCATTCAAGTGGCTTCATGTTGAAATGAGGATATCACTAATCTTCAGAAAGCATTCTTACTAATTTCTAGTTTTGATGCAAATTGATGAGACTGCATGTTGCAATATTTCAAGCCATGTTGATTCAGCTTATCTTCATCATGTTTGTTAATTGTATTCTAGTATTCATATCCATATTAAGTATGGCTCCATAAACTCATGAAAATTTGGGTCATGATGAGGAGGAGCAGTCTGACCCACAACGACCCACACCTCCACCTCCACCGCCGCCTCTAGAGGCTTGGCAAGCTTTGATGGCTGTGACCAATGCGAATACTCAGATTCTTCTCCAGCTAATGCAAGAACTGAACCAAGGGGGTCAAGGTAATCAAGGGAACCAAGGTTTTTTGGGGAACTTCAACTATCAGCCGCAATATGCAACTCCTAACCAGTTTCTCGGCGATAGTCCTAAGTCATTCGGTGCATGTATTCATCCTCTTCATGCCAACAATTGGCTTAAATATCAACAAGCATTTTAAGTGCAACAATGTCAGGCTTGAGGACTACATAAAGTTTCCAACATTCCAAATGCAATGAAACATTAAAAAATCTCGATAAAAATTAGAGCTAGAGTCTTCGGAGGGAGTTAGGAGGCCACACGGAGTGGTGCAAAGCAAACATGGGTGGTTGCGCCCTGATGGTTTGGGACCTCCGCCTAGCGCCTCCTGGCCTAACTCCACCTTTATAAATTTCAAAATAATGTTAAGATACAAGAGAGACACCCAAAATACTTTTTTCTTCCGCCGCAAGTCTTTGTTCTACCGAGTGCCCATCTAGAGCCCTGTTCCGTTGCCCTGTCGGAGGGGGATCAATCATGAAGGGCCTCTACATCAACCTTGCCGCTCCCATAGTGATGTGTGAGTAGTTCACCATAGACCTATGGGTCCATAGTAGTACCTAGTTGGCTTTTTCTCTCTCTATTATCTTCAATACAAAGTCCATCATGAGTCCCTCAATGATCTTTTCGATATAACCTTCTTTGCGGTGTGTTTGTTGGGATCCCACGAATTGTGGATTTATGATCAGATTATTCATGAATAATGTTTGAGTCTTCTATGAATTGTTTTATGAATGATTTCTATAGCTTCGTATTTCTCTCTGATCTATCAGTTTGGTTTGACCAACTAGACTGATTTATCTTCACTAGGAGTGTTGCGTTGTGATGGGTTCAATCTTACGGTGCTCAATCCCAGTGAGAAAAAGGGGCATGACACATATTGTATTGCTGCCATGAAGGATAAAATTATCGAGTTTATTCATATTGATTGAGTTTACTTTGTCTACATCATGTCATCTTGCTCCAAGCATTACTCTGTTTTACTTAATACTCTAGATGCAAGGTGGATAGCAGTCGATTGGTGGAGTAATAGTAGTAGATGCATGCATGAGTCGGTATACATGCTCATGGACGTGATTCCTATATACATGATCATTTCCATGAATAAATATTTCATAACTATGCGTTTTTGTATCCATTGCCCAACTGTAATTTGTGTACACACCGCATGATTTGTTCGAGAGAGAAGCCTCTAGGAAAAACTATGGTCCCAAGGTCTTTAGAAATATCATTACAAAAAACACAAAAATATTTTTGCTGTTATTTTATTTTATTTTATTTTCTATTTATATCTATCCAACTATCAGTATTTAATCCTTCCAAGTAACAAGTGCAAGGAGGCTTGCCTAAAGTATTTGATATGTTGATTATACTAACGGATCTCACGAGGTTTTGTTGAGTTTTGTGTGCTGAAGTTTTCAAGTTTTGGGTGTGATCACGATGGATGAAGGAATAAGGAGTGGCAAGAGCTTAAGCTTTGGGATGCCCAAGGCACCCCAAGGTACAATTCTAGAAATTCTCAAGCATCTAATCTTGGGGACACCCTAGAAGGCATCCACTCTTTCGTCTCCATTCCATCGGTATGTCACCTGGAGCTACATTTTTATTCATCACATGATATGCGTTTTGTTTGGAGCGTCGTGTATTATAGTTTTCTTTATTTTTAGTTTGCAACAATTGTTGTTTGTTGGAAATACATATTTTAGACAGACACACGGTCATCATGATTTGTTAGAATTCTCTATGTGCTTCACTTATATCTTTTGAGCTAAGTAGTTGTTGAAGTGCTTCACTTATATCTTTTATAGCATAGTGGCATGTAGATTTTATAGAAATAATTTAACTTTTGTTCTTCACTTAAACTTGTTTGAGTATCTAATAAATAGTAACAATAATTTTCATGGGCTATAAGAAGAGTCATAAAAGGATAGATATTCAAGGAGTGTATAATCAAAACCTTCATGTAGGTCACCTTATAAGAGAAATTGTGAGTAAATGATATTGGTGTAGTAATATGAAAGGGCATGAGTACATGATTGTTGGTTAGTAGAAAAATCGATGGTTAAATCATGTTACTTGTTGCTCATCTAAATATTGGTTATGGGATCACGATGATGCGTGAGCATTCTTCTTCCTTGTTGATATACTAGTTGTTGTCCGAGTCGGGGGAGCATGATGGTTAACTCCTACCAACCTCCTCCCTAGGGGCATGCGGTAGTGATACTCGTGATTTGTGTTGGGTTTTCCGTGAAGAGGAACAAGTTATCGTAGCACAAAGTGGGTAAGTATTTCCCTCAATTATGAAACCGAGATTTATCGAACCAATAGAAATACCAATCCTCAACCGTCTTCAGCGGCTGCTATCGGTACACTAGAGTTTTGGGCTCTCCAGTGCCCCTTACTCGTGCACGGGCAGTAGTAGCCACCCTGGCAACAAGGCCCAGCAGGAACTTACCAGGTACAAACATAGAAGAATCAAGACCGCCGGCAACACCTTGCCGGAAGGGCTATTGAACCCCCAAGAAAGACAAGGCCCCGGAAAGGCGAAGCCCCAGCAAGGCCCCGCCAGCACACAAGCCAGGTGTCGATCCGCCTGGACGCGTCATGGTGTCAATGTTGGAGGGGGCTAAGCGGTGCTGACGGGACGGTCTCATGTCCCGTCCCACAAGCGGACAAAGATGCGTGATGGTGCATTAAATGCGCATGTCCTACTCTGTCAGTGTTAGGTATGATAACACTGTAGCTTTATACACCCCGTGTATGCACTGTACGCCACTATTGGGATCCCCTTCCGAGTATAAAAGGAGGCCCAAGGCGATACGGTAGGGGACTTTTGGCTTTTTGACTTTTGGTCCTTGGAATATTTGGACCTTCTAGCTCACATGCATGGCAGTTGCTCATAGTGCCCCTGTAGCAAGAACCCTAAGAACACTCTCAATACAACCAAGCAGGAGTAGGGTTTTACGCATCCGTGCGGCCCGAACCTGGGTAAAGATCCCCCGCATGCTGTTCATCAAACCCGCTCTTTGTGCGAGCCTTCTCCGCCGCCGAACCAAAAGGGGTCCCCTTGATCCCATAGGTGCTCGTTACCCATGACATCTCTGGCGCACAAGGTAGGGGCGCTAGATCGTGCGAACCCGTTTTGGTGATCAGTGCGCTAGTTTCTTCGTACTCATCGTCCCCATGGCCCCAAAGAGGAAGAGCCTGACAGCGGTTGGCCCATCCATATTCGTTGTCCCTGTATCTACACAGAGAGGAGATGGCGTAGACGCGGGTGGAGGAGGAGGAGGCGGAGGTTCGGAAGTTCTGCGACACTCCGATGATCAAGGCCAAGCAAGCGGCGATGCTCGCCGTGAAGACACCGATGGTGGCAGTGGGAACCCTCACGCCCCTGGGTCTCAAGACGGAGCGGTACCACTTGCGGGTGGTACGGAGAACTTCGAGGGTGGAAGGGTATCTTCCAGGGCACCCACGCCGGCACCTACGCCGCGACCTTCCCAGGATGCACGCGAAGAGCCGCACCATGGCACCCGCAGTTCTCAAGGTCCCCACGGAAAAGCTCCTGTGCATCATTCCCAAGGTGCACGGGACCAGCATGCTAGTGGGAGTGGCCTACCGTCACGGGACCACGGCGGTGCTCCTTCTAACATGATTAGAAGTCAGAGCACCTCACGTTCCTCGTGTCGTTACCTGTCGACCACGTCGGAGGAAGCAATGGCGTGCGCGCAACTACTCCTGAACATCCCTCCTGCTGCGCAGAACCTCGTTGAATGGAGAGCCACCATTCAGAGCCTCCTCAACCTCGCGGATAAGTTTCGGTCCACCAAGGCGGCTCATGCCAATGGTGAGAGGTCTGGAGGAGTTGTGAGTTGGGTGCACTCTCCTCCACAGCAACAACGTCGGTCGCTAACTCGACGGATTGACGCTTACGATTGTTACTCAACGGAGTCGTCTAACCCACGGACACGCCGCGATCAGCGTCAAGTTCTTCGAGAACGTGGAAAGGAACACACTTGAACTGCAATCGAGCGGTGGCTCGAAGCGCGCCTCCAGTCTGATCGGCATGCGGAGCCCACTGTAGGAAAGTCTACGCTAGGGTATCCTGTTAGCCTACCTTACGAGGTGGGTTGTCTGGCGTTTAACCTTGAGCTTCAGCAAGTCCAAGGGCCCAACTCCCGCACGTTCAAGCCAGAAGTCTCGGGGAAGTATGATGGCAAGACTCATCCGTCAGAATTCCTAAGCATCTACACCATTGCGGTGCAGGCTATCGGGGGTCGCGACGACAAGATACTCGCCAACTACTTCATGTTGGTGCTTAAGCCCAACGTCAGGTCGTTGTTGATGCACTTGATAGAGGGGTCCATCGCCTCCTGGGCAGACCTGCGCCATGAGTTTGTTAGCGCCTTCACAGGAGGTCATCAAGCTCCTGGCCAGGAAAGTGATCTACACATCATCCCTTAGAAGGAGGGCAAAACTTTGCGCAAGTACATCTAAAGGTTCATCCGCATGCACCACATCATACGAGATGTTCATCCTGTTGTCGTTACCAGCGCATTCCATCCGAATATGCGCAACCGCAGGATGCAGGAAGAGCTGGCAATGAATAGAGTCAGGGACGTCGCCGAGCTATATGCTTTGGCAGACAAATGTGCTCGTGCTGAAGAGGGAGGAGACTCCCCACCAAGGACGTCGGCGCGGGGGTCAACTCTAAAGATGAAGACATTGCTGCCCCGGCAAAGAAGGGTCGGCGGTGAAACAAGAAGCGCAAGGGCAAGACCGTACTTGCCGTCGAGGGATCCGGAAAACCCGGCGCCGCCAAGAAGGGCAAGGTTGATTGCCCCAGCGACGATGTTACCGGGTGCACCTCCTGCCACGCCATGGCGGTTGCCGAAGCGCCAGAAGGCTCCGACAAGCAGTATTGCATGATCCATCGCACCAAAGGCCATGATCTCCAAGACTAGCGGCAAGTTGAGCAGCTTACCGAGAAGCAAAAAGCCGAGTACGAGAGGCAAGAGAAGGAGAAAGGCCAGAATGGTGCCGAGGGGTCCAGCAAGAAGCATGTTGGCTGAGGAGGTCGCCATGGTAAGCTCAAACAACAAAAAGACCGGCCCGCCCATGGCTGCCACAAGCAAGAAGGAGATGATGATGACGTCGAAGAGGACGACGAGTCCAACGAGCTTGAGTTCCAGAAGGCTACAAATATGATGTGCATAGAGGGAGGTGCCTCATCGCATTCCTCCCACCGCCAACTTAAACAGTGGGCACGCGAGGTTAATGCGGTGGAGCCCTCTATCGGTGCCCAGAGGCCTCTAAAGTGGTCCAACACTCCTATCATCTTTGACGCTGAGGATCACCCTAATCGCATAACTGTGGTCGGGTGCCTGCCGTTGTTGGTTTCTCCGACAATCTACAAGATCAAAGTGACGAAGATGCTAGTAGACAATGGGGCTAGCCTGAACCTGATCTCGCCTGATGTCATCCAGAGGCTGCAAATTCCTGATGAGGATCTCGAGCCGATAGGAGCTTGCCAAGGGGTCAATTCGGGAAAAACTCAGCCAAAGGGCAAGGTCACGCTGCCGGTGCCAAGATCTCATTTCCAAGGGTTCAATATCAGAAACAAGAAGATCGTTTTTGACGTCTCCAAGATCTCGTTGCCGTACAATGGCATTCTTGGTCGCCCAGCACTAGCCAAGTTCATGGCCGCGAGCCACCTCGCTTACAACGTGTTGAAGATGCCCGGGCCAATGAGGGTCATCACTACAAACTCCGACAAGAAAAGCGCACTTATCTACGCTGACCAGCTCTACCAGGATGCAGTCATAGCACCTGCCGCCAAAGAACTTGCTCCTGCCGCTGAAGCTCCCGAGGGGAAGAAGACCCGCAAGGTCTGTGGCGCACATTCCGGCAAGCATACCTCCTCGAAGTGCTGCGCTCCCATTGACGATGTGCCAGACAGCTCCACCGGCAAGAGCAAAAAGTCCAAGGCTGCTCTGCCAGAGACCAAGAAGGTGCTCGCCAAGGAGGATGGCACGGGGGGAACTTTCACCATAAGTTCCACCCTTGACAACAAATAGGAAAGCGCGCTCGTCGCCTTCCTATGGGCGAATGTTGATGTGTTTGCATGGCAACCATCTGATATCCCCGGTGTTCCCAGGGAGGTGATTAAGCACCACCTTGTCGTCTGCCCACACGCGCAGTCCGTCAAGCAGAAGGTCCGGAAGCAAGCTTTGGAGCGGCAACAATTTATTGCCAAAGGAATCAAGAAACTAGAACCAGATGGCTTGATCAGAGGAGTACTCCATCCAACATGGTTGGCCAGTCCAATCGTAGTGTGCAAGGCGAATGGAAAACGGAGGTTGTGCATTGATTTCATAGACATCAACAAAGCCTGCCCCAAAGATCTTTTTCCCTTGCCGCGCATCGACCAAATTGTGGACTCCACCGCTGGTTGCGACTTGTTGTCTTTCCTTGAGGCCTATTCCGGTTATCATCAGATTTTGATGGCCAAGGAAGACAGGAAGAAGACCGCATTTATCACCCCATGTGGTACGTATTGCTTTTTGCGTATGCTTTTCGAGAGAGAAAGTGCTGGTTCTACATTTGCAAGAGCGGTCCAGATTGGTTTTGAGCCCTAGCTACATAGAAATATGGAGGCTTATATGGATGACATAGTAGTCAAAACCAAGGACAAGGGTACGCTCATATCAGACCTAGAAGAAACATTTGTCAACCTACGCAAGATCAACATGAAGCTCAACCATGAGAAGTGTGTGTTCGGCGTCCCATCCGACAAGCTTCTTGGGTTCTTGGTATCTCAACGAGGAATCGAAGCAATTCCCGACAAAATCAAAGCGATTGAGCAAATTGAAGCACCAAGACAAGTCAAAGATGTGTGTTGTCTCACCGGTTGTGTTGTTGCTCTGAGTAGGTTCATTTCAATATCTGCTGTGTGTGCCCTGCCCTTTTTCAAAATCTTGAAGAAGGCAGGTCCAATGAAATGGACTCCGAAAGGGGAGGCGGCGCTGTAGGATTTGAAGACGTACCTCTCCTCTCTGCCAGTCCTAGTCGCACCAAAACCACAAGAGCCATTGCTGCTATATCTCGCGGCAACAAATCAAGTGGTGAGTGTTGCGCTAGTGGCTAAAAGAGAAGTCGATGAGGAAGCGGCGGCAATGTCAGTGCCGCCAAGCGACGAGCCAGGACATTCCCCAGCAGGGTCTTGTGCCGGCAAAGAAGGATCTATGTAGTTAAAGGAGACAATCCAGAAGAAGAAGGTGGTGCAATGACTAGTCTATTTTGTCATCTCTTTGTTGTAGGGGGCTAGGTCAAGATATTCTGGTGTGCAAAATTTGCTATTTAGCCTTCTTATGGCCTCGAGGAAGCTGGCCATTACTTCCAAGCACATGAGATCACCGTTGTCACCCGCTTCCCGCTACAGCAGATCTTGTAGAACTGGCAGGATTGTGGAGTGGGCTTTGGAACTATCAAGCTTTGGTCTCAAGTTTGAAAGCACTTCGACCATTCAGAGCAGGGCCTTGGCGGAGTTCATTGCGGTGTGGGCCCCAACGCCTGATGAAGAAGTTCCAGAGTCAACTCTCTCCGATAAGGAAACCGATCAAGAATGGATCATGTATTTTGATGGAGCTTTCTCGCTGTGCTCCGATCAAGAAGTTCCAGGGACAACGGCAGGCTTGAAGGCGAGTGCTGTGCTCCGACAGGGCCCTCGGCTCTTGCCGTGGAAGCACACGCTCCCGCCAAGCTTGCCGGGGTGTAGCAGGCTCCGGCAGGTCCTCAGGCCCTTGCAGTTGAGACAAATGCTACCCCGGCAAAGGATATGCCTTTGGTCCTTGTTGTCGAGCCCCAGGCTCCAGTATGGGCACATCACATCATCTGCTTCCTTCAAATAGGAGAACTTCCCGAAGAACAAGAAGAAGCAGAGAAAGTAGCCCATCGGTCTAGTATGTACCGGTTCGTGGACAACGTCCTGGACAAAAAAAGGCCGAACGGTGTGAAACTCAAATGTATTTCCCGGGAAGACGGACAGGAGCTATTGGTAGAGATACATGGAGGCATATCCGGTTCCCACATAGGATCAAGAGCACTTGCCGGAAAGGCATTCCGGCAAGGTTTCTTTTGGCCCACTGCCCTCCAGGAGGAAACGACATTAGTAAACAAGTTTGAAGCATGCTAGTTTCATTCGAAGAGATTACATCTACCAGCTCAAGCCCTTTAAACGACCCCTCTCTCCTAGCCAATTTTGGTCTGGGGGCTTGACATCTTGGGCCCCTTTCCCCGTGCTGTCGGGGCTTTGAGTACTTGTACGTCGCAATCGACAAGTTCACAAAGAGGCCGGAAGTGGAAGCAGTAAGGAAGGTGACAGCACAGTCAGACGTCATTTTCTTCAAAGGACTAGTTTGCCGCTTTGGTATTCCCAATAGGATCATCACTGACAATGGCACACAGTTCACGAGCCGCACCTTCATGCAATATGTCCAAGACCTTGGCAGCAGAATCTCTTTTGCTTCCGTTGCCCACCCGAGGAGCAACGGCCAAGAGGAAAGGGTTAATGCTGATGTGCTACGGGGCCTCAAGACGAGAATTTTTAACATGCTGCACAAGTGCGGAAGGCACTGGATTCATGAGTTGCCGATGGTTCTTTGGTCAATCAGAAAGACACCAAATCGAGCTACCGGCCAGAGACCCTTCACCCTCGTTTATGGGGCGGAGGCTGTTCTCCTCACGGAACTCATACACGGGTCACCTCGAGTGCTCGCTTATGATGAGCTCAAGAAAGAGCAGTTGCGGCAAGATGACATGACACTCCTTGAGGAAGATCGTCTTCAGGCTGTTGTGAGATCTGCACGCTACCAGCAAGCTTTGCGCCGCTATCATAGCTGGAAAGTTAATGCCAGAAGTCAAGAGGAAGGCGACCTTGTTCTTTGGCGAGTGTAGTCCACCAAGGATTCCAACAAGTTGATGCTGAAGCGGGAAGGCCCTTATCGGGTAGTACGAGTCGCTAGGCCTGGCACAGTCCGCCTGGAGACCGAAGATGGCATCCTAGTGAGCAACTCCTAGAATATCGAACATCTTCACAAGTTCTACCCATAAGGCGCGGTTGCCGGGCCTCCCGGCAACCACCTTTTGTACAAGTCTTTCTACTGAAGCATGTAATCCTTGGTACAAAGCCAGGCTCGGACCGTGTGCATAGTTGAATAAACATAAGTGTTCTGCAATCTTGGTCGATTCTCATGTTTACTTATGTGCATGTTTTTCTGAGGTGTTGCATTACACTTAATCCCGGCAAGGGCTAACGGACCACCGAGGTTCTATACCCATATTTTCTCTTCTTTCTTTTTCTCAAAGGATAGAAGGTCACCTTGCGTGCAGCTTTGCCAGGGGGATGGTGGTATGCATACCTATGAGCGACGTCCCAAAAAAACTTGCTGAAGGGAGCACGACAACAAAAAGATAAGTTGCAAAACCCGAAGTGAATCCTTGCCGTGGACTTATTTTACTTGGGCGATTTTGACTTCTGTATGGAAAACTTGCATGAAGAGGAACCTCGTTGCGATTGGTTGTGTCCCTATTCTATTTTGTGTCTGCTCAATAGTCTAGGTGGCTACACTGGAAGCATTGGGTCTCTTGTCGGCGGCAATTTTTCCAGCAGACTGCTAAAGTCCCACACCTAGCGCTCGCGGCAAAGGTGTGCGCACCGGCAAGTTTCCAATCAAGCGTAGGGTGAATACATACAAAGAGAAATCAAGCAAGGAAGATAACATAACGATTGTTCAAATCATAACAAGCAATGTTACATCGGCCTTGCCAAGGTTCTAACATAAAATAAATTGTTTTCGGCATGTGCGACAGCGAGGAGTAAGGCAGCTAATCCTGGCGATTGCCTTCAACCCGCTTGACTTGGCTTACCCTCTCGACGATGGGCGTGATGAGTTCCTCAAGCGCCTTGACATCTAAACTCTTTGGCAAGTGGTCGAGGACGTTAGTGAGGTTGAGGTTGGGGTTCCTGTACGCCACCTTGATGAGCACCTTGTGGAGAACGACCTAGCAGAGCCTGCGCGATTCGCAAGCTAGGTGAGATGCCTGGTCGGAGTGAAGCTGCTCAAGGGCTCCAAGCAGGCTATCGAACAACATGGTCACCTTAACACACGTGTACATACTGTCGTTGATAGAGTACATGGGGCCCTCTAGGCCCATGGCGGACACTTGCTCAGCGAGCTTCTCCGCGACGTCGACGAGCTTCTCGGTCCAGATTTCCACTCCATGCATGTAGTCGTTGTGGGCGTTAGAGGCGCTCTTGCCTAGCTATTTCTCATCGTGGAGCTCCTTGACCAGAGCCTTCTCTTGGGTCCTGGTAGCCTCAAGGCTCCCGGACAGCATGGCCACCTTTAGGTTCAGGTCACTGATGGACTCGTTGGCTGAAGAGAGCTGCTTGGTCTTGTCACAAGTGGCGACCTGCATCTCCATTAGAATAGCGAGGGCTTTGTCCCTTTCAGTCTTGAGCGACGAGACCTCCTTGTCGAGATCCTCGAGGATGGCCTCTAGCTTCTTCACCCTCTCCTCCTGCAAGTTCTTGGTGGCCTCAACAACTTTAGCAGCATCGACGGCCTCCGTAATCTTGCTAGCGTGGTCCACAGTTAGGGCCTCTAGCGTCTCCTTATGCTTCCGCTCCAGCTACTGGGTCCGCCGCGCGACGACATCCTCAAGCTCCACTTCCTTGCCGCAGAGCATGTCGGCAAGTGCCTTCTCGCGAGCGTCAAGGTCCTCCTCATGGGCATCAAGCAAGACAGGGTGCTCCGTCAAGTGAGCATCCTCTGCGACAGCCCGTTGTTTGGCCTCTTCCCGTGCCTACTCGACATCGGGCTGCTCCATGAAGAGTTGGTTCCATCCTTGGCCCAACTGCGTCTAGCCAGTCTTTAGGTCCTGAGAAGCTTGGGCAAACCAAGCCTGAGTTTCTTCAACGTGCTCCTAGAAACTGGCCTCGGCCACTTCCATAACCGCAGACCTGGAGTCCAGTTTCTCCTTTCGGGCGCGGTGAAGCAGTTGAAGTTTTCAGAAGCTATCGCCCATGGTCTGAAGGAGCTGCTCCTCTTGGGATTTGTTGCTGGTGCCTGGCTCATCAATGATGTTGAGCCTGGTAGTAGTGATGGCTTCCTTAACAAGAACTCCCCCTTCGGGTGACGCCACAGTGCTTGTCGTGCCAGGGATGCTGACGAACAAGTTGTCGCCGACCCTAAAGTATCCGCTCGACGAGGGAGGTTTGGACGGAGGCGGCTAGTCCTCGACGGCTGCCTCCCCGATAGCTAGGGGATTAGTGGTCAGTGAAGTGCCTGGCGCTCCTATGGCGGGGATGCCGTCAGTGCGACCACTAGCCTCCCCACCGGCCTTCTCGGCGGACTTCATGGCAGCCTCTTCTCTCCGTGCAGCCTTGGCAGCCTCAGCACTAGCAGCCTTAGCGGCAGTATTCTTGGCGGCTTCAGCGGCCTTAGCGGCAGCACTCTTGATGACCTCCTCGGCAGCGGCATCCCTGGCGGTCTCCTCGATGATGGTGTCAATGTCCATGCCCTCCAGCGAGGGAATGTCTGGAGGCCAAGAAAGCAAACCATACGAAGCTAAGGTGGAAGTTCAAGAAGACAAAAAGACAAAAATAATAAAGAGTACGTGCACCAACGATGGTTGCCGGTGAAGGCCTGCAGGTGCCTGTGCTTGCTGGCTCCCCCTCGTCGTGTTAAAGCGCGCTGGAGGAGGTCCTTGCTGAAGACCTGTCTCTAGGCGGTGTACATGATGGGGGCGGCATGTCCGGAACGGTCGTTGTTGTTTCTCCTTGCCGCCACCCTCCTCCTGCACGTCCGGTGATGTCAGCAGTAAAGATACACACCCCAGCACTTGCCAACGGGAAGTGAGTAGTGGGCTCACGTTGGGGGATCCGTCGGGGACTGAGTCGAGGGCTGCACCATGGGCTAGCCCCCGGGTTGATGGCAGTCATCCTTGGGGCGCCTGGGGCGCTTGTTGACGACTCCTTGACTGTCGTGGTCCTCGGCCTCTTCGCTACCCGCTGCGCCAATGTTTCCGCATCCTTGTGGAGGCAAAATGAGGCGAATCAAACATGTAAAATAAAAACCAGAAATTAGAAAAGTAAAAGATACGGCAGAACCCTTACTCCTCATCTTCTTCTCCCAAGCTAACGACAAAATGGTCGAAGGCGACCTCTGTCGTGGTGCCCGTGGGAGGAGGTGGAGGGGTTTTGCTGGATCGCTTGGCCGCGGTGAGCGCAGGTTGCTAATGGTTTTCTTGCCGCTGTGCAGCCTTCCCGGTTGCCCCCTTGCCAGGGGCTGCACTACTCAAAGGAGCTTGACGGATGGGGAGCCTAGAGGCGGCGCTCCGAAGGACGTGCCTTTTCCTTTGCACAAGGGACGGGGCCTCCTCGGACAGCTCCTCCTCAGCTGCGTCTTTGGCAGGGCAGCCCCGGGCGGACGTGACACCTTTCTCCTCGGCGGTCTTGCTCTCCCCAGCAAGGCCTTCGTCTAACAGTGATTCCCTTTCGCTGGCTTCGTCTTCCAAGAAGCCGGCGCTGTCGGCCTCCGCGGGGAGATTTGCTTCCTCCGCCCAGCTGGCGATGTATGCCAGGTCCTTCTCGATGGTGTCGCGAACGAGGCCCTCTTCCCCACGGATGGCCCTTTCCACCAAATTATCGAATAATTCTTGCACCTGTTCGGCAGGCCGCTCGATCCAAGACGCGTCAAGGCTGTGGGTGTTGAGCATCGCCATCATGGCAATGCTACTACCTAAGCCAGAATTGTTGCACAAGGGGACTATGCCTGCCGGCAACTCAGGTACCGCAGCACCCCTGAACAGCTTCTGGAAGAGGGCTCCGTGCTGCATAACAGTCAGGTTGTGGTTCAGCCCGGGGCGCGGTATCATGATGTCCGCCATGTTCCGAAAATCCCAAGATGGCCTCCCCTTATTCTGCAAGGGAGCAATGTGCCGGCGAAGGAAATCGGCACCTGCCATCTTCACGGTAAGGTCGGCGTCCCTAAGGCGGTGGATCCTGGTGGTCGCGACTGTAATTTTCCCATCCTCAGGGTTGATGTCACCCCAGTCCTTACCGTGCACCATTTTAGCTTGTAGCGGCAAGCAGAAGGGCAGGACTTTACCCTCCCGAATCCAGCACCATTTTCCCTACCACTCATCCCACCTATCACCGTAGGCCCCGTTAGGGTAGACCTCCTTGGTTCCTGGCCATGGAATCCAAGTGACGGCACTAGAGAGGTCTCTGCCTGGTTGGATGCGAGGGGAAAAGTAGTGGCGGAAAAGAGTGGTGCTGGGGACTACTCTGGAAAAGTTTTCACAAAGGTGGGCGAAAACTGCCATGGACATCACGGCATTCGGTGTGAAATCCAGGAGTTGGAAGTCGTAGGTGAACATGAGGTCGTTGAAGAAGTTTGAAAAAGGGGGACAGAGCCCACGGTAAAGTAATCGACGAAGAAAGGGTATTTGCCTGGGCCGTCCCCGAAAGGGCCTGAACTCACAGAGGTGGCGGGATGCACTGTCGTCCTTGTCACCCACATCCACTGGTATTGCTTCTTCAGGACATCCATGCCAAGCCCCGGCGGAAAGACGATGTGCCCCTTCCGCATCCTCACCATCTTGTTCTCCGAGATGGCCTCTACTTCCTTGCCTTTGCTAGCCTTAGGCGGCATGGCGGGGACTGAGGACGAAGAGGGAGCAGGGGCATGGATGGATGGAAGGGGCTCTGTTTCGGGCTTGAGGAGGAAGACGACGACGATTCTCAGATTGAGAAAGACAAGAGGTAAATGAGCAGCACCTCTGCAATTTTCCCTTTGTGGGGAAGGCACGGGGCAGTCTCTTTACTAAAATAAGATAACATAGAAACGTTTCGCGGGCATGCTGCTGTAACGGACGCGGCGTGCACGTATCCCATGTCACGCGTTCAATGGACATCGTGGGGAAGCGCAGTGAGCACAATGATCATAACCGCAAGGCCCTGCCATGCATGCCCGTGCACTGTTTGGGCCTGGCCCAACAATGCCTCGTGACGTGTGTGACCCAAGCACGGGGCTCTTGTCGATGCACTAGAGTTTTGGGCTCTCTAGTGCCCCTTACTTGTGCACAGGCAGTAGTAGCCACCGTGGCAACGAGGCCCAGCAGGAACTTACCAGGTACAAACACAGAAGAATCAAGACCGCTGACAAGACCTTGCCGGAAGGGCTATTGAACGCCCAGGCAAGACAAGGCCCCAGCAAGGCGAGGCCCTGGCAAGGCGAAGCCCCAGCAAGGCCCCGCCAGCGCATAGGCCAGGTGTCGATCTACCTGGATGCGTGTCGCGGAGTCGACATTGGAGGGGGCTAAACAGTGCCGATGGGATGGGCTCCCGTCCCTTCCCACAGGCGGACACAGATGCCTGGCGGTGCATTAAATGTGTCTGTCCTACTCTGTCAGTGTTAGGTATGATAACACTGTAGCTCTGTACACCCTGTGTATCCACTGTACCCCACTATTGGGATCCCCTTCACAGTATAAAAGGAGGCCCAAGGCGATACGGTAGGGGACTTTTGGCTTTTTGAATTTTGGTCCTTGGAAGCTTTGGACCATCTAGCTCACACGCGTGGCAGCTGCTCATAGCACCCCTATAGCAAGAACCCTAAGAACACTCTCAATACAACCAAGCAGGAGTAGGGTTTTACGCATCCATGCGGCCCGAACCTGGGTAAAGATCCTCCGTGTCCTGTTCATCACACCCGCTCTTTGTGCAAGCCTTCTCCCCTACAGAACCGAAAGGGGTCCCTACGATCCCATAGGTGCTCGTTTCCCATGACATCTGCGCACAAAAGGACATACAACTTGTAGCCAACACCGGCTTGAGGGTTGTCAATCCCTTGATATCGTTATTTTTAAGAAAGTGAGTTGTGTAGATAACTGTGGATAAATATAAAGTGCAAAATAAAATAAAAGGTAATAAATAAATGCAAGGTAATGATAGCGTTTGTGAATATATAAGTGGATAGACCCAAGGGTCGTAGAGTTCTCTATTGGCATCTCTCATAAGCAAAGCATACGGTGGTAAACAAATTACTGTTGGGCAATTGATAGAAAAGCGACTGGTTATGCGATTTTCACGGCAATGATCATATATATATAGGCATCACATCCATAAGAAAATAGGTCGAGTACTGCCTGCACCTATTACTATTACTCCACCCATCGACCGCTATCCAACATGCATCTACGGTATTAAGTAAAACAGATAATGCTTGGAGAACATTGACATGATGTAGACAAAGTAAACTCAATCAATATGGATAAACCCCATGTTTTATCCTTAGTAGCCGCAACATAAAGAAGCAACTTGTCCCCTTCTGTCACTGGGATATAGAATCTCGTCAGGTTGAACCTACTGCAACGCACCACTCCCACCGAAGAAATATCAATCTAGTTGGACAAACTATCTCAATAGATCGGAGAGCATTACGAAGCAATGATGATCATGCAAATAAGAATTATAGTAATCAGATTTGACTCAAATACTTTTCATGAATAATTTTGACATAAACTCACAATTTATCGTATCCCAACAAACACACCACACAAAGGGATTACATCGGATAGATCAAGGCAAAGATGCTATGAACATTGTATTGAAGATCGAGAGACAGAGAGATTGCCATCTAGGTGCTGCCTACGGACCCACAGGTCTGTGGTGAACTACTCACACATCATGGTGAGGGCAACAAGGTTGATGAAGAGGCCCTCCGTGATCGATCTCCCCTCCGGCAAGGTGTCGAGGAGGTGTAGATGGCCTCCCGCCGGAATAGAGACTTGCGGCGGCGAAAAAATTGTTTCGGGAGCGCGTTTGGTGTTTTTAGGGTAGATGTGAATTTATAGGCCGGTGAACGACGTTGGGAGAGGTTACAGGGGGGCACCACATATCTGGCTGTGCCCCCTGGTTGCACAACTTGTTATGTGATGGATCCGTGGTGAAGCTCCGAGATTCCTTCAAAGCTTCTAGGTCTTGTATTTGTCCAGAAAAAATCGTCAAAAAATTTCATGGCAATTGGACTTCGTTTGGTACTATAACTCTGAAAAGGCAAAAACAACAACTGGCAATGGGTACCGTGTCAATAGGTTAGTGCTTAAAATTATTATAAATTGGTAAATAAACACCCAAAAAGTATCATAGAATGATAATATATTAGCTTGGAACAATCAAAAATTATAAATACGTTGGAGACATATCAGGTCGTACTTTGCTTCAAGAGAGCAAATAAAGCTTTGCATTAAGTATATGAGTTCGTTATGACTATGTGAATCCATGGATGTATGCACACTCACCTTTCCATATAATGGTAGACACTTCGGTACCGTCACTACTGCAGGATGGTCCAAAGACAACACGTCAATCATAGACCTTCAACCAAACTGTGTGCAATCCATCAATCGCAAACGATATAGTTATAGCTCCGTGGACAATAACGAAAACTATGTGTGATGGCCGAATCATCAAATACGATTTAGAAATAACTTACTGTGCGATATGTGGCATACAGTTGATTCTTTTGAACTGTTTGTGATTAGCCAACATAACACAAACTGTTAACAAAATAGATAAGTGTGCGAAGTACGGCATACAATTCACTCGGACAAACTATTTGCGTTGATCCAGCAGAACACAAATGAGATAGCATAAGAAGGTGTGTGTGATACTGAGCACATAGTTCATTCATTTGAATTGTGTGGGAAGACTAATAGTAACCCAAACGATTCATCTTGACAAGTTGTGTGTGCTATGGGCAGAGGGTTCCTGCTAAACAAATATATGAGATGTGATTTACTCTGTTTGCACAACATCTATGCTCTATCTACAGAACACCAACATTGTTGCATAACCAACTTGAACATCCAATTACATAACTGACTACACAACACATGTACATCCCTCAATATAAATTTCCAAGAAGTAGACGATAATCAAATCATATTGTTCTTCTGGCGACGGTTACCGCTACTACTCTGCTTGTGGCTATCCCTCGTCGTCTGCAGGCACGAGGCACTTCCTCATGTCAATGATCCTCCCGTACATCTTGTAGCTTGTGTATGCGTCCTTTACCGCATACTTGATGTGTTCTTCATCTAGTTTATCCACCCAGGCCTTGTGCTAGACAGACTTGTCCTTGTCGCACTCAGCCTTCTTGTCTTTGTAGTAGGGGTTGATGATGGTCGTGGCAAGGTCAACCAGGGATTCGTTCCACTTCTTCTTCTCGCCGCCCCCTATACTGAGATTTGATGTTGACAAGCCTCTGACAGGACAAGCCCAAAGTCTTCAACACCTTTAGATTGTTGACAAACCTCGCAAAACGCTGGCAAGGCCTTGTGGCCAGGCAATAGTGGTAGACGAGAATGTGATGACACATGCACAACTGGGCGATGATAACCTTCTTATCATGCTCGGCACGACTGCCAGTGAACTTGAGGTCAAATCTGACCACTTTGTACTTGTCATCCTCAGTATGAAGATGCTCCAACATGTTGATGGAGTTGTCCACCACGACCAAGTGGTTGGTGTACACCACCGAGAGGTCCGTGTGCCCGATGTAGGTGTCCACTTCGAAAATAATGGCAAACTACCGCTCGGTGCCACAGCCGCCATTCGATCTTCTCGGGAAGGTTGAAGAGATGAAGAGATGTGCATCCTCTCTCTATTATTTGTCGTCTTGGGTGTGCTTCTTGTGTTGTGTGGTGCGATCATAAGGTGGAAGAGATGAATGTAAATGGCCGCGGGAATAAAAGGGTGGGCGCTAGACGGCTTGGAATTTCAGCACGTCCGCATGACAGTTTTTGCAGCGCTTAACTGCATGGTGGCGCATGTATAACTGCGTGGTGGAGTCGGGTGTGGTGCAACCACATGAATCGCCCCAAACGTATGTGATCATTCGCGCTGGAGGGACACCGACAGAGCGCATTCACATGGACGTAGTTAGAGTACGCTGCGGCTGCCTCAACCGCCTCATGCGTAGAGCAGTTCGTGACGGTGTGTAGAGAACAGTCGTTTGTTATGTAATAAAATGCAAAGGCCTTTTGTTATTAACCGTTTGTGTACTTAATTTCTCCCCCCTTTGTCCCATCTTGTCACCACGTTGCTGTCAGAGCATTCCAATACATGCTATGGGAGCGTGCATGCATTTCTTTGGGCCTTCCCATTCCACACAAGCTTCCTGCCCGGCTCACCGAAATCCCCCAAACCCCCAATGCTTGGTCGTTTATTTTATAAACCCTCATGGATGGCGACTCCACATCGCATTCATACCCTCCTTGCCATAGCTTCTCCATAGTTTGCTTCTCCCCCAATCTTCAATGGTACCCGTGCATCGTCGTTGCTCTGCCACTCCGGCAGAGGACATCTCCAGCTGGGACGCTACACCTTGTTGGCAGCGTAGCCCCGGAAGCTTGTAGTGCGCGTGGCATCCTTGTTGGGTGTGCGCATGCCACCCACCACATGCTTCGCCACCATTTCTCAAAGGAAGTTGTCGCCGACAACCGCGTGGCCGCCACCCCATTGTCGGCCGCCTTTATCGCCACCCCACTAGCGACCGCCTTGGATGCCACCACACCATCGTCTGCCTTAGCTGCCACCCCACCATCATACGCTCAGGCCATCACCCTCTTCGCCTACATGGCCCGAAGGTGGGAGGAGGAGGCCGCCACCGAAGCCCAGCCGCTCGGCTTTTGCATCGGCAGGTTTACGCGCTAGATAAACTTCCTACATGAGTAGGAGGAGCGCCAGGTCAAGCACGCAAAGAGGCTCACTGTCGCCATGGACGAAGCAGACTCCGTAGTTGTGGTGCGAAATGAGGAGATCTCCTCTGAGTCCTGCCACTTCGAGGAGGCGTGTCGGGATTGGCGAAGGGCAAGAGCGGTAGGTGACCAATTCGACTCCTCCAGATCGTCAGTGGGCTCCTCCTGCTTTGCCTATTACCGAACGCGCTCGGCAGAGGAGTGGCTTCCATAAGTACTACAGAGCCCCTCCGTAGTACTAGTATTTACCGGCTATTTTGGTCAGTTCATCTAACGATAGCTATGGTTGAACTATACCACATACTTTAAATTAGCTACTATATGTAGTTGAACTAGCTATTTCAATATGTGGTTGGCAACAACTGAGGAAAATTTTGTTCATTTGAGTTGTTGAGTTGAAGGGTTTTCCACAAAAACCACTACTTAATCTACGAATGAAATATATTTTTACTGAATTTCAGTTGCAAAATTGCATTACAATAGTGATTTTGTTCCTGTAAAAATTGACAAATGTCAATGTTACAATGATGTAAAATATCATTGTTACTAGATCGACAAATGCCAATGTTTCAAATTTGACAAATGACAATTTACCCAGTATGACACATGCAAATCTAAACTCATTGTCTTACTAAGCACATGGGTCATTACATACAAACATTTTTGATGGTAAAAAGAAAAAAATCCTTCGTGCTAGATTTTGACATGGCTTAGTGGCGAAGGAACCATTACCCTTGGTCTACATACGGGTACTGAATATGAAATGATTGCGATGATGGTAAAAGGACACGCCTCCCTAGTGAGTGTGCTGAGGACTGCTCGCACGCCTCCAGCGTACACAAACACATGTCCACACGCTACCTCCTAGCTAATATAGAGTGCGACACGTGGTAGCACATAAATACCTCCGGGCTGCTCATGAAGATTGGAGGATTCAACCTCATAAAACGGGTAAGGCTGTCAATTTGTGGTGGAGGTGGAGGTGGAGGCGGGTTGTTGTTGTTCTGGGCCATGTTCTACATCATCAACTATATCATCTGGTTCCGGGTCTGAAGCACTTGTTCCAAGGTTGGTGGGATATCATTCCCTGAGGCACTCCCGGAAGGGTCGCGCCTTGGTGGCATATGTTGGTCACCATCTTGTAGCGACCCGATCTCAACAGATCGAAGTCTTTGTGCTTAAGTGTCATCCCTGGATCGGTATGCTGACACACACAGTACTTGAGGATTTACAACAGAGTTCAATCACACATTTATTACATTGAGAAACCTCAAATAGTATGTATTACATTAATGTGGCCTAAGGCCAAGTAAAACAAAATCATGCGGAAGCAATAAGTGTAACGAGCCCATCAACTCCACGAGCAAGCTGACTTCAGAACAACGACCTATCACACCTTATTCGTCGTCGGATAAATCTACAACATGATAAGTTGCAACCGTGTAGGTCAGTACATGGAATGTACTGGCAAGTCACATCATAAAGTGTAATGAGCCTACATAGTACATGCAATTTGGTTGATGGAAAGCTCTAAGTTTTTAGTTTTGCATAAAGCTAGTTTTTCCCTATCAAAAATAATTGTTCTACATCTACAAATAGCATAAGTTTGAGATGATGCCCATCTCAGTCATTCAAAAATTTTGTACCCAGTTGATTAGCTAAGAGTGATGAGATCTCCCTACATTTCCAATACTAAAAGCTCAAGTTGTTCATGATCGGCGACACGGCTAATCGATTAGATTTTAACTCTGCAGAGGTTGTGCACTTTTCCCCACAAGACTCGACCACATCCTTGATCGGAAGATCGAGACATAGTCTTTCGAAAGCATTTCCCCTAACCCAAGGATAGGCCGGTACACCTACATCATCTACATATGCTAGCCTATCCCGGAAGAGGTCACACCATCTACTCAACTAAGCCAAAGCCCATATTGGCTTGCGGCTACACAAGAAAGCTTATAGACATGAAAATAAGGTTGATCCCTTTGAGCCTGGGTGGACGGACCACTAGTGTGCACTCCCATGGATTTCCATGAATGCTCCCACTGTACATCGCCACCATACAAACCAATTTCCACCCCGGTAGTTCATTAAAGTTGGTCCTAGTTACTACTTTTTCACTCACATCTCAAGGTGATAACACTCCCCAATCCACGTCTACTTTGGCGAAGCATTGTAACATAACACGGTGGCAACAAAGTTGGTACAATTCAGACCTACCTCAAATGAACTACTGGGTGATATTAAGACCAACAAGTATAAACTCCTACCATGCACTCCTATATGAAAGGGCTATGTGCAAAAATAAACCATAGGTAAAACATGTATGATCAAAATGTAGCTTGCCTTCGTGTTGGGAGTGAAATTCTAGGGAGTGGTAGTACTCTACTTTGCACTCCGGACAATCTATCGCAAAATAAATAAACACACATAAACAAGCATTCATACAATACAAAGAAAACGTGCAACAAAATATTTGCAAAAGCCAAATGAAATCTGACACAAGTCATTAGGATGAAAATTTTCAAAGTATAAATAGTGTTCAAAATTCGTGACGTGCACTAGTGTTCCTACAAGGAATTTTAGTAAAATTATGATGAACGTTAAATACTTGTGTAGAATATATAGTGGCAAAAGTTCATGGCAAAGGATTTAGTTAGTGTGACGTGGTGCATAAAGAATCACTTCAAACGGGTATACCGTTTGGAAGATATGGCCTAATGAAATTTAAATTCAAATCTGAAATAATTCCAAATTTGAACTTGCAAAAGCTTGCAATGATGGGTTCTCTGGTTAGGGCTATTCGATATGAAAATTCAGCCGTTGGTTTCATCTCGTTTCGATCTACGGTTAAAAAGTTAAGGCCTTTTGAAGTTTTGAAACAAATCTGGAAAACCCCCGCTATAATAGCGTTTTTTGAAAACACTATATTGTGAACGTTCGCGGCTAGAGCACGAAGTGGATGGCTCTGCTTTGCTGGCTCCGTTCGCCGCGGCGGCTACACGGTCAACATTTGTGAAATAGGTAGGTTTGGCTAAACTAAAACAAAACCTACATTCGGTTCAAATAAACCACACGGTTTAGATCAAAACGCAGTTAACCGCGTACCTCTTCGGTCTAATAACAAAAAATCTAATCTAATCTAAAGGTTCAAATCTAAATAAAACTACGCTAATCTAACTAAACGAGCGAGGCGAGCGCTTATAAAGAGGAGGACAGGGTCGGGCAGGAACTGGGTGAGGACATGGCGGCGGCTCTGGCGATCGCCGACGTCAGTGGAGAGGCAGAGAAGATGCGGCTCGGCGAGGACCTCTGGTCGGTGGTGATGCAGGGTGGCAGCGGTGTCCAGGTGGAGCGGAGGGAGGCAGCGAAGCTCCTGTGCTCCGGTGAACTCCGGCGACGTAGGTCGTTGGGGCGGCGTCTCCGGCGGTTCGTAGGGCCAAACAACATGTCAGGGAGATGCACACGGACGAGGGGGTCCGATTTCGTGAAGAAAAAAGAGGTAGGGGAGGTTCACCGATGACGTGGCACTGTGGCGAAATAGTTTAGCCGGCGAGATCCAAGTGGCAACGACGGCGGCTACGAGCGGCGAGAGGTGGCGCGGGTTGGCTGAATGGGACGAGGGCGTCAAGAGCATTTTATAGGCGCAGCTAGGGCGTCTGGGAGTGTGGGATAAGCTCTATCCCGAGAGCTCTGGCTGGAGGTTGCGGCTGAGCGTGGCACGGCCTCATCCCATGCGGGTTGAGAGGGAGGTTAGGGACGATGGGGTTCTGGCCCCACTTGCAGGCGTGTGAGGGAGGGAGAGAGAGTTGACCGAGAGAGAGAGAGAGAGATGGGGCTCGGGCGAGCGTGTGTGCGTGCGTGTGATGGCTAGGGTGCCCGATGCCCTGGCTGGGTCGGCCTCGCTCGCGAGCGAGCGGCCTCGCTGGCTAGCGATCGGCTTGGCTGGGCCGTTGGTGTGCATGCGTGTGTGTGTTGTGTTTCTGTTTTTTTAACCCTTTCTTTTTAGATCCGAAGCAGGAAAAAAAGGAAAAAATATCAGAAAAAAATCCCTAAAATCCTTATTGGTAAAATAGAGCACAAGGAACATTAATTCCTGCTCATATAATTTAGAAATATATATATATATATATATATATATATATTTCTCTTATGAAATAAGTTAACTTGTGGGTAACAAAAATAATTTTCATTGCAACTCTAAAAACACCAAATATTAGTCCAACACTTCCCCACTCATGTATATTTTGAGGAAGTCATATTATCCTCTCTCTATTATTATATGTGAGTGGAAAAACTTGAACATCATAAACTCAAATGCAATAAATCATGAGATGCAATATGATGATCCTATTAACATCCTAATTTAATAAAATTGGGATTTTACAAACCTACCCCCTTAAGATGAATCTCGTCCTCGAGATTTGGGTTGGCCAGCAAAAATGTGTGGATGGTCATGCTTGAGATCTTCTTCTCGTTCCCAAGTAGCTTCCTCCTCGGTGTGATGACTCCACTAAACCTTGGGGAACTTGATGACCTTGGTACGAGTGATCCTCTCGGCAGTATCAAGAATCTTAACAGGCTTCTCCTCATAAGTTAGATCGTTATCCAACTAAATTGCTTCTAGAGGCACAATATGTCTCAAACGAATACCTGCCATCTCTACATGACACTTCTTCAGTTGGGAAACATGAAACACATCATGAACTCCTGACAAACCCTTTGGTAGTTCCAACTTGTATGCAACTTCTCCTCTGCGTTCCAGAACTCTGTATGGCCCCATGAATCGTGGTGCTAACTTTCCTTTGACTCCAAACCTCTTAATACCTCGAAGTGGAGACACTCGCGGATATGCTCTATATCCCACTTCGTAAATCACTTCCTTGTGTTTAGAATCGGCATAACTCTTCTGTCTAGACTGGGCTATCTTGAGTCTAACACGGATCAACTTTACCTTCTCCTCGGAATCTCGAATCAAATCCGATCCAAAAAATTTGCGATCACCAACTCCATCCCACATGAAAGGTGTTCTACACTTCCTCCCATATAATACCTCAAAAGGGGCCATCTGCAAACTGGTTGATAGTTGTTATTGTATGAGAAATCTGCATAAGGTAAGTCATCATCCCAACTAGACTCGTAGTCTAGCACACAAGCTCTCAACATGTCCTCCAGAATCTGATTCACCCTCTCTGTCTGCCCATTTGTCTGTGGATGGAAGGTTGTACTGAACTCTAGCCTGGTACCCAAAGTTTCGTGTAGCTGATGCCAAAACTTTGAAGTAAACTGTGTTCCTCTATCTGATACAATGGTCCTCAAAACTCCATGCATACATACAATCCTGGTCATATATATCTTCACCAGCTTAGCACTTGTATGTAGTCTTCATGGGAATGAAGTGAGCAACCTTGGTCAAGCGATCAACAATCACCCAAATGGAATCATAACCTGAACGGGCCCTGGGTAATCCCGTGATGAAGTCCATGCCAAGTTTATCCCATTTCCAATCAGGTATCGGAAACGGCTGAAGTAAACCTGCTGGTTTCTGATGCTCTGCCTTTACCCTCTGACATACATCACATACTGCTACATACTCAGCAATTTCCTTCTTCATACCGGTCCACCAAAAACTTTCCTTCAAGTCCAAATACTTCTTGGTGTTCCCCAGATGTATCGAGTAAGGCGAATCATGAGCCTCCTAAAGAATCAACTTCCTGATCTCTAGATCATTGGGCACACAAATACGTTGCTCAAACCATATGGTTCCATGCCCATCCTCACGGAATCCTTCTACCTTTCCTTTGCTCATCCTCTCCATTATCTCAACAATACCTTGATCCAACTTCTGAGCTTCTCTGATCTTTCCCAACAAGGTGGACTGAACTTTGAGTGCGGCAACATAGCCTCTTGGAACTATTTCCAACTCGAGATCTCTAAGTTCATCACACAACTCCTGAGGTAATCCTCATGTGATAAGAGTGTTGACATAGCTCTTACGACTCAACGCATCTGCCACGACGTTGGCTTTTCCTGGATGATAATGCAAACTCATGTCATAATCCTTGATGAGCTCCAACCATCTCCTTTTCCTAAGGTTCAACTCTTTCTGTGTGAAGATGTACTTCAAACTCTTGTGATCGGTGTAAACATCACATTGGTTCCCGATAAGGAAATGTCTATAGGTCTTGAGTGCATGCACCACTGCTGCTAACTCCAGATCATGTGTGGCATAGTTCAACTCATGAGGTCAAAGCTGACGTGAAGCATAAGCTACAACCTTTCCTTCTTGCATAAGCATGCCTCCAAGTCATTGGCGTGAAGCGTCGCAATACACTTGAAAATCCTTGTGTATGTTCGACAGAATTAGCACTGGAGCCGTAACCAAACGTTTCTTCAACTCCTGGAAACTGGCTTCACATTTCTCATTCCAAATATACTTGGTGTCCTTCTTCAACAACTCCGTCATGGGATTTGAAATCTTGGAGAAATTCTCAATGAACCTCCGATAATATCCTGCAAGTCCAAGGAAATTGCAAATCTTGGTAACTCAGGTTGGTGCCTTCCATTCTGTGACTGCTTCTACCTTGGAAGGGTCCACGACAATTCCTTCCCCTGACACAACATGTCCAAGATATCCGACTTCCTTCAACCAAAACTCACACTTGCTGAACTTGGCATAAAGTTGGTGTTCTCTGAGCTTCTCCAGAACTAAGCGCAGATGTTCTGCGTGCTCCTCATTCTTGGAGAAAACCAATATATCATCAATGAATACCACAACAAACTTATCCAAGTA
Source organism: Hordeum marinum (assembly GCA_022496015.1). Lineage (NCBI taxonomy): Eukaryota > Viridiplantae > Streptophyta > Magnoliopsida > Poales > Poaceae > Hordeum > Hordeum marinum. Next base: position 255,302,204 of record CM039673.1, read on the forward strand.
CTCCATGAATACCTTGTTCATCATGCTCATAAAATAGGCAGGGGCATTAGTCAAACCAAACAACATGACTATATACTCATAAAGCCCATAACTCGTGGTAAAAGTTGTCTTAGGTATATCCTTCTCACGGATCTTCAACTGATGATAACCCGATCGAAGGTCAATCTTGGAGAAAACACTAGCTCCTTCTAGCTGGTCGAACAAGTCATTTATCATCGGCAGCGGATACTTGTTCTTGATGGTCACCTCATTCAAAGAGCGATAATCCACACACATCCTCGAGGTTCCATCCTTCTTCTCCACTAAGAGTACTGGGGCTCCCCAAGTTGATGAACTCGGGCGAGTATATCCCTTCTCCAGCAACTCCTCAATCTGCTTCTTGACTTCCGCTAGATCATTAGAGGGCATCCGGTATGGCCTCTTGGAGATAGGTCCGGTGCCTGGCAGTAACTTAATGAGAAACTCAATCTCCCGATCTGGTGGCATACCGGGGAACTCCTATGGAAATACATCAGGATAATCCTTCACCACTAGTACTTCTTCCTGGACAACTCCCGTAAGAGAGTTCACTTGAGTCCTCTTAGGCTTAAGCCTGGATACATACTTGATCCTCTTCTTCTCTAGAGTGGTGAGAATAATTGACCTACTGGCACAATCAATGCTTCCCTGATACTTGGACATCCAATCCATACCTAGGATTACATCCAACCCTTATGACTCAAGTACAATCATATCTGTGGGAAAAACATGTCCCCCTATGTTCAAAGGCAACTGAAAACATGCCTAACTAGTCATAGACTCTGCTCCTGGGGAACTCACTAGAATAGGTGACTTAAGAGCTATAGCAGGTAACTGATATTTATCCACAAATCCCCTCGACATGAATGGATGCGATGCACCAGTGTCAAATAGAATGAGTGCTGGAAAAGAATTAATCAGGAACTTACCAATCACCGCATCCGGTTGTTCATAGACTTCTTCCATGTTGACATGATTCACATGCCCCTTAGTGAAAGGATTGGGATTATTGCCTCCAGAACTTCCATTGACATTTCCATTCTGTAGCTCGGGACACTCATTGGAGTAGTGCCCTGTCTTCTTGCACTTGAAGCAGGTGATGTGACTCAGATCCTTCCACACTGGTGTAGCAGGGGTAGGGTGATGGTGATTGCCTCCTCCATTCCCGTTGCCATTCTTATGGCCATTGTGATTGTGTCCATTGCCTCCATGCTAAGAATCTCCACCGTGGTTATGATGGTTGTGCCCTCCAAACTTACTATGTCATGTACCAGAATATCCTGAGAAAGGGGCCGAGCAAGGCTTCTGATGAGCTCTAGACTAAAACTTTCCTTGACCGTATTTCCTCTTGCAATTTTCCATCTGCTGATGCTTTCCCTCTAGAGTGATCGCCTTGTCCACCAACTCTTGATAGTTATCAAAAGTCGCTACCATCAATTGAATTCCTAGCTCATCATTCAGTCCCTCCAGAAACTTCTCTTGCTTGGTTGCATCGGTTGCCACGTCACCTGGGGCGTAACGGGACAACCTGATGAAGTCATCAACATACTCAGACACTGAGCGGCCTCCTTGGCGCAAGTTGCGGAACTCCCTCTTCTTGAGAGCCATAGCTCCCGCTCAAACATGAGTAGTGCAGAACGCCTGCTGGAACTAAGCCCAAGTCACATTCTCCATGGGGTACGTGGCAGTATAGTTCTCCCACCACGAACTTGTTGGTCCATCGAGTTGGTGAGAGGCAAACCTCACCTTCTCCTGATCGGTGCATCCTGCTGTGGCTAGCTTCCTACCCATGTTGTGAAGCCAGTCATCTGCAACAATTGGCTCTGGGCTCCTCGTGAATATTGGAGGATTCAACCTCAGAAAACGGTTAAGGCTGTCAATTTGTGGTGGAGGTGGAGGTGGAGGCGGGTTGTTGTTGTTCTGGGCCATATTCTGCATCATCAACAGTATCATCTGGTTCTGGGTTTGAAGCAATTGTTCCAAGGCGGGTGGGATATCATTCCCTGAGGCACTCCCGGAAGGGTCGCGCCTTGGTGGCATCTGTTGGTCACCATATTGTAGCAACCCAATCTCAAGGGATCAGAGTCTCTGTGCTTAAGTGTCATCCCTGGATCGGTATGCTGACACACACATAGTACTTGAGGATTTACAGCAGAGTTCAATCACACATTTATTACATCGAGAAACCTCAAAGAGTATTTATTACATTAATGTGGCCTAAGGCCAGGTAAAACAAAATCATGCGGAAGCAATAAGTGTAATGAGTCCATCAACTCCACGAGCAAGCTGAGTGCAGAACAACGACCTATCGCACCTTATTCGTCATCGGATAAATCTGCAACATGATAAGTTGTAGCCGTGTAGGTCAGTACATGGAATGTACTGGCAAGTCACATCATAAAGTGTAATGAGCCTACATAGTACATGCAATTTGGCTTGTGGAAAGCTCTAAGTTTTTAGTTTTGCATAAAGCTAGTTTTTCCCTATAAAAAATAATTGTTCTACTTCTACAAATACCATAAGTCTGAGATGATGCCCATCTTGGTCATTCCAAAATTTTGTACCCAGTTGATTAGTTAAGAGTGATGAGATCTCCCTACATTTCCACTACTAAAAGCTCAAGTTGTCCATGACCGGGGACACGGCTAATCGATTAGATTTTAACTCTGCAGAGGTTGTGCACTTTTCCCCACAAGACTCGACCACATCCTTGATCGGAAGATCGAGACATAGTCTTTCAAAAGCATTTCCCCTAACCCACGGATAGGCCGGTACACCTACATCCTCACATCTGCTAGCCTATCCCGGAAGAGGTCACACCATCTACTCAACTAAGCCAGAGCCCATATTGGCTTGTGGCTACACACGGAAGCTTATAGACATGAATATAAGGTTGATCCCTTTGAGCCTGGGTGGACGGACCACTAGTGTGCACTCCCATGGATTTCCATGAATGCTCCCACTGTACTTCACCACCATACAAACCAATTTCCACCCAGGTAGTTCATTAAAGTTGGTCCTGGTTACTACTTTCTCACTCACATCTCAAGGTGATAACACTCCCCAATCCACGTCTACTTTGGCGAAGCATTGTAACATAACACGATGGCGACAAAGTTGGTACGGTTCAGACCTACCTCAAATGAACTACTGGGTGATAGTAAAACCAACAAGTATAAACTCCTACCAAGCACTCCTACATCAAAGGGCTATGTGCAAAAATAAACCATAGGTAAAATATGTATGATCAAAATGTAACTTGCCTTCGTGCTGGGAGTGAAATTCTAGGGAGTGGTAGTACTCTGCTTCGCACTCCGGACAATCTATCGCAAAATAAAGACACATAAACAAGCATTCATACAATTCAAAGAAAACGTGCAACAAAATATTTGGAAAAGCCAAATGAAATCTGACACAAGTCATTAGCATGAAAATTTTCAAAGTTTAAATAGTGTTCAAAATTCATGACGTGCACTAGTGTTCCTACAAGGCATTCTAGTAAAATTATGATGAACGGAAAATACTTGTGTATAATATATAGTGGCAAAAGTTCATCGCAAAGTATTTAGTTCGTGTGACGTGCTGCAAAAAGAATCACTTCAAATGGGTATACCGTTCTGAAGATATGGCCAAATGAAATTTAAATTCAAATCTTAAATAATTCCGAATTTGAACTTGCAAAAGTTTGCAATGATGGGTTCTCTGGTTAGGGCTATTCGAGAAGAAAATTTAGCCATCGGTTTCATCCCGTTTTGATCTACGGTTAAAAAGTTAAGGCCTTTTGATGTTTTGAAACAAATCTGGAAAAAACTGCTATAATAGCTTTTTCCGAAAACACTATATTGTGAACGTTCGCGGCTAGAGCGCGAAGTGTATGGCTCTGGTTTGCTGGCTGCGTTCGCCGCGGCGGCTACACGGTCAACATTTGCGAAATAGGTAGGTTCGGCTAATCTAAAAGAAAACCGAGATTCGGTTCAAATAAACCGCACGGTTTAGATCAAAACGCGGTTAACCGCGTACCTCTTCGGTCTAATAACAAAAAACCTAATCTAATCTACAGGTTCAAATCTAAAAAAACCTATGCTAATCTAAGTAAACGAGCGAGGCGAGCGCTTAGAGAGAGGAGGATGGGGTCGGGCAGGAACTGGGCGAGGACGTGGCGACGGCTCCGATGATCGCCAGCGTCAGTGGAGAGGCGGGGAAGATGCGGCTTGGCGAGGACCTCCAGTCGGTGGTGACGCGGGGTGGCGGTGGTGTCTGGGTGGAGCAGAGGGAGGCGGCAAAGCTCCTATGCTCTGGTGAACTCCGGCGACGTAGGTCGTCGGGGTGGCGTCTCCGGCGGTTCCTAGGGCCAAACAACATGTCAGGGAGATGCACACGGACGAGGGTGTACGATTTCGTGAAGAAAAAAGTGTAGGGGAGGTTCACCGGCGACATGGCACTCCAGCGAAATAGCTTTGGCCAGCGAGATCCAAGTGGCAATGGTGGCGGCTACGAGCGGCGAGGGGTGGTGTGGGTTGGCTGCATGGGACGAGGGCCTCGAGAGCCTTTTATAGGCACAACTAGGTCGTCCGGGAGTGCGGGATAAGCTCTATCCCGAGAGCTCCGGCCGGCGGTTGCGGCTGAGCGCGGCGCGGCCTCATCCCGTGCGGGTTGAGCGGGAGGTTAGGGACGATGGGGTTCTAGCCCCACTTGCAGGCGTGTGAGGGAGGGAGAGAGAGTTGACCGAGAGAGAGATGGGGCTCGGGCGAGCGTGCGTGCATGCGTGCGATGGCTGGGGTGCCCGATGCCCTAGCTGGGTCGGCCTCGCTCGCGAGCGAGTGGCCTCGCTGGCTAGCGATGGGCCTGGCTGGGCCGTGTGGTGTGCGTGCGTGCGTGTGTTGTGTTTCTATTTTTTTAACCCTTTCTTTTTAGATCCGAAGCAAGAAAAAATATCAGAAATTTTTTCCTAAAATCCTTATTGGTAAAATAGAGCACAAGGAACATTAATTCCTGCTCATATAATTTAGAAGTATATATATATATATTTCTCTTATGAAATAAATTAACTTATGGCTAACAAAAATAATTTTCATTGGAACTCTAAAAACACCAAATATTAGTCCAACACTTCCCCACTCATGTATATTTTGAGGAAGTCATATTATCCTCTCTCTATTATTTTATGTTAGTGGAAAAACTTGAACATCATAAACTCAAATGCAATAAATCATGAGATGCAATATGATGATCCTATTAACATCCTAATTTAATAAAATTGGGATGTTATAGTTTGCGGTTGAGCCAAGATGCTAAGATGTTTGAAATTCATTCCCATTTCTTGTGTGGGACCTAGACATACATCCACGGTAACATATATGAGTTTTCATCCTATTTTCATCTGTTAGATCTTGTGATTGTTGTTCAAATTTGAATTATGCACATTAAATGCCTAGAAAACTCAATTAATGTATTAAAAATGCCAAAGGAACCCTGGAAAATTCCTTAGTTTAGCACGACATCATGTTACTCTATGGTGTCTCTATATATATTCACGACGAGAAGAGACGATGGTTGTTGTTTCGCACATAAAGGTAAATGTTGCTTATCGGAACTAGATGGCTTTCTTGTGAGAATCTCCGGTTTGTAAAAGGCTTGTGCCAAAACTTTCCCAAATTGGGTAATTTTTTTACCACAACACACAAAAATAAAGGTCATAACACCATGCCCAAGTTTCATGAATTTATGACGAAGTTTGGATTGACATGAATTTAAAAGCCAAGTTTACCAATGTTTGTGGCCGAGCCAAGACGCTAAGATTTTTGAAATTCAATCCCATTTCTTGCGTGGGACCAAAACAAGCATCCAGGCAAACATATATGATTCTTTAACCTATTTTCATGCGCTAGACCTTGTGGTTGTAGTTCCAATTTCAAATATGCACATTAAATGCCTAGAAAATTTAATTAATATATTATATGGGCCAAACGAACCGGGGAATATTCCGTATTTTAGCACGATAGTCATGTTGCTCTATGGTGACTCTACAAATAAATTCAAGGCAAGAAGAGACAGTGGATATTACTTCGCACATAAAAGGTGAATGTTCCCTATTGGAACCACACGACTTGTTCATAGAATCTTCGGTTCGTAAGAGTTTTGTGCCAAAACTTATCCCAAATTGAGAAAACAATTACCACATCAAACATGATCCATGACAAGACACCTTGCAAAGTTTCATGAACTTCTAACAATATTTGGATTTACTAGAATTTGAAAACACGAATTCTCAATGTCTACGGCTGAGCCAAAATACTGAGAGGTTTGAAATTCATTTCCATTCCTTGCATGGAACCAAAACATGTATCCAGCGACACATATATGATCTTTCAACCCATTCAGGTGCACTCCAACACGTGCTTAACTGCAGTTCATATTTGAACTATGCACATGAATTGTCTAAAAAACTATTTAGTTATTTAGAAAGGCCTAAAACAACCCTGAATAATTCCAGATTTTAACAGACACTCATATAGTTGCGCATTCATTACAGATAAAAGTTATTGCAATCCAAACACCTTCAATTTCCAATCTTACCTCATTTTTATTTTTAAAACAATATGAAAATCAAGTACATCACAAACAGTGCTTGATCATGAAAGTGTGTGATGTGGTATAAAATATCTTGGGCCAATCCTCATATATGGCTTACGCCTGAAGCTTCATCGGCTTCAGTACACCGCCGACACGTCAGCCACATAGTCACACTTACTCCCCAAGACCACTCTACTATTCAAACGTCACCGGTGAAAGATGGGGACGTGGATCCGCCTCGTGAAGGCAACATCGGTGACCCAGTCTGGCCCGAGCACGAGCGCATCTACAATGAATGCGCTGACAACATCCTTGTGCGCAGCCGCAATCTCCAATAAGTGGCTACAGCCAGCGAAAGGGATTCTGCTCTAGCTGAGATAGTGCAACAACATCCGTGACTGAGATAGAAAATGATGAGAACGACACAATAGTTGTCCGTTCCTCGGCAGCTGCCATAGTTCATGTAGGTCACCACACAAATAGGAGTGGCCTTCTCTGACATCGGTCGGCAACCTATGTCCGAAGAGTTGCCAATTGCCGAGAGTGCGTGGTTAACCGTCCATTCGTCGGCAGCCTCACTAGCCAATATGGAGGCTATCAACGTGCAGACAACGGCCGTCCACACCTGGCTCGTGGTGGCCTTTTGCAAAGAGATGGTGGACACAGACTACGAGATGCTTGTGAAGAATGTGGTGATGGATGCCATGGATCCCCTTCCCCTTGAGGTCGTTGAGCATGAGCTGGTCATGGAGGATGCGGCAGAGATTGACAAGCGTACGAAGAAACAATAGTCTTTGTTTAGAGCACTGGTATTTTGTTAGAGTAATTTTTAGGTCCACCGGTCGTGTTTAATTTCTCGATTAAGTGGTGTAGGCTCTTTAATTTGTGTAGTATGAAAATTAGCAATTGATGTAAAATTATGCAAGGACATGGATGACCAATGTAACCAGGGAAATTCAGACCAAACTTTGCCGTCATATCTACATTTTGTCTTCCAAATGAAAATGGAATTCAAGTACATCACACACAGTTTATTAGCATGAACCATCTGCAATGTAGTATGCAATCTTACGTAGGAATTTGGACACAAAAATTTGCACTTTCAAGCTCATCACACATGGGGTAAAGTCCAGGCTTTATTTGTGATGTATATATACCACACACTGTTCTGAACAAGGGACTGGGTCCGATGACACTTTCCACGCCAGCTTTTCGCTAGAACGAACAAAAAAATTGGGCTACCATAGAAATACCTACCTCACTCACCCATCAATACCAATCAAAAGCTACGTTTCCCTTGTTTCATCGTAACTTTCCTAGTACAAACATTCACCGCTTGCTGGCAGCACCACCGCCTACTCACAGGCAATGCTCCTTCCTACAGCTCGGCCTCGTCCATCTGGCCAGGTAATCGACACCTTCCTACTAACCTCTCTCTCCCCCCTCCCCCTCCATCCCACATGGCCCAACCGTTGGCGCGATGCCTTCCACCCAAATCGCCGCCCCATCCTCCAAATAATCGCTGCTGAAATCCATGGTGCACGAAGTATAGCCATGATCTCAAGGAGCATTTGGTAGAGGAGAAGAAAATCATGGATGCATGCGCGGATGAGGCAGTGATGGCTGCCATGCATGCCGACCCTCAGATCATGGAAGAGCACATCATGGTATTTTCTCGAGGGCACAACAGGTGTGTTTTGATGAAGACTACGAGGTGTTTTCTCAGCGTGCCTGTGCTTACCTTAGCTCCAGAGCCAGCATGTGGGTCCCGGGGTTGGATCAGGCCATTCACCACCACATGGGGTGCACCCACAGTGTGGAGGCCTCGCCCTCTTGCAAGTTGAAGGAGCCCTTCGTCATCATATATCTGGTGATGAGGAATAGCTTGTTTTTCTTAGCTTTATGACTAAGGACCTATATATTTTCAGCTAGCTACATAGGTTAAGCATGTTTGGCTTACCTGTTTCATGTGCTACTCCTGCCTTTCATTTAGAAATTCTAGTGAAATGTCCAATGTAATGCTACTTGCAATACGACCTTCTAATATGTTCTATTGTGCAATGTGGTGCTTAGTTAACTGTTTGGTTCATTTGTTGTGGTGATCATTTAACCATTTATTTCAATTCTGCATTGCGATGTTCGATTGTTGTTGGTACAATTTTTTATTGTTATGCATGTGAGCAATAAATCCAATTTCGAAGTACTAAATACATGTGAAACCTATACAATTGCTATATTTCCTACTTCTTAGCGTGATTGGTTTGTATAACTTACTTTTTCAAGTTGCTCGAATTAATCTGTTCGATCTGCATTATGTTTATTTTTCATTAACATATTTCACTGATAGTATGCCAAATATTACTTTTAACTTGGTCAATATCTATCTCAAATATGTTGCAAGGGGATACAATGGGAGACAGTGAAGTTTACCATTGATGTTTGCACATCCGTGGTCCTTTGGCTAATAAGACATTATTGTGCAATTGTAGGAACCATTCTAATATAAATGTTTTTAATAATTTGTTCTTGCACATGTTGGTCCTGCTGTAAGAGGTTTAGACCCACTGTTCGACCCTTTCTTCATGTAGGGAAATGATGTGTCCTTGAATATCCGTCAAATCAAGAAACTTAGAATGATTGTTAATATATAGAAACTAGCTACGAAAAACAAGAAGATGTTTGTCTGCACAATTAAGAAGACAATAGTCAACTATAGGATGGTACCATCTCTTCCATCTTGTCATTTTCCCTTTGCGCCATTTCAAATTTTATAAAAGATATTTAAGCATATGGATTAGAAGTAATAGAGAAATTAGGCTAATTATTAATGTTCTTATTGTAGACGGTTTCTAAAACAACACCGTGCGGTGTGACCTCAACAAACCCACATGGTTTCTAAAAAGTTGGCAGGTTGGATCAGTGAACAGTCACACATGACTTCCGGTCGACAGTTGTGTGTGTTAGGCCACCGCATCACAGACATTTTCACATAACAAGTGGGTGTGATGGAAACCTTATGAAAAACAGTTTCTTCTAGGAGCCATGAGTTATGTATTGAACAACGCAACCGACAGAATTATAACTATCGTGTGTGATAGCTAGCCCTATCAAAAACAATGTTATGCAGAAAATTGCATGTGATGTGCAATATGATTGGAGACGTATGTTTGGTTTTCCTTGTGTGGGATGTTGAGCACATCTCACATGACTTATGAAGTATGTATGTTTGTGGTGGTCCTACCAATAGAACACGCTCAATTTTTCCTTGGTGTGTGTGACCGGGTGGAGTAATCACTGATGATTTATCTATGTCGTGTGGGATATGCCCCCTATCACCTACGAAGGCAAGGTGACGGTTTAAAACTACGTGGCAGAAAGGGGGTAAAAACAGTTTGTATAAGACGCAGTTGCACTAGTGCGTCCATTGCCCATTCTCAACCTGAGGATCGGTGCAGCTTTCGCCGATGCATCGAAGTCCCGTGATATGATACGCTCTATCACAAATAAGCCTCATTATAAGTTCCTCAAAACAGCCACCATACCTACCTATTATGGCATTTCCATAGCCGTACCGGGATATATTGCCATGCAACTTCCACCATTACCTCACATGATGTCGGGACCCCATTCCTAAGTCATATGTATCCAGACTGTAACATATCACATCACTTTGCGGCCTCACGCACGGTAAGTTCCACGGCTGCAGCCTTACCTTAGCCAGGACCGTTTGCACCTTTTGGCTCACGTATGTGAACATGTCGCTGGCAATCAAATGACAGAGAACCCATGCCGACATATCTAGTCATAGAACCCAAGCGGCACATCCGTACAAAAACAGTCATACGTAACACAGTAATGCAGGTGTCGTCCTCAACCGTGTGTAGACGAGTCGTACCAAGCTACAGGGACTCCATTACACTACGAGACATTTCCCCGAAGGGACAGACACAACAGCAAGGAAGGATACATGCCGGTCAATCAATGTGTCTGGAGCAGTAGCAAGCTACCATGGCTCGGTGGAAGCACAAAGCGGCAGTTTCCCGTAAAGAGTACTACTAAAGGCACACGACTAGGTGTCGGATCCCATACATACCGTTGCAGGTCACACGTACGCACGACATGCCCGATATGCATAGATACAACAATGGCATCACAACATAACGATACAACAACATGACTTTTATTTAAGAGGCTCAGGCGAGCCTTGCATAATATGTTCTTACAGATAGGGGTCACATAACCCGACACTCAAGTCATACAAACAAGTTCATACAAACCAAGCGGAAGCTTAAGCTGTCTGAGTACAGATAGACGAAAGGGGTAAAAAGGCACATGGCCTGGCTATCTACAGCCCGCCACAGGGCGTAAGGTCGTAGCTGGGACACCAGCTATTCGGCATCGTCGACATCTAGAAAGAAACCACCTGATGGGTCCTGGGTCTCATCTGCAACGTTTATTAAGCAAACGTGAGTACAGACGTACTCAGCAAGTCTTTAGAACATACCTAGTCAAATCATGCTCATGTATCATCAAGGAGGTGGTGGAGTTTATGCAGCAATGCCGGCTTTGACTCATGGCTAACCTACACTACTCAAATTTTAACTCTTTGTTACAATTTTAGATATCGCACATGAGTCCACTAACTCCACGACAATACATCACCATGGATTCACTTCCCTCTCCTGGGAGAGTGCCATCCACGGTACTCACACTTGTCTTGATATTTTTATGAGTATCCATTTGATTATCTATGAACAACATAGGTTCTCCAAGTCGTCCATATCCGAGGACGCGGCTATTCGAATAGTTTCATACCCTGCAGGGGTGTACTTCTTCACACACGCTCTCGCCAATTATCATTGTGTGCTCATAAAACCATGCACCTCGGCAACCTTCAAGTGGATGCCCAGCGAGGGAGTCGGCCATGACCGTGAATCACATAAGACCTCTAGTCCAGGCTATCGCCTATTTGAGACTGAACCCGCACAGAAGTCCGGCCGAAGTTTCCGCTATGGCTCAAACGATGTGCATAGGGTTCCCAAGCCCACCATTCCTGTGACCCTTGGTACACTGTGCCACTACCTACCGCATCGTAACCCACCCCTAGGGTCAGCGCTACGCACGACCTCCAGCATGCTATAAACACCAGAAACTAAATGCAACTCCTGGACCAAGGACTAAGCGAATGATAAGTCGAGCGGGGTCATATTTCAGGGCCCAGCATATGGTGGTAATTAGTCTTGGATCACAAACACGGAACTCAGTTCCTAAGAACGGTCCAAATGAGACAACCCGCTATGTACTCCTACATAGCCTCTCATCGCTACCTTTACCAAATCGAGTTCATCATTATAACACCACATCAGCACAACATCGTTTCACTTAGTTCATCACCCAAATGAATCAGACCTGACACAACTCTAAGCATAGCAAGCATAGTAGGCAAAGCAAGCTAAGCACATCATGGCACAAGCATCTACCAGGTATGCTAGGTTGCAAGGTTTAGCTATTTACTGTGACAATGTCAGGTTATGCAGCAGAATAGGATCATCTACCGTGTATGACTGACATGTGATGGACTGTCCTAATGCAATAAACAATAGCACCATTGGGTTCATTGGATTTTTCTGATAAATTTTCATATATAAATTATTTTCATCTGATTTACAGATTAATTTATATGAATTTTTGAAGTTTTGAATAATTTTTGGAATTACTTTTAAACTAGAAAATTGAATTATGACATCAGCCTGACGTCATAGTGACGTCAGCTGATCAGCTGACCAGGCCAGAGTCAAACCTGACAAGTGGGGACCACATGTCGGTGGATCAATCATTTAACTAAATAATTAAAACTAATCCTACTTAATTAGTATTTCTGGGCCCACAGGTGAGTGACTAATTAGGTTAATTAACTTAATTAATTGATTTTTCTTAATCTAACTTAATTAGAGGTTTGGGCCCACTTGCTAGTTGACCTGGGGTCAAACCACCATGGTCAACTCCGGCAAGACCCACCAGTGTTGAGCCGCCGGTGGCTCCAGAGACGGCGGAGGGGCTCGGGATCCCTACTCTGGTGACCAAATGGACGGCGGAGGGCACCAAACGGACCTATGCTCACGCGCACGTCCATCCCGACACCTCCCAGGAGCTGAGATGGTCGGAATCGATGCCGGCGGCGAGCTTGGTGGCTGCCGGAGCTCGAGCGAGCACGAGCCCGTCGAACCAGGGTGCAACACGGCCTCTACTTGGCACCTACGACCTCTACGCCGCCTCACGAACACGACGGTGGCCTCTGATGGACTAGCTGGTCACCGGAGCATGGCCGGCGTCGAGCTCAAGCGGCAGGGCACCTCGGACCTCGATGGAATCCGGCGCTAGGGCACGCAAATGAAGGGGGAAAGAGGGGGAAAAGATCTAGGGGCTCATGATGGTTGCAGAGACGTCGAGAGCAGGCTTAGGGAGGGCCTAGAGTAGCGGCGAGCTTCACTTGCTTGCCGGCGGTCGGAGGTTGAAGACGACGGCGATGGCAGCGACAGGGAGCTCCTGGCGGTGCGTGGCTCGGCGAGAAGGAAGAGGGGATCTAGGCGGAGCCTTTGGTGGTCTCAGAAGGGCGCGGGGGCGGCTAGAACAGTAGCGCTACGGCGGCGAGCAGCTCGGCCATGGCGGAGCATAGGAGGGGAGAGAGAGAGAGGCGGGCGAGAGAGAGAGAGGGCGATGGGGACGGCTTTGTGAGCTTATCCCCATCGCGCTGGTGAGGAGGAAGCAGGCAGGCAGCTGCCAGCGTGGAGGCACGGCAGCGCGCGCACGTCGGCCACACTCCCGTCCTCCTGGCCGCCAGGAGGACGATGACCTCCCTGGGCCAGGTGGGCCGGCCTGACCTAGGCTTCTTCCTCCTTTTTTTCTTTTTTTCATTTCTTTTCTAATTTCTAACATTTGTTTAATTCTTTTGCAGGTACAAAATGACTTTGCAAAATATCCCAAGTATTTTCTATAATGGAGTTTTAATATTTCAAACTTATCTAAAAAGTTTTAGGATATTTTGAAAACAAAAGTAATGATAATGCTTTATTTGGCATTTTTAGGAGCTTTAACATTTATTTTTAAATTGTTTTGGGTGTTCAAATATGTAAAATGGTCCCTGTTATAATCATGTCCAAATTTATCAGACATAGGGAACATTTTTAAAGAGCATTTTGGATTTGTTGAATTTTCACCAACTTTGAATTGTTTTGATTCAATGTGAGCTTGGGGGGGTTTCTTCAACTTCCCATTTCAAGTTGATGCCAAATTGAAACATGATGCAAACATATGCTGTTCCTATGACTTCTAGCTAGGGATGTGACAACTCACCCCCGCTCAAAAGAATCTCGTCCCGAGATTTTGAAGTCGTCGGGAAGAGCACGGGGTACTCTAGTCGAAGACGATCTTCTCTTTCCCACGTGGCCTCCTTTTCAGAATGGTGTGACCACTGAACCTTGAGAAACCTGATGTTCTGATGCCGAGTGGTATGCTCAGCTTGTTCAAGAATACGAACAGGGTATTCTCGATATGTAAGGTTATCTTCGAGATCAAGCGCTTCATGGTCTACTTCACGGACAGGGTCCGAGAAGCAACGCCTGAGTTGCGAGACGTGGAAGACATCATGAACCTTGGAAAGATGCGGTGGAAGTTCCAATTGGTAGGCAACCTCTCCTCGTTTGGCAAGAATGCAGAAGGGTCCAATGTAACAACGAGCCAACTTGCCCTTGATACCGAATCGATGGGTACCCTTCACAGGTGTAACCCGAAGGTAAGCCTTCTCGTCAACTTCATAGGTCACAGCCTTATGACGGCGATCATATTGGCTCTTTTGACGAGATTGGGCTGTTTTCAACTTTTCACGAATAATGCGAACTTGCTCCTCTGCACCCTGGATCATATCCGGGCCAAAGAGTTGCCTCTCTCCGGTTTCCGACTAGTTAAGAGGTGTTCGACACCTTCGTCCATAGAGAACTTCAAAAGGGGCTTTGCCCAAGCTTGATTTATAACTATTGTTATAAGCAAATTCGGCAAATGGAAGACATTTCTCCCAGTTCATACCGAAAGATATAACACAAGCTCGGAGCATGTCTTCGAGGATTTGATTGACTCGCTCAACTTGACCACTTGATTGCGGGTGGAAAGCAGTTCTAAAGGATAGATGAGTCCCCATAGCGGTTTGAAAACTTTCCCAAAATTGGGAAGTAAAGATACTTCCACGGTCTGAGTTAATCTCCAAAGGAACACCATGAAGAGAAATTATTCAAGAAACATATAACTCTGCTAGCTGGCTAGCAGTTATACTCTCCCGAACAGGAAGAAAATGAGCCACTTTGGAAAGACGGTCGATGACCACAAAGATAGCATTATTTCCTCTCTTGGTCCTGCGAAATCCAGTAATGAAATCCATACTGACCTTATCCCATTTCCATTCAGGAATAGCTAAAGGTTGAAGGGTGCCAGCAGGCCTTTGATGTTCTGCTTTCACGCGACGACAAACGTCGTAGTTAGCAACAAACTGAGCAATTTCTCTCTTCATCCTAGTCCACCAGAACCTCTGGCATAGGTCCTGATACATCTTGGTACTACCCAAATGAATTGAAAGAGGAGAATCATGAGCCTCCATAAGAATCAGCTGCCGAAGATGTTGGCTCCTGGGAACCACCAAACGGTTCTGGAAGAGCACCACACCTTGATCATCAATAGAGAAATCCTTAGCGATACCGCTAACAAGGTTCTCTTTTATTCGGGAAATACCCTTATCACGCTTCTGGCCAGCTATAATTTGATCCTTAAGAGTAGGTTTCGCCACTAAATTGGATAGGAATCCTTGAGGAACAATATGGAGGTTTAACTTCCGAAATTCCTCATGGAGAAATGGTTGACCTTGTTGTAACATCAGATTGTTACAATAAGACTTACGGCTTAGTGCATCAGCCATAACATTGGCTTTCCCCGGATGTAAGTTATCCCTAAGTCGTAATCTGTAATCAACTCAACCCACTGTCTTTGCCTGAGATTCAAATCCGGCTGGGTGAATATATATTTTAGACTTTGGTGATCGGTGTAAATTTCGCAATGATTACCTAGAAGGTAATGTCGCCAGGTTTTCAGTGCATGGACTACCGCTGCAAGCTCAAGATCATGTGTTGGATAATTATCCTCATGTGGATGCAACTGTCGAGATGCATATGCAATCACATGATGATCTTGCATGAGAATGCAACCTAATCCTTGTCGCGAGGCGTCACAGTAGATAACAAAGTCCTTAGAGAAATCTGGTGGCACCAGAACGGGAGCAGAGGTCAGTCGTCTTTTCAACTCCTGAAAACTATGCTCGCATTGTGGGGTCCACTCGAACTTTTTATCTTTCTTGAGGAGTTCAGTCAGAGGTTTCGCAACCTTGGAGAAGTTCTTGACAAAGCGGCGACAATAGCTCGCTAAGCCAAGGAAACTCCGAACTTGCTTAACCGATTCAGGTTGAGTCCAATCAAGGACGGCCTGAACTCTCTCAGGATTGATATCAATACCTTTACCAAAAATCACGTGGCCCAGATAGGTCACTTCTGGCAACCAAAATTCACACTTGGAGAATTTGGCAGACAGACGATGCTCTCGAAGTTTCATCAATACCAGCCTTAGATGCTCGGCATGTTCTTGTTCGTTCTTCGAGTAGATGAGTATATCGTCTAGCTAAACCATGACGAATTTATCTAAATACTCCATGAAGATCGAATTCGTCAAGCGAGAGAAGGTGGCTGGGGCATTGGTTAAACCTAAGGACATGACGGTGTACTCGTATTGGCCATAACAAGTCACAAAAGCCGTTTTTGGAATGTCCCCGTTCCTAATTCTGATTTGATAGTATCCCAACCTCAAATCCATTTTGGAGAAGACAGAGGATCCAGCGAGTTGATCATACAAGTCGTTGATCCTGGGGAACGGATACTTGTTCTTAATGGTGACCAGATTCACTGGCCGATAATCCACAACCATCCGATCCGAACCATCCTTCTTCTTAACGAAGAGGATGGGACAAGCCCAGGGAGAAGAACTGGGATGGATGAAACCTTTCTTCAAAGCCTCATCGAGTTGGATCTTAAGTTCGGCTAGTTCTAAGGGTGCCATCTTATAGGGTCTTCTGGCTATTGGGACAGTCCCTGGGATAAGCTCTATCACAAACTCAACATCTCTGACAGGAGGAATTCCTGGCAGTTCTTTTGGAAAGACATCCGGAAAGTCACGGACTACCGGAATAACTTCTAACTCTAGAAGGGGGCTAGTATTGAGGGAATAGAGTTGGCGCTTGGTTGTTCGAGTGGAGACATTAACTATCTCACCCGATGGATGTGTAAGTTGAACATTCCTAGAATGAGTATCAATCTTGATATACTGGGCTTTCATCCAATCCATACCTAGAATGATATTGATGTCCGAAGACTTGAGGGCTATCAAAGATGCTAGGAAGACTAATCTATCCACCAGAATCTCATTATCATGGCTCACTCTAGAAGTTTGCCATTTTGAACCAGGAGTCTGAACTACTAAAGGAGTAGGTATATCACAAAAAGACATGTTATGCAACTGTGCATAAGTTTCTGAGATGAAGGAATGAGATGCCCCAGTATCAAATAGAACAAATGTTGGATGACTATTGACAAGGAGCGTACCTAGGATAACATCAGGATCCTCAAGGGCTTCCTCAGCAGACACATAGTTCACTAGTCCACGAGCAGGAGCTGGCTTCACAAAGAAGGCTTTTCCTGGCTTTCCACGTCCAGCGGGCTTAGCATTATTCTAGGGACACTCACGGGAGTAGTGTCCCGGTTCTCCACACTTATAGCAGACCACGGTTGCACGGGGTGCAACATTTGCAGGCGGTCCTCCAAATGGCCTGACTGGAGGGTTGGGCTGAGCTGGGCGAGGCGCCTGGAAGGATGGCCTCGCATTGTATCTTGGCGGCAGAGCTGCGTTGGGCACCCAGACCTGGTGTTTATTGGGGCCCGAGCCAGATGTGGGGTTGAAGTCACGGTTGTGCTTTCTCGTGGCCTCATAATCAGTCTATCCAGTCTCGGCATTGATTGCCTTGTTGACGAGAGCCTAGAAAGTGGTGCACACATGTAGGCGTAGATCTCGACGGAGCTCGGGATTAAGTTCCTTGCGGAACCTAGCCTGCTTCTTGGCTTCAGTAGAAACTTCCTCAGGAGCATAGCGAGCAAGGTATCCAAACTCACGACTATAAGCCTCCACTGACAGCCTGCCCTGGGTGAAGGCACATAATTCCTCTCTATTACGATCCATCAGCCCTTCCGGGATGTGATGGGTACGAAAGGCTGCACTGAATTCCGTCCAAGTTGGTGCGGGGCCTGCGGGACGCATGGCTTCAAACTTTTCCCACCATAGATTGGCGGGTCCTTCTAGAAAGTAAGTTGCAAAGGTCACCTTGTTGGCCTCGGTCACATTGGCAGCCCGGGCGATACATGCTAGTCAACCAGTCATCCACATTGAGTGGGTCGACCGAATGATGATACTTGGGTGGGCAGAGTCTGATGAAATCACCAAGTGATACGCCATCATTGAGATCATTGCGGGGAGAACGTGTTGTGTTCTGCTCGATTCTTTCCAACAGCCTATTGGTCTCCCTCTTGTTTCGTTCAGCTTCTAGCATTACTTCCGCCAAGGAAGGCGCATGTGGCAAATCCTCTTGCCTTGGCTGGCTTCCCTCGCCCTGCTCAGGGGTAGGCACGGGGTTATTCCTAGTTGCCACCATCCTGGGAAAACAAACCCACAGCTTAATCATAGGGAACAACAACTCTAAGACATAAGATAAGGAATGTACTGGACAACATGGCATGCAGGGTAAACACCAATCAACATGGTAAAACAACTGCCATATGAACACCATGGTTCATACACACAATGACATAGTTCAGTACACGCCAAGCTGAAATACAACTACAGAGAGATGACACAACTCATCGGAGGCATTACAAGCTTCCTATACATTCTCTATCTACACCTCCGGAACTCAACTCTCAACCTCATCATATCCCACAAGACACGCAGGACTGTGGTGATACGATTACTACCATACTAGAACTAACATCCACGTACTCAAGCATCGCCGTAGAATGCCTCATACAGGTTACCCCCATGACCCGGGAGCTGAACCTGAGGATCTGGAAACACTCTAGCATGTGATCCCTGGGAGCCATAAGGACACGGATGTGGCCTTGGTCCCCTTGTCACCGGCAACAGCGGTCCTTGAAGAGGGGTGATCCCTCCAACATTGGGCCAGTCTACGTGTGCTGGCAGATGAGTCCGCGATGGGGTCAGCATCTCCAAATCTCCATAGCCTGTCTGCACGACAGGTGCCAACTACGTCAGGGCTGTCCAAAGACGTGCACGGGTAGCATGAAGCTCCATGTGAAGGGTGCGTGCATCATGATCCCTGTTCTCCAACATCTGAGCGATCACCTACAGCCTAGGGTCCTCATGGGAATGATCATAGTAGGCTGCACTAAGATAACCATCCTCTCCTCCCATAGAAGCAGGAACATAACAATACTCCATGTTCTGAAGCAGACCATGGTGAAACCTTATGATAGTCAGCATGGTGTAAGCGGCCTCCTGAACTGCCATATCTATGGTGACACCTAAACCATAAGTCCAGTGAAGCGGCTCTACAGCTCCAGGGTATGAAGGATAAATCTTGATGGTACACAGATACTGACTCTGGTTGAAATCTCGATACTGTTCCTCCACTGTGTACTCCGGGTACCAACAGTATCCAGCCTCCATCATAACTCTAACCAACATGGTTGTGTGACCCGGTACATCGATGCACCTGGTCAAACGGACCACCTGACGGGAAGGACGAGGGGGCATCTGAAACATAGAATGATGCAAAGACATTAGAGACTCTAGCAGAAGTTGGACAGCATAACGGTTGTAATTGCTCAAAAAGGATTTTGAGACAACTACAAAAGATTGGAAAAGCATAACCACTCGACTTTCTAGACTCAAATCTCTTCTCCATCTGTTTGTCACACCAACAATACTTAAGTGCCTAAATTCACTTGCAAACAAGCTAGCTAGTGGTCCATGGTTAGTAACTCGGCATCCTAAGCAATGGATGAGCAGCCTAGTTCTTATCCCCGTAGAAAAGATGAGAATGACTCAGAACAGAATAACTTGGGAAGAGGAGTAAAAAGAGCCTTATGTTCCCTTCCACAATTAATTCCCCTAATTTTCTATAGTGTTTCTAGACTCAACTTCGACCGGTTTGGCTTGGTAGTCCTGCAGTCAGTCAGGCTCTGATACGAATGCTATCGGGACCCCGATCCTAAGTCATATGAATCCAGACTGTAACATATCACATCACTTTGCGGCCTCACGCACGGTAAGTTCCACGGCTGGAGCCTTACCTTAGCCGGGACCGTTTGCGCCTTTTGGCTCACGTATGTGAACATGTCGCTGGCAATCAAACGACAGAAAACCCGGGCCGACATATCTAGTCATAGAACCCAAGTGGCACATCCGTACGGAAACCGGCAGACGTAACCCAGAAATGCAGGTGTCGGCCTCAAGCGTGTCTAGAAGAGTCGTAGCAAGCTACAGGGACTTCATTACACTGCGAGACATTTCCCCGAAGGGACAGACACAGCAGCAAGGAAGGATACATGCCGGTCAATCAATGTGTCCGGAGCAGTAGCACGCTACCATGGCTCGATGGAAGCACAAAGAGGCAGTTTCCCGTAAAGAGTACTACTAAAGGCACATGACTAGGTGTCGGATCCCATACATACCGTTGCAGGTCACACGTACGCATGACATGCCCGATATGCATAGATACAACCATGGCATCACAAAATAACCATACAACAACATGATTTTTATTTAAGAGGCTCAGACAAGCCTTGCATAATATGTTCTTACAGATATGGGTCACATAACCCGACACTCAAGTCATACAAACAAGTTCATACAAACCAAGCAGAAGCTTAAGCTGTCTGAGTACAGAGAAATGAAAGGGGTAAAAAGGCACATGGCCTGACTATCTACAGCCCGCCACGGGGCATAAGGTCGTAGCTGGGACACCAGCTATTCGGCATCGTCGACATCTAGAAAGAACCCACCTGATGGGTCCTGGGTCTCATTTGCAATGTTTATTAAGCGAACGTGAGTTCAAACGTACTCAGAAAGTCTTTAAAACAGACCTAGTCTAATCATGCTCATGTATCATCAAGGAGGTGGTGGAGTTTATGTAGCAATGCCAGCTTTGACTCATGGCTAACCTACACTACTCAAATTTTAACTCTTTGTTACAATTTTAGATATCGCGCACGAGTCCACTAACTCCACAACAATACATCACCATGGATTCACTTCCCTCTCGTAGGAGAGTGCCATCCACGGTACTCACACTTGTCTTGATATTTTTATGAGTATCCATTTGATTATCTATGAACAGCATAAGTTATCCAAGTAGTCCATATCCGAGGACGTGGCTATTCGAGTAGTTTCATACCCTGCAGGGGTGTACTTCTTCACACACGCTCTCGCCACTTATCGTTGTGTGCTCATAAAACCATGCACCTCGGCAACCTTCAAGCGGAAGCCCAGTGAGGGAGTCGGCCACGACCGTCAATCACATAAGACCTCTAGTCCAGGCTATCGCCTATTTGAGACTGAACCCGCACGAAAGTCCGGCCGAAGTTTCCGCTATGGCCCCAAACGATGTGTGCAGGGTTCCCAAGCACACCATTCGGGTGACCCTTGGTACACCGTGCCACTGCCTACCGCATCGTAACCCACCCCTAGGGTCAGCACTACGCACAGCCTCCAGCATGCTATAAACACCAGAAACTACTTGCAACTCCTGGACCAAGGACTAAGCGAATGATAAGTCGAGCGGGGTCATATTTCAGGGCCCAGCATGTGGTAGTAACTAGTCTTGGATCACAAACACGGAACTCAGTTCCTAAGAACGGTCCCAATGAGACAACCCGCTATGTACTCCTACATAGCCTCTCATCACTACCTTTACCGAATCGAGTTCATCATTATAACACCACATCAGAACAACATCGTTTCACTCAGTTCATCACCCAGATGAATCAGACCTGACACAACTCTAAGCATAGCAAGCATAGCAGGCAAAGCAAGATTAGCACATCATGGCACAAGCATCTACCAGGTATGCTAGGTTGCAAGGTTTAGCTATTTACTGTGACAATGTCAGGTTATGGAGCAGAATAGGATCATCTACCGTGTATGACTGACATGTGATCGACTGTCCTAATGCAATAAACAAGAGCAGGAGCGAGAGAGTAGGATGTTATCGGGATGATCAAAGGGGGTGCTTACCTTGTTGGGTAGCGGAAAGGTTGTCTCCTTTGTCGGGATATTCGGGGGTATCCTCAGAAGCAGGGCCTACCACAATCCAGATAAGAAACAATCAACACAGGGACGTGCAACAATATGATGCATGATCATGGCATGATAGCATGTATGGATGAGCTAATGCAACTAGTGTTCATGTTGATTTGAAATGAAGTTGAATATAGATTCAAAATCATTCTTTATTTCAATTACATATACTAACCTATTAGTAAATGTCAATGTTCACCTATTTAGATTTCTCTAACATGCATGACAATAGCACCATAGGGTTCATTGGATTTTTCTGATAAATTTTCATATATAAATTATTTTCATCTGATTTACAGATTAGTTTATATGAATTTTTGAAGTTTTTGATTAATTTTTGGAATTATTTTTAAACTAGAAAATAGAATTATGACATCAGCCTGACGTCATAGTGACGTCAGCTGATCAGCTGACCAGGCCAGAGTCAAACCTGACATGTTGGGACCACATGTCAGTGGCTCAATCATTTAACTAAATAATTAAAACTAATCCTAGTTAATTTGTATTTCTGGGCCCACTGGTCAGTAACTAATTAGGTTAATTAACTTAATTAATTAATTTTCTTAATCTAACTTAATTAGAGGTTCGGGCCCACTTGCCAGTTGACCTGGGGTCAAACCCCCGTGGTCAACTCCGGCAAGACCCACCGGCGTTGAGCCGTCGGTGGCTCCAGAGACGGCGGAGGGGCTCAGGATCCCTCCTCCGGCGACCAAATGGACGGAAGAGGGCACCAAACGGACCTATGCTCACGCGCGCGTCCATGCCGACACCTCCCAGGAGCTGAGATGGTCGAAATCGACGCCGGCGGCGAGCTTGGCGGCTGCCGGAGCTCGAGCGAGCACAAGCCCGTCGAACCAGGGCGCAACACAACCTCTACTTGGCACCTACGACCTCCACGCAGCCTCACGAACACGACGATGGCCTCTGATGGACCAGCTGGTCATCGGAGCATGGCCGGCGTCGAGCTCGAGCGGCGGGGCACCTCGGACCTCGATGGAATCCGGTGCTAGGGCATGCAAACGAAGGGGGAAAGAGGGGGAAAAGATCTAGGGGCTCACGACGATTGTAGAGACGTCAAGAGTGGGCTCGGGGAGGGCCTGGAGCAGCGGCGAGCTTCACTTGCTTGTCGGCGGCCGGAGGTTGAAGACGACGGCGATGGCAGTGACAGGGAGCTCCCGGCGGTGTGTGGCTCGGCGAGAAGGAAGAGGGGATCTAGGCGGAGCCTTTGGTGGGCTCAAAAGGGCGTGGGGCGGCTAGAACAGCGGCGCTATGGCAGCGAGCAGCTCGGCCATGGCGGAGCAGAGGAGGGGAGAGAGAGAGAGGCGGGCGAGAGACAGAGGGGGCGATGGGGATGGCTCTGGGAGCTTATCCACGTCGCGCTGGCAAGGAGGAAGCAGGCAGACAGCTGCTGGCGTGGAGGCACGGCAGTGCGCGCACGCTGGCCACACTCCCGTCCTCCTAGCCACCAGGAGGACGATGACCTCCCTGGGCCAGGTGGGCCGGCCTGACCTAGGCTTCTTCCTCCTTTTTTTCTTTTTTTCATTTCTTTTCTAATTTCTGACATTTGTTTAGTTCTTTTGCAGGACCAAAATGACCTTGCAAAATATCCCAAGTATTTTCTATAATGGAGTTTGAATATTTCAAACTTATCTAAAAAGTTTCAGGATATTTTGAAAACTAAAGTAATGATAATGCTTTATTTGGCATTTTCAGGAGCTTTAACATTTATGTTTAAATTGTTTTGGATGTTCAAATATGTAAAATGGTCCCTGTTATAATCATGTCCAAATTTATCACACACAGGGAACATTTTTAAAGAGCATTTTGGATTTGTTGAATTTTCACCAACTTTGAATTGTTTTGATTCAATGTGAGCTTGGGGGGTTTCTTCAACTTCCCATTTCAAGTTGATGCCAAATTGAAACATGATGCAAACATATGTTGTTCCTATGACTTCTAGCTAGGGATGTGACACATGACTTGTGTGTTCATCATCATATTGCTTTGCATGATCATGTAGATGACATAGTATTTATATCAAAGCCACCATTCATCATTGTTTACATGTTATGCTATATAATTGCACATCCTGGTACATTGCCACATGCATTCATATAGAGTCATTTCTATTTCATCATTGTGTTTTTATATCGAGTATGAAGTAAATAAAAGTGTGATGATCATCATTGTTAGAGCATTGTTCTAGTGAAGAAAGGATGATGAAGACTATGACTCCCCCACAAGTCGGAATGAGACCCCGGATGAAAGAAAAATAAGAAAAATGGAGGAGGTGGAAAAATAAAAGGCCAACTAGGAAAACAAAAAGTGAAAAGGTGAGAAGGGACTTCCCTACTATCCTTTAAAACACTAGTTGTTCAAATTAGCACCATGTTCTTCATATAGAGACTCTCTTCAGTTATCACTTTCATATGCTAGTGGGACTTTTCATTATAGAACTTGCTTGTATATCCTGATAACGGGCTTCGTCAAATTCCCTAAGTCCTCACAAGAAATCAAGTTGGATGCTCAACCACTTAGCTTCCATTGAGCTTTCATACAGTTACAACCCTAGTGCATCCGTTGCATGGAAATCCCTACTCCTAGCAGTGCTATCGATTGATGGGCATCTCCATAGCCCGTTGGTCCACCTAGTTGATGTGAACCTTTCTTTCCACTTTTACTTGTTTTGATCTCTACCACCATATTCTGTTCCACCCATTTGTTATATCCATGGTTCACGATGATGTATTGAGTGAGGTTGAAAATGTTGAACCACGTTACAAGTATGATCCAATTTCCTGACTTGACACCCTAGTGCTCATGATTTGTGGTTATGTGGTGAAGATGGGGTCATGTCTTGCAAATATGATAAAATGAGTGGGGGGTAACTTTCTTTAAGGATCGTATATTTTGAAGTTTCATGATCATGTTATTTATGTTTATGGATATTGCTATGTTGATATTTATTAGTTCGTTGTTTATCAATGATCATACCTAAATGGGATTACATGTTGGGTAGCATGTCACATCATTTTTTATCATTTACCTGCTCGTGGATTGTTATGTCTCCTAAGTATCTATAATTGATTGTTCCATGCTACTATATTATCATTCTTGGATACTTTAGAAGCATTTATATGTTGTTTTATATCATTCTCTGAGATAATCTGTTAACCTAGTGCCAAGTGCCACTTGTTGTTTTCTACTTGTTTTTAGCCTTTTAGGAATACTATACCAAATGAAGTCCAAATACCCAGAAACTTTTTGATGAATCTTTCTGGACAAAACTAAGACCTAGAAGCTTCAAATGGAGACTAGAGGCCACATGAGGTGGAACCAAGCCAATAGGGCGCACCCAGGGGGTGGCTGTGCCCTAATGGATTGAGACCACCTCCCATAGCCTCATGACCTAATTTTAGTTCTATATATTCTCTAAATTGAGAAAACACCTAAGAGCTAGCAAAAATAAGTTTTCCCCTACCGCAAGTATCTATTTCTCCATGTGCCCATCTGGAGCCATATTTCGGGGCCCTAGTGTCACGGTAAATGAATAGGGGTGTTCGTTGTTCCCCTGACTCATGCCCGGACAGTCAGCCACCAACGTCCGGCAGCCACAACCTGCACAGGCAGTAGAAGCAAAGAACCCCGCTAGCAAGAAGACAAGACTCCAGCAAGCTCAACACGGTAGACCAAGCCTAGGCTATGGCATGCCAAGCGTGCCCCCGATGCTTACCGGGGACCAAGACGCGCTCGCTTCACAAAACACCCAACAGGACATCCCCCAGCAGGCATGGGCCAGCTAAGCCACCGCTCCACCGCATCGCCACATCCATCAAATATCGATGTGGTGTCGAGCCCTTAGGCAGCTAATCAGCCCTCGCTAAGCACGTGGCGACACGATCGAAGGGAAGTTATGCTTAGTCGACACCCTCCCTGCAACGTGTCAAACTCTTGAGCAACGAGCTGCCACGCGGTGGCTAGAGCTTGTCGGGAATGCACCACCAAGCGCCACCTAGGCAGGTAATGTATGATAGCTCTGCTTAGCTATGTCATCGATAGATAATGTCTCTTTTGCCATTGTGGTGACCCGTTGTACTATAAAAGGAGGCCCAAGGCAACCTAGCTCAAGGTTTGCCACTCCTACCCCCAAGAAACTTGTACTAATGCATCCGTTCTTTCCCCGGCAGTAGCCCTTGCTGGGCTAGGATCCCTGTGTTCTTCGTGTTTCCACAATCAATCTACCAAAAAGCAGGATTAGGGTTTTACACTTCATAGTGGCCCGAACCTGGGTAAAATGCATGCATCCTAATTGCCGCGCCATCTCGTGACCTCCGCTCTGCGTGTAACGTGACCCCCCCTACGGAACCACAAGGGATCCATGATCCCATAGGTGACCGAGAGCATCCGTACCCCGACATCTTTGGCATGCTAGGTAGGGGCGTGCATCTTTGCACGAACCCGAGTTCGTGAACGACGTGTCAATCTTCATCATCGTCTTCCTCGACAATGGCCTCAAAAGGGGAAGTCCAGCATGGACGCGCATCCTCCCATTTTGAGGACCCCGGTCGCATGTAGCCACGAGCGCGGCGGACGCCGTGGCGACCGCAGGTGAGGGAGATGCCATGAGCTACATAGTCGGCGCAGGGGGCGCCGCATTGGTCCGCTTAACCCCGGGGAGATATGACGCAATCCAGCAGGCCGAGGAGAGAAAGAGGTACCCATCCATATCTTTCTTCCTCCTCCTCCTTCCCCCTCCCATGTTTGGCTCTGTGCAGGCGATGAAGTCATCAGTGTCGATAAACTCACATGGAGTTCAGTCCTGTATTTGTCCCAAAGAGGGACGAATCCCAAGCCAAGTGCTAGAGTATGGCCGCTGATAGACGCTCCCGGTAGACTAACCGCGGCCAGGTCTCAAACACCCCTAGCGGGGAGCCATGGGACCGTTGGGTGAAAGGAGGGGAGAAAAGACACATACGGTCCCACCTCCTCTCCTCTTATATTCCCGAATTAATGTTGAATATAGCGCCGACCCGATAGGCTCTCGCCATGGGCCGTATGCGCGACTAACGGATCTTCCAGCATCCCCATTTTGCTTCTCTCTACGTTCCCTCTCTTCCAGGACTGCGGTGAGCACACGCTTGTACGCACTCCATAGAGGGCACGAGGGGGGAGATACCTGGGTGACATGGAAGACCAAGGCAAAAAGCTAAGATGACCTGACAACCAATTTCCGTCAAAACGTGTTGTCAGATTTTGGGCTCCGCAAAACCCAAGGAAGTTCGAACACACGGGCTTGTGCGAAGATCCCCAACAGCCTCACCCCTCCTAACTCACAACCCGGTAGCTTAGTTCGACGAACTCACATGATGGCGAGGGAGAAGATTGCACACGATGATTTACCCAGGATCAGGCCGCTGTGAAGCGTAAAACCCTACTCCTGCTTTGGTGGATTTCCTCATGAGAAGGTTTGTGGATGAACTAGTACAGTGGTGAGTCGCCTTGCGAGGGCGTTCTGATGGTCTTGCCTCTCTTCCCATCTCCCCTTATTTGCAGCACCCTAGCCTCTATTTATAGTGGCTCGGGCCCTCTTCCCTTATCGCTATGGCAGAAGGGATCCTGCAATGGACAAATTCGAAGGGGGACAAGGGGTGCACCCTTACCCTGACGAGAGGTGGTCTTCGCCTTAAAAGTAGCTGTTGGTGATGCAGTGGTGGGATCAGCGATTACATCCGTCCTGCAGGGCTTGTGGTCTTGGTCTTGTCGCACTGGAATGGAAACCTTTGGGGGTGCTTTGGGAACCTGCGTACGTCCTTGCCCCCTTTGCACTAAAGAGGAAACTGTCCCGCCTGGCGCGCTAGTGTATGCCTGGCCCACCTTGCGTCATCCTTGGCCTCTCAAGGCCAAGTGTTGCATAGAAATCTCCGCTTCTCAGGAGGGGGCCTGAGGAGGCCTACTCCTCGTGGGTCTTGGTGCAGCTTCCCTCGCGAGCTCAGGGCTCTCGCGAGGGCCTTGTCTTGAGTGGGGTCACATTGGGCCGTGCTTGGCGGTCGAAGTGGGCCACGCCTTTGGCCGCAGGCAGGCAATTCTGGGTACCCCCATTCCTAGAATGTCGACAGTAGCCCCCAGGCCCAAGGCACACTCAAGCTGGTTTCTAGGCGAAGCCGTTGAGGACGGCCCAAACCATTGCGGGCCCCAAACATCTGCGGGCCAGGTCTGGCGTGCGAGGCGTGGTTGGTCACAGATGTCCCCTTTACCATGCCTCTTCGGCAACTGCCCGAATTGACAAAAGCCTAAATTCCAGCGTTGAACCATTATTGCTTTCCTCTCTTGTGCTCCTGCTCCTCCCTCAAGATCTCCGGCCTTTGTGAAAACCTCTCTACATCCCGTCACTGCTCCATCTTCCTTCTTGCTTCATCAGCCCCGAGGACTTCTTGATGGCTTCCGCTGGCAGGTCGAAACCTGAGGCCCAAAGCTCGGCTTCCACACCTATCTCACCGGCACTCTCTAAGTCCACCATTGCCGAGGACGGATACCTCACCTTGGTGCTCCCGTCAATCGCTGACATGACCAACAAATGGGGCGGACCTTGATATGCTGCAGCTCCATGGAGAAGCAGCGCTTGGCCAAGTCAACCTACCCTTTGTTCCTTCATAGCGACTTCTCTAGGCTCGTTCCGCCTTTCTCTGAGTTCTTCACCGCCATCCTTGAACACTACAGGATCCAAGATCTTCATCTTGAACCCAACTCCATCCTGCTCTTGTCCGTCTTCACCTTTTACCGCGAGGCTTTCGTACTCTGAAGCCTTCGGTGGCCCTCTTCCATCATTTCTTCAGCTTGCGACTTCATGATAGTGGTCATCGGTTGGCATGCGTCTCCTTCGTTGTGGTCCAAAGAGGGAACATGCTCTTAAAGGCCGGGAAGAAGGTGGGCAACTTCAGGCACCGCTGGGTCTTCTTGGACCTCAAGAGCATCAACTCCCGCTTGGATCTTCCAAAGGGGTTGCTGGAGAAGACTCTCACGTGGAGCTCCACGAAGCTTTCTGACCCCCGTGCCAAACCCGTCTTGGAGTGGATCTCTCGTGATATCAATGCCAAGAAGCTAACCGGGGGAATGATAGTGAAGGAGTTCTTGATGCAGCGTCTGGCGCCCCTCCAGTCTCACTCAAGGCCCTTGTGGGACTATCAAGGTAGTGGCAACGTCACCAGGCTTCGGTCTGCACACTCGACCCCTAGGGAGCTGAGCAAAGCTATGACAACCCTACTCAACAGTGACCCCGGAGACCTTCCCGACACATACGCCTCGTTGCACTGCCGTGACGACAAGGCTGATCTCGTCGCCGTGATGCCCACCTTTGACGAACTAGGGCTCTCCCCGAACGAAGGTCCTGGTTCCCTGGTGGGGGTGTCCTCCGGCGACAACATGGGTGGGGAGGATTCAGAGGAGACACCGGATGATGATTTGGAGGAAGCGTCCCTTCCGTCGCGGAACAAGCTCCTACGCAGCTTCGAAGACGACGATGACACTGATGAAGCTTCTGCTGTAAGTCCTCTACATTTCGCCAAGGTTCTCAGGGGCCCAGGCCCACTCCTCGTGCCGCTCGGTCTGCTATCCAGGCGACCCCTAGGAAACGCGGGGTTGGGCTCCCTCTGGTGTGCCCTGCTCATACCGGCAAGGTGGCTGAAGCGCCTGTCTCGCCTCTGCCCGAAATGCAGCCTGCGGGCGAGGCAGGCGTGTTTGGGGCTGGAATGGCTTCTCCGGCTGTGGCCCTTGCGGACAGTGCCCTTGCTCCCCCATGCGAAGGCGCCCTCCCGGAGAAGGGCGAGTGCATTCCCGCCGTCGTCGAGGTGGAGAAGAAGAGGAAGTGGGTCAACCTCGAAGAGTAAGGGATCCCATTTAGCTTTGGCCGTTCGCCGATAGCTCACGTGCTGATGATCCCTCCTTTGCTTGGTAACTAGGAGCGTTGTTGTGCTGAAGATGAGGAAGAAGAAAGCGAGCATCAAGCCAAAGGTGCTTTCCCACGCGCTGCCCGCTCCTGGCGGCCTGCTGTTGCCTGGCGAGGCGCCATATGTCGCGGCTGTGGGGGCTCGTGGGGCGACTCACCCTGTCACGGCTGCGGATCCCCCGGAGCCCCCGATGCCCATTGGTGCGGCTGTTTCTACCCTTGGGGGCGCGTTGGCACCGCTGTCTGAAGAGCCAACCCCTGAGGGCCAGCTGGACGCAGATTCGTCCGTATCCGCCTTGACTATGGTTGTAGCGCAACCCCCGGTGCCTTATGCTCCTCATTCTTCTGCCGCCCTGGAGGCAACTCATGTGGTTTCGCAGGCACCACCTCCGGACAAGGCCCTCATGCTTCCATCATGCGGCCTTGGCATCCTGGATGGGGCCTACACCATGCTTCCATCACGCCGTCAGTTCGCTGAGCCAACCTCAACGGCCCAGACCATGTTTCTTTTATTATTTGCTTCACTTAAATTAATTAAGTAGAAAATTCCTTTAAAATAGATATTATTATTTTTATTTGTTATTACTCTGGCTTGCATCATTTTATGTGTGCAGGTGATTAACTTCAACTGCGTCATGCGGTCTGTTGCTTTGCACATGTGTCGCTGCTGGACAAAGCATGCACAAGGCGTCAGGAAGGCTCTTTTTCTTGCCTTTCCTTTTTTGTTTAACCTATAGTATTTACGCTGTCGCTCATGGATTTCAACTTCTGATTGAAGAGACGAGAACTAATGTATTAGTACTACTTTGGCTGAGGTTTGCCTCACATCAAGATCAAAGTGATGTGGGTAGCATTAGCACGGCTTTCAAGAAACTTACAATGAACGGCGCTGCATATGTAGTTTTGGTCCATTTGTTTTAAGGTGATGCGACATACTGACGCTAGTACAACAACCCACATGAGGTTTAGTTGATTTTTGACTGCGGTTAAACGGACATCACATCCACCGCCTGGCTTGCCCTGCGAGCTTGGCCTCCGTCATGCCATCACTACGGCGCGTCGATATCACCGATCGACAAACTGCGAGTTGTATTGACATTTTCGCTCAACCGGGACGACCTCGGCATCTGTCCTCATCTCTCTAATAATTTATTTTGCGTAAATTAATTATGCAGTTTTCTTCCAAAAATATATTATTATTATTATTATTATTATTATTATTACCGACTTTGCACTGTTTTATGTGTGCAGGCAGTTGATTTAGACCGGAACACGCTGTCACCTTGGTGTTCCGACATCATCGTCTTGCCTCCGTCGTCTGAATCGTGTCATCATTTTGCCGCGTTGCCTAGTGTTGGCATACCCGCACGATCACATCATTAAGTCGGCGTCAAATTTCCTATCTCACTTCGACTGACCAGGGGCTTCGCCTTGCCACATCGGCTGAGCCGTAACACTACTTCGGAGTGTCAAACTCCTTGTTTGGACACCGATCGGGGCGGGCTTGGGGGTTGGGACCTTGGTCATGCCGAAGACTACACACCAGATCTGTCAAAGTTCGATGGGCATCCTCGTCCCGTCACAAGCCCGGATCGTGTCATTGACACCGAGCACATTAACCAGCTAAGTCGCTTTCATGCTCAAAACCTTTCAGTTTTAAATTTTGTTCGGTTCGACCAATCATTATACTTTTTTAACAAAAAGTTGTTTGCGAAAAAACTTTCTTTGTCAAAATTTTATTTGTTACAAACAAATTCAAATACCCCGTTTACTTGGGGCTTCCTTTATGAAGTCATTCATCTTGCATATGATTATAATGTATCGCACCCTTTCTTGTTCGTGTTTACGCCAATATATGCATCATGTTGTCTTAAGTGTTCCGTAAAGCTGGGTTACCTGGCTCCTGTGCTTACCCCTACGTTCCCGATTGTTCGGATAGGGAGTAAAGGGAGCACCTCTGCGATTGTTATGATCGGGTCATCCGAACTCATACCTCAGACAGGTGAAGCCGAAAGCTAGCGCTCTTATTGTTTTCAACTATGGTCGGCACACAACGGAACTCATGCGTACACAAATCTATTGCACAAGTCTCATAGTAATCACGAGTGACCAAAGAAAGGTACCATTGGAGGCACTATTTTCTTTGAAGATGCTTCTTACATTACATAAGTAATATAGCATTAGTTCCTTGGGCGCGCTTTGTCTGTTACAGCCTCATGACTTGATTGTCTGTTTATCAGAAACGCCGCCAATATTCTCGGTAGGCGGAGTAGATAACACATTTTGGCCCCTGACCAAAGAGGAAGAAGCTGACGGTCAGTTAAGACGCGTTGAAAGTTCGGGCGAACACATATATTATATAAGTACTTCGGTACATACAATCATTATACATAAAATCCTTTTACCCAAGTCACTTGGGGGCTCTTAAATTAATATGAGCCATTTCATAATAGATGTTTTCTTCTTAGTCGTTGCAAAGTCTTTTTCTACCACTCCTTTCTCGACTCAAGTGCATGATCAATAGCCGGGTAGCCTGGTTTCTCTCTAAAGCTGCTCACGTTTAGTACGCTAAACTGGCCTGAGAAACACTCCGCCTTCGGGATAGGGAGGTTGAAGCCGAAGGCTGACCCACTTGAAGTCTAGAGGTCGGATGTGTCATGTCAAAGCGTGACAGAAGCACAATTTTAAGACCAATTTCGTATTGGCATAAAAAAAACTTGATTCAATATAAATGTAAAGATTTTTACGCAAGTTTTTTGGTCTTTTGAGCTTATAACATCTTTCAGCTATTTTATGTTTTCCTTTCAGGAAGTGGGACATTCTCTTGGTTGAGGTGTTCGGCGTGATGGTATTGCTAGGAAACTCTTTTCTAAACTACAGTTCGACATCTTTCCTGCAGAACTCCACCTCGGTGTTCCCAAAACATACATGACAGTTGAACTAGTTCCCGAGGAGGTATGATCCTAGGGTCGGCCATGTTGCCCAACCCAAGTCTCGGGGGCTACTGCATTGACAATTCAATGGAGAAATTTAAGTGCAAGATAGTTTCCGAGGGGATTATGATCCTCGGGTTGGTCGGCCACACACAACCTGAGTGTCGAGGTCTGTGCACTTCGCTTTTCTGTTCCTAAGTATGTTGCCGAGCTAGAAGTTGATCTTCAGGACGATTTCGCGAATCGACCTGAGTCTCAGGGGCTACTGGGATCAGCGGTCTTATGTCATCCTTGAGGCGCATCTCGGTTTTTAGACCGACAGACACCTTGAGGGCTACTGGTTATATGTCTCGACAGAAAATAAATTGCACCAATTGAAAATATTCATAAAAAAATCAGCCCATGGTTGGGGTGGTGCACCACCTCGAAAGCAGTCCGGCATAACCTTGGGCGCAAGTGGCTGGCTCCATAGAGAGCATTTCCGACATTAAGCTCAGATGAATTCCTTTAATTTTTAAGGTCCTAGGTAGTTTATGATACCTTGGACGCTAATCATCATTGGAGTTCGGATGCAGTCCGGCGTTGGAGCTCGAAAGCAGTCTAGCATAAGGCTCAAGATCGGAGATGCCTCAGAAGCAGTCCGGCATAAATCTCGGATGTGAATGGTGGATCCATAAAAGACTATTCCGGCATTTAAGCTCGGATGAAGTCCTCCAAACTTTCCAAGACCGAGGTAATCTATGACACCTCGGATGCCGAACAACATTAGACTTCGGCTACAAAAAGACACCTCGGATGCAGTCCGACATGAAGCTCAGCCACGAGTGGTTGTCTTCCTAGAGGGCTTTTCCGGCATTATGTTTGGTTGAACTCCTCCAAACTTTTCATGACTGAGGTAGTCTATGACACCTCGGATGCCGACCAACATTGGAGCTCGGCTAAAAATACACCTCGAATGCAGTCCTGCGTTGGAGCTCGGACGCAAGAGGACACCTTGAATGCCGAATAGTGTTGGAACTCGGCTATGAAAAGACGCCTTGGATGTAGTTTGGCATTGGAGCTTGGACGTAAGAGGACGCCGCCACACAGGGAAACACTTCAAACCCTAGGTGTGGCGTAAAAAATTACAAGGCATTGATAAAGGCTGATAACTTAAAGGGGATCCTTGGATGCCCGACATGTAAACTCGTCGGATTCAGCTCGGCGATCCCCAAGATTGGACATGGGAAGATTTCTTGAACCAGTTTTCAAGACCGACGATCGAAGACGAAGAATTATTCGGAAGAATCGATGAGCGTCCCCAACTTGAAGACTGGTTCAGGGGGCTACTGACGGTGTCCTAGACTAGGGGGTACTCACCACGTCGTCTCCCGACCAGTGGGTAGGCCTGAGGACCCCCATGATGATTCACTAATGGGCCACTTTGGGCAGCCCGGGCCGAATCAAGGAGGATTCCACAAGACTGGGCGCACAAGACAAGGACTCCTCTAAACTCTAGGCCTTTGGTGCATATATAAACCGAGGCCAGGCTAGTCAATAGATCATGATATTCATTATTACAAATCTCGTGGTAGATACCTGTACTATGTACTATCCTCATATCAATACAATCAAGAGCAGGACGTAGGGTATTATCTCCTTGAGAGAGCCCGAACCTGGGTAAAATCCCGTGTCCATGTTACCATCGCTCCAAGACGCCTAGTTTAGGACCCCTACTACGAGATACGCCAGTTTTGACACCAACACTCTCCCTTCACCTACTTAATGCGCCACAGGTCACCCACAGTGAGTGCGCAGTTGCAGGTGCCTTAGAAATTGGTAACAAAACGCTTACGCAGGTCATCCTAAGAGGTGATCGACCCCTCCGGGAGGTTGAGGAGCCAGGAGAGCGCACAGCCCTTGAGTGCCATGGGGAACTAGCTTGTCATGACCTTGTCATCTCCACCAGCCGCCTGGATGCTCAACGAGTAGAGCTGTAGGAACTTAGCAGGATCTAGGGTGCCGTCATAGCGAGGAGGTAAGTTAGGCTTGAACTTGCAGGGCCATACGGACGGATGGAGCTTCGTGGCGATGGCGCGACAACCCACTGGACCTGTGGGAAGGACCCAGTCTTTACACTCTTGCGTGGCTGCTTCAAGGGGTGCCCGGTCTCAACGCTGATGCAGAGGCACGGGAGAGCACGCATGTCAGCGCGCAGCCATGGCACCACCTGGCAGCTTACTTCATCCCTCGCCCTCGCCTGGTGCCCGCGTGGCTGGTCGGTGGGCTTGCTCCATTCCTGAGCTCAGGGTCGGCGTCGCATTAGGGAGGAGGAGGTGGTGCATCATGACCACGTCATCTGCCAGGGAGGGCTGGGGCGGGAGCGAGTAGGAGAGCGTCGAAGCGTCGCCTGCGGCCCTAACAAGCTCCAAATGCGCCCAATGCGGGATCACAAGAAGTGTATGTCTAGAGGGGGGTGAATAGACTATTTGTAGGAATTTAAAACTACCTCAAGCATAAATCAAGTGTTGACAGTTTTTAGCATACATAGCAAATCTAGAACACCCTACATATGCAAGTCATCAAGTCTATTAGCGGAAAGTAAAGACATTGCACATGGAAGTAAGGAGTAGAGATAGAGAGATAAAACACATGAGGGACACAAGATTTTTCTTGTGGTTCCAATAGGTGGCGCTATCGTACATCCACGTTTATGGAGTCTCGAACCCACGGAGGGTAACGGTCGCGAGAGTCCACGGAGGGCTCTACCCACGGAGGGTTCCACGAAGAAGCAACCTTAACTATACCATGATGGCCTACGTCCACGGAGGACTAGCCTAACTCGGGGTAGATCTTCACGAATTAGGCGATCTCCTTGCCCTTACAAACTTCTTGGTTCACTCCACAACACGAAGTAGGAGGCTCCCAAGCGACACCTAACCAATCTAGGAGCCACCACCCTCCAAAAGGTAAAAGGCTCGATTGTGTCAATGAACTCCTTGCTCTTGTTCTTCAAGATGATAGACTCCTCAAAACACAATCACTCTCTCACAGTGGAAGAGATCGATTGGGTGGAAAGCAACTTGGGGAGGCTAGAGATCAAAATTCATACGGTAGGAATGTAATGGCATGATCTCAACACATGAGTAGGTGTCTCTCTCTCTCTCAGAAAATAAGTCGTTATGAGTGGGGAACTGTTTTGAGTGCTTCTCTTCGAGTGAGTGATGGTGGAGGGGTATATATAGGCATCTCCAAAAATCCAACCGTTACACGCAAAATGACCAACTCGGTGACACCGATGTGTTAATCTCGGTGGTATCGAAGTGACCAAAAGGTGGAAACTTTTGAATCTCGGTGAGACCGATATAGCAAACTCGATTGCACCGATAAGGTGACCAACGGTTAGATTGCCCAATCTCGGTGACGCCGGTCCAACAATCTCGGTGGGACCAATATTGTGAATTTGCGTAACAAAAAGTTGGCAACCTAAACTCGGTGGCACTTAAGTAGAATTAGTTGCACCAAAGTGGCTAGGGTTTGGATGAGTCTGTCTAGGTTCTGGAATCGGTGGCACCGAGTGGAAAGTGTTGGTTGCACCGATTTTGAATATTTGGCTTTGGACAGACTTTTGTGGAAGAGCTTGTGGGTGTATGTGGTGACTATCACTTGTGCACGTATGAGCATTTTGTTCACCAACAAAACCTTACCCCCTTTTAATAGTATTGGCTTTCCTATGGACTCAAAGTGATTTCTCACAAATGTAAAATGTAGAGTCCTCTTCCTTGAAGCTTGGCCAAAGTTATTCCTTCTTCTTCTTCTCCTTGGGGATACTCTTCACACTCCTTTTGCCAACCCATCACTCCCTATGGACTTTATCTGAAATACACTAGGTAAAAGTATTAGTCAAGAGACAATGTATGTTGTCATGAATTATCAAAACCACCAAGGGAGCATGTTGTGCTTTCAATCTCCCCCTTTTTGGTAATTGATGACAACATACAATCAAAGCTTCAAATAGAGATATGCATGGATATAATGAAGACTTTGAGAGACTCATGACTTAGACTTGCTCCCCCTAAATGTGTGCAATCCATTTAAAGGATAGTTTCTTTGGAATGCATGGACACACATATAGTAGAAAGGATATAAAAAGTCATGTGTATCTAGGCTATATGCATCAAGTATATGTGAATGAGTTGTATCCTTGTTCAAGACTTCACTCTTGCAAACAATATGTGCAAGAAGCAATAGATCATCTTGATCAAAGATATGATGCATATACTTACCTTGAGTTCTTGAGCATTCTAGTAGTAGAAACACACTTGAGAAAACAATGTTAGGAAACACAAGAGTATTGTACCACTCAAAAAAGGCAATAGAACTCAAAAGTACCAAGATATGGAGAACATATATAAGGTAGTAAATCCTCAAGATTGATATGTCTCCAAGATCATTTTGAACTTTCTCCCCTTAGATATGGAAATAGTGGATCATCCTCTCCCCCTGAATCTTAATATGTAGATATTGGGATTGGATAGGGTGAGAAAAGATCTAAGATGAAAAAAGCATATTTTCCTCCAAACATATTTTTCTCCCCTTACTTTGATATTCTCACCTTGTAAATGTAATTTTGATGTTTTCCTCTCCCCCTTAATTTTATCTCCCCCTTTGCATAAGCATGTATCTCCCTTTAGCATCAAGCTTTGTACATTTCTCTCCCTTTGGCATTAATTTCCAAAAAGGTCATACGCATGGTAGGATACAGGGATCATTGACTAAGAAGGGATCCTTGAGAACAAGGGTCATAGAATGTAGGGTTCATAGAAATGAAAATTTGAGGGAATCATGGAAAATTATTTCTCTCCCTTTAGCTAAGCTGATGGCTTTTAAGACTTCTCCGCCCTTGAGTTAGGCATCCTTGAATAAAGTTTCTCCCCTTGAGTTTTTTTTGTGAATAATAAGGGATCATTGAAGTAACAAGGACATCACTAGAAAGATACCAATTGAAAAGTCACTAAATAAACACAGACTAAGATAAGAAATAAAATCGATGACTCGGGGATAAATAAATCGGTGGAACCGGGATGAAGTTTTGCAGCTCATCTGCTAAATCGGTAGAATCGAGATATTTGTGTCGGCGGCTCTGAGACAGAAACAAAAACTTGGCAATGAGATTTTGACATCGGAGACTTCTCAACCTCTGCCAATAACACAGGGTCAAAAGAAATTTTCAAGAAAATGCGAAAGGGTGTCAACTAGAGAAGATTTATGTGGTTCCAAGAAATTCTGCGAAATAGAGAATTAACCAACCAAAAACTTAACTAGATAATGGGCGGTGACTAGGTCACCTATATTAGAGTATATTCACTTAGGATCCAAGTAAGAATACTTGATCATAGGTCATACTCATCATTAAGCTCAAAATGGGGTTACCATTTTTCGATTAAGCATTTTAATGTCTTCATATCACTTGAGTTGCTTTATCTCGTGACTTGGAGTAAAGCTATATCAAGAATATGAGTACATACCTTTGAGTGATGTTGTTGACGTAACTTGTAGGTGAATTTGATGAGGATGCTCGAAGTTGATGAAGATCATCTTGAGTTGGGAGCAATTCTTGTTGTTTTCATTCACTTTTCACCTACATAAGTTAGTCGCGCAAGGAAAAACATGATATATCCAAATGACATGATACCAATTTGTGAGTCGATACCAAATGAGAAATATATGTCAAGGATATGTTTTATTGTCTTCTTCCTTTCATCATCAAAGTGAGGTTGTGGACACTTGGTCATGACAGGATTGCTTAAGATATGAGTTTTTGGCAATCTTGTGGAGGGTTGTTCTTCCAATTACCTACAAAGGGTTAGACGCAAGCCAAGGGAGCATAGAATTCCAAGATATATGATATTCAAGGTAATAACATGGAATGGACATTAAAGCTCATCCCTTCGCATGCATCCGAGTGAGCTTAGCTCAAGTTTGAAGCATCAATGGTGTTCAACTCACTCCTCAAAGGACAAAACATTTTTTCATCAAGTGGCTTCATAAAGATATCGGCCAATTGCTTGTTAGTGT
Source organism: Hordeum marinum (assembly GCA_022496015.1). NCBI lineage: Eukaryota > Viridiplantae > Streptophyta > Magnoliopsida > Poales > Poaceae > Hordeum > Hordeum marinum. The sequence goes on from CM039673.1 coordinate 255,341,180, forward strand.
GGACATGCTTAAGATTAATATCTCCTTTGGCAACATGATCACAAATGAAATGATGTCGAACTTGAATATGCTTGGTTTGAGAATGTTGCACAGGATTATGACCAATCTTAATAGCACTCTCATTGTCACAAAGTAATGGCACATTTTTAACATAGATACCATAATCTTTAGGCATTTGTGTCATCCATAAAAAATGCGAACATCATGATCCAGCAGCAATATATTCAGCTTCAGCGGTAGAGAGAGATACTGAGTTTTGTTTCTTGGAGGACCAAGACACAAGAGATCTACCAAGAAATTGACATGTACCCGAGGTGGATTTTCTATCAACCTTCTCACTGGCATAGTCCGAGTCGGAGTAGCGAACAAGATTAAAAGAACATATCTTGGGATACCAAATGCCAAAGTTTGGTGTATGAATCAAGTACCTCACAATACGTTTCACAGCCTTAAGATGACATTCTTTAGGTCCATCTTGATATCTAGCACACATGCAAACACTAAGCATAATATCGGGACGGGAGGCACATAGATAAAGCAATGAACCAATCATTGATCAATAAACCTTTTGATCAACCGAATCACCGTCCTTAGTGAGATCATCGTGAGCACTAGTGGGCATGGGAGTTTTCATACCTTTGCACTCCTGTATGTTGAACTTCTTGATTAAGTCCTTAGTGTACTTAGTTTGAGAGATGAAAGTTCCTTCTCTTGATTGCTTAATTTGCAAACCAAGAAAGAATTTCAGCTCACACATCATAGACATCTTATACTTCTCTGACATCAACCTTCCAAACTTCTCGCTAAATTGTGTGTTAGTAGATCCAAAGATAATATCATCCACATAAATTTGGCAAAAAAATAATTCACCATTAACCCTCTTTGTGAATAAGGTTGCGTCAATTTTACCAATTTCAAATCCTTTTTCAATATGAAACTTCGTTAGGCACTTATACCAAGCACGAGGAGCTTGCTTAAGTCCATATAAAGCTTTGCGAAGTTTGTAAGTGTGGTCAGGTTTCTTAGGATTTACAAAACCAAGTGGTTGCTTAACATAGACATCTTCAATCCCACCATTTAAGAAAGCACTTGTAATGTCCATTTGATAAAGCATGATATCATGGTGATTAACATAGGCAAGAAGAATTTGAATAGCTTCTAATCTAGCAATGGGGGCGTAGATCTCAGTTTAGTCCATTCCTTCGATTTGCATATATCCTTGGGATACGAGACGTGCCTTGTTGTGTACCACTTGACCATCTTCATCTTGCTTGTTCCGAAACACACATTTGGTTCCGATGATGTTTTTCTCATCCTCGGGCTTCTGCACGAGTGTCCACACTTCGTTCCTCTCGAAGTTCTGAAGCTCTTCATGCATAGCGTTCACCCAATCCGCGTCTTCAAGAGCTTGTTCTACCTTCAAGGGTTCAATGCTAGAGATGAAAGAATAATGCTCACAAAAGTTAGCTAGACGAGTTTTAGAGAGAGTGATTCTCCTGGTTTGTACGTCACAAAAAAATTGGTTTAGGGGATGATTCTTGGTCACTAGTGCTCGAACTTGGGTAAACTTCCGATTGTTGGATGGTGGAGCTTCTTCTTCATCATCACCTCATTCGTCTTCGTTGTTGTTGAAGGTGTCGTTCCCTTGAGGAGGTGGTGAAGGAGGTTATGGTGGATATTCATGATGCTCTTCCTCCTCTTCATCATCTCATCGTGTACTACTTGTGGATGCCACCATGTCATGTTGTGGTTCACCTTGACGTGAAGTAGGGGCTTCCACTTGAGTTGATGAAGTACTTTCCTTCACCTCCATGAGACGAATCTTGCCAATAGAAAAGTCTTAGCTAGCTTCCGAAGGGTCCTTATCACCTACATCATTTGGCAATTGTTGGATTTGTGAACCATTAGATTCATCAAACTTCACATCTACCATCTATTCAAATTTTTGAGTGAAGTTGTTGTAGACACAATAAGTGTCATGGATTTGTCACGGCAGATGTCCGGGTGAACGAACTTAGGTTCGGGGCAGAAGCGCAACTGTGTGGCGGCTTGAAGGGGTTGGTCGGAATCGAGAGACGCGGAGTTTACCCAGGTTCGACCCCTCCTATGGAGGTAAAAGCCTACGTCCTGCTTGTCTGGTATTGATGATGAAGGTGATCTCTCGGTTACAAGGGTGTTGTTTGCTACCTCTAATCACGAGAGCCTCTAATCTGTCTATCTCTAATCTCTTGTGTTGTCTAAACTTGTGGACTTGTGAATCTGTCCCTCTAGGGGTGCTCTATCCCTCCTTATATAAGTGGAGAGGGTAGGTTTACAAACAGAGTCCTACTAGGAGTAGGAGTAGGACTAGTCTCTCTAGAATCCTATTCCGGGTCTTGTTTCCTTCGGTAGGGAGTCTTTCTCTCTTTAGGCCTTCTCTTGTGAGCCACCTGGCGCTGGCTCACACGCTGGGTCTTGGGCCTGGTCGTCCTGTGGCCCGCCAGCCGGATCACAAATAAAACATCATGTCTTTACCGGGTCTCCACTGAGTCGCCAGGCAGGGTCATATCAGGGGGTATATCCCCGACATTAGCCCCCAGGTTAGCTTGAATTTATTCATGCTAAGCTCCTGAAATAAGAGTAACAAATATGTTAAGTGGGCGACTTGCTCCTTTGGCCGGCTTATAAAATGGCTCCTCAGAAATTTGGGTCTTTTCTGCATATGAACGAGTCATCTTGATAATCATCTTGCTTGTCAATGTCCTTTGAAAAATATTGAGAATAGAACACCCATATGCCATTAGTCGGCTTACAATGCTCTTGGCGGGTCATCTCCGCCGGGTCATAATCATTGATGATGCCGGGTCATTATCGTTGGTGACGCCGGGTCAAATAACTAGAACCCACTGACTTGATAAACATATTGGGATGAAAATCCATCTGATGTAAAACCGGACTTCCACTGTTGTGAAGCAGGGAGGCTTATATAAATCTGGCGGGTTATGCTCTTTTGATAACGCCGGGTCATAAATGTTGGTGACACCGGGTCTAACAACTGAACTCCATAATTAACATCTTCAAAATTCTCCTCAAAGTTTTTGATATGCCCATATTACCTGTAGCCCCCCAAGCTCCGAGATTATCCATGATAACTTGATGCTTTGCAAATAACATTTTGGACTGTGTAGCCCCCAAGTGTCGTGTTGTCTTGCCTGCAGCAGCCTGTGACTTGTAATTGCTTTATACCTTATAAAGCTTTGGAAGGTGTAGGCCCCAAGGGTCGGCTCATCAGAAAGCTTCGGCAGTTGTAGCCCCCAAGGGCCGGCTCATCAGAATGTGATGCGTCGGGTCTTCAATTTGAACTTCTTAATCTTTCAAACAGCCGAGTACTGTAGCCCCCAAGTGCCGGGTCGCACGCCTTCGGTGACTTGGGACTTATAATATTTGATTTGAGCGGGCTAACCCCCAAGTGCCGGGTCAGTAAAAATTACAGGGCTGGAACTTTAAAAATATTGAAAGGTCGGCTCATCTCCTTGAGACAATAGGGTCTTGTTGACAATGTAATGATTTGAAAACCGGCTTGCATTAGCCCCCAAGTATCGTGGTGCGTGCTTGCAGCGACATGGGACTTGCATAACTAATGTAAACTGGACTTGAATAGTGTAGCCCCCAAGTGCCGGGTCGTCTGCCTGCGGCGACTTGGGACTATGTAAGAATAACATGATTCACCACAATTTGTTGAATGAATCCTTAACCGTGGTTGTAATATAACCCAGAATGAATATCCTTGAATAATTCCTTTGTCTTTGACGTGAAATCCCTGCTCGTGGTTGCGGTGCAACCCGGCAAATATATGTTGGAGAAATCCATGAGTCTTGTAGATTACTACAGAGCACATTTGAAGAAATCCGAGAAGCGGTCAATTAGATGACATGACATTATATCTGACAGGGCGGCTCTTGAAAAATAATGAATTCTCTGAGGTGGATTGAAAACCCCAATCATTTAGTACTGGTTATCATAAACCATGAAGATCCAGCCAAGTTGGTTATTAAAGGTCCATTTGCTCTTGCAAAATACTTAATGGCGGCTCATCTTAAGAGATAATACCTGCAAAAATAAACAAGACAGAATATATTCTGCATTGTTGTAAGGGTGGCTTGAAAAAGCACAACCCGAAGATGTTATATCTTTCATCACATTGCTCCTTCTTTCATAATCTCGCGCTGGCCCGGTTTGATAAGCCGGCATGACATGTGAATATGATGAAATGTATGATGCTAGGTATGATGCAATGTTGACTTGTTAGCATTTTTGGCTTAAGAGCTGGTTGTTAGGGTTAGATAAGCTACACCCGGAGGTGGGAAGCCCCCTTCGACAACCAAAGTTGAATTGTCAACTTTTTTGGCGTAAGAGCCGGCTGTTAGGGTTAGATAAGCTACACCTGGAGGTGGGAAGCCCCTTCGACAACTATGTTGACTTGTCAACATTTTTTGGCTTGAGAGCCGGGTGTTAGGGTTGGATAAGCTACACCCGGAGGTGGGAAGCCCCCTTCGACAACCAAAGTTGACTTGTCAACTTTTTTGGCGTAAGAACCGGCTGTTAGGGTTAGATAAGCTACACCCAGAGGTGGGAAGCCCCTTTCGACAGCTATGTTGGCTTGCCAACATTTTTGGCTTAAGAGCCGGTTGTTAGGGTTAGATAAGCTACACCTGGAGGTGGGAAGTCCCCTTTGACAACCAAGTTGACTTGTCAACTTTTTTGGCATAAGAGCCGTCTGTTAGGGTTAGATAAGCTACATACGGAGGTGTGAAGCCCCCTTCGACAGCTATGTTGACTTTTCAACATTTTTTGGCTTGAGAGACGGTTGTTAGGGTTAGATAAGCTACACTCGAAGGTGGGAATCCCCCTTCGACAACCAAAGTTGACTTGTCAACTTTTTTGGCATAAGAGCCGGCTGTTAGGGTTAGATAAGCTACACCCGGAGGTGGGAAGCCCCCTTCGACAGCTATGTTGGCTTGCCAATATTTTTGGCTTAAGAGCCGGTTGTTAGGGTTAGATAAGCTACACCCGGAGGTGTGAATCCCCCTTCGACAACCAAGTTGACTTGTCAACTTTTTTGGCATAAGAGCCGGCTGTTAGGGTTAGATAAGCTACATCCGGAGGTGGGAAGCCCCCTTCGACAGCTATGTTGACTTGTCAACATTTTTTGGCTTGAAAGCCGGTTGTTAGGGTTAGATAAGCGCCACTCGGAGGTGGGAAGCCCCCTATGACAACCAAGTTGATGGAGTCAACTTTGTGCACCATCTTGTAAGTCGCCATCTTGTAAACCGCCATCTTGTATGAAGAAACGGAAAAAGCACCAAGTGACTTTATGATGATCCAATAAATCCGGGCACCCATGTTTGGATGGTGCATCACGGCGGTTCATCTTCTTGGGAAAATTTCTTAATCTTCCGCCAATAGTGTAATAGCCCCGAGGATTGGGTTTTCTCTTGCAAAGACCCGGGGTTCTCGTTGAAAACAACCAAATGAGTCTCGCCATGTCTATAGCCCCCGAGTCTTAAGTTGACTCGAAGAGGCGGCTTGAGAGTCTCCACTCATGGGCGAGGTTGACCGTGGCGGGTTATAGATGATCCCGTATGAATTGTTTCAATGATCCGGTTGATGGTTTTTCCGGCTGGTTGTTGAAGTGAACCAAACTGTAGTGGCGGTGACTTGTGCGCTTGTCCGTCAGGCGGCTCGTATAGACGAGCGCCACAATAATATGTTGATGTAAATCAGACTGTGGGCAGCGTCTTGGGCGCGTCCGTTAGGCAGCCCGTGTAAACGAGCCTGACACTATTATGCCAGTGTAGATTGGACCGCAAGGCGGCAATTCAGAACCGTTCGTTGGGCGGTTCGTGCTGGTGTATTTGGGCCCTGGTGTTTTGATGATCTTCGCAGCACTCATTGTATATCCTTGGTGTTTATAATACGATGTGAACCCGCGGAAGGTTGAAGTCGACCAAGGTGTTGTAAGCGCGGACGGGAGAATCAGCCATGGGCATTGTAGGCCGGCGTGAACGGGTGACTCGGCCACAGGTATTGTAAGCCGGCGTGGATACATGACTCAGCCGCGGACGTTGTGAACCGGCACAGCCGCGAGAGACGGCCATAGCGCTGTAAGCCAGTATGGATGCCGGTGCCAAATGATGCCGGTGCGCCTCCATCTCCGCGGTATGATGTCACTTTGGCAATGAATAATTTGTCTTGTGTAAAAAAATATTACAAAGACGAAGTAATTGTTCTTTGAAGGAATCAATATGTATGGATAAAATAAATTGGGTGGATAGCACCTGTTTCGTCTCGATGACCAGCTGAGTTATATATATCGTTCATGGATCATCTCCCGTAATTTCAATAGAGATTGAGGCACTCTCTCGAGGCCGCAGCGGAGGTGGTGACTCGGCCATGGCGGCTCGGAGACGGCACTAGACCGGGGTGGCTTGGTGGTGACGACGTATGCGTCAAAGAAGTCTAGCAGGGCGACTAGAGGCGGTGAAGGACCACAGCGTGTTTGACAAGGCGGGTCCCAATTTTTTTTCAACCGGCCTCCACCTCTATTCTTTTCCTTATTCTCCTACCGATCGCCTGACACGGGCTGAGGCAAAATAGAGCAGCGAGGAAGTGACCTGGCGGGCGGGGCTGAGCCGGACAGCCGGTCATGGCGCGGCGGGCGGAGAGAGACCCAGATGGACTCAGCACGGCTGGGGCAGGAACAAAGCTAGCTCACAGGCAGGCGGAGCAGCGTTGGAGCGAGCTCACAGGCAGGCGGAGCGGCGTTGGAGCAGGCTGGTGGCGCGGCAGGTGAGGCACGACATGATCGGGTGACTCGTGCAGAGAGACGGCCGCGGCGGCGCACCGGCCAGGCAGGGCATGGCGGTGGCTCATGCGGAGAGACGGCCGCGGCGGCACGCCAGCCAGGCAGGGCACAATGGAAGCGGCTCGTGCGGAGAGATGGCCGCGCCAGCGCACTGTCCAGGCAGGGCGCGGTGGAAGCGGCTCGTGCGGAGAGCCGGCCACGATGGTTGTGGAGCCAGCCAGGATGCGGTGCCGCGAGCGGGGTGAGGCAGAAAGCACAACAAGGAGCACGACCGTGGCCAGGGGAGAAGGCAAGGCACGGTGGAGGTGGCGTCGGTGACGGGTCGGCCTGCGGCATGGCGGGTGCAGGAAGGCAGCTCGACGAGCCTGCAGAGGCACAACGGATCCTGCACGGACGTTGCAACGGCCGAGCCGGCCACGGCATGGCACGACGCGAATGGGGCGAGTCCGCACGCGGCTGGGTACAGTCGCGCCGAGTCCGTCTCTGTGTCCAAAGTGTATTCTGCTTGCTATATCTTTTTCCTTGAACTTCTATGTAGGCTGATGTGGATGCAATTTTCTTTACACGTATCGGTTCCTGAGGACTTGTGCACATTAATTAATGGCAAATGGTGCTCTCATAGCGTTGAGTGATAGATTGGTGGGAACAAATCCTGTTAGATGATTTTGTACACGCATGTGTGCTGTGTTGGTTGATTTGACCATGTGATGACAGGGAAGGCACTGCTGATGTAGCGCAGTTCGCAGATGGGAAACAGACGACTGTTGCGTCTGGTTTTTTTAATCTTTTGCAGTTCCAGAGGTGATTGAACATGTGTGGAGCTCCTGATCATGGCTGCTTGTCCACCTACCACGAGCTGCCTCCATGTTGTGATGCGGGAGAGTGGCGCTTGCATGGCTCACCAAGCCGCGAAGTAGTTTGAACATGTCTCGTTCTTTACGTGCCTCAGTCCTTGCAAGACATTGATCCTTCCAATTTAGAAAAACGTGATAGCTACACTTCTGATTAGGAGGCGAATCCGAAAACTCTTGTATCCCAAAACCATCGTCCGAGTCGTAATGAGTTGGTTGATGAGATTCATGTGATGTACTGCGCCGTCGTCGAAATTACTTTTTGATTCTGACTTGTTTTATGCCGCAGCTGATCAATCTCGACTGATGAATTAGGAGTTGATGAAAATTCTTCCATGCCTGCTCTTGCAGATCCACCGGGTCGTAAGCTTCTCGATCCCTAGGAGAGATCCCTCCAAGAACACAACGTCACCGTGCACTCGCCCCACGGTGGGCGCCAACTGAAGTGGATTTGTCATGGCAGATGTCCGGGTGAACGGACTTAGGTTCGGGGCAGAAGCACAACTGTGTGGCGGCTTGAAGGGGTTGGTCGGAATCGAGAGACGTGGAGTTTACCCAGGTTCGGCCCATCCGATAGAGGTAAAAGCCTACGTCCTTCTTGTCTGGTATTGATGATGAAGGAGATCTCTTGGTTACAAGGGTGTTGTTTGCTACCTATAATCATGGGAGCCTCTAATCTGTCTATCTCTAATCTCTTGTGTTGTCTAAACTTGTGGACTTGTGAATCTGTCCCTCTAGGGGTGCTCTACCCCTCCTTATATAAGTGGAGAGGGTAGGTTTACAAATAGAGTCCTACTAGGAGTAGGATTAGGACTAGTCTCTCTAGAATCCTATTCCGGGTCTTGTTTCCTTTGGCAGGGAGTCTTTCTCTCTTTGGCCCTTCTCTTGTGAGCTGCCTGGCGCCGGCTCACACGCCGGGTCTTGGGCCTGGTCGTCCTATGGCCCGCCAGCTGGATCACCAATAAAACATCATGTCTTTACCGGGTCTCCTGTGAGTCGCCAGGACGGGTCATACCGCGGGGTATATCCCTGACATTAGCCCCTAGGTTAGCTTGAATTTATTCATTCTAAGCTCCTGAAATAAGAGTAACAAATATGTTAAGTGGCCGGCTTGCTCCTTTGGCCGGCTTATAAAATGGCTCCTCAGAAATCTGGGTCTTTTCTGCATATGAACGAGTCATCTTGATAATCATCTTGCTTGTCAATGTCCTTTGAAAAATATTGAGAATAGAACACCCATAAGCCATTGAGTCGGCTTCCAATGCTCTTGGCGGGTCATCTCCATCGGGTCATAATCATTGATGATGCCGGGTCATTATCGTTGGTGACGCGGGGTCAAATAACTAGAATTCACTGACTTGAGAAACATATTGGGATGAAAATCCATCCGATGTAAAACCAGACTTCCACAGTTGTGAAGCAGGGCGGCTTATATAAAATCCGGTGGGTTAAGCTCTTTTGATAACGCCGGGTCTAACAATTGAACTCCATAATTAACATCTTGGAAATTCTCCTCAAAGTTTTTGATATGTCCATATAACCTGTAGCCCCCAAGCTCCGAGATTATCCATGATAACTTGGTGCTTTGAAAATAACATTTTGGACTGTGTAGCCCCCAAGTGCCGGGTTGTCTTGCCTGCTGCATCCTGGGACTTGTAATTGCCTTATACCTTATAAAGCTTCAGCGGGTGTAGCCCCCAAGGGTCGGCTCATCAGAAAGCTTCGGCAGTTGTAGCCCCCAAGGGCCGGCTCATCAGAATGTGATGCGTCGGGTCTTCAATTTGAACTTCTTAATCTTTCAAATAGCTGAGTAATGTAGCCCCAAGTGTCGGGTCGCACGCCTGCGGTGACTTGGGACTTATAAAATTTGATTTAAGCGGGGTAGCCCCCAAGTGCTGGGTCAGTAAGAATTAATGGGCTGGGACTTTAAAAATATAGAAAGGCCGGCTCATCTCCTTGAGACAGGGTCTTGCTGACAATGTAATGATTTGAAAACCGGCTTGCATTAGCCCCCAAGTGCCGTGGTGCATGCTTGCAGCGACATGGGACTTGCATAATTGATATAAACTGGACTTGAATAGTGTAGCCCCCAAGTGCCGGGTCGTCTCCCTGCGGCGACTTGGGACTATGTAAGAATAACATGATTCACCACAATTTGTTGAATGAATCCATAACCGTGGTTGTAATATAACCCGGAATGAATATCCTTGAATAATCCCTTTGTCTTTGACATGAAATTCCTGCTCGTGGTTGCGGTGCAACCCAAGAAATATATGTTGGAGAAATCCATGAGTGTTGTAGATTACTACATAGCACATTTGAAGAAATCCGAGAACTGGTCAATTAGATGACACGACATTATATCTGATAGGGCGGCTCTTGAAAAATATTGAATTCTCTGAGCTGGCTTGAAAACCTCAATCATTTAGTACTGGTTACCATAAACCATGAAGATCCAGCCAAGTTGGCTATTAAAGATCCATTTGCTCTTGTAGAATACTTAATGGCGGCTCATATTAAGAGATAATACCTACAAAAATAAATAAGACAGAATATATTCTGCATTGTTGCAAGGGCGGCTTGAAAAAGCACAACCAGGAGATGTTATATCTTTCATAACATTGCTCCTTCTTTCATAATCTCGCTCTGACCCGTTTGATAAGCCGGCTTGACATGTGAATATGATGAAATGTATGATGCTATGTATGATGCAATGTATGATGCAATGTGTACTTGTCAACATGTTTGGCTTAAGCGCTGGTTGTTAGGGTTAGATAAGCTACACCCGGAGGTGGGAAGCCCCCTTCGACAAACAAAGTTGACTTGTCAACTTTTTTGGTGTAAGAGCCGGCTATTAGGGTTAGATAAGCTACATCCGGAGGTGTGAAGCCCCCTTCGACAGCTATGTTGACTTTTCAACATTGTTTGGCTTGAGAGACGGTTGGTAGGGTTAGATAAGCTACACCCGGAGGTGGGAAGCCCCCTTCGACAAGCAAAGTTGACTTGTCAACTTTTTTGGCATAAGAGCTAGCTGTTAGCGTTAGATAAGCTACATCCGGAGGTGGGAAGCCCCCTTCGACAGCTATGTTGGTTTGCCAAAATTTTTGGCTTAAGAGCCAGTTGTTGGGGTTAGATAAGCTACACCCGGAGGTGGGAAGCCCCCTTCGACAACCAAGTTGACTTGTCGACTTTTTTGGCATAAGAGCCGGCTGTTAGGTTAGATAAGCTACACCCGGAGGTGGGAACGCCCTTTGACGGCTATGTTGACTTGTCAACATTTTTTGGCTTGAGAGCTAGTTTTTAGGGTTATATAAGCTACACTCGGAGGTGGGAAGCCGCCTTCGACAACCAAAGTTGAGTTCTCAACTTTTTTGGCTTAAGAGCCGGCTATTAGGGTTAGATAAGCTACACGCAAAGGCGGGAAGCCCCCTTCGACAGCTATGTTGGCTTGCCAACATTTTTGGCTTAAGAGCCGGTTGTTAGGGTTAGATAAGCTACACTTGGAGGTGGGAAGCCCCCTTCGACAACCAAGTTGACTTGTCAACTTTTTTGGCATAATAGCCGGCTGTTAGGTTAGATAAGCTACACCCGGAGGTGGGAAGCCCCCTTCGATAGCTATGTTGACTTGTCAACATTTTTTGTCTTGAAAGCCGGTTGTTAGGGTTAGATAAGCTACACCCGGAGGTGGGAAGCCCCTTTCAACAACCAAGTTGATGGAGTCAACTTTGTGCACCATCTTGTAAGTCGCCATCTTGTAAACCGCCATCTTTTATGAAGAAATGGCAGAAGCTCCAAGTGACTTTATGATGATCCAATAAATCCGAGCACCCATGTTTGAATGGTGCATCACGGCAGTTCGTCTTCTTGGGGAACTTTCTTAATCTTCCGCCAATAATGTAATAGCCCCTAGGATTGGGTTTTCTCTTGCAAAGACCCGGGGTTCTCGTTGAAAACGACCAAATGAGTCTCGCCATGTCAGTAAGTGTGAGAGTTCGATCCATAACCAAGTAGGAATCCTTCACGAGATTTACGGGCAAATTTAGTACGACGATGCTTATCAAGAATGTAGCACTTTGAGACGAATACCCAAAAGTATCATCTTGGGGTTTGTTACCGGTGATAAACCCGTATGCCGTTTTATCGAGAAGCTTGTGCAAGTAAAGTCGGTTTGTGGCATGACATGTTGTTTCCACGGCTTCTGCCCAAAAGGGTTTTGGCATCTTGTATTCTTCAAGCATCGTTCTTGCCATCTCAATGAGTTCCGGTTCTTCCTCTCAACAACTCCATTTTGTTGATGTGTGTACATACCTGAGAACTCATGTGAGATACATTCTTTGTTAAGAAAGGTATCCACATGGGTGTTCTTGAACTCTGATCCGTTATCACTCTGAACCTTCTTGATCTTCACTTGAAATTGATTTTGTGCTTTGCGAGCGAAGTTCTTGAAGATCTTTTGTACCTACAACTTATCATCAAGAAAGAATACCCATGTAAATCTGGAAAAATCATCAACTATAACTAGACCATAAGAGTTTCCACCAAGACTCTTGTAAGCATTGGGACCAAAGATATCCATATAAGTAACTCGAGTGGTATCCTAGTAGTCTATGTTATTCTTGACCGGATGACTTCCACCAACTTGCTTTCCTGCTTGACAAGCGGTACAAAGTCTATATTTGTCAAAGATAACATCCTTAACACCTAGAATGTGATCGCCCTTGATAAGCTTATCTATATTGCGCATGCCTACCATGTCCAAGACTTCTATGCCACAACCAACCTTTAGATGATTTTGCAATGAGACAAGTATGAGGTTGGGCCTTTTTAGTGAAATCAACAATGTATAGATCACCTCTACGAATACCAGTAAAGACAATTTTATGATTATCAAATCGAAACACTTGGCAATCTACTTTAGTAAATAGCACATTGAAACTGAAGTCTGCTAGTCTAGATACGGAAAGAAGATTGTAGCCAAGGGATTCAACAAGCATCACATTTTGAATTGAGCTATCATGAGATACGACCACCTTACCAAGTCCATGTACCTTACCCTTAGAGTTGCCTCCAAAGGTCATGTACATCCGAGGACCTTGATTAGGCGTGATCTCTTGAAACATGTCTTTATCGCCAGTCATGCGATCCGTGCCTCCACTGTCGAGAAACCACTCTTTTCCGCCGGACATGTAATCCTTGAAGTTCACCATTAGACTTAGATTCCTCATGATCTACTCATGCTCGGTGTCAAACAACACATCTTCATCATTATAGCCATGATCTTCATTGTCATCATTTGGTGGAATATCCATGTCATAGAAACTAATAGACTCATTAGAATCATAATCATGACAATGTTCAAGATTACGCATAAGATCACGAAGCTCAAATAGGCATTTATCAAAGTTTGGATATCTAGGCTTCATTTTGTGATAAGAAATAGTTCTATGAAGAATTTCATCAATATTACCTAATGAAAGATTCGGATATCATTTCGTCAAATCAGTACACAAAGTATATGCACATGCAAAGTTCTTCAATTGAGAAAACACGAATCTTGGTAAACCTCTAACAATAAATCAAATAGATCAATAATGGCATTCTTCAAGTAGAGATAGAGAGATAAAACACATAAGGGACACAAGATTTTTCCTGTGGTTCCGATAGGTGGCGCTATCGTACATCCACGTTTATGGAGTCTTCAACCCACGAAGGGTAATGGTCGCGAGAGTCCATGGAGGGCTCTACCCACGGAGAGTTCCACGAAGAAGCAACCTTGACTATACCATGATGGCCTACGTCCACGGAGGACTAGCCTAACTCGGCGTAAATCTTCACGAAGTAGGCGATATCCTTGCCCTTACAAACTTCTTGGTTCACTCCTTAACACGAAGTAGGAGGCTCCCAAGCGACACCTAACCAATCTAGGAGGCACCACCCTCCAAAAGGTAAAAGGCTCGATTGTGTCTATGAACTCCTTGTGCTTGTGCTTCAAGATGATAGACTCCTCAAAACACAAACACTCTATCACAGATTTGGCTTGGTGGAAGAGATTAATTGGGTGGAAAGCAACTTGGGGAGGATAGAGATCAAGATTCATACGATAGGAATGGAATGGAATGATCTCAACACATGAGTAGGTGTCTCTCTCTCAGAAAATCAGTAGGTATGAGTGGGGAACTGTTCGGAGTGCATCTCTTCGAGTTAGTTGGTGGAGGGGTATATATAGGCATCTCCAAAAATCCAACCATTACACAAAAAATGACCAACTCGGTGGTACCGAAGTGACGAAAAGGTGGCAACTTTTGAATCTCGGTGAGACTGATATAGCATACTCGGTTGCACCGATAGGGTGACCAACGGTCAGATTGCCCAATCTCGGTGACACCGATCCAACAATCTCGGTGGGATGGATATTGTGAATTTGCGTAACAGAAAGTTGGCAACCTAAACTCGGTGGCACCAAAGCAGAATCCGTTGCACCAAAGTGGCTAGGGTTTGGCTGAGTGTGTCTAGGTTCTCGAATCGGTGGCACCGAGTGGAAAGTGTTGGTTGCACCGATTTTGAATATTTGGCTTTGTACAGAATTTTCTGGAAGAGCTTGTGGGTGTATGTGGTGACTATCACTTGTGCACGTATGAGCATTTTGTTCACGAACAAAACCTTACCCCATTTTAGTAGTATTGGCTTTACTATGGACTCAAATTTATTTCTCACAAATTTAAAATGTAGAGTCCTCTTCCTTGAAGCTTTGGCAAAGTTATTCCTTCTTCTTCTGCTGCTTGAGGATACTCAACACACTCCTTTTGCCAACCCATCACTCCCTATGGACTTTATCTGTAATACACTAGGTAAAAGTATTAGTCCAAGAGACAATGTATGTTATCATGAATTATCAAAACCACCAAGGGAGCATGTTGTGCTTTCACCCGAGCTAGTCGTCATGGCGGTCATGGGGAGGGCGGTAGGGCAGCAGTTCACGTGCCATGGCGAGTGTGCCCGTCCCATGAACCGGCCCGAGACGTGTGTGGGAGGACGAACTGGTAGCTAGAACGATCGATGGAGTAGCGGTGCGGCCATCGTGCTATGTGGTGACTGGCTGTGAGGAGCCCTGTTGCTCGTGGGCTTCCGGGCCTATGGCGGCGTTGGCCACAGGAGAGGAGGACCGGCGCACGACACCGCGGCCCATGGTCGTTGTCTGGGCGACGCGAGCAACTCGGCACTCGGCACGGGCTTGGCGAGCGTCAGCCATCGAAGCGGCGAGGCAGAGAAAGAGCCTGGTCTTAGGAAGACTTCGACCCCCCCCCTACATGGCATGCCAAATGTCGGATTTTGGGCTCCGCAAAACCCAAGGAAATTCGAACACAGGGTTGTGGGCAAAGATCCCCAACAGCCTCACCCCTCCTAACTCGCAACCCGGTAGCTTAGTTCGACGAACTCACACGATGGCGAGGGAGAAGATTGCACACGATGATTTACCTAGGTTCAGGCTGCTGCGAAGCGTAAAACCCTACTCCTGCTTTGGTGGATTGCCTCATGAGGAGGTTTGTGGATGAACTAGTACAATGGTGAGTCGCCTCGCGAGGGAGTTCTGATGGTCTTTCTTCTCTTTCCGTCTCCCCTTATTTGGAGCATCAGGGCCTCTATTTTTAGTGGCCTGGGTCCTCTTCCCTATTCGCTATGGTAGGAAGGGATCCCACAGCGGAAAAATTCGAAGGGGGACAAGGGATACACCCTTACCCTGACGAAAAGTAGTCTTCGCCTGCAAAGTAGCTGTTGGTGATGCAGTGGTGGACTCGGTGATGACATCCGTCCTGTAGGGCTCGTGATCTTGGTCTTATTGCACCAGAATGGAAGCCATTGGGGGCGCTTTGGGAACCTGCTTACGTCCTTGCCCCCTTTTCACCAAAGTGGAAATTGTCCCATCTGGCACGCTGGTGTATGCAAGCGGTGGTAGCTTCTTGAAACTATCAGAAAGGTCGAGCTCCGGGTGAAAGAAGGCGAGGTTGCTCAGGACCAGGAAGAGGGCATTGCACGCCAGCTTTTGGGATTCATCGGCAAAGGAGGTGTCCTTGTCCTCCTCATACTTCTTCAATGCCTCAACCAGACCATCAAAGAAGTTTCATAGCTTGACGCTGGGGGCTTCATGCTTGCCAGCGGAATAGGCCCAGCTCTTCATGTCCATCTTGGCAATTTGGGCAGTGGGGCGCTCGGCAATATCAACCATCCCTTTGATCCAGAGGTCACGCTGCTCAACCACGTTCCCCAAGCTCTCTTTGGCATCCTTCCAGAGGGACTCAGCATGGGTCAAATCCGTCAGCAACAGCTTCTCATGGGACTCGGCAGATTCAAGAGTGCTCTCCAAGGAAGCAAGCATGGATTTCATCTCGAAGATGTTACCATTGGAGACATTAAGATCTCAGCCCCTGGACAAAAGCTTTCACTACGCCTCCTCCAGAGTCGTTGTTGTTTTGCATGCCTCTTCCTTGAGCGCCTCGATCTTCTGGGCACTCCCGGCAAGATCCTCCTTCAGTTTGGCCAGTTGGTTTTCAAGATCAGCTTTGGCAGCAGAAGCAGCAGCCAAGTCGTCAGTCACCGCCTTCAGTCGAGCAGCAGACTCCGAAGAAAGTGCATCAAGAGCAAGCTTGTGGCCATCTTCCAACTCCTTGGTATGCTGTCGGACGCGATGCTCTAACTCTTCGTCCTTGGCCCAAAGAGTGGCCTCGAGGTTTCCTTTCTGGATGGAGATGCCGTCCTCCCTAGTGTCCATAAACATCTCGTGCCCGCCAAATGGGCCTTTTGGGCAGCGACATCCTCTTTGTCCATGTACAACATCTCGTGCTGCCTCTTGAGGGAATGGAACTGCAGGTTGCACCAGTCATCCAGTTCGCTTCCTTTGTTCCTCAGCTGCTGGTCCGCAAGCTCGGCTAAATCTCGTTGCTCCTGGACCACAAGCCCTTGGAGGCCATACCTATTCTGCATCTCCTTAAGCCTTGCTGCTATGGACTCCATAAAAACCAGGTCCTTGGCGGCATCAGCGGTGCTTGGGACCACTTCGACCCTTTGGGATAGTGGTGCCTGGATTTTGTTGATCTCCTCATAAAGATTCTCAACCACTAAGAAGGGCGAGTCAAGAGCTGTGTAGCTTAGTGGAGTGGTGATCAGCACCATATGACTTTGTGAAGACCGTGGAACCGATTCTAGAGGATAACTGGACGGGGAAGGCATAATGACTTGGAGGGGAGTCTTCTCTTCAACCTCCGATCTCAGAACATGTGCGCTTCTGGAACTTTGTTCCATTCTCTTCAAGGATCTCAAAATATCCCTGGCAGCCGGGCCATGTTCTTCCACGACAGCAATCTTCATCGCTTCCGCGACATCATATTTCCCAATGACAGCAACCTCCTCCAACAGTTCAGGCTCTTCAAAAAGTGGGGCTGCTGAATAAAACAACAAGACAAGGGTATGGAAATCAAGAATCAGCAAAAAGCATAGGGGAAGGGTACAAGGGAAACAATAACTCCGGCAAGAGGGATTCCCGGTGGAGAATGCTGTGTAAGGACCTCCCCTTCCCCAGCAACATCTGTAGCCGACGTAGTGTCCGTCGCCGCCATTTTAGCGATGACCCTTGTGCGAGCAGACTCCTCAGTGGAGGCCCTCGCCGGCGAATCCCCCTCGAGGTCAAAGGTCGACGAAGGATCTTGGAGAAGGAGCTCCACTAGTTGGGCCTCCCTCCGATCTTCCTCTCATGTTCCCCTGATGGGGGAAGAAGGGCGCCCTTCCTTATCCCCTCCAGAGGGCAAGGCCATCACTCCAGTATCACAAAGAGGACTAGGCAGGGGGCTAGGCACTGGATTCTATCCCGCTTCTCCAGCAGAACCTCCGCCCGTCGCGAGATCTGAGCGTGCAGCAGACTTAGCCCTATGCGCAAGAACCTCGTCGTCTTCATCCATGTCAAGGTCAAACATAAATGATCAGTGAACAAGATTAAGGATCGAAAGCTTTATGACGGAGGCTAATATCGACAAAACTTACTTTGAGGCAAGGAGCATGGATCTCATCACGTACGACACGGGCGACGGAGTCGCACGGCCCTCTTCAGAGTTGGAGGGGCAGAGCTCGACCGAGAAGCCGGGATTGCCGGTAAGGGTGAAACTGGCAGAGAAGTTGGGCTGGACGGGGTGCTAGGATCCACCCCATGCACCTTCTGTCGCTTGAACGGGGAAGCTTTTGCCTGGGGAAGGCGAGAGGACTGGCGACATACTATTTCCTGCCACCACCCTTGACGGTCGTCCTCCTCACCTTTGAAGAGCTCTGCGAAGATGCGGGGCCTGTTGGCTCCCGTTTGGTACGTAGACGGAGCCGACGACCCGGCTTCGAAGCTTGAGGACCCGCTTCGAGCCCCTCCTCCTCCACCTCCAGGTCCTTCACCCCTTCCGCCTCGCCCTCCACCGAGACCACTATTTCCGCAGATTGGGAACCTCTATCCCCAACAAGATCCAGTCCTGTAGTCTCCTTCGGAGTGAGGTTTTCGCCCTCCTTGTCAGAAGAGCTGTCGTCTCTAGGCCCCTCTTCTCCTCTGGAAGCCGCTCCCTTGGTATACCTGATGGCCTTGTTCTCCATGATTCTTTCGAAGATGAAGGCCCTCTCCGCCAGCTTGGTTGGCACAGTCAGGTCATCCTCCGGTTTGGCGGGCCTCTCCTCCAAGGAAGAAGTCCACTCCATCTCCTGCTCTAGGGTCGGTAGGGCCTAGTCGGCCTTAACTCTGAAGGCATCACATTCCGGCATCCATTGGAGAATCCGGTTCCTGGTGGAATTGCGATGCAGCGGGATGACCTTCTGCGGCAGACGGTGTGTCCCGAAATGGCAAAACAACAGGTCACATAACCAGCCGTGACTATAGGCTATCAAGTTGTTGGCAGGACGAGGATATAGGCGCATCCAATCAGCGGGGCTGTTGAACTCCCAGGCAAGTCAGTCTCTATTTTGAAACGGAATGATGCAGCAGCGGAGAAAATCTGTCCCACCTGTTCTATGGTCAGTCCGGTGGCCTTGAGGTGGATGATCCTATTGGGCACAAGGCAGAGCATGCTGTCAGTTGGGACAAGCTTCCCCAAGTCATTGTCACGCATGTTGCTTGTTGTCTTTGATCCAACACCAATCGCCCCTCCATTCTTCCCACTTCCCACACAGACTCCCGGAGAGGTACTCCTTCTTGTCCCGATGAATCCATCTTACATTTCCGGAGCGATGGGATTTTTCCTCAATCCAAGGGAGGAAGAAGTGCTTGAAAAAATCCACATTGGGGGCAACTCCAACAAAGTTGTCGCACAAATGGGCAAATATCACCATGAAAGACATCGCATTGGGTGTAAAGTCCAAAAGGTGGAACCCATATGTTGCCGTCATGGCAGAGAAGAAATCAGAGAAGGGAGGAGCAAACCCGCAGTAAAAGTATGCATATAAGAAGTAATAGGAATGTGAGGGCTGCTTCCCTTGGGGTTGTCCGGCAAAGTCACAGGTGCTCCATGCCCCTTTGTCACCCGCCCCCACATGTAGGCATACCTATGGATCATAGTTTTGCCATCCAGGATTGACGAAGAGGTGACCACATCTCCCTGCCGCCGCCTCTTGAGCCCTTCTGCCTTCCTCCTCCGTTCCTCAGCCGTCGAGTCCATGGACATGGCCGCCTTTCCCCCTTGTTGCCTGCCTTCTTCTGCCCCATTCTGGGAGCCTTTAAGGGCGGCAGGTGGCTTGGAGACACTCGGAGACGAGGATGGTGACGGGAGCGGTTTTCTGGCTTGAGGAGGAAGATGAAGGATAGAGTAAAGAATGCGAATGAGCAGCGCCCCTGCATGTTGTCCTTTTTATCTAGGGACTCGCACAAGGCTGGCTCCTTGGTATATTTTCGGAAAACTATCGTTTTATTACTGGCAATTCCTTTTATTCTCCAACGGCTCCTGTCCATGGTTGCACGACCCGCGGTTATTACGCGAAGTGGACATGCACTGTTTCGACCCCTCCACCGCGTGTCCGTGCACTATTTGGGACCTAACCCAACATGCTCGACGACACGTATGGCTTAGGACCGAGGGCTTCTAACGGGGTAAATGAATAGGGGTGTTCACTTTTCCCCTAACTCGTACCTCGACAGTCAGCCACCACCATCCGGCAGCCATGACCTGCACAGGCAGTAGATGGAAAGAACCCTGCCAGCAACAAGACAATACTCCAGCAAGCTCTACATGGCAGCCCATGTTTGGGCTGCGGCGCACCAAGCATGCCCACGACGCTTGCCGGGGACCAAGGAGCACTCGCTTCCCGGAAGACCCGACAGGACATCCCCCGGCAGGCATGGGCCAACTAAGCCAGCGCTAAACCACATCGCCACGCCCATCAAATATTGATGCGGTGTCGAGCCCTTAGGCAGCTAATCAGCCATCGCTAATCACGTGGCCACACGATCGAAGGGAAGTAATGCTCAGTCGACACCCGACCTGCAGCGTGTCATGTTCTTAAGCAACGACCTGCTAACCAGTGGCAAGAGCTACCAGGAATGCACCCCAAGCGCCACCTTGGTAAGTAATCATAGCATTTTGTCCTAGATGTCAGAGTTAGGTATGATAGCTCTACTTAGCTATCTAATCGATAGATAATGTCTCTTTTGCCATTGTGGTGACCCCTTGCACAATAAAATGAGGCCTAAGGCAACCTAGTTCAAGGTTGGCAACTCCTACCCCCAAACACCTGTACTAATGCAACCGTTCCATCCCCGATAGCAGCCCTTGCTAGGCTAGAAGCCGTGTGTTCTTCGTGCTCCCACAATGAATCCACCAAAAAGCAGGAGTAGGGTTTTACGCTTCGCAGCAGTCTGAACCTGGGTAAAATGCATGCATCATGATTGCCACGCCGTCTCATGATCTCCTCTCTTCGTGCAACATGACCCCCTATGGAACCACGAGGGATCCATGATCCCATAGAGGATCAAGAGCATCCATTCCCCGACACCTGTGGGAGGGAGGATCGATCACGGAGGGTGTAACGACCAAGATGCGATACTATCACAATTAAGGCTCAAGGACTTTGATGGGGATAGAAGCGCATCTCGGCATTTCGCAAGTACAAAATTCATTGCAATACATGTAAAGAGGAGATGAGTATATGAGTTGGCTTACACTCGCCACAAACTAGATTACAAATCCACATAATCATTGATACAATCATCTAAAAGACAGGGTCTAACGACGGATGAAATCAAACGATAAAAGAGACCAATGAATCTGTCTTGCTAGCCCAGGAACACAACCACGAAGCTTACATACTCATCCAGATACGTCACATACATACGCCCACATTCCTCATCGTACTCCCACTGGAGACGGGGAGCATCGACGGGATCGATCTCATCAGTAACTGTACCACTAGTGTTGTAGTAATCTGTGAGCCACGGGAACTCAACAATCTCATAACGTTGGTACCGAGACTCTATAAGTCAATGGATGAGAAATGGTTAAGTGGTGAGGCTGTGGCAAGCACTAAGCATATATTTGGCTGGCTAACTTACGAGAGCAAGACTAAATATGGTGGTCTACGCATAACATACGTGAACTAGAATGATCACTAAGTGATCCTGAACACCTACTTACGTCAAACATAACCCCACCATGTTCACTCTTAGTTCATGTTCACGAGCAGAGAAAGTCACTGTTACGCACACGGTCGGTGTATTTTTTCGAGTTTACTTCAAGTTTGCTATAACCGGGTGTTAAACAAATTTCCAAGTTGCCACATAACCGCGGGCAAGGCTTCTGGAAAAGATATAACCCTGTAGGGGTGATCCAACTCATCCATCACAAACTAACCACAAGCAACATGGAATAACCTCAACCGCAGAAAACTTGTGATCTCCTTGGAAATTTTGCTAGAAAACCTCAACATCGAGATAGCCCAAAGTATCCTCGGAATCCCTCGCGCAAGACATTAAGAAAGGTAAAACAAGTCTAGCAAGACCTCCCGATGTGTCGATGCTTTCAATAGGAGCCGCATATCTTGTTCTCAGGACATGCCGGATTGTCAAAACTTCTGGTAAGCCAATCATAGAGTTGCCCCTGGTGGCCACTTGCGGTTGACAGTTTGTACCAACACTCATGAGGAGCACTGGCCCAGGGGTTAATTAAGTGTCCACGGGGTTGCAAACCCCTTTTTATTTTTAATTAGGTTGTTAAGCAAATAGTACCAATGTTGGATCTTGCTAGACAAGCTTTATCCCTAAACAAATAGTCAAGGGGGTCCCCATAACAACCCTGAGCATGTTAGGAGCTCAAAACATGGAACATAAGACTATTAACAAGTAACTAGGGCGGCAAAAGTGGAAAAAACACCGGGCAAAAGGACAAGCCTTCCACCTTTTA
This sequence comes from Hordeum marinum, assembly GCA_022496015.1. Classification (NCBI taxonomy): domain Eukaryota; kingdom Viridiplantae; phylum Streptophyta; class Magnoliopsida; order Poales; family Poaceae; genus Hordeum; species Hordeum marinum. Next base: position 255,363,283 of record CM039673.1, read on the forward strand.
CCAAGTATGTAGACACATTAAGTTAAATAGAAATATATATTCAGATATGTCCAGATATCCATGTTATCACATGGAAACAACCGACGCTTACAATTAAGAACGCTATAAGAGGGGATGAGTAGCGGTAACTTAGCCAAACAAGGTTTTGCTAGGTAGTGGAGGGGTTAGAGGCTTTCGTGGCAATTTAGGAGGCTTGTCATTTAAGTGGAAGGTAACGAATCATAACGGTATAAGCGAGACAACTAGCATAGCAAAACTGGTATCGAGATCCAGGTATGATCGTCTTGCTTGTACGGTCTTCAGAGGATAAAGAGCTGGGTCCTCATAGGCGTTCTCTCCAAGATCCTCGTACTCCATCTCGACACTCGGTTCTACCCAAAGAGAAAAAACACCAAATAAACATACAACCAAAGTGCAATGCGCAACCAAATATGATGCAACTAACATTGCAAGCCTATGCTAGTCATGTTTCCCATGCAAATATTAAGTTCTTTATTATTCTGGACAGAACATCGTGATTAATTATTTCTACATGCATGAACATGGGAAATATGAATGCTCCTTGTAAAAAATGCAAATTCATATGTAGAACGTTGCAAACGGAGTAACGGAACTCACGATACACTCACTGCAAGGTACAAAATGTAACAGAGAAAAAAAACAAAGATGATGAAGGCCATGGGATATTCCATGGTATTCCAAGCATTACAATTGATTTTAAATGAAAATCTAGCAACAATAGACCTAAAGATGATGCAAAATCATTGGGTATAGCTCTCACAAGTCACAAAACAAACAAACACAAAATCTGCCCACAATCAGTAACATGCCATATTGCAACACACACAACAAGAGCTACGTCAAGATTCAGAGGACAACCAAGGCATGTACATGAAGTATACATAATTCTTAACGATTCATACCAATACAACAACATGAAAGGAAGCAAGGATCATTGGCCATTGAGCCCCCAAGATGGCATGTTGAAACAATTTATAGGGACTTAGTGAAAATTCCAGTTTTATAGAATTAGAGTTAACAGGATGGAATCTTGACAACAACAATTAAATGTTCTAGAGTGATTTTCATGCAGGAAAATTATACGGGTGATAGAGGACAACATGTAGTTCAATTTACTACATTATGACAACATCAAAATATGCAAAGATCAACGGCTATCATCCTCCCAACATGGCATATTGAGAATTACAGTTTTACAGACTTAGAAAAATTCAACAAGTGGCAAGCAGGGCACTTTTAACAGAATATCATGTTTGATGACAAATTTAACCAAGATGCAATATCTCTACATGCAAGCAATTGGTAGAAGCTAACATAGGACAATATGCTCAACAATACATTACATTGTGCCAAACCCAAAGGAGCTACATATGCATGTGAACAAACAAAACAACTTAGCAATGAAATAAATAGATTCAACACTTAGAAATATTTGAGCATGTGAAACAATAATATTTTGGACAATATTTGCAGCAATAATTCCACAACCAAACATGGATTATCATGGCATGCAAAAATATCAGGGGCTAGTACACACATCAAAGGGTAATTATCTTGTTCACAAGTTTAGCAAATAGTGCAAGCATTAAATCATGTGAAAATGACAAAATGACAAATTATCACAAAATAACATTTTCACAAACTTTCTCAAATGATAAAACTGCTGCCACACATGGATTCACTGTGTTTTTCTACCCCAAATTCATATATCACTAGTATAGGTTACTGTAGAAAAATAATCATTCAAACCACATTTGAATTTTACAAAAGTAACTTATAACTTAGTACATGCCCAATTAGAAATATCCCTAAATGTCATTGACAGAAATGGAATATCCAAATCTGGAAATTACCGTAAAAGAAAATAACTCAGAAAACAATAAAATTATAAAAAGTAAACAAAATAAAAAAGGGCCAACCTGACATAGTCACTAGGGCTCATAGGGGTGACATGTGGGCCTAGGGTCCACTATCAGCGGCTAAGAAATTAAAATGAAAAAGATGCCCGGGGTGGGTTCGACCACGGGTCTCTCAGATAGAGGAGCAGGCGATCTACCGCTAGGCTAGACTTCGGTTGTTGTGCAAAACACGGCTCCGCCTCCTATGTACAAGATGAAGGTATTGTGTTTCTTCTACCCTGACACACAGAAGAACACGATTTCGGCGGCAACGATGGCGACCACCAGCTTAGAGGAGCACCGGCGGGGGTGCGGAAAGGCACGTGAGCCCCGTTCCTGGTCCAATCTCGGCTCGATTACTCGGGGAGCAAGGGAAGCTAGGTGGGGCGCGGAAGCTTGCCACTTCTATCCATGGTGGACGAGACGAGCTCATCAGGCTCAAGCGAGGCAAGGCGAGGCTCTACGCGGGGCTGCTAGTTGGCACGGATAGGTAAACGAGTACGGGGCAGGGCGATCCACAAATCTGGACCAAAGGAACCTGAGTTGCTCCCTCTTTGAAGAATTCTTCACACAAATTGCATAGAGCATGGGGAACACGACGTTGACATGCACTGATCGATGACTACACGGAGCTAATGGAGGCGAGGATGGGCAGGACAGGAAAGGGTTCTGCCTCCACTACCTCGGGCATGATGCAGAGGTCGGGGATGCGGTGCAATGACGGTGACACAACGAGGATCTCCTGTGTGCCCCTGATCTAAAGCTGCAAGGGACGAAGAGGATGACGATGAGCCGCTCCGGGGTCAATGGCGATGTGGGCGTAGATGCAATAGATGGAGGGGGCCCCGAGTCATCGAACCACGATGACAGGGAGGTCAGAGACGCCCGTAGATGACTATCCCAAGCGCGAGCTTGAGCTCGGCCGAAGCACCATGGGCATGGAAATGGCGTGGTCTTGGGAGGCGGCTTAGCATCTGCGACGGGTAAGGAGATGGGAGGAATGGGTCGAGGGGATACCCTAGGGCACCGAGGACGTGATATATAGAAGCATAGGGCGTCGGACGCCCGTCAAATCAATCGGAGCACCGACATGGACCTCCTAGATGCTCTGCCGTACAGAGGAGAGGGAGGACGCTGTGCTAGAGGACTTAGTGGGTTGCAAGAAGGCTAGTTAGGCCGTGGTTGCGCTAGGGAGGGCAAGGAGGAGGCCCAGCTCACTGCCCTGTCTCTCTCTCCCAAAAGAAAAGAGGTTTTTCTTTAATAATAAGCTGCAAAACAAAATAAAATGCCAGGTAGGTTTACAGAAGAACCAGAGAGAAAAAAAATATGTTTTGAACTTACAAAACCAGCACTATTTAATAAAAATGGTTTGGAATTTTTTAGAAAAATAAATAAATCACCTTCTATTGCTATTGGAATCTGTTTCAAAATAGAATGAAAATTTTGGAGGGCATGACACGGTTAAGCATAATATTAAAATACCCTACATATTATTTGGCCGGTTTGAAATTTTTTTTCAGAAGAAAAGGCAAGTGAAATCACCACATATCTAGCATTGGAATATAAAGGAGTTTGAGGCATAGTTTTTAAAGGAAATGAAGAGAGGTTTTCTACACAATACAATCAATTTCTTGCAAGCATACAAACACCACAACACAGACACACGATCATAGCATATGATGGAAAAGAATGATTATGGAATGATGACCTGATGCCATGATGCAAAATGAAGTCATGAAGCAAACCGTATTAAAACCCAAACACGTGAGGGAAAAACATGGAACGTTCATACATGGAATATTACAAGGATTAGGAAAGGATTGCACTTGGGCGGTTACAACTCTCCCCCACTACAAGAGGATCTCGTCCTGAGATCTATGAATGGAAAATTTGGGATATTCGGAACGGAGAAGGTCCTCACGTTCTGAAGTTTCTTCTTTGTCGAAGTGATGTGACCACTTCACCTTTCGAAACTTGATTGACTTTTTGTGAGTCTTACACTCAGTCTCATCAAGGATAGCAACTAGATGCTCATGATATGATATGTGTGCTTGGGGATTAATGTCTTGGAGATAAATGGTGCGCTCGGGAGTCTTGAAACACTTCCGGAGCTGAGAAACGTGAAACACATCATGCACATTTGAGAAATTGGGAGGAAGCTCGAGTTGTTAGGCAAGGTCTCCTCTCTTTCCCACAATCTTGAAAGGACCCACAAAGCATGGAGCAAGATTTCCTTTGATGCCAAAGCGCCGAGTGCCCTTCATGGGAGACACTATGAGATAGACAAAATCATCGATCTGAAAAGTCATGTCATGATGCTTTCAATCATAATAACTCTTCTGACGGGATTGAGCTACTTTTAGATTTTCACGAATGAAATGGCACATCTCTTCCGCTTCAGTGATAATGTAATTCCCAAAGATTTGATACTCACCGGTTTCGAACCAATTGAGCGGGGTGCAACATTTCCTTACATAGAGAATCTCAAATGGGGCCTTTCCCGAACTTGCTTGGGAAATCTTGTTGTATGAGAACTCAGCAAATGGGAGGCAGCCTTCCCACTTCATGCCAAAAGTAATCACACAAGCTCTGAGCATATCTTCAAGGATTTGATTGACTCTCTCAACTTGACCACTAGTCTGAGGATGGAAAGTTGCATTGAAACGGAACATGGTACCCATTGCAGTCTGGAAGAAATCCCAGAACTTGGAAGTGAAGATGCTTCCACGATCAGAAGATATGAGTTGAGGAATACCATGCAAAGAAACTATCCTTGATGTGTACAGCTCTGCCAGCTAAGCTGTCGAGATAGATTCTTTAACTAAAAGGAAGTGGGTAACCATGGTTAGCTTCTCAATGACCACAAAGATGGCATCATTACCTCTCTTGGACTTAGGAAACTCAATGACAAAATCCATCTCAATATGATCGAATTTCCACTCTGGTATAGGCAAGGGCCTAAGGAGACCTGTTGGACGTTGATGTTCTGCCTTCACTATGCGACAAACATCACACTCAATCACGAACTGAGCAATCTCACGTTTCATGCGAGTCCACCAGAAGGTTTGCTTGAGATCGTAGTACATTTTGGAACTTCCTAGAAGAATGGAGAGGAGAGAATTATGTGCTTCATTCATGATGACTATCTTGAGTTCTCTCTTAGGAACCACTAGACAATCCTCGAAAAACAAGGTGTCCTTGTCATCAACACGGATGCACTTAAACTTTTGGAATGCTCTTGCCACACCTTTCTTTAGTTTCTTCACCATAGCATCAAGAAGCTAAGCTTGGTGGATCTGATCTTCCAAAGTCGGAGAGACTTGAAGATTGGCAAGAAACCCTTCAGGAACAATTAGGGGATTGAGCTTGCAGAAAGCTTCACAAAGCTCAGGTTGGAGAGGTTTGAAGATAAGACTATTGCAATGACATTTCAGATTCATTGTTTCTGCTCAGTGCGTTTGCAATGACATTTGTTTTACCCGGAGTATATTCAATGCTCGTATTGTACTCCTAGATCATTTCCTACAAACGTGTTTGCCAAATATTGAGATTCGGTTGAGTGAAAATGTACTTCAAGCTATTGTGGTTAGTCAACACCTCAACTGATCTTCCCAAAAATAGGTGTCTCCATGTCATCAGAGCATGAACAACTATAGCCAACTCAAGATCATCAGTGGGGTAGTTCTTATCGCTTGACTTCAGCTGACGCGAGTTAAAAGCCACCACCTTCTTATCTTGCATAAGAGCATCACCAAGACCCTGGAGGGAAGCATCACAAAACACTTGGAAAGATTTGGATTCATCGGGAGGAATGCGAACTAGAGCAGAAGTCAGCTTTTCCATGAGTGTATTGAACGCCACATCACACTCAGTAGTCCAGACATACTTGACACTCTTATGAAGGAGGTTAGACCAAGGCTTGGCAATTTGTGAGAAGTTATCCATGAATCTTCTGAAGTAACTTGCAATCCCAAGGAAGCTCCGAAGTTGCTTGACATTCTGAGGAGGCTCCCACTTCAAGATGGCCTCAACATTCTCAGGATGCACCTTGAATCCCTTGGCAGATATGATGTGCCAAAGGTAAACTACTTCGTCGAGCCAAAACTCACACTTATAGAACTTGGCATAGAACTGACGCTCTCTTAAGTTGCCATCCACAAGCTGCAGATGCTCTCCATGCTCTTCCTTGGTCTCCAAGAATACCAGTATGTCATCCAAATATACCAAGAGAACTCATTTTTATACGGAGACAAGACAAAGTTCATCATTCTTGAGAAAGTCGAAGATGCATTTGCAAGACCAATGGACATGACGGTGTACTCTTAAGAGCCAAAGCTCGTCCTGAAAGCAATCTTTGGAATATATTCTTCAAGGATACGGATCTGATGACAGCCCATCCGAAGATCTAACTTCGAGAAAACATTGGACCCTTTCAGTTGCTCAAACAACTCATTTATGTTGGGAAGTGGATACTTTTTTCCTGATTGTCTTCTTATTCAATGGGCAATAATCGACACAAAGTCGTTTCGTGCCATCCTTCTTCTTGACAAACGGAACACCACAAACCCACAGTGAAGAACTTGGTCTCATCAAACCCAGACGCTCTTGTTCCTCTAGCTGCTTCTTCAACTCTTTAAAATCTTTGGGGCCAAGCTTATAAGGGTGATTGCATACCGGTTCAATTCCAGGTCCGAGTTCAATCACAAACTCTACTGGTTCGTGAGGAGGCATTCCTGACAATCCTTCTAGAAAGACATCTTCAAACTCACAAACAACGGGAGTCTGAGATATGGTAGAAATTTGACCCTTCTCACTGAGAGAAATGAGACGAGTCATACCCTCGCGAGCAGCAAAAAGGAACACCAGGGTTGGGTGGGTGGGTGGGACAGACCACGACCACCGTGCTGCTTTTGCTGCTGAGGAGGACGAAACAGAGGTGGAAGAGGAACCCAATACTTCCACTGCTTAGGAACAATCTGAGAGCTGGACGAAGAAGGGTGAGAGTCTCTGAACCGCTTGAATTCTCCACCCTGAGCTGGACTGCTTCAAACTTAAGAGCCAAGTTATAGAACTGATCAAACTCGCCAGGCTCGTGAATTACGAGAGAAAGATGAAGGTCATCCCTGAGGTCACCTCTGAACTGAAAAATGTCGGACTTGTCATCGGGAACGTCTTGCTTAGCTTAGCGGTCTAGATTGTGAAACTCAATGTTATACTGATAGACAGATGAGTTTCCCTGTTTCAAGTTCCTAAACTTCTCACGCATACCCTCGACAAAGCTCGTCAGGATATGATGAGATATGAAGTCACAGTAGAAATCATTCCAGTTGACTACACGATCACCTTTGGAATCCTTGTACTGCTGCATCAAATCTGCCGCCTGACCCTTGAGCTAAAAGGTTGCAAACTGGACATAGTCCTCGGGCCTGACATTGCTGCACTCAAAATGCTTGTCCATGTCACGGATCCATTCGTCCATATCAAGAGGCTGATCAAAACAAGTGAAGGACTTGGGTTGGTTTGTGAGAAAATGGTTGAGAGTTACGAACAACGGCTGATTATTGAAATTCCCTTGATGACCTTGTTGTCCTTGACTCATCTCTTGCAAAAAATTGAGCAACATATGAGTATTCACATTGGTTGTGGCCATCAGATGTCACATCCCTAGCTAGATGTCATCGGACAACATGTGTGTGCATCATATTTCATTTTTGCATCAACTTGAAGTGGGGATTAAAAGAAACCCAAACCCTCATTTGAATCAAACCAATTCAAAGCATGTGAAAAACCAACTAATTCAAAATGGTCATCTAAAATGTCCCCTATGTCTGATAAATATGGACATGAATATATCATGGGCCATCTTAAATATTTGAACATTTATAGAAATTTAAAATAAATAACAAAGCTGCTGAAAATGCCAAATAAAGCTTTATCATTATTTTAGATTTCAAAATATCCTAAAACTTTTTACAGAAGTTTGAAATGTTCAAATTTAATTATATAAAATATTTGGAATATTTTATAATAGCATTTGTACCTGAAAAATAAATAAAATAAATGTTAGAATTAGAAAACAGAGAGAAAAGGAAAAAAAAGAGGAAGAAGCCCAGGGGAAGCTGGCCCAACTGGCCCGTGCCAGTCATCCCTGTCCTCTCGCCAGGAGGACAGGGGCACGTGGGCACGCGCTCATCGCGCATGGGCACACGCCCGACTACCTCCTTCCTGCCTGGCTGCTGCCTAGAGGGCTCTGAGAGCGCCAGCGCGAGGCCTCTCGTCGTGGCCCTCTTCTCCTCCCCTCTCTCCCTTGGGCGCTCTCTCTCTCGCGCGCTCTCTCTTCCCCCTCCTCCCATCTGTTTCCCCCTCGCCGAACTGAAGCCGCTGGCGATTCGCCGTCTCCCGTGCATCCCCGACCATGCCAAGGCGCCAGAAGCCCCTCCGGTGAGGCCCCGGATCTTTCCCCCCTAGTCTCGTCGCCGTTCCCCCTCCTCTAGCTCCGTCTGTCACTAGAGCCAAGAGGAGCTCGCTGCCGGCGATGGCGTAGCCGTGGCCACTAGGGCCACAGCTCGCACCTGACCGCGGGCTCGTGCTCGTAGCGCTCCCAGGAGCCCGTAGCCACCCCTAGCTCCTCCTCCCATGCCCTCTAGCCCCGTAACCGGTCCTGCCCGAGCCGCCGCCGCCGCTAAGCTCGTCGCCGGCGTCGATCCCGACCACCCCAACCCCTGGTTTGGGGCTAGATCGACACACGCTCGAGCATAGGCCCTCCGAGTGACCTCCGCCGTCCATTTGGTCACCGAAGGAGGGTTCCGACCCCCTCCGCCATCTCTGACGTCGCCGGCGGCTCAACGCCGGTGAGTCAACCGGTGCTGACCACGGGGTTTGACCCCAGGTCAACTGGCAAGTGGGCCCACCCCTTTTTAATTAGAATTAGATTAAAAATAATAATTAATTAAACTAAACTAATTATGTTAATGACCCACTAACTAGTGGGCCGAACCCTAATCTAATTAGTAATTAGTTAAGTAATTAACCTTGTTAGTAACTAGGTCACTGACCAGTGGGCCCGGTCAGGTTTGACCTGTCAACGTTCTGTTGACCAGCTGATGTCATGGTGATGTCATGCTGATGGAGTAATGACTTTTCTGAATTAAAATAATTCTAGAAAATGTTTAAAAATTAAAAAATTCATATAAATTAATCTGTTAATCAGATGAAAATAATTTATATATGAAAATTTATCAGAAAAATCCAATGAATCCAATGGTGCTATATTCATGCATGTTAGAGCAACATATGTAGATGAACATTGACATTTACTAATAGGTTAATATATGGAATATGAAATGGAGAATGATTTTGAACCTATATTCAAACTTCCTTCATTTAACATGGACAATAGTTGCATTAGTTCATCCATACATGCTGCCATGTCATGATCATGCATCATACTATTGCATTTGCATGTATTGATTGTTATTTACCTCCATCGCGGTAGGCTGTACTTCTAAGGATACCTCCGAGTATTCCAACGAAGGAGAAAACCTTCCCGCTACCCAGCAAGGCAAGCAACCCTTTTGATCATTCCGATAACATCCCACTCTCTCGCTCCTGCTCTTGTTTATTGCATTAGGACAAACGCTCACTTGTCTGTCATACACGGTAGATGAACCTATTCTTTTGCATGACCTATCATTGTCACAGTAAATAGCTAAACCTTGCAACCTAGCATACCTGGTAGATGCTTGTGCCATGATGTGCTTAGCTTACTTTGCCTGCTATGCTTGCTATGCTTAGAGTTGTGTCAGGTCTGATTCATCTGGGTGATGAACTGGAGTGAGAGAACGATGTTCTGACGTGATAAGCTGATGATGAACCCAATTTGGTAAAGGTAGCGAGGAGATGCTATGTAGGAGTACATAGCGGGTTGTCTCATTGGGACCATTCTTAGGAACTAAGTTCCGTGTTTGTGATCCAAGACTAGATACTACCACATGCTGGGCCCTGAAATATGACCCCGCTCGACTTATCAGTCTCTTAGTCCTTAGTCCAGGAGTTGCAAGTAGTTTCTGGTGTTTATAGCATGCTAGAGGCCGCACGTAGCGCTGACCCTAGGGGTGGGATATGACGCGGTAGGTAGTGGCACGGTGTACCAAGGGTCACCCGGATGGTGGGCTTGGGAACTCTGCGCACATCGTTTGGGGCTGTAGTGGAAACTTCGGCCGGACTTCCGTGCGGGTTCAGTCTCAAATAGGCAATAGCCTAGACTAGAGGTCTTATGTGATTGACGGTCGTGGTCGACTCCCTCGCTGGGCTTCCGCTTGAAGGTTGCCGAGGTGCATGGTTTTATGAGCACACAGCGATAAGTGGCGAGAGCGTGTCTGAAGAAGTACACCCCTGCAGGGTATGAAACTATTCGAATAGCCGCGTCCTCGGATATGGACTACTTGGAAAGCTTATGCTGTTCATAGATAATCAAATGGATACTCATAAAAATATCAAGACAAGTGTGAGTACCGTGGATGGCACTCTCCCAGGAGAGGGAAGTGCATCTATGGTGGTGTATTGTTATGGAGATAGTGGAATCGTGTGCGATATCTAAAATCTAAACAAAGAGTTAAAATTGTGTAGTCTAGGTTAGCCATGAGTCAAAGCTGGCATTGCTGCATAAACTCCACCACTCCCCTTGTTGATACATGAGCATGAACAGTCTAGGTCTGATTTAAAGACTTGCTGAGTACGTTTGTACTCACGTTTGCTTAATAAATGTTGCAGATGAGACTCAAGACCCATCAGGTGGGTTCTATCTAGATGTCGACGATGTCGAATAGCTGGTGTCCCAACTACGACCTTATGCCCTCTAGCGGGCTGTAGATAGTCACGCCATGTGTCTTTTTACCCTTTTCATCTGTCTGTACTCAGACAGCTTTATGCTTTCGCTTGGTTTGTATGAACTTGCTTGTATGACTTGAGTGTCAGGTCATGTGACCCCTACCTGTAAGAACATATTATGCAAGGCTCTTCTGAGCCTCTTAAATAAAAGTTGTGTTGATGTATGGTTATGTTGTGATGCCATAGTTGTATCTATGCATATCGTGCATGTCGTGCGTACGTGTGACGTGCAACGGTATTAATGGGATCCAACACCTAGTTGTCTGCCTTTAGTAGTACTCTTTATGGGAAACTGCCTCTTTGTGCTTCCACCGAGCCCTGGTAGCTTGCTACTACTCCGGACACATTGATTGACCGGCATGTATCCTTCTTTGCTGCTGTGTCTGTCCCTTCGGGGAAATGTCTCGCAGTGTAATGGAGTACCTGTAGCCTGCTACGACTCGTCTATGTGCAGTGATGACATTTATGTCCCACGGCGTAATGGAGTCCTTGTAGCTTGCTATGACTCGTCTACACACGCTTGAGGCCGACACCTGCATTGTTGGGTTACGTATGTCTGTTTCCATACGGATGTGCCACTTGGGTTCTATGGCTAGTCATGTCAGCCCGGGTTCTCTGTCGTTTGATTGCCAGCGACATGTTCACATACGTGAGCCAAAAGACACAAACGGTCCCGGCTAAGGTAAGGCTGCAGCCGTGGAGCTTACCGTGCGTGAGGCCGCAAAGTGATGTGATATGTTACAGTCTGGATTCATATGACTTAGGATCAGGGTCCCGACATCAGATCTTGCCAATCTTCCTGAGGTGGAGGTGGGGGTGGTGGAGGGTTAGACTGCTCCCCATAACGACCCTGATTCCCACGAGTTGATGAAGCCATCCCAAAGATGGACAAGAATATCAGCACACCATTGGCAAAGATGATTGAAATAAGCTAAATCAAATGTCTTGAAAGAAATTTCAATGGGATATCATCAATTCCATTCAAACTTCAGATAGTAAGAACGCCTTCTGCAGTATCATGATAACATCATTAGATCATGAAGCCACTTGAATAACACAACAACATATTGAGGTGAGAGTTTCTCGGAACAAATGTATAACCTTCATACATCTGTCGGAAGATGATCCTAGGTAACTACTAGAACTACCACCTAAGAACTTCCGAAATCTTTGGTTATGCAATCGGGTCCACGGATACACGGAGTTAAATACATCAATCAACTCCTAGTAGTAATACTACTCTCCAATGTATAACATTTGTCAACACACAACTAGAGGCCTCGGAAATTCATCTACCTCAGACCCTTGTAATCACTACGATACCAAGCATGGCAGTACATATGTAAGTTCTCCCCAGTACTGCGTGAAGCCAAACTCCTCTCGCCACAAATAGTATTGAAGCAATTTCGAACATCCTCCGTCCTGAGATACCAAGGAAACTGAATGATAATGATATGGCCAGAATTCCCTGGAGCTCTACTCCGCGGAACAAAGTCAATTTAGACAAGAGGCACCAAGAACAAAATTCCATCACATCGGCATCATATAGTTTCCAAAATACCCGTGTGATCCTAATTTTTTTTGAGTGAGAAGAGGGTAGAATACAAATTCCTAAGTCGAAATTCTGCACCAGAGTATAAAAGAGGAGTAAAGGACTCCTACTCTCCGATATAACGAGACTCAAAATAGTTTTTCACTAGACTCGACTCGGCCAACTTCGATCAAGAAAGGGTCTCCTATGGTCGGTATGGCACTAATTACTAACTTGTAATGACCAGGAGGCGATACTATCCCAATTAAGGCTTGAGGACCTCAATGGGGATAGAAACGAATCTCGGCGTTCCGGAAGTATAGAAATCATTAAATTCATGTAAAGAGGAGATGAGTTTATGAGTTGGCTTACACTCGCCACAAAATAGATTACGAATCCACATAATCATTCATACAATCATCCAAAAGATAGGGTTTGACTACGGATGAAATCAAACGAAAAAAGTGAGCAATGAATCTGTCTTCCTAGCCAGGGAACACAACCAGAAAGCTTCCATACTCATCCTGATACATCACGTACATACTCCCACGTTCCTCATTGTAGTCCCACTGGAGCTGGGGTGTCGGTGCACTAGAGTTTTTGGCTCTCCATTGCCCCTTACTCGTGCACGAGCAGTAGTAGGAACCTTGGCGACAAGGCCCGACAGGGAGATGCCAGGTACAAACACAGAAGGATCGAGACCCTCGGCAAAACCTTGCCGGGATGGCCATCAAACTCTTAGAGAATACAAAAGCCTCGGAAAGACCCGGCAAAGGCGAAGCCCCGACGAGGCGCATAGGCTAGGTGTCGCCGCGCCTGGGCACATGTCGTGGCGTCGGCAATGGAGGGACTAAGCGGTGCCGATGGGACGGGCTCCTGTCCCATCCCGTGGACAGTCTGAGATGCCTGACGGTGCATTAAATGCGCCTGTCCTACTCCGTCAGTGTTAGGTATGATAGCACTGGAGCTCTGTACACCCCGTGTATGCACTGTATGCCATTGTTGGGATCCCCTTCAGATTATAAAAGGAGGACCAGGGCGATACAATAGAGAACTTTTGGATTTTTAGCCTTCTGGCTTTTCGACTTGGGACCTTCTAGCTCACATGCGTGCCATGTGCTGATAGCGCTCCTGTAGCTAGAACCCTAAGAACACCCACAATGCAACGAAGTATGAGTAGGTTTTACGCATCTTTGCGGCCCGAACCTGGGTAACATCCCCGCGTGTTGTTCATCAGACCTGCTCTTTTGTGTGAGCCTTCTCCCCCGCTGAACCGAAAGGGGTCCCTCCGATCCCATAGGTGCTCGTTCCCCACTACATCTTTGGCGCATCAAGTAGGGGGCGATAGGTCGTGTGAACCTGTTTTGGTGACCAGTGCGCTAGTCACTTCATACTCATCATCGCCATGGCCCCCAAGAACAAGGTCCTAACGGCGGTTGACCCATCCGCGTCCGTTGTCCCTTTATCTTCATAGACAGGCGATGATGTAGATGCAGTGGACGAGGAGGCGAAGGTTCAGAACTTCCTCGTTGCTCCGGTGATCAAGACCAAGCAAGCGGCGACGCCCGCCGCGGAGACGCCTATGGCGGGGGCGGAAGCCCCTGAGCCGCTGGGTCTCAAGACGGAGCTGTACCGCCTGCGCGTGCTATGGTGAACTCCGGGGATGGAAGGGTATCTTCCAGGAAACCCACCCTGGCGCCTACACTGCGACCTTCCAAAGGACGTGCGCGAAGAACCGCACCACGGCGCCCGTGGTTCTCAACGTCCCCACGGGAAAGCTCATGCACATCACTCCCAAGGTGTGCATGACCAACATGCTCGCCAGCATGCTAGAGGGAGTGGCATGCCATCGCGGGACCGCGGCGGAGCTCCTTATAACACAGTTAGAATTCAGAGCACCTCGCGTTCCTCGTGCTGTTCGCTGCCAACCACATCGGAAGAAGCGATGGCACGAGCACAACTACTCCTAAACTTCCCTCCTACTGCGGAGAAGCTCGGAAAATGAAGAGCCACCATTCAGAGCCTCCTTAGTCTTGCAGATAAGTTCCGAACCACCGAGCCTGCTCACGCCAGTGGTGAGAAGGCCGGAGGCGGTGCGACCATGGTGCACTCTCCTCCATAGCAACAACACCGGTCAAAGACTCGACGGAACGACGCTTATGATGGTTACTCGACGGCATCTTCTGACCCACGGACACGCTACAACTAGTTTCAAGTTCTTCGGGAACGGGGGAAGGAAGACGCTCGAACTGCAATCGAGCGGCGGTGGGAAGCATGCCTTCAATCTGATAAGCACGCGGGGTCCACTATAGACAAGTCCATGCCAGGGTATCCTGTCAGCCTACCTTACGAGGTGGGTTGTCCAGCGTTTACACGTGAGCTACGGGAAGTCCAGTGCCCAACTATTGCACGTTCAAGCTAGAGGTCTCGAAGAAGTATGACGGAAAGACTCACCTGTTGGAGTTCCTGAGCCTCTACACCATTGCGGTGCAAGCTGTCGGGGGTTGCGATGACGAGATACTCGCCAACTACTTCCCGTTGGTGCTCAAGCCCAACGTCAGGTCGTGGTTGTTGCACCTGCCAGAGAATTCCAATGCCTCCTGGGTAGACTTGTGCCACGAGTTTGTTGACGCTTTTATCGGAGGCCACCAAGCTCGTGATCAAGAAAGCGATTTGCACATCATCCCATAGAAGGAGGGTGAAACTTTGCGCAAGTACATCCAAAGGTTCAGCCACATGCACCACAACATACCAGACGTTCATCCTGCTGTTGTTATCAGCGCATTCCATCAGAACGTGCGCAACCACAGGATGCTGGAAGAGCTGGTGATGAACAGGGTCAGGGATGTTGCCGATCTTTATGCTCTGGCAGACAAATGTGCTCGGGCTGAAGAAGGGAGGAGACTCCCCGGCGAAGACGCTAGCGCAGGGGTCGACTCTCAAGAGGAGGACACTGCCACCCGGCGAAGAAGGGTCGGCGGCGAAACAAGAAGTGCAAGGGCAAGGCCGTGCTTTCCGTCGAGGGATCCGGCAACCCCAGTACCGCCAAGAAGGGCAAGGTTGATGACCCCGGCAATGATGTTGCTGGGTGCGCCTCCTGCCATGCTATGACGACTGCCGGCAAGCCAGAAGGCTCCGACAAGCAGTATTGCAAGATCCATCACACCAAAGGCCACGATCTCCAAGACTTCCGGCAAGTTGAACAACTTGCCGAGAAGCAAAAAGCCGAGTACGAGAGGCGAGAGAAGGATAAAGGCTAGGATGGTGCTGAGGGGTCCAGCAAGAAGCGTGTTGGCCGAGGAGGTCGTTGTGGCAAGCCCAAGCAGCAAAAAGACCGGCCGACGCGTGGCCACGACAAGCAAGACGGTGATGATGATGACATCAAAGAGGACAAAGAGTCCAGCGAGCATGAGTTCCAGAAGGCTACATAGATGATGTGCATCGAGGGAGGTGCCTCGTCGCATTCCTCTCACCGCCAACCTAAACAGTGGGCACGCGAGGTTAACACGGCGGAGCCCTCTATCGGTGTTGAGAGACCTTTGAAGTGGTCCAACACTCCTATCATCTTCGACGTGGAGGATCACCCTGATCGCATAACTGCGGTCGGGTGCCTGCCGTTGTTGGTTTCGCCAACAATTCGTAACCTCAAGATGAAGAAGATGCTAGTTGATAGTGAGGCCAGCCTGAATCTGATCTCCCCTGATGTCATCCAGAGGCTGCAAATTCCTGATGAAGATCTCAAGCCGATAGGCAGTTTCCAAGGGGTCAATTCAGGGAGAACTCAGCCGAAGGGCAAGATCACGCTATCGGTGACATTTAGTAGTGATATCAATTTTAGAACAAAGAAGATCGTCTTTGACGTCGCCAAGATCTCGTTGCCATACAACGGCATCCTTGGTCACCCAACACTGGCCAAGTTCATGGCGCCACCTACTTCGCTTACAATGTGCTGAAGATGCCCAGGCCGATGAGTGTCATCATGATGAACTCCAACAAGAAAAGCGCACTTATCTATGCCGACCAACTCTATCGGGGGGTAGTTGCAGCACCTGCCACCAAGGCACTTGGTCCTGCCCCTGAAGCTCTCGGGGGGAAGAAGACCGACAAGGCCTCTGGTGCATATTCCAGCAAGCGCACCTCCTTGGGGTGCTGCGCTCCCATTGGCGATGTGCCAGAAAGCTCCATCGGCAAGAGAAAGAAGTCCAAGGCAGCTCCGCCAGAGACCAAGAAGGTGCCTGCCAAGGAGGATGGTACAGGAGGAACTTTCACCATAAGTTCCATCCTTGACAACAAATAGGAAAGCACGCTCGTCGCCTTCCTGCGGGCGAATGTCGGTGTGTTTGCATGGGAACCATCTGATATCCCCAGTGTTCCCAGGAAGGTGATTGAGCACCACCTTGCCGTCTGCCCACACACACGGCCCGTCAAACAGAAGGTCCAGAAGCAAGCTTTGGAGCGGCAACAGTTTATTGCCGAAGAGATCAATAAATTAGAAGTGTCTCGCTTTGAAGAGTACTCCATCCAAGATGGTTGGCCATCCAGTTGTAGTGCGCAAGGTGAATGGAAAACGGAGACTGTGCATTGACTTCACAGACATCAACAAAGCCTGCCCCGAAGATCCTTTTCCCTTGCCGCGCATCGACCAAATTGTGGAGTCCACCGCCAGCTGCGACTTGTTGTCGTTCCTTGATGCGTATTCCGGTTATCATCAGATTTGCTTGGCCAAGGAAGACGAGGAGAAGGCCGCATTTATCACCCCATGTGGTACGTATTGCTTTTTGCGTATGCCTTTCAGGTTGAAAAGTGTTGGTTCTACAATTGCAAGAGCAGTCCAAATTGGTTTTGAGCCCCAACTACATAGAAATATGGAGGCTTATATGGATGACATAGTGGTCAAAACCAAGGACAAGGCTACACTCATAGCAGACCTAGAATAAACATTTACAAACTTGCGCAAGATCAACATGAAGCTCAATCCTGAGAAATGTGTGTTCGGCATCCCATCCAGCAAGCTTCTCGGGTTCTTTGTTGCTCAATGAGGAATTGAAGAAAATCCTGACAAGATCAAAGAAATTGAGAAAATTGAAGCACCAAGACGTGTCAAAGATGTGCGTCGTCTTGCCGGCTATGTTGCCGCTTTGGGTAGGTTCATCTTGAAATCTGCTGAGCGCGCACTGCCCTTTTTCAAAATTTTGAAGAAGGCAGGTCCGATGAAATGGACTTCGGAAGCGGGGGCAGCGCTGCAGGATTTGAAGAAGTACCTCTCCTCTACGCCAGTCCTAGTCACGCCAAAACCACAAGAGTCGTTGCTTCTATATCTAGTGGCAACAAATCAAGTGGTGAGTGCTGCACTAGTGGCTGAAAGAGATGGTGATGAAGAAACAGCGACAGCAGCAGGACCGCCAAGCGATAAGCCAGGACATTCCCCGGCAGGGTCTGATGCCGGCAAGGAAGCATCTGCACAGTTGAATGACACAATCCAGAAGAAGAAGGTGGTGCAGCGCCCAGTCTTTTTTGTGAGCTCCCTGTTGCAGGGGGATAGGTCAAGATATTTTGGCGGGCAGAAGTTGCTCTTCGGCCTTCTTATGGCCTCGAGGAAGCTGCGCCATTACTTCCAAGCACATGAGATCACCGTTGTCACTCGCTTCCCGCTTCAGCAGATCTTGCGGAACCTAGAAGTTGGCGGTAGGATTGTAGAGTGGGCTTTGGAACTGTCACGCTTTGGTCTCATGTTTGAAAGCACTTCGACCATTCAGAGCAGAGCCTTGGCGGAGTTCATTGCAGAATGGACCCCAACGCCCTATGAAGAAGTTCCAGAGTCAACTCTCCCCGGCAAGGAAACCGATCAAGAGTGGGTCATGTATTTTGATGGGGCTTTCTCGCTGCAAGGTGGCGGTGCCGAAGTGTTGCTTGTCGCACCCACCGGAGAGCACCTCAAATACGTGATACAAATGCATTTTCCCCGGGAGACATCGACGAACAATACCGGTGAGTACAAAGGGATTCTT
The DNA here is from genome assembly GCA_022496015.1 of Hordeum marinum. NCBI lineage: Eukaryota > Viridiplantae > Streptophyta > Magnoliopsida > Poales > Poaceae > Hordeum > Hordeum marinum. Next base: position 255,381,630 of record CM039673.1, read on the forward strand.
GCCGATCTTAGGATCGCGACAGACCTTGGGATCAAGAAACTTATTGTCAGGGGTCATTCTCAGCTTGTCATCAGGCAAGTGAACAAAGATTACCAGAGTCCATTGAAGGAAGCTTATGTAGATGAAGTGAGGAAGTTGGAAGAATGTTTTGATGGCCTGCAAATGGAGCACCTTCCACTTGTAGAGAACAACATTGTTGATGACCTGTTAAAGTGTGCTGCCCTTATGTTGCGTGTGGAACTAGGAGCTTTCATGCTCCGACTGACTCAACCCTCCCAAAAGGAAGTTGAGTTCCGACAAGTATTTCCCAGCGAAGCTCCTAGAAGCCACTGGCGAGGAGGTTGCTGGGGACACCGTCAAGCTTGCCGATGAGCGTCGTGCTCTGGCGGAGCCTCTAGCTCTTTCCGTGGAAGCACACGCTCCCGCCAGGCTTGCCGGGGTGCAGCAGGCTGCGGCGGGGCCTTGGTCCCTCGCCGTTGAGATAAATGCTTCCTCAGCAGAGGATATGCCTTTAGTCCTTGTTGTCGAGCCCCAGGCTCTAGCTTGGGCACAACACATCGTCTGTTTCCTTCAGATATGAGAACTCCCTGAGGAACAAGAGGAAGCTGAGAAAGTAGCCTGCTGGTCTAATATGTACCAGTTCGTAGACAACGTCCTATACAGAAAGAGACCGAATGGCATGAAACTCAAGTGCATTTCTCGGGAGGATGGACTGGAGCTGTTGGCAGAGATACACAGGGGCATATGTGGCTCACAGATAGGATCAAGAGCACTTGCCAAAAAGGCATTCTGGCAAGGTTTCTTTTGTCCCACAACCCTCTAGGATGCAAGTGCATTAGTAACCAAGTGTGAAGCATGTCAGTTTCATTCGAAGAAATAACATCAACTAGCTCAAGCCCTTCAAACAATCCCTCTCTCGTGGCCGTTTTTGGTCTGGGGGCTCGACACCTTGGGCCCCTTCCCCCGTGCTTCCGGGGGCTTTGAGTACTTGTACGTTGCAATCGACAAGTTCACAAAGTGTCCTAATGTGGAAGAAGTGAGAAAGGTGACAACACAATCAGCCGTCAAGTACTTCAAAGGACTAGTCTGTCGCTTTGGTTTTCCCAACAGGATCATCACTCACAATGGCACACAGTTCACGAGTCGCACCTTCATGCAGTATGTCCAAGACCTTGACAGCCGAATCTGTTTTGCTTTCATTGCCCACCCAAGGAGCAATGGCCAAGTGGAAAGATCTAATACTAAAGTGCTCCGAGGCCTCAAGACAAGAACTTTTGATAAGCTGCACAAGTGCAGAAGGCGGTGGATTGATGAGTTACCGGTAGTTCTTTGGTCAGTCCGAACGACACCAAATCGAGCTACCAGCCAGACACCCTTCTCCCTCGTATATGAGGCAGAAGTAGTTCTCCCCACGGAACTCATATGCAGGTCACCTTGAGTATGCTTACGATGAGCTTGAGCAAGAGCAGTTGTGGCAAGATGACGCGACGCTCCTTGAGGAAGACCGTCTTCAAGATGCTGTGGGAGCTGCGCACTACCAGCCAGCTTTGCGCCGCTACCATAGCTGCAAAGTTAATGCCAGAAGTCTTGAGGAAGGCGACCTTGTTCTTCGGCAAGTTTAGTCCGCCAAGAATTCCAACAAGTTGATGCCAAAGTGGGAAGGCCCTTATCGGGTAGTACGGGTCACCAGGCCTAGCGCAGTTCGCCTGGAGACTAAAGATGGCATCCCAGTGAGCAACTCCTAGAATATTGAACATCTTCACAAGTTCTACCCATGAGGCGCGGTTGTCGGGCCTCCCGGCAACCACCTTTTGTACAAGTCTTTCTGCTAAAGCATGTAATCCTTGGTACAAAGCGAAGCGTAGACCATGTGCGTAGTTGAATAAAGCTAATTGTTCCGTAAATCTTGATTGATTCTCATGTTTCCTTATGTGCATGTTTGTCTGAGATATTGCATTGCACTTACTCCTGGCAAGATCTAACGGACCGCCAAGATTCCACATCCATATTTTCTCTTCTTGTTTTTTCTCAAAGGACAGAAGGTTACCTCCCGTCCAGCTTTGCCGGGGGGGGGGGGAATGTTTGTATGAATACCTCTAGGCAATGTCCCCAAAAAAATCTTGCTAGAAGGAGTATGCCAACGAAAAGATAAGTTGCAAAACCCCAAGTGAATTCTTGTTGTGGAGTTATTTTCCTTGGGCGATTTCAATTCTTGTATGGAAAACCTGCATGCATGGGAACCTTGCCATGATTGGCTGCACCCTTACTCTGTTTCAGGTCCGCTCAACGGTTTAGGTGGCTGCGCCGGCACTCTAGTTTCATTTCGAGCCCGCTCAACGACTCAAGGGGCTGCGCTCGCACCCTTATTCTGTTTGGAGCACGATCAACAGCTTAAGCGGCTATGCCAAGAACGCCGAGGTATCTTGCGTGCAGTGGCACCGCCAGCAGGCTGCTAAGGACCCGTTCCTCAAAGCGCTCACGGTAGGGCTACACACACCGGCAAGATTATACCGAGAGGGCGTAGGGAAAGTTCCATGCAAAGAATTAGTCTAACAAGGAAGAGAATATACACTTATTCAAAATAGGGTGAAATTTACATAAGATGTCGCCTTTTCCTAAGTACATCTTTATTTGACTTTCTCCCGTAGGGGATATTACAAGAAGAAAAAGATGGAAAGGGGAGGCAGGTTACAAGAAGAAAAAGATGGCGAGAGGCTCCCGGCAGAAGCCTAGCCCGACCCCTCTGGACCAACACTGTGTGAAGGGGCAAGCAAGAACCTGACCCCTCCTATACCAGCATTGCACGGAGGAGAGGACCAGCGCGGGCGAAAAGGGCGATGGACCCCAGAAACCGAAGTTCGCGGGCCTGCCGGAAGATCCAGCTAGAAGATGAGGCAGCACCCGCGACAAAGGCCCCCGACAAGGTTGTCCTACTAGGAGGGGGAGAGGCATGAGGCTAGCGGTGATGGTGTGGACGGCGGTCAATCCAAGCTCGAGTCATCGGGCTCTGACTTGACCACCCGAAGACCGGACTCATCGTCGTCGTCTTCACCGCTGTCCTCCTCATCAATCACGCTCGAGGAGGATGTTTTGGCGCCTCCCGAGCTCTTGTCACAACAGATGAGATGGACGCCTGAGCACCCATAAATCTTGACATAGAGCAGATTGGACTTCAAAATTTTAAAACAAAGGACGTGCCCTTCCTAGAGGTTGTGGGCGCGGGTGAAGGTCTTCCAGCCGCACCTCAGGAACATGATGCGACTCGCTAGGTACTCGACGTCCACCCGCATCGCTCCATTACAACAACCATGCGCCCGTAACCATAGGACGGGCGGCTCGTCGGCCTCCATCGCCCGGGCGAAAGGGCGAGGGAAGCGCAGATGGCTCTGGATGGGACCGGCCAGTTCGAGGACGAACTCTAGCATCGTCCCCTTGGCGTGGGTATCCTCAAGGAAGGGGACCGACGTTGAAGGAGGAGCTGGGGTAGCGCTCTGCCTCCCCAGACCTCGGCCTCCAGAACGGCCACGACCCCTCACGCCTCTTCCACCACACGCGCTCGGGCCGCCCTCTACCTGTGTGGGTGAAGCAGTGGCATGATCCTGACGAGAGCTCCTCCTTGGAGCTGAGGACGGTTCACGCCCTCACCCCCTTCTCATGGCTAAGGTCGAGCGACACTTGAAGGTTGGGAAGACGTGGAAGGGCAAGCTATGGAGGTTCACACTTGGAGGAGGGCGCTCACCGCCCTCGCTATCCCTCAATTTATAGGGGGAAGCGCGGGGGCTGGCTCTCCTCTGCTCCAAGGGTCGCCGCCCACCTCCAATAGCGGCGCCCTCGATCACGGGGCGAACAACAACCGCCCCATTGCTCCAATCTATGGCGCTGCAGTTACTGCCTTTCCCAGGGACTTTAAGTCATGGGTGCCTGTTGATGGCTCCCTGCTATGCATGCAGCGCGCGTGGCAGAAACAACCTGACACAGTAATTGAAAATTTGACGGCTGTGTCACGCACGTATCCCACGTCCCGCATTCAATGGGCATCGTGGGGAAGCACATCAAGCGCAATGATCACGACTGCAAGGCCCTGCCATGCATGCCCATGCACTGTTTGGGCCTAGCCCAACAACGCCTCGCATCTTGTGTGGCCCAGTCCCGGGGGCTCCCGTCGGTGCACTAGATTTTGGGCTCTCTAGTGCCCCTTACTCGTACATGGACAGTAGTAGCCACCTTGGTGACGAGGCCTGGCAGGGAGTTGCCAGGTACAAAGATAGAAGGATCGAGACCCCTGTCAAAACCTTGCTGGGATGGCCATCCAACCCTCAGGCAAGACAAAGCTCCGGCAAAGACGAAGCCCCGACAAGGCCCCGCCAGTGCACAAGCCAGGTGTCACCCCACCTCGGTACGTGCCGCGGTGTCGGCGATGGAGGAAGTAAGCGGTGCGGATGGGATGGGCTCATGTCCCATCCCGTGGACAGTTGGAGATGCCTGATGGTGCATTAAATGCACCTGTCCTACTCTGTCAGTGTTAGGTATGATAGCACTGTAGCTCTGTACACCCCGTGTATGCACTGTACGCCACTATTGGGATCCCCTTCAGCGTATGAAAGGAGGCCCAGGGCGATACAGTAGAGGACTTTTGGATTTTTAGCATTTTGGATTTTCGACCTAGGACCTTCTAGCTCACATGCGTGGCAGCTGCTCATACCGCTCCTTTAGCTAGAACCCTAGGAATACCCACAATACAACGAAGGAGGAGTAGGGTTTTACGCATCTTTGCAGCCCGAACCTAGGTAAAATGCCCACGTGTTGTTCATCATACCTACTCTTTGTGTGAGCCTTCTCGCCCGCCGAACCGAAAGGGGTCCCTCCGATCACATAGGTGCTCATTTCCCACGACATGGGGCGCATCAACGGGATCGATCTCATCAGTACCTGCACCAGTAGTATTGTAGTAATCTGTGAGCCACGGGGACTCAACAATCTCATAACCCGAGTATCAAGACTATGTAAGCCAATGGGTGATGAATGGTAAAGTGGGTAGGCTGCATCAAGCATGAAGCATATATTTTGGTGGCTAACTTATGAGAGCAAGAGTAAATATGGCGGCCTACGCATAACGAACGTGAACTAGAATGATCACTAAGCGATCGTTAACACCTACTTACGTCAAACATAACCCCACCATGTTCTCTCTCCGTTCATGCTTACGAGCAGAGACAGTCAAGGTTATGCACACGGTTGGCGTATTTCATTTGAGTTTACTTCAAGTTTGCTATAACCGGGTGTTAAACAAATTTCCAAATTGCCACATAACCGCGGGCACGACTTCTCGAAAGATTTAACCATGTAGGGGTGCTCCAACTCATCCATCACAAACAAACCACATGCCGTGTAGAATAACCTCAACCGCAGAAAACCTATGATCTCCTTGGAAATTCCGTTGGAACACCTCAGCCTCGAGATAGACCAAAGTATCCTCGGAATCCCTCGCGCCAGACATTCGAGAAAGGTAAAACAAGTCGAGCAAGACCTCCCAACGTGTCGACGATCCCGATAGGAGCCGCCTATCTCGTTCTGAGGTCATGGCAGATTGTCCTAACTTCCTTAGGCCAATCATAGAGTTGCCCCTGGCGGCCATAGGCGGTTGATAGTTTGGACCAACACTCATGAGGAGCACTGGCCCGGGGGTTTATTAATTATCCACGGGGTTGCAAAGCCCTATGGATTTTTAATTAGGTTGTTAACCAAATAGAACCAATGTTGGGTCTTGCCAGAAAAGCTTTATCCCTAAAAGAAGAGTCAAGGGGTCCCCAAAACAACACCGGGCATGTTAGGAGTGCAAAATATGGAACATAACACCGGTAACAACTAACTTGGGAGGAAATAGTGGAACAAAACATGGGGCAAAAGGCCAAGCCTTCCACATTTTACCAAGTATATAGGTGCATTAAATTAAAAAGCAATAGAGATTGTGATATCTCCAGATATCCATGTTATCACATAGAAACAAGCTGCAGCTCCAACTAAGAACACTATAAGAGGGGTTGAGCAATGGTAACTTAGCCAAACAATATTTTGCTAGTTAGTGGAGGGGTCAGAGGCTTTCATGTCAATTTAGGAGGCTTGACACCGAAGTGGTAGGTAATGAAGCATAGCGGTATAAGCGAGACATCTAGCATAGCAAAAATAGTGTCGGGATCTGGGTACGATCATGTTGCCTATAGAATCTTCAGAAGGATTAAGGCTAGGTGCTCGTAGGATTTCTCTACGGGATCCTCATACGCAGGATCGACACTCGGGTCTAGCGAAAGATAAACAACACCAAATAAACATACAACCAAAGTGCAATGCGCAACCAAAGATGATGTATGACCAAGTTGATACAAATAAGATGGCAATCCTATGCTACTCATGTTTCGCATGCAAATAATAAGTTCTTTAGTATCCTGGACAGAACATCATGATTAGTTATTTGTACATGAATGAACATGGAAAATATGAATGCTCCTCATAAAAACGATGGAAATGCATATTTAGAATGTTGCAAACGGAGGAATGGAACTCATAGTACACTCACGTCACGATACAGAAGGTAACGAAGACAAAAACAAAGTCGAGGAAAGTCATGGGATCCCCCTTGGTATCCCAAGTATGCCATTGGATAGAAAATGCAAATATAGCAAGAATAGACCTAAATATCGTGCAACACCATTGGGTATAGCTCTCACAAGTCACAAAACAAACAAACACACAATTTGCCCACAATCAGTAACATGCCATATTGCAACACACACAACAAGAGGTACAGGAAGATTCAAAGCACAACCAAGGCATGGACGTGAAGTATACAATATACTTAACAATTCATACAACTACAACTACATGAAAGGAAGCAAGGATCAATGTCAATAGACCCCACAAGATGGCATGTTGAAATAGTTTTTAGGAACTGCTTGTTTTATAGAATCAAAGTTAACATGATGACATCTTGAAATCAACAATTACATATGCAGGGTGATAGAGGACAACATGTACTTAAACTAACTACATTATGACAACATCAAAATATGCAAAGATCAATCGCTATCCTCCTCCCAAACATGTCATATTGAGAATTATAGTTTTACGGACTTAGAAAAATTCAACAAGTGGCAAGCAGAGCATTTTTAACAGAATGTCATGTTTCACAGAAAATTTAACCAAGATGCAGTATCTCTACTTGCAAGCAATTGATATAAGATAACATAGGACAACATGCTCAACAATAGATTGCATTCTGCCAACCCCAAAGGAGCCACAGATGCATAGGAATCAACAAGACAACTTAGCAACAAAATAAACATATTCCACACTTCGAAATATTTGAGCATGTGAAACAGTAATATTTTGGAGCATGTTGGTGGAAAGAATTCTACAAGCAAACATGGATTATCATGCCATGCAAAAATACAAGGGGCTAGTACACACGTAAAAGAGCAATTCTCACGTTGACAAGTTTCCCAAATAGTGCAAGTATTAAATCATGTGAAAATAACAAAATAACATATTATCACAAAATAACATTTTCACAAACTTACTCAAATGATAAAACTAATGCCACACATGGATTCACTAGATTTTTATACCCTAAATTCATATATCACAAGTATAGGTTGCTGTAGAAAAAAATCACTCAAACCACGTTCAAAACTTACAAAAGTCACTTATAACTTAGTACATGCCAAATTAGGTATATCCCTAAATGGCATTGACATAAATGGAATCATCCAAATCTGGAAATTACCCTAAAAGGAAATAAATCAAAAAATAGTGAAATACAAACAAAAAACAAAATAAAAAGAAAGGGCCCTCCTGGCATATTCACTAGGGCCCATAGGGGTGACATGTGGGCCTAGGGCCGACTCTCAGTGGCTAGGAAATTAAAATGAAAAAGATGCCCCGGGGCGGGGTCGAACCTGGGTCTCCCGGATAGAGGAGCAGGCGCCCTACCACTGGGCTAGACTTCGGTTGGTGAGCAACACAAGGCTCGACCTCCTATTTAGAAGCTGAAGGAGCTCAATTTCTTCTTCCCTAAGGGAGAGAAGAAGAACACGACGTTCGCGGCAACAGCGGCGACCACTGGCTTAGAGGAGCACTGGCCGGTGTGCGGAAAGGCGTGGGGGTCCCATTCCTGGGCCAACCGCGACTCTACTACTCGGGGAGCAAGCGCAGCTAGGTGAGGCATGGAAGCTCGCCGCTTCTGGCCATGACGGACAGGACGAGCTCAGCGGGCTCAAACGAGGCAAGGCGAGGCTCCGTTCGGGGCTGCTGCTGGGCAAGTATAGGCAAACGAGTACTGCGCAGGGCGATCAATGGATCTAGACCGAAGGAACCTGAGCTGCTCCCTCTCTGAAGAATTACAACAACAACAACAACAACAACAAAGCCTTTAGTCCCAAACAAGTTGGGGTAGGCTAGAGGTGAAACCCATAAGATCTCGCGACCAACTCATGGTTCTGGCACATGGATAGCAAGCTTCCACGCACCCCTGTCCATGGCTAGTTCTTTGGTAATGCTCCAGTCCTTCAGATCTCTCTTTACGGACTCTTCCCATGTCAAGTTCGGTCTACCCCGGCCTCTTTTGACATTATCAGCATGCTTAAGCCGGCCGCTGTGCACTGGGGCTTCTGGAGGTCTGCGCTGAATATGCCGAAACCATCTCAGACGATGTTGAACAAGCTTCTCTTCAATTGGCGCTACCCCAACTTTATCTCGTATATCATCATTCCGGATGCGGTCCTTCCTTGTGTGGCCACACATCCATCTCAACATGCGCATCTCCGCCACACCTAACTGTTGCACATGTCGCCTTTTAGTCGGCCAACACTCAGCGCCATACAACATTGCGGGTCGAACTGCCGTCCTATAGAACTTGCCTTTTAGCTTTTGTGGCACCCTCTTGTCACAAAGAATGCCAGAAGCTTGGCGCCACTTCATCCATCCGGCTTTAATTCGATGGTTCACATCTTCATCGATATCCCCATCCTTCTGCAACATTGACCCCAAATATCGAAAGGTGTCCTTCTGAGGCACCACTTGCCCATCAAGGCTAACATCCTCCCCCTCCTCGTTCCTAGTAGTACTGAAAGCGCACCTCATGTACTCGGTTTTAGTCCTACTAAGTCTAAAACCTTTTGATTCCAAGGTTTGCCTCCACAACTCCAACTTCCTGTTAACCCCCGTCCGGCTCTCATCGACTAGCACCACATCGTCCGCAAAGAGCATACACCATGGGATATCTCCTTGTATATCCCTTGTGACCTCATCCATCACCAAGGCAAAAAGGTAGGGGCTCAAAGCTGACCCTTGATGCAGTCCTATCTTAATTGGGAAGTCGTTAGTGTCGCCATCACTTGTTCGAACACTTGTCACAACATTATCATACATGTCCTTGATGAGGGTAATGTACTTTGTTGGTACTTTGTGTTTCTCCAAGGCCCACCACATAACATTCCGTGGAATCTTATCATAGGCCTTCTCCAAGTCAATGAACACCATATGCAGGTCCTTCTTTTGCTCCCTATATCTCTCCATAAGTTGTCGTACCAAGAAAATGGCTTCCATGGTCGATCTCCCAGGCATGAAACCAAACTGATTTTTGGTCACGCTTGTCATTCTTCTTACACGGTGCTCAATGACTCTCTCCCATAGCTTCATTGTATGACTCATCAGCTTAATTCCACGGTAATTAGTACAACTCTGAACATTCCCCTTGTTCTTGAAGATTGGTACTAATATACTCCGTCTCCATTCTTCTGGCATCTTGTTTGCCCGAAAAATGAGGTTGAAAAGTTTGGTTAGCCATACTATCGCTATGTCCCCGAGGCCTCTCCACACCTCAATGGGGATACAATCAGGGCCCATCGCCTTGCCTCCTTTCATCCTCTTTAAAGCCTCCTTGACCTCCGACTCCTGGATTCGCCTCACAAAACGCCTGCTAGTATCATCAAAGGAGTCATGCAGATCAATGGTAGAGCTCTCACTCTCCCCATTGAACAACTTGTCAAAGTACTCCCGCCATCTATGCTTAATCTCCTCGTTCTTCACCAGGAGTTGATCTGCTTCGTCCTTGATGCACTTGATTTGGTCAACATCCCTCGTCTTCCTCTCTCGGCTCTTGGCCATCTTATAGATGTCCCTTTCGCCTTCCTTCGTGTCTAACCTTTGGTAGAGTTCCTCATACGCCCGACCCCTTGCTTCACTCACAGCTCGCTTTGCGGCCTTCTTTGCCATCTGGTACTTCTCTATGTTGTCTGCACTTCTCTATGCTCCCTCTCTGAAGAATTCTTCATAGAAATTGCGTAGAGCGTGGGAAGCACGACATTGACATGCACCAATCGATGACTACATGGAGCTAATGGAGGTGAGGATGGATATGACAGGAGAGGGTTGTACTTCCACTACCTCCCGCACAACACATAGGTCGAAGAGGACGACGAAGAGCCACTCCGGGGTCAATGGCGATGCGGACGTAGACGCACGAGATGGAGGGCCCCCCGGTTCATCGAAGCATGACGACAGGGAGGTCAGAGACGCGCGCGAACGGCTATCCTAAGCGCGAGCTTGAGCTCGGCCGGAGCACCGAGAGCATGGCGACGGCATGGGCTTGGGAGGAGGCTTACCAGCAGCGACAGGGAAGGAGAAGGGAGGAATGGACAGACGGGTTACCATAGGGCGCCGTCAAATAAACCGGAGCACCGAAGTGGACCTCCTGGATGCTCTGCAATACAGAGGAAAGGGATGATGTTGCGCTAGCGAACTTAGTCGGCTGCGGGGAGGCTAGTTGGGTCATGGCTGCGCCAGGAAGGGCAAGGAGGAGGCCCAGCTCACTGCCCTCTCTCTCTCCCGAAAGCAAATAGGTTTTTCTTTAATAATAAGCAGCAAAACAAAATAAAATGCCAGGCAGGTTTGGAGAAGAACAAGAGAGAAAGAAAATATGTTTTGAACTTAAAAAACCAGCACTATTTAATAAATATGCTTTGGGCATTTTTAGAGAAAATAATTAAATTACCTTTTATTTCTATTGGAATCTGTTTCAAAATTAAAATAAAATGTTGGAGGACATGACATGGTTAAGCATAATATTAAAATACCCTATAGATTATTTGGCAGGTTTGCAACATTTTATTTGGGAAGAAAAGGCAAGTGAAATAACTAGATATCTAGCATTGAAATATAAAGGAGTTTGGGGCATAGTTTTTAAAGGAATTGAAGAGAGGTTTTCTACACAATACAATCACTTGCTTGCAAGCACACAAAGACCACAACACACACATAATCACAGCATATGAAGCAAAAGAATGATTAAGGAATGTTGACATGATGCCATGATGCAAAATAAAGTCATGAAGCAAACTTTGTTAAAACCCAAACACACGAGGGCTAACCATGGAAGATTCATACATGGAATATTACAAGGATTAGTAAAGTATTGCACTTAGGCTGTTACAAAGGGCCTCTACATCAACCTTGCTCCTCCTATAATGATGTGTGAGTAGTTTACCACATACCTTTGGGTCCATATCTAGTACCTAGATGTCTCTCTCTCCCTCTCTCTATCTCTCTCTCTCTGATGTTCAATACAAAGTTCACCGGGATTCCCATGGTGATCTATTCAATGTAATCTTCTTTGCAACGTGTTTGTTCAGATACGATGAATTGTGGGTTTATGTTCATATTATGCATGAAAATATATTGAGTCTTCTCTGAATTCTTATATGCATGATTGTTATAGCTTCGTATCTCTCTGTGATCTATCGGTTTGGTTTGGCCAACTAGATTGATTTATCTCCTCCGGTAGTGGTGCGTTGTGGTGGGTTTAATCTTCAGTGCTCTATCCTCGTGATAGAAGGGAACAATACACGTATTGTATTACTGCTATTAAGGGAAAAACAATGGGGTTTATTCATATTGATTTGATATACTTTGTCTACATCATGTCATCTTGCTCCAAGCATTACTCTATTTTTACTTAATACTCTTGATGCATGCTGGATAGCGGTCGATGGGTGGAGTAATAGTAGTAGACGCTGGAAGGAGTTAGTCTAGTTGTTTATGGATGTGATGCCTATATACATGATCATTGCCTTGAATAAATATTGCATAACTATTTGCTTTTCTATCAATTGCCCAACAGTAATTTGTTTACCCACCATATTCTTTCTTCGAGAGAACCCTATAGTGAAAACTATGGCCCCCGGGTCTTCACAAAATATATTACAAAAAATACAAAAATATTTATTCTATTTATTTGTTGTTATTGTTGTTTTATATTTATATTATCTATCTATCACTACTTATCGCTTCCAAGTAACAAGTTCAAGGGGCTTGACAACCCTCTTGCCAGCATTGGGTGCAAGTGTTTGCTCTTTTGTGTGTAGGTGTTGAAGACGGGAATTTGCGTGGTAGTCCTATTGGTTCGATAACCTTGAGTCTCACTGTGGGAAATATTAATCTCTACTAGGATGCATCTCCTCTCCTCTTTATGGGGAAAATTCAACGCAGTTTACATGTAACAGGAAGAATTTCTAGCACTACTTCAAGGGACACTACTGGAGGAAGGTCGTGAGACAACCCATCGACCAGACACCCTTTGACCAAACTATGTGCAATCCATCAACACAAACAGTATAGATCTAGCTCTATGTCCAATAACAAGAACTGTGTGCGATGGTGGATCCATCAAATACGATTTCGAAGAGACTTATGTGTGTGACACGTGGCATACAGTTGGTTCTTATGAACTGTTTGCGATTAGCCAAGATAACACAAACGGTTAACAAAATATATATGCATGTGAAGTACGACATACAGTTCATTCCGATAAAGTATTAGCATTGATCCAGCAAAACACAAATGATATAGCATAATAACGTGTGTGCGATACCCAACAAATCTTTAATTCAATAGAATTGTTTGGGAAGACCAATAATATCCCAAACGATTTATCCTGACAAGATGTGTGTGTTGTGGGAAAACGGTTGCTGCTAAAAATTGTATGAGATGTGATTTGCTCTGTTTGCACAACATCTATGTTGTGTCTACGGAACACCAACATTGTTGCATATCCAACCTGAACATCCAATTACATAAGTGACTAAACAACACATGTACATTCCTAAATATAAATTTACAATAAGTTTACGATCATCAAATCATATTGTTCTTGCAACGAAGTTTGCCACCACTTCTCTCCTTGTGGCTATCACTCACCGTCTCGAGGAAGGAGGAACTTCCTCATGTCAACGATCCTCATGTACATCTCGTAACTTGTGTACACATCCTTGGCCGCATACTTGATGTGGTCTTCATCTAGTTCGTTCATCCAGGCCTTGTGCCAAATAGACTTGCCCTTGTCGCACTTAGCCTTCATGTCTCTATAGTAGGGGTCGATGATTGTCGCAGTGAGGTCAACCAGGGAGTCTTTCTACTTCTTCTTCTCGCTGCACTAGACCCTATACTGACCTTGGATGTTCACAAGCTTCTAGGATGACAAGCTCAAAGTCTTGAGCACCATTCGATCATTGGTTGTGTCCACCGTTGTGAACCTATAGTTAGGGATGTTGAAAAACCTGGCAAAACGCTCACAAGTCCTTGTGTCCAGGCAGTAGTGGTAGACGAGCATGTGATGGCCCACACACAACTGGGCAACGACAACCTTCTGATCATGCCCCAGGGCGATATGGTACAGGACTTTTGGACTTTTGTACTCTTGGGCTTTTGCACTTTCAAGGGCCCTCTAGCGCACACGTGTGGCAGTGGCTCGCAGCATCCCTGTAGCGAGAACCCTAAGAACACTCTCAATACCACCAAGCAGGAGTAGGGTTTTACGCATCCGTGTGGCCTGAACCTGGGTAAAGATCCCCGCGTGCTTTTCATCAGACCGGCTCTTCACACAATATGCCCCCCCGGCAAATCGAAAGGGATCCTCGTGATCCCATAGGTGTTCGTTCTCCATGACAGCTCGCACGCTCGATATCAAGCGACACCCAAAGAGTATCATCTTAAGGCCGTGAAAAGAATTGTGAGATACTAGATACATACACCAAATTTTGGAATTTAGTATCCGAAGGAATCTTATTTTAACGTTGTTGTCTATTTTGACTCGGACTATGCCGGAGATAAGGTTGATAGAAAAACCACCTCGGGTAATTGTCAATTTAGTGGGAGATCTCTTGTATCTTGGTCATCGAAGAATCAAAACTCAGTATCTCTATCCATAGCCGAAGTGGAATACATTGTTGCTGAATCATGTTGTGCGCAATTGTTATGTTGACTAAAACTCTTAAGGGTAAAGATAAACATGTGAAACATGTTATGTTGTTATGTGACAATAAGAGTGCTATTAAGATTGCTCATAATCCCGTGCAACACTCTCAAACTAAACATATTCATGTTTTTCATCATTTCATTCATGATCATGTTGCCAAAGGAGATATCAATCTTAAGCATGTTCGCACTAACAAAGAATCGGTCGATATCTTTACCATGCCACTTGATGAGAAAGTTTTTGTCACTTGAGGAGTGATTTGAACATCATCGATGCTTCAAACTTGAGCTAGGCTCACTTGGGTGCATGCAAGGGCATGAGCTTACTTGACTATTCCATGAGGCTATTGATATGACACTACATTATGCCTTGTAAATCTATGCTCACTTGTGTTGCATCTAATCTGTTGTATGTACTTGTAGGAACTACACTTCACAAGGTTGCCATCGACTCATACCAAAAGTAGTCTTGTCATGACCAAGTATCAACAACCCATCTTTGTGATGAAGGAAGACGACAACTCAAACCATATCCTTAACAACTATTTGTTGAAAAAATTCACTCTTATCATTTGGATATACCATTTTCTTCCTTGCACGACTAACCCATGTATGTGAGAAGTAAATCCAAACAATCAAGGATTGCTCCCAACTCAAGATGGTCTTCATCAACTTTGAGCATCCACAAGAAGTCCACCTACATGTTACGTCATCTACATCATTCAAAGGTATATAATCATAGCCTTGAAAAGCTTTAACCCAAGTCATGAATCAAAGTATATAAAAGAGATATGAAAACATCACAATGCTTAAACGAAAAATGGTAACCCCATTTTGAGCTTAATGATCAATATGACCTATGATCAAGCATTCTTGCTTGGCTCCTTAAGTCAATATACTCTAATATAGGTGACCTAGTCATCGACCAACATCTAGATGGAGTTTCTTACGTGGTTCATATTTTAGTTGCATGGTTTCTGTGACCCATTCAGTCTTTGTCTAGTTGATACAAATTCCTTTCAATATTTTGAAAATTCCATGCAAATCTCTTGAAATTTCCTTGCAAATATGTTGAATTTTTTCTGATAACATTGGTCAAATCTTTCTCACAGTTTTCTTTGAAAAATTATCCAAGAGTGTTTTTGCAAAAATTCAGATTGTATCTCTGATCCTCCGAAGTGGGAAATCGGTTTCACCGATACAACACACAAATCGCTGTGATTCGTTTTGGTACTACCAACATGGATGACCCGGCTATACAAATTTCACCATGAACCCTAAGGATCACAATCAGTTCCACCGATCAATTTTGCCTCCAAGTCTCGAATTTTAGTTACTTGAGTTGTTTGCCATATTCTTGACTTTTTCTCTATGACCCTTATTCTCAAGGATCGCTTACCCTCTGACCCTTCTTGAAAATTGACGCCAAAGGGGGATTAAGATCAACGCTTAATTCAAATCTTCAAGGGAAGAATCATTAGCAGCTCAGAATAATTATTAAGGGGCAGAGATCAACTTAGTTCACTATTCCAAAAGGAGACAGAAACAAAAGATCAAGTTTCTTGGACTCGTGCTTTTGTTGTTCTACACTTTTTATATATTTTATTTGCTAGCCTTGTCTCACTGTACCTACTCCAGACATCTACATGCTAAGATTCAGGGGGAGGAGAAACTAATATTCATTTTCATGGGAGAAAATTCTAAATACTATTGGAGACATATCAATCTTGAGAAATGTTATTTCCCATATATCTTCCATATCTTGGTAAAATTGAAGATCTTCACATATTTATGATATAAATATTCTTGTGATATCTAACCTTGTTTTCTCAAATATGTTTCCGTGTAGAAATGCTCAAGAATTTGAAGCTAAGTGTATGCATTATATCCTTGGTCAAAATGATCTCTTATTTCTTGCACATATTTTTTTCAAGACTGAGTCTTGAACATGGGGACACCACATTCACATATGTTTGATGCATATATCCAAGGTACACATGACTCATCATGTCCTCTCTAGTATGTGTGTGCTCATGCATTCCAAAGCAACCATCCTGTAAAAAGGATTGCACACATTTAGGCGGAGCTTGTCTTAGTCATGTATCCCTCAAAGCCTTAATATATTTCTGCATATCTTAATTTTAAGATTTGATTGTATGTTGTCATGAATTACCAAAAAGGGGGAGACTGAAAGCATATATGCTCCCTTGGTGGTTTTGATAATTCATGACAATATACATTGTCTCGTGGACTAATAGTTTTACCTAGTTTGTTTCAGAAAAAGTACATAGATAGGAAAGGCTGGAAAGGTGTGGAGAAGCCCCAAGGAAGGATAAGAATAGGATTGGCCAAGCTTCAAGCTTGAAGACTCTACATTTTGCATGTTGTGAGAAATCACATTTGGGTCCATAGGAAAGTCAATACTATTAAAAGGGGATGAAGTATCAATGATGATCTAGTTGCTCAAGTGCTTAGAGTTAGCCACCAAAAACCTTCATGAAATTATCCCACATAAATATTTTGTCCAAGCCCCAAAGTCCAGATTTAGTGCCACCAAGTTTCAAAAATTGGCCCTACCGAGTTTTACCCTAGACAGAATCCAGAGCCAACCCTAGCTTCTCGGTGTCACCAAGTTCCATTTTGGTGAAGCCAAAAATAGTGACCAACTTGTTGGTGTCCATTTGACAAAAATAGGAATTTCCAATTTTTGCAAATCGGTGCCACCAAGTTTGGTAACTGCCCAGGCCAACCAAATTGGACTCACCGAGAATTATATATCGATCTCACCGAAACGCCAAAAGTTGCCCCGTATTTTACTAGTCGGTGTGACCGTGTTTTTACTACGGTTTCAATGAGTTTGGCAACAATGTTGTGAAGGTTGGATTCTTGGAGATGCCTATATATTCCCCTCCACCTCCCTCTCATTCATCAAGAGAGCACTCAGAACAAGCCAACACTTTCCCCATCTATTTTCTGAGAGAGAACCAGCTACTCATGTTGTAAGATCAAGATCTTCCACTCCAACCATAGGAATCTTGATTTCTAGCCACCCCAAGTTGCTTTCCACCCAATAATCTCTTCTACCAAGCCAAATATGTGAGAGAATGATTGAGTGTTGAGGAGACTATCTATTGAAGCACAAGAGGAAGGAGTTCATCATCCATACCCCATTTATTAACTTTTGGAGAGTGGTATCTCCTAGATTGGTCAGGTGTCGCTTCGAAGCCTATGACTTCGTGTGGAGTTGAACCAAGAAGTTTGTATGGGCAAGGAGATTTCCTACTTCGTGAAGATCTACCCAAGTGAGGCTAGTCCTTGTTGGACTTAAGTAATGATGCAATAGACGAGGTTGCTACTTTGGGAAACCTTCATGGGTGGAGCCCTCCGTGGACTCTCGTGATTGTTACCCTCCATGGGTTGAAGTCTCTATCAGTGTGGACATATGATATCACCACCTATCGGAACCATGGGAAAAATCTTTGAGTCCCATTGCGTTTGATCTTCCTATCTCTACTCCTTACTTTCATGTGCGTGTGTTTACTTTCTACTGCCATACTCATTAAATTGCATGTGTAGGGTGTACTAGGCTTGCTAGAATTGCTAAAACTTGCCAACTATTAAAATTGGGAAAAGGTTATGTTTTTATGTTGCCAAGTAGTCTATTCACCCGCCCCCTCTAGATGTTCCTTCTCGAGCCCATAGTGTTGTGATGGGTTCAATCTTGCGATGCTCAATCCCAGTGACAGAAAGGGACTTGACATGTAGTGCATTTCCGCCATTAAGGATAAAATGATGGGGTTTATTGATATTGATTGAGTTTACTTTGTCTACAACATGTCATCTTGCTCCAATCATTACTCTGTTTTTACTTAATACTCTATATGCATGTTGGATAGTGCTCGATGGGTGGAGGAATAGTAGTAGATGCAGGTAGGAGTCAGTCTACTTGCTTACGGACATGATGCCTATATACATGATCATTGTCGTGAATAAACATTTCATAACCATGCGCTTTTATATCAATTTCCCAATAGGAATTTGTTTACCCACTATATGCTTTCTTCGAGAGAGAAGCCTCTAGCGAAAACTATAGCCCTCGGGTCTTCCCAAATATTATTACAAAAAAACTCAAAAAATATTTCTGCCATTATTTAATTCTATTTTATTTTATATTTATATCAATCAAACTATGTTATATTTTGCTGCATCTCCTCTCCTCTTCGGAGAAAAACCCAGCACGGTTTACACGTAGCAGCTCTAAGCCTAGAAGCAGCTAAGTTCAAGGTCGAGGCTTCCAACCAGTGGTTCAGAGAGTCCAACCCATCGTCATCTTCCTCTTAAGTGGTTCCCAAGATGTAGAAGTATTGGGTTCCTCATCCTTATCTGTTTCGTCCTCAGCAGTAGAAGCAGATTGGTGGACATGGCTCTTCCCACCCATCCAACCTACTGAGCTATCAAAGACCTCTAGCACCCAAGATAGGTGGTCCTCCTCCAGCCCACACTCGTCCACTTTCGGAGGTTACTTCTCACAAATGTTGTCATAAAGGTCATTATGATCCCAAGTGTCAACAGTGGCATCTTCCACCTCCTCCTCCTATAAGGCCGCCAAGCAATGCAATGGTGAAGCATAATGCAAGGACAACCAGAGTCATCATGGTCAATGTAGCTCAAGCAGAGGAAACTTCTGAAGTGATTATGGGTATTCTTCTAATTAAATCTATTCCTGCAAAAGTTTTGTCTGATGCTGGTACACCGCATTCATTCATATCAAAACCTTTTGTTGCTAAGCATGATTTGGTAACATAAACAACTCCTAGACCTTTAAAGATTCTTTCTCCGGGTGTACAAATAACTTCAAATGTGTTCGCTCAAGATGCATGTATCAAGATGGGCAATTATTCTTTTCTGGCTTCTCTGATTGTTCTTGGTAATTCCGACATTGATTTCATTCTGGATATGAATTGGCTTTACGCGCACAAGTCTCAAATTGATTTTGTGACCAAGGAAATCCAATTAACCCATCTATTGTGGATATACACCACAGTATGACCTGGCCAAGGTATGACACATGGCGGCTCATAAACATTATCATTGTGTGAGCTGTGGTTAACAATGAGGTTCAAGTCCGAGAATGCGGCTTGACGAGGAGGCCGGCTCGAGGCGCAGCATCTGACGGCCGACTCATGTACGGAACTGTGAGTAAGTTCCCATACTTGAAAGACAAGATGAGTATGATCTAGACTAAGGCACATGTTGTAATACGACCCAGACTCTATTGTAACCTTAGGGCCTCAACCTATATATAAAGGATAGCCCCCTGAGGTAGAAAGACTAAGAAGAAAGAAACCCTCGAGAGTTGGTTAGTGATTACACACCCTTGTAATCGAGATCATCATCAATAAACACACAAAGCAGGACATAGGCTTTTACCTCCATCGGAGGGCCAAACCTGGGTAAACCCTTGTCTATCATTCCCGAGCAACCCGATCCAAGCAACCACCTAGTTGTGATGGCTCCCAGACATAGTCCTTTCGCGAGGACATTTGCCATGACAAAACCACGATAGTTGGCTCCCACCGTGGGGCCTGCGCACGGTGGTGTTGAGTTCTTGAGGGGAGTTCTTGCAAGGATCAAGGGATATGCGGTCTGCCGGATGACCAAGATTCATCGCGAATAGCTCTACATCGACGATTTAGGCTGGGGACCCGAGGTTGACTCAATCAAGTACGGGTATCAGGTCCCCTTCGGCAAGATCCATGTCTTCATCAGCAAAATCAGTGAATTGGGACCCGAGCCGGACATCTGCACCAGCATCATCGAGCTGGATCGGCGCACCCGACCCGGCCAAACTCAAGCCGAACGGAGTCATGTTTTCGTTGAATTCACTAATGGAGTCGACCTTGCACATAACTCTGTGACTAGCGTGGATACCCTCGTTTACTCTGATGGAGAGTTCTCAGTTGGAGACATCGAGTCTATCCTCCCTCTCTTCAATTGTAGGTTTGGGGGCTACTTCGATGATGGGGCCGCTCCAGAGTCTCTCCATCTGCCTCAGTAAGTTGCCTTCTTCAAGGAAGGGACAACGGTGGCCCTCGACTCCACAATGACTAGTGCGGCAACCAGGACTGTCACTTCGCCACCGGCTCAAGCTATGGCTGACTTGATGACTTCCCTGACGACACTCCTAGAAACACCAATAATCGTGGAGAATCAGGCGGAATGTAACATGGAGATGACCAAACTTCACGAGCAGATAGCGTGTGTAGCACTGGCTTTACACAATGCATATGCCCAAGGACTTCAAAGACCCTCGCAAAGTTCACAACTACACGGTTGATCTTGAGCCGACTGATTGGATAGAAAGCTATGAGATAGCTATGGACATGCTGGATGTCAGTGATGCAGTTTGCACCAAGTACTTGACCATGATTTTGGAGGGTCCGTCTCACACATGGTTGAAAACCCTACCTCCCAATTCCACCAATACTTGGGCTGAATTGAAAGATTGCTTCATCAAAAACTTTCAAAGAACCTACAAATGCCCAATTACGGTTGTTGATATACAACATTGTATCCAACATAGAGATGAGTCCTCCCATCACTTGACTCGCCAGGTCGCACAGATTATTCACTCTTCTGACAGTATAATAGCTACCCAGGCTGTTTTAATTTTGGAGAAGAACTGTCACTTCCAGCCTCTTGTTCAAAAGTTTAGGCACCTCAAGAAAAAGTTTCATGATATGGGAGACCTCATGGATGTCCTTACTAGGTACACTGAATCGGACATCTCAAAAGATCCCAATTCAGACAATGGCAAGTCTGGCAAAGGCAAAAGGGTCACCGACTAAATGCCTCGGGGCATAACGAAATCATGGTAGACATGACTTCTCTTAAAAGCCCACTATGGAGTCCGAACCCTTCTCAAATTCAAGTAGGCCGAGGATACAAAGTGGATTGATTTTACTCTGGGTGATTCATCCCAATAGTTCACTATTGGGCTAGGGATGGATCCCAAATAGGAAAGCGCGCTCATCGAGTTCATCCAAGAGAATCGGGACATTTTTACATGGAAGCCTTCTGACATGCATGGTGTACCAAGAGAACTCGCTGAGCATTGCCTCAATGTCGATATGAAGATGAAATCTGTCCGACAATACCTCCGTCGGTTTAAAGAGGAGAGGCAAAAGGCTATTGGCGAAGGAGTGGCCCGACTCTTAGCTGTAGGGTTCATTATTGAAGTCTTCCACCCTGAGTGGTTGCAAATCCAGCACTTGTCTTGAAGAAAAACGGTACTTGGCATATGTTTATTTATTATAGGGATCTGAACAAGGCTTGTCCTAAGGACCCATTTGCTCTTCCTCTCATTGACTAGATCATCGACTCCGCTGCTGGTTGTGAGAGCTGCTTCCTAGATGCTTACTCAAGCTATCATCACATCAAGATGACCATTGAGGATCAGGAAAAGATGACCTTCATCACACCTTTTGGAGCTTTCTACTATGTTTCTATGCCTGTTGGACTTAAGAGTGCGGGGGCTACTTATCAGCGCTTCATACAAAATTGTTTCCACAAACAGATCAGACGCAATGTTCATGCTTATATTGATGATATTATGGTCAACTCCCAGAAGGAGGCTCTATTGGTTGACCTCAAGGAGACTTTTGACAACCTTCGGCTTTACAAGATGAAACTTAACTTGTCCAAATGTGTCTTGGTGTCCCCGCGGGCAAGTTACTAGGTTTTCTGGTATCGGAACGGGGTATCAATGCTAGCACACACAAGATCAAAGCGGTGACCTTGCTGGCTAAGCCGGCCAATATCAATGATGTCTAGCGTATGGCGGGTTGCATCACAGACTTAAGCCGGTTCATAAGCCACCTTGGTGATAAGGTGATTCCCTCTATAAGTTATTGGAAAAGACAGACAATTTGGTCTGGAGTGATGCTGCAGACAAAGCTTTCGAAGCACTTAAGAAGCAATTGGTTGAGCCGCCCGTCCTGGCCGCTCCACTTGATAAAGAGCCTATGCTCTTGTACATCGCTGCTAATAATAAGGTGGTGAGCGTGGCAGTTGTCATGGACATCAAGGAGGCTTAGAAGGACTACCTAGTCCAGAGGCCAGTCTATTATGTAAGCAAAATTTTCACTGAGTCCAAGCAATGATATCAACACTCGCAGAAACTGGTATTTGGTGTCTTTAAGGTTAGTCGGAAATTGAAGCACTATTTTCAGGAACAACCAATTACAGTTGTCAGTTCAGCTACTCTAGAAGACATTCTCTAGAATCGAGAGACTATTGGCCGGGTTGCTTGATGGGAATCGATCTTGGACTACACCATCTGAAGTATGTGCCTCGGACGGCGATCAAATCTCGGGCATTGGTGTATTTCATCAATGATTGGCTGAGTTCGAATTACCATAGGAGAAGCCAGATAACATGTACTAGACGATACACTTCGATGGCTCTAGACAATTAGAAGGCTCGAGGGATGGAGTTATCATCTCTTCTCCATGAGGTGAAATTTTCCCGTTATGTTTTTAGGCTCATGTTTCCTCTTACTAACAATGCAGCTGAATATGGGGTCCTCTTTCATGGGCTCCGCATGGCTAAGGAAATGAATTTAAGTTGGGTCATATGTTTGGGTGACTTAGATTTGGTCACTCAGCAAGTATCTGGGACTTGGGAGTCAAATGACCCCCTTATTACGACTTATCAACACGAAGTCACCATCATCGCTGGTCATTTTATGGGTTACCGGGTTCACCATATCGATCGGCGTCTCAGAGAGGCTACAGACACTCTGTCATGTTTGGATTCTCAGCTTAAGCCGGTCCCCCCAGTGTGTTCCTCGATGTACTTCATAGTCCTTCCGTGAGATTGCCACCGGAAGAATATATCGCGATTCCTAACCTGGAGGCACAGCTGCTTGTTGCTCTTCACGCTATCCCTAATTGGACAGTTTCCTATCTAGCTTATCTGACTCATGACAAGCTCCTAGATGAGGAAATCGTTGCCTGACATATTATCAGATATTTGAAGTCCATGACTATTGTCAATGGAGATTTATACCGGCGAAGTATTACTGGTGTGTTTCAACATTGTGTTTCCCGCAAGGAAGGCTATAAGATACTTGATGAAAATCATACGGGTAACCGTGCTCATCATGCCGACTCATGATCCTTGATGAAAACAGTGTCGAGGACATTGTGTGAAGTCTGATGGTTATTAGAAATTTTCTTGACAAGATCATGTGTCGGCTCATGAATTACGGCTGATCCCAAACACTTGGTCGTTTGCGTTCTGGGGGCTAGACATGGTTGGCACTTTTAACCCATCCAAAGATAAGAAGACCCACCTTCTCGTGGCGGCTGATAAGTTCACCAAGTGGGTTGAAGCAGAGCCAGTCAGCAGTTCTGATGCTCGGACACCACTGAAGTTCTCGAAAAAACTGATTTTTTATTTTGGTTATCCACATACTATCATAATAGACAATGGCACCAACGTATCCAAGGGAGCAATGGAATAGTTCTGCCAACGAGAGCATGTCTGGCCTGATTTAGCCTTAGTTGCACATCCACAATCTAAAGGACAAGTTGAGCAAGCTAATCAGGAGATATTACATGGAATCAAACCTAGACAAATGGTTCCTCTAAAATGTACCCCTGGCTGCTAGGTCGAGGAACTCCCCGTAGTCCTTTGGAATATACAGACAACTCCCAACTGGTCGGGAGGGTACACACTGATTTTCCTGGTCTATGGAGCAGAAACTGTTTTGCCAAGTGATTTTCCTCATGACTGACCTAGGGTTGCTGCATATGTTGATGCATACAATGAACAAGACCATTAGGAATATCTATATGCATTGGAGGAAGAACGTGATCTTGCAGCAGCATGATCATCTATCTATCAACAAGACCTACGTCGATAAAATAGCCGTAGGGTTCACAGCCGGACTTTCCGTGAAGGTGACTTAGTGCTTTGTTTGATTCAAGACCAAACATGCATGCATAAGCTTTCACCTCCATGGGAAGGACCCATTGTCAACTGCAAGAACCTCAACAATGGGGCATATTATTTTATCGACATACGTGAACGCAAAAAGTCACGTACATTTGAGGGTTAGACCAATAAGCCTTGGAATATTGCTCAACTTTGGCCTTATTATACTTGGAGGCACTGGATTCAGCTCATTGTACATACCTATGTATATACCTCTATGATCAATATAATAAAGTCCGCATCCCCGAAACTCGAGGTCTCTGTCATTTCATCTGTCACTTGGGGGCTTCCAACTCATCGAGTTTAGCTGTTAACATCCCTCTTGAACTGGCATATACCATTATAAAATTTGGTGAAAACATGCCTGTTTGCTTGATGCTACTACGAAAAGGTGACCTGTTGTAATCTTGATAATTCAATCCATGTGGACCCTGAATTTGTTAAGGTTAAAACACTGGCTTCCAGAAAGTGAGGATACACCATATGCCATCATGCCAGCTTCACTGAAGCAAAACTCAGCCTCGAAAGTTGGTTTTATACTAAGCCTGAAAAAACGGCTTAACATTGTGCAACTTCTTTATTATAAATATACATACATACATACATACATACATACATAAATACATACATACATACATATATATATCCCTTCATATTAGTGTGTTATTTCTGTTTTATAGGAATAACTCTATTATCATCATTTGTCGGGTCAAACCTTGAAACACGGGTTATTATTATCAATATAAGGGCACTGGATCGCATCGCGTTCATTCCTTATCCTTGGAAAAGTTCACTATATCAGTATGAGCTTATTGTGTGTGCTTATGATAAAACTATAAAGACCGGCTCATTCATGAAAAACAAGTGTGGAGATACTTATGCAAATATCTTGTCATTTTAAAAGAGTCGGCCCACTGTCACTAAAGGATGTCCTTTCAAAAGTACTAAGTGGACGATGGCACAACAGATTACCAAGAGTTTTTGCTACTCCTACTACATAGCCCAGGTTGGGCCTCAAATCGTCAAATATTTTATACAAAAGGACTATGCATGCACGCCAGCTCCTAGATTCTCCGAGTAGACATCCCTCTATCGGTCTTCCGCATGAGCCACTTCTGGGTTAGCCTATGGCGGCTCGTCCTGCTCGGTCTAGGGTTCCTCTGGCATCCACTGCAAAGTTGACAAAGGTTAGAAAAATGATTCCTCATAGATGATAGCAGATGGGTCGATGTCCGGGGTGTACATTTGCTTATGGCATAGAGGATTTAGCTCAAAAGGCTTATTCTCTGGCTAGTTAATGCACTTGTCATCTTTTGTGTAGCCGACTTGGTATTTTGACAAGTCTAGCTCTTTAGAGAGTTGAGTCACCAGGATCCGATTCTGTTTGACACATCATGCATAATCATCATGGGTACATTCGGAGCCATCGATGTTGAATTCCAAAAACCCACCCTCCATCTCAGACAGCTCCATCTCAGGCACAAATGCCTTCCTAGGAGCAAGTGCCATGTTGGGCCCAACATGAGTCGCTGATTTCTTCAACTCCTTGATCCATTGTGGGATTGTTGATAAATCACTGAGCATTTCTTTGACCCGGGAAGAAGGTGTTGTAGCATTTTTTACAGTTGGTATTTAACAAGCACATCTAGTGTACAATTGATCTAGGTATGTATATATGGCCTTAAACTTTACTATGGGAATTTGGACACAAATTTTCTTTCTTCTACCTATGCAAAGGAGAGGCTTGTCAATAAGATGACCAACAAACTTAATTTGGGTTTATGACTATGATGATATTACAACTTACCAAAGATAGCCTCAGTCATGTTGGTGATATGGCGCTTTAGAGTGTTTAACTCTTCCTTCACCGGGCCAAGTTGTTTTTCGTCTTGTTCTGCCCGATTCTGCAGAACATCCTTTTCTTCCTCTATCACACAATGTGTTTTTATCACTTTGTTAAGCTATGGTTTTATAAAATTTGGACCCATTTAATTTTTTCCTGACTGTGATGAATGACTTGAGTGTTACTTGTTCGAATGACTGTTGTGTTTTATTTCCCAAAGATTCTTCTTCCCTCCATATTCATCTTCCTTGATCCAAACTTCTTCCCTAATGATCATGCCATGCGTATAGTACCCAAATCCATTTTTATCACATATTATTTTTGACCAACAAGGATTTATTCAAATTACATTTTCAAAACACCCCGGATTGAGGTTAGCACTACAAGTCCTCAATTGGGAAGGTCATTTTCCCCAAAGAACTTATTTCGAACCTACTATATATATGACTTCCCAAAACCACCAATTATTTTTTAAAGAGTACTTTACTATTTTATTTAAACGCTTTTTCGCAAGGACAGAAATGGTCTTTCATAGGGAAAAATTATTTAAATGCTTTAAAAATATTTGAGAAAATTTAGGGAAGCTTAGTGGACATGAATTTTCCATATATATGAGTTTCAACATGTGGTCATGTTCAACACAATGGGCAAAACCTTCGAAAAGTCTTTCTACTTAAATCACGGTTTTGAAATATTTCAATAATAAATATTGTCAATAAAATCCAGGAAAATTCTAGCAAGTCACACATGTTATTTGTGATGATCTTGCAAACTTTCAACCCAATCCCAATTGATTTACTTCACGAAGATATCTTCACCAAGATATCCCAAACCCTCTCTATCTAGAATCAAATTTTAACAACTTTACATTCTGAAGTTTCCCATATTGACACAAAACTTTCCGGGCATGTTCTAACCCCTAAACAAGGCTAGCACACAAAGAGGTGCATTTAGGAGAGTAGTATTGCATGCCTGGATGTATAGAAAACTGGTTTTGTTGAATTTTAGGGTTCACCAAGCTTGCACTATCAACTTTATTCAAATCATCTCAAACTTGGTGATCCACGCTATTTTTTTACCTACACTTCAACCTGTTAAAATGTCAGGGCAAGAAAACTCTATTTGCTTGCCCAATTCAACAACAAACACCTTTTGCACATTTAGTAAAAACCATGTTTTATCCTCTTCCACTATTCTCCTTCAGCCTACCTTTTTACCACAGACCCACATTGTTGCATTTTGCCCCTAGAAGGAAAAAACAGCCCTAGTTCAATGATTGGGGTGGATCAAACTCTCATTTTACCCCCTGGACAGGAATGGCTACAATATTTCTACCCTCTCGCCCACTCCATTTCTTTTCTACCTAGCTCCAGGGCATCCAAGGATCATCTTCAGTACCCCTAATGGCTAGTAGACAAGGTGGGGCCGCCTGGAGCGCACGAGCAATGACTATGCCAGCCATTTGCACGCTCTGGAGTGTGCTATAGTGCGCTCCCGCACTGTAGCCACACCCATCCCTAGCTGCCCGACCGCCTGAGGATGCGGGGGCTTGTCCCCCTTGCCCTCATCGACGTTCGTGACACAACAGAATGTCGACCCCCCCTCCATCTCTCTCCATTGGCTCCTCACATGTGCGCCCGACGCCACCCCCCTCGGCTAATGCTCGAGCTCGCACGTGTGCACAGTCCCGCCTCCCCTCTTCTCCCCCTGGTCGTGGACGAGCACCAAGTGTACCCCGCCCCCTCTACTTAAGCTGCCCCGAGCCCATCTCTCCCCTCAGGAACCTCTATCCCGCACCTAATCTACCCTCTGCGCCACCCAGGCGACCTCCCTAGCTCC
Source organism: Hordeum marinum (assembly GCA_022496015.1). Taxonomy (NCBI): domain Eukaryota; kingdom Viridiplantae; phylum Streptophyta; class Magnoliopsida; order Poales; family Poaceae; genus Hordeum; species Hordeum marinum. Next base: position 255,409,615 of record CM039673.1, read on the forward strand.
CTACGCCCAGATCCAACCGGAGCTCCGCCGCTTCAAAACTCCGGTGATCTCAGAGTAGGACGCCGCTCCCGTCCTCCTTTTCCTTCCTCTGGATCTCCGTTGCTCCCTTGATGCGATTCCCCCTCTCCCCCGTTCGTTTTGCAGCACAGGATGGCCTCGGCGACCACCTCCCGATGCACCTTTGTCGTGGGTACCTCGTCGTTGGCGACTTCTTACTCTCCGGTGTTCCCCTCCACCTCCACCCGTTAAGCGACAGAGCCCTGAACCCATTCCCATCCTCTGCTGGCTCATCATGGCCCTACTCGCTGATGGTGAGCTCTGCTGCCCTTACGAGGGGTTGACGACGACCCCTACAGATGGGGCCGCTCGTTAGCCTCTCACCCCCGTCGGGCCCCGCCCGTCAGATTTGAAACCTGATGCGTGCGGGGGCACTGAGCCGCTTGGGCCGCGTGCTGGCTAGGCTGGCTGGCAATGGCCGATGGGCACTAATATGTTTGTGTCGTATCTATAATTTTTGGTTGTTTCATACCAATATTATACAACTTTCACATACTTTTTGGCAAAAATTATATGATTTATTGGACTAACCTATTGATCCAGTGCCTAGTGCTAGTTCCTGTTTTTTGTGTGTTTTTTGTTTCACCGAAATTCCATATCAAACGAAGTCCAAACGTGATAAAAATTTATGGAGATTTTTTTCTGTATATTTGAGAATTTTGAGTAGCGGAATCAACGCAAACGGAAGCCCACGTCGAGCACAAGATACCAGGGCATGGGCGAGGGCCCAAACGCTCCCTGGTGGGTGGTGCTCACCACGTATGTCAGTTGAGTTGGAGATCTCCTTAGGCCACAAGAAAAATATTTTTTGGATAAAAGTCGCCTCAAAATTTCAGCCTGACCGGAGCTACAGATCTACGAGAATATAAGAAATGGTTTTCGGCCAGAAACAAGAACGTGAAATAGAAGAGAACAAAGAGGGAGATCCAACCTCGGAGGGGCTCCTACCCCTCCGCCACCATGGAGGCCATGGACCGGAGGGATAACTCTCATCCCATGTAGGGGGAGGCCACAGAAGAAGAATAAGGAGGGGTTCTCTCTCCCCTTATCTCCCGGTGACGCCAGAACACCGTCAGGGAAATCATCATGACGACGATCTACATCAACAATCTTCCTTCCGTGAACACCAACTTTCTCCCCCTCTATGCAGCAGTGCAACACCTCTCTTCCCTACTATAGTCTCTACATAAACATGGTGGTCAACCCCATATATAATTTCCCAACGATATTTGCCTATCAAGTGATGGTTGAGTATATCTCTTTTATCCAATGGGTTAATTGTGATATGATGTCATGGATGTCAGTTGTATGTTGATATGGTGTTGTCCTATGATGCTCTCTATGTCACGCAAATGTGAGGGATCCCCACTGTAGGGTGTTGCAATATGTTCATGATTTGCCTATGGTGGGTTGCTTGAATGACAGAACCATAAACCCGAGTAGGTGGGTCGTTGCGTATGTGAGTAAAGAGGACTTGATACTTAAGGCTATGGTTGGGTTTTAACTTAATGATCTTTAGTAGTTGTTGATCCAAGTATAGAAAGTATGTTAGCTCATGCCTGTCCCTCATTGCATATAACAAGTATCTATCGTATCATATTCAATTGCCTATGGACAATCTTTCTCTTGCGTTACGCAAAAATCTTTCTACTAAGTTATTTACTTCTATTGTTCTTTTATTTAAATATCACCTAACTTTTATTTCCATGTTCTTTATTACCTTGCAAAGTAGTTCGAGTTTTATTCCTGGGAACTAGTTTCATACCTGTTCTAGGTAAAGCAAGCATTAGCGTTCGTAGAGTTGTATCGGTGGTCGATAGAACTGGAGAGCATATTAATTATACCTTTAGCTCCTCATTGGGTTAGGCACTCTTAAATATAAAAAAGGCTACAAATGATCCCCTACACTTGTGGGTTATCAAGACCTTTTTCTGGCGCCGTTGCCGGGGAGCAATAGTGTGGGGTGAATATTCTCGTGTGTGCTTGTTTGCTTTATCACTAACTAATTTTTATTTTCTGTTATTAGTTGTTTTTTTATCTTTACATATGGGTAGGAAATGCAAAATACCAAAAAAATAGATGTACCTGCTGCTCGGAAAGTTGAGGAACCATTGGTGTTCCGTACTACCGAAGAATATTACATGGATAAACTTCGATCCAGTTGTGCTCGTGATGAAAACCCAAGTAGCTTAGTTGAGGGAAAATCTTTAAATGAGCATGCTCATTATGTGCGACACTTCATATCTCAAGAAGGAAAATCTTGTGGCACAAAATTAATACTTTGTGTTGCTCTGCTTGGAATGCATGTGAAATGTATGATTTTACTTGTTGTTCTGAATAAACTAAAAAACATTTTCCCTACCAATGTGTGTTTAATGATAACCAAATAATATCTTCTTATGCCAAGGAGGCCTATTGTTATTTTTATGTTGAGAAGAATGAAGAATTTGTTGCTTTTAATGGTGCCTATGACATTTCTTCTTTGATTGAAAAGTATGATGCTAGTCTTCACGAATCTGAAAATTTTGCAATACTTAAATATTGCTATGAAAACTATGCTTCCAATGCTTATATCAATGAATTTATTGAAAGAATGACCACTGCCTTGGACAAGACTAATATTTTGCAGGAATCTATGGAAGAGGAAGTTGTTCAAATTATGAGCTCATTAGAGGAAAAAGATGAGGAGGAGAGCGAAGAACAAAAGGGGAAGAGTGGACGAGCTACCCATGCCCACCTTCTAATGAGATTAACTCTTCAACTCATACATTATTTAATATCCCTTTGCAAATACCAAATGATGAATGCTATGATGAGTGCTATGATGATTGTTATGATCCCTTGGATTCATTTGAAATATACCTTTTTGATGAACTTGATGATTGCTATGCTTTTGGCCATGATGCCAATATAAATTATAGTTATGGAGATGAACTTGCTAGTTCCTTATGTTAAGCATGAAACTGTTGCTATTGCACCCACTCATGATAGTCTTATTATCTTTTTGAATTCTCCCAACTACACTATATTGTAGAAGTTTGCTCTTATTAAGGATTATATTGATGGGTTGCATTTTGCTATTACAAATGATGATTTTGAGGAATATAATATGCATGTGCTTGCTGCCCCTACTTGCAATTATTATGAGAGAGCAACCAAATATTGACCTCTCTATTTTTCCAATACTATAAAATTGCAAGAAACTACTGATGCTATGTATTGGCCCTTACATTATCTGAATGAATTGTTCCTTTATAACATGCCAATGCGTATGAAGAGAGTTACTTTGTTGTCACACAACATATATCACTTCGTGCTCACTACTAAATTACAAATCATTGTTAATTAAAATTAGTTTTGATATGCCTTGGGATCTAGGTGGATCCATTACTTGAGCACTTGATGCCAAGCTTAATGTCTTTAATGAAAGCGCTGCCAGGGAGACAAACCGGAAGTTTTAGAGTTTCAGTTGTCTCTGTTGTGTTGTTTTGTATTATATTGTGCCAAGATTTTCCTTTAGGATGATTCATAAGACGAGTAGAAACAATGTTGAATATGTAACAAAACCTTTGACTCCAGTGCATGAAATTTCATTTTTTACTGGATCATCAAAATGAGTTGCAATTTTAACAAAATATTTTCATACAAATTATTTACCTTGTCATATTTTTTAAGAATTTATGGAGTTACATAAGTATGGTCACTGTTCATATTACTACAGATTGTCATGTTTAAGACATATTCTGTTTTTGATGCATTGTATTGGCTGTTTTGATGAAACTATCGATTTTATCGGTCGTATAAGCCATGGAAAAGTTATAATACAACAGGGATAATGCAAATATAAAATATGAATGGGTTTGCAATAGTACTTACAGTAGTAGTTTTCTTTGTTATACTAACGGATCTTAACAGTCTTTGATTAAGTTTTGTGTGGATGAAGTTTCCGAAGATCGAAGAGGTCTCAATATGAGGAGAAGGCGGAGAGACAAGATTTCAAGATTGTGGATGCCCAAGGCACCCCAAGTAAATATCCAAGGAGACTCAAACGTATAACCTTGGGGATGCCCCGGAAGGCATCCCATCTTTCTTCGACAAATATTAGTATGTTTTCGAATTCGTTTCATTCATGTGATTTGTGTAAATCTTGGAGCATCTTTTGTGTTTAGTTTTCACTTTTATTTTATGCACCATGCTAGTATGAGATAGTCCATGGTTGATTTGTAGAATGCTCATTGCACTTCACTTATATCTTTTGAGTATGGCTTTATAGAATGCGTCATGTGCTTCGCTTATATCATTTGAAGTTTGGATTGTCTACTTCTCTTCACATAGAAAACCGTTATTTGTAGAAAACTCTCTTGCTTCACTTATATATATTTAGGGAGTCAATAGGAATTGGTCATTTGCATGGTTAGTCATAAAATCGTACATATAACTTAGGGATCAGTGAATGTGATATGTTTGATTCCTTGCAATAGTTTTGTAATATAGAAATGATAATATGTGGGACGTACTAGTGGATGATCATGTTCAGTAAGAAATTGGTGTTAAGGTTTGTTTTTCCCTAAGCATGCACATATAGTCTCCCGTTATGCTAGGAAGTTGGATCACAATTTATCCTTGATTGTCTGTCTTTGTGTGAAGGTTGGGGGCGCATGATGGTTAACTCCTACCAACCTCCCCCGTAGGGGCATGCGTAGTAATACTTTTCTTAGAGGGCTAATAAAGTTTTGCAATAAGTATGTAACTTCTTTTATGACTAATGTGAGTCCATGTATTATACGCACTCTTACCTTTCCGCAATTTGTTAGCCTCTACGGTACCGCACATTGCCCTTTCTCACCTCGAGAGTCGGTGCAAACTTCGCTGCTACATCCAAACCCCATGATATAGTACGCTCTATCACACATAAGCCTTATTATATCTTCCTAAAAACATCCACCATATCTACCTATTATGGTATTCCCATATCCATTCAGAGATATATTGCCATGCAACTTTCATCGATTCTGTTTTGATGACTTGAGCATTCATTGTCATATTGCTTTACAAGATCGTAAGATAGCTAGCATGATGTCTCCACGGCTTGTCCTTTTTGATATGTTTGCTATGCTAGATCATTGCATTCTTTAAGCGTTTGTGTCATCCATAACAATTGCGCACAACATGATGCAGCAGCAATATATTCAGCTTCGTCGGTAGATAGAGATACCGAGTTTTGTTTCTTGGAAGACCAAGACAGAAGAGATCTACCAAGAAATTGACATGTACCCGAGGTGCATTTTCTATTCACCTTGTCACCGTCATAGTCCGAGTCGGAGTAGCCAACAAGATTAAAGGAAGATCCCTAGGGATACCAAATGCCAAAGTTTGGTGTATGAATCAAGTATTTCACAATACGTTTCACAGCCTTAAGATGACATTCTTTAGGTGCACCTTGATGTCTAGCACACATGCAAACACTAAGCATAATATCGGGACGGGAAGTGCATAGATGAAGGAATGAACCAATCATTGATCGAACCTTTTGATCAACCGGTTCACCCTCCTTAGTGAGATCATCATGTCTGCGAGTGGGCACGGGAGTTTTCATACCTTTGCACTCTTGCATGTTGAACTTCTTGATTATGTCCTTGATGTACTTTGTTTGAGAGATGAATGTACCTCTCTCTCGTTTGCTTGATTTGTAGACCAAGAAAGAATTTCAGCTCTCACATCATAGACATCTCCTACTTCTCTAATATCAACCTTCCAAATTTCGCACTGAATTGTGGGTTAGTAAATCCAAAGATAATATCAACCACATAAATTTGGCACACAAATAATTCACCATTAACTCTCTTTGTGAATAAGGTTGTGTTAATTTTACCAATTTCAAATCCTTTTTCAATTAGAAACTTCGTCGGGCGTTTATACCAAGCACGAGGAGCTTGCTTAAGACCATATAAAGCTTTGCGAAGTTTGTAAACATGGTGAGGTTTCTTAGGATTTACAAAACCAGGTTGTTTCTTAACATAGACATCTTCTTCAATCTCACCATTTAAGAATGCACTTTTAATATCCATTTGGTAAAGTGTGATATCATGGTGATTAGGATAAGCAAGAAGAATTCGAATGGCTTATAGTCTAGCAACAGGGGCGTAGGTCTCACGGTAATCCATAACTTTGACTTGCATATATCCTTGAGCTACGAGGCGAGCCTTGTTGCGTACGACTTAACTGTCTTCATATTTCTTGTTGCGAAAAACCCATTTCCTACTGATGACATTTTGCTCGTCCTAGGGTTTCTCCACGAGTGTACACACTTTGTTCCTTTCAAAGTTGTGAAGCTCTTCATGCATAGCATTCACCCAATCCACGTATTCAAGAGCTTGTTCTACCTTCAAAGGTTCAATGCTAGAGATGAAATAATAATGCTCACAAAAGATACCTATGTGAGTTTTTGAGCGAGTGATCCTCCCGGTTTGTATATCAACAAAGATTCGGTTTAGGGGATGGTTCTTGGTCACTTGTGCTCGAACTCGGGTCAGCTTATGATTGTTGGATGGTGGAGCTTCTTCGTCATCATCATCTCCTTCGTCTTCGTTGTTGTTCAAGGTGTCATTCCCTTGAGGTGGTGGTGAAGGAGGTTGTGGTGGATCTTCAGGATGTACTTACTCCTCCTCTTCATCTCGTCGTGTTCCACTTGTGGATGCTTCCATGTCATGTTGTCGGTAGCCTTGGTCGGAAGTAGGAGCTTCCACTTGGGTTGATGATGTACTTTCCTTCACCTCCATGGGGCGGATATTGTCGATGGGCAAGTCACTACAGAAATCAGCTACTTTGCCATCAGCCATAGCGGATGGCAAAGGCATGCATGGCGGACGGCAAAGGCTTTGCCGTCTACCAACACACGGCCAACAGTCCGGCTGAATAAGCTACGGTAAAGGGCGCTTTGCCGTCTGCTGGCAGATGACAAAGATTCTTAGGTCTTTGCCCTTTGCCAGCTGACGACAAAGACCGTGGACGGCACACGTGGCAGCTTACGGCCATTAAGGGGTTAACAGCATGCTTTGTCATCGGCTGGCGGACGACAAAGATGCAAAGTTCTTTGTCGTCTGCCAGCGGATGGCAAAGCAACTGTTTCTTTGCCGGCCTACATGGTTTCTTTGCCGTCCGCTGGCAGACGACAAAGATGCAAAGTTCTTTGTCGTCTACCAGCAGACGGCAAAGAAAACACATAGGCCAGCCTAGTGCCACCCGAGGTTGTATAGGTAGCTGCCAAGTGGCAGCTTTGCCGTCCGCTGACAGACAGCAAAGAGCATGTACAGTCCCTGTTTTTCTGTTTTTTTCTTAAATTCGTTCAATTTCATAGAATTTCACATATATACATATATACACATTTGAAAATACTTTCAACAACCAAATCATATCCCTGCCATATGGATATGATCATCCAACACATATATATACATACCAAATGAAAAGTCCATATGCAACATATATAGCTAGCCAACATATCCCACAACAAGCATACAATGGTTTCATCCATACATCCATATATACATAGCAATTTTCACATTGTCCGTCCTACAAAATGAAAACAAAAAGGAAGCATAAGAAGAAGAGTAGACTCCATCAACGCAAAGCTTCCTCATCAAAAGCAAATCTGCAAATTGGGAAAGAAGAAAGTTAGAAGAAGAAGAAGAAGAAGAACAAGACAAGAAGAAGAAGACTAGCTGGAAGAAGAAGAAGACTAGAAGAAGAAGACTAGCTAGAAGAAGAAGAAGAATAATTTTTCTTCTCTTTCTTTTTCTCCTCTCCTCTTCTTTATCTTCTTCTTCTTCTAACGAAGGTAGGTAAAAATGCCATTTCTTAGCTAAGCTAGGTAAAAATGCTAAGTGTAGGTCATTTTAGAGCTAAGCTAGGTAAATAGGTCATTTTGGAGGTTAGTAAGGTTATTATGTCATTTTTTACCTAAGTAAGCTAATTATGTCATTTTTGAGCTATCCTAGTTATAATCGGTCATTTTGCAGGTAGGTAATGTTATTTTGTCATTTTGGAGGAAAATAAGCTAAGTCCATGTCTTTTTGGAGCTAAACAAAGGTTATCATGCCATTTTTTACCTAAGTATGCTAAGTATGTCATAAATGAACTAGCTATGCTAAGTCTAGGTCATTTTTGAGGTAAACTAGGTAGTTATGCCACTTTTGAGCTAACTAATCATATTTACTCATTTTGGAGGACAAAATGGCAAGTGTAGGTCATTTTAGATCTATCCTAGTTATAATCAGTCATTTTCGAGGTAGGTAAGGTTATTTTGTCATTTTGGAGGAAACTAAGCTAAGTCTATGTCATGTTGGAGCTAAACCAAGGTTATCATGCCATTTTTTACCTAAGTATGCTTAGTATGTCATAAATGAACTAAAGAAGCTAAGTATAGGTCATTTTGGAGCTAAATTGGTGATTTCTTAAGCTAAGTATGCATTTGTTAAGCAAAACACTTGGGAAAACTTACCATCATCACGGCGGTGAAGGACCGGTCGAGTTTGCGCCAGGGTGAGACGGAGAAGGACCGGTCGGGGTTGCGGCAGACGCAGAAGGATCGGTCGATGCTTGTCGGGAGGCACGCTACACCAAAGATCATTTCCAATGTCTCCTTAGCATGATGCAACTCAAATGTGAATACTAGTAACTAATGACAATTCAAATGAAACTCACAATGGGTGCTATAGCAATATGGGGCATTGACGGAGGGGTCTGACCATTGTTCTGGCACACGGTCTGCACATTTTGTTTTCACGAGTCAGTCATATTAGTTAGTGATGAAACGAACATTACGTGAATGATTTGGCTAATATGGAGGAGAAACTTACCATGAGGAGATCGTATTGGGACCAATGAGACACGTCGTTCCGGTTCCTCTCCTCCTCCAACAGCCTAGTCGTCCTCTCCTCCATGGCCCTTTCCCTTTGTGCTGCCTGCCTGTTTGCCTCTGCCAGAAGCTCCTAGGCCCTAGCCTCGATGGCGAGCTCCATTGGTCGTGGAAGAGGCCTTATATCAGGATTGGAGGTCGTCTAGCACTTCTTGATCTCCGGGAGAGTTCTAGGACAACGTATCAGTCCATCCCCAATGACTATCGAGCCATGGGGCCTCCAGCCGCCAGATATCATCACGAGTTCTGGATCAAAAGGACTCTGGCTCGGGTTGAAGTCCTCCCCTTTCATTGCCTTCCCCTCACCTTTGTACCTCATGAGCTTGTTGTGGGAGGAGATGTTGCTGAAGCTCTCTGGATGATCGAGGTTATCCTTAGAGAATGCCTTGGCCTTCTTGTACGAGGCAGTATGGCCCATGGCATAGAGGTCGAACATCGGTGGCACCTCCTTCTTGTTTTCTTGCGCCTAAAAGAGAGGAACAAAATATTAGTTAAGGGAACAAGCTAGCATGAAGAATGAAATTGCATGAATCATGAAGCAAACGACATACCTAGTGATCCCCGTACTCAAACAGGTTGGAGCTCCCTTGATGGTGTGGCACACCTTTCATTTGGGCACGCTTATCATTGGCCTTGTTGTGGTCGTCTAGCCATTTGGGAGAGAACCACTTATCCACCAATGCCTCCCAACAGTCCATCCCATCCGCACACCATCTCGGGGGTACTTAGGTTAGACAAGAGAAATTTCAGCGCTAGGCCTACGAATCAAATCAAGGAAACTAAGTACAAGGCCTTAAGAATAGATAATTACCTTCATTAACTTCTCCTTACTCAGATAATTTTTGTGGCACTTCTTCTTGGCCCTCTTAATGTTAGTCGAGGCGTAGTAGTCTAGAATAGCCTGCACCCGAGCCTCGTGCCGTAAGTTTTGAAGTAGGCTCTTGCACTCGGCTACGAGAACAATAGCCTCTTTCGCCACGTGTTCCTCAAGACACCTGTAGAAGGTCTACAATCAAACAAGACAACACTGATTAGTACAATCACTAGGCGTTGTTGATTTTTAATTCTGTAAAGGAGAAATTACCCAAAACCGACGGATCACAATGTCAGCCACCGTCCTGCACAAGACACTGTCGACCCTCTCCTCCGGCGGGGCCGGGGCAGCCATGTACAGCTCCCAAGTCAGTGCTACCTGTGGAACCTCACCCTCACCGGGCAACTGGACCTTCCCCGAGAAGTGGTGCCGGAGAAGCACACCAAGGACCTGGTTGGGCCTGCGGACACCACGCTCGTGTTTCCAACCCCTGTAGTATGACAAGGCCAATACATTAGATATTAATTTGAAGAAACATGAAGGAAAAAGGTTAAAAAAGAGTAGATGCACTTACTTCTCCGCATTAGGCTCAATCAACCACCTCTGATCGCGGGTCGTCAGCACGGGCGGGAGCTTTGTACAACCACGCTGGTAGACCTTCTTACCCTCCTCAACCATCTCGCCCTTGCTATAGGTATCCACAGACAAGTTGTCCTCACCACCATCAACATGGCCACTAGCCTCCGGAGTCACGTGGGACAAAGACTCTGGGACCGGAGTCTCCTGGGACAAAGACTTGGGACCGGAGTCTCCTGGGACGTATGCTCAGTGACCTGAGGCTCGTTGGCCCGAGGCTCGGCGACCGGAGTCCGAGACGGGTCCACCTGAGACGGAGCACTCTTGTGGTTGGGAGAATCAGCTGGGGGTGGCGATGAGGAAGGCGCAGCAGCCTTCCTACCTCTACCACCTCTCTTCGTCTTCTCCTGACCTCTCCCGGTCGAAGAAGAAGCGCTCGCCGGTGTCTGCATACAGTGTACCAGCGCTCTCCGGAGTTTCTGGGGTGGAATAATAGCACCCCTCCTAGCACGCATCGAGGAAGGAGGCTCAGAGCGCTCTCGACATGCGCCCACCATCTGTCAACACCTGCAATGACAAAGAGTGAATGAAATTAGTTCAACATAAAAAAATTGAATACCTAATAACATGAACTAATTAATAATATATATGTACATATTAATAATTGAATACTTGACATTACTAATATTAATATTCATCGTCTATATATGCTCTGGTATCAATAAATGCATAATCATCACCACTATCAGTAATGACGTGCTCATTAGCATCATCAATAAATGCATCAACATGTGGAAGGCCTCCTTTATGTAATCGGTCAAGCATTGACAGGTCAACTACAGCAGTAACCTCTTCTTCTTTCGTCTCTTCTTGTTCCGGCTTAGGGGTGAAGTCGGATTCACTGTCGCTGTCTACCTCAATGTTCTGGGGTGAAGTAGAGCGATTCTTGATACTTTTTTTTGGGAACACGTGTTTCTTGGCAGAATTCTCCTTCATATGTGTTTGGGTTAATGTAAGGTTCATAATCATCTTCATTGAGGGGAGGTGGTCTAAAATGTGGCGGCACATCATAAATGACATCCCAACCTTTCAGATTTGGACCCGTTTGGTAGGCCCACGGTAGATAGAAAACTTGGGACGCCTATTGAGCCGTAATATAGACATCGGGAACATCTAAATGGGTGCTTTGTTTGATTTCGACTAGCCCTATATGTTCATGAGTCCTTGTAGTCTCCTTCGGCTGGAACCAATAACATTTGAAGACTACGACGTTTGGTGGGTTTCCACCAAAGAATGTAAGTTCCTAAATTGCTTCAACTCTTCCGTAATACTCGACCCCTCCTTGGCTGACAGCGGAGACACAACAATTTGTAGACTTTCGGCCGGCCATAGATAGCTCTTTGCCAAAAGTATGAAAGCAATACCCGTTGATGTCGTATTTGCCAAATGAACGGACCTGATAGTTAAAACCATTAGCGACTTGTCTCAATTCGGAGTCCATAGACTCTGTATTAGCCTATAAGTTTAATACGAAAGGATTGTTGAATTAGCCGCAAACTAGACGAAGAAATGAAATCGTCTAATGGAAATTACTGTTTGCTTGAACAAAGAGATGAAACCGGGATAGCCGCCTCCATGCTTTGCCAGAAGCTCATACTCTTCGATGGAATCCTTTTGGATCACTGCTCCATCCGAGTATTTGGCGACGTATCGACTGTATCACATATCCGGGAATAAGAGCATTTCGAAGGAATTAGAAGTTGTGAAGCAATGTACCAAGAACTTACTCGATGTATGGACACACTTCTGTTAGGTTGTTGAAGATATACAACGAAATGGTCTGCCATTCTTCGACATCCAATGCTATTGCTTTTGAAGCACCGGCTGGTGCGAGCTTCCCTTTGAATAGGCTGAGGTTGTATCGACCTTTTTCATGGTCACCATCATTGTACCGAGGCTTTGGATTATGCAAATGACTATTCTTGGCTTTGTAGTGTGTTTTCACGAAGTTTGCCGCCTCCTCAGTAATGAATGCCTCGGCCATCGATGCTTCAACTCTAGATTTATTTTTACATTTTGCTCAAAGCGTCTTCTGCATCCTCTCAGTTGCGAAGCACCAACGATTTTGCACGGGCCCCCCAATTTTGCCTCGGTCGGGAGATGCAAAATAAATTGTTGCATTGGATTAAAGAAGCCCGGTGGAAAGATCTTTTCTAACTTGCAGATCAACTCCGGCGCCAACTCTTCCAGCTCATCTAGCACGTCAGGCGATAGTTCTTTCGCACAAAGAGCACGGAAGAAATAGCACAACTCTGCCAGTACTAGCCATTCATCCTCAGGGATAAAGCCACACAACATCGCTAGCATTATGCGCTCAAGCCATATGTGCCAATCATGACTCTTGAGACCAAATATTTTCAATTTTTCAAGACTCGCTCCCCTCTTTAGATTCGCTGCATACCCATTGGGGAACATCAATTGCATTTTCACCCACAAGATCATGTCCCTCATAGCTGGCCTCCCAAGATTGAACCATGCCTTTGGCTTCCTCCAGTTCTTCTTTCCTTTCGGTTGGCGTATGTTTTGTAACGGTCTATCACATAGAGCCTCCTGATCGACTCTAGCCTTAGGATTATCCTTCGACTTCCCATCTATGTCGAACAATGTACCAAAAAGGGCCTCCACGATATTCTTTTAAGTGTGCATCACGTCGATGTTGTGTGGGCAAAGGAGGTCTTTAAAGTAAGGCAGATCCCACAAACATATCTTGTGAGTCCAGGCATGTTTCATATTATACCCTTTGAAATACCATGGACGATCTGGATCCCGCTTGAGAACGTTTATCTGATCCAGGATCTGTTGGCCTGTCAACGCAGGTGGTGCAATGTTTTTGACGACTCTACCTTTGATGCAATTCTTCTTGTCTTTTCTGAACTTATGGCCAGGATCCAGGAACTGTCTATGCATGTCAAAGCAAGAAAACTTGCAACCCGCCTGCAGCCAACGGAACTCAAGAGCTGCCTTGCATGTGGGGCACGAGAACCTTCCATGCACAGACCAGCCAACGAATAGCGCATACGCCGACAAGTCATGCGACGAGTACATGAACCACACATGCGTTTGTAAGTTCTTTTTGGTAGTGGCGTTGTATGTCTTGATCCCATTATCCCAGGCTTCTTGCAATTCATCCTTAAGCGGCTGCATGTACACATTTATATTCTTCCCCGGATATTTGGGCCCTAGAATTATCAACGTCGGGAAATTTTTCTTTCTTTTCATAATCTATCTAGGGGAGATTGAGTGGAATGACAAATACATGCCAACAACTGTATTGTGCTGCCGTCATACCATACACATTGAACCCATCCGTGTTGATGGCAACTCGAATGCCTTGGATCTGCCGCTTTATCCTTATGTAATGCCTCGAAGTGCTTCCACGCAAAAGCGTCTGAAGTGTGTCCCAACATCGGATTCCCATCTGCATCTAGTTGAAGTCTTGGTATGATTGGCAGATACCGAAGAAGATTAATGGGGATTTTGGTCTGACTCTTCTCACCCACACTGTTGTCTACCGGAACATACCTAGAAGCATTGCAAATGGGGCAATAGTTCAAGCCCGCATACTCAAGCCTAAATAAGGCACATCCATTCTCACAAGGATCTATCTTCTGATAGGGCATCTTAAGCGCACGTAGGATTTTGTCCGACTGGTACAGGTTTGCTGGCAATACATGGCCTTTGGGCAGAAAGCGTCCAAATATCGTCATCATCACGTCGTAGCATTCTCTGCCGAGGTTGAACTGAGCCTTCAGGGCCATTACTTGCGCGATGGCATCTAGCTGACAAAGCTCAGTGTGCTCGTGGAGAGGACGTTTTGAAGACTCCAACATTTCATAAAAGGCCTTTGCAGATTCCTCCATCTCATCGTCCGAATCCCCAGCATTATCAAAGTCTTGCACCATGTCTTCGATCCCGGTACCATGCTCGTCACTGCGACGGTGAACCACCTTAGCTCTGGCATGTTGGGCAGACTCACCATGAAATGTCCAGACCGTATAGTTAGGCGTAAAACCCCACTTCTACAGGTGTTTGATCATTTCAAACTCTGACTTCTTCTTAAAGTTGTCGCAATCGACACAAGGGCACCAGGTTATTTTCTGTCCATTTGCAAATGCGACTCTCACGAACTCCTTGGTTTTTGTTATCCATTCATGGGTCATGTCTTTCTTACTAGTGTGACCGGTGTACATCCACCCACGATCACTCATCTTGCCTAGCTACTGGACACACACAAAATATATACATAATTCACCAAACCATATTCATTAGTTAATAGAGTTTGTCAGTTTTATCACGTCGATGCAACCTAGACGCTAGTAGGTAAAGATAGGTCCTACTCCCACCCGAGTATGTGTAGATTGGGTTCGTTTTCCCATGCTCCACTCCGGATCCGACGCACAATTTCGGCAGCACCTCCCCGCTGTTCTCTGATACATGTCTCGGCAATAAGAAGAGATGATGTGTACCCGGAGAACAACAGGGAGGCACTGACAAAATTCTGCATCGGATCCAGAGTAGAGCATATGGGAAAACGAACCCAATCTACAAATACTCGAGCTTTCCATGGATAACGTTGGACAATTCGAAAGAATCACGGTTATAACAAAATAGGAAAATAAGTGACCTAGCTCATAATTTACAAAACTATGACCATGTCGGCCTCACGAAGGCCGAAGAGCACCTTTTTGGTCAACAGGAGGCAGAATAGGTGTCGGGGGTCGGGGGTCAGTGGCATCAGGAAATAGTGGCATCAGGGGTCTATTGGGGAATGTCGCATGGGAAACAAAAAATTTCCTACACTCACACAAGACCTATCCATGGTGATGAGCATCTACGAGAGGGAGAGTGGATCTACATACCCTTGTAGATCGCTAAGCGGGGAGCGTTAAGAAACATGGTTCGTGTAGTCGAATGTCTTCGCGATCCAAATCGCCGAGTGTCCCAGGATCTCATCACGATCCGTCCCGAGATCCAATCACGATCCGTCCCGCGAACTCATCACGATCTGTCCCACGATCTCATCATGATCCGTCTCGCAATCTTGATCACGATCCTTCCGATCTAGCGCAGAACGGACAGCACCTGCACGTTCAGCACACGTACAGCTCGATGATGATCTCCACCTTCTTGATCCAGCAAGAGGGAACAGAGAGATAGAAGAGTTCTCCGGTAGCGTGATGGTGCTCCGGCGATGGTGGTGGAGCTATTCCGGCAGGGCTTCGCCTAAGCACTGCAGAAATCAGATCTAGAGGAGAAACTATGCACTTGAGGAACGGGTAGCACGTGGCTAGAAAAAACTAGTGCAAAACCCCTAAAACCTCCAGTATATATAAGAGGGTGGGAGGAGAGGCTTTGGCGCAAGGGCCAATCCTCCTTTGGGTCGGTCGAAGTGGGGAGGAGAGGAGGACTCCTCCTCCAATCCAAGTAGGACTAGGATTCCTCCTTTTTTTTGCCTTTTTTCCACCTTTTCCCTTTGGGCTCTTCTTCCCTAGACGCATGGGAGTTGTGTGGGACTTCCAACAGACCACTAAGGGCTGGTATTCACTCTACCACAGCGCATGAAGAGTCTTGGGTCGAAAGACCCCTCCCGGTGGTCTCCCGGTACACTACCGGCACTCCCGGTACACTACCGATGAACCCGAAACTTTTCCGGCGACCAGAACAGGACTTCCTATATATGAATCTTTACCTCCAGACCGTTTCGGAGCTCCTCGTGACGTCCGGCATCTCATCCGGGACTCCAAACAACCTTCGGTCACCAGCATACATAACTCTATACTACCGAAACATCACTAAACCTTAAGTGTGCAGACCCTGCAGGTTCGAGAACAATGTAGACATGACCGAGACACCTCTATGGTCAATAACCAATAGAGGGACCTGGATGCCCATATTGGTTCCTACATATTCTACGAAGATCTTTATCGGTCGAACCTTTATGTCAAGGACTCAGTTAATCCCGTATGATGTTCCCTTTGTTCTTCGGTATGTTACTTGCCCGAGATTCGACCGTCGGTATCTCCATACCTAGTTCAACCTCATTACCGGCAAGTCTCTTTAACCATTCCGTAATACAAGATCCCGTGACCAACACTTAGTCACATTGCTTGCAAGGCTTGTTGTGATGTTGTATTACCAAGTGGGCCCAGAGATACCTCTCTGTCACACGGAGTAACAAATCCCAGTCTTGATCCATGCCAACCCAACTAACACCCTCGGAGATACCTGTAGAGTACCTTTATAGTCACCCAGTTACATTGCGACATTTGATACACATAAGGCACTCCTCCGATGTCAGTGAGTTGCATGATCTCATGGTCATAGGAACAAATACTTGACATGCAGAAAACAGTGGCATTAAACTGACACGATCATATGCTACGTTTGTAGTTTAGGTTTTGTCCATCACACCATTCTCCCAATGATGTGATCCTGTTATCAAATGACATCTCATGTCCATGGCTAGGAAATCTTAACCATCTTTTATCAACGAGCTAATCTATTAGAGGCATACTAGGGACATGGTTTTGTCTATGTATCCACACATGCATCTAAGTCTCCGATCAATACAATTATAGCATGGATAATAAACAATTATCACGAATAAGGAAATATGATAACTAATTTATTATTACCTCTAGGGCATATTTCCAACAGTCTCCCACTTGCACTAGAGTCAATAATCTAATTCACATCACCATGTGATTCGCATTGTTATGAATCTAACACCCAATAAGTTCTGGGCTCGATCATGCTTTGCATGTGAGAGAGGTCTTATAGTCAACGGGCCTGCGACATTTAGATTCGTGTGTACTTTGAAAATCTCTATGTCAAACTGTAAACACTGCTACCACACTCCACTTTGTACTATTCCAAATGGCTGCTCCACTATACGTATCCAGATTGCTACTTCGAGTCATCCGGATTGGTGTTAAAGCTTGCAATGACGTAACTCTTTATGACAAACTCTTTATCACCTCCATAATCGAGAAACATCTCCTTTGTATTTTAGTTACTAAGGATAATCTTGACCGCTGTCCAGTGATCCACTCCTGGATCACTTTTGTACCCCTTGACAGACTCATGGCAAGGCACACACCAGGTGCGGTACACAACATGGCATAATATAGAGCCTATAGTTAAGGCATAGGGGACGACATTCGTCCTTTCTCTTTCTTCTGCCGTTGTCGAGCTTTGAGTCTCACTCAACTTCACACCTTAAAAATCAGGCAAGAACTCTTTCTCTGACCGATCCATTTTGAACTCTTTCAAAATCTTGTCAAGGTATGTACTCATTAAAAGTCTTATCAAACATCTTGATCTATCTCTATAGATCTTGATGCTCAACAATTAGGTAGCTTTATCCAGGTCTTCCTTTGAAAATCACTTTTCAAACAACCGTTTATACTTTCCAAAAATTCCACATTATTTTCGAGTAGCAATATGTCATCCACATATACTTATCAGAAACTCTATAGTGCTCCCACTCACTTTATTGCAAATACAAGTTTCTCATAAACTTTGTATAGGCTCAAAAACTTTGATCAACTCATCAAAGTGTATATTCCAACTTCGAGATGCTTTCTTTAGTTCATAGAAGGATCACTGAAGCTTGCACACCTTTTTAGCATCCTTAGGACTGACAAAACCTTTTTGTTGTATCTCATACAACCTTCTCTTAAGGAAGGAAACGATGTTTTGGCATACATCTGCCAGATTTCATAATTGAAAAATGCAGCAACTGCTAACATAATTCCAATAGACTTTAGCATCGCTGCGAGTGAGAAAGTCTCATCGTAGTCAACTCCTTAAACTTGGCGGAAACTTCTTTGCGACAAGTCGAGCTTTATAAATGGTGACATTTACCATCAGTGTATGTCTTCATTTTAAAGGTCCATTTGTACTCAACGACCTGCCGTCCAACGAGCAAGTCTACCAAAGTCTATACTTGGTTTTCATACATGGATCCTTTCCTACATATTATGGCCTCTAACCATTTGTCGGAATCCGGGCCCATCATCGCTTCTCCATAGCTCGTAGGTTCGTTGTTGTCCAACAACATGACCTCCAAGACAGGGTTTTCATACCGCTTAAGAGCAGTACACATCATTGTCGACCTACGAGGTTTGATAGTAACTTGATCTGAAGCTTCATGATCATCATCATTTACTTCCTCTTCAACTGACGTAGGTTCCACATAAACATCTTTCTGCGCTGCGCTACTCTCTGGTTGAAACAAAGGTTCAACAACCTCATCAAGTTCTATCTTCCTCCCACTCAATTCTTTCGAGAGAAACTTTTCTCGGGAAAGGACCCGTTTTAGCAACAAACACTTTATGCTTGGATCTGAGATAGAAGGTTCACCCAACTGTTCTTAGGGTATTCTATGAAGATGCATTTGTCCGCTTTGGGTTCGAGCTCATTAGGTGAAAACATTTTTCAGACAAGCGTCACAACCCGTAACATCAAGAAATGACAGCTTAGGTTTCTATCAAACCATAATTCACACGGTGTCATCTCAACGGATTTAGATGGTGCCCTATTTGAAGTGAATGTAGTTGTCTCTAATGCATGACCCCAAAATTATAGTAGCAAAACGATAAGAGAAATCATAGCAAGCACCATATCCAATGGAGCACGGCTTTGACGTTTGGACACACCATCACACTATGGTGTTCCAGGTGGCGTGTGTTGTGAAACAACTTTCACATTGTCTAAAGTTGTATGCCAAACTCATAACGCAGATATTCACCTCCACGATCATATCGCAACCATTTTTTATCATCTTGTCACGATGATCTTAAACTTCACTCTGAATTTGCTTGAACTTTTCAAACGATTCAGACTTGTGTTTCATTAAGTAAATATACACTATATCTACTCAAATCATCAGTGAAGGTAAGAAAATAACGATATCCACCGCACGCTACAAGACTCATTGGATTACATACATCAACATGTATCATTTCCAATAAAGCACTTGCCCAGTCCATCAAACCGGAAAACGGGGTCCTTAGTCATCTTGCCCAAGAGGCATGGTTCGCATGTCTCAACCGATTCAAAATCGAATGATTCCAAAGATCCATCAGCATGGAGTTTCTTCATGCGCCTTATACCAACATGACATTTAGCAGCAATGCCACAAGTATGTGGTACTATCATTATAAACTTTGTATCTTTTGGCATCAATGTTATGAACATGTGTATTACTACGATCAAGATTCAACAAACCATTCTCACTAGGTGCATGACCATTGATGGTATTATTCATGTCAACAGAATAACCATTATTCTCTAACTTAAATGAATAACCGTGTTGCAATAAACACGATCTAATCACGTTGATACTCAACGCAAAACACCAAATAACATTTATTTAGGTTCATCACTAATCCCGAAGGTAGAGAGAGCGTGCGATGTTGATCACATCAACCTTGGAAATATTTCCAACACACATCGTCACCTCACCCTTAGCTAGTTCTCTATTTATTCCGTAGCTTTTACTTCAGGTTACTAACATTTAGCAATCAAACCGGTATCCAATACCCAGGTGCTACTAGGATTACTAGCAAGGTACACATCAATAACACGAGTATCAAATATACTTCTGTCGACGTTGCCAGCCTTCTTATCTACCATGTAACTCGGGTCGTTCCGCTTCAGCGACCGCTCTCCGCATAATCGAAGCACTTAGTCTCGGGTTTGGGTTAGAACTTGGGTTGCTTCACTGGAGCAGCAACTGACTTGCTATCCATGAAGTTTCCCTCCTTTCTCTTGCCCTTCTCGAAACAAGTGGTTTGAATAACCATCAACAATTGACGCTCCTTCTTGATTTCTACCTTCGCGGTGTCAAACATCGCGAACAACTCAAGAATCATTATTTCTATCCCTGACATTTTATAGTTCATCACCAAGTTCTAGTAGCTTAGTGACAGTGACTTGGAGAACTATATCAATCACTATCTTATCTGGAAGATCAACTCCCACTCGATTCAAGCGATTGTAGCACCCAGACAATTTGAGCACATGCTCAATGATTGAGCTATTCTCTTTCATCTTGCAGACAAAGAATCTCGTTGGAGATCTCATATTTCGCAACACGGGCACGAGCTTGAGATCCTGCTTTTAGCTCTTAGAATATCTCATATGTTCCGTGACGTTCAAAACGTTTCGGAGCCTCAATTCTAAGACGTAATGCATGATGCACTAAACGATCAAGTAGTCATCAGAACATGCCTGTCAGATGTTCACAACATCTATAGACGATGCTAGAGGGGTTGGCGCACTAAGTGGTGCATTAAGGACATAAGCCTTCTGTGCAGCAATGAGGACAATCCTCAGATCACGGACCCAGTCCGCAATATTGCTATCATCATCTTTCAACTCTATTTCTCTAGGAACATATAAAAATTCAAGGGAGCTACAACGCGAGCATGTAATCTACAACATAATTTGCAAAGACACTACTGACTATGTTCATGATAATGTGTTCAATTAATCATATTACTGAAGAACTCCCACTCAAATTGACATCCCTCCGGTCATTCGAGTGATACATGATCCAAATTCACCAACTCAAGTACGATCATGACGTGAGTTGAGGTGGTTGGTGGGGAACGTTGCATGGGAAACAAAAATTTCCTACGCACACGTAGATCTATCCATGGTGATGAGCATGTACGAGAGGGAGAGTGGATCTACGTACCCTTGTAGACCGCTAAGCGGGAAGCCTTAAGAAACGTGGTTGGTGTAGTCGAACGTCTTCGTGATCCAAATCGTCGAGTGTCCCGCGATCTCATCACGATCCGTCCCGCGATCCAATCACGATCCGTCCCACGAACTCATCATGATCCGTCCCATGATCTCATCACGATTCGTCTCGTGAACTCATCACGATCCGTCCCTCGAACTCATCATGATCCGTCTCACGATCTTGATCACGGTCCTTCCGATCTAGCGCCGAACGGACGGCACCTCCGCGTTCAGCACACGTACAGCTCGATGATGATCTCCTCCTTCTTGATCCAGCAAGAGGGAGCGGAGAGGTAGAAGAGTTCTCCGACAGCGTGACGGTGCTGCGGCGATGGTGGTTGAGCTATTCCGGCAGGGCTTCGCCTAAGCATTGCAGAAAACTGATCTAGAGGAGAAGCTATGCACTAGAGGCACATGTGGCACATGGCTGAAAATCTTGTGCCAAAACCCTAAAATCCTCTAGTATATATAGGAGAGGAGGAAGAGGCTTGGCTGCCAAAGAGGCAGCCCTTGGGTCGGCCAAACCATGGAGGGAGGAGTCCTCCTCCTCCACTCCTAGTAGGATTAGGACTCCTTCCTTATTTGGCCCTTTTTAGCCTTTTTCCACCTTTTTCCTTTTGGGCTTTTCTTCCCAGCCACATGAGCCTTGTGTGGGAATTCCACCAGCCCACAAAGGTCTGGTATTTAATCTCCCACAGCCGATATAGCCTCTTGGGTCGAAATACCCCTCCCGATGGTCCCCCGGTACACTACCGGCACTCCTAGTACACTACCGATGAGCCTGAAAATTTTCCGACGACCAAAACAGGACTTCCTATATATCAATCTTTACCTCCGGATCATGCCGGAGCTCCTCGTGACGTCTGGGATATCATCCAGTACTCCGAACAACCTTTGGTCACCACCATGCATAACTCTATACTACCGAAACGTCACCAAACCTTAAGTGTGCAGACCCCGCGGGTTCGAGAACTATGTATACATGACCGAGACACCTCTACGGTCAATAACCAATAGCGGGACCTGGATGCCCATATTGGTTCCTACATATTCTACGAAGATCTTTATCGGTCGAACCTCTATGTCAAGGATTTAGTTAATCCCGTGTGATGTTCCCTTTCTTCTTCGGTATGTTACTTGCCCGAGATTCAATCGTCGGTATCTCCATACCTAGTTCAACCTCGTTACTGGCAAGTCTCTTTACTCGTTCCGTAACACACGATCCCATGACTAACACTTAGTCACATTGCTTGCAAGGCTTGTTGTGATGTTGTATTACCGAGTGGGTCCTGAGATACCTCTCTGTCACACGGAGTAACAAATCCCAGTATTGATCCATGCCAACTCAACAGACACCCTCGGAGATACCTGTAGAGCACCTTTATAGTCACGCAATTGCGTTCGTTGTTTGCATGATCTCATGGTCATAGGAACATATACTTGACGTGCAGAAAACAGTAGCAATAAACTGACACGATCATATGCTATGTTTGTATTTTGCATCTTGTCCATCACATCATTCTACTAATGATGTGATCCCATTATCAAATGATATCTCATGTTCGTGACTAGGAAACCATATCCATATTTGATCAACGAGCTAGTCTATTAGAGGCATACTGGGGACATGGTGTTGTCTATGTATCCACACATGTATCTGAGTTTCCGATCAACACAATTATAGCATGGATAATAAACGATTATCATGAACAAGGAAATATGATAATAACTAACTTATTATTGCCTCTAGGGCATATTTCCAACAGTCTCCCACTTGCACTAGAGTCAATAATCTAGTTCATATCACCATGTGATTCGCATTGTTATGAATCTAACACCCACTGAGTTCTGGGGCTCGATCATGCTTTGCATGTGAGAGAGGTCTTATAGTCAACGGATCTGCGACATTTCAGTTCCGTGTGTACTTTGCAAATATCTATGTCAAACCGTAAACACTGCTACCACACTCCACTTGGTACTATTCCAAATGGCTGCTCCACTATATGTATCCAGATTGCTACTACGGATCATCCGGATTGGTGTTAAAGCTTGCATCGACGTAACTCTTTACGACGAACTCTTTATCACCTCCATAATCGAGAAACATCTCCTTAGTCTTTTAGTTACTAAGGATAATCTTGACCGTTGTCCAGTGATCCACTCCTGGATCACTCTTGTACCCCTTGACGGACTCATGGCAAGGCACACACAGGCGCGGTACACAGCATGGCATACTATACAGAGCCTATGGCTAAGGCATAGGGGACGACATCCGTCCTTTCTCTTTCTTCTACCGTGGTCGAGCTTTGAGTCTCACTCAACTTCACACCTTACAAAGCAGGCGAGAACACTTCTCTTTGAGTAATCCATTTTGAACTCTTTCAAAATCTTGTCAAGGTATGTACTCATTGAAAGTCTTATCAAACATCTTGATCTATCTTTATAGATCTTGATGCTCAACAATTAGGTAGCGTTATTCGGGTCTTCCTTTGAAAATCACTTTTCAAACAACCGTTCATGCTTTCCAGAAATTCCACATTATTTTCGAATAGCAATATGTCATCCACATATACTTCTCAGAAACTCTATGGTGCTCCCACTCACTTTATTGCAAATACAAGTTTCTCATAAACTTTGTATAGTCTCAAAAACTTTGATCACCTCATCAAAGTGTACATTCCAACTCCGAGATGCTTGCTTCAGTCTATAAAAGGATCACTAAAGCTTGCACACCTTTTAGCATCCTTAGGACTGACAAAACCTTCTGGTTGTATCACATACAACCTTTCCTCTAGTAAACCAGTAAGGAAACGATGTTTTGACATCCATTTGCCAAATTTCATAATTGAAAGTGCAGCAGCTGCTAACATAATTTCAACAGACTTTAGCATCGCTACAAGTGAGAAAGTCTCATCGCAGTCAACTCCTTGAACTTGTTGTAAACTCCTTTTCAACAAGTCGAGCTTTACAAATGGTGACATTAACCATCAACGTCTGTCTTCATTTCAAAGATCCATTTGTACTTAACGACTTGTCGTCCAACGAGCAAGTCCACCAAAGTCTATACTTCGTTTTCATACATGGATCCTTTCTCGGATTTCATGGCCTCTAACCATTTGTTGGTTTCCGGGCCCATCATCGCTTCTCCATAGTTTGTAGGTTCATCGTTTGTCCAACAACTTGACCTCTAAGACAGGGTTGCCGCACCACTCAGGAGCAGTACACGTCCTTGTCGACCTACGAGGTTCGATAGTAACTTGATCCAAAGTTTCATGATCATCATCATTAACTTCCTCTTCAACTAACGTAGGTTTCACAGAAACAACTTCCTGCGTTGCGCTACTCTCTGGTTGAAACAGAGATTCAATAACCTCATCAAGTTCTATCCTCCTCCCACTCAATTCTTTCAAGAGAAACTTTTCTCGAGAAAGGATCCAGTTTTAGCAACAAACATTTTATGCTTGGATCTGAGATAGAAGGTTCACCCAACTGTTCTTAGGGTATTCCATGAAGTTGCATTTGTCAGCTTTGGGTTCGATCTCATTAGGTGAAAACATTTTCCACACAAGCATAGCAGCCCCAAACATTAAGAAATGACAGCTTAGGTTTCTATCAAACCATAATTCACATGGTGTCATCTCAATGGATTTAGATGGTGCCCTATTTAAAGTGAATGTAGTTGTGTCTAATGCGTAACCGCAAAATTATAGTAAAAAACGATAAGAGACATCATAGCATGCACCATATCCAATAGAGCACGACTATAACGTTCGGACACACCATCACACTACGGTGTTCCAGGTGGCGTGATTTGTGAAACAATTTTCACATTGTCTAAAGTTGTATGCCAAACTCTCAACTCAGATATTCATCTCGACGATCATATCGTAGACATTTTTATCTTCTTGTCACAATGATCTTAAACATCACTTTGAATTTTCTTTAACCTTTCAAATGATTCAGACTTGTGTTTCATTAAGCAAATATACACTATATCTACTCAAATCATCAGTGAAGGTACGAAAATAACGATATCCACCGCACGCTATAAGACTCATTGGATTGCATACATCAACATGTATCATTTCCAATAAGTCACTTGCCCGCTCCATCAAACCAGAAAACGGGGTCCTTAGTCATCTTGACCAAGAGGCATGGTCCGCATGTCTCGACCGATTCGAAATCGAATGAGTCCAAAGATCCATCAGCATGACATTTAGCGGCAGTGCCACAAGTATGTGGTACTATTATTATTAACTTTGTATCTTTTGGCATCAATGTTATGAACATGTGTATTACTACGATCAAGATTCAACAAACCATTCTCACTGGGTGCTTGACCATTGAAGGTATTATTCATGTAAACAGAATAACTATTATTCTCTAACTTAAATGAATAACCGTGTTGCAATAAACACGATCCAATCACGTTCATGCTCAACGCAAAACACTAAATAATATTTATTTACGTTTGTCACTAATCCCGAAGGTAGAGAGAGCGTGGGATGTTGATCACATCAACCTTGGAAGTATTTTCAACACACATCATCACCTCACCCTTAGCTAGTTCTCCGTTTATTCTGTAGCTTTTATTTTGAGTTACTAAAATTTAGCAACCGAACCGGTATCCAATACCTAGGTGCTACTAGGAGTACTAGCAAGGTACACATCAATAACACGTATATCAAATATACTTCTGTCGACGTTGCCAGCCTTCTTATCTACCAAGTATCTAGGGTTGTTCCGCTTCAGCGACTGCTCTCCTCATAATCGAAGCACTTAGTCTTAGGTTTGGGTTCAAATTTGGGTTGTTTCACCGGTGCAGCAACTGACTTGCTATCCATGAAGTTTTCCTCCTTTCCCTTGACCTTCTCGAAACTAGTGGTTTTACTAACCATCAACACTTGGTGCTCCTTCTTGATTTCTACCTTCGTGGTGTCAAACATCGCGAACAACTCAGGGATCATTGTTTCTATCCCTGGCATTTATAGTTCATCACCAAGTTCTAGTAGCTTAGTGACAGTGACTTGGAGAACAATATCAATCACTATCTTATCTGGAAGATCAACTCCCACTCGATTCAAGCGATTGTAGCACCCAGACAATCTGAGCACATGCTTAACGGTTGAGCTATTCTCCTTCATCTTACAGGCAAAGAATCTTGTTGGAGATCTCATATCTCGCAACACGGGCACGAGCCTGAGATCCTAATTTCAGCTCTTAGAACATCTCATATGTTCCATGACGTTCAAAACATTTCGGAGCCTCAATTCTAAGCTGTAATGCATGACGCACTAAACTATCAAGTAGTTATCATAACATGCCTGTCAGATGTTCACAACATCTACAAACAACGCTAGAGGGGTTGGCGCACTAAGCGGTGCATCAAGGACATAAGCCTTCTGTGCAGCAATGAGGACAATCCTCAGATCATGGAGCCAGTCCGCAATATTGCTACCATCATCTTTCAACTCTATTTCTCTAGGAACATATAAAAATTCAAGGGAGCTACAGCGTGAGCTAGTAATCTACAACACAGTTTGCAAAGACACTACTGACTATGTTCATGATAATGAGTTCAATTAATCATATTACTTAAGAACTCCCACTCAAACTGACATCCCTTCCAGTCATTCGAGTGATACATGATCCAAATTCACCAACTCAAGTCCGATCATCACGTGAGTTGAGGTGGTTTCACTAGTGAAAATCATCATGTTGATCATATCTACTATATGATTCATGTTCGACATTTCGGTCTCTTGTGTTATGAGGCCATGTCTGTACATGCTAGGCTCGTCAAGTTTAACCCGAGTGCTTTGCATGGGCAACACTGGCTTGCACCCGTTGTATGTGAACGTAGAGTCTATCACACCCGATCATCACGTGGTGTCTCATCACGACGAACTTTCGCAACGGTGCACACCTAGGGAGAACACAGTTCATCTTGAAATTTAAGTGAGAGATCACCTTATAATGCTACCGTCGTCCTAAGCAAAACAAGGTGCATAAAAGGATTAACACCACATGCAAATCATAAGTGACATGATATGGCCATGAACTTGTGCCTTTGATCTCCATCTTGAAAGCACCGACATGATCTCCATCATCACCGGCACGACACCATGATCTCCATCATCTCGATCTCCATCAACGTGTCGCCATTGGGGTTGTCACGCCCATCATGCTGTACTACTATTGCTACCGTTTAGCGATAAAGTAAAGCATTACATAGCGCTTAATGATTGACACGCAGGTCATACAATAATTAAAGACAACCCCATGGCTCCTGTCGGTTGCTATACTCATCGACATGCAAGTCGTGATAAACTATACATCACATGATCATCTCATACATCACATATATCACATCATGTAATTTGCCATATCACATCACAACATACCCTGCCAAAACAAGTTAGACGTCCTCTAATTGTTGTTGCATGTTTTACGTGTCTGCTATGGGTATCTAGCGAGAACAATTCTCATCTACGCAAAAACCACAACGGTGATACACTATTTGCTTTTCAACCATCTCAAGGACCGCCTTTGTCGAATACGATCCAACTAAAGTAGGAGAAACAGACACCAGCCAGCCATCTTTGTGGAACGAAGTTACACGTCAGTCGACGGAACCGGTCTCTCGTAAGCGTACGAGTAAGGTTAGTCCAGGCCGCTTCATCCCACAATACCGTTGAATCAAAACACGACCAAGGGAGGAAGCAATCTAAGCATCAACACCCACAAACTCTTTGTGTTCTACTCGAGATCTCATCTACACATAGACCTAGCTCATGATGCCACTGTTGGGGAACGTTGCATGGGAAACAAAAATTTATACTACTATTAGGGTTATCGTGCCCAACATTCTTCTACTACTATTGCTACCGTTTAGCGATAAAGTAAAGCATTACATAATGCTTAATGATTGACACACAAGTCATACAATAATTAAAGACAACCTATGGCTCCTGCCGGTTGTCGTACTCATCGACATGCAAGTCGTGATAATCTATACATCACATGATCATCTCATACATCACATATATCACATCATGTAATTGGCCATATCACATCACAACATACCTTGCAAAAACAAGTTAGACGTCCTCTAATTGTTGTTGCATGTTTTACGTGGCTGATACGGGTATCTAGCAAGAACAATTCTCATCTATGCAAATACTACAACGGTGATACACTAGTTGCTTTTCAACCTTCTAAAGGACCGCCTTTGTCGAATCCGATCCAACTAAAGTGAGATAAACTGGCACCCGCAAGCAATCTATGCAACAAGTTGCAGTTGAGGGAACCGGTCTCTCGTAAGTGTATGTGTAATGTTGGTCTGGGCCTCTTCATCTCACAATACCGATGAACCAAAACACGGCAAAGGAAAGAAGCAATCTAAGCATCAACGCCCACAAACTCTTTGTGTTCTACTCGAGATCTCATCTACACATAGACCTAGCTCTAATACCACAGTTGGGGAACGTCGCATGGGAAACAAAAAAAATTCTATGCTCATGCAAGACCTATCCATGGAGATGAGCATCTATGAGAGGGAGAGTGGATCTACATACCATTGTAGATCGCTAAGTGGGAAGCGTTAAGTAACGTGGTTGGTGTAGTCGAACGTCTTCGCGATCAAAATCGCCGAGCGTCCCGTGATCTCATCATGATCCGTCCCGCGATCCAATCACGATCCGTCCCACGAACTCATCACCATCCATCCCGCGATCTCATCACAATCTGTCTCGCAATCTTGATCACGATCCTTCCGATCTAGCGCCGAACGGACGACACCTCCGCGTTCAGCACACGTATAGCTTGATGACGATCTCCGCCTTCTTGATCCAGCAAGAGGGAATAGCGAGATAGAAGAGTTCTCCAGCAGCGTGACGGCGCTTCGGCGATGGTGGTGGGGCTATTCCGGCAGGGATTCGCCTAAGCACTGCATAAATCCGATCTAGAGGAGAAACTATGCACTGGAGGAACGGGTAGCACGTGGCTGGAAAAAACTAGTGCAAAAACCCTAAAACATCCAGTATATATAAGAGGGAGGGAGGGAGGAGACGCCTTGGAGCAAGGTCCAAGCCTCCTTTGGGTCGGCCGAAGTGGGGAGGAGAGGGGGACTCCTCCTCTAATCCTAGTAGGACTAGGATTCCTCCTTTTTTGCCTTTTTTCCACCTTTTCTGTTTGGGCTTTTCTTCCCTAGCCGCATGGGCCTTCTGTGGGACTTCCACCATCCCACTAAGGGCTGGTATTCACTTTACCACAGCCCATGAAGCCTCTTGGGTCAAAATACCCCTCCCGATGGTCTCCCGGTACACTCCCGGCACTCCCGGTACACTACCGATGAGCCCGAAACTTTTCTGGCGACCAGAACAGGACTTCGTATGTATGAATCTTTACCTCCGGACCATTCCGGAGCTCCTCGTGACGTCCGGGATCTCATCCAGGACTCCGAAAAACCTTCGGTCACCACCATACATAACTCTATATTACCGAAACGTCACCAAACCTTAAGTGTGCAGACCCTGCGAGCTCGAGAACTATGTAGACATGACCGAGACACCTCTATCGTCAATAACCAATAGCGGGACCTGGATGGCCATATTGGTTCCTACATATTCTATGAAGATCTTTATCGGTCCAACCTCTATGTCAAGGATTCTGTTAATCCCGTATGATGTTCCCTTTGTTCTTCGGTATGTTACTTGCCCGAGATTCAATCATCGGTATCTCCATACCTAGTTCAACCTCGTTACCAGAAAGTCTCCTTACTCGTTCCATAATACAAGATCCCGTGACTAACACTTAGTCACATTGCTTACAAGGCTTGTTGTGATGTTGTATTACCTAGTGGGCCCGGAGATACCTCTCCGTCACATGGAGTAACAAATCCCAGTCTTGATCCATGCCAACCCAACTGACACCCTCGGAGATACCTATAGACTACCTTTATAGTCACCCAGTTACGTTGTGGCGTTTGATACACACAAGGCACTCCTCCGGTGGCAGTGAGTTGCATGATCTCATGGTCATAGGAACAGATACTTGACATGCAGAAAACAGTAGCATTAAACTGACATGATCATATGCTACGTTTGTAGTTTGGGTCATGTCCATCACACCATTCTCCCAATGATGTGATCCCGTTATCAAATGACATCTCATGTCCATGGCTAGGAAACCCTAACCATCTTTGATCAATGAGCTAGTCTATTAGCGGCATACTAGGGACATGGTTTTGTCTATGTATCCACACATGCATCTAAGTCTTCGATCAATACAATTATAGCATGGATAATAAACGGTTATCATGAACAAGGAAATATGATAATAAACAATTTATTATTGCCTCTAGGGCATATTTCCAATAGGGTCTGTGGCGTCGGTGGTCGTGGGTCGGTGGTGTCTAGAGTCGGGGGTCGGTGGCGTTGCTGGTTGGGGGTCGATGGCGTCGATGGTCGGGGGTTGGTGGTGTCGGTGGTCGGGGTTCAGTGGTGTCTGTGGTCGGTGGGCGATGGCGTCGATGGTCGGGGGTCGGTGGTGTCGGTGGTCGGTGGTGTCGGTGGTCGGTGGTGTCGGTGGTCGGGGGGCGATGGCGTCGGTGGTCGAGGGTCGGGGTTGGGGGTCTGAGGTGTCGGGGGTTGGTGGCATCAGGGGTTAGGGGTCGGTGGCGTCGGAGGTTGGGGGTTAGTGGCATCGGGGATCGGGGACTCTTCTCTTCTTCTTCTTCTTCGTCTTCATCTTCTCCTTTTCTTCTTCTTCTCATCTTCTCCTCATCTTATTCTTCTGATCTAAACCTAAACTAAACCTAAAGTAATCTAATCTAAACTAAACCTAAACTAAACCTAAAACTAAACCTAAACCTAAACTAAATCTAAACTAAACTAAACCTAAACCTAAAAAACAAAAAAAAGGAGAAGAAGCTCACCTTGGGGAGGAGGGGGCCGGTGGAGGAGGGCCGTCGTAGGGGAGGGGGCGGTGTTGCGGCCTGCCTCACGTTGGGGCTCGGGCGGCCGCCGCAGGGGTGGGGGGTCGTGGGTGGCAAGGGCGTTGGCCAGCGTGTGCGGAAGGGGCGGCGGCAGAGGCGATGGGGGTCGGTGGCGGAGGACGGCGGGTGCGGTGGGGGGGGCATAGGGGCAGCGGCCGGAGAATGTGAGGATCGGAGGTGGCAGGGGCGGCGGCGGGCGGCGGTGCGGCGGCATGGGCGGTGGGGGTTGGGGGTGGCAGGACGGCGGCGGGTGGCGGTGCGGCAGTAGGCGGTGGGTGCGGTGGGGGCGGCAGGGGCGGCGCCCGATGGGTGTGGGGGTCGGGGGTGGCAGGGTCGGCGGCGGGCGGCGGTGGGGGTCAGGTGCGGTGGGGGTCGGGGGAGGAGAGTGAGGCACAGAGAGAAGAGAGAGATAGAGGAGGTCACGGCGTTTATTATGGCCAGATTCTTTGCCGTCTGCTAGCGGACGGCAAAGCTTCTTTACCGTCCGCTAGCAGACGGCAAAGAATCTGTCCGTTAGCTGGTTCTCGTCAGTGGGCCCACCTCCCTCTTTGCCGTCCGCTAGCGGATGACAAATATCCTTTGTCGTCCGCTAGTAGACGACAAAGTAGTGGCTGATGGCAAAGAGGTTCTTTGTCGTCAGCTAGTTGTTTGTCATCCGTTTTCTGTAAACGGATGGCAAAGATCTTTGCCGTCCGCCAGCTGACGGCAAAGAACCGGCTGACGACAAATTTGCTGATTGCAGTAGTGAGTCTTGGATAGCTTTCGAAGGATCTTTATCACCTACATCATTTGGCCACTGTTTGACTTGCGAACCATTAGACTCATCAAACTTTACATCTACCGTCTATTCAACTTTTCGAATGAAGTTGTTGTAGACACAATAAGTGTGAGAGTTCGATCCATAACCAAGTAAGAAACCTTCATGAGATTTGGGAGCAAATTTAGCACAGTGATTCTTATCAAGAATGTAAAACTTCTAACCGAATACTCGAAAGTATCCAACTTGGAGTTCGTTATCGGTGAGAAGCTCGTATGCCGTTTTACCGAGAAGCTTGTGCAAGTAGATTCAATTTGTGGCATCACAAGCTGTTTCCACGGCTTCTGCCCAAAAGTGTCTTGGTGTCTTGTATTCGTCAAGCATCGTTCTTGCCATCTCAATGAGGGTTGGGTTCTTTCTCTCAAAAAATCCATTTTGATGAGGCGTGTACGTAGCCGACAACTCATGTGAAATACCCTCTTCGTCAAGGAAGGTATCCACATGGGTGTTTTTGAACTCCGATTTGTTATCGCTTCGAACCTTCTTGATCACTTCAAACTGATTTTGCACATTGGGTGCGAAGTTCTTGAAGATCTTTTGTACCTACGACTTATCATCAAGAAAGAATACCCACATAAATATGGAAAAATCATCAACTATAACTAGACCATAGGAATTTCCACCGAGACTGTTGTAAGCATTGGGACCAAAAAGATCCATGTGAAGTAACTCGAGTGGTCTCCTAGTAGTCATGATATTCTTAATAGGATAACTTACACCTACTTACTTTCCTGCTTAACAAGCACTACAAGGTCTATCTTTGTCAAAGATAACATCTTTAACACCAAGAATGTGATTGCCCTTGATAAGCTTATCTAGATTGCGCATGCCTACATGTCAAAGCCTTCTATGCCACAGCCAACCTTTAGATGATTTTGCAATGAGACAAGTACGAGGTTGGGCCTTTTTAGTGAAGTCAACAATGTATAGATCACCTCTACAAATACCGGTAAAGACAATTTTATGATTATCAAATCAAAGCACTTGGCAATCTACTTTACTAAATAGCACATTGAAACCAAAGTCTGCTAGTCTAGATACGGAAAGAAGATTGTGTCCATGGGATTCAACAAGCATCCCATTTTGAATTGAGCTATCATGAGATATGGCCACCTTACCAAGGCCAAGTACCATACCCTTAGAGTTGTCTTCAAAGGTCACGTACCTCCGAGGACCTTGATTAGGCGTGATCTCTTGGAACATGTCCTTATCACCAGTCGCGTGATCCGTGCATCCACTGTTGAGAATCCTCTCTTTTCCGCCGGACATGTAATCCTTGAAGTTCGCCATTAGACTTAGATTCCTCATGATCTTTTCATGCTCGATGTCGAACAACTCATCTTCATCATAGTAGGCATGTTCCACATTGTCATCACCAAGTGGGAAATCCTCGTCATAAAGAATATGAGATTTGTTAGAATTGTGATCATGACAGTGTTCAAGTCTATGAATGCGAAGTGCTCCTATAATGATATTGTTGATAGTTGTGACATCTCCTTTAGCACGCATGAGATCATGACGCTAACATAGGCATTTATCAAAGTTTGGATCACTAGGCTTCATTTTGTGAAAAGCAATGGTTTTATGAAGAATTTCATCAAGATTTCCTAATGAAAGATTTGGATATCGTTTCTCCAAATCAGTCCACAAAGTATAAGAACATGCAAAGTTATTCAATTTAGAAAGTGCGAATCTTGGTAAGCCTCTAACAATAAGATTGACAGTCCTAAGGTTACCAAGCATGTTAATTTCCTCTTCGTGTGTGGGACGCAATTCATCAATGGGGAGCACATAGGGATCTTCAATATGTTTTCTCGAATGGAATTTATCAAATAGATCAATCATGGCATTCTTCCATTGACTATAGTACTCTCCATCAAGAAGGGGCACTCTACAATACAAACTCTCCACACTATACACATCCATCTTTCTCCATAGTGTTGAAACTGAAGCAATGGAGACCAAGGCTCTGATACTACTTGTAGGATCACTAGAAGTGTATGTCTAGAGGGGGCGAATAGAATACAAGAAGAAATTTAAAACCACCTCAAGCATAAGACAAAATGTTGGCAGTTTTAGCATACATAATTAGTCTATGACACCCAACACATGCAAGTCATCAAGTATAGCAGCGGAAAGTAAAGGCATTGCACATGGAAGTAAGGAGTATAGATAGAGATATCAAATGCATGAAGGACACAAGATTTTTCCCGTGGTCCCGATAGGTGGCGCTATCGTACATCCACGTTTATGGAGTGTTCAACCCACGGAGGGTAAAGGTCACGAGAGTCCACAGAGGGCTCCACCCATAAGTGTCCACGAAGTAGCAACCTGGACTATCCATAACGGCTTTTGCCCACAAAGGACTAGCCTCACTATGGGTAGATCTTCACGAAGTAGGCATCTCCTTGTCCTTACAAACTTCTTGGTTCACTCCACAACATGAAGTAGGAGGCTCCCAAGCGACACCTAACCAATCTAGGAGCCACCACCCTCCGAAATGTAATAGGCTCGATAATGTCGATGAACTCCTTGGTCTTGTGCTTCAAGATAATAGACTCCTCAACACACAATCACTCATTCAAAGATTTGACTTGGTGGAAGAGATGGGATTGGTCAAAAGCAACTTGGGGAGGTTAGAAATCAAGATCCATATGGTTGGAGTGGAAGATCTTGACCTCAACACAAGGGTAGGTGGTTCTCTCTAAGAAAACAGGATGGGGCAAGTATGGAATAGTTCTGAGTGCTTCTCTTTCGAGTAGATGGTGGTGAAGGGGTATATATAGGCATCTCAAAAAAGCCAACTGTTACACATGAAATGACCAACTCGGTGACACTGATGTGTTAATCTCGATGGTACCAAAGTGACCAAAAGGTGGCAGCTTTTGAATCTCGGTGAGACCGATATAGGAATCTTGGTTGCACCGATAAGGTGACGAACAGTCAGATTGCCCAATCTCGGTGATGCCGATTCACAAAACTTGGAGGGACCGAAATTGTGAACTTGCATAACAGAAAGTTAGCAGCCCAACTCGGTGGCACCGAATGCAGAATCGGTTGCACCAAAGTGGCTAGGGTATGGGTGAGTCTGTCTAGGTTTGGGAATCGGTTGCACCGAGTGGAAAGTGTTGGTTGCACCTATTTGAATATTTGGCTTTGACAGACTTTTGTGGAAGAGCTTGTGGGTTTTTGTGGTGACTGTTACTTAAACGTATGAGCATTTTGTTCACCAATCAATACCTTACCCCCTTTTAATAGTATTGTCTTTCCTATGGACTCAAAGTGATTTATCACAAAGTAAGAAAGAAGAGTCCTCTTGCTTCAAGCTTGGCCAATGCTATTCCTTCTCTTTATTGTTCAATGGGATACTCTCCACACTCCTTTTTGCCAACCCATCTATCTCTATGGACTTTATCTAAAATACACTATGTAATAGTATTAGTCCAAGAGACAACGTATGTTGTCATGAATTATCAAAACTACCAAGGGAGCACATTGTTCTTTCAAACCAATCGGCCAACCTCTACATGAACTGGATCATGAGCCTACATGGGGTTCCTAAGGAGATTTTGTTAGATAGAGGCTCCAGGTTCACCTCAAGATTCTAGAATAGATTTCAAAAGGCAATGGGAACCAAGTTGTCCTTCAACACTGCTTTTCATCCTCAGACCGAAGGCCAGACGCAACGAGTAAACCAAATCGTTGAGAATATGCTTTGTGCTTGTGGTCTCGCATACGGAGCCAAGTGGGAAGATTTCCTAGCCTTCATCGAGTTCTACTACAACAACAACTACCAATCGAGTCTTTAGATGGCACCCATTTGAGGTGTTGTACGGACGCAAGTACTACACTCGTCTCAACTAGTCAAATACCGGAGAAGGATTAGTCTTTGGACTAGACATCCTCCGCGAGGCAGAAGAGAAATCTCAACTCGTCCGAGAGCGCCTAGAGACCGCCAAGTCAAGATAGAAGAGCTATGCCGGCTCCCACCGTCAGGACATGAGTTTCCTGTTGGAGACCATGTCTATCTCTTAATCAACCCTCTTCAAGACTATCTTAGATTGGAGACCAAGTGCTTCCACGTCAAGGGAAAGCTCAAACCAACATACATTGGCCACTTCAAGAGCACCGACAAGCAATGAGAAGTTGCCTACCAACTAGAGCTACCTTCCGAACTATCAGATGTGCATAATTTATTCCATGTGTCACAACTCCGGAAGTGCCGCCAAGTTCCCAACCTCCCTGATCTCTACAAGGACATTGATCGTCAAGATATCGACCTTTAACCAGACCTCACTTATCGTGAGAGGCCCGTTCGTATTATGGATGAAGTAGAGTGTTTCACCCGAAGCCGCACCATCAAGTACTTTAAGTTCCAATGGAGCAACCATACTGAAGCAGAAGCAACCTAGGAGCGTAAAGACTATCTTAGATTGGAGTTCCCTTACTTTTTAGCGCTTAGCCTACGAATCTCAGGGATGCGATTCTTGTAAGGGGGTAGGTCTATCACACCTTGTGTTTGTATCAGTTTGGTAAGCTATGGTTTTATAAAATCTGGACCCATTTAAAACTTTTTGCTTGACTTTGATGCATGACTTGAGTGTTACTTGCTTGAATGATTGTTTTGTTTTATTTCCCAAAGATTCTTCTTCTCTCCATATTCATCTTCCTTGATCCAAACATCTTGCCCAATCATCATTCCATGTTTATATTACCCAAAACTATTTTTATCAAATATTATTTTTGACCAAAAATGTCTTAATCAAATTAGGCTTTCAAAACCCCCTCGATTGATGTTTGTACTACAAGTCCTCAATTGGGAAGATCCTTTTTCCCCAAAGACTTTATTTGGAACCTACTATATATATGACTTCCCAAAACCACGAGATGTTATTTTTAAAGATTATTTTACTATTTTATTTAAAGGCTTTTCTTAAGGCCAAAAATGGTCTTCCTAGGGAAAAGTTATTTAAATTCTTTAAAAAAAATCAGAACATTTTGGGAAACTCAGTGGACATATATTTTCCATATATACGAGTTTCAACACATGGTCATGTTCAACACAATGGGAAAAACCTTCCAAAACCCTTTCTGCTTAAATCAGGCTTTTGTAATATTTCTATAAGAAATATTCTCAATAAAATCCAGGAAAATTCCAACAAGTCACACATGCTATATGTGATCATCTTGCAAAGTTTGAACCCAATCCCAATTGACTTACTTCACCAAATATCCCTAAACCCTCTTTATCCAGAATAAATTTGAACAACTTTACATTGTGAAGTTTCCCCTATTGACCCCCAACTTTGTGGGCATGTTCTAATACAGAAATAAGGCTAACCAGGTTTGCTTGCCCAATTTGCTTGCCCAATTCAACAACATTTGCTTGCCCAATTCAACAACAAACACCTTCTACATGTTTAGTAAAAACCATGTTTGACCTTCTTCCACTATTCTCATTGAGCCTATCTTTTTACCATAGACCCACATTGTTGCATTTTGCCTCCAGAAGGAAAAACCAGCCCCATTTCAATGGTTGGGGGTGGTAAAACCCTCATTTTACCCCCTGGATAGCAATGTCACTAGTATTTCTACCCTCTCCCCCACTCCATTTTTTCTACCTAGCTCCAGGGCATCAAAGGAGCATCTCCAGTATCCCCGGGGGTTAGTAGACAAGGTCGAGGACCCCAGAGCACGGGCAATGGCTATGCCAGCCATTTGCATGCTCTAGAGTGCACTAAAGTGTGCTCCCGCACTATAGCCACACCCATCCCGAGCCGCCCGACCACTTGTGGATGCGGGGGCTTGTCCCCCTGTGCCTTCTCGACGTCCGTGACATGACAGGGTGTCGGCTCCCTCCTCCCTCTCTCTCGAGCGGCTCCTCACACGTGCGCCCGATGCTGCCCCCTCGGCCAATGCATGAGCTCGCATGTGCACACACTCCCGCCGCCCCCCTCTTCTCCCTCTGGTTGTGGAAGAGCCTTAGGTGTACCGCAGATACGCCAGCTCCTCCTCCTGTGGCCTCTGGCCTTGGACCCGAACTCTCCAGCGCACCTGCGATTTGATGGACCAAGCCCCATCTATTTAAGCCGCCCAAGCCCATCTCTCCCCTCTGGAACCTCTACAATCCACCTAATTGTCCCTCTGCGCTACCCAGGTGACCTCCCGAGCTCCCCATGCCTAGATCCAACCAAAGCTCCGCCGCCTCGGAACTCCGGTGATCTCATGGTAGGGCACCACTCCGGTCCTCCTTTTCCTTCCTCTGGATCTCCCTTGCTCCCCTGATGCGATTCCCCCTCTCCCCCGTTTGTTTTGCAGCATGGGATGGCCCCAACGATCACCTCCCGAAGCGCCTCAAGTGCGGGTACCTCGTCACCAGCGACTTCCTGCTTTCCGGTGTTCCCCTCCACCTCCACCCGATAGCCGACTAAGCCCTGAGCCCACTCCCATCCTCTGCTCGCCTCGCCGTGGCCCCACTCGTCGACGACGAGCTCCCTCGACCTCTGTGGAGGGGTTGATGACGACCCCGATAGGTGGGGCCGCTCATCAGCCTCTCACCCCCTCCCCCCTCTCACCCTCTCTGGTTGCCCGCCGGACCCTGCCCATCAGGTTTGGAACCTCACACGTGCGGGGCACTGAGCCGCCTGGGCCTTCTGCTGGCTAGGCCAGCTCGGGTTGCTGCCTGTGGCCCATGGGCACTATGGCCCCTTTTTCTTTTTTCCTTTCTCGTATTATTTTCGAAAAATTCCACACAGATAAATATTTTTCAATTTCAAAAATTCTTCCACCAAAAATGTTGCAATAATGTGTAGAACTTAATAGTGCCACTTTTGTAAATTTTTGAAAACATTTTATGCATTGGATTTATTTAGAACCTAGTTTTAAATATTTTTAGCCTATGTTAAGATATTTTTCTAAATCTTCTTCACTACAAAACTAGAGAAAAATATTTTTAGTTCTGAGTTATGTATTTTATAGAGTACGGTAACATTTTAGAAGTGGATTTTGTGCTCTGGTCTTGCTATGATTATTATTAGTGTTGTTATTGTCGCGACGATAGATTGTGTTCTTGACGAGGGAGTTGGACCCGAAGACTTTGAAGACCCGAATACTTTGTTGATCCAGGAAAGCTCTTGACCATGTTAAGAAACTTTTTCATGCATGTCATATAGCACTTTATGTTCCGATAAATTGATCATGATGATGTGGTGACCACTTCGGTGGGTTTCCTATGATACTTTTACCATTGATACTTGCATCATCCATGACTCTACGTCCTTATGAGGGTTATCCGGGTGGGAGATGATGTTGACCTAGGTCACCACGTGAAAAAGAAGGGGTGTACCAGAGCAAGAAAGTGTGTGGTTTTCCCAAACGGATTGGTGTAAGTTGTGACTGTTATAACAACCTTACATGTACAACCATGATACCCCTTATGGGATGGGGATTTGTTGATTACCTTGATGGGTACTAGCAGAGTGCCCGCGTTACTAGTGGCAGGAGTAACGTGGTCACTCTTGATATGGGGTCATGCCAGAAAGGACAATCATGGGCTGTTTTCACAAACACCGGACACACCGCTATGTGACCTTGTGGATGATACTTGTTATGTACATCACGAGGGATGGCACCAATGAGTGGACTGTTTGTTAGTATGATTAGGGGAAAGGCAATGTTCGCGTACTTACCTCGGGTATGAAATATGCCGCGAGTCGTGGCTTGACAAGGAAGTTTCCTGAGTCTTGTGGGTAAAGTGTGCAGCCTTTGTAGAGTGTAAAACTATTCGAATAGACGTGTGCATGGTTAGGGAAAGTTGTACGACCACTCTTGGTCAACGTCCATTGTTTAGAAACTTGGTGTGTGTGTGACAAAAATGATTGTTGAGCTAAGACCGATGACTTGGCATGAAGATTGAACATGAGATATTCAAACCCCTATTCATATTTATATCTATAACATGTTCACATGGATACTTGCTACTTCATGATGCATGCTTTAACAAGTTAATTGATCATGTCAATGAACTCAAAATTAGCTTTCCGCAAACTTACCTACTTAGTGTTATATCATGCATTATTATACC
The DNA here is from genome assembly GCA_022496015.1 of Hordeum marinum. Taxonomy (NCBI): domain Eukaryota; kingdom Viridiplantae; phylum Streptophyta; class Magnoliopsida; order Poales; family Poaceae; genus Hordeum; species Hordeum marinum. Next base: position 255,449,688 of record CM039673.1, read on the forward strand.
TTGTTCCAAAACATGGGTTGCTTGCGAGTACATTCAAAGTACTCATTGGCTTGCCACTTGTAATTTAATTGGCCAGGCATGGAAGAGCAACAATATGGTGAAGAGTTCCTTGGTTCCAAACATGCGAACTAGGACGCTTCCCAGTCAGAATGCCTACAGGGTTAAGGCAGATAGCATGGGTCTGCGCTGATAATCAATATTTCCGCTGCTAGTTTATCTTGCTAGTTAGCCTTCATGGCCCTATCTATGTAAGAATTGGCCTTCATGGTCTTTATTTGGTAAGAAACTAAGTATGGATGTAAGATTCTTGTTATTCACCTTTTGTGTGTTGACTGAGCATTTATCTCCGGGGTCAATGTACACGTGCATTCGGTGATCACGATTTATGAGTTGGGGTCCCCACATCCTCAAAGTCGTCCTTGGTTTTGTGCAAGACGTCAATGTATTGGTGCAAAGATTTCTGGAGATCAGCCACCATAATTTCTTCTCTATTGTTGAGCTCTTTTTCTTTATTTGGCCTCTTCTGCAACTGACCACAGACGACTTAGCCTCATCCAACATTTCTTGCATATTATAAGTCATCGGAGATAAGTTACAAGCCCTAAGCTACCACAGGCAGACGACCTAGCACTTGGGGGGCTATAACATACAATATTTGCTTCATGGTCAAGTCCCATGCAACTACAAGCACTCTACATGGCACTTGGGGTCTAATGCAAGTCGCCTTTTTTCCGACTTATGAGAATACCTGGCTATCTCAAGAAGATGAGCCGGTCCTTGGGGATACATGTTATATTTTTAAGTCTGATGATTACATATGTCTTAAAGACTCGGCTATCTCAAGATGAGGAGCTAGCCCTTGGAGGCTACATGTTATGTTTTTCATTTTATGATGATTACAGCTGACTTAAAGAACCGACTCTCTATTTTCATAGACCCAACTCAGTACTTAGTTTACTGAGCCGACCCTTGGGAGCTACAAGAATATGCATGAAAAAAAGAAAAGGAGGGGTATTTCACACCTCGTATTTGTGCTTGAGCATATTTATCAGGCTCACTTTAGCATCCCAACTCTTAGAAAGTCGGGTCAGGTATTCTTGATCCAGATTGTTGACACCAAGCTTTTCAAAGCTAGGGACTTGTAGCTTTGCTTTCCCTTTAGACAACATTATTGGCTCATCCTTCGCCACAATTTAGCCAAGGCAGTTGAAGTTTCTAGACCTATAAGCTTCTCCAACAATGTTCACCTCTGCATCATCCATCATGCGTGATGGGACAATGTTATCTACCTCCTTGACGGGACTGGATGCATGAGCTAGACTTGGCGGGTTAACATGCTAAGCCATGTCATCAATATTATCCTACTCTTCTGCATGGACTGGACCTACCATCATCATTGGCTTGTCAATATGAATTGGCTCATTTTCATGAGCCAACTCAATCCCAAGGTTCGGGTTATCTTGAGCATTAGAGCTTGTTGCGGCGGAAGATGACCTGCCAGCCTTTTTCTTTGCAATGGCTTTGGCTCTGTAGACATGAAAGTAACATAATATTTAAAGAAGCAACCGTGATGATAAAGTAAAACTGTGGTTCAAAGATACTTATCCACACTTAATTGTGAAAGCATGGAGCTGGGTTGCGGTCGATTCTCCAGAAGAGGGCGACATTTCTTGATAATTCAACTCAGAAGGATTGAGTGGTTGTTCAAAAAGACCGTCTCGAGGACGAGATGGAGTCGGACTATATGACACCTCAATTCGTTGTTTGTGGGTGACCGACTCATGCGATAAGCCAGTGGATAACTCCGTGGAACTTCTCCGGGTCTTGCATTTCAATGTACTGGCTTGTTGAGTTTTCTTGAGAAGATATTTTGGGAATAAATGAGCGTCTGGATGTGAAAATAGAATCTTTCTTATGGCTCGTCTCGTTCTCTTAGAGACATATGTTTATGATTCGGATGACATTGAAATCCTCAGTATTGCCGTCTCAGCTGGTCTTGGTCTTATCCTAAGAGGAAGGAGCGTCATTAAGTTCAATAAAAAGACAACGAAGTGAGTCGAGCTCTACCTTTGACTCTTCTCTAGCAGCCGCCTCAGCAGTCAACTCGTCTACTTGGTGAACCTAAGGAGGAGCAGAATTTTGAGCCCTGGCATTCCACCAGCCAGAATTTTCCTGCATGCATGACAAGTTAGAACGTTAAGTACAAAAAATAAGGCAAAGTATGGAAAAAATATGAGCAGGTCTACGAATACTTACTAGGGGAACGGGATTTGTCAAGCAAACGGGAGCAAGCTCAGTCAAGTTGCATTTTTATTTGGGGTCAGGTAGTGGTTTCTTTGTAGCTTTGGTGAGATTCTCTTCACATAGATTGACTTGGCTAAAGCGTTGCAAATATACCGGCTCGCCAGTATAATTACACATTAAGTCGCCCCTCAAGCTGAGGGGTTGGATTCGCCAGCTTATCCAACACCGGGTTAGATCAATCCTAGTGAGGCCATGAGCCATCAAAGCTCCTAATTTGGAGTAAACAGGTGCCATCTGTTTCTTCTCTTCATCGTTTGGCCAACCTGGAAAGACGACGATAGCGTTAGGCTGCTCTAGTCTATAACCCTACAGGGTATTTTGGTCTTGTGGAGTAGTGTTCTTACACTAGAATGAGGTCATGTTCCAACCTTCGGGTGACTATCCAAATTGGCTTCAGGAAAAGCGCTATTTGTAATTTTTTGGATTGAAATTCCACCAAATTATATGTTGGGGCCGTCTTTGAACTCAGTCTGATGGTTGATATAGAAGAATTCCTGGAAGAGACTAACAATCCCTGTTCAAGAATTCATCCGATTAACTAGTTAACTTCCCGGTTAATCCCTACTCATAGGGTCACCGAGTAGCCGATTAAGTGATAAACCATCCGATTAATTAATTAAATGGCCGATTAGCCTATTAATCCCATACTCACCAACCGACTGAATGGCTACCAGTTAACGAATTCCTCAACAATGCTAATAGTTGGTTTTGCCTCGAGATACACTTCACAAATAACCAGGAACTAACATAGATTGCTGATTGAGTTGGGGTCGATATATTATGGCCTAAGATTGAATAAAGTGAGCATGTCTCAGAATTTTTTCGACCCAAGCGGTCGGAAGCCATGATGCAAATGATCTGCAAAATAACAACCTCCTCCAATTGGGGTTGGGGGAAGATTCATCCTCACGTGCTCGCGAGCTGATCTCTAATTGATGCGGCAGAATACCTTGTCTCACAAGATCGTCCAATGTAAGCACTGATATTTGGTACCTAACCTATCCAGGACAATTGTAGGGTGAAAGTAAAAGTAAATAAGCTGGCAAAACTATGCCTATATGAGAAAAGCTGGCATTTTCATGAAGGGCATTCGAGTCACGAGATTGATAAGCCAGAAAATGAATAAGCTGGATACATGTTTCTAAGCCAACACCATCGAGGCTGAAATGGAAGCTATTGAGCTAGTATTTACTAAAAATTTCAGAGTTTTGCTATGTATTGAATAGACCAAAACTAAGATTGCACTCCTACTATATGGACTTGAGACTGACGACAAATGACAGGATTTTCTAACAAGCCGTAAAATTGGACGAGTCAACATCACTAGATTAGTCGACAAAATGTTAAGATGATGAGCAATGAAATGAGTCGGCGTCTACATTAGCTGGGTAGTGGTAAGCAAAAGGTCTAAAAAGACTTGGCAGTATAGGAAGTTCTCGTATGCACAAACTGTTTTCTCCCAAGAAGAGAAGAGTGGATGGATCTAATAAGCAGATGAAAAAAATGAAAGGCTTAAAAACCGTCGAAGCTACTGAAGTGTGATGGTAATGGGCTTTGCCAAAAGATACATCGTAGATCTATGGTGTTTTAAGATGTATTGCGGAGGTAAAATCGCACCCTCCCAATGGTAAATTGGAGACAAACTAAATCTACAACTAGGTGTTGGAAGAACTCCGATGAACCAGCGAAAGTCCGATGAATTATGAATGAAATGGTAGCATGTAAGATGGGGAATGGAGTACTCACCGGTACATTGTGGAAGGATTCAAAGTTTGTGCCTCTCACGGATGTAGCCACAACAGCGCTTAGGATCCTCGATGACGACATCAAGCTTTATATTTTCGTGGAAGAGGCCGACGAGTTCGAGGAAGGTGCGGTGGTGACGACGGCGAGAGGAAGAAGAATAGGATTTTACGGGGCAGAGTAAAAGTGGATCTTGGGCCCTCGGAGGTTTATTTATAAGAAGGGAAAGATCCGATTCTTCTTCTATCTTACGGGGCGAAGCTACCGAAACGCGCACTGTCACACTAATTTGTGGCTACAAAGACACCTCGATTCCCGCGCCTAACAAAATTTGACATATTTATGAAAAGGATAATCCATGGTGACATGCATGGATATCGGAGGTCAGCAAGAATGACATAATAGTGCTAACAAAGGAAAAGATACCAGGTCCGAAGATGGAAAAAATGACCCGGCCATAAGTCGACCCGACCATGCTTTGAGACGGCAGCTGGAGGAAAGAAAAATCGCTAGCTCGTGAGAGTAATCTTAAGTTATTCATATTTTATTTATTTTTATTTCAGGACAGAGGTTAACATGGATAAATCCAATTAAACATGGGGACTAATGTTGGGCATATACCGCACAGTATGACCCGCCCAAGATATGACTCGGTGTCACAACAATAGTTTGTCTAAGAATTAGTTTAGATATGAGTGTTGCATCATTTTTACATTTTTGTTAAACTTCAAATAAGGATTGACAAACCCTAGCACTTCATTGGATAAAAAATTCCAAAAATTAAATTGTTCAACGAATCTAATATAGCCCTAAAATTGCTCATCATCAATGATAAATGTTGGGAACAACATACTAGGCGTGAGCATATTTAACCAAGCCATTTGAGATTTTAAATAAACTAGAAACACATCTGAAAATGACCTTTAAATTGCTACAAATATTTTAGTAGCTCCAAATTTTCTGAAAGTTATTGTGGGGCTTGGCAACGACATACTTATATCCCAGAACTATTTCCTGGAGATTAACACTTGGTTTAATTTCCTAAAAAATCTAAAAAAGAGAACACAAATTAGAAAACAAAAACAAAAAAAAGCCAGGCGAGGTCCACTGGCCGGCCCAGCACTGCTGGCTAGTGCCAGTCGTCTCTAACCTCTACAAGAAGGCAGAGGTGAGACAGGGCAAGTGTGGGATCGATAGAAGAGACATCTAGAGGGGGGTGAATAGACTACTTGACGATATACTAAGACCTAACCTTTTCCCAAGTTAATTGGTTGGCAGATTTTAGAAATTATAACAAGTCGAATGCACCCTACACAAGCTATTCAACAATTATGGTAGCGGAAAGTAAAACAAGCATATGTAAGAGACTAGAGATAGGAAGATCAAACACACTTGTAGACACGAAGATTACCCCATGGCTCGGATAGGTGTGTATCGACACGATCTCAAGGGATTGTAGTCTCTGTGCTTAAGTGACATCCCTGGATCAGTATGCTGACAGACACAATACTTGAGAATTTACAAAAAAGTTCAATCACACATTTATTACATCGAGAATCCTCAAAGAGTATTTATTACAATAATATGGCCCAAGGCCAAGTTAAACAAAAACATGCGGAAGTAAAAGTGTAATGAGTCCATCAACTCCACGAGCAAGCTGAGTGCAGAACAATGACCTATCGCACCTTATTTGTCGTCGGATAAATCTGCAACACGATAAGTTGCAGCCGTGTAGGTCAGTACATGGAATGTACTGGCAAGTCACATCATGAAGTGTATTGAGCCTACATAGTACATGCAATTTGGCTGGTGGAAAGCTCTAAGTTTAGTTTTGCATAAAAGCCAGGTTTTCCCTATCAGAAATGATTGCTCTACTTCTACAAATATCATAAGTCAAGATGATGCCCATCTTAACCATTCCAAAATTTTATACCCAATTGATTAATTAAGAGTGATGAGATCTCCCTACATTTCCACTACTAAAAGCTCTCAAGTTGTCCATGACCAGGGACACAGCTAATCGATTAGATTTTAACTCTCTAGAGGTTGTGCACTTTTCCCCACAAGACTCGACCACCTCCTTGATCGGAAGATCGAGACATAGTCTTTCGATAGCATTTCCCCTAACCCACGGGTAGGCCAGTACACCTACATCATCTACATCTGCTAGCCTATCCCAGAAGAGGTCACACCATCTACTCAACTAAGCCAGAGCCCATATTTGCTTGCGGCTGCACACGGAAGCTTATAGACATGAAAATAAGGTTGATCCCTTTGAGCCTGGGTGGACGGACCACTAGTGTGCACTCCCATGGATTCCCATGAATGCTCCCACTGTACTTCGCCACCATACAAACCAGTTTCCACCCAGGTAGTTCATTAAAGTTGGTCCTAGTTACTACTTTGTCACTCACATCTCAAGGTGATAACACTCTCCAATCCATGTCTACTTTCGCGATGCATTGTACCATAACACGGTGGAGACAAAGTTGGTATGGTTCTGACCTACCTCAAATGAACTACTGGTTGATAGGAAATCCAACAAGTATAGACTCCTATCATACACTCCTACATCAAAGGACTGTGTGCAAAAATAAAACATAGGTAAAGCTGATATGATCAAAATGCAACTTGCCTTCGTACTGGGAGTGAAGTTCTATCGAATGATAGTACTCTGCTTCGCACTCCGGACAATCTATGGCAAAGTAAATAAAAACACAAATAAACATGCATTCATATAATTCAAATACATGCAACAAAATATTTGCAATAGCCAAGTAAAAATCCAACACAAGTCATTAGCATGAAAACTTTCAAAGTATGACTAGTGTGAAACATTCGTGATGTGCACTATTGTTCCTACAAGGCATCCAGGTAAAATTATGGTGAATAGTAAATAATGTTGTAGAATATAGTGGCAAAATGTCATGGCAAAGGATTTAATTCGTGTGACGTGGTGGAAAAAGAATCACTTCAAACGGGTATACCGTTTGAAAGATATGGCCTAATGAAATTTAAAGTCAAATCTAAAATAATTTCAAATTTGAACTGCAAAAATCTGCAACTATGGGTTTTCTGGTTAGGGCTATTCGAGACGAAAATTTAGTCTCTTGTTTTATCTCGTTTCGACCTACGGTTAAAAAGTTAAGGCCGTTTGAAGTGTTGAATAAAATCTGAAAAAACTGCTATAGAACATTTTCTGAAAACTCTAAAGTGTGGACGTTCGCGACTAGAAAGCGAAGCAAATGGATCTGATTGGTTGACTATGTTCGCCGCGGCGGCTATGCGGCGAACGTTCGCAAACTAGGTAAATCACCGGTTCGGCTAAACTAAAAAGAACAAACCGACGTTCGGTTTAAATAAACCGCACGGTTTATATGAAAACGCGGTTAACCGGTACCTCTTTGGTCTAAATAAAAAAACCTAAAAGAAAAAAAACTAAACTAATCTACAGAGGAGTTGGTGCTTACAGAGACGCTCGTGCGTGCATCTGGCAGAAGCTCGGTGTCGACTGAGCAGCGGCTCCGGCGATCTCCGGCGCGGGCGAGGTCGTCCGGTGGGTGCAGCTCTGCGAGGGCCTTCGGTGAGTGGAGCGAGGGCGGAGCTCCGGTGAACTCCGGCGACGTTGGTCGTCGGGGCAGCGACTCCGGTGAACCTAGGGGCGCAAAAACATGTCAGGGAGGTGCGCAATGGCGAGGGAATCCGATTCCCGAAGCAAGAAGGGGCCGGGAGGCTCACCGGCATCGGACTTCTCCGGCGAACGGACTCGGCTCTGGCGAGATGCGAACGGTAACTGCGGTGGCTACGAGTGGCGAGAGGTGGAGCGGGGTTGCTGAATGGAAAGAGGATGCTCGGGGCTTTATATAGGCACAGCTAGGGCGTCCAGGAGCGCGGGATAAGCCTTATCCCGAGAGCTCCGGCCGGCGGTTGCAAATGAGCACGGCGCTGGCTTATCTCGTGGTCTTCGTTGGAGGTTGGAGACGATGCGAAGGCCCCACTTGCCAGGTGCGTGAGAGAGAGAGAGAGAGAGTTGACCGAGGGAGACAGATGCGAACGAGAGAGAGAGGTCAGGCACTGGCTCCTGGCGGCGCCAGGGAGGAGCGCTCGCTCCCTTGGGGTCGAGCGGGTGGCTAGGCCATCGCTGGCCAGCGTGCCTGGTGGCTTCGGCCTGGCTGGGCCATGCGTGATTTTTTTTGAAAACTCTCTTTTTAGATCTGAGGCAAAAACAAACTATAGTGTATTATATACCAAAACAATCAGAAAAATAAACCCTAAGGCGTGAACATTTCTTTAGAGTCAAAATAGATCTTTATCAAAAAATTATTTAAAGAAAATCCAAAATGAAACCCAATTTGACATTCAAATAAATTGGCACTATTTTCTTCTGACCTTTTGGGTGTCATGTTACCTCGTCTCGTACTTTTTTTCAGAGTATTTTGTCAGGTGATTGAGTAAACTGAAATGCGAATTGAAAAGAAGTCAAATAAACAAGATGAAATATAATTGCCACATTCATTTCAATCATAATGCATATATGATTAACTAATAATTGTAAAACATTCCAAATTGAAAATTTGGAATGTTACAAACCTACCCCCCTTAAGATGAATCTCGTCCTCGAGATTTGGGTTGGCCAGCAAAAAGGTGTGGATGGTCACGCTTAAGATCTTCTTCTCGTACCCAAGTAGCTTCCTCCTCGGTGTGGTGACTCCACTGAACCTTGCACAATTTGATAACCTTGGTACGAGTGATCCTCTCAGCAGTCTCAAGAATCTTAACAGGCTTCTGCTCATAAGTTAGATCATTATCCAACTGAATTGATTCTAGAAGCATTGTGTCTCTCAAAGGAATATCTGCCATCTCTGCATGACACTTTGTCTCTAGAGGCACTGAATTGCTTCTAGAGGCACTGTGTCTCCCAAAGGAATAACAGGCTTCTCCTCCTAAGTTAGATCGTTATCCAACTGAATTGCTTCTAGAGGCACTGTGTCTCTCAAAGGAATATCTGCCATCTCTGCATGACACTTTTTCAGTTGGGAAACACGGAACACATCATGAACTCCTAACAAACCCTCTGGTAGTTCCAACTTGTATGCAACTTCCCCTCTGCATTCTAGAACTCTGTATGGCCCCACGAATCGTGGTGCTAACTTTCCTTTGACTCCAAACCTCTTAATACCTCGAAGTGGAGACACTCGCAGATATGCTCTATCTCCCACTTCGTAAATCACTTCCTTCCGCTTAGCATCGGCATAACTCTTCTATCTAGACTGAGCTATCTTGAGTCTATCACGGATCAACTTGACCTTTTCCTCAGAATCTCAAATCAAGTCCGATCCAAGCAATTTGAGATCACCAACTTCATCCCACATCAACGGTGTTTTGCACTTCCTCCCATACAATGCTTCAAAAGGGGCCATCTAGAAACTGGCTTGATAGCTGTTGTTGTATGAGAACTCTGCATAAGGTAAGTTATCATCCCAACTAGACCCGTAGTCCAGCACACAAGCTCTCAACATGTCCTCCAGAATCTGATTCACCCTCTCTGTCTGCCCATCTGTCTGTGGATGGAAGGCTGTACTGAATTCTAGCCTGGTACCCAAAGTTTCGTGTAGCTGATGCCAAAACTTTGAAGTAAACTGTGTTCCTCTATATGATACAATGGTCCTCGAAACTCCATGCAGACATACAATCCTGTTCATATATATCTTTGCTAGCTTAGCATTCGTATAGGTAGTCCTCACAGGGATGAAGTCAGCAACCTTGGTCAAGCGATCAACAATCATCCAAATGGAATCATAACCTGAACGGGTCCTGGGTAATCCCGTGATGAAGTACATGCCAAGTTTATACCATTTCCAGTCAGGTATCGGCAATGGTTGAAGCAAACCTGCTGGTTTCTGATGCTCTGCCTTTACCCTCTGACATACATCACGTAATGCTACATACTCAGCAATTTCCCTCTTCATACCGGTCCACCAAAAACTTTCCTTCAAGTCTAAATACATTTTGGTGTTTCCCGGATGTATCGAGTAAGGAGAATCATGAGCCTCCTGAAGTATCAACTTCCTGATCTCTGGATCATTCGGCACACAAATACGCTGCTCAAACCATATGGTTCCATGCTCATCCTCACGGAATCCTTCTGCCTTTCCTTTGCTAATCCTCTCCTTTATCTCAGCAATACCTTGATCCAACTTCTGAGCTTCTCTGATCTTTCCCAACAAGGTGGACTGTACTTCGAGTGCGGCAACATAGCCTATTGGAACTATTTCCAACTCAAGATCTCTAAGTTCTTCACACAACTCCTGAGGTAATCCTCCTGCGATAAGAGTAATGACATAGCTCTTACGGCTCAACGCATGTGCCACGACGTTGGCTTTTCCTGGATGATAATGCAAACTCATGTCATAATCCTTGATGAGCTCCAACCATCTCCTTTGCCTAAGGTTCAACTCTTTCTACGTGAAGATGTACTTCAAACCCTTGTGATCGGTGTAAACATCACATTGGTTCCCGATAAACAAATGTCTCCAGGTCTTGAGTTCATGCACCACTGCTGCTAACTCCAGATCATGCATGCCATAATTGAACTCGTGAGGTCGAAGCTGGCGTGAAGCATAAGATACAACCTTTCCTTCTTGCATAAGCACGCCTCCAAGTCCTTGGCGTGAAGCGTTGCAATACACCTGAAAATCCTTGTGTATGTTTGGCAGAATTAGCACTGGAGCCGTAACCAAACGTTTCTTCAACTCCTGGAAACTGGCTTCACACACCTCAGTCCAAATATACTTGGTGTCCTTCTTCAACAACTCCGTCATGGGCTTTGCAATCTTGGAGAAATTCTCAATGAACCTCCGATAATATCCTACAAGTCCAAGGAAACTGCGGATCTCGCTAACTAAGGTCAGTGCCTTCCATTCTGTGACTGCTTCTACCTTGGAAGGGTCCACGGCAATTCCTTCTCCTGACACAACATGTCTGAGAAATCTGACTTCCTTCAACCAAAACTCACACTTGGTGAACTTGGCATAAAGTTGGTGCTCTCTGAGCTTCTCCAGAACTAAGCGCAGATGTTCTGGGTGCTCCTCCTCATTCTTGGAGAAAACCAATATATCATCAATGAAAACCACCACAAATTTATCCAAGTACTCCATGAATACCTTGTTCATCATGCTCATAAAATAGGTAGGGGCATTAGTCAAACCAAACGACATGACTGTATACTCATAAAGGCCATATCTCGTGGTAAAAGCTGTCTTAGGTATATCTTTCTCACGGATCTTCAACTGATGATAACCCGATTGAAGGTCAATCTTGGAGAAAACACTAGCTCCTGCTAGCTGGTCGAACAAGTCATTGATCATCGGCAGTGGATACTTGTTCTTGATGGTCACCTCATTCAAAGAGCGATAATCCACACACATCCTCAAGGTTCCATCCTTCTTCTCCACTAAGAGTACTGGGGCTCCCCAAGGTTTTGACCTCGGGCGAATATACCCCTTCTCCAGCAACTCCTCAATCTTCTTCTTGACTTCCGCTAGATCATTAGCCGGCATCCGGTATGGCCACTTGGAGATAGGTCTGGTGCCTAACAGCAACTCAATGAGAAACTCAATCTCCCGATCCGGTGGCATACCGGGTAACTCCTCTGGAAATACATCGGGATAATCCTTCACCACTGGTACTTCCTCCTGGACAACTCCCGTAAGAGAGTTCAGTTGAGTCCTCTTAGGCTTAAGCCTGGATACATACTTGATCCTCTTCTTCTCTAGAGTGGTGAGAAGAATTGACCTACTGGCACAATCAATGCGTCCCTGATACTTGGACATCCAATCCATACCTAGGATTACATCCAATCCTTGTGACTCAAGTACGATCATATCTGTGGGAAAAACATGTCCCCTTATGTTCAAAGGCAACTGAAAACATGCCTGACTAGTCATAGACTCTGCTCCTGGGGAACTCACTAGAATAGGTGACTTAAGAGCTATGGTAGGCAACTTATGTTTATCCACAAATCCCCTCGATATGAATGAATGTGATGCACCAGTCTCAAATGGAATGAGTGCTGGAAATGAATTAACCAAGAACTTACCAATCACTGCATCCGGTTGTTCATAGACTTCTTCCACATTGACATGATTCACATGCCCCTTAGTGAAAGGATTGGGCTTCTTGCCTCTAGAACTTCCATTTACATTCACATTCTGTAGCTCGGGATACTCATTGGAGTAGTGCCCTGTCTTCTTGCACTTGAAGCAGGTGATGTGACTCAGATCCTTCCTCACTGGTGTAGCAGGGGTAGGGTGATGGTGATTGCCGTTTCCTCCATTCCCGTTGCCATTCTTATGGCCATTGTGGTTGTGTACATTGCCTCGATGCTGAGAATGACCACCATTGGTATGATGGTTGTGCCCTCCAAACTTACTGTGTCCTGCACCAAAATATGCTGAGAAAGGGGCGGAGCGAGGCTGCTGCTGAGCTCCAGACTGAAACTTGCCTTGACCATATTTCCTCTTGAGATTTTCCATCGGCTGATGCTTGTCCTCTAGAGTGATCGCCTTGTCCACCAACTCTTGATAGTTATCAAAAGTCGCTACCATCAACTAAATTCCCAGCTCATCATTCAGTCCCTCCAGAAACTTCTCTTGCTTGGCTGCATCGGTTGCCACGTCACCTGGGGCGTAACGAGACAACTTGCTGAAGTCATCAACATACTCAGACACTGAGCAACCTCCTTGGCGTAAGTTGCGGAACTCCCTCTTCTTGAGAGCCATAGCTCCCGCTGAAACATGAGCGATGCGGAATGCCTGTTGGAACTGAGCCCAAGTCACATTCTTCATGGGGTACGTGGCGGAGTAGTTCTCCCACCACGAAGCTATTGGTCCATCTAGTTGGTGAGAGGCAAACCTCACCTTCTCCTGATCAGTGCATCCTGCTATGGCTAGCTTCCTACCCATGTTACGAAGCCAGTCATTTGCAACAATCGGCTCCGGGTTGCTCGTGAATATTGGAGGATTCAGCCTCAGAAAACGGGTAAGGCTATCAATTTGTGGTGGAGGTGGAGGTGGAGGTGGAGGCGGGTTGTTGTTGTTGTTCTGGGCCATATTTTGCATCATGAACTGTATCATCTGGTTCCGGGTCTGAAGCAATTGTTCCAAGGCGGGTGGGATATCATTCCCTAAGCCACTCCCGGAAGGGTCGCGCCTTGGTCGCATCTGCTGGGTCAGCATAGATGAGGTATAGATAGAATTAGGCCTAAGGGAGAAACACTACCCATATGCAATTGATGTCAATAAAAATCCAAATCACTCCAATTCAATTCAATCAAAGAATTCACACAAAACAAAATCTAAGGTGAGCTATGTGACAAGGTTTGACAAGGTCCCACAAATAAATCAATCAAATACTAATCGACTATCGAATCCTAATCTCTGATGGTGGTCTAAATCTACTCCTCATCTGAAGAGAGATCTATCATGTTGATGTCGGCTCAAGTGGCATCCCTCTGTATCTCCTCATCGTCGTCCTCATAGTCTTTGTCCTAACTGACATAGTCCCCATACGAGTGATCCTCTTGGAGATTCTCGTTGTTATCAAGCTCTTCCTTAGCTTCCTCCAGCTGGAGCTTCAAGTTGTCGAGCTTATCCTGCAGCGCATCGAGCTCTGCCTCATGCTCTGCGCTAGCATTCTGAAGCTCTTCTTCTAGCTCAACCTTGCGGTTAGTCAGGTTGTGGGTGGTGACGAGGTAGTCGTCCATCTCTTCCTTCATCCTGGTGATGAGCTCCTTCAGGTCCTCAATGTGTGAGTTGATGGTGTCGTCCTCCCTGGTGCGCACCACATCTCCATCTGACTCACGGCGCGCGTACAAGACATAGTTAGTCTTCCTGAGATCCTCGCGGTAGTCCTGGTGGATTCGCCCAAGTGCAAAGAGCGCAGCGATCCCTTTGCCAATGCCCCATGCTCTTACTTCTATGTAGAAGTCGATCGACTCAATGGCATTTCCAAAAGTTTGCCCTGGAATGTGGACGTCAATCTCCTCAGGTAGAGTGGCCGTGAAGGTACCGGTGAAGCTCGGCAGGGCAATGTGCAGATGTCCCGCGATATCCACGATCTATCTTCCAAAGGGCATGGTTGCGTCGGGCTGAGCAAACTCAACTATGGGGGTCGACATCTATAGTTTGAAAGAGAGGAGAAATTAGTAGTGAAGCAAGGAAAAGTATGATACCAAAACACGGGTATAAAAGTGTTGTAAAAATATGGTTTTTTATCCTATGGCTTTCCATTTTCTAGGGTCGCATCCTACAGTCAACGTGTGCTCTGATACCATCTTGTAGCCAGCCGATCTCAAGGAATCGAAGTCTCTGTGCTTGAGTGTCATCCCTGGATCGGTATGCTCACAAACACAATACTTGAGGATTTACAACAGAGTTCAATCACACATTTATTACATCGAGAATCCTCAAAGATTAATTATTACAATAATGTGGCCTAAGGCCAAGTTAAACAAAACATGCGGAAGTAAAAGTGTAACGAGTTCATCAACTCCACGAGCAAGCTGAGTGCAGAACAATGACCTATCGCACCTTATCCGTCATCGGATAAATCTGCAACATGATACGTTGCAGCCGTGTAGGTCAGTACATGGAATGTACTGGCAAGTCACATCATGAAGTGTATTGAGCCTTCATAGTACATGCAATTTGGCTGGTGGAAAGCTCTAAGTTCAGTTTTGCATAAAGCTAGTTTTTCCCTATCAGAAATGATTGCTCTACTTCTACAAATATCATAAGTCTGAGATGATGCCCATCTTAACCATTCCAAAATTTTATACCCAATTGATTTATTAAGAGTGATGAGATCTCCCTACATTTCCACTACTAAAAGCTCACGTTGTCCATGACCGGGGACACGGCTAATCGATTAGATTTTAACTCTGCAGAGGTTGTCCACTTTTCCCCACAAGACTCGACCACCTCCTTGATCGGAAGATCGAGACATAGTCTTTCGATAGCATTTCCCCTAACCCACGGATAGGCCGGTACACCTACATCATCTACATCTGCTAGCCTATCCTGGAAGAGGTCACACCATCTACTCAACTAAGCCAGAGCCCATATTGGCTTGCGGCTGCACACGGAAGCTTATAGACATGAAAATATGGTTGATCCCTTTGAGCCTGGGTGGACGGACCACTAGTGTGCACTCCCGTGGATTCCCATGAATGCTCCCACTGTTCTTCGCCACCATACAAACCAGATTTCCACCCAGGTAGTTAATTAAAGTTGGTCCTAGTTACTACTTTGTCACTCACATCTCATGGTGATAACACTCTCCAATCCACGTCTACTTTGGCGACGCATTGTAACATAACACGGTGGCGACAAAGTTGGTACGATTCAGACCTACCTCAAATGAACTACTAGGTGATAGTAAATCCAACGAGTATAAACTCCTATCATGCACTCCTACATCAAAGGACTATGTGAAAAAATAAAACATAGGTAAAACTGATATGATCAAAATGCAACTTGCCTTCGTACTGGGAGTGAAGTTCTAGCGAATGATAGTACTATGCTTCGCACTCCGGACAATCTATCACAAAGTAAATAAAAACACACATAAACATGCATTCATACAATTCAAAGACATGCAACAAAATATTTGCAAAAGCCAAATAAAAATCCAACACAAGTCATTAGCATGAAAACTTTCAAAGTATGACTAGTGTTAAAAATTAGTGATGTGCACTAGTGTTCCTACAAGGCATCCTAGTAAAATTATGGTGAACAGAAAATAATGGTGTAGAATATATAGTGGCAAAATGTCAAGGCAAAGGATTTAGTTCGTGTGACGTGGTGCAAAAAGAATCACTTCAAACGGGTATACCATTTGAAAGATATGGCCTAATGAAATTTTAATTCAAATCTGAAATAATTTGGAATTTGAACTTGCAAAAATCTACAACTATGGGTTTTCTGGTTAGGGCTATTCGATACGAAAATTTAGCCTCTTTTTTCATCTCTTTTCGACCTACGGCTAAAAAGTTAAGGCAGTTTGAAGTTTTGAATAAAATCTGAAAAAACTGCTATAGAACATTTTCTGAAAACTCTGAAGTGTGGATGTTCGCGACTAGAGTGCGAAGCGAATGGCTCTGATTGGTTGACTATGTTCGCCGCGGCGGCTATGCGGCGAACGTTCGCAAACTAGGTAAATCACCGGTTCGGCTAAACTAAAAAGAACAAACTGACGTTCGGTTTAAATAAACCGCATGGTTTATATTAAAACGCGGTTAACCGGTACCTCTTTGGTCTAAATAAAAAAACCTAAAAGAAAAAAAACTAAACTAATCTACAGAGGAGCGGGCGCTTATAGAGACGCTCGTGCATGCGTCTGGTAGAAGCTCGGTGTCGACTGAGCGGCGGCTCCGCCGATCTCCGGCGCGGGCGAGGTCGTCCGGCGGGTGCAGCTCGGCGAGGGCCTTCGGTCGGTGGTGACGATGGTCGGCGGCGACGACCAGAGGGAGTGGAGTGAGGGCGGACCTCCGGTGAACCCCAGCAACATAGGTCATCGGGGCGGCGACTCCGACGAACCTAGCGGCGCAAAATATGTCAGGGAGGTGCGCAATGGCGAGGGGATCTGATTCCCGAAGCAAGAAGGGGCCGGGAGGATCACCGGCGTCGGACTTCTCCGGCGAACGGACTCGGCTCTAGCGAGATGTGAACAGCAACTGCGGCGGCACGAGCGGCGAGAGGTGGAGCGGGGTTGCTGAATGGAAAGAGGAGGCTCGGGGCTTTATATAGGCGCAGCTAGGGCGTCCGGGAGTGTGGGATAAGCCTTATCCCGAGAGCTCTGGCCGGCGGTTGCGGACGAGCACGGCGTTCGCTTATCTCGTGGTCTTCGCTGGAGGTTGGAGACGATGGGAAGGCCCCACCTACCAGGTGCGTGAGAGAGAGTTGACTGAGGGAGAGAGATGCGAATGATAGAGAGAGAGAGAGAGAGGTCGAGCGCTGGCTCCTGGCGGCGCCAGGGAGGAGCGCTCGCTCCCCTGGGGTCGAGTGGGTGGCTGGGCCATCGCTGGCCAGCGTGCCTGGTGGCTTCGGCCTGGCTGGGCTTTGGCCTGGCTAGGCCATGCGTGCATGTGTGTTGTTGTTGTTTTTTTGAAAACTATGTTTTTAGATATGAGGCAGAAAACAAAATATAGGGTATTATATACCAAAACGAACAGAAAAATAAACCCTAAGGCGTGAACATTTCTTTAAAGTCAAAATAAACTTGATAAAAACAATATTTAAAGAAAATCCAAAATGAAACCCAATTTGACTTCAAATAAATTGGCACTATTTTCTTCTGACCTTTGGGGTGTCATGTTACCTCCTCTCATACTTTTTTTTCAAAGTATTTTGTCAGGTAATTGAGTAAACTCAAATGCCAATTGAAAAGAAGTCAAATAAAGAAGATGAAATATAATTGACACATTCATTTCAATCATAATGCATAGATCATTAACTAATAATTGTAAAACATTCCAAATTGACAATTTTGGGATGTTGCAAGGTGGCGCTATCATACATCCACGTTCATGGAGACTTCAACCCACAGAGCGTAACGGTCACGAGAGTCCACGGAGGGCTCCACCCACGAAGGGTTCCACGAAGAAGCAACATTGTCTTTACCATGATGGCCTATGTCCACGAAGGACTAGCCTAAGTCGGGGTAGATGTTCACGAAGTAGGCGATCTCCTTGCCCTTACAAACTTCTTGGTTCAACTCCACAACGCGAAGTAGGAGGCTCCCAAGCGACCCCTAACCAATCTAGGAGGCACTACCCTGCAAATGGTAATAGGCACGATAGTAACGATGAACTCCTTGATCTTGTGTTTCAAATGATAGTCTCCTCAACACTCAATCACTCTCTCACAGCTTTGGCTTCGGTAGAAGAGATTGGTTGGATGGAATGAAACTGGGGAGGCTAGAAATCAAGATCCATATGGTTGGAGTGGATGATCTTGACCTCAACACAAGGGTATGTGGTTCTGTCTCGAAAAATTGGATATGGGAAGTGTGGTTCTGTTCTGAGTGCTTATCTTGGGAGTCGGATGTGGTGGAGGGGTATATATAGGCATCTACAATAATCTAACTGTTACACCATTATTTCCGAACTCGATGAAACTTAAGTTAAAACTCGGTTGCACCAACTACTGCAAAATATGGTAACTTTTCCCTTTCGGTGAGACCGATATATAATTCTCGGTGGTACTGATGTGGGTGGCCAAGAGCAGTTACACAACTTGGTGAGACTGATTCACAAAACTTAGAAATTCCGATTGTTGTGACACAAGTAATAGAAAGTTGGTCAATGACACTCGGTTGCACCAAAGTGAAGGTTGGTAGAACCGAGAAGTGGATTTTGGCTTGGTTTTTTTGTAGGGTTTTGACTGGGTGTAGCCAATATAGAAATGTTGGTGGCACTGATTTTGAGTGGTAGGTTCTAGAACATAATCTTTGTGGAAGAGCTTGTGGGTGTTTTGGTGACTAACACTTGATCACTTTGAGCATTTCATTCACCATTAATACATCGTACCCTTTTGATAGTATTGGCTTTCCTATGGGCTCAAAGTGATTTCTCACAAAGTAAAATGTAGAGTCTTCATGCTTGTAGCTTGGCCAATCCTAAGCTTCCTCTTCTTCTTCTTCTTCTTCTTGTAGAATCTGCTCACACCCTTTTTGCCAACAATCTCTGTGGACAGAACCTGAAATAAGCTAGGTAGAAGTATTAGTCCAAGAGACATTGTATGTTGTAATGAATTATCAAAACCACCAAGGGAGCATATGTGCTTTCAGTAGGGCGCTCACCGGCCGACGCCACGCACCCAGCAGCCTGCATGCCTCCCTAGGCTAGCGCAACAAGCAGGATTAGCTCAAGAGAGCCGTCCTAATCGAGCCCACCTCGCCATTTTGCCCTTGCCTCTCTCTCTCTACTCTCCATGGACAAAGCCACCACGAGCTTGCCGGTGCCATAACCGCACCCTCCGTGCCCCTCTTGCCTCCCTGACACGACCAGGAGCTCTGCCTCGACCTGCCGACCATCTCCACTGAGCCACACCCTGCCAGGAGCACTGCAACGCCCACATGTCCTCGTCTTCAATCTCAGGTCGCTAGAGATCACCGTCATCCATCCGACCTTACAAAGCCTTCCCGAAGCCCGCTGAGCTGCTTGTCATGACCGTTGTGAGGCCCTGCTCCGTTTGCCCCTCTCCTCATGCTCGATTGTGTTGCATACCAGTCGAGTTGATTAGACCCGGGAGCTCCTCGTTGCCGTTCATGTCATCATCATGGCTAGCCTTAGCTAGGATCGCGGCCGAGCACATCATCGTGTTCAGGGGGGTCCTAGGAAGCCATACAAGTTTTCAACTCCTCCCCAGATCTTCCCCTAGTTAGGGTATTCCTCCATGGACGTATTCCATCATGGTATAGACAAGGTTGCTTCTTCGTTGAACCCTCAGTGGGTAGAGCCCTCCATGGACTCTCGCGACTACTACACTCCGTCGGTTGAAGTCTCCAAAAACTTGGACGTACGATAGCACCACCTATCGGAACCACGAGATAAATCTTCGTGTCTCCAAATTGTCTGTGATATTCCTCCCTAGCCTCTATTACATATGCTTGTCTTTACTTTCCCCTGCTATACTCTTAGACACGCATGTGTAGGGTGTGCTTGACTTGCTATCATTGCTAAATCTGTCAACACTTAAAATTGGGAGAAGGTAGAAATTTTATTTGGTCAAGTAGTCTAATCACACCCTCTAGACATAGTTTCGATCCTACAAGTGGTATCATAGCTTTGATGGTAAGAACTTCGCTAGTTGGAAGCACAAAATGAAAATGCATATTCTTGGTCATAACCCCGGTGTTTGGGTTGTTGTTCGTGTTGAATTGCAACGTGAATTCTTTGTTGATCGAAGGAAACCAGATCATGAAGCGACCACGGAAGGCTTGAAGATGTTGCAATACAATGCTCAAGCATGTGATGTTCTCTTCAACTTCTATGCCCTGGATAATTCAACAAAATCAATCGTCTTGAGAATGCCAAGGAAATTTGGGACACTTTGGTTGATATGCACGACGGTACCGAATCCGTGAGAGAATCCAAGTTGGATGTTATTTAGAGTTAGCCTGACAATTTCAAGATGAAGCATGGTGAAGGACTCGCAGAGATGTACTCTAGGCCAGCTCTCATCACTAATGAGATTGCCGGCTTAGGAAGCGAAGGAATGACTGACAAATTCATTATCAAGAATATACTTAGAGTTCTTGATGAGGGATACGACACCGTGTGCACATTGATCCAAATGATGCCCAACTACAAAGATCTCAGGCCTACGGAAGTGATTGGAAGGATTGTTGCTCATGAGATGACACTCAAAGACAAGGAAGAGCTTCACAACAAGTCTAGTGGTGCCTACAAAGCCACAAGTGATTCTCCGCGACTTCAAGATAGAAACTTGTCACCAATGAAGAGATAAGCCACATGGTCAAGAAATTAAACAAGTTCTACAATAAAAAAGGCAAAGATCGAAGCTCCAACTCAAGATATGAAGAGAAGCGTTTGTCAAGTCGTGCCGAAACTGCTACAATTGTGGGAAGCCCAGACACTACTCCAATGAGTGCATGGCTCCCTACAAACAAAAAGAAGAGTCACCTAGAATAAGAAGCTCAAGAGATGAATCACCTTGAAGATAGAGAAGGAGTAGAGATGACCGTTATGTACGAAGACCCTCAAGGATAAGTAGGGACTCAGAGAAGAAGGACAAGTACACCAAGAGCTACTCAAGAAGAATACAGCAAGCTCATGTTGGTGAATGGGTTTCCGGTTCCGAATCTAACAACCACTTCGAGAGAAGCTATCACTCCAACTCCGACTATAGTTAAGATGAAGGTGTTGCCGGACTTGCACTAGTGACTACCAACTCCTACGATATATTTGATTCGCCAAATGAAGGGAGTGAAAGGTGCTTCATGTCTAAAGGCCCCAAGGTATCACACCCCGAGTATCTTGATTTCAATAGTGATGAGGATGTCTTTCTAGGAGATGAGGACTTGCTATATGAAAAATCTAGTGATATTAATCAGAATGAACTTGTTAGTAATCACTCTAGTGAAGATAAGTCATGTGATGATGATAAGTTGGAAATAGAGAAACTAACTCAAGAACTAAACACTCTTAAGTTAGCCCACGAGTGTACTCTACAAGATCATAGAGGGCTTGTAAAGACACATGAGAAGTTTCGCTTTGAGAAGCTCAATTTGGAGCAAGAGCATGAATTCCTTAAACATATTAATGACGATCTTTGAAAGAAGACTTCCTCTTATATAGGCAAATGACTTCTCTTCTCTACATTCATTCCACAAGTTGAGGCTAAGCAAACTAGTAACAAAGGCAAGAAGGTTCTTCAACTAGTAGCAGTAAAAATGAGAAATCCAATGATATTTCTTCTAGTAGTTGTATTGATCCCACTAACACTTCTCTTAGCCAAGCTACACTTGAGCAATAAAATGAACTTTTCAAAGGGATTATAGAGAAAGGTATCTACAAGTGTCTTGCCGGGTGTAAGAAGTTTGAGGAAATTGTATGCAAGCATGGAGGATACTGGAAGTACCATGGCATTTGCTACTTCAATGCAAATGGAGTTGAATGGGAAGAAGTTGAATGGCATTTGCTACTTCAACATCTACAAGTGACACTTCAACACCAAGATCCCCATCAACTTGATGTGGGTTCCCAAGAAGAACATATAGAGAACTTCTTGAGGGGTGACCCCGCCAATGAAATTCACTCACATTCATTATTGGCAACCCTCAAAGGTAAGAAAGGGACAAGGTAATTAAAAAATCAATGGACATGATCATGTATGCTGTACACTCCATGTTCATGGATATCCTTGTGTTTGTCTCTTGTGTATTGGGCCTAACCCATGTAGGTGAGAGGAGTAAGAAACAACAAGGATGCTCCCAACTCATGGTGATCTTCATCAACTTTGAGAATCCATCACTACTTCACCTACATGAAGTCTTCATTAACAAAACCCATGGTTATATTATCCCTCTCAAGGGGGATGTCACATCAAGGGGGAGCTTTACTCTAAATTGAGTCAAAGAATCTCATAGCATGTGACAACGTTAACAAACTGAATGTAAAAATGGTAACCCCACCTGTTCTTAAATGATGAGTATGACCTATGATCAAGTATTCTTACTTGGCTCCTAAGTCAATATACTCATATATAGATGACAAGTCATCTCCAAAATGCTTTATAGATGCTAGTATGTATGTGTATGTTTGCCATGATTTCATTTAACATTTTATTTTGTGAGCATGTTGGTCTTCCTTTCTTTATCCATTCGAGGACATCCAATTATTTCTATTTGGGCTTTGATTGTTGTTTTTGCCAATTGGATAGACAATAATGCCTATCACCACTCTCTAGCTATATATACTTTCTCGTCTCATATTCTATTCTTGATGCATCACAAAACTTGAATAATTACTTTTTGATCTCTCTATGTGAGGAGCACTTGGATTTCCATATCGACAAGGACTGACCACCAAAACCTCCCAAGTATATCTTTGTGGAACCAACACAAAACTCTCGGTCTCGCCGATGCCTAGGGTTGATCTAGTTTTTCAATCTCAGTAACACCGATTCCATCTTCTCGGCTTCACCGAGTTTCCCGGTCAGTTGATAGCTGAGGAACTCAGTGGCAGAAATAGCCATGGGTAATTAATGTGGCGGACCTGACATTTCAAATCACTTCTTCAAATGTCCGTTCCTGCAAACCCTAGCTGTCATTCATGGACCCTTGGTCATCGCCTTTGTCTTCCTGAGTGCCTCCGCTGTTGGAACTCACCACCGTCGACGGAATCCTCACCGCCGTCATAGCCATAGCTAACTCGTCACCAAGCTAGGGTACTGTCGTGGGGGACGAACACCTATGGGATCGGGAGGACCCCTTTCGGTTCAGCAGGGAGACGGATATGCGTGAAGAGCAGGTCGAACAAGCAGCGTGGGGGATTTTCGCCCTGGTTCAGGCCGCCGGGAGGCATAAAACCCTACTCCTGCTTTGTGTATTATGGGTGTTCTTGGGTTCTAGCCACATGAGTGTTGTGTGGGCGACAGAACACAACCGCTATCTGTGTGACATAGAAGATTGGTCAAAAGATCCCCTACTATAATGCCCTAGGCCTCCTTTTATATGACTAAGGAGATCCCAACAGCGGCGTACAGTACGTACACGAGGTGTACAATGCTACAGTGTTATCGTACCTAACACTAACGGTGTAAGACAGGCGCATTTAATGCTCCGTCAGGTACCTCTGACCATCTATGGGGTGGGACAGAACCTTCTCCCATCAATGCCGCCTAGCCTCCTCCATCGTTGGTGCCTTGACACGTTCCTCGGTTGGGCGACGCCTGGCCTCTGCGCTAGCAGGATCTTGCCGGGGCTTCGCCTTGTCGGGGGTTGAAGTCCATCCCGGCATGGTCTTACCGGGGGTCTAGCCTTCGCTCTTGATCTCGATTGTTTGTTTGGATGTTCTCTTGATTTCCCTGCATCTGCATCTAGTAGCCCCCTGTTAGACCTTGCCTGCCAGAGTGGGTTCTACTGATTGTGCACGTGTAAGGGGCACTGAGAACCCAAAACTCTAGTGCACCTACAGGAGCCCTCGAGCCTGGGCCACACATGCTGCAAGGCATTGTTGGGCTAGGCCCAAACAGTGCACGGGCATGCTTGGCAGGAGCGTGCGCTTGCAATCATTCCGCTTACTACGCCCCCCACGATGTTCGCGAGGTGTGCGTCGTGGGATTCGTGCGCGGAGCGTTAGTAAATTGCGGTGCATTTGCAACGGCTTTTTACATCGGCTAGTAAGGAGGCAGCCTCGCATCTTCTCCATAAGAGGGAATCCTCAGAGGAAGTTGACCATTTACTCCCTGCTCTTTCCAATCCAGAACCTCCATTGTCTTCTTTCTCGAGCCCAAACCAGAGTCGTCTCTGCTCATCCGCTGCCCCTACATTTTCCCCGTCCTCAGCTTCCGCTCTCGTAGCCACCATGTCGCCCAAGTCGAGCAAGGGAAAGGGAGGGAAGATTGCCATCATGGAGAAGGATCTGGTGAAGATGCGGAAGGAGTGTGTCATCTTCCCCTCGGTGCTCAACGCGGAAGCCCTAAAGAGGCAGTACGAGAGCATGTGGGTGAAGGGCACGAAAGCTCATCCCGCCACTCGCGTGAGCCCAGGTTCTTCTGAGGGCAGTCCGGATAAATACCCATTCTTCGTTGATTATTTTTACCGCGGACTCTGTCCCCCATTTTATGATTTCTTCAATGACATCATGTAGACATATGGCTTCCCTCTTCTAGATTTCACACCAAATGTCGTAACGTGTATGTCGGTCTTTGCCCATCTCTGCGAGAACTTCTTCGGAGTAGCCCCCAACACGGACCTTTTCCACCACTTCTTCGTCCCCCGTATCCAGGGATGAGATGCCCTTTCTGGTTCCATCACTTGGATCCCGAGGGGAGGGACCAATGAAATATACCCAGGCAGGGCCCTCCATGACAAGTGGGACAAATGGCAGGCCAGATGGTGCTACATTCGGGAGGATGAGCCCCATCCTTCTGTTCGCCCCGGGAGGTGAAGATGGCGCACGACACTGACTGGAGCGACCTCGATCCTCAAGACGAGAAGCTCTTGGCCGCGATCAACAGAATCCTCTACCTCAAGACATGTCGGGCTCACCAAGGAGATGATCAGGGCCGACTTTATTCACCGGTGCATCGCCCCTTTGCAGAACAAAGGGAGGCCAGCCTGGGAGTTCCGGAACGCGGCAGACATTATGAGGCTGTGCCCCCGTCTAAATGGCAACCTGACGGTAATGCAACACGGGGCTCTTTGCCAAAAATTGTTCAGGTCTTCCCCAGCCTCAATCCTCAAGTTGCTGGCTGGTGTGATTCCTATGTGCAACAACTCCGCCTTGGCCTCAATCCTCGCCATAATGTCGGTGTGCAATGCTCATGACCCTGACGGAAAATTGGGAAGTGCCAACTGTAGAGCAGGCACAAGAGTTCTTTGATGGCTTGTCGGAGAAAGCGATATGGGCGGAGACGAAACTCGTCTCCCCTACCACCGAGGAGGAGACAGCATACATTGCCACCAGGTTGGAGGAGGCACACCTTGCCGAAGAGGCCGGATGCGTCGGCTTCGTGGAGGAGGAAACCAGCGAAGGGTAAACGGCACCAGAGGAACAATTTGCCGGGCAGGGCAAAGTCGCCGGGGGACAAAGCAGCTCTGCCCCTTGGGGTCCTTCCGCTAAAGAGACAGCGCAAGAGGAGCCGTACGAGGAGTCCCTAGCTCTTGTGGAGAGGAAGAGGCGCGTCCTTCGAAAAGCCTCCTCCTCTCTGTTACCCAGGCTTCCTAGAGCAACATAGCCCCAGCGAGGCCGCACAACGGCAAGAATCCCAATAGTGACCCTCCACTTATTTCACCGCCATGCAATCCAGGCCCACCCCTTCCCCTCCCTGCACGGACATCGCGGTCGGGGTGGATTTTGACCTCTCTGCCTTCAGCTCGGATGAAGAAGAGTAAGGGTCCCTTTGTACTGTTTATCCTCTGGGTTCATTTGGTTTGTTTGTCTCACATTGGCTTGTTACCACAGGGACACAGAAACACTGGCGCAGAGGATGGCGAAGAGGGCAAGGACCTCCATGGGCGATGAGCCGCCGCCGAGCACCGCAGGTGTGTTAGAGTTGATCGACATCAGCCTGTACCCGAACCCTCAACGCAGTCTCTTGAGCAGCTCCCAGCATGAGCCTGTTACTCATTTCCCACTCACGAGCGTCAGAATGATTATCTTCACTGTTGACATCGTCGAGATTGTAGAAGGAAGGTGACGGCAAGGAACGCTATCGGAGGTTGCTCGAGACGCATCGTCTCTGTTGGTTATGCTGCCTGGAGATGGGTCCCTGGCGAGGGCTCTCGCGAACGAGCATGCCCTTGCTGGGGAGAGGTCGACGGAAACAGGTGCCGACACCTCTACGTAGGTGACCGATGCTTCCAGGGGAGAGGAAACTTCCTCTCATCAGCCCAGCGCAGGTGAACCTCTTGCCGCAGAGTATTTGATAATCCGTCTTCACATATATGCATTCTTTCCTTCTTCTCTTTTTTTGTCTTCTTGAACTTCAACTTGGCTTTCATATCGTTTTCTCATCCTCGGCTCCCAGATCCCCTTCCCATGGAACAAATTGATGTGGATGCCATCACTGAGGAGACCGCCAGAGATGCCACCACTGAGGCCGCTGTTGATGAAGCCTCCAGTGGCGCACAGGAGAACACCGTCGAGGAACCTGCCGGGGAGACCGACAAGGAGTCCAGTGGCCACACTCACGCCATCCGCGCCACACGAGCGCTAGACAATACGTTGGACATGGAGCCCCCGCTTGCCGGTGAGGCGGCTATCGAGGACCAGCCGTCCACATCAGAAGCCCCCTCTACGAGAAAATACCTCAAAGCTAGCGAGGACCTATTTGTCATCATGTCGGGTATGGCTAGCACCCGGGCACCAACTGAAGGAGAGATCCTTGATGGGGAAGTCACCACTGCCATTGGTCTCGAAGTTGTCGGCAAACTAAATGTCGACGACCAATCCAAGGAAGAACTAATCCTCCAGGCCATGAGCAGTAACTTCCAAATGCTCCAAGCGCTCCACCATGCCCAAAAACATAGGTTGGAAGCCAGGGAGGCAGTCGTGCAGGCAGCGGAGGCAGATTTCCAGGGGCGCTTGAAGGATACGCAAGCCTGGTTCGCCGAAGCCTACCAGGAGCTGAGAACCAGCCGCGAGCAACTGAGCGAATGCTAGAATGTGCTCCTTCTGAAGCAGTCTGACGTCGAGAGAGCACAAGAAGAGGCTTCAAAACAGGCCGACACGAAGAACGCCCTCCTGACGGAACACCACATCGGGCTCGAAGCTTATGAGCAAAATCTCACCACCCGCGAGAAAGCACTTGCCGACAAGCTCTGCCTGAAAGATGAAGAGGTCGAAAAGCTTGTTGTGAGGTGGACTCTGGAGCTGGAGCAGGCACACATGGGAGCCCTAGATTCCTTGGTTGCTGATCATGCCGGCAAGCTGAAGGAAGCCGCCGATGCTGCTGAAGCCACAGAATCCGCCAGGAACGAGCTTGTCGACAGGGTGAAAGGGCTGGAGGAGGATCTCGAAAACCTCGGCAAGGAGATCTCGATGCTCAAGGCTGACAAAGAGAAACCCTTCGTCATCCTAGCAGAGATACAAGTTGACATGTCCGAGAAGAGCAAGCAAATCAACTCTGCCAAGGACACTATCGCCGATCGGGAGCTAAAGCTGTCCCTGCAGAACGTATCCCTCGCGGATAGCAAGGCCCCTGAGAAGGGCTTGATCAAGGATCTTCAGGAAGAGAAGGAACTTCTCAAGAGCACCGTCGGCGCCCATAACGACTTTGTGAAGGGGCGTGGAGATCTGGATCGAGCGCCTCGTCGATTTGGCAGAGAGGCTTGATGCGTAGATGTCCACCTTGGGCCTGCGGAACTTCAGCTTTTCTTCTAACGATGCGGTGTCTATGAGCACTCGGCTGACCATGTTCTTCAACGGTGTCATTGAGGCCTTGAAGGAGCTTCACTCTGATCGGGCAGCTCAGTTGGCCAACGGATCCCGCAATGTCTGCCGGGCCGTCCTCCTCAAGGTGCTCTTCAAGGTGGCATAAAAGAACCCCGGCATAAACTTTGCCGATGTCCTCGATCACTTGCCAAAAGATGTGGACGTCAAAGCGCTCGAGGAACTCGTCACACCCATCGCTGACAAGGTGAACCAGGTCAAGTGGGTTGAGGGCCAGCGACGGGACTAGCCACACCATTTCTTTGCGTCGCTGTCGTTTCATGTTCAAGACAATTTTATCTTAAGTTCGCGTCATGGCAACCTTCAATGTAATATGAATATCTGTGCTTTAAATGACTGCATATTATTCTCCTTGTTATATTCCTCTTTGCATGGTGCTTTCCCTATGCTTCTTCAAAAAAAATCTTGCCGGCATGTGTAGCACTACCGCGAGCGCTTCGAGGAGCGGATCCTCAGAAACCTGCTAGCGGTGCTACTGTCGGCAAGATACCTTGACGTTCTTGACGTGGCCACTTAAGCTATTGAGTGGACTCGAAATAGAGTAAGGGCATGACCGCAGCCACTTGAGCCATTGAGCGGACTCAAAATAGAGCAAGGGCATGAGCGCAGCCACTTAAGTCATTGAGCGAACTCGAAACTTAGCAAGGGCGCGAGCGCAAACACTTAAGCCATTGAGCGGACTTGAAACAGAGCAAGGGCGCCATCGATCAAGGCAAGGTTCCTTAGCGTGCAAGTTTTCCATACAAAAGTCAAAATTGTTCAAGGAAAATAACTTCACAGAAAAAAATTCACTTAGGGTTTAGCAACTTATCTTCCGCCGGGGTACTTTTTCTGCTCCTTCCCGCAAGATGACAATTTTGGACATCGCCGGTGTCCATACCATCTCATTCCCCCAGCAAACTTGCACGCGAGAGAACCTTCTGTCTTTTAAGAAAAAGAAAGAAGAGAAAATAGAGATGTGGAACCTTGACGGTCAGTTAGTACTTGCCGGGAATAGGCGTAATGCATCGTCTTGGATAAGCATGCAAAAGAAGTAGACATGGAATTTGGCAAGAGTTGCAGAACGCTCAGTCTTATTCAGCTATGCACAGGGTCCGTGCCTAGCTTTGTACAAAGGATCACATGCCTTGCCGGCAATACTCGTACAAAAGGTGGTTGCCAAGGGGCCCGACAACCGCACCTTATGGGTAGAACTTACGAATATGCTCGATATTCCAGGAGTTGCTCACCGGAGCACCATCTTCGGTATCCAGGCGGACTTCACCAGGCTTGGTGACTCATACAACCCGATAAGGGCCTTCCTAATTTGGCGTCAACTTGTTGGAATTCGTGGCCGACTGAACGCGTTGAAGAACATGGTTGCCTTCCTCAAGGCTTCGGGCACGAACCTTGCGGATATGATAGCGACGCAAAGCTTGTTCGTTGTGTGCAGCTCTCACAGCAGCCCAAAGACGGTCTTCCTCAAGGAGCGTCGCGTCATCTTGTCACAACTGCTCTTGCTCAAGGTCATCATAACCGAGCACTTGAGGTGACTCATTTATGAGTTCCATGGGGAGAACTGCTTCTACCCCGTACACCAAGGAGAACGGTGTCTGGCCGGTGGCTCAATTTGGCGTCGTTCTGATCGACCAAAGAACCGTCAGCAGTTCATCAATCCAGCGCCTTCCGCACTTGTGCAGCTTGTCAAAAGTTCTCATTTTAAGCTCTTGCAGCACTTCAGCATTCGCCCTTTCTGCTTGGTTGTTGCTCCTTGGGTGAGCGAGAGAAGAAAAACAGATTTTGCTGCCAAGGTCCTGGACATACTGCATGAAGGTGCGGCTTGTGAACTATGTGCCATTGTCAGTGATGATCCTCTTGGGAACACAAAAGCTGCAGACCAGTCCTTTGAAGAACTTGATGGCTGACTATGCTATCACCTTTCTCACTGCCTCCACTTCCGGCCACTTTGTGAACTTGTCGATTGCAACATACAAGTACGCAAAGGGGCCCAAGATGTCAAGCCCCTAGACCAAAAATGGCCAGGAGAGAGGGATTGTTTGAAGAGCTTGAGCTGGTTGATGTAGCTTCTTTGAATGGAACTGGCATGCTTCACACTTGGTTACTAGCGCAGTTGCATCCTAGAGTGCGGTGGGCCAGAAGAAACCTTTCCGGAATGTTTTGCCGACCAGTGCTCATGACCCTATGTGGGAGCCACATATGCCTCCATGTATCTCTGCCAACAGCTCCAGTCCATCCTCCTGAGGAATGCACTTCAATTTCACACTGTTTGGTCTGTTTCTGTACAGGACATCCTCTACAAATTAGTACATAATGGACTGACGGGCTACTTTCTCTGCTTCCTCTTGTTCCTCAAGGAGTTCTCCTGTTTGGAGGAACTGAACAATGTGCTATGCCCATGCCCGAGCCTGGGGCTCGACGGCAAGGACTAAAGGCATGTCTTCTGCCGTGGGAGCATTTGTCTCTACGGCGAAGACCTGAAGTCTTGTCGGAGCCTGTTGCTCCTCGGCAAGCTTGGCGTCGTTCCCGGCAACTTCCTCACCACTGGCTTGTGAGAGCTCTGTGCGGAAGTACTGGCCAGAATTCAACTTTCTCCTTTTATCTTGCCTTGTTGACGATGCTAAAGATGGCTGAGTTAGCTTGAGCACAAAAGTTCCCGGTGCCATAGGTAACTTGAGGGCAGCACCCTTCGACAACTTGTCGGCAATGCTGTTCTCCACACGAGGAACGTGCTCTGTTTGTAGGCCGTCGAAGCGCTCCGCCAGCTTTCTCACTTCATCCACATAAGCTTGTTGGGGAACGTCACATGGGAAGCAAAAAATTTCCTACGTTCACGCAAGACCAATCCATGGTGATGAGCATCTATGAGAGGGAGAGTGGATCTACATACCCTTGTAGCTTGCTAAGCGTGAAGCATTAAGAAACACGGTTGGTGTAGTCGAACGTCTTCGTAATCCAAATTGCCAAGTGTCCCGCGATCTCATCACGATCCATCCCGTGATCCAATCACGATCCGTCCCACGAACTCATCATGATCCGTCCCGCGATCTCATCACGATCCATCCCGTGATCTCAATCACGGTCCTTCCGATCTAGTGTTGAACGGACGGCACCTCCGCGTTCAGCGCACGTACAGCTCGATGATGATCTCCACCTTATTGATCCAGCAAGAGGGAGCGGAGAGGTAGAAGAGTTCTCCGACAGCGTGACGGCGCTCCGGCGATGGTGGTGGAGCTATTCTGGCAGGGCTTCCCCAAAGCACTGCAGAAATCTGATCTAGAGGTGAAACCGTGCACTGGAGGAAGGGGTAGCACGTGGCTAAAAAACTAGTGCAAAACCCCTAAAACCTCAAGTATATGTGAGAGGGAGAGAGGAGAGGCCTTGGCGCAAGGTCCAAGCCTCCTTTGGGTCAGCCAAAGTGGGGAGGAGAGGAGGACTCCTCCTCCAATCCTAGTAGGACTAGGATTCCTCCTTTTTTGCCTTTTTTTCACCTTTTCCCTTTGGGATTTTCTTCCCTCGCCGCATGGGCCTTGTGTGGGACTTCCACCAGCCCACTAAGGGCTGGTATTTACTCTCCCACAGCCCATGAAGCCTCTTGGGTCGAAATACCCCTCCCGGTGGTCTCCCGGTACACTACCGCCACTCCCGGTACACTACCGATTAGCCCGAAACTTTTCCGGCGACCAAACAGAACTTCCTATATATGAGTCTTTACCTCCAGACCATTCTGGAGCTCCTCGTGACGTCTGGGATCTCATTCGGGACTCCGAACAACCTTCGGTCACCACAATACATAACTCTATACTACCGAAACGTCACCAAACCTTAAGTGTGCAGACCCTGCGGGTTCGAGAACTATGTAGACATGACCGAGACACGTCTATGGTCAATAACCAATAGCGGGACCTGGATGCCCATATTTGTTCCTACATATTCTACGAAGATCTTTATCGGTCGAGTCTCTATGTCAAGGATTCAGTTAATCCTGTATGATGTTCCCTTTGTTCTTCGGTATGTTACTTGCCCGAGATTCGATCGTTGATATCTCCATACCTAGTTCAACCTCGTTACCGGAAAGTCTCTTTACTCGTTCCGTAATACAAGATCCCATGACTAACACTTAGTCACATTGCTTGCAAGGCTTGTTGTGATGTTGTATTACCGAGTGGGCCCTGAGATACCTCTCCGTCACACGGAGTAACAAATCCCAGTCTTGATCCATGCCAACCCAACAGACACCCTCGGAGATACCTGTAGAGTACCTTTATAGTCACCCGGTTACGTTGCGACATTTGATACACACAAGTCACTCCTCCGGTGTTAGTGAGTTGCATGATCTCATGGTCATATGAAAATATACTTGACATGCAAAAAACAGTAGCATTATACTAACACGATCATATGCTACGTTTGTAGTTTGGGTCTTGTCCATCACATCATTCTCCTAGTGATGTGATCCCGTTATCAAATGACATCACATGTCAATGGCTACGAAACCTTAACCATCTTTGATCAACGAGCTAGTCTATTAGAGGCATACTAGGGACATGATTTTGTCTATGTATCCGCACATGCATCTAAGTCTCCGATCAATACAATTATAGCATGGATAATAAACGATTATCATGAACAAGGAAATATGATAATAATTAATTTATTATTGCCTCTAAGGTATATTTCCAACAGTCTCCCACTTGCACTAGAGTCAATAATCTAG
Source organism: Hordeum marinum (assembly GCA_022496015.1). Taxonomy (NCBI): domain Eukaryota; kingdom Viridiplantae; phylum Streptophyta; class Magnoliopsida; order Poales; family Poaceae; genus Hordeum; species Hordeum marinum. The sequence continues at coordinate 255,482,150 of CM039673.1, forward strand.
TTCATATCACCATGTGATTCACATTGTTATGAATCTAACATCCAATGAGTTCTGGGGTTCGAGCATGCTTTGCATGTGAGAGAGGTCTTATAGTCAACGGGGCTGCGACATTCAGATCCGTGTGTACTTTGCAAATCTCTATTTCAAACTGTAAACACTTCGACCACACTCCACAGTACTATTCCAAATGGATGCTCCACTATACGTATTCAGATTGCTACTACGAGTCATCCGGATTGGTGTTAAAGCTTGCATCGACGTAACTCCTTACGACGAACTCTTTATCACCTCCATAATCGAGAAACATCTCCTTAGTCTTTATTTACTAAGGATAATCTTGACCACTGTCCAGTGATCCACTCCTGGATCACTTTTGTACCCCTTGACAGACTCATGGCAAGGCACACACCAGCTGCGGTACACATCATGGCATAATATAGAGCCTATGGCTAAGGCATAGGGGACGACGTTCGTGCTTTCTCTTTCTTCTGCCATTGTCGAGCTTTGAGTCTCACTCAACTTCACACCTTACAAATCAGGCGAGAACTCTTTCTCTGACTGATCCATTTTGAACTCTTTCAAAATCTTGTCAAGGTATGTACTCATTGAAAGTCTCATCAAGCATCTTGATCTATCTCTATAGATCTTGATGCTCAACAATTAGGTAGCTTTATCCAGGTCTTCCTTTCAAAAACTCTTTTCAAGCAACCGTTTATGATTTCCAGAAATTCTACATCATTTCCGATCAACAATATGTGAACCACATATGCTTACCAGAAACTCTATAGTGCTCCCACTCACTTTATTGTAAATACAAGTTTCTCATAAACTTTGTATAGACTCAAAAACTTTGATCCCTCATCAAAGTGTACATTCCAACTCCGAGATGCTTGCTTCAGTTCATAGAAGAATCACTGAAGCTTGCACACCTTTTAGCATCCTTAGGACTGACAAAACCTTCTGGTTGTATCACATACAACCTTTCCTCGAGTAAACCGTCAAGGAAACGATGTTTTGACAACCATCTGCCAGATTTCATAATTGAAAAATGCAGCAACTGCTAACATAATTCCAACAGACTTTAGCATCACTACGAGTGAGAAAGTCTCATCGGAGTCAACTCCTTGAACTTGTCATAAACTTCTTTTGCAACAAGTCGAGCTTTACAAATGGTGACATTTACCATGAGCGTATGTCTTCATTTCAAACATCCATTTGTACTCAACGACCTGCCATCCAACATGCAAGTCTACCAAAGTCTATACTTGGTTTTCATACATGGATCCTTTCTCGGATTTCATGGCCTCTAACCATTTGTCAGAATCCGGGCCCATCATCGCTTCTCCACAGCTCGTAGGTTCATCGTTGTCCAACAACATGACCTCCAAGATAGGGTTGTCATACCGCTCAGGAGAAGTACACATCCTTGTTGACCTACAAGGTTCGATAGTAACTTGAACCGAAGCTTCATGATAATCATCACTAACTTCCTCTTCAAATAATGTAGGCTTCACAGAAACAAATTCCTGCGCTGCGCTACTCTCTGGTTGAACAAAGGTTCAACAACCTCATCAAGTTTTATCTTCCTCCCACTCAATTCTTTCGAGAGAAACTTTTTCTCGAGAAAGGACCCAGTTTTAGCAACAAACATTTTATGCTTGGATCTGAGATAGCAGGTTCACCCAACTGTTCTTAGGGTATTCTATGAAGATGCATTTGTCCGCTTTGGGTTAGATCTCATTAGGTGAAAACAGTTTCCACACAAGAGTCGTAGCCCCAAACATTAACAAATGGCAGCTTAGGTTTCTATCAAACCATAATTCACACAGTGTCATCTCAACGGATTTAGACGGTGCCCTATTTGAAGTGAATGTAGTTGTCTCTAATGCATAATCCCAAAATTATAGTAGTGTAACAATAAGAGACATCATAGCATGCACCATATCCAATAGAGTACGACTATGATATTCAGACACAACATCACACTATGGTGTTCCAGGTGGCAAACAAATTTCACATTGTCTAAAGTTGTATGCCAAACTTGTAACTCACATATTAACCTCCACGATCATATCGCAGACATTTTTATCTTCTTGTCATAATGATCTTAAACTTCACTCTGAATTTGCTTGAACCTTTCAAACGATCCAGACTTGTGTTTCATTAAGTAAATATACACTATATCTACTCAAATCATCTGTGAAGGTAAGAAAATAACGATATCCACTGCACGCAACAAGACTCATTGGATTGCATACATCAACATGTATCATTTCCAATAAATCACTTGCCCGCTCCATCCATCTGGAAAACGGGGTCCTTAGTCATCTTGCCCAAGTGGCATGGTTCGCATGTCTCAACCGATTTGAAATCGAATGAGTCCAAAGATCCATAAGCATGGAGTTTATTCATGCGCTTTATACCAATATGACATTTAGCGGCAGTGCCACAAGTATGTGGTACTATAATTATTAACTTTGTATCTTTTGGCATCAATGTTATGAACATGTGTATTACTACGATCAAGATTCAACAAACCATTCTCATTGGGTGCATGACTATTGAAGGGGTCATTCGTGTAAAAAGAATAACCATTATTCTCTAACTTAAATGAATAACCGTGTTGCAATAAACATGATCTAATCACGTTCATGCTCAACCCAAAACACCAAATAACATTTATTTAGGTTCGTCAGTAATCCCGAAGCTAGAGAGAGCGTGCGATGTTGATCACATCAACCTTGGAAGCATTTCCAACACACATCGTCACCTCACCCTTAGCTATTTCTCCATTTATTCCGTAGCTTTTATTTTGAGTTACTAACATTTAGCAACCGAACCAGTATCGAATACCCAGGTGCTAATAGGAGTACTCGAAAGGTACACATCATTAACACGTATATCAAATATACTTCTGTCGACGTTGCAAGCCTTCTTATGTACCAAGTATCTAGGGTTGTTCCGCTTTAGCGACTGCTCTCCTCATAATCGAAGCACTTAGTCTCGGGTTTGGGTTCAAGTTTGGGTTGCTTCACTGGAGCAGCAACTGACTTGCTATCCATGAAGTTTCCATCCTTGCTCTTGCCCTTCTCGAAACTAGTGGTTTGACTAACCATCAACACTTGACGCTCCTTCTTGATTTCTACCTTCGCGGTGTCAGACATCGTGAACAGGTTAGGGATCATTATTTCTATCCCTGGAATTTTATAGTTCATCACCAGGTTCTAGTAGCTTAGTGCTAGTGACTTGGAGAACTATATCAATCACTATCTTATCTGGAAGATCAACTCCCACTCGATTCAAGCGATTTTAGCACCCAGCAATCTGAGCACATGCTCAACGATTGAGCTATTCTCTTTCATCTTGCAGACAAAGAATCTCTTTGGAGATCTCATATCTCGCAACACGGGCATGAGCCTAAGATCCTAATTTCAGCTCTTAGAACATCTCATATGTTCCGTGACGTTAAAAACATTTCGGAGCCTCAATTCTAAGCCGTAATGCATGACCCAATAGACCATCAAGTAGTCATCAGAACGTGCATGTCGGATGTTCACAACATCTACAGACGACGCTAGAGGGGTTGGAGCACCGAGCGGTGCATTAAGGACATAAGCCTTCTGTGCAGCAATGAGGACAATCCTCAGATCACGGAGCCAGTCCGCAATATTGCTATCATCATCTTTCAACTCTATTTCTTTAGGAACACATACAAATTCAAGGGAGCTACAGCGTGAGGTAGTAATCTACAACATAATTTTGCAAAGACACTACTGACTATGTTCATGATAATGAGTTCAATTAATCATATTACTTAAGAACTCCCACTCAAATTGACATCCCTCCGGTCATGCGAGTGATACGTGATCCAAATTCACCAACTCAAGTCCGATCATCACGTGAGTTGAGGTGGTTTCAATGGTGAACATCATCATGTTGATCATATCTACTATATGACTCATGTTCGACCTTTCGGTCTCTTGTGTTCCAAGGCCATGTCTGTACATGCTAGGCTCGTCAAGTTTAACCCGAGTGTTCTGCATGTGCAACACTGGCTTGCACCCGTTGTATGTGAACGTAGAGTCTATCACACCCAATCATCACGTGGTGTCTCGACACGACGAACTTTCGCAACGGTGCACACTCGGGGAGAACACAATTTATCTTGAAATTAAGTGAGGGATCACCTTATAATGCTACCGTTGTCCTAAGCAAAACAAGGTGCATAAAAGGATTAACATCACATGCAAATCATAAGTGACATGATATGGCCATGAACTTGTGCTTTTGATCTCCGTCTTGAAAGCACCGCCTTGATCTCCATCGTCACCGGCGCGACACCATGATCTCCATCATCTTGATCTCCATCAACGTGTCGCCATCGGGGTTGTCGCGCCCATCATGCTTGTACTACCATTGCTACCATTTAGCAACAAAGTAAAGAATTACATAACGCTTAATGATTGACACGCAGGTCATACAATAATTAAAGACAACCCTATGGCTCCTGCCGGTTGCCGTACTCATCGACATGCAAGTCATGATATTCTATACCTCCCATGATCATCTCATACACCACATATATCACTTCATGTAATTGGCCATATCACATCACAACATACCCTGCAAAAACAAGTTAGACGTCCTCTAATTGTTGTTGCATGTTTTACATGGCTGCTACGGGTATCTAGCAAGAACAATTCTCATCTACGCAAAAACCACAACGGTGATACACTAGTTGCTTTTCAACCTTCTCAAGGACCGCCTTTGTCAAATCTGATCCAACTAAAGTGAGAGAAACTGGCACCCGCAAGCTTTCTATGCAACAAGTTGCGGTTGAGGGAACCGGTCTCTCGTAAGTGTACGAGTAATGTTGGTCCGGGCCGCTTCATCTCACAATACCGCTGAACCAAAACATGACCAAGGAAGGAAGCAATCTAAGCATCAACGCCCACAAACTCTTTGTGTTCTACTCGAGGTATCATCTACACATAGACCTAGCTCATGACGCCACTGTTGGGGAACATCGCATGGGAAACAAAAAATTTCCTACATTCATGCAAGACCTATCCATGGTGATGAGCATCTATGAGAGGGAGAGTGGATCTACATACCCTTCTAGATCGCTAAGCGGGAAGCGTAAAGAAACGCGGTTGGTGTAGTCGAACGACTTCGCGATCCAAATCGCCGAGTGTCCCGCGATCTCATCACGATCTGTCCCGCGATCCAATCACGATCCGTCCCACGATCTCATCACGATCTATCCCGCGATCTCAATCACGGTCCTTCCGATCTAGCGTCCAACGGACGACACCTCCATGTTCAGCACACATATAGCTCGATGACGATCTGCGCCTTCTTGATCCAGCAAGAGGGAGTTCTCCGACAGCGTGACGGCACTCCGGCGATGGTGGTGGAGCTATTCCGGTAGGGCTTCGCCTAAGCACTACAGAAATCCGATCTAGAGGAGAAACTGTGCACTGGAGGAACGGGTAGCACGTGGCTAAAACACCAGTGCAAAAACCCTAAAACCTCCAGTATATATAATAGGAAGGGAGGACAGGCCTTGGCGCAAGGGCCAAGCCTCCTTTGGGTTGGCTGTAGTGGGGAGGAGAGGAGAACTCCTCCTCCAATCCTAGTAGGACTAGGATTCATCCTTTTCCGCCTTTTTCACCTTTTCCCTTTGCGATTTTCTTCCCTAGATGCATGGGCCTTGTGTGGAACTTCCACCAGCCCACTAAGGGCTGGTATTTACTCTTCCACAGCCCATGAGGTCTCTTGGGCTGAAATACCCCTCCCGGTGGTCTCCCGGTACACTCCCGGCACTCCCGGTACACTATCGATTAGCCCGAAACTTTTCCGGCGACCAAAACAGGACTTCGTATATATGAATATTTAACTCCAGACCATTCCGGAGCTCCTCGTGACGTCCGGGATCTCATCCGGGACTCCGAACAACCTTCGGTCATGTAGCGACCCGACCTGGAAAGGTCAAGCCTCTGTGTGTTCTGTGCCATCCCAGGATCAGTATGCTGGCACACACAGTACATCAATGTATATATCAAAGTGCAATCACATGTAATAACGTAAAACTGATATATATACCTTAAAATCTCAGCGGAAACAGTCAACGGGAGTGGAGTCCCAATAAACACCAACGGCACGTTGAGTGTAGACCGTAACACTGAATCGTACTCTTACTCGTTGAAGAAGAGTATCTGCAAGACGTTGCAGCCGTGTAGGTCAGTACATTCAATGTACCGGCAAGATCACCATAGTAGAACGGAAGATAAAAACTATTCTATATGCAGTAAGGCTTTATGGCTCTGTGTCTGAGTTTTTTTGCATAAAAGCTTATTTTATTTCTTTTCCTACAACAAACGAATATCAGGAATTTTCACTACAGAGTTACCTAACATGACATGGTTCCGCCAACCGATGTCTTAATGCCCACAAGTATCATAAGTCGCCCACAATTAATTATCAGTCCAGTGTTGAGAGTTCAAAGATAGATCCAAGTCTAGAGGCTCAAATTTTCCGTAACCGGGGACACGGCTAATCGATTAGGTTTAACTCTGCAGAGTGTTGTGTACTTTATCCACAAGATTCGTTCCCTCCTTGTAAGTCCTTGCACTGCATGGTGTTTGAGAATAGGATGAACGAAACATGGTCTTTCAAAGTGTTTCCCTGACCACTGTCAGTGCCCATCCAATCCTAACGTCGACAACATCTCGTAGCACTGCCCAACCAGAGTCACAACAAAGATCAACCAAGCCAGAGCCCTAATGACTTGTGGCTACACAGGTAAGCTTCTGGGCATGAAGTATTCATCCGTCTCTTTGGGTCTCGGTGAAGCTTTCCGCAAGATGTCATGGCGCATCTCCATGCATCCCGGCTATCCACTAGTTACTCTAGGGATTCCCAATCAACCATCCTTCACCTAGTAGTGTGTATTGAACTTGTTTGTCTAGTCTCAAAGTCTTGAGGTCTTGAAGATGCAGGACTTGAAGATGCCTTCATGAAGTTGTCGTCGTAACGTAGAGTCCTCCTTCTCACACCACTCACGAACACTCATACCAGACCTCGTCTACTTTAGCATAGCATTAAAATAACTAACGTTCCCGGGGCTTTAGTAACAAGTGGTGGGTTCCTACCTCATGCATTATACTTTACTACAAGAATTTTCAATAACACTACTTGAGGGATTTGTTGAATGATATCACTACATGCAATAAAACATAGGTATGGAATAGATGGTCAAAGTGAACTTGCCTGTACTGTTGATGAAGAAATAATATCGCTCTCAGAAATAACTTGATAGACTATTCATCACTCTCCGGATAAAATCTATACAATCAAACATTGCATTCATAAGCAAACACTTCTAGCACAATACTAACAATTAATAGACAACACAAAACTAAAAGCAACAAGGTTGTGATGAAGGAAATACTTAAGACAAAACTCAACACAACAAAACTTTCATCAACACAACTAAGGTTGGTTTTCTCTAGAAGTAAATCCTATTTTTAAAAGTAAGAAAACAAAAAACAAAGTAAAATATCACTAAAGTATTTTAGTAAATATTTTACTTAGCAAAAGAATTAATTTTGAAAATCAACTAAGAACTATGATAAATAACACACTAAACACTATAAGTTTTCTAGCTAATAATCTTAACAAAAAGTAAAACAAATGAAAAAATAAAATAAGAGAAAAACAATTATAAAAAAATTAAGTTAACAGAAAGTAAAATTTATAAAATAATGTATAAAAATATTTTCAAATAAGAAATCAAACTAGCAATGAAATTAACTTGCAAGTTATTATAGAACTAGAATTGATTTCATGCTATAATGATTGACATAAAAATAAATTGGTTGAGATACTACTATTTACTAACAGAAAAAAAAGTAAAACTTATTAACTAATATAACATAAAATAAATTAAAACAATTTAAAATAAAGGAAATATAAATAATCCTATAAAGAACTAAAACAGAATCTGTTTTGCTAAAAAAATACTAATTTAAAATATTCGAAAAATTCTCAAATTCTACCTACTGTTAAATAAAGTCACTAGTGACAAGTAGCAAAAAGAATCAAGTAAAAATCTATTTTCAAACTCAAGATATTTAGAAAATAAGATTTGAATCTAATCTGTTTTAATTCAATTTTAAATTATTCAAATATGGTCAAACTTTATATCTACAGAAACTAGATGAAATTTGTGACATGATGCAAAAAGAATCAAATTAAAATAATTAAAAATATGAAAGATATAAAGAAAACTATATCAGAAACTATTCTGTTAACTGAATTTAAAACAGAAAAAGAAAAATATTTCTAACGGACATGGGGTGACGTGGCAAGCTGTGATTGGTCTAGAGGTGTGTGCGCGAGGGTGCTAATTTAGAGAAAAAATATTCGGTTAATACTAACTTAATAGAAAACCGGCCGGTTCTTCTAAAATAAAACGAAAGGGTACGGGCCTTCTAATCTGAGCCGTTGGGATAAGATCGAACGGAGGGGAGAGAGAGAGGCTCACAGGGGGGGTCGGGGTGCTCCGGCGAGAGCTCCGGCGATGTCCGAGGCAGCGGGGTCGTCGGGGACGGTGCTGCGGTGGTCGGAGATGGCGTCTGAGGGGTCCTGTCGATAGCGGCGGACCTCTGGCGTCCGTTGGTGGTGACGACGAGGCGAGGAGCGTCAGAGTTGAGCGGCACGAGCTCTTAGAGCTTCGGGAGGTGGCCCGCTCCGACGAGGTCGTCGGCGTGGGTGCTCTGGTGGGTCTAGGCACGGGCGAGTGGATGGGGAGGTGCGAGTGAGCGAGGGGAAACGGTTGGTGGGCTCGGGAGGCGGTGGGGGTGTCGGGGTGGAGCGGTGGTGCGGCAATGGCGCGGCGGCTCGGTCAAACTCCGACGAGCTATTGGGCAAGCACGGGGGCACGGGAGTTGGGAGTTTCATGAGGGAAGAGTGCGGGAGGCATCTGGCTTTATAGGGGGTGGCTCGGTGTCGTAGGAAGGAAAGGGAGAGGAGGTCACGGCGACTCCAATCGGCTCCAGCGAAGGAAGGAAGGAGGGGACAGAGGAGAGAGGCGACCTTGGCTATGGCACGAGCGGTCGGTGGGGCCGCACGGTCAGTGCACTAGAGAGAGAGGGCGCGGCATCGGTGGCCGATTCGGAGTAAATTCGGGAGGGAGTTTAGGGCAGGTGGGCCGGCTGGTTTTAATACATGTTAATTCACTTCTTTTTTTCAAATTACTAGTGAAATGAAAACTCATTTATGGCATCCAAACCGCTTCCGAAAATTGAAGATATATATCGTATTGACCAGGGGAATAAATTGTATTTAATGAACATTTTTCCACGGTCAAAATAAATACTTTTTAAAAAAATTATTTTTAGAAAATGCCTAATTTTATTTTAATTCTTTTGCAATAAATTTTCAAATAATCCCCTAGGTTTTATGGTTCAAAGACTTCACAAAATTAAACCTGGTGTGGAGTGTCATGTTACTCCTCTCAAAATCTTGTCAAGGGTATTTGAATTCTTTCAAAATTTAAAATGGAACCAAATATGAAATGAATTCTAAAAAGAATAATTCAGAGATTTTCAAATCCACTTTTCAAATTCCTTGTTGATGAAGAAGTCATATTATCTTCTCTCACTGATTTGAATTGGAATTGAATTTGAACTCAAACACAAAGGGAAAGTCATTTTATTCCTTCTCATTCAAAAGTTTTCAAAAAGTTTCAAATTTCACTCAATTTAATCACTAAAGCAAACAAACACTCATTCTAATATTTATTATAACATTCCAAAATTTGGGATGTTACAGGTCACCACCATACATAGCTCTATACTACCGAAACGTGACCAAACCTTAAGTGTGCAGACCCTGCGTGTTCGAGAACTATGTAGACAAGATCGAGACACCTCTACGGTAAATAACCAATAGCGGGACCTTGATGCCCATATTGGTTCCTACATATTCTACAAAGATCTTTATCTGTCGAACCTCTATGTCAAGGATTCAGTTAATCCCGTATGATGTTCCCTTTGTTCTTCGGTATGTTACTTGCCCGAGATTCGATCGTCGGTATCTCCATACCTAGTTCAACCTTGTTACCGGCAAGTCTCTTTACTCGTTTCGTAATACAAGATCCCGTGACTAACAATTAGTCACATTGCTTGCAAGGCTTGTTGTGATGTTGTATTACCGAGTGGGACCTGAGATACCTCTCCATCACACGGAGTAACAAATCCCAGTCTTGATCCATGCCAACCCAACAGACACCCTCGGAGATACCTGTAGAGTACCTTTATAGTCACCAAGTTACGTTGTGATGTTTGATACACACAAGGCACTCCTTCGGTGTCAGTGAGTTGCATGATCTCATGGTCATAGGAACAGATACTTGACATGCAGAAAACAGTAGCATTAAACTGACATGATCATATGCTACGTTTGTAGTTTGAGTCTTGTCCATCACATCATTCTCCTAATGATGTGATCCCGTTATCAAATGACATCACATGTCCATGGCTAGGAAACCTTAACCATCTTTGATCAACGAGCTAGTCTATTAGAGGCATACTAGGGACATGATTATGTCTATGTATCCACACATGCATCTAAGTCTCCGATCAATACAATTACAGCATGGATAATAAACAATTATCATGAACAAGGAAATATGATAATAACTAATTTATTATTGCCTCTAGGGCATATTTCCAGCAAAGCTTCCATCAACGGGCTCTGATAATCCTTGTTGACTGCTTGACAACAAGTTGTGAATCACCTCTAACAATGAGTTTCTTGATTCCAAGGTCTGTCGCGATCCTAAGACCGGCAAGCAGTCCTTCATACTTCTTCGTATTATTTTTTGATCTCTCTAGAGGAAAGTGCATCTGAATTACATACTTGAGGTTCTCTCCGGTGGGTGCGACAAGCAGCATGCCGGCATCGGCCCCTTGCAGGGAGAAAGCCCCATCAAAATAGATGACCCATTCTTGCTAAGTTTCCTTGCCGGGAAGAGTTGTTTCTTGGACCTCTTCGTCTAGCGTTGGAGTTCATTCTGCAATGAATTCTGCCAGGGCTCTGCTCTCGATAATTGAAGTAGTTTCAAACTTGAGACCAAAACTCGACAACTCCAAAGCCCACTTCACAATACTGCTGGTGGCAGATGGATTCCGCAGATCCGTTGTGCTAGGAAGTAGTGGTGCAGCTTTCTCGACGCCATAAGGAGACTGAAAAGCAGTTTTTGACCTAGCTCCCTGCAAGAGGGAACTGAGAACATAAACTGGGTGGTGCACCATCTTCTTCTTCTGCGTTGCTTCGTTTGTCTGTACTGACCCTGCCTACTGAGGGAGTTCCTGGCTCGTCGCTTGGCGGTCTCGCCTCTTCCATCGCTTCTTCGTCAACTTCCCTCTGTGCCACCAGCGTAGCGCTAACCACTTGTTTGATTGTTCTTAGGTATAGCAACAATGGTTCTTGTAGCCTAGGTGTGACTAGTATTGGAGGAGAGGATAGGTACTTTTTCAAATCCTACAGCGCTGCCTCCGCTTCCAGAGTCCATTTCATCAGACCTGCCTTCTGCAAGATTTTGAAGAACAACAGGGCGCGCTCAGCGGATTTTGAGATGAACCTTCTTAGAGCTGCGACGCAACTGGCAAGACGATGTACATCCTTGACATGCTTTGGTACTTCAATCTTCTCAATCGCCTTGATTTTGTAAGGGTTTGCTTCAATCCCACGCTGAGATACAAACAACCCGAGAAGCTTGTCGGAGGGAACGCCAAAGATACCATTGGGGACGAACACCTATGGGATGGGGAGGATCCCTTTTGGTTGGGCAGGGAGACGGATTTGCACGAAGAGCAGGTTGAACGAGCATCGCGAGGGATTTTTACCCAGGTTTGGGCTGCCGAGAGGCGTAAAACCCTACTCCTGCTTTGTGTATTATGGGTGTTCTTGGGTTCTAGCCACATGAGCGTTGTGTGGGCTATAGAAATAGCCGCTACGCGTGTGAGCTAGAAGATTTGTCAAAAGATCCCCTACCGTAACGCCCTGGGCCTCCTTTTATATGACTAAGGGAATCCCAACAGCGGCATACAATACGTACACGAGGTGTACAGTGCTATAGTGTTATTGTACCTAACACAGACGGCGTAATACATGCGCATTTAATGCTCCATCAGGTGCCTCTGACCATCTACGGGACGGGACAGGACCCCATCCGATCGGCACCGCTTAGTCTCCTCCATCGCTGGCGCGTCGACACGTGCCCAGGTTGGGCGACACCTAGCCTCTACAATGGTGGGATCTTGCCGGGGCTTCGCCTTGCCGGGGGTTTGAAGGCCATCCCGACATGATCTTGCCTGCGGTCTAGCCTTCGGTCTTGATCTCGATTGTTTGTTTGGATGTTCTCTTGAATTCCCTGCATCTGCATCTAGCAGCCCCCTATCGGCCCTTGCCTGCTAGAGTGGCTTCTACTGCTCGTGCACGAGTAAGGGGCACTGGAGAACCCAAAACTCTAGTGCACCAATAGGTACGAATCTGACTCCTTGTGTGCTCCTCCTTCCAACTCATGTGCATAAGAATCGTTCCATCGATAAGCCATCGTTTGAGATCGTTCTATTCTCAAAGATTTTCCATTAGAATAGTGAACGCTGAATTTTTAGGGTTTTATTATCCGCAATCCGAATCTCGGTGATATCGAAGCGCAATAATCGGTTGTAAAGATTCAGCTTAAGGTCTACTGAGGATAGTCTCGGTTAAACCGAGCATCCGTTTTCGATGAAGCCGAAGTGGGTGCCGAGTTTCTGTAAAGCGGGCTGTGAGTCTTGGTGGGTCCAAAATTTGTGACTCAGTTGTACCAATATTCTCTTTAGATAAAGAAAATCTTGAGAATTCTAAGTTCAAATTTGAGAATAATTCTGCATTTTTGTGATGGCCCAACCTATCTGCTCTTCTGTATTCTATTCACAGGGTTAGAGATGTCAGACTCAGTGGACAGCCAGAATGACCACAAAGAGCCAAGTGTGGATGCAGGTCCAGGCACTATTCGTGATGGAAGCTCACCTTCCTATGATGATGTTCCTAGCTCTCCATACTTGGCTAGGGAAGCAACCAGAGCAAGAAGGAAGCTTAACTCAGATGAAGAAGATTCAGACTTTGTTCCTGCTGAGATTCCTGTCAAGGCAAAATGGGACAAAGCTGAGAAAATTGCCAAGCCTACAAATGAGGCTACCTCGTCTAGGAAGGTAGTCAGGAAGGAGTATGCCAGCTCGGGGGCAGTGAAAGCACATGAGAGTGCTAGAGCCTCCATGTCTGTTAAGCCCCCAAGGAAGTCCATGCCCAAGAAGGCTGGAGAGAAGAAAAGCAAATAAGAGAATCATATATGTTGTGGGAAGACCAACCTCAATGTATGAAGACCCAACAGAGGCTGAGGCTGAGGAAGAGGAAGAGGCACCTCCTAAGGCTCCTCCTAAGAACAAGAAGAACTTGCTTGCTGATGCTATGCCAAGCCAAGCTCCATCTAAGCGCAAGCCATCTAGACCCAAGAAACCTACTGCTCCAAAACCCAAGAGGTTTTCCAGAGTGATTCCAACTGCTGACAAGAACAAGGGTTCTACCTCCAGAGATGCTGAGGAGGAAGCAATGTCAATGTTGATGAAGCTGAGGCCACACCTTCCAACGCATAATACTAGCCATTTGCTTGGTGAGGACATGAAGAAGAGGAAGTACTCAGGATTGATAGAGTGGAGAGCCATTGATCCATATTCTCAGAGGAGAAAGACAGTTCTAGACTACAGGTTCTACACCAAGGAACAAAAAAACATCTATGAAACAATTCTTCTTGACAATAGCCCTGTAGTGAGTGATATGAGGTATGTGGACTAGAAGTACATCAAGGAGAACCAAGATTACTTTCCAAGTGTTCAAGATAATTTCCACTACATTGGCATTGATGAGTTTGTTGGTAAGGAGTTCACTGCTAGGAACGACGAGATGATCATGCAATTATACTCCACTGCTCATTTATATGGAGATGGTAGGATTGTATGGACTACAGAAGGCACCAGGTATGAATCCATAGTTGAAGAGTGGGCTTCCATCTTAGAAGCCGCACAAGTGGAAGAAGGTGACCTAGATGTGTACTCTGAGCCCAAGACAAGCCACAATGCCATGGCTAACATGTACAAGAAGATCCCTACTGCAAACCTGCAACCACATAAGCTTGGATCCGTCTACTTCGTCCTGTCTGGTCTACACACCATCAACACCATCTTGAGACACACCTTGTTGCCTAAGTCTAGAGATGAGAAAATGGTCAGAGCATATTCTATCAACATGTTGCTCCATCTTGATCAACACACCAGATTAAGAGTGATGGACTTCATAGTTGAGACCGTGAAGAGGATTGCTGCAGATCAAAAGAGATCATGTGGTTATGCACCATATATTCAGATGCTTGTCAACTCCCACTTGTAGAAGTACATATATGCACCTGATCGACCACATTTGCCACTCCTGCCAGAGCTAGAAGACAATGTTGTGGTGATGGATCTAGATCATCCCACCTCGACTACAGCACATGCACAGGCAGAGGTAGCTAGAGACACTAGTGCTAAGGTTCCCAAGACCCAAAGTGAGCAGATGGATCTTCTTCTTAGCTGTGTACTTAGTATGCAAAAGGAGATCGAGAACATCTTTTAGAACCAAGAGAGCGTTGCGAGGATTTTTGATAACAAATTCCACATTCTCAACAACAAGGTGGTTGAGCTCATGGTGACTATGAATGAGCTCAAGAAGGAAGTTGATGACGTACCTAGTCCCCACACAGTTGGAAATAGCATGTGCGTAGGAAATATTTTGTTTCCCATGAGACGTTCCCCAACACACACCACAGATGATGATGAGGATAGTCCACCTCTCAAGATAGCCACTCAGTTCAGCACTCAAGCCAGGACTCCTACAGTGCTAGTTCTAGAGACAAGACCTTCTTCATCAACGCCTCCTTCAGCTCCATCATCTACACCAGCACCTCCAGTTGTTACTCCAAGTCTTTCCATGACGTCTACTGAAGTCTTTGTTGATACCATTCTCTCGACTCCTTCATAAGCTACCAGATGAGATCAGCCCTAGAAGAGTGTTTAGTTCTATACCTTTGAACTTTTTGGTAACTTGTTGCCAAAGGGGGAGAAGTTGTATAGATCATTAGGGCTTTGAGAGAGAGAGAGTGTGTGTGTTGCTTTTTATCGCTTTTTAAAACATTGATAGCTTTTGGCTTCTTTGTGTTAAACCTTGTTGGTGTTTGATCATACACTTGATGTGTGTTGATACTATTTACTATCCTTGTGATGCCTATGAGATGATCATTCTCTTTGCTTTATTTATTTGTGCTATGATGTTCATTCATATTATTCTCACACACCACCAAGTTGTATGTGACATGGAAGAGTGCCCCATGTACCTAATCGATTGTGCATTTGCATTCAAACGCAAATTCAAAATAATGCACAAATTTAGGGGGAGCTCTTGCTTATCATATACTTCTCAAAAAAATGATTATATTCATTGATTATATCATATATCGAAGCTTTGATCTATATGTTGTCATTAATTACCAAGAAGGGGGAGATTGAAAGAACATTTGATCCCTTCGTGGTTTTGGTAATTAATAACAACATATATCTCATTGGACTAATGTTTCCACTAAGTATATTTCAGGAAAAGTTCAATGATTGGTTGGAAAAAGGATTATGGAGAGACCCCTATATGCAAGGAATAGGATTGGCAAAGCTTCAATCAAGAGGACTCTGCATTTTACTTTATGAGAAATCACTTTGAGTCTATAGGAAAGCCAATACTATTAAAAGGGGGTAAGGTACTGTTGGTGAATAAAATGCTCCACATGCACAAGTGATAGACACCAAAAACACCCGCAATATATTCCACAAAAGTTTGTAAACGCGTATCATGAAAATCGGTGCCACCAATATTTCCCACGCGGTCCTACCGATTTCCACCTTAGACAAATCCTCGCCAAACTTACATCTTCAGTACAACCGAATCTGTATCGGTGCCACCGAGTTTAGGTTGCCAACATTATGTTGCCTCGTTTCTTAAAATTGGAATTTCCGAGATCTTGGATCGGCGTCACCGAGTTTTGCAATCTGACCATTGGTCACCTTATCGGTACTACCGAGACTTCTGTATCGGTCTCACCGAGATTCGAAAGTTGCTACCTTTGGAGCAACTCGGTACCACCGAGTTTTATACTTCGGTGTCACCGAGTTGGTCACTTTAGGTGTAACGGTTGGATTTTTGGAGATGCTTGTATATACCACTCCACAACCACTCGCTCGAAAGAGGAGCACTCAAAACATATCCCCACTTATCCCATCATATTTTCTGAGAGAGATCCACCTACTCATGTGTTGAGATCAAGCCATTCCACTCCATCCATATGAATCTTGATCTCTAGCCTCCCCAAGTTGCTTTACAACCAGTCAAACTCTTCCACCTAAGCGAAATCTGGTAGAGAGTGATTGAGTGTTGAGGAGTCTATCATCTTGAAGCACAAGGGCAAGGAGTTCATCGACATTATCGAGCCTATTACCTTTTGGAGGGTGGTGCGTCCTAGATTGGTTAGGCATCACTTGGGAGCCTCCTAGTTCATGTTGTGGAGTTGAACCAAGAAGTTTGTAAGGGCAAGGAGATTGCCTACTTCGTGAAGATCTACCTCGAGTTAGGCTGGTCCTCCGTGGACGTAGGCCATCATGGTATAGATAGGGTTGCTTCTTCGTGGAACCCTCCATGGACTCTCGCGACCGTTACCCTTCGTGGGTTGACGTCTCCATAAAGGTGGACGTACGATAGCACCACCTATCGACACCACGCAAAAAATCTTCGTGTCTCCAAATTGCATTTGATCTTCCTCCCTATGCTCTATTACATATGATTCTCTTTACTTTCTATTGATATACTCTTAGACATGCATGCGTAGGGTGTGATTGACTTGCTATCATTGCTAAAATCTTCTGACACTTAAAATTGGGAAAAGATATAAATTTTATTTGCTTAAGTAGTCTAATCACCCCCTCTAGACATGCTTTCGATCGTACAAACACACAGGATCAGAAACGGTTCAGGCGGCAACTTATAGCCACCTCCCGAAGCCTAAAGGACAAGAAGCGGCAGCTCCGAGCCGAGCAAGATACCCTCAACGATAGATGGACGAAGGTCCTGGCAGCTGAAGAAGGGTATGACACCGAGCGGCCGGATCAAAACAAAAGTTACCCGCACCAGCGCCTGCTTCCATAATTCGATGACAAGGCCCTCAATCCCATGTCTTCTGGATACACTTAGCACGACCAGCTAGACCGCCCACCTCGAGGACAGGACAAAATAGCTGAGGAGGTCAAATACATACATGCGTGACTCCTAAGAAGAGGAAAGGATCTAGTGCGGTATAATGATCGGCATGACTTACGGCAGGACCTAAACTATAGAACAGGTCTCACTATATCCATTTATGGATCCAGAGGGCACTCTCATGCTAGATGGGATGGAGGCAACTTTGGTTCAACCACGTCATTAGAGATCAGGAACCAACCGGGCACCAGCAACCGATTTTTGGCACAAAGTAGCCCGGGTCAGAGGCGCCTCCCACCCACTGTGTTTCATAGATGAGGTTATGCAGCACTAGTTTCCCAAAGGGTTTACACCCGTAAATATCGAACAGTATGATGGGACAACAGACCCCGCCTTGTGGATCAAAGATTTCCTTCTCCACATACATATGTCGAGAGGATATGACCTCCATGCCATTTTTTAGGGTTTAATCAGCAGGAGAGGCTCTTACTATTGTATACTAAAGGACGAGAATTTACATCATGAGTTACAAAGCTCGGGAAAGGGCTTGATGGACCCACAAGGTGAGTCTTTATGACAAAGAAAAGTGTATTAAGGAGCTAAAAACAGCGAGGAGTAGATCTAGAGAAGATCTAGAATAAGGGTATAGAGTTTACAAAGAGAGAGCAAGTATGGTAATGTAGTCCTAATACTCCTTGTTAACTCTATACTTTAGTCACAAGAGGTCACCCTTGGTCCTCTTACTCCAAGCTGCCATAGTGGGTTGTATGTTCCTAAAAATTAGATTGTTTCACTATTTCCATATATTCTAGGCAACAATACCAAAAATCTCCACAAGTAGATTCCCTGAGAAGCTCTATTTGGCCGTTTGAATTGCCCGAAGCCGAGGCTGAGAGTGATCCCATGTCAAACCAACGCGTGACCAACATGGGTACTGAACGGGCATAGAAATACTAGGTGGTCAATTGTTTCCTCCATTCCAGATCCAGATAGGACTCAATGAAAACCATCATCAATTTGGAAGTGTTTTCTTTTGAGCACATTCCTAGTATTCATTTTTTCATCCATGAGAAACCATAGGAAAAACATAAGTTTCATTTGCAGCTTCAAACTCCAAATCCAAAGAATTGGAGCAGGAGTAAAAATGTCTTTGTGCTAGTTAGAGAACTTCTTGGCTGAATATGCAGTGCCCCATTGGAAAATCCAAGTGTCAAGGCCTCCCTCCTGATTTAATGAGCTTGGTTTAGGGGCTTGCACCTGCTAGAGTTCGGAGAATGCTTCAGGAGATAAAGCTAAATGGAAAATATCCTCTAGATTAGAACAGAGAAGAATGAGGCCACTGAGCAATCTTCCATTTTAACATATGAAAATGGACAGGAGAAACGATCAGCTAAGGTATCAAGATTCCATTTATCATGGCACATTGCAACATCACTTCCATTCGCAATCACAACACTAGATACTCCTCTGAAAATAGGAATGAGCTTGCATATTTGTTTCCACCAAAAGGGACCACAGCTTGTAGTAGCAGTGGGTGGAATTGGGGTACTAAGTGTCCCAAATTATGTTGACCCATGGGAGATTTGCTCTGTTATATAATTTGCTAAGAAACTTTAGCATCAAAGCTTTGTTTTGAACAACAATATTAATTACTCCTAAACCACCAAAGGACTTAGGGCAGCATACCCTACTCCATGCCATTAAAGAGTTATAAGAAGTACCTTGTTCGAATTTCTTCATCCAAATAAACCGTCTTCCAACCTTATCAAAGTATTTAATGAACATCGCGTTTAATTGTATAGTGCAAATTGCATAGTTTATCATGGATGTGGCAAGAGAATTAACCAAAGTGACCCGAGATGCATGACATAGCAGGGAACATGTGCTAGACATTTTTCTCTCGACACGATCCACCAAGGGCATCAAGCCAGTCATGGAAGGCTGACTAGTTCCCAAAGGTAAGCCAATGTAAGTGAATGACATTTTGCGCACATCACACCCAAATTAACAGTCAGAAGAGATATAGTATCCACATCAACATTAATTGTGGTCCTGATTGATTTGTGGAAATTAATTCTCAGACCATAGGAGGGGGCAAAGTCTTGAAGAACCTTCTACAAATGGGACAACTAAGCATGACATGCCGGTAGAACAATGATCGTGTCATCTACATACTGTATAATGCGGAATTTACCTTGTCTGGGAATTGGCAAGCTTAAATTTCGAATCCCAAATTCATGGTTGATCACATACTCTAGTAGCTGAGCTGCAAGCACAAACAGAAGCGGTGATACAGGATCACCTTGCCGTACCCCCCTCCCCCTTTTTGCGATGAAATGATTTTCCTAGAACACCATTAAGAAAAACAGAGGAATTGCCTAAGGCCAGAAGAATTCTAATCCAATTAATCCATCTTTGATGAAAGCCCTTTCAGCATCATTGTAAAGATGAGCTCATGCTCCACTAGACCGAAAGCTTTTTTCAAAATCTAGTTTTGGAAGGAGATTCCATTTGCAGATTGTTGGCACTAATGGATGAATTCAAAGGCCCAAGCAAGACAGTCTTGGATGGATCTCCCTTTGACAAATCCATATTGATTCTAATGGATGGTTTTCAAACTAACTTTTTGAAGGCGATCAGCCAATAGCTTAGTAAGCAACATGAGGCAACAGTTGAGCAAAGAAATCAGCCGATAATCAGTTACCATGGGAGGGTTTAGCTTTTTGGGAATAAGAGTTATGAGATAATCATTAAGACAATCCAATGAGAGGTTACCTTCCCAAAACTGCATACAAAGGTCATAAAAATCCTCCATAATGGTGTCCCAACAGGCCTTCAAAAAGCATCCATTAAACCCATCCGGCCCTGGAGATTTATCACTTGGGATTTTATTCACAGCTTCATCAATTTCCTTGAGAGTGAAAAGTAGTGAAGAGACCACTCAAATCATCCTTGGCAAAAATAAGGGAATCTAGGTTGAAATTCATATCAATGGGAATGGAAGCTCCAAGCCGTTCTCGAAAGGCAGTGAAAAGAGCAGCCGCTTTGCTATCATGGTCGTCCAAAATGATACCATTATGTAATGTCATTGTGGCAATGAAGTTGGACCTGTGCCTGTGAATAGCCATTCTATGGAGAATTTAGTAGGATCATCACCAAATTTAATGTACCAAATCATACACCGAGTGTGCCAATATTGTTGCTTGTAAGCCAGGGAGCGAACAATATGATTATTAAGAATGACTCAAAAATTCCATTCTTGTATGAGAAACTACCTTTTCTCCTCAATGCTATCAATGAACTTCAGTGCACTTTATGAATTGGAGATCATCAGAGACATTTTAGAGTGCTTCTTACTCCACTGAATCAAAGCATGGCGAAGCTGAGTAAGTTTGATGCTAAGTCTCTTAGCAGGATCAACTACTCTCACGGGATTGTTCCAAGCTTGATCTACCACCTCTCTAAATCCAGGGTGTGACACCCAAAAGTTTTCAAATCTAAATAGGTTTTCACAAGGAATAGTTAACTAAACCAAAAAAAGACAGGGGACATGGTTAGAAACCGGCTTAGCCAATGCTTTAATAGAAATGTTTGGATAAGACGATGTCCAATGATTCAATGTTACAAACCAATCAAGTTGCTCGACAATTGGATTAGTCTGCATATTACTCCATGTAAAGGAAGCACCATGGAGCGGAATTTCCACAAGATTAAGCACTCGGACAATATCATTGAACATGATCATATCAAAAACATCTCCACCTGGCTTATTTCTATTCGTGGAGTACCGCATAAATTTAAAATTATCCAGCAAGACCCAATCCTCATTAGAGCCAAAGTTCAGATCATAAAGCTAGGAAAAAATTAAATATGTCCTCTCTCTCACAAGGGCCATAAATATTAGCTAACGTCCAGGTGGACAAAGATTGTGCAGATTTAAAAGAAATAACCAAGGCCCATTGCAAAGAGTGTATCACCGTACCAACGAATACCGCACTATTCCAAATGACCAGGAGCCCGCCTTAGTTGCCAATCAAGGGGAGAAAAACAAATTGGTCAAAGAGCATAGGACAAAATTTACGTATATAGGAAGGATCAAAGTGCTCACGTTTTCTTTTCTGAATGCAAATGATGGCGCAGCCGGAGTTATCAATATGGGAGCAAAGCGACATGTGCTTTTTATCCGCACCAATACCCCGAATATTCCAACAAGTATATTCCAAGGCCTAATAGATTGATTCATTACGTACAGATAGATAAACCCTTCACAAACTAGGCAAAAAACTGAAAGCAAACTGCATATAGGTCTGAAGGTTCACTAAACTATCGAGCGCAAACAAAAGCTAGATAGCGCACAACATTAAGACACAAATTTAGTCTGAAAGAACAGAAATGATAAGATAACGACCTTTAATCCCAGGCTTGGTCAAAGACCATTAGAGCAAGCAACTTTAAACCTAAGGCAGAATTCCACACCACGATGCCAAGATGTTGCATCTTTGCCACTGAAAGAGGTTTAGGAATAGATGTTGTTGTAGCAGGATCTGGGATAATCATCACAGTGACAGGCATAATCAAGGACTCACGCTTAAGAGAATCAGAGGGCTGGGCACCCTGAACCCCCGATACATGTCGGAACGGCTACTTCGACGAACCTTAGAAGTAATGTTCGGAGTGGGGTCCCTCATGTGCTTATTTTTGGGAGTACTGACAGCCGCGACAACTAGAGAGTAGACAGCAGCATATACATGCTCGTATTGAAGATCATCCACCTTCACAGGATCAACCAAAGCACTAACATCATTGTTGTCACCAAGTGCAGAAGGTAGCGACAAGCAGAAGCCTGGAGTTTCCTCAAAGCAAAGTTTTCTCGCAACTTTCCTAGTAGAGCCCCCAGAAGCAGAACACTGATTAATCATAGAGTGCACATTCAAAAACCTGACCAAACTAAAAGGCAAAGGAGGGAGCTACAGACAATTGGGACCCTTGAATAGACCAGGCCTTGAAACTACTTTGAGCACAGACAAAATCACGTCCAAAGATTCATGAAGGGAACACACCTTCTATCTGAAAGTGCAAAAATTAACCTGAACAAGTAGATCCTCCTCCATAGGCGAGTTCTCCCTGGAAGACGAAGCAATTACCGAGTCATGGTAAGTAGTGAGTGGACTATCAACAATGTTCTCATCAGGAACCAGCCCATCAGTGGAAAAAAACCTGTTCGGTCAACACGCTATGAAAATTAATCTGAACCCTGGAGGGAATAAACGGCGGGGAGGGGGAGCTTGAAGAAGATGAAGCTGAGCATTGTTGCCCTTATTGGAGCCCATACCTTGAGGGAGCACAACATTGCGAGCCAACCATGCATGGAGCCATGCTTGGAAAGCATGCTTGACCGTAGTATGAGGCCTGAACAGGGGATGAGCATTGCCATTGGGAGGGAGCGGGTCCTCCCCTTCCAGTGGCACATCGTGCATAAACATTTTAGCATCATGAGATCGAAGAAGAACCACTAGAATCATCCATGATCTCCTCTGACTACCCATCTGTCGCATAACAAAATCTTTCGGCACAAGAGATGGTCTCATGATCCAAGCCTTCACGAGTGCCCCTGACACGGCTCCCTTGGACTGTACCATGACAACAACTTACCAAATTGTGACACCGCTTTATCCACCTAGAATTGAGTCTGGTAATCTTGAGGGAAAGAAAGCAACAACACCTATGTGTTTCTACCAAGCACTCGCATACGCATATTGATGGCCTCGTCATGCTTGACAAAAGTCACCTCAAGTGATTGGACTAAAAAATAGCTTTCTACAAAAATTTACCTACTTAGTGCTATATCATGCATTATTATAACTTGCTCCAAAACTTGGGTTGCTTGCTAGTACATTCAAAGTACTCATTGTCATGCAAATGATTATTTAATTGGCCACGCATGGGAGAGCAGGAATATGGCAAAGAGTTCGTTGGTGATGAACATGCGAACTAGGATGCTTCCCAGTCAGAATATCACTAGGTTTAAGGAAGATAGCATGGGTTCACGCTTCCGATCAAAAGTTCTGTTGGTTTTTATGTTTAAGTGTTTGGCCTTTGCAGCCCTATCTATGTAAGACTTGGCCTAGCTGGCCTTTATTTGTGTAAGACGGTGTGTAAGGATGTAAGACTCTTGTATTCCAACTTGTGTGTATTCAGTGAGCATTGATCTTTGGGATCACTGCGCACGTGCATTCGGTGATCACGACTTATGAATCGGGGTCCCCACAGAGATGGTATTAGAACCATCCAGACTGTAGGAAGCTCTTAGTTAGCATGGACATTAGTTAGGATAAAACTGCTCTTAAAACTACACCTAGCACCTATACTTAGGAGTTTCTGCACTTATTACCTCTTCTATTCTTTGTAGATTCTCCACCCTTCAAACCTTTGTAGATGGTCATCGTACCCGAAGCCCTCCTAGCATCCGGCTTTCCCCTAATCCTTGTGGCTAGATTGGAGAAGTGCCAGTTTTGCCAACCACCTATTTTCCTCTACCACGAGCACTGGGTTGATGCCGTCACGAAGGAGTACCACGTTGATGTGGTCGTGAGGGCAAATGACTCCCTGACTAGTTGGTTCTTTGAAGGACCAAAGAAGGAGACCCTAACACTTACAGTCGAGACATCTGCACGGAAGGCACTCAACCACCTTCGAGGAATCATCCCAAAGATGGACGATGAGCCAGCTACTCGCTATGTATGCTTTAGGAGGGATGATATTGGCGAGAGTTGGATGTTGGTTCCATCATAGGAGGATGGGACACCACTCAGGTTCCAGACCTACTTCAGCCTCTCATCCAAGAGTCTAGCTTACCACCTAATTAAGGAGTCCGTGAAGCATAACGAGGAACTTCACCACACCTGAGAGCTACTTTGTCGAGCCAAGACAAAGCCATACAG
Organism: Hordeum marinum; assembly: GCA_022496015.1. NCBI lineage: Eukaryota > Viridiplantae > Streptophyta > Magnoliopsida > Poales > Poaceae > Hordeum > Hordeum marinum. Next base: position 255,506,476 of record CM039673.1, read on the forward strand.
GATCAAGAAGGATGGATCCCCTGAGGGACGACCAGCTATTGCTTACTGAGGAGGAGTACCCCCATCTAGGGGTGCACCAACTCGTCATCATCACATGAGTGCGAAGGAGTACCATGCGCTCTTCACAGCCCCACCGATGAAGCATCGTCGGGATGGGCCTGCTCGTTCTCCGACTCCCTTGACCGCAGACGATGCCTGTCCGGAGGACGATCAGGAGGAAGACCTAGCGGAGTGTGACTATGAGACTGAGCACTCCACCACTTGAGTCCGAGAACCCCTAGGGTATGATTAGTCATGTACCCCTCTTGCAAATTCAAGGTCGTGTAAGGGTTCATATGAAACCATGTGTTCTTGTTGTTTGCTTTTGTTTTTTGTGTTCTGATGCAATTCGCGCTTTTGCCTTAGGCAACATGTAAGCCATTGATAACCCATAAGTGTAGGGGTCGTTTGTAGCCTTTTTCAATAAGTGAGAGTGTTGAAGCCAATGAGGAGATAAAGGTAGAACAAATATTCCCTCAAGTACTATCGACCACCAATACAACTCTACGCATGCTAATGCTTGCTTTACCTAGAATTAGTATGAAACTACTTTGCAGGAAGTAAAAAAGAAGTACTTTGTGAGAAAGTAAACTTAGTAGTGACGTACCAAGCTTTTTGTAACGCAAGAGAAAGATTGTCCCTAGGAAATTGAATATGATACGATAGATACTGGTTATATGCACTGAGGGAGAGGCATGAGCTAACGTACTTTATCTACTTGGATCATATGCACTTATGATTGGAACTCTAGCAAGCATACACAAGTACTATAGATCATTAAGGTAAAACCCAACCATAGCATTAAGTATCAAGTCCTCTTTACTCTCATATGCAATAACCCACCTACTCGGGTTTATGCTTCTGTCACTCAAGCAACCCACCGTAGGCAAATCATGAACATATTGCAACACCCTACAGAGGGGATCGCTCACACTCGGGCAACACGAAGGGCACCATAGGACAGCACCATATCAACATACACTCATATCAATAACATCGTACCACAATTAACTCGTAGGAGAAAAGAGATCTACTCAAACATCCTAGGATAGAAAAATATCGTTGTGAAATAATATATGGAGTTGAGGACCATGTTTAAGTAAACATTACAGCGGGGAAGAGAGGTGTTACGCTACTGCAATGAGGGGGAGAGAGTTTGTGTTGACGACAGCAAGATTGTTGATGTAGATTGTCGTCATGATGCTTGCCTTGACGGCGTTCCGGCGCCACCACAAGAGATGTGGAGAGAGCCCCGTCCTTGTGCTTCTTTCTTGGCCTCCCCCTGGATGGGAGCAGAGTTCCTTCTCTAGATTGGATCTCCCTCTCTGTTCTCTTTTGTTTCACGCTCCTGTTGTCCGGCCGAAAACTGTTTCTTATTCTCCCGGAGACCCGTAACTCCGATCGGGCTAAGATTTTGAGGGGATTTTGTAACAGCCCAGGACCGATGCTCTAGAATATTCCCCTTTTATTTCCATTCTCGTATGTGTTTTGTTGCATGGCATCATCACTCATTTTTGAAAACTTGCATCCGTCCGTAGTTGCCGGTTCTCTCCGTTCGTGTCGTCGTCCGTTCTGAGACCAACCACACACACGCACATGCCCGTGGCACCGCTTAAAAAATGATTTAAAAGCGCATGCAAAATATTCTCGGATTGGGCCGAAACCTGGCATCAAGTATTATAGTGTAGGTGGACCGCCTGCTAGATTTCGTTGCAATCAGAGCGTTTGGTACCTGAACGTTCAACCGTAGCAGTGCGCTCATCGGTTATTCACTGGACGTTTTTCAGTGTTTTAAAACCTCATGTCATGGGCCGCAAACTTCCCGTCTCATCTCATCCCAATACCTCTCCACAGCCCACTAACCCACCAAACATCTACCCTCCAACCCGACCGTCCGATCGCGATCGGAGGATTGAAAATTGGCCTCAAATCCCTAACCTAGTTCATTTTCCCTATATATAAACCAACTACTAGTCTAACCCTAAAATTTAGGAACACTATCCCGTCCATCCCATGTATGCGCCACCACCCTCGTCTCCCTCGAGATCCATCCCCAACCAGCATCCTTCGATCATCTTCCTTGATTTCAGCTCCGCCCAATCCATCTATTGATCGAGCCAGCCTCCCGTGGATCCTTGCGCCTGCGCGCCCGAAGCCAGTCCCAAACCCTGTAGCGCGTGCTGCCCCAGGCGACAGGAGCTCGTCCTCGAGCACCACCCCCTCCTGGGCTTGTGCACGAGGAGACCCTTGCCAGAGCAAGCGACCAGCGCCGTTGCCCCGTCCCGTCCAGCCCGGAGTTCCTTGCCTCTAGCCAAGGCGTCCCCAAGCTCCGACAAGGCCCCTGCCTCTGCCTCCAGCCACTGCCGGCAAGCAGAGCCAACGGAGCTCCTTGCCGCCCCGACCAGGACCAGGTCGTGCCCCGTCGCCCCTTGCCCCTCCTTGCCTCTCCTCGTTTCTCCCACTCCCTCTTGATCTCTCTTCCTCTCTGTGTATGAAGCAGGTTCTAGCGCTGGACCTGGAGCCCGCCACGGCTTCCCGAAGCTAGCGCTCCCGCATCAAGCCACTGCCTCGTTGTTGGGAATGGAATCCCCATGGCTAGATTTGGACGTTCCCCCCACCGTCGTCTGCCCATCCTGCCGCAGCTCATCGGAGATCGAACCCAATCACCATGGCGCTGACCTCTGTTTCCCGCCATGAGCTCCATATCTGAAGCTGCATATTTTTCCCCTAGATCCGTTCTGTTATATAGAAGTTATTTAGTGTGTGAACTATGTTTATTCACGAGCAAGTTAGTAGCCGAGTTGGCTGGCGCATTAGTCCTGCATCGTATAGGTCTTGGGATCAAATCCCCACAAGTGAATTTTTTCTTCTATATTTTCTATGTGTTTTCAAAGTATCAGTCTTGCCACTGTTTCATATAGCACCAGATTCCCTTGTTGGCACTAACACATAGCCAGCCTTACTGGTTTGCCCAGCGAACCAATACCAGCAGCTCTTGGGATCAAATCCCAGTCGGCTCTTATGTGTTTTTTTAGCCTTTGCAGTTTCTTTATTCCCAAAAACGTGCGCACACATGGGCAATTTAAGTCTAGGGTCACGATGCTGCAGATTGGCCCGCATATGTTTATTTTGGATATTGCGAATTTATCAAATAACCATAACATGCATATTTAGAGTTAATGCCATCGTTTCTAAATGCTAATGTCTAAATAACCATGCCTCGGATTAAAATGAAATGTATACGAAATAGGTTCAAAATTTTGTGTAGATTAACAATATAAAATTTCCATCCATGAGAAAAATGTTTTAACTTGCGTTTTGCATTATTTTGCATATATGCCATGTGAAAAAGGGTTTTATCATAACTAAATAATCGTGGCCCCGATGCAAATATTTTATATATGTAACTTGACAAGAAAAATGTGTATAATCTCATGACACTCTTTATTTTGTTGTTTAATAAATATAAAACATGTGTATTTCAGACCTGTACCAAACTTAAAAATATGCATATGAGGTCGTTCCAAAATTGTTATTCGTTGCTTCCGGCCCATTAAAATGCCTAGATGGTATAGATGATCGTGCTTCACCTCTTGCAATGTTTAACAACATTTAACATTAATGTGTACCTAAACGGGACTGAACTAAGTAATTCAAACGTGGATTTCGTCAATATGCAACTCGTTGCATATTGAACTTCACTTAATATGTTGTAGTTGTTTGTTGTGCTTGTCATGCCATGCCTTGCATTTCATATTAAACCGGACATGCATCATATTTTTCTGTGCATCATATCATGCATATGTTGTGGTGTACTGTGTGTTGATTGTTGTTTCCGGTTTGCTTCTTCTCGATAGAGTTTCGAAAGCGTTCAGAGTGTGAGGATTTGTTCGAATACGTTGGCTCATCTTCTTCATTGACTCGTTCTTCTTCCGAGAGGGATCTCATGCAAGATGACACATTTCCCTGGATACCACTACTATCATTGCCATGCTAGTTGTCCCGCTTTTATCGTTATGTCTCACTACCTACCACTTATTTGTCGAGCCTCCCAACATTCCATGAAATCCTCTAACCCTCCACCTTCCCAGCAAACCTTTGTTTGTCTATGTTACCGCTTGCTCAGCCCTTCTTATAGCATTTCTAACTAAAGGTGCAAATTGCTTCCATGTGACAACATGGACATTCTTTTGTGATCACAATATTATTGCTATTTAATTTAACGCACTTATACACTTTTTAAAGTGTGGAAGGCTTGGCCTTTTGCTCGGTGTTTTGTTCCACTATTGCCGCCTAGTTACTTGTGAACTGGTGTTATGTTCCATAATTGAGCGCTCCTAACATACTCGGGGTTGTTATGGGGACCCCCTTGATTTTCATTTTAGGATAAAACCTGTCTGGCAAGGCCCTACTTTGGTACTACATTTGCCTAATAACTAATGAACTTTCATAGGGACTTTCTAGACCCCGTGGATAATTAATCAACCCCCGGGCCAGTGCTCCTCATGAGTGTTGGTCCAAACTAGAGCCGTGTGCGGGGCCAACCCAGGGCAACTCGGGAGATTTCTATCAGGCCACTGTACACTGTGCTTATCTGGTCGTGTCCTGAGAATGAAATACACGGCTCCTATCGGGTTCATCGACACGTCGGGCAGTCTTGCTGGATTTGTTTTACCTTTCTCGAGCGTCTTGAGTGAGGAACTCTGATCTTCTTTGAGCTATCTCGAGGTGTCGGATTTCCTTTGGAATTGCCTAGGATGACCATGAGACCCATGGTCGAGGTTATTCCTACTTCGTGTGGTTAATTTGTGATGGACAAGTTGGAGCACCCCTGTAGGGTTAAATCTTTCAAAAAGCCATTCCCGCGGTTATGTGGCAAACTTGGATACTTTGTTTAACACCCGGTCATAGCAAACATGAATTAATCTCTAATAAAATACGCCAACTGTGTGTCTATCCATGACTATCTCTTCTAGTAAGTCCTTATCCAAGAGAGAACATGGTAGGGTTATGTTTGACGTAAGTAGGTGTTCAAGATCAGTTAGTGATCATTACTAGTTCACGTCCATTATGCGTAGACCACCATACTTTACTTTATGTATTCGTAAGTTAGCCACTCAAATAAATGCTTAGTCGCTTGCTGTAGCCTCACCAATTAACCATGCCTCACCCATTAAGCTTTAATAGTCTTGATACCCTTGGAAATGAGATTGCTGAGTCCCCCGTGGCTCACAGATTACAACAACAATAGTTGCAGGTATAGGTAATGCGAAGATTGAACGTGAGCATGATGCTTGTTTGATTTGGAGTTCTTCTTGTTCATGAATCTAGGATGGGTTCCAGGCGGTAGCCTAGTTTAGCAAGGATGGATGTCATTTATCGTCTGTTTTCGTCCGTAGTCAGACCCTGCTGTTCTGTATGATGTTTTCCTATGTTGTTGTATTGATGTGACTCTGATGTAGCTTGTGGTGAGTGTAAGCAAATTCCATATATTCCTCTCTTGTATACATGTACTTGTAATGATATCCATTCTTGCAACACGGCGAGATGCGCTTCTATCCCTGTCGAGGCCCTCGTGCCGAAATAAAGATAGGACCGCATCTTGGGCGTGAAAAGTTGGTATCAGAGCCTGTAGCAACCTAGGAGCCCCCTTGATTGATCGAACTTGGCCGAGTCATGTCTAGTGAAAAACTGTTTTGAGTCTAGTTTTATCAGAGAGTAGGATTCTTTTTACACCTCTTCTATGCTTTAGTGAGGAATTACGACTTAGGAATTTTGAATCTACTTTTCTTCTCGCTCAAATTTTTTTTAGGATGACGTGGGTATTTTGGAAACTATATGATGCTGATGTGATGGTGTTCTGTCTTGTTGCCTCCTGTCTGACTTGATTTCTTCCGGGGAGTTGAGCTCCAGGGAATTCTTGGCACATCGTTATCATTCAGCTCACTTAGTATCTCGGGACGGAGGGTGTTCGGAATTGCTTTAGTATTTGTCGTGGTGAGATAAGGTCGGAGTCACCCAGTACTGGGGAGGCATCCAGGGTACCACCATGGTTAGTATCATTGTGCTTTTGAGGCTTCGAGTTAGATGGATTTGCGAAAGCCTCTGGTTATGTGTTGAAGTATGGATACAATTGGGGTGTAGGTTTGCTAGTTGTGTGAGATATTTCCTCCTTGTATCCCCACACCGAATTGCATAACCAGAAAGTTTTCGGAAGTTCTTAGGTGGGAATTCAAGTAGGTACCTAGGACTATCTTTGCAACAAGTGCATAGTGGGTATGTATTTGTTCTGGCTTGTTTCATAAGCCCCATCCTTTGTTTTTTTTTGTATATGGTAATTCGAGTTGCTTCGATGTCAAGTGGTGATTTCATATCTTGCGCAGTAGTGTTCTCATATTTCTGTGGGATTGTTAATTATTTTGCTCAATCAAGTTGTCATATTAATTCTTTTTATCCGGTGTGCTACTCTTCGAGATAATTCTATCATCTCCAATATTTGCAAGATCAACCCTCGTATTTCGTTTCGGAGTTTGTCTCATTTGTTACAAGTTTTCTTTGTTTTTCCTACCCTCCCGCCCTTTTTCTTCAATGATTAAATTCTCATCCAAGTGCCTTTCAATTCATCAATGCTTCCACTATCATTTCTTCATATTGTACCTGGTGTTTTCTGGTGGAGATTTTCAAGAGTTTCAATTTCAAGGTATATCCTCATATTCTTTGTTCTTTTTGTTATTCTTCTCCGGTTGATTCAATTCAAGCTTCGGTGCTCATCTTATCCTTTCTCATTCGTTCAGTGGTTTCCATGTGGGAATTTCTTTTCCAAGCCTCTCTTGTTTATTCATCCCTCTCTATTATATCCGAAGTGTTGAAGATATCTCAGAAGACATTCATTTTCATTATTATCCTATTAAATTATTTCAAGGGTCTCATATCATCAAGTTCTTAATTTGTATCGGTGCAATCTCTCTTTTAATCAATTGTTTCAACAGTGGTTTGTTTTGAGTGGGCCCATAACCCACAGGTTTTTTCCCAGGATCCTACCCGACTCATCTATTCTTTCCGGAGATGTCCTCAAGTTCTTTTTTAAATATGATGTAAGAATAATTTCATCAGGCTTATGCCTTCTCGAAGATCACTTCGAATCATTTTTGTTGTTAGCTCAACCTTTCCTTATTCATTCTTCTGGAGTGTCTCATTAATTCTTGGTGGTGTTCTCGTCTTCATTCTCATCAATGAAGTTCGAAGGAGCGGTTCTCTTAAATATTTGCTCATTCTCTTGAAGATTCATGGTTTCAGGTTTTTGCAATCATCTCAGATTGTTTTGGTCATGCATAATTCCATCCTTATCTATCGAAAGCATTTCAGAATTGTTTTTATTTCTCGATCCTCTGAAGGCCAACGTTTCAAAAGATTTCTTCGTTCTCAGTTTTCAGCTTTCGTTCTCAAATTCTTCTCAACTGTTGTCTCTTCATTCGTATCTCAATTATTCTGATGCCTTGTTTAGTTTCTATTAGGAAAATTGTGATCTCTTCTCTCTCGTGTATCTCAATTCATTCTTGGTATCCTCATTCATTTGTGAATTCTTACCGGTGTTCTCGTGGAAGATTTCTTCAAGTTTGTGTTCTATCTCTCTCTTCAATCTTTTCAAGAAGAATTAGTGGTGTGTGAAATCCGTTGCTTGTCATCAATTTAATTTGATGAAGGATAGGCATATCATAATTCTTATTCTTGTTTCATCCAGGTGATTCAATCCTTCTTCCGGAGTTGTTCATGATATCAAATTCTCGATTCTTGTTGTTCAACTTTTCTTTACTGGAGTTCCATGTTTTTCTCAAGCATATCTTCGCGAAGCTTCATCTAAATCTTTCTAACTTCATAATCTATTATTTTCAACCGCATTCTTTTGGTCGTCCTTTCATACTGGTGTTCGCCAAGAGGTCCTTTATGGTGGTTTGTCAAGGATGTAATTCTTCTCGAATTGTTCTTCAAGATTCTTGTTGTAGGTGCTCAAGTTTTCTTTTTCTTGGATGTCTAAATTCAATTCCTTCTCAGTTGTCTTTTTAGATGGTGTTATTAATTCTTGATTATGAGGAGTCTAGAAGGAAATTCTCAAGAATGAGATAACTAAACACATCATGTCTTCTCGGAGTTATCTGGGGTTGGATTTCACCTATAGCATTTCCTAAGGATTGTTGCTATCATGGTGTCATATATGATTCAAATTTTCTCCTTCTCTTCTTGGTGCAAGAAGTTTTGCATATCTTGTGTCTCTCAAGAAATGAATTTTTTTTGTTGTGGCAGGTTGTCACCTCATAATTTTAAGATGTTTTCCATAAGTCCATAACAAGCTAGTCTTTTCGTTGTTGAGTCTCCAGCAACTTCGTTCAAGCCTTCTTTCCAAGGGCACTTTTTCAATTCAATGGTGGTAGAAGTTTTCATTTTCTTCTCCGTTCTCTTTTCTCCAATGATCTAGTTCCTGTTCTTTTCATCTGGAGGCGTTGTCATGTTGCTCTCTTTCAACCATCATTTTGTTTTATCAAGATCATATTGTTTCCTGCTTATTCATTTCACCGAAGTGTTCTGTTCTATGTTCAAGTTCTTTCCTTCTTATCAACTTTTGCTTCTCTATCCTACCGAAGTGCTGCCGAATTTTCTTGTGAATTCTTGCTTGTTACTCATGTCGTTTTCATCTCTTTCCAACCTTCATGTTTCATTGGTTTCACTCGTTTGTCAAAGAAGCAACTAAGTTTTACCTCTTGTTCTTTCTCTTCCCCTTCTCATTCTAGATCTCGGGACGAGATCCTTGTGTAGTGGAGGAGAGTTGTAACATCCTGGGACCGACGCTCCAGAAGATTCCACTTTTATTTCCATTCTCGTATGTGTTTCATTTGGGTGTTGCATTCATCATCGCATCATTCACATCATCTGCATGGCATCATCACTCATTTTTGAAAAATTGCATCTGTCCGTAGTTGCCGGTTCTCTCCGTTCGTGTCGTCGTCCGTTTTGAGACCAACAACACACACACACGTGCCCGCGACACCGTTCAAAGAATGATATAAAAGCGCGCGCAAAATATTCTCAGATTGGGTCGTAACCAGGTGCGCGGTCTTATTATAGTGTAGGTGGACCGCCTGCCAGATTTCATCACAATCAGAGGTCGTTTGATACCCGAATGTTCAACCATAGCAGTGCGATCATCGGTTATTTGTTGGACGTTTTTCAGTGTTTTAAAACCTCGTGTTACGGGCCGCAAACTTCCCGTCTCATCTCATCCCAATATGTCTCCACATCCCACTAACCCACCAAACATCTACCCTCCAACCCGACCGTCCGATCGCGACCGGAGGATCGAAAATTGGCCTCAAATACCTAACCTAGTTCACTTTCCCTATATATAAACCGACTACTAGTCTAACCCTAAAATTTAGGAACCCTGTCCAGTCCATCCAATGTATGCGCCGCCACCCTCGTCTCCCTCGGGATCCATCCCCAACCAGCAGCCTTCGACCATCTTCCCTGATTTTAGCTTTGCCCAATCCATCCATCGATCGAGCCAGCCCCCCGTGGATCCTTGCGCGTGCACGCGCGAAGCCAGTCCCGAACCCTGCGGTGCCTGCAGCCCGGGGCGACAGGAGGTCCTGCCCGAGCACCACCCCCTCCTGGGCTTGTGCACAAGGAGACCCTCGCCGGAGCAAGCGACCAGCACCGTTGCCCCGTCCCGTCCAGCCCGAATTTCCCAGCCTCCAGCACCACCGCATCGTGGAGCATCGTCCTCCTCTGACCCAATCCGGAACCGGCATCCCCAAGCTCGGCCAAGGCCCTTTCCTCCACCTCCAGCCGTTGCTGGCGAGCAAAGCCACCGGAGCACCTCGCCGCCCCGACCAGGACCAGGTCCTGTCCCGTTGCCCCTTTCCCCTCCTTGCCTCTCCTTGTTTCTCCCACTCCCTCTCGATCTCTCTTCCTCTTTGTGTATGAAGCAGGTTCTAGCACTAGGCCTGGAGCCGGCCATGGCCGCCCAAAGCTAGCACTCCCTCATCAAGCCCGTGCCTCATTGTTGGGAATGGAATCCCCATGGCAGGATTTGGCCGTCCCCCCCACTGTTATCCGCTCGTCCTGCCGCAGCCCATCGGAGATCGAACCCAATCGCCATGGCGCTGGCCTCTGTTTCCTGCTGTGATCTCCATATCTGAAGCTGCATATTTTTCCCCTTGATCTGTTCTGTTATATAGAAGTTATTTAGTGTGTGAACTATGTTTATTCACGAGAAAGTTAGTAGCGGAGTTGGCTGGCGCATTAGTCCTGCATCCTATAGGTCTTGTGATCAAATCCCCACAAGTGCATTTTTTCTTCTGTATTTTCTATGTGTTTTTAGAGTATCAGTCTTGCCGCTGTTTCGTATAGCACCAGATTCCCTTGTTGGCACTAACACACAACCAGCCTGACTGGTTTGCCCAGTGAACCAACACCAGCAGCTCTTGGGACCAAATTCCAGTCGGCTCATATGTGTTTTTTTAGCCTCTGTAGTTTCTTTATTCCCAAAAACATGCACACACACATGGGCTATTTCAGTCTGGGGTCACGATGCTGTAGATTGTCCCGCATAGGTTTATTTTGGATATTGCGAATTTGTCAAATAACCATAACATGCATATTTAGAGTTAATGCCATCGTTTCCAAATACTAATGTCTAAATAACCATGCCTCGGATTAAAATGAAATGTATAAGAAATAGGTTCAGAATTTTGTGTAGATTAACAATATACAATTTCCACGCATGACGAAAATGTTTTAAGTTGTGTTTTGCATCATTTTGCATATATGCCAAGTGAAAACGGTTTTTATAATAACTAAATAACCGTGGCTCCGATGCAAATATTTTATATATGTAACTTGACTAGAAAAATGTGTAGAATCTCATGACACACTTTATTTTGTTCTTCAATAAATATAAAACATGTGTCTTTCAGACCTCTACCAAACTTAAAACTATGTATATGAGGTTGTTTCGAAATTGTTATTCGTTGCTTCCGGCCCCATTTAAAATGCCTAGATGGTATAGTTGATCATGCTTCACCTCTTGCAATGTTTAACAACATTTAACATTGATGTGTACCTAAACTGGAATGAACTAAGTAATTCAAACATGGAGTTTCGTCAATATGCAACTCGTTGCATATTGAGCTTGACTTAATATGTAGTAGTTGTTTGTTGTGCTTGCCATGCCATGCCCTGCGTTGCATATTAAACCGGACATGCATCATATTTGTCTGCGCATCATATCATGCATATGTTGTGGTGCACCGTGTGTTGATTGTTGTTTCCGGTTTGCTTCTTCTCGATAGAGTTCCGAAAGCGTTCGGAGAGTAAGGATTTGTTCGACTACGTTGGATCGTCTTCCTCATGGACTCGTTCTTCATCCGAGCGGGATCTCATGCAAGATGACACATTTCCCTGGATACCACTACTATCATTGCCATGCTAGTTGTCCCACTTTTACCATTATGCCTCGCTACTTGCCACTTGTTTGTCAAGCCTCCCAACATTGCCATGAAAGCCTCTAACCCTCCACCTTCCTAGCAAACCTTTGTTTGGCTATGTTACCGCTTGCTAAGCCATTCTTATAGCGTTTCTAGCTACAGTTGCAATTGCTTCCATGTGACAACATGGACATTCTTTTATTATCACAATATTATTGCTATTTAATTTAATGCACTTATACAATGGGTAAAGGGTGGAAGGCTTGGCCTTTTGCTCGGTGTTTTGTTCCACTCTGGCCGCCTATTTACTTGTGAACCGGTGTTATGTTCCATAATTGAGCGCTCCTAACATGCTCAGGGTTGTTATGAGGACCCCCTTGTCACATCCCTAGCTAGTTGTCATAGGACAGCATGTGTGTCCGCATCATATATCATTTTTGCATCAACATGAAATGGGGACTAAGGGAAACCCCAAACCCTTATTTGAATGAAACCAATTCAAAGTTTGTGAAAATTCAAGAAATCCAAAATGCCCATGTAAAACGTCCCCTATGTCTGATAAATATGGACATGATTATACAAGGGGTCATTTAAAATATTTGAACAACTATAGCAATTTAAAAATAATTGATAAGGCTTCTGAAAATATCAAATAAAGCATTATCATTATTTTAGTTTTCAAAATATCCTGAAACTTTTTAGATAAGTTTAAAATTTCAAACTACAATATATAAAATATTTGGGATATTTTAAAATAGCATATGTGCCTGAAAATAAAATAAAACAAATGTCAAAAATTAGAAAAGAATGCAATAAAGAAAAAGGGGGGGAGAAAAAACCACCTGGACTTACCTGAAGAAGAGGCCCAGCCCACGGGGGGCAGCATTGTCTTCTTCCTCCTTCCAGGAGGAGTAGCAGTTGCGTGCCTCAACCACAGCCGGCCGTGGCCACTCGCTGGCCACCTCCTCCCTGCCTGCCTGGCCACCTCCTTGTCTCTGTCGCCGCCTGGACCCATTCCCCTCGCCATTCCTCTCTTCCCCTCTTCCCTGCTTCCCCCTCGCCAGACTGAAGCCGCTGGCAATTCGCCGCCCTCCGTGCGTCCCGGACCATGCCACGACGCTAGAAGCCCTTCCGATGAGGCCCTGGTCTGTTTCCCCTTGCTTCCATCACCGTTTCACTCCTGTAGCCCCGTCGGCAGCCAGAGCCGAGCGGAGCTCGCCGCCGGCCATGGCGTAGCCATGGCCACAGCGGCCAAAGCTTGCTCCCGACCATGGGCTCATGGTCGTAGCGTCCCCAGGAGCCCGTAGCCGCCCGTAGCTCCTCCTCCCGCAGCCTGTAGCACCATAGCCGGTCTTGCCTGAGCCGCCGCTGCCGCTCGGCTCGACATGGCCATCGTCTCCGACGACCCTGAGCCCCCTCTGCTGCCCTACTAAACGCGCGCGTGCATGGGCTACCTCCCGGTGCCCTCCACGCGCCAAATGGTCGTCGGAGGTGCAACTCTGGCGGGTCGCCGCCGTGCTGTTGGTCGCCGCCGGCCCCGCTTCAGTGGGCGCCGACGTGGCCGACCATTAGGGGCTAATCCCCCTCTTAATTAGCCCCCAACCACTGACCAATGGGCCCAGCTACGGGTCAAACCCTGGTCAGCACGGGAATTAGGCCTGTGTCACTGACGTGCAGGCCCCGCACGTCAGGTTTGACCTGGCCTGGTCAGCTGACTAGCTGACGTCGTAGTGACGTCAGGCTGATATCATATTTCATGTTCTAGTTTTAAAAGAATTCTAGAAATTGTTTAAAACTTAAAAAATTCATATAAATTAATCTGTAAATCAGATGAAAATAATTTATATATGAAAATTTATCAGAAAAATCCAATGAATCCATTGGTGCTATTATCATGCATGTTAGAGCAACCTATGTAGATGAACCTTGACATTTAATAATAGGTTAGTATATGGAATTTGAAATGAAGAATGATTTTGAACCTATATTCAAACTCACTTCAAATTAACTTGGACACTAGTTGCATTAGCTCATCCATACATGCTACCATGTCATGATCAGGCATCAGATTGTTGCACTTGCATGTATTGAATGCTATTTATTTGCATTGTGGTAGGCCCTGCTTCTGAGGATACCCCCGAGTTTTCCAACGAAGGAGAGAACCTTCCCACTACCTAGCAAGGCAAGCACCCCCCTTGATCATTCCGATAACATCCCACTCTCTCGCTCCTGCTCTTGTTTATTGCATTAGAACAAACGCTCATATGTTTGTCATACACTATAGAAGAACCTATTCTTTTGCATGACCTGTCATTGTCACAGTAAATAGCTAAACCTTGCAACCTAACATACCTGGTAGATGCTTGTGCCATGATGTGCTTAGCTTACTTTGCCTGCTATGCTTGCTATGCTTAGAGTTGTGTCAGGTCTGATTCATCTGGGTGATGAACTGGAGTGAAACATTGTTGTTCCGATGTGATAAGCTTATGATGAACCCGATTTGGTGAAGGTAGCGATGAGAGGCTATGTAGGAGTACATAGCGGGTTGTCTCATTGGGACCGTTCTTAGGAACTGAGTTCCGTGTTTGTGATCCAAGACTAGTTACTACCACATATTGGGTTCCGGTAACTCGACCCCTCTCGACTTTTCAGTCGCTTAGTCCTTAGGCCAGGAGTTGCAAGTAGTTTCTGGTGTTTATAACATGCTGGAGGCCATGCGTAGCGCTGACCCTAGGTGTGGGTTACGATGTGGTAGGCAGTGGCTCCCGAATGGTGGGCTTGGGAACCCTACGCACATCGTTTGGGGTCGTAGCGGAAACTTCGGCCGGACATCCGTGCGGGTTCAGTCTCAAATAGGCGATAGCCTGGACTAGAGGTCTTATGTGATTAAAGGTCATGGCCGACTCCCTCGCTGGGCTTCCGCTTGAAGGTTGCCGAGGTGCATGGTTATATGAGCACACAACAATAAGTGGTGAGAGCGTGTGTGAAGAAGTACACCCCTGCAGGGTATGAAACTATTCGAATAGCCGCGTCCTCGGATATGGACTACTTTGAAAGCTTATGTTGTTCATAGATAATCAAATGGATACTCATAAAAATATCAAGACAAGTGTGAGTACCGTGGATGGCACTCTCCCAAGAGAGGGAAGTGAATCCATGGTGGTGTACTGTCATGGAGTTAGTGGACTCGTGTGCGATATCTAAAAAGTAAAAAAAGAGTTAAAACTGTGTAGTGTAGGTTAGCCATGAGTCAAAGCTGGCATTGCTGCATAAACTCCACCACCCCCCTTGTTGATACATGAGCATGAATAGGCTAGGTCTGTTTTAAAGACTTGCTCAGCACGTTTGTACTCATGTTTGCTTAATAAATATTGCATATGAGACCCAGGACCCATCAGGTGGGTTCTTTCTAGATGTCGACGATGCCGAATAGCTTGTGTCCCAGCTAGGACCTATGCCCTGTGGCGGGCTCTAGATAGTCAGGCCATGTGCCTTTTTACCCTTTCATCTGTCTGTACTCAGACAACTTTATGCTTCCGCTTGGATTGTATGAACTTGTTTGTATGACTTGAGTGTCGGGTCATGTGACCCCTACCTATAAGAACATATTATCCAAGGCTCGTCTGTGCTTCTTAAATAAAAGTCATGTTGTTGTATGGTTATGTTGTGATGCCATAGTTGTATCTATGCATATCGGGCATGTCGTGCGTATGTGTGACATGCAACAGTATGTATGGGATTCGACACCTAGTCGTGTGCCTTTAGTAGTACTCTTTACGGGAAACTGCCTCTTGTGCTTCCACCGAGCCATGGTAGCTTGCTACTGCTTCGGACACATTGATTGACCAGCATGTATCCTTCTTTGCTGCCGTGTCTGTCCCTTCGGGGAAATGTCTCGCGGTGTAATGGAGTACCTGTAGCCTGCTACGACTCATCTACGTGAAGTGATGGCATTTATGTCTCACGGTGTAACGGAGTCCTTGTAGCTTCCTATGACTCGTGTACACACTCTTGAGGCCGACACCTGCATTGCTGGGTTACGTATGTCTGTTTTCGTCCGGATGTGCCACTTGGGTTCTATGACTAGTTATGTTAGCCTGGGTTCTTTGTCATTTGATTGCCAGCGACATGTTCACGTACATGAGCGAAAAGACGCAAATGGTTCCGGCTAAGGTAAGGCTGCAGCCATGGAGCTTACCGTGCGTGAGGCCGCAAAGTGATGTGATATGTTAAAGTCTGGATTCATATGACATAGGATCGGGGTCCCGACACCCCTTGATTTTCGTTTTAGGATAAAACTTGTCTGGCAAGGCCCAACTTTGGTACTACATTTGCCTAATCACTAATGAAGTTGCATAGGGACTTTTCGGACCCCATGGATAATTAATCAACCCCCGGGCCAATGCTCCTCATAAGTGTTGGTCCAAACTAGAGCCGTGTGCGTGGGCAACCCTGGGCAACTCGGGAGATTTCTATCAGGCCACTTTATGTTGTGCTTATCCGGTCGTGTCCTGAGAACGAGATACACAACTCCTATCGGGTTTGTCAACACGTCGGGCAGTCTTGCTAGATTTGTTTTACCTTTCTCAAGCGTCTTGAGTTAGGAACTCTGATCTTCTTCAGGCTATCTCGAGGTGTCAGATTTCCTTTGGAATTGCCTAGGATGACCACGAGATCCATGGTCGAGGTTATTCCTACTGCGTGTGGTTAATTTGTGATGGACAAGTTGGAGCACCCCCGTAGGTTTAAATCTTTCAAAAAGCCGTGCCCGCAGTTATGTGGCAAACTTGGATACTTTGTTTAACACTCGGCCATAGAAAACTTGAAGTAATCTCTAATAAAATACACCAACTGTGTGTCTATTCGTGACTGTCTCTTCTCGTGAGTCCTTATCCAAGAGAGAACATGGTGGGGTTATGTTTGACGTAAGTAGGTGCTCAAGATCAGTTAGGGATCATTACTAGTTCACATCCGTTATGCGTAGACCACCATACTTTACTTTATGTATTCGTAAGTTAGCCACTCAAATAAATGTTAGTCGCTTGCTGCAGCCTCACCACTTAACCATACCTCGCCCATTAAGCTTTAATAGTCTTGATACCCTTGGAAATGAGATTGTTGACTCCCCTGTGGGTGACAGATTACTACAACAACAGTTGCAGGTACATGTAATGCGAAGATTGAACATGAGCGCGATGCTCGTTTGATTTGGAGTTCTTCCTCTTCATCAATCTAGGATGGGTTCCAGGCGGCAGCCTGGGATAGCAAGGATGGATGGCATTTATCGTTTGTTTCCGTCCGTAGTTGGACCCTGCTCTTATGTATGATGTTTGCCTATGTTGTTGTATTGATGTGACTCTGATGTAGCTTGTGGCGAGTGTAAGCCAATTCCATATACTCATATCTTCAATACATGTACTTGTAATGATATCCATTCTTGCAACATGGCGAGATGCGCTTCTATCCCTGTCGAGGCCCTCGTGCCGAAATAAGGATAGGACTGCATCTTGGGCGTGACAGATTTTTTATCCAAAACTTAACTTCCTTGCGCCCGAAGGAGAGCTCCAACCGACTTACAAGCTGGGCACAACCCACAAGGTCGTGGTTGGCCGCCAGGTCGCGCCCTGGTGGGTGGTGGTGCGTGTGGGCCTCCTCTTTCGTGGATTCCACTTCCCAAAATTCACAAATATTCCAGAAAAAAACTTCGTAATTTTTTATCCCATTTGTACTTCGTTTGATATGGTAATTCTATGAAACAAAAACATGCAAAAAACAGGAACTCGCACTAGGCACTGGATCAATAGGTTAGTCCAATAAATCATATAAATTTTTGCCAAATATATGTGAAAGTTGTATAATATTGGCATGAAACAATCGAAATTTATAAATACGAAGGAGGCGTATCAACATCCCCAAGCTTAATTCCTGCTAGTCCTCGAGTAGGTAAATGATAAAAAGGATAATTTTTTTTATGTGGAATGCTACCTAGCATAATCTTGATCAGATATCAAATAATGGCATGAATATTAAGACATAAGTTATTAAAAGCACTAGTCTAGTTTTGACATAAAGACATTAATACTCAAGCATGCCAACAAATAATCATGTCTTTCAAAATATCAAGGCTAAAGAACGCTATCCCTACAAAATCATATAGCCTTGTCATGCTTTGTCTTCTTAACACAAAGTATAAATCTTGTACTACCCCGGTGTCAGCCAAGCAATTGGTTCATAATTTTTAACGCGCTTTGGTATTTTCAACTCTCACGCAATACATGAGCGCAAGCCATATATATAGCAGTATGGGTGGAATAGAATGCGGTGGTAGGTTTCAAAGGGGTAAAAGTGGAGAAGAAAGTCTCGCATCAACTCAGCGTATCAACGGGTTATGGAGATGCCCATCAATAAATATCAAGTGAGGATTAGGGATTGCCATGCAAATTATGCACTAAGAGCTATAAGTGTATGAAAGCTCAATATGAAAACAAAGTGGGTGTGCATCTATAATGAAAAACTCCCACTAGTATATGAAAGTGACAACATAGGAGACTCTCTACATGAAAAACAGGGTGCTACTTTGAAGCACAAGTGTGGAATTGGCACGCCCATTCTCTCATTGTCTCTCATTTTTTTCTCTTTTTTCTCTTTTTTTATTTTTATTTTTTATCCTTTTTATTCTTCCCCTTTTTTATTTGTCGTCAAGAGTCTCATCCCGACTTGTGGTGGGATCATAGTCTCCATCATCCTTTCCTCACAGGGACATGCTCTAACAATGAATAACGATGATCATCACACTTCTATTTACTTATAACTCAATATTACAACTCAATACCTAGAACAAAATACGACTCTATATGAATGTTGTGAAAAGATCTAGCATAGAAAATATATCAAAAATGGACAAGCCCTTAGAATATCATGCTAGCTATCTTATGATCATGTAAAGGAATTGACAATGAATGCTCATGTCATGAAAACAAAAATTGTGGAAGTTGCATGGCAATATATCTCAGCATGGCTATGGAGATGCCATAATAGTTAGCTATGGTGTATGTTTTTAGGAAGATATAATAAGGATTATGTGTGATAGAGCATATCATATCATGGGGTTTGGATGCACTAGCGAAGTTTGCACCGACTCTCGAGGTGAGAATGGGCAATGCACGGTACTGTAGAGGCTCGCAAATTGCAGACAGGTAAGAGTGCGTATAATCCATGGACTCATATTAGTCATAAAGAACTAAGATACTTATTGCAAAATTTTATTATCCCTCGAAGCAAAGTATTACTACGCATTCCCCTAGGAGGTAGGTTGGTAGGAGTTAACCATCGCGCGCCCCCGACCTTCACACAAAGATCGACAATCAAGGATAAATTGTGCTCCAACTTGCTAGAATAACGGGAGACTATACGTTCATTCTTCGGGAATCAGAAACCTTAACAGAAATATCTTACTAAACATGATCATCCAGTAGTACATCCCACATATTATCATCTCTATATCGCAAAACTATTGCAAGGAATCAAACATATAATATTCAGTGACTAACCATGCAAATGACCAATTCCTATTGACTCTCTAATAGATATAAGTGACGCAAGAGAGTTTAATTATTTATACAAAATACCATGCTATAAAAATATAACTAAAGCAAAAGAGCATTCTTCAAATAACGGTTTTATATGTAAAGAGAAACATGCAATCCAAACTTCAAAGTATATAAGCGAAGCACATGAAGCATTCTATAACGCCATGCTCAAAAGATATAAGTGAGCTGCAATGAGCATTCTATAAATCAACCTTGGTCTATCTCATAGAAGCATGGTGCATAAAATAAAAGGGAAGATACGAAAGATGCTCCAAGATTTGCACATATCACATAAATGAAACAAATCCAAAAACATACCAATACTTGTTGAAGAAAGATGGGATGCCTTCCGGGGCATCCCCAAGCTTAGATGCTTGAGTCTCCTTGGATATTTACTTGGGGTGCCTTGGTCATCCCCAAGCTTGAACTTTTGCCTCTCCTTCTTCTCCACACATCGAGACCTCCTCGATCTTCGAACACTTCATTCACACAAAACTTAACAAAAGACTGGCAATATCCGTTAGTAGAATAAATAAAAATATTACTTTAAGTACTGTTGAAAACCAATTCATATTTTATAGTTTCATTATCCCTTCTGTATTACAACTTTTCTATGACTTATACCACCGATAAAATCGATAGTTTCATCAAAACAAGCAAAACAATGCATCAAAAACAGAATCTGTCTTAAACAAGACAGTTTGTAGTAATATTAACTTTGAACATAATTATGTAACTCCAAAAATTATTATACATTAGGACAGCATAAATAATTTGTATAGAAATATTGTGTTAAAATATCAGCTCATTCTCACGTTCGAGTAAAAAGCAAAAATTCGTGCACTCGGAACAAAGTTTCTATTATAGATTCATCATTGTTTCTACTCATCTGATGGATCATCCTAAAGGGAAATCTTGGCACAAAAATTTATTAAAGCACTCAACAAAAATAAATGACTCTCTACAAGTTTCATGTTGTCTCCCTGGCAGCGCTTTTTAAAGCCATTAAGCTAGGCATAAAGTGCTCAAGTAATGGATCAACCCGGATGCCAAGGTATATCAAAGCCAATTTTAATTAGCAATGGTTTGTTATTTAGTAGTGAGCACAAAGTAATGTGTAGCATATAACAACGAAGTGTAACTCTCTTCCTATGCATTGGTATGTCATAAAAGAACAATTCATTCACACCAAGTACAAGCCAATGCATAGTATAAGTAGTTTCTTGCAATTTTATAGCGTTGGAAACATGGAGAGGTGAAGATTTGGTTCCTCTCTCATAATAATTGCAAATTGTAGAAGCAAGAACATGCATATTATATTCATCAAAATCATCATGTGTAGTTGTAAAACGTGACCCATCAATATAATCCTTAACAAGAGCAAACTTCTCCAATACAGTGTAGTTGGGAGAATTCAAAAGATAATAGGACTATCATGTGTAGGTGCAATAGCAACAATTTCATGCTTAACATAAGGAACTATAGAAAGTTCATCTTCATAAGCATAATTAATATTCACATCATGGCCACAAGCAAAGATAGCATCAAGTTCATCAGAAAGGGATATTTCAAATGAATCCACAATAGCATCAAGTTCATCACAGAGGGATATTTCAAATGAATCCATGATATTATAGCAATTAGCATAGCATTCATCCTTCGGTAAGCACGAAGGGCAATTAAGCAATGTACGAGTTGAAGAGTTACTCTCATTAGGAGGTGGGCATGGGTGATCAATCCGCTCTTCCTCCTTTTGTTCTTTGCTCTTCCCCTCATATTTTTCATCTAATGATCTCACAATTTCAACAACTTCTTCTTCCACAGGTCCCTGCAAAATATTTGTCTCTTCCAAGGTAGTGGACATTCTCTCAATAAATTCAATAATATCAGCACTATATTCATAATTATCATAGCAACATTTAAGTATGGCATAAATTTCAGATTTGTAAGAAACATCATAGTTTTCAAGCAAAGAAACAATTTCATAAGCACCCTTAAAAGCAACAAATTCTTCTATTCGTTCCACATCATAGTAATCATATATACCATTAGCATAAGAAGCTAAGGTTTCATTATCATTAAATCCGCATGGAAAGGGAAGGTGTGGAGCATTCATCCTAGAGCAACAAGTAATATCATATCTCAAGCATAGCACCTGAGCACACCAATCCAACATATGAATTTGATCCCATAACAATTAACCTTTTTGAGTCAAGCGATAATCCCTAAAGTATTCACATTGATCCAACATTACTCCCATTATTAAGTTGAATGGGGTTATCTCAGGATTATGAAATTATTATTTAATACTTCACACATAACTAGCATCGAGGGTTCTAGCAGGTTCATTCACTATTTTTTTGGGTGTTTCGTGTTCCATATCCATAACTAAAGATATAAAACAACTAATAACAGAAAATAAAAATTACTTAGATATAAAGCAAACAAGCACACAGGAGAATTTTCACCCCACGCTATTGCTCCCCTGCATTGGTGCCAGAAAAAGGTCTTGATAACCCACAAGTGTAAGGGGTCGTTTGTAGCCTTTTTCGATAAGTAAGAGTGTCGAACCCAACGAGGAGCTAAAGGTAGAACAGATATTCCCTCAAGTTCTATAGACCACCGATACAACTCTACGCACGCTAATGCTTCCTTTACCTAGAATTAGTATGAAACTACTTTGCAGGAAGTAAACGAGAAGTACTTCGTGAGAAAGTAAACTTAGTAGCTACGTAGCAAGCTTTTTGTAACGAAAGAGAAAGATTTTCCCTAGGAAATTAAATATGATACGATAGATACTTGTTATATGCAATGAAGGAGAGGCATGAGCTAACATACTTTATCTACTTGGATCATATGCACTTATGATTGGAACTCTCGCAAGCATCCGCAACTACTAAATATCATTAAGGTAAAACCCAACCATAGCATTAAGTACCAAGTCTTATTTACTCCCACACGCAGCAACCCACCTACTTAGGTTTATGCTTCTGTCACTCAAGCAACCCACCATAGGAAAATCATGAATATATTCCTACACCCTACAACGGGGATCCCTCATTCTTA
The DNA here is from genome assembly GCA_022496015.1 of Hordeum marinum. NCBI lineage: Eukaryota > Viridiplantae > Streptophyta > Magnoliopsida > Poales > Poaceae > Hordeum > Hordeum marinum. Next base: position 255,528,650 of record CM039673.1, read on the forward strand.
CGCGACACGGAGGGCACCATACGACAACACCATATCAACATACACTCATATCAATAACATCATACCACAATGAACCCATAGGACTAAAGGGATCTACCCAAACATAATAGGATAGCCAAATATCATTGTGAAATAATATATGGAGTTGAGCACCATGTTTAAGTAGAGATTACAGCAGGGAAGAGAGGTGTTACACCGCTACAAAGCATGAGAGAGAGTTGGTGTTGACGGGGCAAGATTGTTGATGTAGATTGTCGTCATGATGCTAGCCCCGGCGGTGTTCCGACGCCACCACGAGGGAGGGGGAGAGAGCCCCCTAATTCTTCTTCTTCCTTGGCCTCCCCCTAGATGGGAGGAGAGTTCCCCCTATGATCCATGGCCTCCATGGCGGCGGAGGGGCAGGATTGGATCTCCCTCTCTGTTCTCTTCTGTTTTGCGCTCCTGTTTTCTGGCTGAAAATTGTTTCTTATATTCCCGGAGATCCGTAACTCTAACCGGGATGAGATTTTGAGGGGATTTTTATCCAAAGATTAGCTTCCTTGCGCCTGAAGGAGACCACCAACCGACTTACGAGTAGGGCAGCACCCACCAGGTCGTGGTTGGGCCCCCTGGCCGCGCCTTGGTGGGTGGTGGTGCATGTGGGCCTCCTATTTCTTTGATTCCACTTCCCAAAATTCAAAAATATTCCCAAACAATCTTCATCGATTTTTATCGCGTTTGGACTTCGTTTCAAATGGTAATTGTGTGAAACAAGAAACATGCAACAAAGAGGAACTGGCATTGGGCACTGGATCAATATGTTAGTCCAATAAATCATATAAAATGTTGCCAAAAATATGTGAAAGTTGTATAATATTAACATGAAACAATAAAAAATTACACATACGACGGATACATATCAGCGACCCATCGTCTATCTTATCTTAATATATGTATTGGTCTTTCGACCTTTGTTTTGCGAGACTTTCACTATACCACCCCCCTTAGGCACGCTTCTCCGTTATTGCTTTTTCTCTAGTCTATCCCAGTTGTTCGACTTGGATGCTCCAAAGAGGATGGTGAATGCAACCCACAACAGCTCCTTCACCAACCCTGAAATCAGCAAGTCCAGCCAACAACAGGGAACTGGTGGGACTTCTCAGGCTGGAGGACACCAGGACCAGCTACAAGGCGACATTCCTCCACCACCACCTCCATCGGAGAACATGACTATAGCTTAGTTTCTCCAACTTATTTGGGAGAATGCCAATCCAACACTGCTGCTATTCAGCAGATGGCCCAAGTCCTTGTGAACAACCAACAACAAGGCAGGAACAACAATGGCCACTCCACTTTATCTGAGTTATTGAGGAATTCGCCCCAAACCTTCACCGAGAGTGCTGCCGATGAATGGATCCATACCATCAAGTACCTCCTTGCACTAGACAATTGCAATGAGGATCATGATAAGGTGCTTTATGCCTCTCACTACCTCAAAGGTACTGCCAGATCTTGGTGGGATGGATTCAAGGTAGCGCAAGGCGATCATGTGATTACATGGGATAACTTGAAGGAAGGATCCCACACTGCCCACATTCCTTTTGGGATCATGGCTATCAAGAAGAGAGAATTCCGAGCACTAAAGCAAGGAAGTGGCTCAGTCAAGGAGTACATGCGGAAGTTCAACCTGTTGTCAAGGTATGCACCTAAAGATGTCAATACGGAGGCTGCTAAGATGGAACGCTTCATGGAAGGACTTCAATAGACCCTATAGTATCAGCTCATCGTCTGCGCTATCGGACCTTCTTCGACATGGTCAACAAGGCCCTCATGCTGGAAGACAAGATCCATGCCATACATGACACTCGCAAGCTCAAGATGATTAACAAGGGTAGTTCCAGCAACCAGCAGCCTTGCTCCTGGCAGCCAGCCCTAGCCAAGCCAACCTATCAGCCGTAGCATGCTAGACCTCCTACACCTCATCCGAGCTACCAGCCTCAGTAGTATGCCAATCCCCGGCTAGCTTACAACAACCCCAATAACAACAATGACGAAAGGAACTACAACAACAACAAACCTGGTTAAGTCACTTGCTTTGGGTGTGGTCAGCCAGGACACACCTCTAGGAAATGCCCCAATAAGAAGCAAGATGCACCGTGCCCCAATGCACCGAACCAAGGTCAAGGCCATGGAGCTCCACCAAGGAACCCAGCTCCCCGCAACCTGCCCAACAACAGCAAGGGTCATGTGAATCAGGTCACCGTTGAGGAAGCCGATGAAGAATCAGACATCATACTGGGTACATTCCTTGTCAACTCAACCCCAGCAACCGGATTGTTTGATTGTGGAGCTTCACATTCTTTTGTTACTCAAAAGTTTGCACTAGCAAGTGGTATGAAACCTACGCCCTGGGTAGTCATATGTTGATACAAACCCTAGGATCAGTTATGAAGTCCGGGATAGGATGTAAAGGAGTTGAGATTAACTTCAATGGGGTAGACTTCCTAGCAGACAATATCATCCTGAAGTCAGAAGGCTTGGATGTGATCCTAGGCATGGACTGGTTAACTAAGAACCAAGGCTACTTGGAGTGTGCCAAGAGGATCATTACCATAACCAATAGCCCACTCGAGTCCCTCAGGTGAATTGTGTGTCGGGAATTGAGTTGGATCAAGTGTCAGTGGTATGTGAATACCCTGATGTTTTTCCTAATGAGCTGCCTGGAATGCCTCCTGACCGCAACATTGAGCTAATGCCTGAGGCAGGACCTATCTATAAGAAGCCCTATAGAATGGGATTCGAAGAGTTGACTGAGTTGAAGAAGCAACTGACACAACAGCTTAGAAAAGTATTCATTCTCCCTAGTGCTTCTCCTTGAGGATCGCCTGTTCTATTTGTGTTAAAGAGGGATGGAACTATCCGACTTTGTGTCAATTACCGTTTTCTCAATGAAGTCATGATAAAGAACAAGTACCCACTGCCCAAGATTGAAGACCTGTTCGATCAGCTGAATAGAGCTAAGGTGTTTTCCAAGATCGACCTTAGGTACGGGTACTATCAACTGAAGATCACACCCAAACACATTCCGAAGACGACATCCGTGACCCAGTATGGCATGTATGAATGCATGGTCATGTCATTTGGGTTAACTAGTGCCCTAGCCTACTTCATGAACCTCATGAGCAAAGTTTTCATGGCATAATTGGACAAGTTTGTTGTCACCTTCATTGATTACATACTCGCCTTCTCGAAGTCTGAAGAAGAGCATGAACAACACTTGAGATTGGTCCTAGACAAGCTTCAAGAGCACCAACTTTATGCCAAGTTCAGCAAGTGTGAATTATGGCTGCATGAAATTGGGTTCTTGGGTCATGTCTTGACTACGGAAGGATTGTTAGTGGATCCTGCAAAGATTGAAGCCGTGAAAGAATGGAAATCCCCAACCAATGTGAAGGAAGTAAGGAGCTTCCTCGGACTCACGGGATATTACAGCAAGTTTTTCGAATGATTCTCGAGCATTGCCCAACCCTTGACTCAGCTTTTGAAGAAGGACAAGAAGTTTGAATGGACACCGAAGTGTGAAGGAAGCTTCCAGGAGCTCAAGAAGAGATTTACCACAACCCTAGTTTTGGCCATCCCCGATATTCACAAGGAGTTTGTGGTATATTGTGATAAATCGAGAACTGGGCTTGGAGGTGTTCTGATGCAAGAAGGCAGAGTCGTAGCATATCTATCCAGACAGCTATGTCCTCATGAAGAGAACTATGCTACTCATGATCTTGAGTTAGCATTCATGGTTCACGCCTTGAAGACCTTGCGACATTACCTTCTAGGGAATTGATGTGATATATACACCGACCACAAGAGTTTGAAGTACATTTTCGCTCAAAAGGAATTGAACATGAGGCAGCAAAGTTTATTGGAGTTGATCAAGGACTATGACCTCAGCGTGTTCAATACCACCGAGGAAAGGCTAACATGGTAGTTGATGCATTAAATAGAAAGGTTGGTTCCTTGAATGCTATGATTAAGGAAAGGCTACCCACCCTGTATGAAGAGCTTGAAACCTTTGTCTTGGAAATAATTGCACCTAGATTCCTTGCCAACCTCAAAGCAAAGCCTAGCTTGGTGGATGATATTAAAGAAGCTTAGAAGGGACAAGATAGCATTGAAGGCATCAAGAGGAAGATCAAGGCAGGCAATTCCCTGGGATTCTGAGTGGATGAACATGGAGTTGTATGGTTTCGACATTGTATCTACGCACCCAACAAGGAAGATCTCAAGAACTTGATCTTGCAAGAAGCTCATGACACTCCATATTCCATCCATCCTGGAGGAACCAAGATGTACCAAGACCTCAAGCCAAGATTCTGGTGGCATGTCATGAAACAGAAAATAGGCACCTTTGTTGCTAAGTGTGACATATCTGAGAGGGTCAAAGATGAGCATCAATGACCTGCTAGATTATTGCAACCTCTCAAAGTGCCTGAATGGAAGTGGGACAAAGTCGGGATGGACTTCATCACCAGATTACCAAGGTCGAGCAAAGGACATGATTCTATTTTTGTCATTATTGATCACTTGACCAAGGTACGTAGCCCATTTCATTCCTGTCAAGACCAACTATGATGGTAACAAGCTAGCCAGTATTTACATCGATCTTATCGTGAGTATTCATGGAGTTTATAAGGAGATTGCGTCAGACTAAGTCACTCAGTTTACCTCAAGTTTCTGGAAGAAGTATCAAGAAGCGATGGGAACCAAGCTCTCCTTCAGCACTACTTTTCACCCCCAGACAGGTGGAAAAATAGAACAAGTAAATTAGATACTCGAAGATATTCTCCATGCTTGTGTTTTGGCATATGGATCCAAGTGGGAAGATTTCTTACCGTTCGCCGAGTTCTCCTACAACAATAGTTATTAGTCGAGTCTTCAGATGGCACCATTTGAGGTGTTTTATGGACACAAGTGTCGTACTCCCCTCAATTGGTCGGAGACCGGAGAAGGACTAGCCTTTGGGCCAGATATCCTTTGTGAAGCAGAAGAGCAAATTCAACTCATCTGAGAGCGCCTCGAGTCCACCAAGTCAAGACGGAAGAGTTGCGCCGACTCTCACCGCCAAGAAGTGAACTTCTATGTCGGCAACCATGTCTACCTCCGAGTCACACCTCTCAAAGGAACCAAGCGTTTCCATGTCAAGGGAAAGCTTGCACCAAGATACATCGGCCCCTTCAATATCCCTGCCAAGCAAGGAGAAGTTGCCTACCAGCTAGAACTACCTTTTGAGCTACCAGATGTGCACAACATCTTTCACGTTTCATAGCTCTGGAAGTGTCTTCAAGCTCCCAACCGTCTTGACCTCTACAAGGACAACGACCATCAAGCCATCGACCTTCACCTAGACCTCACTTACCGTGAGAGGTCAGTTCGCATTTTGGATGAAGCTGAACATTGCACCCGAAGCCGCACCATCATGTACTTCAAGGTCCAATGGAGCAACCACACTAAAGCAGAAGCCACCTGGGAGCATGAACACTATCTTAGATCCGAGATCCCTTATATTTTTTAGTACTTAGCCTAGGAATCTCGGGGACAAGATTCTTGTAAGGGGGTAGATTTGTCACACCCATGTTTATATCACTTTGCTATGCTATGGATTTACAAATTTTAGAACCAGTTAAAACTTTTTGAGTTCATTAGCTGTTTGATGCTTGTTTGCTTGGTTGATTGTGTTTGACACTCATAGATTCTACTCCTCTTATACTCATCTTCCTTGATTCAAACATCTTTCCCAATGACCATACCATGTGTGTAGTACCTAAAACTATTTTTTATCAAAATTTATTTGGACCAAAATGATTTACTCCAATTAGGTTTTCAAAGACCCCTGAGTTGAGGTTTGCACTACAAGTCCTCAAATTGAGTGGATCCTTTTTCCCCAAAGGCTTTATTTGGATCCCACTATATATATGACTTCCCAAAACCACAAAATATTAATTTTAAAGATTATTTTACTATTTTATTTAAAGGCTTTTTCTAATGGCCAAAAATGGTGTTTATAGGGAAAAATTATTTAAATGTTGTAAAAATATTTGAGAAAATTTAAGGAAACTCAGTGGACATATATTTGCCATATATATGAGATTCAACACATGGTCATGTTCAAAATCATGGGAAAAACCGCTCAAAACCCTTTCTGCCCATATCAAGATTTTGCAATATTTCTTTAAAAATATTCTCAAATAATTCAAAGAACATTCCAGCAAATCACACATGTTATATTTGAGGATCTTGAAAAGTTTAATACCAATACCCCTTGCTTTGATTCATAAAATTATTCCAAAACCCTCTCTACCCAGGTTCAAATTTGAACAACTTTACATTGTGAAGTTTCTTCCCGTGACCCTGAACTTTGTGGACATGTTCTAATCCCAAAATAATGATGCTAAAATAAGTGGTGAATCAAGGAGATTATTTTAGCATGAGTAGGTCTATAGAAACCAGATTATATTCATTTCTAGGGTTTATAAAGTTTACATTAGAAACTTTTCTCAAATCAGCTCAAATCCTGTGAAACACTCTATTTTTACCCATATTTCCATCCTATTAAATCTCATGGCCAGCAAACCCCATTTGCTTGCCAAAATCCTCATCAAACACCTTCTGCAGGTTTGGTAAAAACATGTTTTGACCCCCTTTTACTATTCTCCTTGGGTTCAAAATTTTACCACCCCTTCTTCTCATGATATTTTACCTCCAGTAAAAAACCCAGGTCCATAAGCCATTGATTGGTGGGGTAAAACCCCAGTTTCCCCTCTCTCGACAACAACAAGGGCAACTTTTCCACCTCTCGCTCATTTACCCATGGCTTTGCAGAGAAGCCCAAGCCTCACCCTACCAATTTCCTACTACCCTAGATGCTCAGGATAGGAGTGGCCATGCTCTAGACACCAAAGTCATGACATGGCACGCCATAAGCGCGCTCTGGAGCACGCTACAGTGCCTCCCTGTCTGATTTCGAGCTCCGCAAAACCCTTAATATTCGAACATAGGGGCGTGTATGAAGATCCTGTGCTACCTTGCCCGACCTAGATCGCTTCTCGAGGAACACAACAAATAACTCGCATGATGACGAGGAAGAAGATGAACACGACAGTTTACCCAGGTTCGGGCCGCTGTGAAGCATAATACCCTACTCCTGCTTTGGTGGATTGCCTCTCGAGGAGGTGTGGTGGATGAACAAGTATAGTGTTTCGGGGCCTCCTGAGGGCTCTGAGGGGTGTTTGCGGCTCCTTTTGGTTGGGTGAGTGATGGAATTTATCGATAGGGTTCCGATCGGTCCCCTTTTACAGTGCAACCTATGCTCTTTATATAGCGGTGGCCCAGGTCCTCTTCCCTTATCCCCATGGCAGGAAGGGATCCCACAACGGCCAATTTCATAGGGGGACAGGAGTTGGTGCTTTTCCTGCCCAAAGGGGGTCATCGCCTACAAAGTAGCTGTCCATCCCGTAGGGGCGGGCTCAGCGATGACGTCCGCCCTGCCGGATGGGTGGTTGGGGTATTCTTGCATCGGAATGGAAACATTTAGGGGTGCTTGGGGAACCTGAGTATGTCCTTGCTCCCTTTGCACCAAAGGGGAAACTGTGCTGCCTGGCGCACTGGTGCTCGCCTATCCTTCCTTGCGTCATCTTTGACTCCTGAGGCCGGGTCTTGCATAGGAAGTTCCGCCGCTCCGGAGGGATCCTGGGGATTGTCATCCTTCACGGGTCTTGTCGTTGTTCCTCCTCACGAGGGCCTTATGTCGAGTGGGGCCTCGCTTGGTCCCGTTTGGTTGATGAAGTGGGCCATGTCTTGGGCTGCAGGCAGGCAGGACTAGGTACCCCCGTTACCAAAACGCCGACAGTAGCCCCCCTGCCCAAGGCGCACTCGAGTTGGCTGACGGGCGAAGCCTGAGGGATGGCCCGAAGTGTCGCGTGCCCCCAAACGCCTGCGGGCCAGGTTTGGCATGCGTCAAACGCCTTGGCGGCGGCGCCTCCACTCCTCAAGGGCGTTCAGAACCGCTCCCAGTAAAACTAATGTGACGCCTGGGCGCAGCGCCGATCATCATTGCATCCTATTGAATGCGGTTACTGCCCTGGGCCACACGGATGTGACCCTTCGACGGGCCGTGTGCCCCCGGAACGCGAGGGGGCGCCGGGCGGCCTCTGGCTAGATATAAACTGGCGAGGGCGAGAAAACCCTCATCCATCTTCGTCTTCTCTGTATCCGCACCTCTCGAACTGCCCTCTGCCAGCAATGGCATCGACGAGAAAGTTTTCCACTGCCGAGAAGGGGAAGGATCCAGGGGATGGCCTTGCCGCCCTGCTGCCTAGGAGGGGCCACAGTCACACCTAAAAATACGCCGTGGCACTGGGGGCAGCTACAGGCGAGCGTAGCCGTGCTCCTGTGCGCCGAGGCGGCCGCGGGGGAACGTCGTCCAGCGCGGGCGGCCATGACAGTGAATGCGGTGACGACCGAGGTGGGAGGTCAGCGATGGCCACCCGGATGCCACGCCCACGGATCCATTCAGCCGTCTCGGCCCTAGAGTTCGTGACGTGGGCGGACATGCCGGAAGCCGCCTGGTTCCAGCTTCCGAGCTGCTTCATGGAGGCCCTGCCTGCTGGAGCGCCTGCTGGCCTATGGCTACAGGCCGACGGCTGCTGCAGCTAGGCGTCTTGTGTGGAGGTCGAGGTCACCCCTGAAGGCTATGTGTACATGAACCGCGGGTGGAAATTGTTTTCCCACGCCCATGGCCTGAAGGGGAGGCGCAGCTTCCACTTCAACTACGACGGGGAGGCAACGCTCTTCGTCAAGTTCTTCGGGGGAGAGGGCGAGCACCTGGTGTGCTACCCAGAAGATGTCGGCCGCGGTGATCCTCGGGACGATCTTGCCCTTAGTGATGGGCGCTGCACGTCCAGCAGTAGCGACACCCCCTCCAAGGAAAGCCCGAGCGATAGCAGCGACAGCAGCTATGGCGCATCGCCATGCCAACGCGCCCGGGTCTCGGGGGGTAGTCTGCCAACGAGGCGTCGTTCTCTCGCTCCGGGGACGTCCGCCCCAACATGCTTCCATGGGGCCATGAAGAAGGAGGACACAAAAACCAAGGGGACCTTGTGGGCGTGTAACTCATTCTGGCGCCTGCCCCTTTTTATTAGTATCTTCTGCATTTCATCAACTAGAGTCGCCTCCCGATCGCAATTAGGATACTTAGCTTGATAGGCCCACGGTAGGCTTTCAGGTTGTGGGGTGCGGCTGTGGTGCCCGGAGGGTCCACGCGCCTGGCGGGCTTCTTCTTCTTGCGGTTGAGGTGAGTTGGGGGCTCTAACGACGCCCTGTGTCTGCAGGTCCTAGTCCCGCGCATTTCCCTACCATCGCAGGGTGAGACCATCTTACCCTAGATGCTCCTCACGAGGAAGGGACCTAACCTCCTAATGCCGACCATAAACCAAGGACGACACCAGGGGGTCGAGTGGCCTTAAGACCGGTAAGGATCCTAAGGCGCGATGCTTAGGAACCCCCTTTGACACTCAAGCAACTCTACGTCAGCAGGTCCTAGTCCCGCGCATTTCCCTACCATCGCGGTGTATGACAATCTTACAATGGAGGTTCCTCGCGAGGCGGGGCCCCGGTACTCCTGATGCCGACCGGAAACCAAGGAAGACACCAGGAAGTTTGGTGGCATTATGACCAGTTAGGCTCTTGAGTCTCGATGCTCTGGATCCCCCTTAGACGCTCAAGCGGCCCCCTTCGAAAATTTTGCTTCCTGCTCCAAGAAGGCTGGGCTTCCTGAGGCTTCTAGTTGTAGTCCAAGTATCCCTGCGTCGATAGGTCCCAGTCCCACGTATTTCCCCACCATGTTAGGTACGACCGAAAACCAAGGACGCACTTCACGGGGCAAGGCCACGACACTCCTGATGCACATGGAGGGTCGAGTGGCATTGCGACCGGTAAGGCTCCTGAGGCTCGATGCTCAGGATCCCCCTTAGACGCTCAAGCTGTCTGAAGAAAAAATTGTTTCCTTTCCAACATGGCACGTCGGGTCAAAAATGGAGCCTCTAGGCGAGTACGAGGCGACATGCGCCTACTAACCCACCCGTAAGTACCATCCGAGGATCCGAGCGCCAAGGCCTTGGCGAGGTGTAAGCGCCGTGCCCCCCAGCCCCTGCTCGCGGGGTATGAGGGGGAGGCGAGAAGGTGAATGCTTAACTTGGAGGAAGAGAACAACATTTGAGATGGCAAGAAAACAAAAATTTGACCTTTTTGACTAAAACAGGTTTTGGAAAGACCCTGGATTTGATTTCATAAAAGCTGGGAAATCCAAACAAGATAAACACAAATAACGGCCACGTCCGACACTTAGATTGGCCTTTGTCTTCCCCCAGTGCTGGGCGTAGGGCATCCACATTGTATGGGCATAGCCATTGATGGGCAGTGTTGTCTTCTCCGCCAGATCCGGACTATGGCTGCCACATTGCGTGGGAGGGACCCCTCCGTGTCCTCGGGGGGCCCCGTGCGTGTACAACCCGCTCATTATTATGTGAGAGTATCACGGGTAGAACTTCCAAAGGTGCTGGATGTTCCAGGCATTCTAGATGGGGACCCCGTCCTGAGTCTGCAACCGCTAGGCGCCCCGCCTGGAAACATGAATGACCTTGAACGGGCCCTCCCACATGGGCGAGAGCTTGTGATAGCCCTTCCTAGAGAGAACCCGCCTCAGGACGAGATCACCGACTTTGAGGGTCCTGGAGTGGATGTTGCGGCAGTGGTAGCTCCGTAAGGCTTGCTGATACCGTGCAGCCCGGAGCGAGGCCCAGCGACACGCCTCCTCTCCAAGAACAAGGTCCGTTCCCCGCGTAGTCTCCTGATGCTCCTCGTAAAATGCCAAGACCCGTGGGGATCGGTGCTTGATCTCATGAGGAAGGACTACCTAGGCTACGTAGACGAGGAAGAACGGGGTTTCGCCAGTGGGCTTGGTTGCGGTGGTGCGGATGGACCACAACACCGACTGAAGTTCATTGACCTAACCCCTGCCGCAAGCTTCAAGCTTCTTCTTGAAGCTCCTTGTCTTGAGGCCTCACAGGACCTCTGCGTTGGCGCGCTCCGCCTGGTCGGTGCTCCGCGAGGGGCCACCAAAGCATAACATATCTGCATTCCAAGGGCAGCACAATAGGTCATGAAGAGCTGGCTTGTGAATTGCGAACTGTTGTCGGTGATGATGCGGTTGGGGATGCCAAAGCGGCTCACGAGGCCCTTGATGAACTTGACGGCTGACCCGGCTGGGATTGTGCGCATGGGTTAAACCTCCGCCCACTTGGTGAACTTGTCGATGGCGACATAGAGGTAGCGGTACCCGCCCGTCGCTCATGTGAAGGGCCCCAATATGTCCAGCCCACATACGACAAAGGTCCAGGAGAGTGGAATGGTTTGTAGGCCCTGTGCGGGCTGGTGAATCTACTTGGCATGAAACTGGAAGGCCTCGCAAGACCAAACCAGCTCGATGGTGTCGTCGAGCGATGAAGGCTAGTAGAAGCCTGATCTGAATGCCTTCCCTACAAGCTTGCGCGAGGAAGAGTGATGGCCGCAGTCTCCTGCGTGGATGTCGGCTAGCAGTTCGCCCCCTTGCTCCTTGGAAATGCATCGTAGCGTGCTGCCATTCGGGCGCCTGCGATACAAATCGCCGTCCTGCAAGCAATAGGTTGTGGCTTGTCAGGCCACGCGCTCCGTGTCCTGTACCATGGAGAAGGTACGATCTGAATTCTAGCATCCAGGTGTCGCCCTGGGGCTACAAGACCAGGAATAGTGTAGCCCTGGAGGCTTGGCCATAGTTCGGAGCCCGTGAGGGCGGTACTGGGGGAAGCTTCCCACTCCAAGGCACCAGGCCCTCGGTAATCGGTGTCACGAAGGGCATGAAGAGTCGCTCCTCGAAGACGCCTGGCTCCTGACGTTCGCCACGCGAAGCTATCTTGGCGATGTCATACGCCTCCTTGTTCATGCCGCGCGGCATGTGCTGCAGCTCCAAGCCTAGAAAACTTTTTTCAATTTTACATACCTCTTCGAGATACGCCTCCATGTGCTCGTCCTTGGGTGTGTACTCTTTGTTGGAGAAGTTGACGAGGGGCTGGGAGTCGCCCATGGTGGTGAGGCACCGAACCCCCAAGGCCGCTGCCGTCTTGAGGCCTGCGATGAGGCGTTCATACTCCGTGATGTTGTTGGAGACCTTCTCCTCATGCTGGAAGCAGAGCTGCACAACATAGTTGAGCTTGTCTCCTATCGAGGAAGTGAGCACGAGCCCAGCTCCAGCTCCTTTGCGCGTGAAGGCTCCGTCGAAATGTATGGTCCATCCTTTGGGTGCTTCGTCATCGGGAGCAAGGGACTGGATCCCTTCCAGCCCCCGGTCCGGGGCGTCTGTCCATTCCGCCACGAAGTCCGCCAGGGCTTCTCCTTTCGGCTACCCTGGTCATGCTGAACTCTATGTTGAAGGCCTGCAGTTCAATGTTCCATTCGGATACCCTCCCCTTTGTATTGGGGTTGTGCAGGATCTTCTCCACGGGGTAAGGAGAGACGACCTTGATTGGATGCCCTTGGAAGTAGTGGCGTAGTTTTCTTGAAGCAACAAGGAGTGCTAAGATAAGCTTCTGTTGCATGGGATAACATGAACGCGCATCCCGCATCACCGTGCTGACGTAGTACACCGAGTGCTCGACGAGGGCGAGGCCTCCTGAGGAGTCCTTCCCTATGGCGGGCTCAACAGGTTTGGGCGCCTCGCGGTCTGGGGAAGAAGCCAAGGGCTCAGGAGGGTTGGGCGCTTCTTGGCCCATCAGTGCACCTTGAGCTTCGGGTTCCCTAGCTTGAGGGGTAGGTGGCTCTTGTTGATCATGCGAGCCCCTGGCTCTGCGTGCGGGGACCCGCCGGAGCCCTTCGATGTGGTACGCGCGCCAGCTTTCTCCTCCCTGACCGCCACCAATGCGACGCTGGTAGCAACAAGGGTTCCCATGGGCGAGGCGCCACCATCACCGGTGGGCTTGTGAGTTATCGCTTGAGTTCCTCGAAGGCTGCGTCGGCCTTCGGGGTCCATTCAAAAGGGCCCTTCCTCTTCATGATATTTAAGAAAGCCAGGGCCCGCTCGCCGAGCTTAGAGATGAAACACCCCAAGGAGGTCACGCACCCCGCCAACTTTTGGATTTCCGTGAGGGTTTGGGGCGTGCTCATCTTGTTTATGGCCTTGATCTTCTCCAAGTCTGCCTCGATTCCCTGATGCGACACCAGGAAACCGAGCAACTTGCCCGAGGGAATCCCGAAGACACACTTTTCGGGGTTGAGATTCAAATTTACCTCCCTTAGGCTGGCGAAGGTCTCCTCCAAGTCCTCGACCAAGGTCTTGGCCACCCTAGACTTAACTACGATGGTGTTCATGTAGCTTCTGCATTCCTTCCGAGCTGCAGCCCAGGGCGATGTGCATCAGTCGTTGGAAGGTTGCCCAAGCGTTTCGCAGCCCAAAAGGCATGCACGTGTAGCAGAATACCCCACACGTGGTGAGCAAGGCCGTCTTCTCAACGTCCTCCACCACCATCTTGATTTGGTGGTAATTCGAGAAGGCATCTAGGAAGCACAGGAGATCGCACTCGACGATGGAGTCCACGATCTGGTTGATGCATGGTAGTGCGAATGAGTCCTGAGGGCAAGCCTTGTTGAGGGTCGTGAAGTCGACGCACATATGCTCCTTCCCGCACTTCTTTGGGACGACCATCGGGTTGGCCACCCACTCCGGGTAACGCACCTTCCAAATGGCCCCTGCCTCCGTCAGCTTGATGACCTCCTGAGCGATGAATGCCTGCTTCTCTAGAGCATGCCTCCTTGCCTTTTGCTCCACGGGGCGTGTGTTTGGGCTCGCCATGAGGTGGTTCTCGATTACTTCCCTCGGGACCCCAAGCAAGTCGGAGGCGCTCCATGTGAACGCGTCTTTGTTCGCCCTGAGGAAGGTCACCAACGCCTCCTCTTAGTCTTGAGGCAAGTCGGCGCCGATGGTGAAAGTTGGGCCTGGGTTTTCCTCATCCACTGGTACTTGCTTCGTTTCCGCCCGGTTTTGGGAGAACAACTACTTCTTCTTCATGGGTGCGACGTCAGGGATGCCCCCGGGGTTCTTTGCGGCCCGGGCCGTGCCTCCGGTACTGGGGCGCACCGCGGCTGCGGTCTTGTAGGAGAGCTTGAGTGTGTGGGACGCGTCTTTGATATCCCCCATGATGGTGAGGACGTCGCCACTCCCGGGCATCTTGAGGACGTTGTATCCTGGGCATGTTGCCGCCATGAACTGAGCGAGGGCGGGGTAGCCCAGTATTGCATTGTATGGGAGGTGTATGTGAGCGACATCAAAGTCGACCTGCTTAATGCAGAAGTTGGAGCATGTGACGAAGATGACGGGGAGGCTAACCCACCCCACAGGAATGACAGACCCGGCCACCACCCCAAAGAAGGTGCGAGCAGCTCGTGGGGTAACTGCAACACGTCGAAGGCCTCCACGAAGATGACGTTGAGGTCGGTGCCGCAGTCGATGACGGTCCTGGAGATGGCCACGCTGCGTATGGTCGACATGCACAACATGGGAAGTGCCTTTATGGCCGACGTGGTCTTGGGGTGGTCGTCGGGGCCAAAGGTGATGTCGATTTCTGGCCATGCGTGGTGCTCCATTGGCTCGGGCCGTGGCTAAACTGCTCCCACATGGCGGACGAACCTCTTGACATGGCGGACGAACCTCTTGACATGGCGGCCGGAGGGTGGCGCCTGCGACCTGCTAAGGATGCAGGCGTCCGCAGGGGGGCCTTGCGCGCCCAAACACCATCTTGCGTTGGGAGCGGCAGTCGTCGGGGATCATGCCCGCCATGGAGTTGTTGAGTCGGGGCTTGGCCTTCACCACAGTCCGGGAACTCCGACATGCCCCAACCTGGCGCGCCAAATGTCGGATTTAGGGCTGCGCAAAACCCTTAAGATTTGAACATAGGCACGTGTGCGAAGATCCCCTGCTGCCTTGCCCGACCTAGCTCGCTACTCGATCAACATAGCAGAGAACTCGAACGATGATGAGGAAGAAGATGAACATGACAGTTGACCCAGGTTCGTGCCACTTTGAAATGTAATACCCTACTCCTACTTTGGTGGATTGCCTCTCGAGGAGGTGTGGTGGATAAACAAGTACAGTGTTTCGGGGCCTCCCGAGGGCTCTCACCGGTGTTCGCGGCTCCTTGTGGTTGGGTGACTGGTGGAGTTTGTGGATAGGGTTCCAATCGGTCCCCTTCTACGGTGCAACCTATTGTCTATATATAATGGTGGCCCGGTCCTCTTCCCTTATCACCATGGAGGGAAGGGATCCCACAACGGCCAATTTAGTAGGGGGACAGGGGTTGGTGCTTGCCCTGCCAAAAGGCGGTCTTCCCCAGCAAAGTAGTCGTCGATCCGGCAGGGGCGGGCTGAGCGATGACGTCCACCCTGTGGGACGGGTGGATGGGGTCTTCTTGCACCGTAATGGAAACCTTTGTGGGTGCTTTGGGAGCCTGCGTATGTCCTTGCTCCCTTTGCACCGAAGGGGAAACTGCGCCGCCTGGCGCACTGGTGCTCGTCTGTCCTTCCTGGCGTCATCTTTGACTCCTCTGGCAGGGTCTTGCATAGGAAGCTCCTCCATTCCGGAGGGGTCCTGGGGAGGCCCATCCTTCATGGGTCTTATCGCTGTTCCTCCTCGCGAGGGCCTTGTGTCGAGTGGGGCCTCGCCTCGTGCTGTTTGGTTGATGAAGTGGGCCATGCCCTTGGCTGCATGCAGGCAGGACTGGGTACCCCTGTTCCCAGAATGCCGACACTCCCCGGACTGTAGCCAGAGCATCCCGAGTCTCCCTACCACCTTGGGATGAGGGAATACGTCCCCTTTAAAGCACATTTTCTCCCTTGGTGGTTTTGGTAATTCATAACAACATATAAGTCATTGAACTAATGTTTCCATCAGGTATGTTTCAGGAAAAGTTTAATGATAGGTTGGAGAAGAGATTGTGGAATACCCCAAGATGCAAGGAAATAGGTTGGCAAAGCTTCAAGCAAGAGGAATATACATTTTATATTTGTGAGAAATCAATTTGAGTCCATAGGAAAGCCCATACTATTAAAAGGGGTAAGGTTTTGTTGGTGAACAAAATGCTCATACGTGCACAAGTGATAGTCACCAAAGACACCCACAAACTCTCCCACCAAAGTCTATCAAAATCCAAACACTCAAAATCGATGCAAACAACATTCTACATTTGATGCCACCGATTCCAAATCCTAGACAGACTCAGCCAAACCCTAGCTTTTCGGCACAAGCAATACTGCATTTGGTGCCACCAAGTTGGGCTGCCAACTTATTGATAGGCAAGTTCACAGTTTTGGTCCCTCCGAGATTGTCAAATCGGCATGACCGAGATTGGGCATTCCGACCATAGGTCACCTTATCGGTGCAACCAAGATTCCTTTATCGTCCTCACCGAGATTCAAAAGTTGCCACCTTTTAGTCACTTCGGTACCACCGAGATTAACACATCAGTGTCACCAAGTCTGACTTATTGTGTGTAACGGTTGTATTTTTGGGGTTGCCTATATATACCCCTTCACCACCACCTAATAAAAAGATAAGCACTCAGAACCATTCCATAGCTATCCTATAAGATTTTCTTACAGAGAACCACCTACCCTTGTGTTGAGGTCAAGATCTTACACTCCAATCATATGGATCTTGATTTCTAGCCTCCCCAAGTTGCTTTCCACCAATCTCATCTCTTCTACCAAGCCATATATGTAAGAGAGTGATTTTCTGTTGATGAGTCTCTCATGTTGAAGCACAAGAGCAAGGAGTTCATCGACGTTACCGAGCCTATAAACTTCTGAAGGGTGGTGCCTCCTAGATTGGTTAGGTGTCGCTTTGGAGCCTCCTACTTCGTGTTGTGGAGTGAACCAAGAAGTTTGTAAGGGCAAGGAGATTGCCTACTTCGTGAAGATCTACCCCGAGTAAGGCTAGTCCTCTGTGGACGTAGGCTGTCATGGTATAGTCAAGGTTGCTTCTTCGTGGAATCCTTCGTGGGTAGAGCCCTCCATGGAGTCTCGCGACTGTTACCCTTCGTGGGTTGAAGACTCCATGAACGTGGATGTACAATAGCGCCACCTATCGGAACCACGGGAAAAATCTTTGTGTCACCAATTGTGTTTGCGTTTCCTACCCTCTCTTTACTTACATGTGCAATATCTTTACTTTCCGCTGCTATACTCTTAGACATGCATGTTTAGGGTGTACTTGACATACTATGAATGCCAAGAATTAGAATTGGGAAAAAGTAGATTTTATTTGGTCAAGTATTATAATCACCCCCTCTAGCACTACTTTCGATCCTACACCCTGGATTCCCCTCTATGTCCATGTCCCTCCAAACAGTTGGACCCCTCCTGCTCTCTACGGCGGCCCTGTTGCGCGTGCTCGAGCGCCGCCCACTGCTACTTCTTGAGCTTGCATTAGTTTTCCCTTGAAGAGGAAAGGGTGATGCAACCAAGTATATAAGTATTTCCCTAAGTTGTTTATAACCAAGGTAGCAATCCAATAGGAGGAACAAGCAAGGCCCCAATTTATGCACCTACACAAACAATCAAACACTTACACCCAACACTATAAAGGGGTTGTCAATCCCTTCATGATTACTTGCAAGGAAAGATTGCAAGATGTAAAAGTAAATAAAATTGCAGCAAGATATTTTTGGTATTTTTGGTGTATAGATATGAAAGTATAATATGGAAAATATACCCGGGGGCCATAGGTTTCACTAGAGGCTTCTCTCTCGAACAAAAATAATACGGTGGGTGAACAAATTACTGTCGAGCAATTGATAGAAAATCATATAGTTATGACGGTATCCAAGGCAATGATTATGCATATAGGCATTACGTCGGTGTCAAGTCGACAGAAACAATTCTGCATCTACTACTATTCCTCCACACATCGACCGACTCCTGCCGACATCTAGAGTACTAAGTTCATGAAGAACAGAGTAACACATTAAGTAACATGACATGATGTAGAGGGATAGACTCAAGAAATATGATGAAAACCCCATCTTTTATCCTTGATGGCAACAATACAAATACGTGCCTCGCTACTCCTACTATGTCACTGGGTTAGGACACTACAAGATTGAACCCGAAACTAAGCACTTCTCCCATTGCAAGAATTACCAATCTAGTTGGCCAAACCAAACCAATAACTCGAAGAGACTTGCAAGGATATGAAATCATGCATATAAGAATTCAGAGAAGATTCAAATAATATTCATCAACAATCTGATCATAAACCCACAATTCATCGGATCTCGACAAACACACCACAAAAGAATCACATCAGATAGATCCCTATGAGGATCATGGAGCACATGGTATCAAAGAACAAAGAGAGAGAAGAATCCATGTAGATACTAGCTATGGACCCGTAGATCTGTAGTGAACTACTCACGCATCATCGGAGGGCAATGGAGTTGATATAGAGGCCCTCCGTGATAGAATCCCCCTCCTGCAGGTTACCGGAAAAAGCTCCAAGATTGGATCTCTCAGGAGCGGAGGCTTCCGACAGCGGAAAAGTATTATTGTGACTCTTTTTGGTGTCGGGGGAGTATTTCTGAATTTCTAGGACGAAGATTAGGGTTAGAGCAGCTATGGGGCTATGGGGGGGGCAGATGCCAGGTCCCCCTGGCCGCGCCAGGGTGGCTTGTGGCCCACCCGTGCTCATCTAGACTCTTGTCCAAGTCACGTGGGTTTCTTATGGTCCAAGAAAAATCATTGTAGAATTTTATTCTGTTTGGACTCCATTTGATATTCCTTTTCTGTAATACTCAAAAACATGGAAAAAGAGAAACTGGCACTAGCACTAGGTTAATCGATTAGTCCTAAAAATAATATAAAATAGCATATTAATGCATATAAAACATCCAAAACTGTTAGTATAATAGCATGGAAGAATAAAAAAATATAGATAAGTTGGAGACGTATCAGCATCCCCAAGCTTAATTCCTGCTCGTCCTAGAGTAGGTAAACGATAAAAATAGAAATTTGGATGTGGAATGCTACCTAGCATATTTATCCATGTAATATTCTTTATTGTGGCATGAATGTTCAGATCCATAAGACTCAAACAAAAGCTTCATGTTGACATAAAAACAGTAATACTTCAAGCATACTAACAAAGTAATCGTGTCTCTTCAAAATAACATGGCAAAAGAAAGTTAACCCTACAAAATCATATAGTCTGGCTATCCTCCACCTTCCCCACACAAAGTATTTATATCATGCCCAACCTCGATGACAAGTCGAGTAATTGTTTCACACCTTTTATGTTCTCAGACATTTTCAAGTCTCACGCAGTACATGAGCGTGATCCATGGATATAACACTATAGGTGGAATAGAATATGGTGGAGGTTGTGAAGAAAAAGGAGAAGACAGTCTCACATCAACTAGGAATATCAACGGGCTATGGAGATGTCCATTAATAGATATCAATGTTAGTGAGTAGGCATTGCCATGCAACGGATGCACTAGATCTATAAGTGTATGAAAGATCAAAAAGAAACTAAGTGGGTGTGCATCCAACCTTCTTGCTCATGAAGACCTAGGGCAATTTGAGGAAGCCCATCATTGGAATATACAAGCCAAGTTACATAATGAAAAATTCCCACTAGTATATGAAAGTGACCAAAATAGGAGACTCTCTATCATGAAGATCATGGTGCTACTTTGAAGCACAAGTGTGGAAAAAAGATAGTAGCATTATCCCTTCTCTATTTTCTCTCATGTTTTTTTGGTGGACATCTTTGGCCTTTTTTATTTGGGATTCAATGGCCTCTTTTATTTTTCATAAAGTATGGAGTCTCATCCCAACTTGTGAGGGAATCATAGCTTCCATCCTCCTTTCCTCGCATGGGACAATGCTCTGATAATGATGATCATCACACTTTTATTTACTTACAACTCAAGAAATACAACTCGATACCTTGAACAAAATATGACTCTATATGAATGCCTCTGACGGTGTACCGGATGTGCAATGATCTAGCATAGCAAATGACATCAAAGCCATGAAAACATCATGTTGGCTATCTTATGCTCATGCAAAGCAATATGAAAATAATGGTGCATGTCCTATTAAATGGAACGGTGGAAGTTGCATGGCAATATACCTCAAAATGGCTATGGAAATGCCATAATAGGTAGGTATGGTGGCTTTTTTGAGGAAGGGTATATGGTGGGTTTAATGCACCGGCGAAAGTTGTGCGGTACTAGAGAGGCTAGCAAGGTGGAAGGGTGAGAGTGCATATAATCCATGGACTCGCATTAGTCATAAAGAACTGACATACTTATTGCAAAATTCTATTAGTTATCGAAGCAAAGTATTATATGCATGCTCCTAGGAGAGAGGTTGGTAGGAGTTAACCATCGCACGCTCCTGACCCTCACACAAAGGATGACAATCAATAAACAAATCATGCTCCAGCTTCGTTACATAATGGTTCACCATACGTGCATACTATGGGAATCACAAACCTTTACACAAGTATATCTCAAAACTTTATGCAAGGAATCAAACTTCTCATAATATTCAATGCACCTTATATGAAAGCTTTTTATTATATGCCTCTTGGATGCCCATTATATTAGGACTAAATTCATAGCCTAAACAAATTACCATGCTGTTTAAAGACTCTCAAAATAATATAAGTGAGGTACAAGAGTTCAATTATTTCTATAAAATAAACCTACCACCGTGCTATAAAAAGATATAAGTGAAGCACTAGAGGAAAATTGCTTATCTCAAAAGATATAAGTGAAGCACATAGAGAATTCTAATAAATTCACAATTCATGCATGTCTCTCTCAAAAGGTGTGTGCAGAAAGGATGATTTTGTCAAACTAAAAAACAAAGACTCATATCATATAAGAGGCTCCATGCATGTTTAGGATCTTTGGCATCCTTGATACCTTGGGGTTCCTTGGGCATCCCCGAGCTTAGGATCTTGCCACTCCTTATTTGATAGTCCATCAAATCTCTACCAAAAACTTGAAAACTTCACAACACAAAACTCAACAGAAAACTCATGAGATCCGTTAGTATAAGAGAAATAAATGAACACTTTAGGTACTGTCGTGAACTAATTATTTATTTATATTGGTGTAATATCAATGTTATTCCAACTTCTCCATGGTTCATACCCCCAGATACAACCCATAGGTACATCAAAATAAGTAAACAACACAAGGAAAACAAAATCTGTCAAAAACGGAACAATCTGTAGCAATCTGTAAACTTAGAATAGTTATGTAACTCCAACAATTCTGAAAAAAAACCTGGGAAATTTTTATGTCAATCTTTTTTAAAAATTTCAGACTCATTCGGAGTTATGGTAAATTTATAAAATTCCTGGACTCAGCGCAAAAGTTTCTATTTTTTAGCAAGATCAAATCAACAATCACCATAGACCATCCCAAAGGTCTTACTTGGCTCAAACACTAATTAAAACAGAAAAACATAATTACTACAAAGGTAATAATGTTTGAAACACTCAAAAATAGAATCAAAAACAAAAACATAAAAATAAAATTGGTTTGCCTCCCAACAAGCGCTATAGTTTAACGCCCCTAGCTAGGCATAACGGAATAGATCTAGGAGTTGTGATCTTTGGTATGCAATCCATAAGTAGATCTCATAATACATTCATAAGGTAATCTTATTTTCTTTCTAGTAAATCTTTCCATGCCTTTCCTTAATGGAAATTAGAATCTAATGTTTACTTCTTTCATATCAATAATTGCACCAATCGTTCTAAGGAAAGGTCAACCAAGAATAATAGGACATGTAGGATTGCAATCTGTATCAAGAACAATGAAATATACGGGCACATAATTGCTATTTGCAACAATAATAACATCATTAATCCTTCCCATAGGTTTCTTAATAGTGGAATCTGCTAGATGCAAATTCAAAGAGCAATCATCAAGTTCATGGAAACCTAGCACATCACATAATGTTTTAGGAATCGTGGAAACACTAGCACCCAAATCACACAAACAATGGCACTAAAAATATATAATCTTAATCTTAATATTAGGTTCCCACTCATCCTAAAGCTTTCTGGGTATATAAACTTCCAACTCAAGATTTCATCAATGTTCCTAGCCAAATCATCCATCTTGAGCAATTTTTCTTCAATCGAAGCATTGAAAACCTTTTGAGAACTAATAAATTCTTTAATATTATTCTAAATATCATAGGTCATATTATTATCATTTCCATAAGGTTTATTTTAGGAATTACCATAATTATTAGAGGAATTACTAGGAAACGGCCTAGGGTTGAAATTGCCTCTATACGCGTTATTACCAAAACTGTTCCTACCAACAAAATTCATATACATAGATTCATTATTTATACCAATAAAAGAAGACAAAGTCATATAATTAGGATCAATAGGAGCACTCTTACTAGCAAACAACTTCATTAATTCATCCAACTTTTCACTCAAAGTATTTATTTCTACAATAGCGTGCACTTTTTTACTAGTAAGAGATCTTTCGATATGCCATTGAGAGTAATTTTCCATAATATTATCTAGGAGTTTAGTAGCTTCTCCTAATGTGATTTCCAGAAAAGTACCACCCGTAGTTGAATCTAAAAGATTCCTAGATGCAAAATTCAATCCTGCATAAAAATTTGTATAATTATCCATAAACTCAAACCATGTGCGGGGCAATTTCTAATCATTAATTTCATCCTCTCCCAAGATTGTGCAACATGCTCATGATCAAGTTTCTTAAAATTCATTATATCCTTCTAAGGGAGATGATCTTAGCGGGCGGAAAGTACTTGGAAATAAAAGCATCTTTACACTTATTCCATGAATCAATACTATTTTTACGCACAGATGAAAACCAAGTTTTAGCACGATCTCGTAGAGAGAACGGAAATTTCTTCAAGTCAACAATATCATTATCCACATATTCATTATTTTGCATGTCAAACAACTCAATCAAAGTATTTAGATGGGATGCGGCATCTTCACTAGGAAGGCCAGGAAAACTGTTGTTTCATAACAAGAATAAGCAAAGCGGCATTAATTTCACAAGATTCCGCACTAGTGGCGCAACTTAATAATTAATCATTTTTATTAGTATTGGAGTAGTCACACAATTTGGTATTCTCAGTCATCATGACAAAGGAAGCACTGAAGCACACAAGCAAACAGAAAGCAAACGATAATGCGAACGGAAGAAGGTCGAATAAAAAGGCAAATATTTTTGGTTTTTCCTGAAAATCGTTTTAGAAGTGGGGGAGAGGAAAACTGAGGAAAATGGAAAATAATGTAAATACAATAGATGAGTTTGTGGTGCGTACTTGGTAGGCTTGATGTGTATCTGCCCCGGCAACGTCGCCATAAATCCTTCTTGCTACTTCTTGAGCTTGCGTTGGTTTTCCCTTGAAGAGGAAAGGGTGATGCACTAAAGTAGTTAAGTATTTCCCTCAGTTGTTCAGAACCAAGGTATCAATCAAGTAGGAGGAACAAGCAAGGCCCCAATTTATGCACCTGCACAAACAATCTAACACCGCTATAAAGGGTTTGTCAATCCCTTCATAGTTACTTGCAAGGATTATATCTGATAGAGGTAGATATGAAAGATTGTGGGAAGTAAAACTAAATAAAATTGCAGCAAGATATTTTTGGTATTTGTGGTTTATAGATCTGAAAGTATAATATGGAAAATAGACCCAAGGGCCATAGGTTTCACTAGAGACTTCTCTCTTGAAGGAAAATAATACAATGGGTGAACAAATTACTATAGAGCAATTGAGAGAAAAGCGCATAGTTATGAATATATACAAGGCAATGATTATGCATATAGGCATCACGTCCGTGTCAAGTACACCGAAACGATTCTGCATCTACTACTATTACTCCACACATCTACAGACTCATGCCTGCATCTAGAGTATTAAGTTCATGAAGAACAGAGTAATGAATTAATTAAGATGATACAATGTAGAGGGATAAACTCAATCAATATGATGAAAAACCCATCTTTTTATCCTTGATGGCAATAATACAAATACGTGCCTCACTACCCCTACTATGTCACTAGGTGAGGACACCGCAAGATTGAACCCAAAACTAAGCACTTCTGCCATTGCAAGAATTACCAATCTAGTTGGCCAGACCAAACCAATAACTCGAAGGGACTTGCAAAGATATTAATTCATGCATATAAGAATTCAGAGAAGATCCAAATAATATTCATAGATAATCTGATCATAAACCCACAATTCATCGGATCTCGACAAACATACTTCAAAAGAGTATTACACCGGATAGATCCCAATGAAGATCATGGAGAACATGGTATTGAATAACAAAGAGAGAGAAGAAGCCATCTAGATACTATATATGGACCCGTAGGTCTGTGGTGAACTACTCATGCATCATCAGAGGGGCAATGGGGTGAATCTAGAGGCCCTCCGTGTTGGAAATATGCCCTAGAGGCAATAATAAAATGGTTATTATTATATTTCCTTGTTCATGATAATTGTCTATTGTTCATGCTATAATTGTATTAACCAGAAACCGTAATACATGTGTGAATACATAGACCACACCATGTCCCTAGGGAGCCTCTAGTTGACTAGCTCATTGATTAATAGATGGTCATGGTTTCCTGACCGTGGACATTGGATGTCGTTGATAACGGGATCACATCATTAGGAGAATGATGTGATGGACAAGACCCAATCCTAAGTATAGCATAAGATCGTGTAGTTCGTCTGCTAGAGCTTTTCTAATGTCAAGTATCATTTCCTTATACCATGAGATTGTGCAACTACCGGATACCATAGGAATGCTTTGGGTGTATCAAACATCACAACGTAACTAGGTGACTATAAAGGTTCACTACAAGTGTCTCCGAATGTGTGTGTTGGGTTGGCACAAACAGAGACTGGGATTTGTCTCTCCGTGTGACAGAGAGGTATCTCTGGGCCCACTTGCTAATACATCATGATGATGAGATGAATGTGACTAAGGAGTTAGTTAGGAGATCATTTGTTACGGAACGAGTAAAGAGACTTACCGGTAACGAGATTGAACAAGGTGTTGGGATAACGACGATCGAATCTCGGGAATTGTATACGGGATTAATTAAATCCCCAACATCATGGTTCATCTGATGAGATCATCGTGGAACATGTGGGAGCCAATATGGGTATCGAGATCCCGCTATTGGTTATTGGCTAGAGAGGTGTCTCAGTCATGTATGCATAGTTCCCGAACCCGTAGGGTCTACACACTTAAGGTTCGCTCACGCTAGAGTTGTAATGGGAATTGTATGTGGTTAACGAAAGTTGTTCAGAGTCCTGGATGAGATCTCGGATGTCAGGAGGAATTCCAGAATAGTTCGGAGGTGAAGATTTATACATGGGAATTCCAGTTTCAGTCACTTGAAAGGTTTCGGGGTTTACAAGTATTGTACCGGGACCACTAAAAGGGTTCCGAGGTCCATCGGGAGTGGCCACCTGCCTCGGAGGACCACGTGGGCTGAATATGGGTGGGAACCAGACACCTAGTGGGCTAGTGCGCCCCCCAAGGCCCAAAGCGCCTATGGTTGGGAACCCTAAGGGGTGGGGGCGGTTCCCACAACTTGGGGGGCAAGCTTCCCCATTGGCCGCCCCCCTCTAGATGGATCTAGGGGTGCGGCCCCCTCTCCTCTTTAGCCTATAAATAGAGGGGAAGTGGGAGGGCAGACGCACCCCTATCCCTTGGCACAGCCCTCCCCCCTCCTACACCTCCTCCTCCTCTGTAGTGCTTAGCGAAGCTCTGCCGGAGAACCACGAGCTCCACCGCCACCACGCCATCGTGCTGCCGGAGCGCTCCCTCAACTTCTCGTTCCCCCTTGCTGGATCAACAAGGAGGAGACACCCCTGATACATCCATTTTGGATCATGATTTTATATGGATATTTATTGCATTATGGGTTGTTATTACACATTTTGGTACAATACTTATGCCTTTTCTCTCTTATTTTACAAGGTCTACATGAAGAGGGAGAATGCTGGCAGCTGGAATTCTGTAATGGAAAAGGAGTAAATCTGAGATACCTATTCTCCGCAACTCCAAAAGTCCTGAAAATCTACAGAGAATTATTTTGGAATGTATAAATAATATTGGGCAAAAGAAGTACATCAGGAGGCCCACCAGGGAGCCACAAGCCTCCTGGCCGCGGCCCACCTGGAAGCCCTCTGGTGCCCATCTTCTGCTATATGGACGGTTTCGTTGAGGAAAAAAAATCATAAGAGACCTTTTGGGACAAAGCGCCACCGTCTCGAGGTGGAACTTGGGCAGAACCAATCTAGAGCTCCCGCAGGGCGATCTTACCGGTAAAACTTCCCTCCGGGAGGGGTAAATCGAAGCCCTCGTCATCACCAATGACCCTTTCATCGAGATGGGGTCAATCTCCATCAACATCTTCATCAGCACGATCTCCTCTCCAAACCCTAGTTCATCTCTTGTATCCGATCTTTGTCTAAAAACCTCATATTGGTACCTATGGGTTGCTAGTAGTGTTGATTACTCCTTGTAGTTGATGCTAGTTGGTTTACTTGGTGGAAGATTATATGTCCAGATCCTTGATCATCATTAATACTCCTTTTATTATGAACATGAACATGTTTTGTGAGTAGTTATGTTTGTTCCTAAGGACACGGGCTAAGTCTTGTTATAAGTAATCATGTGAATTTGGTATTCGTTCGATATTTCGTTGAGATGTATGTTGCCTCTCCTCTAGTGGTGTTATGTGAACGTCGACTACATAACACTTCACCATTGTTTGGGCCTAGAGGAAGGCATTGGGAAGTAATAAGTAGATGATGGGTTGCTAGAGTGACAGAAGCTTAAATCCTAGTTTATGCGTTGCTTCGTAAGGGGTTGTTCACACGTTTCATGTTATGGTTAGATTTATCTTCATTCTTCTTTCGTAGTTGCGGATGCTTGCCGGAGGGCTTCATCATGAGTGGGAGGTTTTTCCAAGTAAGGACAGCACCCAAGCACCGGCCCACCCACATATCAAATTATCAAAGTAAAAAACGTGAATAAATTGAGCATGATGAAAACCAATTTGACCTAAATTCCCATGTGTCCTCTGGAGCGCTTTGCTTTATATAAGAGTTTGTCCAAGCTTGTCCTTTCCTATAAAAAGGATTGGGCCACCTTGCTGCACCTTTGTTGCAATTGTTACTTGCTACCCGTTA
Source organism: Hordeum marinum (assembly GCA_022496015.1). Classification (NCBI taxonomy): domain Eukaryota; kingdom Viridiplantae; phylum Streptophyta; class Magnoliopsida; order Poales; family Poaceae; genus Hordeum; species Hordeum marinum. The sequence continues at coordinate 255,556,001 of CM039673.1, forward strand.
CGAATCATCTTATCACAAAACCATTTGTTACCGCTAATTTCAGTGCTTGCACAGAATACCTTACCGAGAACCGCTTGTCATTTCCTTCTGCTCCTCGTTGGGGTCGACACTCTTACTTATCGAAAGAACTACGATAGATCCCCTATACTTGTGGGTCATCAAGACTCTTTTCTGGCGCCGTTGCCGGGGACTGAAGTGCCTTCGGTGAGTGGAACTTGGTAAGGAAAAAATTTATATAATGTGCTGAAATTTACTGTCACCCGTTACTGTGGGAAGTAATACTTTGAGGGGCTTTTCCAGGGTATCTTCACCTCGACTGGAAACACAAAGAGTTGTCCCTCAACCTACTGAACCTACTGAAAATATTTATTATGAAATTCCTTCGGGTATGATAGAGAAACTGCTAGCTAATCCTTATGCAGGAGATGGAACACTACATCCTGATTTGCATCTAATCTATGTGGATGAAGTTTGTGGATTATTAAAGCTTCCAGGTTTGCCTGAGGATCACGTCAAGAAGAAGGTATTTCCTTTATCTTTGAAGAACAAGGCATTTACATGGTATAGGCTATGTGATGATATTGGATCATGGAGCTACAACCGGTGGAAAATGGAATTTCATCAGAAATTCTATCCTATGCATCTAGTACATCGGGATCGGAACTATATTTATAATTTTTGACCTCATGAAGGAGAAAGAATCGCTCAAGCTGGGGGGAGGCTTAAGTCAATGTTATATTCATGCCTCAATCATGAGCTCTCGAGAGAAATTATTATTTAGAATTTTTATGCTCGGCTTTCTCGTAATGATCAATTCATGCTCGATACTTCTTGTGCTGGTTCTTTTATGAAGAAAGATATTGAATTCAAATGGAATTTATTGTAAATAATTTAATGCAACTCTAAATATTGGGAACTCAACGAATGTAAGGAGTTAGGTATAGATCTTATGTTTGATTGTGTTAAATCCTTCGTGGACACCGATGCTTTTCGTGAATTTAGCACTAAATATGGATTTGACTCTAAGATAGTATCTTCTTTCTGTGAATCTTTTGCTACTCATATTGATCTCCCTCACGAGAAGTGGTTTAAATATCATCCTCCCTTTGAAGTGAAAATAGTGGAACCTATTAAAGTTGAATAGAAAATTATTACTTAGAATGCTAATCCTGTTATCCCTAGTGCTTACATTGAGAAACTACCTTTCCCTGTTAGGATAAAGGAACATGCTAAAGCTTCAACTGTGGTTTGTAAAAGTTGTATTAGAACACCTACACCCCCTGAACAAATTAAATTTGAACGTAGTATTTCTACGATTAAAGATCTCTTGGTTTATAATATTGATGGGCATGTTATTCATTTCTGTGATGAAGCTGCTAGAATTGCTAGACTTGATACTAAGCATAAACATACACCAGTTGCTGGCATGTCTTTTGTTTCTGTTAAAATAGGAGATCATTGTTACCATGGCTTATGTTATATGGGTGCTAGCATATGTGCAATTCCCTATTCCTTATACGAAGAAATCATGCATGATATTGCACCAGTTGAACTGATATTGATGTTACTATTAAGCTTGCTAATAGAGACACTATTGCACCAATGGGGATTGTTAGAGATGTTGAAGTCTTGTGTCGGAAAGTAAAGTATCCTACTGATTTTATTGTTCTTGGTTCCCCACAAGATAATTTTTGTCCCATTATATTTGGAAGACCCTTCTTGAATACTATTAATGCTAAGATTGATTGTGAGAAGGAAGTAGTTACTATGAGCTTTGTGGATGTGTCTCATGAGTTTAATTTCTCTAAATTTCGTAGACAACCTCATGAAAAGGGATTCCCTAGTAAATATGAAATTACTGGTCTCGCTTCTATTGCTGTGCCATCTACTGATCCCTTAGAACAATATTTTCTAGACCATGAAAATGATATGCATATGAATGAGAGGAATGAAATAGACAAAAATTTATTTGAGCAGCAGCCTATTTTGAAACATAACTTACCTGTTGCAATACTTGGGGATCCTCCTCCATCCAAGGGTGATCCCGTGTTTGAGCTCAATCAATTACCCGATACGTTGAAATATGCTTATCTTGATGAAAAAGAGATATATCCTGTTATTATTAGTGCTAACCTTTCAGAGCATGAAGAAAAGAGATTATTGAAAACTTTGAGGAAGCACCGTCCTGCTATTGGCTATATCCTATTGCTGATAGTAGATGGGCTAGTCCCATCCATTGTGTCCCTAAGAAGGAAGGTATTACCGTTGTTCCTAATGATAAAAATGAATTGATCCCGCAAAGAATTGTTATAGGTTCTAGAATGGTAATTGATTTTAGGAAATTGAATAAAGCTACTAAGAAAAATCATTACCCTTTACCTTTTATTGATCAAATGCTAGAAAGATTATCCAAACATACTCATTTTTGCTTTCTAGATGGTTACTCTGGTTTCTCTCAAATACTTGTATCAAGCCAGGATCAAGAAAAAACTACTTTTACTTGCCCTTTCATTACCTTTGCTTATAAACATATGCCTTTTGGTTTATCCAATGCAGCTGCTACCTTTCAAAGATGTATGATGGCTATATTCTCTGACTTTTTTGAAAAGATTCTTGAGGTTTTCATGGATGATTTTTCCGTTTACAGAACTTCATTTGATGATTGTTTGAGAAATCTTGATCGAGTTTTGCAGAGCTGTGAAGAAACTAATCTTGTTTTGAATTTGTAAAAGTGCCAATTTATGGGTAATGAAGGTATTGTCTTGGGGCATAAGATCTCCTAAAGAGGTATTGCAGTTGATAAACCTAAAGTTGATGCTATTGAAAAAATGTCGTGCCCTACGGATATCAAGGGTATAAGAAGTTTCCTTGGTGATGTTGGTTTCTATAGGAGGTTTATCAAAGATTTCGCTAAGATTTCTAGGCCTCTCACAAACCCTTTGCAAAAAGATGTTCTGTTTGTTTTTGATGATGATTGCGTCGAAGCATTTGAAATTCTTAAGAATGCCTTGATTACCGCACCTGTTGTTCAACCACCCGACTGGAACCTACCTTTTGAAATTATGTGTGATGCTAGGGATTATGATGTTGGTTCTATTCTAGGACAAAGAGTCAATAATAAATTAAATGTTATCCATTATGGTAGTAAAACTCTAGACAGTGTTCAAAGAAACTATGCTACTACTGAAAAGGAATTTCTAGCAGTTGTGTTTGCTTGTGATAAGTTAGACTTTATATTGTTGATTCCAATGTAACTGTCCACACTGATCATGCGTCTATTAAATACCTTATGGAGAAGAAAGATGCTAAACCTAGACTTATTAGGTGGGTCCTTTAGCTACAAGAATTTCATTTGCATATCATTGGTAGAAAGGGTGCTAATAACCTTGTGGCAGATAACTTGTCTACGTTAGAAAATGTTCTTGATGACCCACTACCTATTGATGATAGCTTTCCTGCTGAACAATTAGCTGTCGTGAATACTTCACATAATGCTCCTTGGTATGCTGATTACGCCAATTACATTGTTGCTAAATTTATACCTCCTAGTTTGACATACCAACAAAAGAAAACGTTCTTGTATGATTTAAGGAATTACTTTTGGGATGATCCACATCTTTATAAAGAAGGAGTAGATGGTATTATTAGACATTGTGTACCTGAGCATTAACAGGAACAAATCTTACGCAAGTGTCACTCTGAAGCCTACGAAGGACATCACGCTGGAGATAGAACTACACACAAGGTACTACAATCTGGGTTTTATTGGCCTACTCTCTTCAAGGATGCTTGTAAGTTTGTCTTATCCTGTGATGAATGTCAAAGAATTGGTAATATTAGTAGACGTCGGGAAATTCCTATGAATTACTCTCTTGTTATCGAACCATTTGATGTTTGGCGTTTTGACGATATGGGGCCTTTTCCACAATCTAACAGGTATTCTCATATTCCAGTTGATGTTGATTATGTCACTAACTGGGTAGAAGCTATTCCCACTAGTAGCATTGATCATAACACTTCTATTAAAATGCTTAAAGAAGTTATTTTCCCTAGATTTGGAGTCCCTAGATATTTGATGACTGATGGTGGTTCATATTTTATTCATGGTGCTTTCCGCAAATTGCTCGCTAAATATGATGTTAATCATAGAGTTGCATCTCCTTATCATCCTCAGTCTAGTGGTCAAGTGGAATTGAGCAATAGAGAGATTAAATTGATTTTGCGAAAGACTGTTAACAGATCTGGGAAGAATTGCTCTAAGAAACTGTCACAACCCTAGCAAGTGTCCTAGGATAGCATTGTGTTTGCATCATCATCATTATCATTGCATCAATGTGAAATGGGGAGAAAGAAAAGGAACCCCAAGCACTTAATGAATTAAAGAAAGTCAAGTTTAGTGAAATTTGAACAAATCCAAAATGCCCATAAAAAATGTTCCCTATGTCTGATAATTAAAGACATGGATATACCAGGGACCATTCTAATTATTTGAACATTTCAGATAATTCAAATTAATGGTTTAAGTCTCTAAAATTGACAAATAAATCATTATCATTATACTTGTTTTCAAAATAGCTTGAAACTTCTCAGATAAGTCTGAAATATTCAAACCTGATTTTAGAAAATATATGGGATATTTTATAAAATCATTTGGACCTGCAAACAAAATAAAGAAAAGTTAGAAAACAGAAAACAGAAACAAAAAAAGAAGAAACCCTACCTCGGCCAGGGGAGAGAAGCCGACCCAGTCCACAGGGGCAAACCGGTCAACTCCCACCTCTGGCCAGGGGGACGCCGGGCGTGTGGTCGCCGCGCGGCGGCCACCTCCTCCCTGCCTGGCTCCTTGCTGGAGGGATGGGAGTGTGCCAGCGCGAAGCACCTCGCCGCCGTGCTCCTTCTCCTCTCTCCCTCCCGCGAGCTCTCTCCCTCTCTCGCGCATTCTCCCCCCGGACCCGCCATGGCCGCGCAGCTCCTCGCCGTCGTGCCGCCGTTCTAGCCGCCCCCGAGCCCGTCCGAGCGAGCCAAAAGCTCCGCCCGAACCTCCTCTTCCTCCTAGCCGAGCCACACATCGCCGGAAGGCTCCTGTCGCCGTCGCGCCATCATCTTCCTTCTCGGGTCGCCGGAAGAGAATTCGAAGGCCGCCGTCATTCTAGGTCCTCCCCGAGCTCGTTTGCGACGCCGCTGCACTCGCCGTGAGCCCTTGGTCCTTTCCCCCTATTTCCCCCTTGGATAGAGCTCCGTAGCGCCGATCCCCCTTGAGCCCGAAAGCTTCCTGCCGCCGGCGAGGTCGTGGTCGCCGTTGTGGCGACCCAAGCTTGCTTTTGAGCACGCGCTCGTGCTCAGGAGGCTCCCAGGTAGCCTTTGGAGGCCTCAGCTGCCCCGTTCGCGCTCCGGCTCGACGAGCCCGTGCTCGCCCGAGCTCCGGTCGCCGCTGCCCTCAACGTCGGTGCCGTTTCCGGCCACCCCAGCCTCGGGGGTGTGTCCAGATGGATGGGCGTGTGCGTGGGCGTCATTTTGAGCCCATCCGTCGGACGATTGGTCATCGGAGAGGGGATTCCGATCCCCTTCGCCGTGTCTGGTGTCACCGGCGGCTCGTCGCCGGTGACCCTGGCCTGTTTGACCACGGGGTTTGACTCCGTGGGTCACAGACAGGTGGGGCCAGCCTCTAACTAATCACAAATTAGTAATAAGTTAATTAATTTAACTAATTAAGTTAATTAGTCACTGACATGTGGGCCAGCTCTGTTAATTAATCAGAATTAGTTTTAATTAGTTAATTAAGTTAAACCAGACACTGACATGTGGACCCCACATGTCAGGTTTGACTCTGGCCTGGTCAGCTGACCAGTTGTCGTCATCATGATGTCATGTTGATGCAATAAAACAATTTCTAGTTTAAAAATAATTCCAGAAAATGTTTAATTGTTTTGAAAAATCATATAAAATAATGTGTAAGTCAGATGAAAATAATTTATATATGAAAATTGATCAGAAAAATCCAATGAATCCAATGGTTCTATTCTCATACATGTTAGAGCAACATAACTAGGTGAACATGGACAATTATCATTAGGTTAATATAAGGAAGTTGAAATGAGAAAACTTTAAACCCATATTCAAATCTGTTTTAAAAATTGACATGATCACTAGCTACATTAGCTCAACCATGCATATTAATATGCCATGATCATGCATCATATTGTTGCATTTGCTTGTATTGAGTGCTTTTATCTACGTTGCGATAGGTCATAATCCGGAAGATACTACCCCGTGTCCCGACGAAGGAGAGAACCCCTCCGCTTCTCAGCAAGGCAAGCAACCCCATTGATCATTTCGATAACATCCCACGCTCTCGCTCCTGCTCTCGTTTATTGCATTAGGACAAACGATCACATGTCTGTCATACACGGTAGATGATCCTATTCTCACGCATGACCTGATCTTGCCACAGTAAACAGCTAAACCTTGCAACCTAGCATACCTGGTAGATGCTTGTGCCATGATGTGCTTAGTTTACTTTACCTGCCATGCTTGCTATGCTTAGAGTTGTGTCAGGTCTGTTTCATCTGGGTGATGAACCGGAGTGAAACGGTGTTGTCCGATGTGATGAGCTCATAATGAATTCGATTTGGTAAAGGTAGCGATGAGAGGCTATGTAGGAGTACATAGTGGGTTGTCTCATTGGGACCGTTCATAGGAACTGGGTTCCGTGTTTGTGATCCATGACTAGTTACTACCACATGCTAGGCCCTGAAATATGACCCCGCTCGACTTATCATTCGCTTAGTCCTTGGTCCAGGTATTGCAAGTAGTTTCTGGCGTTTATAGTATGCTGGAGGCCGTGCGTAGCGTTTACCCTCGGGGTGGGTTACGACGCGGTAGGCAGTGGCACGGTGTACCAAGGGTCACCCGAATGGTGGGCTTGGGAACCCTGCGCATATCGTTTGGGACCGTAGCGGAAACTTCGGCCGGAGTTCCGTGCGGGTTCAGTCTCAAATAGGCGATAGCCTGGACTAGAGGTCTTATGTGATTGACGGTCGTGGCCGACTCCCTCGCTGGGCATCCACTTGAAGGTTGCCGAGGTGCATGGTTTATGGCACACAGTGATAAGTGGCGGGAGCGGGAGCGTGTAGGATAGCCATGAGTCAAAGCTAGCATTTCTGCATGATCTCCACCACCCCCTTGTTGATACATGAGCATAAATAGACTAGGTCTGTTTTAAAAACTTGCTGAGTATGATTGTACTCATCCTTGCTTAATAAATGTTGCAGAAGATAATCAGGACCCATCAGGTGGGTTCTATATAGATAGTGATGATGCCGAATAGCTGGTGTCCCAACTACGATCTTGCCCATGTGGTGGGCTGTAGATAGTCAGGCTGTGTGCCTCTTTTATATTTCGCCGTCTGTACTCAGACAGCTTAAGTTTCCGCTGGCTTGTATGAATTTGTTTGTATGACTTGATTGTCGGGCCATGTGACCCCTATCTGTAAGGACATATTATACAAGGATCGTCTGAGCCTCTTAAATAAAAGTCATGTTGTTGTATGGTTATGTTGTGATGCCATAGTTGTATCTATGCATATCGGGCATGTCGTGCGTACGTGTGACGTGCAACGGTATGTATGGGATTTGACACCTAGTCGTGTGCCTTTAGTAGTACTCTTTACGGGAAACTGCCTCTTTGTGCTTCCACCGAGCCATGGTAGCTTGCTACTGCTCCGGACACATTGATTGACCGGCATGTATCCTTCTTTGCTGCTATGTCTGTCCCTTCAGGGAAATGTCTCGTAGTGTAATGGAGTCCTTGTAGATTGCTATGACTCGTCTACACATGCTTGAGGCCGACACCTGCATTGCTGGGTTATGTATGCCTGTTTCCGTACGGATGTGCCACTTTGGTTCTATGACTAGTCATGTCGGCCCGGGTTCTTTGTTGTGTGATTGCGAGCGACATGTTCACATACGTGAGCCAAAAGACGCAAATGGTCCCGGCCAAGGTAAGGCTACAGCCGTGGGGTTACTGTGCGTGAGGCCGCAAAGTGATGTGACTTGTTACAGTTTGGAATCATATGACTTAGGATCGGGGTCCCGAAAGCGTTGGTATCAGAGCCTGACTGACTGTAGGACTACCAAGCCAAACCGGTAGAAGTTGAATCTAGAAACATTATAGGTAAGTAGGGGAATTGATTGTGGATGGGAACGTAAGGCTCTTTTTACTCTTCTTTCCAAGTTATTCTATGCTAGGTCATTCTCATCTGTTCTACGGGGATAGGAACTAGGATTCTCATCTATTTCTTAGGATGACGAGTTACCAGCCATGGACCAATAGCTAGCTTGGTTGTAAGTGAATGTTGTTCAAGTATTGTTGGTTTGACAAACAGATGGAGAAGAGATTTGAGTCTAGACAGTTGAGTGGTTATGCCTTTCCAATCTTTTTCAATTGTCTCAAAAAATTTCTTGAGCAATTACAGCCGTTATGCTGTCCAATTTCTGCTAGGATCTCTAATGTCTTTGCATCATTCTCTGTTTTAGATGCCCTCTCGTCCTTTCCGTCAGGTGGTCCGTCTGACCAGGTGCATCGATGTGTCAGGTCACACGGCCATGTTGGTTAGAGTTATGATGGAGGCTGGATATCGCTGGTACCCAGAGTACACAGTGGAGGAGTAGTATCGAGATTTCAACCAGAGTCAGTATTTGTGTACCGTTAGGATATATCCTTCATATCCTGGAGCTGCAGAGCCGCTTCACTAGACTCATGGATTGGGAGTTACCATAGATATGGCAGTTCCGGAAGCCGCATACACTATGCTAACTATTATGAGGTTTCACCATGGTCTGCTACAGAACACGGAGTTCTGCTATGTTCCTGCTTCCATGGGAGGAGAGGATGGATATCTTAGTGCAGCCTACTTTGATTATTCTCATGACGATCCTAGGCTGCAGGTGATCGCTCAGATGTTGGAGAACAGGGATCGTGATACACGTGCCCTTCGCATGGAGCTCTATGCTACCCGTGCACGTCTTCGGACAGCCTTGACACAGTTGGCACCTGTCTTGCAGACACGCTATGGAGATTTGGAGATGTTGACCCCATCGCGGACTCATTTGCCAGCACACGTAGACTGGCCTGATGTTGGAGGCATCACCCCTCTTCGAGGATCGCTGTTGCCACCGACAAGGGGACCAAGGCCACATCCGTGTCCTTATGGTTTCCAGGGATCCCAGGCTAGAGTGTTTCCAGATCCTCAGGTTCAGCTCCCGGGTCATGGGGGTAACCTGTACGAGGCATTCTACGGTGATGTTTGAGTGCGTGGATGATAATCCTAGTATGGTAGTAGTCGTATCGCCACAGTCATGCGTGTCTTGTGGGATATGACCTAGGTCGAGAGTTGAGTTCCTGAGGTGTAGATAGATAATGTATAGGAAGCTTGTAATGCCTCCGATGAGTTGTGTCATCTCTCTGTAGTTGTTTTCAGCTTGGGCTTGTACTGAACTAAGTCATGGTGTGTATGAAACCTAATGTTCATATGGTAGTTGCTTTACCATGTTGATTAGTGTTTATCCTACATGCCATGTTGCCAGTACATTCCATAATTCATGTCTTAGAGTTGATGTTCTCTATGTCTAAGTTGTGGATTGTTTTTCCCAGGAAGGTGGCAACTAGGAACAATCCCGTGCCTGCTCCTGAGCAGGGCGAGAGTAGCTAGCCAAGGCAAGAAGAACTGCCACATGCACCATCCCTGGCGGAGGTGATGCTAGCAGCTGAAAGGAATAATAGGGAGACCAATAGGCTGCTGGAAAGAATTGAGCAAAACACAGCTCGTGCTCCCCGCAATGATCACCACGATGGAGTATCACTTGGTGACTTTATCAAGCTGTGTCCGCCCAAGTACCATCATTCGATCGACCCCCTCGATGCGGATGATTGGCTGACTAGTATATCATGCAAGATCCAAGCTGCAAATGTTTCAGAGGCCAATAAGGTGACCTTTCCGACATACTTTCTGGAGGGACCTGCCAACCTGTGGTGGGAAAGCTATGAGGCTATGCATCCCCGGGGACCTGCACCAACCTGGGCAGAGTTCAACGCCGCATTCCACCTCCATCACATTCCAGAAGGGCTGATGGATCGCAAAAGAGAGGAATTCTGTGCCTTCACCCAGGGTAGATTGTCAGTGGATGCATACAGTTGCGAGTTTGGTAATCTTGCTCGCTATGCTCTAGAGGAAGTCTCAACTGTTGCTAAGAAGCAGGCTAGGTTCCACAAGGGACTCAATGCTGAGCTTCGCCGAGATCTTTGCTTGCACGAGTGCACCACCTTCCAGGCTCTCGTCAATAAGGCCATCAATGCCGAGTCAGGACAAACTAACTACAAGGCTACGAGGAAGCATAACCGTGACTTCAATCCTGCATTGGGTTCAGGCCCTAACAAATGCCGAGTGTGGGTGCCCAATGCAGCTTTGCCGGCAAGATACACCGCGAGGCCATCCTTCCAGGCACCTCGTCCAGTTCAGTCCAACCCTCCACCTAGACCATTTGGAGGACCGCCTACAAATGTTGCACCTCGTACCACAGTGGTATGCTACAAATGTGGAGAACCGGGACACTATTCTCGTGAGTGTCCCCAGAACAATACTAAGCCCGCTGGACGTGGAAAACCAGGAAAAGCTTTCTATATGAAGCCAGCCCCTGTCCGTGGGCGAGTGAATTATGTGTCTGCTGAAGAAGCCCTTGAAGATCCTGATGTCATTCTAGGTATGCTTCTTGTTAATAGCCATCCAGCATCTGTTCTATTTGATACTGCGGCATCTCATTCATTCATCTCAGAAAGTTATGCACAGTTGCATAACATGTCCTTTTGTGACATGCCCACTCCTTTAGTAGTTCAGACTCCTGGTTCAAAATGGCAAACTTCTAGAGTGAGTCATGACAATGAAATTCTGGTGGATAGACTAGTATTCTTAGCATCCTTGATAGCTCTTAAGTCTTCGGACATCAATATCATTCTAGGTATGGATTGGATGAAAGCCCACTATGCCAAGATTGATACTCATTCTAGGAATGTTCAACTTACACATCCTTCGGGTGAGATAGTTAATGTCTCTACTCGAACAACCAAGCGCCAACTCTATTCCCTAAATGCTAGCCCTCTTCCAGAGTTAGAAGATATTCCGGTAGTCCATGATTTTCCCGACGTCTTCCCAGAAGAACTGCCAGGTATTCCACCTGTTAGAGATGTTGAGTTCGTGATAGAGCTAATTCCAGGGACAGTCCCAATAGCCAGAAGACCCTATAAGATGGCACCCTTAGAACTAGCCGAGCTAAAAACCCAACTTGATGAAGCTTTGAAGAAAGGTTTCATTCATCCTAGCTCTTCTCCTTGGGCTTGCCCTGTCCTCTTCGTTAAGAAGAAGGATGGATCGGATCGGATGGTTGTGGATTATCGACCAGTGAATCTGGTCACTATCAAGAACAAGTATCCGCTCCCCAAGATCAACGATTTGTATGATCAACTGGCTGGATCCTCTGTCTTTTCCAAAATGGATTTGAGGTTGGGATACCATCAAATCAGAATTAGAAACGGGGACATTCCAAAAACGCCTTTTGTCACTCGTTATGGCCAATATGAGTACACCGTCATGTCCTTCGGTTTAACCAATGCCCCAGCCACCTTCTCTCATCTGATGAATTCGATCTTCATGGAGTATTTGGATAAATTCGTCGTGGTTTACCTCGACGACATACTCATCTATTCGAATAACGAACAAGAACATGTCGAGCATCTAAGGCTGGTATTGGTGAAACTTCGAGAGCATCGCTTATATGCCAAATTCTCCAAGTGTGAATTTTGGTTGCCAGAAGTGACCTATCTGGGTCACATGATCTCTGGCAAAGGTATTTCTGTCAATCCCGAGAGAGTTCAGGCCGTCCTTGATTGGACTCAACCTGAATCGGTTAAGCAAGTTCGGAGTTTCCTTGGCTTAGCGAGCTATTGTCGCCGCTTTGTTGAGAACTTCTCCAAGGTTGCGAAACCTCTGACTGAACTCCTCAAGAAAGATAAAAAGTTCGAATGGACCCCACAATGCAAGCATAGTTTTCAGTAGTTGAAAAGACGACTGACCTCTGCTCCCATTCTGGTGCCACCAGATTTTTCCAAGGACTTTATTATCTACTGCGACGCCTCGTGACAAGGATTAGGTTGCATTCTCATGCAAGATCGTCATGTGATTGCATACGCATCTCGATAGTTGCGTCCACATGAAGATAATTATCCAACACATGATCTTGAGCTTGCAGCTATAGTCCATGCACTAAAGACATGGCGACATTACCTTCTGGTAATCGTTGCGAGATATACACTGATCACCAAAGTCTGAAATATGTCTTTACCTAGCCGGATTTGAATCTTAGGCAAAGACGGTGGGTAGAGTTGATTATAGATTACGACTTAGGGATAACTTACACCCCGGGGAAAGCCAATGTCATGGCTGATGCACTAAGTCGTAAGTCATATTGTAACAATCTGATGTTGCAAGAAGGTCAACCGCTTCTCTATGAGGAATTCCGGAAGTTAAACCTTCACATTGTTCCTCAAGGATTCCTATCCAACTTGGTGGCGAAACCTACTCTTAAGGATCAAATCATAGCTGGCCAAAGGCTTGATAAGGGAATTTCCCGGATCAAAGAGAACCTCGTTAGCGGTCTCGCTAAGGAATTATCTATAGATGATCAAGGTGTAGTGCTCTTCCAAGGCCGTTTGGTGGTTCCTAAGAGCCAACATCTCCGGCAGCTGATTCTTAAGGAGGCTCATGACTCTCCTCTCACAATTCATTTGGGTAGTACCAAAATGTATCAGGACCTACGCCAGAGGTTCTGGTGGACTAGGATGAAGAGAGAAATTGCTTAGTATGTTGCTAACTGCGACGTTTGTCGTCGTGTGACAGCAGAACATCAAAGGCCTGCTGGCACCCTTCAACCTTTAGCTATTCCTGAATTGAAATGGGATAAGGTCGGTATGGATTTATTCACGGGTTTTCCCAGGACCAAGAGAGGGAACAATGCTATATTTGTAGTCATTGATCGCCTCTCCAAAGTGGCTCATTTTCTTCCTGTTCGTGAAAGCATTACTGCTAGCCAGCTAGCGGAGTTATATGTTTCTCGAATAGTTTCGCGTCATGGTGTTCCTTTGGAGATTAACTCAGACTGCAGAAGTATCATTACTTCTTGATTTTGGGAAAGTTTTCAAACCGCTATGGGGACTCATCTATCCTTTAGCACTGCTTTCCACCCTCAATCAAGTGGTCAAGTAGAGCGAGTCAATCAAATTCTCGAAGACATGCTCCGAGCTTGTGTTATATCTTTCGGTATGAATTGGGAGAACTGCCTTCCATTTGCTGAATTTGCATATAACAATAGTTATCAGTCAAGCTTGGGCAAAGCCCCTTCTGAAGTTCTCTATGGACGAAAATGTCGAACACCTCTTAACTGGTCAGAAACCGGAGAGAGGCAACTCTTTGGTCTGGAAATGATTCAGGATGCAGAGGAGCAAGTTCGCATTTTCGTGAAAAGTTGAAAATAGCCCAATCTCGTCAAAAGAGTCAATATGACCGTCATCATAAGTCTGTGACCTATGAAGTTGATGAGAAGGCTTACCTTCGGGTTACCCCTCTGAAGGGTACCCATCGATTCGGTATCAAAGGCAAGTTGGCTCCTCGTTACATTGGACCCTTTCACATTCTTGCTAAACGAGGAGAAGTTGCCTACCAATTGGAACTTCCACCGCATCTTTCCAAGGTTCATGATGTCTTCCACGTCTTGCAACTCAGGCGTTGCTTTTCGGACCCTGTCCGAGAAGTGAACCACGAAGCGCTTGATCTCCAAGATAACCTTACCTACCGAGAATACCCTGTTCGTATTCTCGATCAACCTGAGCGTACCACTCGGCGACGGAACATCAAGTTTCTTAAGGTTCAGTGGTCGCATCATTCTGAAAAGGAGGCGACATGGGAAAGAGAAGATCGTCTTCGACTAGTGTACCCCGCGCTCTTCCCGACGACTTCAAAATCTCGGGACGAGATTCTTTTGAGTAGGGGTGAGTTGTCACAACCCTAGCAAGTGTCCTAGGATAGCATTGTGTTCGCATCATCATCATTATCATTGCATCAATGTGAAATGGGGAGAAAGAAAAGGAACCCCAAGCACTTAATGAATTAAAGAAATTCAAGTTTAGTGAAATTTCAACAAATCCAAAATGCCCATAAAAAATGTTCCCTATGTCTGATAATCAAGGACATGGATATACCAGGGACCATTCTAATTATTTGAACATTTCAAATAATTCAAATTAATGGTTTAAGTCTCTAAAATTGATAAATAAATCATTATCATTATACTTGTTTTCAAAATAGCTTGAAACTTCTTAGATAAGTCTGAAATATTCAAACCTGATTTTAGAACATATATGGGATATTTTATAAAATCATTTGGACCTACCTGGGCCAGGGGAGAGAAGCCGGCCCAGTCCATAGGGGCGAACCGGTCATCTCCCACCTCTGGCCAGGGGGACGCCGGGCGTGTGGTCGCCGCGCGTCGGCCACCTCCTCCCTGCCTGGCTCCTTGCTGGAGGGCTGGGAGTGTGCTAGCGCGAAGCACCTCGCCGCCGTGCTCCTTCTCCTCTCTCCCTCCCACGAGCTATCTCCCTCTCTCGTGCATTCTCCCCCCGGACCCGCCATAGCCGCGCAGCTCCTCGCCGTCGTGCCGCCGTTCTAGCCGCCCCCGAGCCCGTCCGAGCCAGCCAAAAGCTCCACCCTAACCTCCTCTTCCTCCTAGCCGAGCCATGCATCGCCGGAAGGCTCTTGTCGCCGTCGCGCCATCATCTTCCTCCTCGGGTTGCTGGAAGGGAATTCGAAGGCATCCGTCGTTCCAGGTCCTCCCCGAGCTCGTTTGCGACGCCGCTGCACTCGCCGTGAGCCCCTGGTCCTTTCCCCCTCTTTCCCCCTTGGATAGAGCTCCGTAGTGCCGATCCCCCTTGAGCCCGAAAGCTTCCCGCCGCCGGCGAGGTCGTGGTCGCCGTTGTGGCGACCCAAGCTTGCTTCTGAGCATGCAGTCGTGCTCAGGAGGCTCCCAGGTAGCCTCTGGAGGCCTCAGCTGCCCCGTTTGAGCTCCGGCTCGACGAGCTCGTGCTCGCCCGAGCTCCGATCGCCGCTACCCTCAACGCCGGCTCCATTTCCGGCCACCCCAGCCTCGGGGGTGTGTCTAGATGGATGGGCTTGGGCATGGGCGTCATTTTAGGCCCATCCGCCAGCCGTTTGGTCATCGGAGAGGGGATTCCGATCCCCTCCGCCGTGTCTGGTGTCACCGGCGGCTTGTCGCCGGTGACCCTGGCCTGTTTGACCACGGGGTTTAACCCCCTGGGTCACAGACAGGTGGGGCCAGCCTCTTACTAATCACAGATTAGTAATAAGTTAATTAATTTAACTAATTAAGTTAATTAGTCACTCACATGTGGGCCAGATCTGTTAATTAATCAGAATTAGTTTTAATTAGTTAATTAAGTTAAACCAGACACTGACATGTGGATCCCACATGTCAGGTTTGACTCTGGCCTGGTCAGCTGACCAGCTGACGTCATCATGATGTCATGCTGATGCAATAAAACAATTTCTAGTTTAAAAATAATTCCAGAAAATGTTTAAAAACTTTGAAAAATCATATAAAATAATCTGTAAGTCAGATGAAAATAATTTATATATGAAAATTGATCAGAAAAATCCAATGAATCCAATGGTTCTATTCTCATACATGTTAGAGCAACATAACTAGGTGAACATGGACAATTATCATTAGGTTAATATAAGGAAGTTGAAATGAGAAAACTTTAAACCCATATTCAAATCTGTTTTAAAAATTGACATGATCACTAGCTACATTAGCTCAACCATGCATATTAATATGCCATGATCATGCATCATATTGTTGCATTTGCTTGTATTGAGTGCTTTTATCTGCGTTGCGGTAGGTCCTAATCCGGAAGATACTACCCCGTGTCCCGACGAAGGAGAGAACCCCTCTGCTTCTCAGCAAGGCAAGCAACCCCATTGATCATTTCGATAACATCCCACTCTCTCGCTCCTACTCTCGTTTATTGCATTAGGACAAACGATCACATGTCAGTCATACACGATAGATGATCCTATTCTTACGCATGACCTGATCTTGTCATAGTAAATAGCTAAACCTTGCAACCTAGCATACCTAGTAGATGCTTGTGCCATGATGTGCTTAGTTTACTTTGCCTGCCATGATTGCTATGCTTAGAGTTGTGTCAGGTCTGTTTCATCTGGGTGATGAACCGGAGTGAAACGGTGTTGTCCGATGTGATGAGCTCATAATGAATTCGATTTGGTAAAGGTAGCGATGAGAGGCTATGTAGGAGTACATAGTGGGTTGTCTCATTGGGACCGTTCATAGGAACTGGGTTCCATGTTTGTGATCCATGACTTGTTACTACCACATGCTGGGCCCTGAAATATGACCCCGCTCGACTTATCATTCGCTTAGTCCTTGGTCCAGGTATTGCAAGTAGTTTCTGGCGTTTATAGCATGCTGGAGGCCGTGCGTAGCGCTGACACTCGGGGTGGGTTACGACGCGGTAGGCAGTGGCATGGTGTACCAAGGGTCACCCGAATGGTGGGCTTGGGAACCCTGCGCACATCGTTTGGGACCGTAGCGGAAACTTCGGTCGGACTTCCGTGCGGGTTCAGTCTCAAATAGGCGATAACCTGGACTAGAGGTCTTATGTGATTGACGTTCGTGGCCGACTCCCTCGCTGGGCATCCACTTGAAGGTTGTCGAGGTGCATGGTTTATGGCACACAGCGATAAGTGGCGGGAGCGTGTGTGAAGAAGTAGACCCTTGCAGGGTATGAAACTATTCGAATAGCCGCGTCCTTGGATATGGACTACTTGGAGAACTTATGTTGTTCATAGATAATCAAATGGATACTCCTAAATATATCAAAACAAGTGTGAGTACCGTGGATGGCACTCTTCCAGGATAGGAAGATGAATCCATGGTGGTGTATTGTTGTGGAGTTAGTGGACTCGAGTGCGATACTTAAAATATTAACAAAGGGTTAAAATTGAGTAGTGTAGGATAGCCATGAGTCAAAGCTAGCATTTCTGCATGAACTCCACCACCCCCTTGTTGATACATGAGCATAAATAGACTAGGTCTATTTTAAAGACTTGGTGAGTATGATTGTACTCATCCTTGCTTAATAAATGTTGCAGAAGAGAATCAGGACCCATCAGGTGGGTTCTATCTAGATGCTGACGATGCCGAATAGCTGGTGTCCCAGCTACGATCTTGCGCGTGTGGTGGGCTGTAGATAGTCAGGTTGTGTGCCTCTTTTATATTTCGCCGTCTGTACTCAGACAGCTTAAGTTTCCGCTGGTGTGTATGAATTTGTTTCTATGACTTGAGTGTCGGGCCATGTGACCCCTATCTGTAAGAACATATTATACAAGGCTCGTCTGAGCCTCTTAAATAAAAGTCATGTTGTTGTATGGTTATGTTGTGATGCCATAGTTGTATCTATGCATATCGGGCATGTCTTGCGTACGTGTGATGTGCAACGGTATGTATGGGACCTGACACCTAGTCGTATGCCTTTAGTAGTACTCTTTACGGGAAACTGCCTCTTTGTGCTTCCACCGAGCCTTGGTAGCTTGCTACTGCTCCGGACACATTGATTGACCGGCATGTATCCTTCTTTGCTGTTGTGTCTGTCCCTTCGGGGAAATGTCTCGCAGTGTAATGGAGTCCTTGTAGCTTGCTATGACTCGTCTACATACGCTTGAGGCCGACACCTGCATTGTTGGGTTATGTATGCCTGTTTCCATACGGACGTGCCACTTTGGTTCTATGACTAGTCATGTCGGCCCGGGTTCTTTATGTGTGATTGCCAGTGATATGTTCACATACGTGAGCCGAAAGATGCAAACGGTCCCGGCCAAGGTAAGGCTGCAGCCGTAGGGTTACCGTGCGTGAGGCCGCAAAGTGATGTGACTTGTTACAGTTTGGAATCATATGACTTAGGATCGGGGTCCCGACAGAAACTTGACGATGCATTGTGGGCTTATAGAACTGCTTACAAAAATCCTATGGGTATGTCTCTGTATGAGATTTTTTATGGTAAAGCATGTCACTTACCTCTAGAGCTACAACATAAGGCTTATTGGGCAATCAAAGAGCTCAATTATGATTTCAAACTTGCTGGTTAGAAGAGGTTATTTGACATTAGCTCACTTGATGAATGGAGAACGCAAGCCTATGAGAATGCTAAGTTGAAAAGGTTAAGGGATGGCATGATAGAAGGATACAAAAGAATGAATTCAATGTAGGTGATCATGTCTTGCTATACAATTCTTGTTTAAGATTTTTTGTAGGAAAACTTCTCTCTAAATGGGAAGGTCCTTACGCCATCGAAGAGGTATACCATTCCGGTCCCATCAAGATTAACAACGCCGAAGGCACAAACCCGAAGGTGGTGAACGTTCAAAGAATCAAACATTATATCTCAGGTACTCCCATAAATGTTGAAACAAATATCATCAACACCATATCTCTGGAGGAGTACATTAGGGAGACTTACCAGACCATTTCAGACTCTGAAAAGGAATAGGTACGTGATACGGTAAGTAAAAAGACTCCAAAACTTTTTCTATGGCAATTTTCATCTGTTTTGGAATATTTAAATAATTAGGAAAATTTAAAGAAGTCCGAATAGTGCACAAGGAGGCGACAAGCCTGCTCGGCGCGGCCACCCCCCTGGCCGCGCCCCTAGGGCTTGTGGCCACCTCGTGCACCACCCGAACTCTGTTTTCTTGTGGCATACTCCTTCAGGTTGGTAAAATTCATTATATAATCTCTCGAAGGTTTTGACTCTCGTATCACGACAATACCTCCTGTTTTCTCTTTTGAGCTATTTCTGCAGCAGATTTAGGTCAACATGGCATCCCCAAGTGTTTCGAAGGACAAGCTCTCAAAGAAGGCCATCAACCCCTACCTTGTGGAGGTGCTGCGACACCCTCAAACCGTTGAGGTGCGTGAGGGGGTGCTGCACATCCGTGATGTGGAGGGGCCAAAGAAAATCATAAGCATGGAGACAAGGCTCGAAGCAATGGAGCAGGAGGTCTTCAAGTGCCAAGGGATGGTGGAATGGGGACGCGATGATAATCACATGATGATCGTGGAGTTTACCCATAAACATAAGTTGGACGCCAATGATGTTGTGGATCACATCATCAAGCTTTACGAGAGAATCGAGCACCTCCAAGCCTAGATCTATGACCTGCAAAACCAAAACTGTGAGTATGACTGTAGATTTGAGGATTTCAGAGACTCGTTCATCCTTTTATGATGGTGAGCCTATGCCTTGGAAGATGGAGGACAAGCTTCCAACCTCATGAACAACCCCCACATCATCACCTCTGAAGCCATACAACTAAACACATGGGTATGGGCACTCCCCTTGGCTTGTGCCAAGCTTGGGGGAGGTGCACCGGTATCGTATCACCACCACATCTTTCATTTTCATTTTTATATTTATTTTTATTTTCATCATATTTTCTTAGTTCAATCTCTTTGGTTATATCTTGATCTAGTACAATAAAGTTTTTGTGTGATATAGCTTTGAGTCTTTGCTTTATGATTCCCCCTATGTAAGCAAGTCCGCGAGTTATATAATGAACAGTGCTTTTGAGTTGAGGGCCTTGCTTGTATAATTTTAATATTGAGAAAGATGGAGTAGAAAGAAGTGTAGAATAAAAGCAAAGAGTACATATGAAAATCTTATGGGGAGTGATGACTTCCAGTATAAAAAGTATGTCGAGTGAAACCTATTGTGGGTTGACAAACATAGCTGTTGGTCATTGGGGCAATTGAAAGGAAGTGATAAAGAAAGAGCGGTTCACATATAAATATATTATCTTGGACATCTTTTATGATTGTGAGCACTCATTAAAATATTATATGCTAAGAAGTTGATGTTGGACAAGGAAGACAACATAATGGTTTATGTTTTCTTCTTTCCGAATAGAAGTTATATTGTTATAGATCCCTCAACATGTGTCACTTGCTTCCACCTCATATCAGCCAAAACTTCCGCACCAAGTAGAGATACTACTTGTGCATCCAAACACCCTTAACCTAGTTTTTCCATGAGAGTCCACCATACCTACCTAAGGGTAGAATAACATCCTTCAAGTAAGTTGTCAACGGTGCAAGCAATAAAAATTGCTCTCTAAATATGTGTGATCTATTAGTGTGAGGAAAATAAACTTTATACGAACTTGTGATAGGGAAGACATAAAAGCGACAGACTACATAATAAAATTCTCTATCACAAGGGGAAATATAAAGTGACGTTCTTTTGCATGAAGAGATTGTGCATCCAATTGTAAAAGCGCATGACAACCTCTACCTCCCTCTGCAAAGGGCCTATCTGCTACTTTTATTTTCTAGTACTTACCTTTATGCAAGAGTTGTGGTGATCTCAATCACCTTCGTTATTTTCACCTTCATCTTCTGGCAAGTGCCACATGTTGGGGAAAGATCTAGGCACATATATCCATTCGGAAGTGGGTGAGCATGAGTTATTACTGTTGACGTTACCCTTGAGGTAAATAGTTGGGAGCCAACACTATAAGCCCCTATCTTTCTCTATGTCCGATTGAAACTTTGAAACCATAGGTACCTCTTGAGTGTTAGCAATTGTGAAAGACTAAAAGATGATTGAGTATGTGGATTTGCTTTACAAGCTCTTATATTGACTCTTTCCTACATTATGATAAATTTGAATTGCTTCAATGACTGAGATCATAGTTTGTTAGTTCTCAATAGAGTTCTTGATTCATACTTTGCCACTGTGAATTAATTGTTACTTTAGCACGAGAAATTATATTTCAAAACATATTGCTGTTCTAAAGATGATCATGATGCCTTCATGTTTGTATTTTATTTTATCGACACCTCTATATCTAAACATGTGGGCATATTTATTGATTTCGGCTTCCGCTTGAGGACAAGCGAGGTCTAAGCTTCGGGGAATTGATACGTCCTTTTTTCACCATGATTTTATATTGATATTGATTGCATTATTGGCTGTTATTACACATTTTGGTACAATACTTATGCCTTTTCTCTCTTATTTTACAAGGTCTAAATGAAGAGGGAGAATGCCGGCAGCTGGAATTGTGGACTAGAAAAGGAGCAAATGTGAGGTACCAATTCTGCGCAAATCCCAAAGTCCTGAAAATCTATAGAGAATTATTTTGGAATATATAAAAAATACTGGGCGAAAGAAATACATGAGGAGGCCCACCAGGGAGCCACAAGCCTGCTGGTCGTGTGCCCCCTGGTCGTGGCTAGCGAGCTTGTGACCCACCTGGAAGCCCTCTGATGCCCATCTTCTGCTATATAGAGGGTTTCGTCGATGAAAAAATCATAAGAGACCTTTTGAGATGAAGCACCGACGTCTCGAGGCGGAACTTGGGCAGAACCAATCTTGAGCTTCGGTAGGGCGATCCTGCCAGTGAAACTTCCCTCCGGGAGGGGGAAATCGAAGCCCTCGTCATCACCAATGATCCTCTCATCGAGAGGAGGTCAATCACCGTCAACACCTTCATCAGCACCATCTCCTCTCCAAACCCTACTTCATCTCTTGTATCCGACCTTTGTCTCAAAACCTCAGATTCGTACCTGTAGGGTTGCTAGTAGTGTTGATTACTCCTTGTAGTTGATGCTAGTTGGTTTACTTCGTGGAAGATTATATGTTCAGATCCTTGATCATCATTAATACTCCTCTGATTATGAATATGAACATGTTTTGTTTGTAGTTACGTTTGTTCCTGAGGACATGGGATAAGTCTTGTTATAAATAATCAAGGGAATTTGGTATTCGTTCGATATTTTGATGAGATGTATGTTGTCTCTCCTCTAGTGGTGTTATGTGAACGTCGACTGCATAACACTTCACCGTTTTTTGGGCGGAGAGGAAGGCATTGGGAATTAATAAGTAGGTGATGGGTTGCTAGATTGACAGAAACTTAAACCCTAGTTTATGTGTTTCTTTGTAAGGGGCTGATTTGGATCCACACGTTTCATGCTATGGTTAGATTTATCTGAATTCTTCTTTCGTAGTTGCGGATGCTTGCAGGAGGGGTTAATCATAAGTGGGAGGTTTGTCCAAGTAAGGCCAGATCCCAAGCACCGGTCCACCCACATATCAAATTATCAAAGTAACGAACGTGAATCTAGTGAGCATGATGAAAACTAACTTGACATAAATTCCCATGTGTCCTCGGGAGCGCTTTGCTTTATATAAGAGTTTGTCCAGGCTTGTCCTTTGCTATCAAAAGGATTGGGACACCTTGCTACACCTTTGTTGCAATTGTTACTTGCTACCCGTTATGAATCATCTTATCACAAAACCATCTATTACTGATAATTTCAGTGCTTGTAGAGAATACCTTACCGAGAACCTCTTGTCATTTCCTTCTGCTTCTCATTTGGTTCGACACTCTTACTTATCGAGAGGACTACGATAGATCCCCAATACTTGTGGGTCATCAGTCCCCAGGTTGTATGTGTGTTGAACGTGGAGGCACCATCCGTTCGGCGCTTGGATCCGATCTTCCGCGATTTGAATCACCGTGAGTACGACTCCATCAACCGCTTTCTTTGCAACGCTTCCGCTTAGCGACCTTCAAGGGTATGAAGATGCACTCCCTCTCTCCATCAACCGCTTTCTTTGCAACGCTTCCGCTTAGCGACACGTAGGAATTTTTTTGAATTATTTCTATGTTTCCCAACACTCCGTGATCGAATCCCCCTTCGGCAGATTACCAAAGAAGACTCCAAGATTGGATCTCTCGGGAACGGATGCTTCCGACAGCATAAAAGTATTATCGTGGCTCTTTTTGGTATTGGGGGAATATTTCTGAATCTATGGGCTGAAGATTAGTGTTAGAGGAGCTATGGGGGGCCCACAAGCCAGCCCCCCTGGCTGCGCTAGGGTGGCTTCTGGCTCACCCGTGGCTCTTCTGGCCTCTTCTCCAAGTCACGTGGGTTTCTTCTGGTCCAAGAAAAATCATTGTAGAATTTTATTTCGTTTGGACTCCTTTTGATATTCCTTTTCTGCAATACTCAAAAACAACGAAAAAACAGAAACTGGCACTAGGCACTAGGTTAATAGATTAGTCCCAAAAATAATATAAAATAGCATATTAATGCATATAGAACATCCAAAACAGATAATATAATAGCGTGGAACAATCAAAAATTATAGCTACGTTTGAGACATATCACCTGCGTCCGCGAGTCACTGCGTGCGTCCCTGGCCTGCCTCGTGCATGCTCTCCTCTCCCTCTCCCTTCTCCAAGTCGTGGATGGCGCCTAGTAACACCTATGACCAGCCCCTACCTCCTCCCGTGGAGACCAGAGCCCTCCTGGCGTGATCCCATGAGCTCGGTCCATGATGGCCCCCGCCCTCCTATAAAGAGCAGTCCCAAGCTCCACTCTCGGATTCCCCCTTCCTTATCGCAACCCCAATCGAGCCCCTGCAGCACCCAAAGGGCCCCGGGACTCTCTGAGCTCAGGATCTACCGAGGACCCGCCGCCTCGGCTCGCTAGTGAACATGCGGTACAGACCTCCTCCAGCCCCCTTTCCTCTCCCCATGGTCCTCCATCTCGCCCCTGATCCTTTTCCCTCTGTTCCCTGTGCCTAATGTAGCTTGGAGTAGGCATACCCACCTCAAGCCGAAGCTCCTCCGCTCGGGTCCGACGTCACCGCCATCCTCGTCATCTCCGGCGACCAACTCGAGCCCATTAGAACTGCGGCGCCTCCCTAGTCCCATTCCTAGATCAAGCTCGCCTCGCCGACGCCAGGAACACCACCAGTGAGCTCAACCTCCTCTGTCGAGAGGTAGAAGATGACCATGGGTGGGGCCCACGTGTCATCCCCTTGCCCCTCTCTCTCGCTGCCAGGACGGGCCCGCGTGCAGGCTCGAATTAAAACCTTCTGTGAGCGTACCCGTCGCCTGGGCTGCATTTCCCTTTGGGCCGACCCTGCTGGACGCTGCTGGCCCAAGAACATAGTGATCTTTTTCTTTTTCTTTATTTCTGGCATCTTGCAAAAATCCCTCAGAATTAAATAGAATCTTCTCCCCAATAATTCTTCCACCTAAATTCTTGCAATATTGTGTAGTAATTATTAGTGTCATTTGAAAAAAAATGAAACCATTTTCATGCACTGTTTATTTAGAAAACCTCTTTCTATGCATTTTAGCCACTGTTAAAAATAGTTTTGAGAACTTTTTACACTACAAATTCTTAGAAAAATATTTTTATTATTGTTTTTAGTATTTTACATAATGGGGTAACGTTTTAAAAGTAGATTTGGTGTACTATTTGTGTGATGATTCTTATTATTACCGTTATTTATCACCACGATAGATTGCGTTGTTGATGAGGGAATTGGACCCGAAGACTTTAAAGACTAGGAATACTTTGTTGAGCCAGGCAAGCAGCCCTTTGACCATGACTATGAAACCCTTTTATTGCATGGAATATAGCACATTGTTTGTTGATGATGATCATGATTGATGTTCTATCCCCTTCGGTGGGATGCCTCTGATACTTTACATTTGATACTTGCATTGTGCATGACCCTACCATCCTTATGAGGGTTGTGCGGGTGGGAGTAGATAGAAAGCTTAGTAGATGCTACACAAGTGGGATCGGGAATATGCCTGGTGATGGAGGCAAAATATTTCAAAGACTTTTCGAAAACCCCGTCGTTGCCACTAATGCCCAAGGGAGATGAAGTTGATCTAGGTAACCACTGGATAAAGAAGTGGTGTGCTGGAGCAAGTTGTTGTGTGTGTTTTAGAAAACGGGGAGATATAAGATTTGTTGACCATCCCTACCTTACATGTACAACCATGACATCCCTTTATGGGACGGGGCATTCTTGATTACTTTGATAGGTACTAGCATAGAGCCAGCACTACTAGTGGTGGGAGTGACATGGTCACTCTCGATATCGTGTCATGCTGGTAAGGACGATCATGCACTGTCTTTATAGGCACCAGGCACACCGTTGGTCCTTGCATGGTTGTTACTTGTGATGTACATCATGTGGGCTTGGTACCAATCGAGTGGACTCTTTGTTAATATCGTCAGGTGAAAGACAATGTTCGGGTACTTACCTCGGGTATGGACAATACCGCGAGTCGTGGCTTGACATAGAAGTTTCCTGAGTCCTGTGGGTAAAGTGTGCAAGCTCTGCAGATTGTAAAACTATTCGAATAGCCGTGTCCACGGTCATGGACAGTTGGAGCTCCTACTTAAACTATGTCCGATGTTTTCATAAACTTGGTGTGTGAGCGTGTGTGTGGATGACATAAGGATGATACTTGAGCTAAGTCAGATGACTTGGCACGATGATGAACATGATATGTTCAACCCCTGCTTATGATGATAACTATGACTTGTTCACATAAATACCTCTCAACATTTGATGCTTGCTTACTTAAGTTACTTGATCATGTCATTGCACTAAAAATTAGCTTTGTACAAAAAATTACATACTTAGTGCTATTTCATGCATTGTTATACCTTGTTCCAAAACTTGGGTTGCTTGCGAGTACATTCCAACTACTCATTGACTTGCCACTGGCTATCTAATTGGCCAGGCATGGAAGAGCATGAATATGGCGAAATGTTCGTTGGTGACGAACATGCGAACTAGGACGCTTCCCAGTCAAGAGGCTTGTAGGTTTAAGGCAGATGGCATGGGTTCATGCTTCCGATCAGGATTTCCGCTGCTTGTTCTTTTCAAGTGTTTGTCCCTTGCGGCCCTATCTATGTAATACTTGGCCTGGGTAGACTTTATTCGTGTAAGACGGTATGTAAGGATGTAAGACTCTTGTATTCTAGTTGTTGTATGTTCAGTGAGCATTGATACTGGTATCACTGTGCACGTGCATTCGGTGATCACGACTTACGTGTCAGGGTGCCGATTGAAAAGCGGCCTCGAACCACGAATTGAGTTTTCATAACTGGTTATTGTTGCCTTTCGTCAGAAAGGTTGTGATATAAAGGTATTGTTCACACTCGAGCGTTTGGCATTTGGGGTTAAACAATGTGTGTTTTGGAGACATGGTGTCGTCAAGGACCAAGTTGTAACCAGGCAAGCATAAAGGGAATTCGCCTCGCAAGACGAATATCTTGGATACATGAATCTGAAAAGACTATATACCTCGGCATTGGAGGCTAGTTTAGGGGCTACCGAGGGAGTTCGGGACTAAGGGGTACTCGGGTCGTCGACTCATCCCTCATGGGACGACTTGTTGGGCCGCTCTATAGAGGACCAAACTATGAGACGACCCCGTGTTCAGGAAGGAAAGCTCCAAAGATTGGCGTGATCTCCACGTCTTGAAGATGGGATCTACGCATCTATCCCCAATTGAAGGTCGTTTATGTGTAGCCCTAGGTACCCCTGGTGTCTATATAAACTAGAGGGTTCCATTCGTAGAGGTCAGGTTGACTCATCTAGGGTTTTAGCTGATACGATCTCGAGGTAGATCAACTCTGTAATTCTCATCCACATCAATATAATAAGGCGAGATGTAGGGTTTTACCTCCTCACATGGGCCCGAACCTGGGTCAACACTGTCTCCTTCATCCCCTGTTACCTATCGATCCAAGGTCCATTGCTCGGGACCCCCGACCCGAGATCTGCTAGTTTTGACACCGACAACAAGGTTGTCTAGTTTATGATAGTTATTGTCCCAGGAACTGTCCCACAACCACAAGGTCCTATAAGATGGCACCCTTAGAGCTAGCCTAACTTAAGAAACAAGTCAATGAGGCCTTCAAAAGGGGTTTCATCCGTCCTAGCTCTTCTCCTTGGGCTTGTCCCATCCTCTTTGTCAAGAAGAAGGATGGAATGGATAGGATGGTTGTAGCATACCGACCTGTCAACCTGGTAACCATAAACAACAAGTATCCGCTCCCCAGGTTCAATGAGCTGTATGATCAACTCGCTCGATCCTAAATATTTTCCAAGATGGATTTGAGGTTGGGCTACCATCAAATCAAAATCAAAAACCACTACTGGAATTAGAGGATTTTCCGTCTGCCAGTTCTTTACCGTCGGCTGGCACACGACAAAGAAGACCATTGTCGTCAATTTCCCGAAAACAAACGGGAAACAACTGACTGATGGAAAGATTATGTTTGCCATTAGTGAGTTCTTTGTCATCTGCCAGCAGACGGCACAGAGCCCCAAAGAAGATGGCAAATAGCCCACCTGGGCCACATTGGCCCGTGGGATTGGTTAGGTCAACTAGGTCGTCCGCCTTCTCTTTGCCGTCTACCTGGGGATCTTTGCTGTCCTTCAGCGGACGACAAAGAGGATGGGTATAACGGTCATTTTCCCTAACCCCCACTCTCTCTATCTCATTCTCTCTCTCTCTCTATCTATCTATCTCTTTGTCTCTCTCTCTTGCCCATGCCGCCCCTTTGCCCCCTGTCGCCTCGACGGCTGGCCGCCCCGTCGCTTGTCCAGCTCTGCTCCCACACCCCTATCCCTCCCAGTCATTCCTGCTCCTTGTCACTGGCCCTGCTCCGCGCCATCTCTGCCCCGGCCCTTGCCACCCTGGACCTCTCTTCTCCCTGTCCGTCCGTGTTGCCACATCGCCCAAGCCCGCGTCACCGCCCTGCCCCTCCAACGACAACCTCGGAGCCGCGGCACCTCCCCACGACGCCTTACCGTCTGCCCTACGCCAGCCCTCCTCCACCAGCCGTCAAGGAGAGATTTGTCTTCTTTTTTACTGTTCAGGCTTAGGTTAGTTAGTGTTTGGTTTAGGTTAGTGCTAGATTTAGGTTTAGGTTTAGGTTTCGATAATTAGAAGAAGAAGAAGAAAGATGAAAAAATAATAAGAAAGGAATAATAAGTAGAAGAAGCAAAAAAAAGGAACGAAGAAGAAGAAGAAGAAGAAGAAGAAGAAGAGAGGTCCAGAGTGGCCTATCGACGGATGGAGTATGAAGAGGAGGAGGAAGAGGTGAAGCGGCGGAGGAGCATGGAGGTGAAGGAGCAGGGGGTGGTGGCGGACCTCATTAGTAGCATCCTCGGAGAGGAGAGGAGAGGAGAGGCAGATATGAGAGGTCTTCGGAACCTTAAGAGATGGCATGCTGACCCAGCGATCGTGCGTCACCATGCCTGAGGATGCCCGGGGACGAGTGGGTTAGGGGGTTCCTTGGCGTCGATGGAACCTTAAATGATGGCTATTTAGGTTAGGGGTACCTTGGCATTGACGAAAGCCTAAATGACATCCATATCGGTTAGGGGTGCCTCAACGTCAACAAAACCCCGAATGACATATATTTCGGGTAGGGGTGCCTCTGCATGGACGGAACATTAAATAATATCAATTATGGTTACATCGTACCTCTGCGTCGATGGAACCCAAAATTACAGCTATTTAGGTTAGGGGTGCCTCGGCATCGATGGAACAATTAATGATAGCTATTTAGGTTAGCACGTGCCTCAGTGTCGACGGAAAAAACCCTAAAGGATAACTCTTCAGGTTAGGGGTTGTTGCGGGGAACGAGTATTGTGAATCGTTTTTTTACAAGGTGGCGGTGGCATCCTGCTATAAATATTTAGTTAGGTTGACAAAAAAACAATAATGATATGTTACTCGTCTTTGGATTTAAATGTGTAGTTGTTTCGTCGGTGCGAGGATCTGCTGTTTGATGGCCTCCCCTTGCGTTTGACGAGCTCCCATGCGTTCGTTGGTGAGCACAAATGACATTGCCTCCCCCTTAATTTTCTCTGTTCCGGTCTTTGTGCCGATGAAACTTGCTAGCTATAGGCGTCTTCAATCATTAGTATGCGTGACCAGTATGCATCTCCCGCTCGAAAGGGCGGCATCCATAAATATGCATGGCTTTGCATTTTTATAATTGCCATCCTTTCGAATTGTCCAATGTTATCCATGAATAGCCCGAGTATGTGTAGATTGGGTTCATTCTGGATCCAATGCAGAATTTCGTCAGTGCCTCCCTGTTGTTCTCTGGGTACACATCCTCTCCATTTATTGCCGAGACGTGTATCAAGAGAATAGCGGTGAGATGCTGCCAAAAAATTTTGTCGGATCCGGAGGAGAGCATGGTAAAACGAACCCAACCTACACATACTCGGGTGGGATTAGGACCTATCTTTACCAATTAGCGTGTAGGTTGCATGGGCGCAAAAAAATTGACAAACTTAATTAACTTATGAATATATATGATGAATTATATATATATATATTTATTATGTGTTTAGTAGGTAGGCAAGATGAGTGATCGTGCATGGATGTACACCGGTTACACTAGTCAGAAAGACATAACCAATGAATGGTTAACAAAAACAAAGGGGTTTGTGAGAGCTGCATTTGGAAATGTCAAGAGAAGAACCTGGTGCCCCTGTGTCCGATGCGACAACTTTCAAAAGAGGACAGAGGTTGAAATGAGTAAACACCTACATAAGTGGGGTTTTATGCCTGATTATACGATGTGGACAATTGATGGTGAGTCTATCCAACGTGCCGGAGCTGAGGTGGTTCATTGTCGAACCGACGAGCATGGTACCGGGATTGAAGACATGGTGCAAGACTTTGATGATGCTTAGGATTCGCACGATGAGATGGAGGAATCTGCAAAGGCCTTCTATGAAATGGAGGAGTCTGCAAAGGCCTTCTATGAAATGTGGGAGTCTTCAAAACATCCTATCCACGAGCACACTGAACTTTGTCATCTGGATGCCATCACGCAAGTAATGGCCCTGAAGGCTCAATTCAACATGCGTAGAGATTGCTACGATGCGATTATGACACTATTTGGAAGCTTTCTACCCAAAGCCCATGTAATGCCTACAAACCTGTATCAGTCGGACAAAATCCTCCGTGTACTTAAGATGCCATATGAGGAGATAGATGCCTGTGAGAATGGATGTGCCTTATTTAGGCTTGATTATGCGACTTGAACTATTGTCCCATTTGCAAGTCTTCTAGGTATGTTGTGGTAGACAACGGTATGGGTGAGAAGATTCAGACCAAAATCCCCATTAATGTTCTTTGGTATATGTCAATCATACCAAGACTTGAACATATTTTCATGGTCGAAGAGACGGCTAGACATATGACATGGCACAAATTGGGCAAAAGAACCGAACTAGATGCAGATGGGAATCAGATTTTGTACACACTTCAGAGCTTTTGCGTGGAAGCACCTCGATGCATTACATAAGGATAAAGCGGCAGATCCAAGGCATCCTTGAGTCGCCATCAGCACGGATGGGTTCAATGTGTTTGCTATGATGGCAACCCATACAGTTGTTGGCCTGTATTTGACATTCCACTCAATATGAATGTGTACATGCAGCCGCATAAGGATGAATGTGTACATGCAGTTGCTTAAGGATGAATTGCAAGAAGCTTGGGATAATGGAATCAAGACATACGATGCCGCTACAAAACAAAACTTCTCAATGCACGTGTGGTACATGTACTCGATGCATGACTTGTCGGCGTATGCCCTATTCGTTGGTTGGTGTGTGCATGGAAGGTTCTCATGCCCCACATGCAAGGCAACACTTGAGTACCATTGGTTGCAGGCGGGTACAAGTTTTCTTGCTTAGACTTGCATAGACAGTTCCTGAATCCTCGCCATAAGTTCATAAAAGACATGAAGAATTTCATGAAAGGTAGAGTTGTCAAAAACTCTACACCACATGCATTGACAGGCCACTAGACCCTGGATCAGTTAAACGCTCTCGAGCCTGATCTAGAGTGTCCAGGCTATTTAAAAGGGTAAAATTAGGAACACACCTGGATTCACAAGACATGCTTATGGGATCTGCCTTACTTCGAAGACCATCTTTGCCCACACAACATCGACATGATGCACACTGAAAAGAATATCACTAAGGCCCTTTTTGGTACATTGTTCGGCATAGAAGGAAAGTCAAAGGATAATCCTAAGGGTAGAGTCGATCAGGAGGCTCTGTGTGATAGACAGTTACAAAACATGCGACTACCAAAAGGAAAGTAAAACTGGACGAAGCCAAAGGCATGGTTCAATTTCGAAGGCCAGCTATGAGGAAAATGATCTTGTGGGTGAAACTGCAATTGATGTTCCCTGATGGGTATGCAGCGAATATAAAGAGGGGAGCAAGTCTTGAAAAATTGAAAATAGTTGGTCTCCATAGTCATGATTCGCACATATGGCTTGAGCGGGTAATGCCGGTGATGTTGCGTGGCTTTATCCCTTAGGATGAATGGCTAGTACTGGCAGCGCTGGGCTATTTCTCCCGTTCTCTTTGTGTGAAAGAACTATCGCCTAACATGCTAGCTGAAACGGAAGAGTTGGCATCGGAGTTGATCTGCAAGTTAGAGAAGATCTTTCCACTGGGCTTCTTTAATCCAATGCAACATTTGATTCTGCATCTCCCGACCGAGGAAAGATTGGGGGCCCCACAAAAAATCGATGGTGCTACGCAATGGAGAGGATGCACAAGACGCTTCGAGCAAAATGTAAAAATAAACATAGAAATCAAGCATCGATGGCCGAGGCATTCATTACTAAGGAGTTGGCAAACTTCGTGAGAACACCCTACGAGGCCAAAATGTGTCATTTGCATAATCTGAAGCCTCGGTACAATTTTGGAGAACCTAAAAAAGGTTGATCCTACCTCATCCTATTCAAAGGGAAGCTCGCACCAGTAGGTGCTTCGAAAGCAATAGCGTCGAATGTCACAGAATGGCGGACCATTTCGTTGTATATCTTCAACAACCTAACAGAAGTGCGGCTGTACATTGAGTAAGTTCTCGGTACATTGTTTCACAACTTATAATTCCTTGGAACAACTCTTATTCCCGAATTTTTGATACAGTCGATACGTTGCATGGAGTGGTGATCCCAAAGGATTCCATTGAAGAGTATGAGATTTTGGCAAAGCATGGAGGCGGCTATCTCGGTTTCATCTCTTAGTTCAAACAAACGGTAATTTCCATTAGACCATTTCATTCATTTGTCTAATTTGCGGATAATGTAACAATCCTTTCGTATTAAACTTGTAGACTAATTTATAGTCTATGGACGCCGAATTGAGACAAGTTGCCAATGGTTTTGACTATAAGGTACGACATCAACGGGTATCGCTTTCATACCTTTGGCAAAGATCTATATATGGCCGAACGAAAGTCTACATTTTTTTGTTTCTGTGTTATCAGTGAAAGAGGTATCAAGTATTATGGAAGTGTTGAAGCAATTTATGAACTTCTACTCTATGGTGAAAACCCACCAAACATTGTAGTCTTCAAAAAACCAATGGTTCCAGCCGAAGGAGACTAGAAGGACTCATGAACATATATGGCTGGTCAAAATAAAAAAACAACCATTTAGATGTTCCCGATGTCTATATTACGGCTCAACAGACGACCCAAGTTTTCTATCTACTGTGGCCTACTAAACTGATCCAAATCTGAATGGTTGGGATGTCGTTTGTGAAGTGCCTCCACATTTTAGACCACCTCCCCCAATGAAGAGGATTATGAACCTCACATTAACCCAGAAACATATGAAGGAGAATTTTTCAAGAAACACGTCTTTCCAAAAAACCCTTTCTAGAACCGCTCTACTTCACCCAAAACATTGAAGTGGACAGCGACAGTGAAGCCGACTTCATCCCTGAGCCGGACCAAGAAGAGCCCGAACAAGAAGAGGTTACTGCTGCGGATGACCTGTCAATGCTTGACTGGTTACACAAGGGAGGCCTTCCACATGTTGTTCCCAATGTTCCTGATGAGCATGACATTCATGATAGTGATGATGATGATGCATTTATTGATCGCGGAGCATATATGGATTATCAAGATTATTATTAGCTCATGTTAGGTACTCAATTTTTATTATCTACATAATGATGATACACTTAAATTATATACATATTATTATTCATGTCAGAATTCAATTTTTTATGTTGTACTAATTTTGTTTACTCTTTGTCATGGCAGGTGTTGAAAGATGGTGGGCGCGGATCAAGAGTGATATGTGGGTGGGAGGGGTACTTCCATTCCACCCCCAGACTCTTCGGATGTGCTCATGCTAGATGTTGATCCCTCGGCGGCTTCCAAAGAGGCACCTGAAGAGACTTACCCTTCTGCAGAGCCGGCGGCTGACGATATGATTCCTGAGAGTCCTCCGAAGGACCATTCCAAGCTGCCAAGCCCTGAAAAGGTTGATGATGAAACAACTACTCCGGATATCTTGATTACCAGTGTCGGCTTCAAATCTCCTCCACCTCATGTGCTAACAAAGCATAGTGAGCCAACTGAAACGTCCAAGAAATTGGAGTCTGAGCTCCCCGCACTAGAGAAGCTGACAACTAATGAACTTCATGCTGGTTATTTGAACCGTCTGTCCACAAGCCAGGACCTGGAGTTCAAGCTTGTCAATTTGATGAAGAAGAAATATGAGGTATTCTTCACTCTCCTTATACCCTTACGTAGCCCCCAAGAGCTGGGTTAATATTGGCTGATGAGAATCTGGGTCTTCAAAACCTGCTAGAAGTAGAAATACTTAGCCTGTAGGACTCAACTTATTTAGAAGTAATCACAAATCATCAATCGTAGCCCCCAAGGGCCGGCTCAAATTTGATAACATTGAGCCGGAGCTTTATTGAAGATAGCTATTAGAGCCAATTGTAGCCCCCAAGGACCGGCTCAATCTTGTTAAATTTGAGTCAGATCTTTCCTTGGAAACAACTTGAAAAGCCAATGTGTAGCCCCCAAGGGTCGGCTCAATCTTGTTAAATTTGAGTTGGATCTTTCCTTGGAAATAACATGAAAAGCCAATGTGTAGGCCCCAAGTTCTGGGTTAACTTGATAAAGATGATACAGAACTGCATTTTAATCTAGGAGATCAAATATACATTAGCCCCCAAGTGTCATGCATATTGCTTGCAGTCTATTTGAGACTTGTTGAATCTTTTAAAATTGTCCTCCTGACGACTCATTCCATATTTTGATATGTCATAGGAAGCTTTAAACGAAGCCGGGTCAGAAGTGGCCGGCTTACAGAATAATCTAGCCACGCAGCAAGCCGCCCGAAGTGAAGCTAATGAAAAATACTGGATCCTCTCCGAAGAATTGAGCAAGATCAAGGCCGACTTTGCAGCCTTCAAAGAGTCTGCTAAAACTGAACAAGCCGCCCCGAATCAACGGGTGGATGACACTGACCAATGGCTGATGATTATGTCAGATGAGCTGCAATCTTTGAAGCGCCACATTAAGAAGATGATAGCCGCCATATTTGGTAAGTATTTGAAAACTTAATAAAAATTGTTTATATGTATTTGTACTGGCGACTCATGACGAAGAACCCGTCTTGTGTAGGTTCAAGGAGCCGACAACTTGCTTCCGACAGCTTGCTGCCCCTGAAGGCTATTTACACTGACGGAACAACTTTACTGTGGAGCTGTATGTACTATCAACTTTGTACTCTACAAGGATACCACCCCTACAACTATCAAAGGGGTCATAGAGCTTCTTTCCACGCTGCCGAAACAAATTGTAGAGTTGAAGAAATCAGCCGCCCGATAGGGGGCTATCGCAGCCATAAGCCGGGCATTGGCCTTTGCTCCAGAGTTGACTCCGGCTGACATGATGGACGGGTTCCCTTCCAAAAAAAGATGATGGCTCCGATTTTACAGAGGCTGACTATACACGGTGTGTGAAGGCTTCCAAAGTCCTTGCCTCCGTGTTAGGAGAAGAAGTCAATTTGGAGAAATATCAGGTGGCTTACAGCGGTGGTCAAAAAAGAATCCGCGGCCCTCCCTTTGAGTCCAAGGACCTGATGCCTGCCCGCAGTAAGAACCTTTTTGCTTCTAAACTTGACCCATCCCCTTTCTTTGAAGAAGGAAACTTTTTCGCTTTAACACACTGCAACTGGGACTTGGAAAATCTTCAGATCAAGGAGGTCGAAGACCCAGAGCAGGGTGACCCGCCGACCAGTTAATGGAGTTGTGAACGCCTATTGATAAGTCAGCTCTTGTGACCCGCCATGAGCGGTGTAAAACACTTAAAATATTTTTGGTCTCTACAGAGAGCATACGTAATAGGCTTGTAGTAACTTTGCCTTTGCCTGAACTGTGCCATCGTGCACATCAATAGTCCGGCTTAATATATATATCATATCGGATGCTTTACCGACTCTTGGCATCTTAATTGACCTGCAAGAATAGATGTATCCTAACATTATTAGGAGGGCGGCTTAAAAGCATAAACCAAAGATGATATATCTTCCTAACATGTGTTTTCAACAACGGCCCATGTACTATTTCTACTAGGCTGACTCGCCACTTATCCGACAGGTCACCTAGCAGAGTAGCATTAGTCTTATAGGCAGGTTTCACCCTGTTTAGCTGAAGAGCCGATCAAGAGGGTGTGTAAGCTACACTCGGCGGGTGGGAAGCCCCCAAGTGACCTTTGTTGATGGAGTCAACTGTTTGGCTTGAGAGCTGACCGATAGGGTCTGATAAGCTACACCCGGAGGGTGGGAAGCCCCCTTGGACGATCGTGTTGACGGAGTCAACTTTTTGGCTTGAGAGCCGACCGATAGGGTTTTATAAGCTACCCCCGGAGGGTGGGAAGCCCCCTAGACGATCATGTTGACGGAGTCAACTTTTTGGCTTAAGAGCGAACCGATAGGGTCTGATAAGCTACACCCGAAGGGTGGGAAGCCCCCTGGACGGTCATGTTTGGATCTTTCTTGCATGGACGAAGATATGCGAAACGACAGAGGCCCCGGTTGGCAGGGATGCCAATTTTATTCATATATAACTATGATATGTACAATGATAGTGTACAATGTCGAGTCTCACTAACTTAAGTATAGTACGGCCGCAGATGCGCTATGTTCCACGGCCGACGGGTCTCCTGACCTGAGGTATCTGAATCGTCTCGGATGTCAATGAGATAATACGACCCGTTGTTGAGATTTCTGCTGACCACGAACGGTCCTTCCCATGGAGGAGATAGCTTATGCATATTTGTCTGGTCTTGGATCAGCCGCAACACTAAGTCGCCTTCTTGAAATGTCCGGGTCTTGACTCTGCGGCTTTGATAGCGGCGCAGGTCTTGCTGATAAATCGTTGAACAAGCAGCCGCAAGTTCTCGTTCCTCCTCCAAGGCATCCAACGCATCTTGGCATGCCGTCTCATTATCCATCTCAACGTATGCCGCCACTCGTGGCGAGTCATGCCGGATGTCACTTGGTAACACGACCTCTGCACCGTAAACCATGAAGAAAGGTGTATAACATGTTGATCTGGTGGGGGTGGTCCTGATGATCCATAAGACGGACGGTAATTCCTCCACCCAACAACCCGGCATTCGCTGCAAAGGAACCATAAGTCGGGGCTTGATATCTCTCAGGATTTCTTGGTTAGCATGCTCTACCTGACCGTTGGACTGTGGATTTGCAACCGCTGAAACATCAAGCCGGATGTGCTCCATGTCGCAGAACGTTTTCATAGCCCCCTTGGATAGGTTCGTGCCGTTGTCCGTGATGATGTTGTGAGTGTAACCAAAATGGTAGATCAGCTTTTTGATAAACTGAACTGTTGTCGCCGCGTCACACTTGCTGACCGGCTCAGGCTCTACTCACTTGGTAAACTTATCGACCGCCACCAAGAGATGCGTCTTCTTGTCCTTGGATCTCTTGAAAGGCCAAACCATATCGAGCCCCCAGACTGCAAACGGCCAAGTAATTGGTATCATGCGCAATTCTTGAGCCGAAACATGAGCATGCCGGCCGATCCTCTGCATCCTTGTGAGCCGTCAACTAGAAGAAACCATGCCGGAAAGCCTTGGCCACCAGAGATTTTGAACTGGTGTGATATCCGCAATCACCAGCATGAATTTCATTTAAGATTTCCTTACCCTCCTCTGGTGAGACACAACGTTGAAACACTCCGGTGACGCTACACTTGCGTAACTCGCCATTGACTATCTTCATGGATTTAGACCGTCGGGTGATCTGTCTGGCCAGATTTTCATCATGAGGTAACTCGCCTTGAGTCAAATTTGCCAAGTAAGGCACAGTCCAATCCGGAATAGAGCCGCCACCAATTGTCCCTCTGGGTGAGGAACAGCCAAATCTTCCTCTGAGGGTAATTTGACAGTTGGGTGATGTAAGACGTCTAGAAAGATATTGGGCGGCACCAGCTGAGAGCCTAACCTTGATAGGGCATTAGTCGACTCGTTGTTGCGATGATCAATGTGATCCACCTGATAACCCTTGAAGTGATCAGCAATGACATCCATCGCCTGATGATAAGTCGCCATCCGCGGATCCTTGGAATCCCAAGTGCCTGAAACTTGCTGAGCCACAAGATCTGAGTCGCCAAAGCACCTTACCCGGCTTAAGTTCATCTCCTTAGCTACCCTGAGGCCATGAAGCAGGGCTTCATATTCAGCTGCATTATTAGTGCAAGGGAACATCAGCTAGAGCACCTAATAGAACTTATCACCTTTGGGAGACGTTAAAACAACCCCTGCCCCTGATCCTTCCAGCTGCTTGGATCTATAAAAGTGTATTGTCTACTATGTGTTATCCGACTTTTGTTCGGGTGCCTAACACTCTGTCCAGTCATTTATGAAATCCACAAGGGCTTGAGATTTGACAGCCGTACGAGGTACATATTTCAGATTGAGAGGTCCCAGCTCCAGTGCCCACTTATCAATCCTACCAGTGGCTTCTCTATTTTGAATTATGTCTCCCAATTGAGCTGAGCTGACCACGGTGATCTAGTGTCCTAAGAAGTAATGCTTTAACTTGCGGTTGGCCCTGAACACCCCATACACTAGCTTCTGCCAATGTGGATATCTCTGCTTGGACTCTGTCAGGACCTTACTGATATAATAAATCAGCCTCTGAACCGGATATTCTTGCCCTGCCTCCTTGCCCTCGACCACAATTGCAGCACTGACAACCCTGTTGTTAGCCGCCACATATAGGAGCAAGGGCTCTTTCTCAGCCGGAGCGGCTAAAACCGGCGACTCAGTGAGCTGCTTCTTGAGTGCCTCAAATGCTTCACCCGCCACCGTACTCGAGACAAAATTGTCTGTCTTTTTCATCATCTGATATAGAGGGACGACCTTCTCACCACGGCGGTTTATAAACCGGCTCAACGTGGCGATCCTCCCTACCAGGCATTGAACATCATTGATGCAAGCCGGCTCAGCCAGGGAGGTGATAGCCTTGATTTTATCTGGGTTAGCTTGAATACCATGCCCAGAGACCAGAAATCCCAAGAGCCTGCCAGCCGGAACACCAAAGACGCACTTTGCCGGGTTAAGCATCATCTTATAGACCCGCAAATTGTCAAAGGTTTCTTTTAAATCGTCAAGCAGAGTCTCCTTCTTCCTTGACTTGATCACAATATCATCCACATAAGCATCAACGTTGCGCCCAATCTAGTTGTGAAGACAATTCTGCACACAACGCTGATAAGTTGACTGGGCACTCTTCAGCCCGAAAGGCATAGACATGTAGCAGAATGGCCCAAAAAGGTGTGAGGAAAGTCGTCTTCTCTTGGTCCTTAACCGCCATCTTGATCTGATGATATCCCGAATAAGCATCCAGGAAGCATAAACTTTCGCAACCCGTCGTAGCATCAATGAATTGATCAATACGAGGGAGAGCAAAAGGATCAGCCAGACAGGCCTTGTTAAGATCCGTATAGTCCACGCACACACACCATGTGCCGTTCTTCTTGAGAACAAGCACTGGGTTAGCAAGCCACTCTGGGTGAAAAACCTCAACGATGAAATCCGCCACTAAGAGCCGGGCGACCTCTTCCCCGATGGCCTTGCGTATCTCCTCGTTGAACTGCCACAGAAATTGCTTGACATGTTTAAATTTAGGGTCCACATAAAGGTTGTACTCAGCGAACTCTCTCGACACACCCGGCATGTCAGAAGGCTTCCATGCGAAGATATCCCGATTCTCACGGATGAACTCGATGAGCGCGCTTTCCTATTTGGGATCCATATTAGCCCCAATAGTGAACTATTTAGATGAGTCACCTGGAGTAAAATCCACTGCCTTGGTATCATCCGCCAAAAATTTGAGGGGCCGCTCAACGTCCATGGTAGGCTTGTTCAGCGGGGTCATATCCTCCGGGTCAACATTTTCCTTATAGAACTTGAGTTCTGCCTCAGCACAACTGGATTCCGCATAAGCCACGTCCCTGGCACTCAATAGCCGTATTCCGATCACCATAAACAGTAATTGTGCCTTTAACCCGGGCATCTTGAGCTGTAAGTAGACATAACAGGGCCTAGCCATGAACTTGGAATAAGTCGGCCTCCCAAACAATGCATGATAAGGGCTCTTGATCTTTACCACTTCAAAGCATGAGGACTCCACCCTGTAGTTGTACTCGTCACCAAAGGCGACTTCCAAAGAAATCCTGCCCACCGGGTAAGCTGACTTGCCCGGTACTACACCATGAAAAACTGTTGATGAGGGCTTAAGGTCTTTATCAAGTAGCTTCATCCACCGGAACGTATCATAATACAGGATATTGATGCTACTACCACCATCCATGAGTACCTTATTCACCATATATCCTCCCACTTGGGGGGCAACTACCAGGGCTAGCCGTCCCGGGTCATCAACACGCGGCAGGTGATCTTCCCAGCTCCACGTTATGTCATACTCAGACCACTTCAGATATTGTGGCAGAGCCGGCGCGATTACGTTAACCGCTCGCTTGCGCATTTTCTGATCCCGAGTGTTAAGGTTGGTCGTAAAAACATGATATTTGCCCGAACTG
Source organism: Hordeum marinum (assembly GCA_022496015.1). Taxonomy (NCBI): domain Eukaryota; kingdom Viridiplantae; phylum Streptophyta; class Magnoliopsida; order Poales; family Poaceae; genus Hordeum; species Hordeum marinum. The sequence goes on from CM039673.1 coordinate 255,595,958, forward strand.
AGCTTCTTTGGATTACTCTGATAGCTAGATTGATTATGCTATTGTTGTTGCTGATTGTTGTTACTAGAGTGCTGAGGATGTCCTCCTTGGTTGCCCTGGACATGATGATCGGACCCTGAGCCGCCAGACCCAAATCCGGCTCCTGACCCGCCTGGTCCTGACCCGCCGGGCGGGCCACCACCATGGTTGTTGTGCTGTTGCATGTTGTAGTTCTTGAACTTCTGCATGATGTGGCAATTACCCCATGTGTGCCCCGCAACTCTATCGGGCCGGTTGTGCTCCGGACAGGGTTTTTTGAGCATTTCCTCCAAATTGAAAGGAGTCTTATTTTTACTAAAAGGCGGTCTAAACTCCCCATTGCCCTTGGGATTATTCTGGCCGGTGCTGGTATTGGCCACCAGTTCTGACCCGCCATCCGAGTTCTTCCGCTTGCCCTGGTTACCATTACCTGCCGCACCCTTGCCCTGATTGTTCTTTTTACCTTGACCAGTCTTCTCCTCATCAGAACCTGGATCCTTCATGTTATCAGACTCGGCATACTTTGTGAGAGCCACCATGAGATCTCCCATGTCCTAACATGTACGCTTGAGCCGGCTGAGCTTCTGCTTCAGAGGGACGAAGTGATAGTTCTTCTCTAGGATCAGCACCGCTTGAGCCGTCGTGATCTGCTCAGATGAGTGGATGATGGTCAATACCCACCAGATCCAATGAGGAGCCGACTCATTCTCCTGCTGGACACAATGATCGAGATCCACAATCGTCATAGGCTGTTTGCAAGTCCCTTGAAAGTTTTTGATGAACCTTGCTCTCAACTCAGCCCATGAATTAATGGTATTGGGTGGCAAACCCTTTAACCACGTGCGAGACGGACCTTCAAGCATCATGATGAAATATTTAGCACACACCACATCATTGACATCCAACATCTCCATAACCAGCTCATAGCTTTCAATCTAGGCCTCCAAAGGTAAGTTGGTAGCTTAATTCGGGACTTTGCGAGGTCCTTTGAAATCGTTCGGCAACCGCTAGTTCCGCAGAGCCGGTGCTAAACATGGTACTCCCACGGCCATAGTGGTCACTCTCCTACTACCAAGACAGAGGGTGCGGGTTCTTGGTGAGACGTCGTGGCCAAGGATGCCGCCTCTTGCTGGTTTCTTGCCCGGTTTATGAGTGCATGTGCATCTAGAGCCGCCCGATCATCCCTTGGATCCCCCCGGTGCCGATTGCTACTAGAAACCGCTGGCGACTCATAGCGTCGGCTAAAGCTGCGGCTGGGGAGGGTGGTTGAATGAACGCGGCTCCAGCTGTAAGCATATTTCTCTTGCTGGGCCATCATCGTCCGAAGGTACCCAATGGCGTTCCATACCTCTTCTGCAAAAGGCGCCTTATCTGGAATAGGGATTGTTTCAAGCCGGGTGGCCGTGGCCACCATGTTCTCTGCCGGGTTGGAATAATGGCCCACCGGCGTTGGAAAGACCACTGGTGAGGCCTGGTTTCGTCGAGGCGGGTTAAGCTGCTGTCGAGCCGCCAGCCGACTTCCAGGCGCATCCGACGCCCGTCCCGTTCCTGGTGTATTAAAGAGATTCCTAGCCTCATAATGTTCTGGTAAGCGGGATTGATGCCTCATCCAATGCACTGCAGGAGCCGATTGCTTTTCTAGCTCAAGGCGGAAAGCATTCGTGTGAAGGCGTTCTGCCTCCACCTCCATTTGAACTTTTAACTCAGCTATCCTCTATTGATCCTCCGCCACCCGGTCCTTGAGTCTGACGATCTCCAAGTTCCGAGCGGCTTGATTATCTGGCATGACTTCGGTAGCCATCAGGGTTGCGAGCTCGTTCATCAGATCCAGAAGAACTTGAGCCGGTGGCGGTAGCGGGTCAGTTCTCATGTTTATTTCTCTCGCGGTTGTGCTGCTCGTGCCTGGGGCTGACCCCGCCATGAACACGGCCGCATGAACCGGCAGCCCAAGATCATCCAGCTCGGACCGTTCCAACTCAGGGTAAGGCTCGTCGTATCCCCTGAGCCCACCGTTGTGAAGCTGGTAGATCGACTCTGCGTCTCCGCTCGAAGATCCATCCTCTAAATAGACAAGGGTCTCCTGCGAAGTAGAAGTTTCAAGATCCATACCTTGAGTAAAGCCCACGAAGACGTGCTTCTGGCCCGGGTTAACGCGGACGGGTCGCACATATTGGGCGGGTTATGCATGCTGAGCCGGCTCGACGATGTTGGTGCAGACGTCCGGCCCTGGTGTAGATCCGTCAACCTTGCCGATGAAGACTTGGATTCCACCGAAGGGAACCCAGAATCCATATTCGACAGAATCGGCCTCATGACACCAGCCGACATCGTCGATGTAGAGCCGGCTGCGGCGACTCTTGCTCATCCTTCCGACCACGTATGCATCAAACCCTAGGAGAGAGCCCTTTGAGAACTCAAGACCACCGAGTGCAGGCCCCATGGTGGGCGCCAACTGTCGTGGTTTTGTCATGGCAGATGTCCGGGTGAGCGGACTTGGATTAGAGGCCATCGCTAAGGTGATGGACTCAAAGGGGTTGATTGTGACAAAGGATACGAGTAACCCAGGTTCGACCCCTCAAGTCGAGGTAACAACCTACGTCTTTCTTGTGTTTGTATTGCTTGGAGTATCGATTACAAGGGAGCTGATTGTTTGACCTAGTTCTCGATAGTTGATCTCTCCTTTAAGTCGCCTCGGGTCTCGCCTTTTTATAGGAGGTGAAGACCATGGGTCATACAAATCCTAACCGACTCTTACTATGTGTCTAAGTCTATCTCTACATTGTCTTGCCTTCCTGAGCAATTTGTCTCCAGGCGGCTCACCCGCTTGGGTCTTCATACCTTCTCCGTCTAGGCCATGTCCCGGCCCATCTTGTCAAGCCACCCAACGTCTTGGGCTTAAGTCTTCACGCCCCAGCCTTGGGCTGGTGTACGAGACGCCAGGTGTGACCCAGAGCCTCAGGGGCAGGTCTCACCATGGGGTTATCTCCCCAACACCTGCTTCTCTTGCGCTTGCTGCTCTGCCTTCTTCTTCACTGGCGCACATTGGGGCACACTATCAAGTGGTGTTCAACCACATCCCTCGGAACACCCACCAGATCGGACGTGTCCCACAAAACACGTTCTTGTCCGCGCAGAGGAAGTCGACCAACGCCTTCTCCTATTCCGAGGGAAGGCTGATACCATTGGTGAAGGTGGGGCCCGATCTCCCATCGTTCATGGGCGCAGCCTCCAGAGCCTGCATGGTGCCCTCAGTGTAGGGGCACGAGGCCAGTCCGGCCTTGTAGGTGAGATTATGGGCTTGAACTGCGTCCTTGGTGTCTCTGGCCATAGTGATGATTCCGCTGCTCCCAGGCATCTTGATGACGTTGTAACCTGGGTACGTCGCCCCAATGAACTTAGCAAGGGCCGGATACCCTAGGATGATATTGTATGGGAGGCTGATGCAAGCCACGACGAAGTCGATCAGCTAGGTGTGGTAATTATTGCAAGTGCGGAAAGTGACGGGGAGGCGCACCTGCCCCAAGGGGGGTGGAGACCCTGGCCACCCCTGAAAAGGACGTGGTGGGCGCGAGCTGGTCATAGGGCACCTAGAGCATCTCGAATGCCTTGATAGAGAGGATGTTGATCCCAGCGCCACCATCGATGAGGGTCTTGGTAACTGCGACGTTGCTGATGGTGGGGGTGCATAGCATGGGGAGTGCATCGGCGATGACCGTAGTCCTGGGATGGTCCCTGTAGTCGAAGATGATGTTGGTCTCCGGCCTCGCCCTGCCCCGCATGGGCCTCACGCCGCGGATGTGCTGCACCCGCCTGGCAAAGAAGCTGCTTGATGTGGCGGCCGGACCCGGGAGCCCGCAACCCGCCGAGGATGCATGTGACCGCGTGAGGCCTGGTGGCCGTGAAATGCGCGATCAACCGACCGCAAGGCTCCTTACGTGCCATGAGTAGCATAGCCTACTTGCTCGCCAGCCCGTGGCGAGTGTGAGGAGAAGACGCTGTGGCGGGAGTGAGAGACAGAGTAGCAATGCAGCCATCATGCCGCATGGAGGATGGCAACGACGAGTCCCATTCCTCGTGAGTAGCTAGGTCAGTGGCAGCGTTAGCTGTAGGAGAGGCGGAGCGGTGCGGGGCCCTGCGACCAGTGGGCGCCGTCAGGGTGATGCGAGCAGCCCGGTGCTGAGCGCGGGTTCGGCGGGCGTCAGCTATGGAAGCCAGGAAGCGGAGACGAAACGAAGCGGAACTGGAGGGAGGATCATGACACGCCCCTACCTGGCGCGCCAAATATCGGAATCAGGGCTCCGCAGACCCAACAAGGTTCGAACTCTAGGGCGTGTTGAAGATCTCAACCAGCTCAAAGTCTCAAGATCGTCACCCTGCTGCTGAGCCTCGTCGAGTGCGTGCGAGCGGGTAACAAGATGTACACATACATTTACCCAGGTTCGGGCCACCTTGCGGTGTAAAACTCTACTCCTGATTTTGGTGGATTGGGATCACGAGGAGGATGGGGATGAAGTACTAAAGTGGTTGAGCGACCTCACAAGGGCTCTGGGTGAGGATGAATTGGTCCCTCTCTACGGTGGAGGCTAGTCCCAATTTATAGTGGCCTTGGTCCTCTTCCAATATCGCACTTGCGGGAAGGGATCCTACAATAGCCAAATTTGAAAGGGGACAAGAGGTAGAGCTTATCCTGACTAAAGATGGTCTTCGCCTGCAAAGTTTTGGGGTGTGATGCAGAGATGGGCTCACCGACGACATCCGTCCTGCCGAGCTCGTGGTCTTAGTCTTGTTTCACTAGAAGGGAAAGCGTTGGTGGGCTTCCTCGGGAACCTACGCCTACCCTTGCTCCCTTGGTACCGAAGAGGAAACTGTCCTCCCTAGGCCCGCTGGCCCACCTGGCCTTTATCATCATGGCTCACATCATCTTAGCCTCATGAGGCCAGGTATCTGCATAGGAAACTCCGATCCTCGGGAGGTAGTCTTAGGAGGCCACTCCCCTGGAGATCTTGGCGTTGTTCGCCTCACGAGGGTCTTGACTTGGGGGGGCTTACCATTAGGACGTATCGGGCCGTCGAAGTGGGCACGCCTCGGGCCGCAGGCAGGCAGATCTGGGTACCCTCGATCCCAGAATGCCGATAGTTTCCTTGATTTGATTTGTCGGCATAGCGCTCAAATTTGTCTTTACTAACTTAGGTGCCCTCAAGATGGTGTGTGGATAAGATGGATAGTTGGGAGGCATTGGTGGATGAGTGTTTCTTAGACGAATTGCTAGCCGTCCATAGCAATGCCAAGGACCGGCGTGCCAAAATGGTTGGTCTGTCACACCATCAAGGCAGCGCCAACTTATATCATTTCGTGCGGAACTAGGTATGTGGTTCACATCATGATTCATGCAATCCATTCTTGATGATAGCTTGAGCCCTTTACTAATACTTTGTTCCTATATTTTAGGTGCAACATAATAACACGAAGGTGCCAGAGGTGTACGACCTCTATGCCAAGGCCCAGACTGCCTCGTACAAGAAGGTCAAGTCATTCTCTGAGTCTGACCTCAATCATCCCAAGAACTTCACCAACATCTCTTCCCACGACAATATCGTGAGGTGCAGAGATGAGGGGAAGGCGAGGAAAGGGGAGGACTTCAACACGAGCTAGCATCATATTGATCCAGAGCTGGTGATGATAGCTAGCGGTAGGAGGCCCCATGGCTCGATAGCCGTTGGAGATGGATTTAAATGTTGTCCTTGCATTCTCCAGGAGATCAAGGCGTGTAAAACGAGCTCATGTTCTAAGATAAGTCCTCGTCCACGTCCATTCAAGCTCGCCATCGAGGTTAGTTATACAGACTCCGATATCTTTCCTCCATCACATTGTGTGTGCGAACAAAGATGGTTACAATGCTAACGAGGAGTTGTGTTTTAGGCTGCTCTTGAGAAAGAGATAGAGGCAACTCAGGCACTTTTGGAAGATAGGGACAGGCAGGCGGCTGAGAAGGAAAGGGAGTTGGAGGAGAGGACAGCTAGGTTGTTGGAGGAGGAGAGGGCACGGAATGACTCGGCTCATCGGGCCATGTACAAGCTTCTCATGGTAAGTTTCTTTTGCATATTAGCCAAATCATGCACGTGATGTTTGTTTCATTACAAAGTAATATGACTGACTTGTCAAAACCAAATGTGTAGTCTATGTGCAAGAAGACCGGTCAGACCCCTCCGCCGACGCCAGTCATTGCTCTAGGGACCACAGTGAGTTTCATTTGAATGGTCATTAGTTAGTAGTCTTAACATTTGAGTATCATCATGCTAACGAGATGTTACAAATGATCTTTGGTGCAGCGTAACTCCAGACAAGCATCGCACGAACCTTCTCCATGTGTAACCAATACGGGCAACCCCGGTGCTTCACCTCCGTGATGACGGTATGTTTTCCCTAGTGTTTTGCTTCCAAATGCATAATGACCTATACTTAGCTTATTTAGTTCATTTAAGACATAATTAGCTTACTTAGGTCAAAAATGGCATAATAACCTTGGTTAGCTCTAAAATGACCTATACTTAGCTTATTTTCCTCCTAACTGACATAATAAGCTTACTTAGCTCCAAAATGACCTATTTTATCTAAGTTGGCTCTAAAATGACCTATACTTAGCTTATTTTCCTCCTAAATGACATAGCAAGCTTACTTAGGTCCAAAATGACCTATTTTACCTAAGTTAGCTCTAAAATGACCTATACTTACCTTTGTTTCCTCCAAAATGACATAATAAGCCCACTTAGCTCCAAAATGACCTATTTTGCCTAAGTTAGCTCTAAAATGACCTATACTTAGCTTTGTTTTCTTCACACTGACATAATAATCTTACTTAACTCAAAAATGGCATAATTACCTAGGTTAGTACAATAATGACATGTACTTAGCTTACTTATTTCAAAAATGGCATAATTAGCTTACTTAGGTCAAAAATGACATAATAGCCTTGCTAACCTCATAAATGTCATATACTTACCTTGATTTCTTCCAAAATGACACAATAAGCTTAGTTAGGTAAAAAATGGCATAATTACCTAGGTTAGCTCTCAAATGAGACAAATAAGCAATAAGAAGAACAAAACAAGAGGAGAAAGAGAATAAAAATACTCTTAATTGTTCTTCTTTTTTCTCTTCTTTTTCTTCTTTTTCTTCTTCTTCTTCTTCTAGATCTTCTTCTTCTAACTTTCTTATTTCTGATTTTGCAGATTTGATTCACTACACGAAAGCTTGCATTGATTGAGTGCTTGTGTTTAGTTATTATTTTGATTTTATATCGATGAACAATGTCAAACTTGCTACATATGGATGAAACTATTGTAATATGGATGAAACTATGTATGGCTAGATGAAACTATAGTAATATGGTGAAACCTACACTTTTGGTTTGGTATGTTTGTCGGATGATCATATCCATATGGAAGGTATATAGTTTCTGTGAAATATATATATATATATATATAGAGAGAGAGAGAGAAAGAGGGGCACTATTCTAATCCTAGGATTAGAATAACTATTTGGATCACGTCACACCCTATATAGGGCACGCGGACGTCCTCCGAAAGCCACGGCAAAAAAAACATGCCCACTCCCACTAGTCCACCACCTCCTCCCCGATCGCCAACCTCCCAAATCCCCAATCGCCCCCTGCCCCAACCACTGTGGCGTCGGCCCGGCTTCCGATCACCGTCACGACACCATCCCACCCGACGCGCCGCTATCGCGGCTCCTCACTAGCTCCCGCCGAAATGCCGCTCTGTCTCCCACCGAGATCACCCTCACCCCGGATCCTGGCTAGTCCAGCCGCCGCACCACCGCCGGCACTGGCCCGGCCCCACCCGCAACACCAACAACAGCCCCTCCTCCGCTAGCAAGCCACCGCCCCCAGCCCCCAACGAGCTGCCGCCCTGCCCTTCTTCTCGGATCCACCGTAATTCGGGCGATAGGCAACCCTCCCTCTCCCAGAACGGCCCGGCCTAGCAAAGCAGGCCCCGTGCCCCACTACCAGCCCCAGCGATGAGCTTCATGCTATCATGCCCCACCCTATCTCCGACCTCATCATGCGCCATCGTGCCTCCTGCCGGGAGCAGTGGGAGCGTCCTCCTCCAGCGACAAAACTCCTGTGAGTGACCTTCCTCGACAAATCACATTGACCTGCACAAGTCCTTCCTCTCCTCCGTCCTATGCTCCAGGGAACCAGGTTCAGGATGCAAAAAAAGCATTGACGGTGATCTTCTAAGGAGACCTGCCCCAACAGGAAACTCTCTCTCTCTCTCAGCTACTTATGAACACCATGCCTGATGTAGGCGCTGATATTGTGGATTCATTGTGGTGGCTTGTGCAGCCCCAATGATGGCAGAGACGGAATCTGAAGTTAACTGAAGTCCAACTCTTGCATTGAACAAGGTCCATCTAATTCATGGAAACATAATATGTAATTACCTGAAAAAGTTGTTTGGAAAAATAACATGAATGTTCATGACAGACATATCCATATAGAGAAGTTCAAATATTACTGGCCCAGTGGGTTCATGTATTACTTCACAAAAAAACTTGCTATAAGTTCACTTGGCCAGCCCAGGAAAGTTCAAAAAATCATTGTAAAGTAGGTTCATCATGTATTTAGATGTGCAAAAACACATAAAAATGACCAGAAGTAGGTTCACTACATTAGTATTTTCATTACTAATGCGAAAAAAAGAGAAGTTCAAATTCAAGATTGCCATAAGTTCATGTACCGCATGGTGTGTGTTTTCCTAAAAGAAAATAGAAATAGAAAGTTAAATTAGAAAAATTTAGTTGCAAGAAGTTTAGGTGCTCGGCACAGGAAAGTTCAAAACTTGTTGTGAGAGTGATAATTGACATGGTATATCATTTGTGCAACTCCGATGAACAGGTGAGAAATTACGAACAAAAATACGTGGTAGAAGTTCAAAGGGAAAACACTGGGAAGTTCAACTACTACACGGAATGCATTTCAATGAGAATAAAATGAATAAAAAACTAAAAGCCTAAGAGATTTGTTGCAAGAAGTTCACGTGCTCCTCCCAGAGCAGTTCGAGAACTCTAGTGTGAGTATGCTAAAAGACAAATGGGTGAGAAATTACAAACAAAAATACATGACAGAAGTTCAACGTGGAAACAGCAGGAAGTTCAACCACTACGTCAAATGAATTTTGGATGAAAATCTTTTAAACTGTCGCGAGTATGAAAAAAATGATCAAGACGGAAAAGTTGTGTGTTTACAACAACTTTCCATCGGTATATCACTTGCTCAATTCCGATGAGTGGATGGAGAGCTACGAGAGAAAAACAATACATGAAGAAAAAGAGTGAAGTTGAGGTAGACGTGACGATGAAGTTCAAGTTCCTCATGCGGTGCATTTTCAAAGACTCTGGTTCACGATAAAAAAACACAAAGAAGATCAAATAAAAAAGTTAGAATGGTTCAATGTCTATAAAAAACTCAGATTTTTTTCATTACTAATGCGAAACAAAAACAAGTTCAAATTCATAACTGCTAGAAGTTCACGTACTGCATGGTGTGTGTTTTCAAAAAAGAAAATAGAATAGAAAGTTAAAGTATGAAAATTTAGTTGCAAGAAGTTCAGGTGCTCGGCACGGGAAAGTTCAAAACTTGTTGTGAGGGTGGTAACTGGCATGGTGTATCATTTGTGCAACTCCGATGAACGGGTGAGAAATTACGAACAAAAACACATGGTAGAAGTTCAAAGTGAAAACACCGGGAAGTTCAACTACTACGCGGAATGCATTTCAAATGAGAATAAAACGAATAAAAAACTAAAAGCCTAAAAGATTTGTTGCAAGCAGTTCACATGCTCCTCCCGGTGCAGTTCCAGATCTCTAGTGCAAGTACGCTAAAAGACAAATGGGTGAGAAATTAGAAACAAAAATACGTGACAGAAGTTCAAAGTGGAAACACTAGAAAGTTCAACTACTAAGCTAAATGAATTTCTGTTGAATATCTTTTAAATCGTCTCGAGTATGAAAAAAATGATCAAGACGGGAAAGTTGCATGTTTACAGCAGCTTTCCATCGGTATATCACTTGCTCAATTCCGGTGAGTAGATGGAGAGCTACGAGCAAAAAATAGTACGTGAAGAAACATAGTGAAGTTTAGGTAGACACTACAGGAATCTGAGAATTTGCCGTCCACTATGGCTGACGGCAAAGGGGGGAAACATGGATGGCAAAGGCTTTGTCGTCAGTCAGTTGACGGCAAACTAGACGGCAAAAAATAATCCGGTGAAGAGGTTATTTGCCGTCTGCTTTTTGTAAGGCGGACGGCAAAGAATCTTTGCCATGAGGGGCGGACGGCAAATAAAATGAGACGGCAGATCGACAGGCTGTCCCGTTAAGTTCTAACGGCAGGCTTCTCCTCTTTGTCGTCTGCCCTTACCCCTCTTTGCCGTCTGCCCCCTCATGGCAAAGGGGCACCCATCCCCTCTCCCTCACCCCTTTGTCGTCTGCCCTCAGGGCTTTGCCGTCTGCCCTTACCCCCCTTTATCGTCTGCCCCCTCATGGCAAAGGGCGCACCCAGCCCCTCTCCCTCATCCCTTTGTCGTCTGCCCTCACGGCTTTGCCGTTTGCCCTCACCCCTTTGCCATGAGGGGGCAGACGGCAAGGGGGCACCCAGCCTTTCTTCCTCACCCCTTTGCCGTCTGCCCCCTCATGGCAAAGGCTCAAAACAGCCCCCTCACCAATTTTATTTTCTATTATATCCGGCAATTTTCACAATAATCAGGATATATATATATTTGACAGAAATAAATTTGTTTCCATACTCATAACCATATTAAAATAACTTTCATCCATAGTACATACATATTATTCAAGTTGCATCCGTACCAAACCATATATTACACCAGTTTCATCCATATGCATACAAAGTTTCATATAGAGCCATATACTACAATAGTTTCAATACAAGTTTCCGTGAAGCCATGGTACAAGAAATCATATTCAAGCATTCCATCAATATAATCCAAGCTTCCCGTAAAGTGAATGTAATCTGCAAAATGACAAATAAGAAAGTTACAAGAAGAATACTAGATGAAGAAGAGAAGTATATATAGGTTATTTCGTAGAGAGCTTAGCTAAGTATAGGCCATTTAATAGCTAAGTTTGGTGGAATAGGTCATCTTGGAGCTACATAGCCTTATTATGTCATTTAGGAGAGAACTTAGCTAGGTATAGGTCATTCTAGAGCTAACTTGGATAAAATATGTCATTTTGTAGTCAACTATGATTATTAAATCCATTTTGACCTTATTATGTCATTTTGGAGCTAAATTAGTCATTTTAATGAGCTAACCAAGGTTCTTATGATGTTTTTACCTAACTATGCTAATTATGTCATTTTGGAGGATAATTAGCTAAGTATGTCTTTGTTGGGGAAAATAACCTACGTAGAAGAAGAAAGACAAGAAGCAAGAAGAGAAGAAGCAAGAAGAGAAGAAGCAAGAACAGAAGAAGAAGGAGAAGGAGAAGGAAGAGGAGAATAAGAAGAAAAGAAGAAGGTCAAGAATAAGGAGAAGAAGAAGAAGGAGAAGGAGAAGGAGAAGGAAGAGGAGAAGAAGAAGAAAAGAAGAAGAAGAAGAAGAAGGAGAAGAAGAAGGAGAAGGAGCTTCTCTCCTCCTTCTCCTTCTTCTCCTTCTTCTTCCTCCTTCTCCTTCTCCTTCTCCTTCTTCTTCTCTTCTTGTTCTTCTTCCTTCTTTTCATTTTTCCTTTTTCTTCTCCTCTTGTCCCCTTCTTCGGGCTAAATTAGCTAATTATGCCTTTTTGGAGCTAATAATGTCATTTTGGAGGATAAATAGCTAAGTATAGGTTATTTATTATTAAATAGGCCATTTTGGAGCTAACTAAGCTAATTCTGTCATTTTGTTGGATAATTAGCCAATTTAGTCTTTGTTGGATGAGTCTAAGCTACGTAGAAGAAGAGAAAGAGAAGAAGCAAGAAGAGAAGAAGAAGGAGAAGTAAAAGAAGAAGGAGGAGGAGAAGGAGAAGGAGAAGGAGAAGGAGAAGGAAGAGGAGAAGAAGAAGAAAAGGAGAAGGACAAGAAGTAGGAGAAGAAGGGGAAGGAGCTTCTCTCCTCCTTCTTCTCCTTCTTCTTCCTCCTCGTCCTTCTCCTTCTTCTTCTTCTTCTTCTTCTTCCTTCTTTTCATTTTTCCTCTTTCTTCTCCTCTTGTCCTCTTCTTCGAGCTAAATTAGCTAATTATGCCTTTTTGGAGCTAATTATGTCATTTTGGATGATTATTAATCCATTTTGAGCTTATTATGTCATTTTGGATCTAAATTAGTCATTTCAATGAGCTAACCAGGGTTCTTATGATGTTTAACTAACTATGCTAATAATGTCATTTTGGATCTAAATTAGTCATTTCAATGAGCTAACCAGGGTTCTTATGATGTTTAACTAACTATGCTAATAATGTCATTTTGGAGGATAATTAGCTAACTATGTCTTTTTTGGGGAAAATAAGCTACGTAGAAGAAGAAAGACAAGAAGCAAGAAGAGAAGAAGAAGGAGAAGTAAAAGAAGAAGGAGGAGGATAAGGAGAAGGAGAAGGAGAAGGAGAAGGAAGAGGAGAAGAAGAAGAAAAGAAGAAGGAGAAGAAGGAGGAGAAGAAGGAGAAGGAGCTTCTCTCCTCCTTCTCCTCCTTCTTATCCTTCTTCTTCCTCCTCCTTCTTCTTCTCTTCTTCTCCTTCTTCTCACCAAACATACCATTATCGTCATCACGACGGTGAAGCACGGTGGCTCTGGCTTGTTTCACCTGGAGAAGGCTGCCCTGGAGAACACTCCACTGTAGAAGCGTCGTGCGATGCGTTTCGGGAGATATTCTGCACCAAACATCGTTTCCAATGTGTCATTAGCATGATGACACTCTTAAGATCACTGCATCGAAATGAAACTCACCATCCCCGCCATGTTAATGACTGGCATCGCCGGAGGGACTTGGCCGGTGTTCTCGCACATAGACTGTACGTTTGGTTTCGACAAGTAAAACTTTTTAGTTATTAATGAAACGTACATTAAAATGCAAGATTTGAAATAATATGAAGAAGAAACTCACCACGAAGAGCTCGTACATGGCCCTGTTAGACGCATCATTCCGTGCCCTCTCTGCCTCCAGCAATGCAGTCGTCCTCTCCTCCAGCTCCTTCATCTCCTTATCCTTCTCCGCCAAAGCCGCCTGCATTGCATCTCTCTCCTTCAGAATAGCAGCCTGCAACAGAACTCATTGTTAGCATTGTAATCATATTAGTTCCCACGCACAACATAATGTGGAAAGATAGTTGAGTCCATTAAACTAACCTCGATGGCGAGCTCGAGTGGCCGTGGACGAGGTGTTATCTCAGGACAGGAGCTCGTTTGGCGTGCCTTTATCTGCCGAAGAGTGCTAGGACAACGTATAAGGCCGTCTCCAATGGCGATCGAGCCATGGGGCCTCCCGTTGCCAGCTATCATCACCAACTCTCTCGGGTTAATGTCCTCCCCTTTCCTCGCCTTCCCATGATCTCTGTACTTCACGAGCTTGTGGTGGGAGGAGATGTTGGTGAAGTTTTCTGGATGCTCGAGGTCAGACTCAGAGAATGCCTTGACCTTCTTGTACGAGGCAGTATGGGCCATCGCATACAGGTCGTACATTTGTGGCACCTCCGTCTTATTTAGATGCGCCTAAGAGAGAGAGAGAGGAAAATTGTATTAGTAAAGGGCTCAAGATAGCATTAAGAATGAATTGCATGAGGCATGAAGCAAACCACATACCTAGTTCTCGCCAAATTGGATTAAGTTGACGCTCCCTTGATGGTGTGGCACACCAACCATTTTTGCACGCCTCTCCTTGGCGTTCTTGTGGCTGGCCTCCCACGTTTCGGAGCACCACTGATCCACCAAGGCCTCCCAACAATCCAACTTATCTACACACCATATTGGGGGCACCTAAGTTAATAAAGAGAAATTTGAGCGCATAAGATCCAACTTATCCACACACCATCTTGGGGGCTCCCGACCGGGCAATGTAACAAACCCCGGGAAGTTGACCCTGATCAGCACAGGTATCCCACTGGGTCTCTGTGGACGTACTCTCATCCCTGCTTTGCTCCGGAGTCGCCTGGAACGATTCCTCTGGGACACGAGTCTCGTGGGTCGAAGGCACATCGGCCTAAGGCGCGTCGACCTGAGGCGCGTCGACCTGAGGCGCGTCGACCTGAGGCGCGTCGACCTGAGGCTCGTCGACCTGAGGCTCGTCGACCTGACGCTCGTCCACCCTAGAAGTCCTGTGCTCAGGTGAATCAGCTTGGGGTGGCGGCGAGGAAGGTGTGGCAGCCACCGCCCTACCTCTCCCGCGGGCACGTGTACCTTTAGTACAACATAAATACCAACATGAGTAATAAAATGTATATAAATACCAACATGACTACAACATAAATACCAACATGAGTACAACATAAATACCAACATGAGTAATACCTTTAGTACCTCTCTCCTTCGCGGGGAGTCGACCTCCTCTCACGGGGGCCACGAGAGTCGAAGAAGCGGCCACTCCATGCAGAGTAGAGAGCAACGCTCTCCGAAGAGGCGACTCAGGAATGGAAGTACCCATCCCACGACCCGCCGACGAAGAAGGAGCCGTGGAGTGCTTTTGACCCTTTCCCACCATCTTTCAACACCTGTCATGACAAAGAGTAAATGAAATTAGTACAACATAAATACCAACATGAGTAATAAAATGTATATAATGTAAGTGTATCATCGTCATAAATACCAACATGACTAATAAAAATTGAATACCTAACATGAACTCAAAATTTATATATAGTAATAGTTGAATACCTGACATGAACTAATCGTGCTCATCTACATATGCTTCGGGGTCAATAAATGCATCATGATCATCACTATCATCAATAAATGCATCATCATCATCACTATCAGGAAGAACATGTGGAAGGCCACCATTATGTAATCGGTCAAGAAGTGATAGGTCATCCACAGCAGTAACCTCTTCTTCTTCCTGCTCTTCCTGTTCGGGCTCACGTGTTAAGACGGATTCACTGTCGTTGTCTACTTCAATGTTCTGGGGTGAAGTAGAGCGGTTCTTGAAACGTTTCTTGGACATACGTGTTTCTTGGAAGAATTCTCCTTCATATGTGTCTGGGTTAATGTGAGGTTCGTAATCCTCTTCATTGAGTGTAGGTGGTCTAAAATGTTGTGGCACTTCATAAACGACATCCCAACCTTTCAGATTTGGATTAGTTTGGCAGGCCCACGGTAGATAGAAAACTTGTGTCACCTGTTGAGCCGTAATATAGACATTGGGAACATCTAAGTGGGTGTTTTGTTTGATTTCGACTAGTCCTATATGTTCATGAGTCCTTCTAGTCTCCCTCAGCTCAAACCAATGACATTTGAAGACTACGACGGTCGGTGGGTTTTCACCATAGAATAGAAGTTCATAAATTGCTTCAACTCTTCCATAATACTCGGTGCCTCCTTCGCCGATAGCAGAGACACAACAATTTGTAGTCTTTAGGCCGGGCATAGATAGCTCTTTGCCAAAGGTACGGAAGTTACCCGTTGATGTTGTATTTGTGAAATGAACGGACCTTATAGTCAAAACCATTAGCGACTTGTCTCAACTCGGCATCCATAGACTCTACATCAGCCTACAAGTTTAATACGAAAGAATGGATGCATTAGCCGCAAATTAGACCAAGAAATCAAATGGACCATTAATGGTAATTAATTACCCTTTGTTTGAACCAAGAGATGAAACCGGGATAGCGCCTCCATGCTTTGCGAGAAGCTCATACTCTTCAACGGAATCCTTTTCGATGACCGCTCCATCCGAGAATTCGGCAACGTATCGACTATATCAAATATTCGGGAATAAGAGTAGTTGAAAGGAATTAGAAGTTGCGGAACAATAATTTACCAAGAACTTACTCGATGTACGGCCGCACTTCTGTTAGGTTGGTGAAGATATACAATGAAATGTTCCGCCATTCTTCGACATCCAACGATTTCCCTTTCGAAGCACCGGATGGTGCGAGCTTCCCTTTGAATAGGCTGAGGTTGGATCGACCTTTTTTTGGATTGTCATCATTGTACCGAGGCTTCGGGTTATGCAAATGATGATTTTTGGCTTTGTAGTATGCTGTCACGAAGTTTGCCGCCTCCTCGGTAATGAATGCCTCGGCCATCGATGCTTCAATTCTACGTTTATTTTTACACTTACCTCGAAGCGTCTTCTGCATCCTCTCAGTTGAGAAGCACCATCGATTTTGAATGGCCCCCCCAATCTTGCCTCGGTCGGGAGATGCAAAATCAAATGCTGCATTGGATTAAAGAAGCCCGGTGGAAAGATCTTTTCTAATTTGCAGATCAACTCCAGCGCCAACTCTTCCATTTCATCTAGCACCCCAGGCGATAGTTCTTTCGCACAAAGAAAACGGAAGAAATAGCTCAGCTCTGCCAGTACTAGCCATTCATCCTCAGGGATAAAGCCACGCAACATAACTGGCATTACCCTCTCAATCCATATGTGCCAATCATGACTCTTGATACCAAATATTTTCAATTTCTCAAGACTCGCTCCCCTTGTTAGATTCGCAGCATACCCATCGGGGAACATCAACCGCATTTTCACCCACAATAGCATTTCCCTCATAGCTGGCTTTCAAGATTGAATCGTGCCTTTGGCTTCGCTATGCTTTGCTTTCCTTTCCGTTGTCGCAAGTTTCGTAACGGTCTATCACATAGAGCCTCCAGGTCGATTCTAGCCTTAGGATTATCTTTTGACTTCCCCTCTATGCCGAACAATGTACCAAAAATGGCCTCCGCAATATTCTTTTCAGTGTGCATCATGTCGATGTTGTGTGGGCAAATGAGGTCTTTAAAGTAAGGCAGATCCCACAAACATGACTTGTGAGTCCAGGCGTGTTCCGTATTATACCCTTCGAAATACCCTGGACGTTCAGGATCCGGCTCGAGAGCGTTTATCTGATCCAGGATCTGTTGGCCTGTCAACGCAGCTGCTGTAGTGTTTTTGACAACTCTACCTTTGATGAAATTCTTCTTGTCCTTTCTGAACTTATGGTCAGGATCCAGGAATAGTCTATGCATGTGGAAGCAAGAATACTTGCGACCAGCCTGCAGCCAACGGAACTGAAAAGCTGCCTTGCATGTGATGCACGGGAACCTTCCATGCACACACCAGCCAGAGAATAGCGCATACGTCGGATAATCATGCATCGAGTACATGTACCACACATGCATTTTGAAATTTGTTTTGGTAGCGGCGTCGTAGGTCCTGATCCCATTATCCCAGGCTTCTTGCAACTCATCCTTAAGCGGCTGCATGTACACATTCATATTCTTCCCCGGATAGTTGGGCCCTGGAATTATCAACGTCAGGAAAATGTTCTTTCTTTTCATAATCTCTCCGGGTGGGAAATTGAGTGGAATGACAAATACAGGCTAACAACTGTATTGTGTTGCCGTCATACCATACACATTGAACCCATCCGTGCTGATGGCAACTCTTGGATGCCTTGGATCTTCCGATTTATCCTTATGTAATGCATCGAAGTGCCTCCACGCAAAACCATCTGAAGTGTGTACCAGCATCTTGTTCCCATCCGCATCTAGTTCGGTTCTTTTGCCCAATTTGTAACCTAACTCATAATTTACAAAACTATGACCTCCTTGGCCTCTGGAAGGCCAAAGAGCAGCTTTTCGGTCCACAGGAGGCAGAATAGGTGTCGGGGGTCGGGGGTCAGTGGCATCGGGAGTCAGTGGCGTCAGGGGTCAATGGCGTTGGGAGTCAGTGGCATCGGGGGTCAGTGGCGTCGGGGGTAGGGGGTCGATGGTCGGTGGTGTCGGGGGTCGGGGGTTGGTGGCATCGGGGGTCAGTGGCGTCGGGGGTCAGTGGCGTCGGGGGTAGGGGGTCGATGGTCGGTGGTGTCGGGGGTCGGGGGTTGGTGGCATCGGTGATCGGGGGTCGATGGCATCGGGGGTCGGTGGCGTCGGGGGGTCGGGGGTCAGTGGCATTGGGAGTCAGTGGCGTCAGGGGTCAGTGGCGTCGGGAGTCAGTGGCGTTGGGGGTCAGTGGCGTCGGGGGTAGGGGGTCGATGATCGGTGGTGTCGGGGGTCGAGGGTCGGTGGCATCGTTGTCGGGGGTCGATGGCATCAGGGGTCGGTGGCGTCGAGGGGTCGGGGATCGGGGGTTTGGGGTCGATGGCGTCGGGGGTCCATAGCGTCGGGGTTCATTGGGGTCAGTGTCGAGCTATTTCCTTTTTTCCTTCTTATTCTTCTCCTCCTCCTCCTCCTCTCTTCTTCTTCTTCTTTTCCTTTTTTCCTTGTTCTACTTATTCTTCTTCTACTATTTTTTCTTCTTTTGTTCTACTAAACAGGAATCTAACCTAAGACTAAAACTAAACTAAAGAAAAGAAAAACCTAAACTAAACTAAAACTAAACTAAACTAAGGAAAAACCTAAACTAAACTAAAACTAAGCTTACACTAAAACTAAACCTAAAGCACAACAAAACTAAAACCTAAAACTAAATAGAAATAAAAAAACAAATGGCCTAAACCAAACTAAAACTAAACCTAAACTAAACTAAAACTGAAACTATACTAAAGCTAAACCTAAACCAAAACAAAGACAAAACCTAAAACTAAACAGAAAAGACAAAAAACAGATGTCCTAAACTAAACTAAAGTAACACTAAACCTAAACCAAAACAAAACTAAAACCTAAAACTAAACAGAAAAAACAAAAAAATGTCACTTACAGAGTGGGGGAGGCAGGCCGGCATGGGGGAGGCAGGCCGGCGGGGGCTTGGGGGTGTCGGGGGCGCTTGCTGTGAGGGGGTCACCGCCGCGGGGAGGGGGTCGCCGCCGCGTGGTGGTGAGGGCGCCGCCAGGGGGAGGGGTGTCCGGTGCGCACCTTGCAGGGAGGGGCGGCGAGCGGGAGGGGAGGGGCGGCGCGGGGCGGTGAGGTGGTGGGGGCGGCGCAGGGGAGGGGCGGCGAGCGGGAGGGAAGGGGCGGCGCAGGGGAGGGGCGGCGAGCGGGAGGGGGAGGGGCGGCGCGGGGGAGGGGCGGCGAGGATGGCACGGTGGAGGTGTCCGGCGAGCGGGGAGGGGGGAGCAGGTGCGATGGTGGGGGACGGCGTGGAGGAGGGGGCTGTGTGTGGGTGAGAGGACGGGGGCGGGAGGAGAGCGTGGGAAGAATTGGGCCGAAGGGAAAACTGCCGTTAAGGGGCATCCCCTTTGCCGTCCGCTTGCGGACGGCATAGCCGATAATGGCAGATGGCAAAGATCAGGCGTTAAGTGGACCTGTGTAGCCTCTTTGCCGTCTGCCTTCAGGGTCTTTGCCGTCCGCCAGCAGACGGCAAAGGAACAGTAGAAGGCAAAGGGAACCATTGCCATATGCCAGCTCTTTGCCGTCTGCTTGACAGCAGCGGACGACAAAGACCTTCTTTGCTGTCTGTCAATGGACGGCAAAGACCTAGCACATGGCAAATAACTGAATTCCATTAGTGAGACGCACCGATGAAGTTCAAGTTCTTCACGCGGTGCATTTTTAAAGACTTTGTTTCGCGATAAAAGGCAAAATGCATCATCTCGCCGTTTTCAAAATTGCTTGAGAACGATTACGAATCAGAGAAAACCACCTACATGGAAATGTTTCCATTTTGTGTAGCTTTTCAACGGTATATTATTTGCCCCATTCCGATAAAGTTTCAAGAAATTACGGCCAAACATCATTTTTGGCCATTTTAGAAATTGACTTAAAATTGTAAAGAATTGTAAAAAACAATCTACATAAAAAAGTTTCGATTACTTCAAGCTTTCCAACGCCATATCATCTCCCTCATTTCGACAAACCGTTGAGAAAATAACATGAAAATATGAACTTGGTATAGATTCGGCCATTTTCCAATTTACTTTTAAAGCACTCATTCTCAGAACAAAGTTTTTATAAGATTTCAACGCCATATCATATGCGTCGATAGGACTAGCCGTTTTCAAATTAACCCCAAAATACGAACCCAGCTTTTCGGTTTCCAATATTCCGCCATTTTTGTAATTCCTCTTAATCCGTATGGAATATGGAAAAATGTTCAACATGTGAAATGATAGGATTTACAGCAGCTCTCCAACGCCATCTCATTTGCCTCATTCTGATAAATGGTTTAGAAATGGGCTCGAATGTACCATTCACGTTTTTGTGTGTGCAGAAAAATGGTTTTCAAAACTGCTCTTAAACCATTTAGATTTTGACAAAAAATCAACTTAGGTCATGACCGTCGTGTCCCCATCTTTCCAACGGTTTATTGCAAGCCTTATTTGGAAAATGTTACGGGAAGTTCAACCTCTCACCAAGGGAAGTTCAGGTCGAACAACTCAAGCAGTAAAATTGCAACAAACGCACGTTCATCACGTCCCGAGAGCAAAATCTGCCAACGAGCGAGATTCCAATTTAAAACGTGCATTTAGTTGCTAAAAACCGTTCCCATATTACACTTACATCACATAGAACACGACTGACCAGAGAAATTCGCGTGGGGAGACACGGTTGTGAAGATAGCCCGAAGGTCGGGTTCCTACACACGGAAGTTCAGGTTGTGTAACTCAGGAAGTTCAATCCGTGATTAGAATAATATTCTGATCCCGTGATCAGAATATTGTTTATGTGTGTGTATATGTATATATATATATTGCTTGTGAAAATGCATGCTTGGATATAACAAAAAATAGAATAAAAAGGGATAATACGGGCACTTTGTCGTCTGCCACCGATGGCAAAGGTGCCACGTGACAGCAACCTGTGCAACCTGGGAGCACTAGGACTGAGCCATTTGGTCATTTTACCATCGGCTGGCAGATGGCAAAGTATGACATTTTCCCCTCGGCTGGCAGACGGCAAAGTATGCCAGTAGCTCATCTAGCCAGCTCGCCCATCTGGCCACTCTGCCATCTTTGGCAGACAACGAAGGAGCTTGTCTCTTTGTCGTTTGCGACCATGCGGCAAATGTTGTCATTAGCCACCAACGGGGCTAACCTTACTCATGTATCGTCCACTCACTATGTCGTCTGCAAGTCCTACATGGCAGACGGCAAAGATGTATGTCGTTTGTTGTTCTTATATAGACGGCAAAGTACCCCTTTACTGTGGTTTTCTCTGCTGAAAGTAGGGCCATCTGCTGGTGCACAACATAAGAGTTTGTCGTCCGTGAACCTATCGGCAAAGTACCTGATTCCTGTAGTGAACGGGGACATTCCAAAAATGGCCTTCGTTACTCGTTATGGCCAACATGAGTACACAGGCATGTCCTTCGGTTTAACAGATGCCCCAGCCACCTTCTCCCGCTTAATGAACTCGATATTGATGGAGTACCTTGATAAATTTGCTATGGTTT
The DNA here is from genome assembly GCA_022496015.1 of Hordeum marinum. Taxonomy (NCBI): domain Eukaryota; kingdom Viridiplantae; phylum Streptophyta; class Magnoliopsida; order Poales; family Poaceae; genus Hordeum; species Hordeum marinum. Next base: position 255,617,450 of record CM039673.1, read on the forward strand.
CCCTCGACAAGCATTATGTTGCATACTCATGCGGGATCGTCATGTGATTGCATACGCATCTCGACAGTCGCGTCCACATGAGGATAATTATCCAAGACATGATCTAGATCTTGCAGCTGGAATCCATGCACTGAAAACCTAGCAACATTACCTTCTTGGTAATCGTTGAGAAATATACACAGATCACCAAAGTCTGAAATATATCTTTACCAACTGGATTTGAATCTCACGCAAATACGGTGGGTTGAGTTGATTACGGATTACGACTTAGGGATAACTTACACCCTGGGAAAAGCCAATGTCATGGATTATGCACTAAGTCATAAGTCTTATTGTAACAATCTCATGTTACAACAAAGTCAACCACTTCTCCACGAGGAATTTCGGAAGCTAAACATTCACATTATTCCTCAAGTATTCCTTTCTACCTTGGTGGCAAAACCTAATAACCCACAAGTGTAGGGGATTGCAACAGTCTTCGCGGGTAGTATTACACCCTGATTTGTTGATTTGACACAAGGGAAGCCAAAGAATATTTATTGCCCTTAGTAGTTGAGTAGTCAATTCAACCACACTTGGGATATATCTCTACAGCAATGATTTTAGTAGCACGGCAAAATAGTAGTAGTGACAGTAATAGTGATAGCAGTTTTGTTGTAGTTGTGACAGTAGAACAAGTAGTAGTAACTTAGCAACATTTAGTATATGTAAAGCATAGGCACATGTATCGATGATGGATAATGACTTAGATGACATCAACCATGTAACAGTTACATACTAGATCGACATAGCACGAGCTCGAATTCATCAATATAATGTAGGCATGTATTATGTATATAGTCATGAGTGCTTGCGATAAGAACTTGTATGACATGTTCTGTCATACCCTCCCATGATAGAGTGAGCTATTGGAAACTAAGGGATATTAAGGACTCCTTTTAATATAGAATAGGAACAAAGCATTAACACATGGTGAATATATGAACTCCTCAAACTACGACAATCGTCGAAAAGAATCCAAATTATTGTCACTGTGGGGTATGGAGATCAAGCCACATAATAGGTGCATACAACTTGCAAGATAGGATCCAAATCACTCTTATATGCATGAAAACATAATAGGTTCAGATCTGAAATCATGGCCTTCGGGCCCTAATGACAAGCAATAAGCATAGCAAAGTCATAGCAACATCGATCTTAGAACATAGTGGATACTAGGGATCAAGCCCTATCAAATTACCGCGATTACATGATCAATCTCATCCAATCCCATCACAGTCCAGCAAGCCTACAAAGGAATTGCTCAATCCCGATGGTGAGGATCATGGCGATGTTGATGAAGAAGGGTTGGTGATGACGACGATGACAAATTCCCCTCTGTGGATCCCCAAACGGACTCCGGATCAGACCTCTCGAGGAAGAACAAGAGGTGGCAGCGGTTCCATCTCGTAAAACACATGAAATCTTCTCTCTTATTTTTTCTTCAAATATGTGAATTTATAGGACTTGAATTAGGATCTAGGGATCCATGTGGGCCCCACAAGCTAACAGTGTGTGCCCAGGGGGTGGGCGCGCCCTGTTGGCTTGTGGCCCACAGGCAGCCCCTCTTCGATAGTTGTTCGCTTCATAATTCCTCATACATTCCATAAGTAATTCATAAAAAGTTTCGTCTGATTCTGATAACTTTTATTTCTACACAAAAATAACGCCATGGTTGTTTTGCTGAAAACAACGTCAATCCGGGTTAGTTCCATTCAAATCATGCAAATTTGACGGCTAAACCAGAGTAAAAGTGTTTGGAAAATTAGATACATTTGAGACATATCAACTCCCCCAAGCTTAACTTATTGCTTATCCTCAAGCAATTCAGTGTATAAACTAAAAGTGATAAAGAAAACTTTTACAAACTCTTTTGTTCTCGTTGTTGTATATATGCTTAGCAAGTTCAGGTTTTTAGCATAAATCATAAATAATCGTATCCCTAATAACAATTAAACATCATATTCACTATGGCAATACATAACCAACTAGTGAGAAATAATAAAATATCTCACATGCCAACAATTTGTCAAAACAATCATGATATAATATGATGACATGGTATTTCGCTAGCCCTTTAATGTGATACCGCAAATCAATGCAAAGTTACTTGGAATGGCAGGGTAATACCACATATAGGTAGGTATGGTGGTCTCATATGGAACAACTTTAGGTTCAATGATATTCCATGGACAAGAAACATCCTCGCTTAGTACAATTGAAGACTACAAATAGATGGGGAAGCGACCAGCTAGAGAGCAAAAACGGTCATAATCATACATTGCAAAAAATTAACATTGGACATTAGCATGAGTAGGATATAAACACTCTAAATTTGAACATCATGAAGGTTGCATTGGTTTTGAGTTAACTACATGTTTGCACATGGGCCAAGTCAAGTCGCTCGAATTACTCAGAGGGAAATACAAGACTACCATACCACATCATAACCATTTTAATACATGTTCACACACAAGATAAATCATTGTCCACTCCTAGATATCTAAGTATGGCATGACCAAGTATAATCTCTAATTGTCATCATAAACATGTTTACTCGTGGTATACTGAATCAAGGTCAAACGAGCTAAGCATATTTACAAAAATGGAGAACAACAAGAGTTCATACCAGCTTCCTTTACCGTGATCACTTCATCAAATATCGCCATTATTTCCATTCACTTGCACGATCACATGATGTGATAATAATAATAGTGCAAGAGTGCCATGAACTAAGCTAGAATCTGCAAGGTAGTTTTATACAAAGGAGAAGACATGGTAATATTGGCTCTCTGTTAGATCAACATTAATGCATATGAGAGCCACTCAACATTTTCACCATGGTCTTCTCCTTTCAGTGTCTCAATAAAAAGAAAAGAATTGCAAAGACACACACCGAAATATTTTTGAATATTTTTTTTGAAGGAAGCAAATAAACAAGGAAAAAATAAGAACGAGAAAAATCATTTACACCGGAAAGCTCGCAGCATGCAAAGACAATCTTTTTGGATTTTCTTTTAATATCGCAAATTAATTGAACTAGAAAAAAACTTAAAAAGAAGCACGAAATATTTTTAGTTTTTTCAAAGTTTTTCATACGCACAAGAATAAAGTGGAAAATAAAAACTAACATGTGTATACAATGAAAGAGGATGAAGACCGAGTATTTATATGAAGTGTATGAACATGAATGTAATGTCTGTGAGAAATACGTACTCCCCCAAGTTTAGGCATTTGCCTATCTTGGTGATGACCATCCGTAGTAGCCTGGACGCTAAGGTACATGGGGGTCCCATGACTGAGCTGCGGCCTCCGCCTCAGCCAACTTATTCCGGTAAGATATTATATCTGGTGGCATGACAGTATATCCTTTCCTGCCATGATAGTTAAACAAAGAATATACAGGCAACAAAATAACATCGTGAGTTTCCTTGTTGTATACTAAGTTATAATGAATGTGCTATGGAGGCTCAGGTTCATCATTGAAACGGTGATCTATCATGGACTGGTGATCGAAATAAACCTTAGGCAATAAGGAATCAGTGGGGCGTATGGCGACATTAAAACTTTTTGCTAAGCGGGTGGAATAAATTTCAACATGAACCTTGCCCTTGGTTCGGTTAAGATGCAAGGGGCACCCAACAAAGCTCCTAAGTTATAAGTGTTGTCACCATATAGTGCGCGACGCAAAATAGCAAGGGTGGGGGCACTAATACCACCACTCTGACTCATAGAAGTTAAATATTTCCCTATGAATAAAGTGAAGTAATGCACAGAAGGAAAATGTAAATTGGTGGCCCTAGAGTTTGATACACCCCTAGTTTCTCCCACAGTTAAGGTGAGGAGGAATTCCACAAACTCCTCTGGTTTAGGATCATGCATTCCCCCATCATAAGGAAGCATGCATATTTCACAATATTAAGACTGTGGTATTAAATAATGTGTTGCATATAAATCAAAGCGTACCATGGGAACACCTGGACTATTTGTGAAATAGAAAGTTTGCACAAAGGAAATTATAAGGAGATAGTATTGGTCACATTCATCTACGAGGAAGTTGGTTAGCTCAACATTTGCAACGAATTGCATGAACTCTTGGTTGAACCGTGCTTCACTCATGCAAGGTACATGGGGCCACTCACAAGGCCTTACTTCCGCGTTAAGAAAGATGTTGATGTCCTGGTCCTAAGTCCTCCCAAGAACTCCTTTGGGACTTCTGCTTCAAGAACCCCTCCAAAGGAAATTATTTTTCCTATGAAATTTTTTCTAAAAATTGGAGCACAAAATTATGTCAATAAAACTTTGCAAGATTGGTAGCAACTACACATATAGATGCCAAGGGGCCATATCAAGCATTCATACTACTTGGAACTCAAAGAGTTCAACATGCAAGCTCATTTTCAGTAGAATCAAGTGCAGCAAAATATGCAAAATATAAACCACTAAATCAAAAACTAATTGGAGGAATGGGAGAGTCACATACCAAGGAGAAAATCCTCAAAACAGTTTCGAAAGAGGAGTACCGAGCAAAGATATCAAAAATTTCAGTTTGAGGAGCAAGAACACGAGAGTGTGTGTGTGAATGAATTTTTGCTGGAGGTAAGGGATGGCATGGTCTAAAAAGATAAGGTAGGGGGCTCTATGGGCACCACTAGCTATCAGGGCGCGCCGAAAGGGTGGGCGCATAATGTTGACTTGTGGCCCATATGTGCACATCCCTAATGTGTTTTCAGCACAAAAAATCTTAATATGACAGAAAAATTCATGTTAAAATTTTGTGGAAATCTATGACTTTTTATATTTGGGCATTTTTTATTGCAGAGAAAATTCAAAAAACGGGATAATCATGGCATTTAAGTTTATTTGACTAAAAATAACTGAGGGTAAACTAATGATATAGAGAGTTGTGCTTACTAAATTAATCAACCACATGTCTTTCATAAAGTATCCATTAATAAGGTGGATCAAGTCTTATTAATAATCGTTTCCGATTGACATGAAACCGAAGAATTTTCGTATAACACTAATTTACCTTGATTGGGATTTGCATATCCCCAATGTTGACACCAGATTTTTGCGTGGAAGAATGCATTATTAAGATGTCTTGAAACGAAGAAGTGCTCTACATGGTAAAGTTTCGTAGTATTGACACGAATATCTTTGAAGTTCGGGCCATCGCTATCCGATCTCATCTTGAAGGCTGAAACTGTGCTGACCGAAAGTTCTGGGCCGACCGGAAGTTCCATCCCTTGTAGTCCAACTTAGTTTAAATTTTGATGTTTTGGACGGGATTTGAGTCCTTCTCTTGTACGAAAAGTCCAGTCGCCTCATATATATGTAAGAGGTGACGACTGATTCAACACCAACACACAATCGAACAATCGATCTACCACTTTTTACCTTTACCTTTGTCCCTCTCCCTCGTTCTTGTTCTTCCTCGTTCTTCGTCCGTACTTCAATTGGAGAGCTGCGATCGACGAGGCCCTAGGGTTGATAAGGTCGACCTAGGGCATCCCATATCCGTCGTGTGACCTAACAAGCTCCCTCCCGGGCGTGTGGGCTTTTGGGTCCTCAAAAGCACCTGCCAGACTACTTGCGTACTACACTTACGGACATGTTTCCTTCAACGTGAGCTGTGGTGCATCACTCTTGGCATCGTGGGTACACGATGACGTGTTCGTGTGCAAACACACTTTTTGGTGACTCTGTTCGGACCGAAGCATTGAACGGTCTCCAACCGGTTGTTGCTACGAAGAGATCATCATCTAGGGTTTGCAATCTACAAACGTAATATGAATACCCAATTCACTTATGTAGATTCAAATAACGCATATCTTGTTGCTAGATCATTTAATGAGCATAATGTGTCGGCTAGCGCTAGCTTTATCAATCATGCATCTAATTATGTGTAAGAGCCGATGCACCAAAATCTCCATGCTTGTACCTCATATAATTTTAGCAACATGCAACATATGTATTCCAGCTCCCATGCATTGGCAACCCCAGAAATCCATATGCGGATAAACAACATGATGAGTTCGGTTAATCAAGTTGGAACACCCCATGTAAAAACTTCCGATAGCATGCAACAAATTGTTTCACCTTTTTCATCGACATCTGATTGCAATATGTTGACCCAAACATGCTGATAGATCAGAGGATTGCGATGCTACTAACTATTCGACCAATTACCCTCAAGCAGCATATGCTACCCCTAGTGTTAGTAATTTTTTGGCACCATACACAATTGTGGATGTTCATAATTCGGCTCCGCACCTTCATGGTCATAGCCGAATAAGTGGAAATTCCGCAAGGGTGCATACGCCATCACCTAATGATGTAGCATAAAATGCATCCTCTATGCAATTGCACAATTTCGGCAACCACCCATTGTCAAAAGAGTCCAAAAGTGTTATGGAGCAATCCCTTACAGAATGGGATGTGGTTACATTAAAAAGTGATATAGCCCAAAATAACAAGATTAGTGTTCTTTGCCTTGAAGAACATGATAAGGTGCTAGTTTTACGAGAAGATGAATCTTTGCCAATTGATAGAATTCGCAAGCAAAAATATGGTTCTGCAATGATGAATAAGCCTTCAAATAGTACTACATCATATTACACCCCCCCTACAGGATTGCAAAATTCCGGCATCACCCATGTGTCATTGCCGAAAGAGTCTAAAAGTGTTGGGGCAATCATATCCAGAGTGGGCTGATATTGAGAAAAAACTTAACACCAGATTTGCCGCTCGCTGCGAGAAACAAACAAAAAAAGAATTGGCTCAAAGAAAAGAAGCATTGCCAATTAGTAGAATCCATGAAAATAAGGTTTATTCGGAACATGAATGTGCTTCAGTTGAAAAATCCGAATCAAGTAGTATATATTCTGAATCCATCAAATCCATAGAGACAAATATTATTGAGAATGGGAATAGAAAGCATAGAAAATTTGTCATGCTTGATTTTCTGAAGTTAATGGAACCTACTTCCTGCCCTATGAGTTTCATGCCAGATCAATTGTCAAGCCTGCAGGACAAGAATAAGTAGCCGAAAATTTTCGGTTGATAAGGATGATCAAAGTAATGATGCACGGAATCAAGAAAAAGGTAATGAAAATGTGTTGGGGACCCTTCAAAAGATGCAGCAAGATATTGTTCAGGTCATACCTCCATCATGCTCTCCCAACATATTCGAAGAGGTATGTCTAGAAAGTAATTACCTATTTTCAGATTTGGTCACAACTTTATTGTTGATGCATCTATTGGAAACATTATCACAAGTACTTTTGAAAGACCAATGAAGAAGGGTAATTTACTTGTTAGCAACAAAATTGTTATAGAGCATATCGATCAACCCATTGCACCATTTATAAAGACCAATAATGACTTAGTATTGCAGCCAAGGCTTTCCCCGATACTTTATCTAAAGTTCATATACAATTGGATAGCTTTGTTTGTTTCATATTTGGCTTAGACTTGGTATGAATTGAGGCATCTATGTTGTAACTATTTTTGTTTTGGAAATTTAAAGCCAAGGTTAAATTCTTTTGAGAAAACGGATGTGAGTATAATACCTTATCCAATGAAATCACAAAAAGAATGTGAGAGAAAATTCATAGATGAATGGAAAGATGTCAAATCTGAACCATTCGTGTGCTTAGTTTCAAATCTGTTCACACACCGAGATCGTCTAGAAAACAAGAAGTATACCTTCAATTCAAGCATGTGTGATCAAATATTTGATTTGTTGCTGAAAAATAATTACATTAGAATTCTTCATCACCATGTCAAGCCATCAATCCAAGGACGAATGTATTGTAAGTCGCATGATTCGTCCAAGCATAATTTTGAGTATTGCAACATGTTTCATCCGATAGTTAAATCAGCCATTGATAAAGGACGAATAAAAATTTGTTGAAACACCAAGTGTTGACCAGTCTATTCCGATTGGTCCCTATAGCAGCCGATTTTTGTGTTGGCTGCTTCAAGTCGATACATTTAAACACGAGAAGGTAAAAATGTGGATAATGGGATGAAGCTTTCAAGTAAGGAAGTTGTTCAAGTGAACAATGATAATATTCTTGAAGGCAAAAATTCCATCAAAGTTGCAATGCAAACGCCAAGTACTACGGGGGCAACAAGAAAATCCAAAGATCGATGCAAGCATAACCAAATAAAGCAAAGGCCGAGGCAAGCAAAAAGGTAAAAAAAAGCCAAAAGTCACTTTCGCGCAGCTATTGGAAAAATACCAAAAGATAAGTGACGATAAGAGTGTGTGTCGCCCAAGTAATTCAAAAGCATCAAGATCATCCCCTAGGCGCAAATATGCAGACCGGTATTGGCAAAGGGCAAATTTCAATGTATCATATTCATATGCATATTTTGGGCCACCAATGCCAATGCCATGGATACCTCCCTATGCTCATGTCGATCCATATCTATCATGCGACAGGTATGGTACAAGGGCACATTATCCATCTTATGTTAAACCATCTCACCAAGATTATGCAGCTTCAAAAAGATCAACATTTGATGAACAATCGTATGTCAAATACCATTTCAATTATAAGGAATCGGTCCAGAGCACAAGGAGGAAGGAAGAGGTGGTCAAGCAAGTTTACCGCATTAAAAGCGATGGTCGTAAGTGTGCTATTTCAGATTTGATATCAAATGATAAAGTGCCAATTGAAATATTGACATTGGCTAATAAAGGCGATGAGGCAAGCCAATCAAGTGTCAAATATGAAAAGAAGAAGTAGAGAGTACACCAGGTAAAAAAGGAATTGACGTTGCTTCAAACAAAATCACAGCCGAGGTGCCCACTCGGCTTATCGTATTGGCAAAAGATGAAACTACAAAAGAAAAGTGCACATGAACTTGAAAAGATGAACATGGCATGGATTCGCAAAGGAAGCACTGAAAACAAGAATGATGTACAAGCTTCCGTTGCGATAAGTGCGGCAAAAGTGAAGATGGAGAAGAGTGAATGCTATGAACAACCAAGCCGAATGTTTTCCCATCAAAATCTTCGGTTCAAACAATATCCATATTCTTCAACTATGCCACTATTGCCGATGCCATGGAATTCTTCATTGGGTATGATTGGTTGCTCTTCATGGGCTTATTTTAATCCATGGATGCAATACAATTTCTTATATCATGAAAGGGTATTACCAAAGGTTTTTTTACATTTGTGCCCCTTGTTCCTTAGCTCTAGTCATTCATCCCCGGCTCTTAACATTCGCTCACTTTTCCCAACTCCTTAGTCCGAACCCTTGGAAATGGTCACACGGTGGGATGCCGTCCGGTCAATGGTTTGACCGTTAACTACTGACGAGTGGGGCCGCGCTGGACGGTGTTGCTCGTTGGACCCGCCCCATTTCCGGCCACAAGGGAGTTGAACGGACACACACGCGCTTTCTCCTCCTCAGCTTTGGGGATGTGTGGCGGCCTTCCAACTAACCCCATGTCCGAAAGTAAATGCGCATGCACGGTGGGTCCCGGTCGTCAGCCACCCATGTTCGGGTCACTATCCTTCTTTAAGTGGAAACCCGTGGACCAGCCAGTCCACAACAGTTTCCACTCTTCCAAAGCGAAGCCTGCCCCCTCCACCCCTGGCAGCATCTAAAAAGCCTAGCCCGCCGGCTACAAACCCTAGCCCGTCGGCGACATCGCTCTCACCATGGGCATCTTCCAAGGGGCTAGCTCGAGCTCTGGAAAAAAGAAGGGCAAGGCCCTGTGGGGACCCCGACTCATAAGTTGTGATCACCGAATGCACGTGTAGAGTGATCCAGAGATCGATGATCACTGAACACACCGAAGTTGGAATACAAGAGTCTCACATCCTTACATACCGTCTTACACTAATAAGGGTCAGCTAGGGGAAGTATTACATAGATAGGGCCGCAAGGGCGAAACACTTAAACATAACAAGTAGCGGAAATCTTGGTCGAAAGCGTAAACCCATGATGTCTACCTTAAACCTATAGGCATTCTAACTGGGAAGCATACTAGTTCGCATCTTCGTCACCAACGAACTCTTCACCGTATTCATGTTCTTCCATGCCTGGCCAATTAAATAACCAGTGGCAAGCCAATGAGTACTTTGAATGTACTCGCAAGCAACCCAAGTTGTGGAACAAGGTACAACAATGCATGATATAGCACTAAGTAGGTAACTTTTGCAGAAAGCTAATTTTAAGTGCAATGATATGATCAAGTAACTTGAGCATGGATCAACTCTTGACAGGTATTCATGTGAACAAGTCTCAGTTATCATCATAAGCAGGGGTTGAACATCTCATGTTCATCATCATTCCAAGTCATCAGACTTAGCTCAAGTATCACCTTTGTCCGCATCACACACACACACCAGTTTGTGAAACATTTGGACTTAGTTTAAGCAGCAGCACCCAACTGTCCTTGACCATGGACATGGCTATTCGAATTGTTCACACTCTAAAGAGGTTGCACACTTTACCAACAGGACCAGTGGAACTACCGTGTCATCCAGGACTCACGGTATATTACGTACCCGAGATAAGCACCCTGAACAATGCCTTTCCCCTAGCAATACTAAACAAAGAGTCCACTCCTTGGTGCCATTCCTCATGATGTACATCACAAGTATCATCCATGGTTGCCCTACCAGGCACGAGCCCGTGACAAGAGTGACCTCATCACTACCGCCACTAGTAATGCGGGCTCTATGCTAGTACCAACCAAGGTAATCAACAAAGCCCCGTCCGATAAGGGGTATCGTGGTTGTACATGTAAGGTCGGGATGGTCAACAAATCTTAAATCTAATCCGTTTTCAAAAAAAACACTTACTCCGGTACACCACTTATTTATCAAGTGGTTACCTAGCTCATCGTCATCTCCATCGGACATTAGTGGCACCAGACAGGGTTTTCGAAAAGTCTTTGAAACCATTTTGTTTCCATCAACATGCATATCCCCGATCCCACTTGTGTAGCATCTACTAAGCATCCTATCTACTCCCACCTGCACAACCCTCATAAGGATGCTAGGGTCATGCATGATGCAAGTATCAACGGTAAAATATCGGAGGTATCCCACCAAAGGGGGGGCACCACATCAACATTATCAACTTCACGGAAATAAGTGCTACATGGCATGCAAATAAAAGGGTTCATATTCATGGTCAAAGGGCTACTTTCCTGGCTCAACAAAGTCTTCGAGGTCTTCGAAGTCTTCGGGTCCAACTCCCTCGACAATAGCGCATTCTATCACCATGATAAATAATGGCAATAGTAAGCATCACAACAAAAACAGAGCACAAACTCTACTTTTAAAATGTTACCCTACTCTATTAAATACTAAAAACAAATAATAAAAATATGTTCCTAAGGTTTTGGTGTGAAAAAGATATTGAGGATTACTAAACAGAGGCTAAAAGTATTGCAAACTAGGTTTTAAATAAAATCCCTACATGGAACATTTTCAAAAAATACATAAGTGGCACTGTTAAACTCTACAGAATATTGTAAGTTTGTGGAGTTGGAATTATGCCAGTAGGACAAATAGTTTGTCCGGTCGAATTTTTGGGATTATGAAAGAAAAAGGAAAGAAAATTGGTCCAATGCAAATGGGCCAAAAGTGGATGGCTGAATAGGAACAGCCAGCGAAGCCGACCTGCGTGCGCCTGCCGTGTGCGCATGGCTGATTCAAACCTGGCTGGTGGGCTAGGCCGGTCAGCAAGAGAGGGGGAGTCGGGAGACCTGGGAGAGGATGACAAGCGGAGCCCGCTTGTCATCTCCTTCCTCGGTCCAGAGGAGATCAAGGGGACAAACCGGCAGCTATAGGGCACGAGGAGGCGAACGGAGGTCATCGTTGTGCTCAGCGACTCGCCTCCAGTCGGATGGTGGTGGAGTGAGGCTCTGAGGAGCTCCTGTTTGTCGGTGATGAGGAAGTCTGGCGACGGATCCTCGGGAAGGGGATGCTTCGGTCATCCTATGCACTAAACGGAGGGGGAGAGGGAGGGAAACGACTCAGGAGGGAGTAGGGGGTCCGGATTGGGAGCAAACGAGGGCGGAGGAGGTCATTTACCTCACGAATGTTGATGGCCCATGCAGCAGCGCTCGGCTCGATCCCGTGCACAGAGGCCCTTGGGGCTTTCTTGGGTGGCACACGGGCTCGATTTGAACGAGGATAGAGAGACCAGAGGGAAGACGAGGCTTGGGGGAGGCCCTTTTATAGCAGACCCATGGCGCATCATGCGCTCGTGCATCAGTGAGGAAGAGGCCGAGGCCAGAGGGTATGGGGGCAAGCCAGGGGTAGCTCGGGCACTCATGGGGTTGGTCTGCGCCTACGGAAGGAAGATAGAGAGAGGGGAGACACGCACGTGTGAGCCCGAGCATTGCCAAACCGGGGAAGAGAGGAAGGGGCCGACATGTTGTCGTGCCACCGACATCGAGGTGGGCTACGGGGATAGGCTCCCGCATCCCCAGGTGGCCGGTAGGTGGGGATGGCCACCAGATACATTGTGGGTGCGCATTGTAGCGCACTCTGGAGCGCGACTTTGTCATGTCACGGCATGCCTTTGGCGCCTAGGGAATGGCCCTCATGTCTAGGGCATCTAGGGAAGTTAAACAACTTAGGTAGGGCATTGGATGCTCTGGAGCGTCAAGGGAGAAGCAGAGAGGCAAAGGGAGAGAGAGAGAGAAAGGGGCTTCTTAGAGAGGTAAAAATAGGTTTTCACCTGCCAATAATTGAGTTGAGCCCATGCTAGAGTTGTTGGAGGCAAATTACCACAAGGTGGAGCTGTGGTAGAAATTTGAAATGAAGGAGAATAGCAGAAGGGGTTAAAACATGTTTTTACTAAACATGCCGAACGTGTTGAAAGGAGGTTTTGGCAAGCAAATGGGGTTTTCTGGCCATGCGATTTAACAGAATGGAAATGTGGGTAAAGATAGAGTGGATACAAAATTTGAGATGGTTTGAAAGAAGTTGACAATACAAACTTGAAAAACCCTAGAATGGGACAGAATCAGATTTCTGTAGATCCAAAAACGCATTTCACTTCCTTCGAATCCACCACTTTGTGAAGAGGCATTAATAAGTGATGAGAGCATGCCCACAAAGTTTGGGGTTAAAAGGACAAACTTCACAATGTAAAGTTGTTCAAACTTGGCTCTCTATAGGAATGGTTTTTGAATATTTTGGTGAAGCAAATACATTGGGATTGAGTTGAAAATTTACAAGATCGTCACATATAACATGTGTCACTTACTAGAATTTCCTTGGAATTTATTGAGAATATTTGCTATGGAAATATTTCAAAAGCTTGATTTAAGCAAAAAGGGTGTTGAGGGGTTTTGCCCATGATTTTGAACATTACCATGTGTCGAAACTCGTATATATGGAAACCATATGTCCACTGAGTTTCCGTAATTTTTCTCAAATATTTTTATAGCATTTACATAATTTTTCCCTATAAAAGACCATTTCTGGCCTTAAGAAAAAGCCTTTAAATAAAATAGTAAAATAATCTTTAAAATTAATATTTGGTGGTTTTGGGAAGTCATATATATAGTGGGTTTCAAATAAAGCCTTTGGGGAAAAGTATCCACCCAATTTGAGGACTTGCAGTGCAAACCTCAACTTAGGGGGTTTTGAAAACCTAATTTGAATAAATCCATTGTGGTCAAAATGAATTTTGATAAAATTTAGTTTTAGGTAATATACACATGGTATGATCATTGGGTAAGATGTTGGGTCAAGGAAGATGAGTATAGAGAGGAGTAGAACCTACGAGTGCCAAACATAATAAACCAAACATGCAACAATTGAAACAAGCATGCACTCAAAAAGTTTTAATTGGTTCCAAATTTTGTAACTACAAGCATAGAAAAGTGAGACAAACATAGGTTGTGACAGGCCCCCGCTGTCCCTTGGTGCGTGCTACCCACGCCGTCCTCTACCTGTCTGCGTCGGTAGAGGATTAGCGTCCAAGTGCACCAGGCGAGGTGGCACTAGGACCATTGCATCCCTCTCCCCTACCCTGACATGGTCTTTCCACATGACCTTGAAGTACTTGCTCCTTTGGACATTTTGACCCCAAACTTCTACTTCAGTTTTGACATGGAAGTCCCAGGTTGCTTCTACTTCAGTGTGGTTGCTCCATTGGACCTTGAAGTACTTGATGGTGCGGCTCTGGGTGCAACACTCTGCTTCATCCAAAATCTGAACTGCCCTCTCACGATAAGTGAGGTCTGGATGAGGGTCGATGACCTAATGATCAAAGTCCTTGTAGAGGTCAGAGCGGTTGGGAACCTTGAGACGCTTCCGAAGTTGTGACACGTGAAAGACGTCGTGCACATCTGAGAGCTTGGAAGGTAGCTCTAGCTGATAGGCAACTTCTCATCTTGCGGTAATCTTGAATGGGCCGGTGTATCTTGGTGCAAGCTTTCCTTTGATATGGAAATGCTTGGTCCCATTGAGAGGCGACTCGGAGGTAAACATAATCTCCGATGTTGAGGTTCACTTCTCGACGGTGAGAGTCGGCGTAGCTCTTCTGTCTTGTCTTGACGGTCTCAAGGCGCTCTTGGACGAGTTGAACTTGTTCTTCTGCTTCGCGAAGGATGTGTGACGCCCCCAATTTGACCGTATGCTAATCATACACGCAAATGCGTACGACCAAGATTAGGGACTCACTAATCAATATCACAACACAACTCTAGACACAAATTACAGTCATATAGCTTCATATTACAAGCCAGGGGCCTCAAGGGCTCGAATACATAAGGTTGACATAAACATGAGTCAGCGGAAGAAAATAATATCTGAGTATAGGCATAAGTTAAACAAGTTTTTCCATAAGAAGGCTAGCACAAACATGACAGTGGATCGAACGAGGCGAGACCTCCTGCCTGGGAACCTCCTAACTTACTACTGGTCATCAGCGGCCTCCACATAGTAGTAGGCTCTGTCGGGGTAGTAGTAGTCATTGGCAGGGTACACGGTCTCCTGGGCTCCATCATCTGAACGCAACATTCGTATCGAGGTGGAAAGAGGAAGCAAGGCAACGGTGAGTACTCATCCAAAGTACTCGCAAGACTGACATCAGAACTATGCTATTTATGCAACATGACCAAAGGAATGGGGATATATCTGGACTGACTGTAGAAAGCCAGAAAGAGGGGCAAAGCCTAGTCATATCAAAGACTAGCATCAACATCTTGCAGCATTAGAAGAGAGTAGAAAGGTAGCTCATAAGTAACAGTAATAATGCAGAAATTTTATTAAGTAACCACGCCTAGAAATTCTTCCTCGACTCCCTACGAGAAGGCTATCTCGGGGACAACATTCATTTCATTCTAAATCTCAATTTTAGTTGTACTAGATCGAGGTACAACTCCAAGTCATCCTGTTACCATGGACACGGCTATTTGAATAGTTAATTTCATCCGTGCAGGGGTGCACCACATTTCCCATCACGCTTGATCACCTTTGGCCGAACACACTTTTCTTGGTCATGCCCGGCCTCGAAGATCAACATGTCGTCGCCCCACCTAGGCTCAACAAAGAGGCCAGCCCTCCGGTCTAAATCCTAAGCACACAGGGGTCGCGGGCCCACTTTCCCTTTGCGCTCCTGCACGATGCGTATGCGGCCGAGGTTAGCCCTAGCACACCCTAATCCAAGAGATGTACTGTCTAGGCCACTCGGGCATGCGCCGCTCCATTGCTGACGTCAGAAGAGCTTCGACTGATACAATGATGCCGAGAACCCATAAATCCTCTCACGTGAAGGTTGGTGTGAAAAGGTCAATTGACCAACTCAGATCAAATACCCAAACCATTAGCATTTTATTAGTTGCGGTGACGAGCGCGATTGCTACCTCTTGAGCATGCATTGGTTTTCCCTTGAAGAGGAAATGTTGATGCAGCAAAGTAGATAAGTATTTCCCTTAGTTTCTTGAGAACCAAGGTATAAATGGAGTAGGAGTAACAAGCAAGTCACCAATGGATGCACCTACACAAACAATCAAACTCTTGCACCCAACGCTATAAAGGGGTTGTCAATCCCTTCACGGTTATTTGCAAGGATTTGATCTGGTAGAGATAGATGTAAAAGATTGTGTAAATTAAAAGGTAAATAAATTGCAGAAAGGTATTTTTGGTATTTTTGGTTTATAGATCTGAAAATATATTATGGAAAGTAGACTCGGGGGCCATAGGTTTCACTAGAGGCTTCTTTCTTGAAGGAAAGTATCACGGTGGGTGAACAAATTACTGTCGAGCAATTGATAGAAAAGATAATAATCATGAAGATATCCAAGGCAATGATTATGCATATAGGCATCACGTCCGTGTCAAGTAGATCGAAACGGTTCTGCATCTACTACTATTACTCCACACATCGACCAACTCCTACCTACATCTATAATATTAAGTTCATGAAGAACCACATGCAACTATTACTCCACATGCAACTATTAAGTTGACTAGTATTCTAGGAAGAACCACATGTTTAGTTGTATGAACATGCATGAACATGGCAAATATGGATGCGTCATGCGAAATCGATGCAAATTCATATATAGAACGTAGACAACAGAGTAACGTTTCTCACGCTATGCTCACGGCAAGGTACGAAGAAAAAACACCAGACCATGAAGGCCATAGGATATTCCCGTTTGGTTCTACCGTAGGTGCATCGCATGCGAATGAAAAATTTCCTACACGTAGAACATCCAAGAACATGCTATGGATGTGGATCACAGATTGTTACCACTAGACGCGCAGTGCCGTGCAACGGAAGTAGAGGTGGGGCAGCGCGTCCGCGTGGTTTGTCTCCTCCTCGTCCATTCTCCCTCGAGAAGCCAGTTTGATCTCCCTCTAACAGCCGGTCCACCAGATCCCGCGTACAGGTTCGCCGGAGCGGAGCAAGTGCACCGCCTCAAACGATATCCGCGCGTGTAGGAGGAACACATCGTGCGGCAGACTGCTAGGTCCGATCACATAGTCGGCGGCGAGTGGAGGTGGCTATTTGCAACACACGCAAACCCTAATGACAGTGTCGAAGCGATAACCCAGATGGGTGTGCCACACCTCCACTATATATAGGCATCCGGCGCAGGCTCAAGTCTTGGGCCTCGCATGGATCCTAAAGCCCACATGTTCCTTCCCTTAAGCGCGCAACCCTTTAGGTTCTCATCCACTTGGTCACGAGTCAGATGACATCCGACTTGCCGGTCGATAGCGTCCTCTAGCAAGACGTGCCGACTCCAAGCGCCCGATGAAGCTGGATAGACGAACCTGTACTTCACACTTCTGTTCCCTTTGCTACATGATACATGTTGTTGTGCACAAGGCGATATGGTCATCCTTGTTGCAGCACGACCTCTTTCTCATTCC
Source organism: Hordeum marinum (assembly GCA_022496015.1). Lineage (NCBI taxonomy): Eukaryota > Viridiplantae > Streptophyta > Magnoliopsida > Poales > Poaceae > Hordeum > Hordeum marinum. The sequence continues at coordinate 255,634,869 of CM039673.1, forward strand.
GGTGAATCTGACCAACACTTCGGATTATCTCATAATCCTCATCGCATGGCCATGCTTATCCAGGTCGGATCACTCGATGGGCCCAGAGTATATCTCTCCTGATCGGAGGGGCAAATCTCGTCTTGCTCGACCATGTCTCAGAGCATGGGTATGGACAAGCCCGAAACCTACCTTTGTAACTACCCAGCCACGGAGTAGCGTTTGGTTGGACCAAAGCGAGTTTGTCACCATCCAGAGTACATGCGCCAGCTCAGGTCTTAGGACATAGAACGTATGTTGTACTAGAGACTCACAAATGACCTATCGCTGCATCTCATAGTTGGGTCTGTCCAACTCAGACCTTATCTCGACTCGGATCCGACTATGTCGAATCCGACAAGACCTTTGTGAGTTCATATCAGGCGGCTAGCATCCAATGCTACACGGTCAGTTAGACTGAACCATCCACCGTGTTATATGCTAGTCTGATTAGTTGTGCATCCACACAACCCTTTGGACTAGGGACCATTTAGGACAGTTATCATACAAATGCATAGTCTCACAAAAAAGTCACGTACTTGTTAATACACATCGATGATAATGTCCATGGACTTTCTTTATCCATAAACACATAGGAAATATCATCATACATGATTGCCTTTAGGGCATATCTCCAACAGTCTCCCGCGTCCACTAGAGTTAATCAAGTAGACATCGAAAGCCCATAGCTCTAACATGCTCCCCATGCTTGGGTTGTGGAAGCGGCTTAGTCAACGGATCTGCAGCATTTGCATCCGTATGAATCTTGCATAAATTGGTATGACCTTTCTCTACGAGCTTTTCGTATCAAGTGATATTTTCGGTCTATGTGCCTGGTATTGTAGTGTTGTCTCGGCTCCTTGGCCTATGCGATGGCACCTGAATTATCACAATAAAGGTCCACCAGTTTTGACCAGCCCGGGAACACACCAACATCTTCCAGGAACTTTCGAATCCAAACACCTTCCTTTGCGGCTTCCCAAGCCGCAATGTATTCGGCCTCTATTGTGGAGTCGGCCACCGTATCTTGCTTGGAACTTGTCCAACTCACTGCTCCTCCATTCATAACATACATGAATCTAGTTTGGGATCGACAATCATCCCTGTCGGTTTGGAAACTAGCATCAACGTAACCCTTTACACAGAGCTCCTCCTCGCCTCCATAAACTAGGAGACTCTCACCTGGGTCGGCCTGGTATCTGCTTGTTAAGCTTATTGTATAGGCAACATCAGGAGGTGTACATAGCATGGCATACATGATGGATCCAATTGCCAAGGCATATGGAATCCTACTCATTCGGTTTCGCTCATCAGAAGTCATAGGACTCTGAGTCTTGCTTAGCCTTACACCATGTGATACGGGCAAGAACCCTTTCTTGGCCTCACTCATGTTGAACCTCTTCAACACTTTTCTATGTACGTGCTCTGGCTTAAGCCGAGCAGCCTCCTCGATCTATCTCTATAGATCTTGATGCCTAAAATGTACACTGCCTCTCGAAGGTCTTTCATCAAAAACTTGCCATTTAATGATTCCTTGACTGAGTTCAGCATCGAAACATCATTTCTGATCACTAGTTGTCATAAACATACAAGATAAAAAATACTACCGAGCTCCCACTAGACTTCTTGTATAAACAATAATCCTCTTCGTTCCTGATGAAACCAAGGTCAACGATGACTTCATCAAAACGAATGTTCCAACTCTGAGCTGCTTGCCTCAATCCATAAATGGATCTCTTGAGCTTGCATATTTTACCAGCATTAGTTGGATGGACAAAATCTTCGGGTTGTATCATGTATACATCCTCTTTTAAATTTCCATGAAGGAAAGCCGTTTTGAAATCCATCTGCCATATCTCATAATCGAAATATGCAGCTATAGCTAGTATGATCCTCACCGACTTTAGCATTGCTACCGGTGAGTAAGTCTCGTCGTAGTCAATTCCTTGAACTTGTCCATAACCTTTAGCGACAAGCCAAGCTTTGTGGATCTGAACATTTCCATCCACATCAGTTTTCATCTTAAAGACCCATTTACAACCAATGGCTACTATGCCAAGTGGCGGATCAACCAAGTCCTAGACTTGATTGGCATTCATGGACTTTAACTCGGATCTCATGGCCTCGAGCCATGCCTCAAAATCTAGGCTCACCATCGCTTCCACATACGTGGCTGACTCGTTGCTTTCTAGCAACAATACATCGTGCACTCTGGGTAATCTTTCCGACCTTCGTGGCTCCGGTGCCGACTCCACTACGGGTTCCTTGATCACCTATGGTATGATCTCATCACCAGCTGAGTCGTCCATGAGTGGCTCTCGAATTTCTTCGAGTCATACTGTTCTCCCATTGGCCTCCCGATTGAGAAACTCTTTCTCTAGGAAAACCCCGTTCCGAGCAACAAACACTTTGTTCTCTTCTTGGTTATAGAAGCTGTATCCCAAGGTTTCCCTTGGATATCCCACGAATATGCATTTATCCGACTTGGGTGTAAGCTTGTCCGACATGAGTCACTTGACAAATGCTTCACAACCCCAAATATTTAGAAAAGACAAACTAGGAGTCTTCCCAGTCCACATCTCATGTGGTGTCTTGTCAACGGATTTTCATGGTACCCTATTAAGTGTGGAAGCTGCAGTTTCTAGAGCGTATCCCTAGAATGACAAGGGTAAATCCTATTTGCTCATCATCGACCGGACCATGTCCAACAAGGTTCGATTTTTTCTGTTCTGATACACTGTTTCTCTGCGGCGTACTCAGAGGTGTGAGCTGAGGTACTATACCTTGGCTTTTCAGATGGTTATCAAACTCCTGGCTCATGTACTCACCTCCATTATCTAATCGTAGAAGTTTTATCGTCTTGCCGAGCTGATTTTCAACCTCGTTCTGAAACTCTTTCAACTTTTCAAAATTTTTCCGACTTGTGCTCATCAAATAGATATATCAATATCTACTCAAGTCGTCGGTAAAAGTCACGAAGTACTGATAGCCACCTCTGGCCGTTGTGCTCATTGGACCACACACATCACTTTGTATAAGCTCCAACAGCTCGGACACCCTGTCGCAAATCTTTGCAAAAGTAGACTTAGTCATCTTGTCTAGCAAGCATGATTCGCATGTCTAGAATGACCCGAAGTCGGATGAAGTTAGGATTCCATCATCATGGAGCTTCTTCATGCATTTCAGTCTAATGTGTCCAAGCCGGCAATGCCAGAAGTATGTCGGATTTATCTCATTAGGCTTATGCCTCTTGACATTCACATGATAGACTGGCTTCGTTTCTAGATTCAAAAGAAATGACCCATCTACAATGGGTGCACAACCATGGAAAATTTCATTCTAATAAAATGAACAACCATTGTCCTTTATATTGGATTCATAACCTTGACTCATCAAGCATGAGGCAGAAATAATGTTCCAACTAAGTGTGGGAATGTAAGAACAATTATTCAATTCCAAAATAAATCTAGAAGGAAGCTTGAGGTGCATTGTGCCGACCTCCAATGTAGCAACTCTTGCTTTGTTGCCGACCCTGATGTCAATCTCCCCCTGTGCCACCCGCCTAGTTCTTACCAGCCCCTACATCGAGTTGCAAATATGAACAACCGATTCGGTATCAAATACCCAAGAGCTACTAGGTATGTCAGCAAGGTAAATGTCTATAACATATGTAACAAGTGTACCTTTGCCTTAAGAAGCATCTCCGGCCTTCTTGCCATGCTTGGCAAGCCACTTGCTACAGTTCCTCTTCAAGTGACCAGCTTCCTTGTAGTGAAAGCAAATGGTCTTTGAGTTCGGTTCAGACTTTGGCTCAGTGGCGGAGACATCCTTCTCCGTGCTCTTTGCCTTACCCTTTCTCTTGGACCAACTCTTCTTGAACATCACCGAGTTCTGCACCATCAGCACTTGATGTGTGCCTTTCTTAATATCCTGCTCTGCCACCTTGAGCATCCCAAGCAATTCAGTGAGCTTCTTATCCTTGTCGTGTATATGATAGTTCGAGATGAACGTCCCATACCTAGCTGGAAGAGAACCCTGGACTGCATCATTCGCCAGCTCATCCAAGAGCGGGAAACCCAATTGATCCAAAGCTTGCACGTATGCGATCATTTTGATCACATGTGGGCTCAGTGGATCACATTACTTCAACTTACAATCCATCAAGGATCGCCAGATGTTGAACCTTTCGGTCCTAGCCTGCACCTAAAACATGCTCTTGAGATCCTCGATCATATCGAAAGCCGCAATGTGTTCGAAATGTTGTTGCAAATCGGGCTCCATACAAGCCAGCATGAGGCACCTGATCTCGTCCTATTCATCAACGAGTTTCTGGTAGGCATTCTTGGTTGTGGCATTAGCATTATCGGCAGGTGCCTCTGGAAGTGCATCCTCTAGAACATGTTCCTTTTTATCGTGCTTGAGAACAATTCTCAGATTTCTATACTAGGTGATAACATTTGTTCCATTTTGTTTATCCTTTTCCAGAATTGATTTCAATGCAAATTTTTGAGCAGGTGGTGCCATTAATCTACAACAGGAAATATGCAATCACTAAGTAATGTGTTTATGTAGAGTAATTCAAGCCTTAAACAGAACTACTCCCACTGAAGTCAGCATCCCTCCGCAAACTCATAGTGATTTAGGACCCATCTAGCGTGAGCGACTAGTGAGCTTTAGCATAATTGCTAGCCAACTTTCCTATTTGGTAAGCAACTCCTTGCTAATCATATCTCTATATGACTCCTGTCACTCGGGTAGGTATCTTATACCCTGGCTCCCAACCTTCTTTGCCACAAGGACCAAAACCATTTTGATAGCCTTGTCAGGTTAACCTGATGCAGTGCATGTCCGTGTCCGACATGAAGCCTCCAGTTAAGGGACACCCAGTAGCACCTCAATTTTATGAGCCCACCACTAGACATACTTGACGTGCGAAGGTGCAACATCCCGAATGACAATGTGCTTAATATTAATGAGGGATCTTTCTACCATACTAACATGCATAGAAACAAGAAGCAATATCAATCACATATAAACATAAATATATGAAATAGTATGGCTCCTTCATGAACATCCTTCCAGGTCAGCTCCAACTCTGATGACCAGGGCGGAACTCCATCTTGTCCATCTCGCCAGGACGCCAAAGCCTCGAACTTGATCTTTGTCCTCCAACTACTACAACTAGTAATGAATTTACACAGAATCACAAGTCGACACGCAGGTCGTTATACAACATAATGACAGCACTTTGGCTCCTGCCGGCTGACAATCATGACACGCAGGTCATGTTAAATTACACACATGCATCACATACATATGAGCCATACTATTCACATAAAACTTGCAAAACAAACTTATGCATGGAATCGCATTCTACCAGTTTGTGTGACCGTGTACAAAATACAAGGCACTACGCACACGGAAATCACAGATCACATCTGCACTCCGATCACGCCGAATTTTCTGATCTGACCGATCTCATCGATCATCGTGAACCTTATTCGGATTTACGTTTCACGGTTAACCCCAATGGAGGATACCGACTGGTGGGGGTAGGTTGTGTCACGACCTCATCGATTCGTATTGATAGAAAACATAGCCTCAATGATCCCGATGTGCAGTTGATCTCATCAACCATGCACATAGCCAATGTCATGAACAACGATAGATCACATCCGTCGCCGCCATATATCACATATGCTACCGATCTGAAACCAAAACCTATAGCGGAGGCTCTGAAAACACTGTTGGGTTCTAGCATTGGTGCACCGCATGCGAATTGAAATTTTCCTACATGCAGAACATCCAAGAACATGCTATGGAGGTGGATCACAGATTGTTACCACTAGACACGCAGTGCCGTGCAGGGGAAGTAGAGGTGTGGCAGCACATCCGCGTGGTCCGACTCCTCCTCGCCCGTTCTCCCTCGAGCAGTCGGTCCGATCTCCTTCGAACAACCGGTCTGTGGGATCCTGCGTATAGGTTCTCTGGAGCGACGCAAGTGCATCGCCTCTAACGGTGTCCACGTGTGCAGGAGGAACACATCGTGGGGCGGACTACTAGGTCCGATCACACAGTCGGCGGCGAGTGGAGGTGGCTATTCGCAACACATGCAAACCTTGATGATAGCGTCGAAGCGGTCAACCGGATGGATGTGCCGCACCCCCACTATATACAGCCATCCGGCGCAGGCTCAACTCTTGGGCCTCAAACGGATCCTAAATCCACGTGTTCCTTCCCTTAAGTACGCGACCCGTTAGGTTCTCGTCCACTAGGTCGCGGGTCAGATGACATCCGACTCGATCAGTCGGTAGCGGCCTCTAGAAAGACGTGCCAACTCCGAGTGTCTGATGAAGCTGGTTAGGCGAACCTGTACTCCACACTTCTGATCCCTTTGCCACATGATATATGTTGTCGTGAACAAGGCGATATGGTCATCCTTGTTGCACCACGACCTCTTTCTCATTCCGGTGAATCCGACCAACACTTCGAATTATCTCATAATCCTCATCGCATGGCCATGCTTATCTAGGTCGGATCACCCTAGGGGCTAGAGTATATCTCTCCTGATCGGAGGGGAAAATCCCATCTTGCTCGACCATGTCTGATAGCATGGGTTTGGACAAGCCCGAAATCTACCTTTGTAACTACCCAATAATGGAGTAGCATTTGGTCAGCCTAAAGCAAGTCTGATCATCCCAAGTACATGCGCCAACTCAGGTCTTAGGACATAGAACCTATGTTGTACTAGAGACTCATAGATGACCTATCGTTGCGTCTCATAGTTGGGTCTGCCCAACTCAGACCTTATCTTGACTCGGATCTGACTATGTCGAATCCGACCAGACCTTTCTGAGTTCATATCATCCGGCTAGCATCCAATGCTACATGGTCGGTGAGACCAAACCATCCACCGTGTCATATGCTAGTCTGATTAGTTATGCGTCCACACAACCCTTTGGACTAGGGACCATTTAGGACAGTTATCATACAATACATAGTTTCACAAACAAGTCACGTATTTGTTAATACACATCAATGATAATGTCCAAGGACTATCTTTATTCATAAACACATAGGAAATATCATCATACACGATTGCCTCTAGGGCATATCTCCAAATATTCCTTGGTGTTCCAAGGTAGGCACTGGATAGGAAATGAGAAACCTACCACAATATAGCCAAAGATGAATCAAAACTATGAAGCATAGCTCACACAAGCCACAACACAACATCACACACATCTTGTCCAAAATAGCAACATGGCAACTTGCATAACAAATATCTAGAGCTACAGGAGGTTTCCAACCACAAACAAAGTATGTATAGAATCTATCTATCACGCTTAACAAATCATCAATCTACACAAACTTGAAAGGAGGTAAGGATCACTAGCAATGCAGCTCACAAATGGCATGGTGAAACAGAATCTAGGGACTTGGTGAAAATTACAGCTTGACAGATTATGTATACATCTGATGGTAATTTGACAGTAGCAAATAAATAACCTAGAGGTCATATCATGGCATGAAACTTAACAGATATACAGAGGACATCATCTACTACAAATCACTAGCACTGAGCATGAGCTAGAACACAACAGAACAATTGCTAGCATCCTCTAAACATGGCATTAGAATAACTACAGATCTCAGACTTAGACAAAATAACACAAGGAGGAAAACAACAGTTTATTTCAACATGGCATCTTTGACAGGAAATGGCTACAAGAAGAAGCAATCATTTGGAAAATTAATTACACCACACAATAGAGGGTGAAAAGCACGACACTTCATGGCATTGTACCAACTCCAAAGGAGCACTACATCCATGGGAATCATCCTCTAAACATAGCTAGAAAACCATAGTTATAACACTTAGCAAAATTTGAGACATGAACCAGTGTTATTATCTAAGGATGTTAACAGCAAGAAACCCACTCATCCACAAGTTTATCATACTAAAAAAATTACCAGGGCCTAGTACTCACAAAACACTAGCATCTTCATGTTGACAAGTTCATCATAGCATGCATGGATTTAATCATATGAAAAAGACAAAATGGCATGTTGGAACGAAAATGACATTTTACAAAATTGCTCAAATGACCAAACAACCAGAACGAATGGATTCCTGGAATTTTTCTACCCTAAATCCATATATCACACTCATATATTTCTATCTATAAATTATCCAAAATCTAATTCGAAAATTTGGCACTAGCACTTATAAGTCACATATTGCCCAAATGGACACTGCCAAAAATAGCCCAGTCTAGAAATGGACATATTCCAGAAATGGAATTATTCCTATCAACAAAATAAAACAAGCAAAACAAAATAAAATAAAATAAATAAATATATAGGAGGAACCCACCTGGCTGTGAGCTAGGGCCCCTCTATGGGTATGACAAGTGGGGCCAGGCCCACTTGTCATACACACACACACTGCACACACACAGAACCACACACAGACACACCAAATCCACACACACACACACACAATGCACAGGCACACGGGGATCCCAGCCGTAGCCACACGGGATCCTTGCACACTATTCGCCAAAAATAAAAAGGAGCCAGGGGGATCGAACCCACGACCTGCTGGTCTTCGACCCCGCTCTCTACCACTGCGGTAGGCGTGGGCACTTGACAGAAAGGGGGAAGTTTCCCTCTTAACTACGCAGTGGCTAGAACCCAAATGAAACTGAAGAAACAATGCATCGGCGACAGAGACACGACGGCGATGAAATCACGGCGAGACGACGGCGATCGGCTACAGCAAGCACTGGCAGGGGCTGCAAGAACGGAGGGGAGCCTATCCTGCACTCCACTCTAGCTAAATGCGGTGGCAGCGAGGAGCTCGAGCATGAGTAGAAGCTCCGCTCGACAACAACTGCAACGGCAAATCAACAACCGGAACGCGACGGCAGGACTAACGGTGAGCGCACATGAAAGAACGCGGAGTTGACTGCTCACCGAGATGGGGGGTGAAGACGGGCTCGGTGCGAGCAACGAGGAACAAGATCCACAACGGGGCTGCGGGTTCGCGTCGGAGAAGAGGATGAAGCCGACGACACGGGGGCTCTCTCCATGCACTAGCGCCGGAAACAGGGCACAGGAGGCACCACGGAGCTCCCCGGCATCCCAGGTGACGAGACGGAGGCCACCTGAGTCGAGGACGACAGTGAAATCGAACGGCGGCTCTCTGCTCTCACTCTAAATCCCGAACTCTCTCTGAACTTACCTGGAGGAGGGGAAATAAGGAGGGAGAGAGGGAGATGGCAGCGGCTGGAGGGAAGCGCGGAACCCTAGGGCAAGGGGCACATATGCCGAGGCTTTAAAGGAGGGGCCAGACGGCGCTCCTCGACGTCCATGAGTGCTCGTTCTCGCTCTCTCTCTATCTAAAGCTGACGGAGGAAGGGGACGGAGCAAGTGACCGTCCTGCAAGCTGGTCCAAGGGCTGCTCGGGGAGACTAGCTGGGCCGCTGGGAGAGAAAGGCCAAGGTAGCTCTACTCCTCTCTCACAAACACAGAACAGAAAAACAAACACAGATTTTATTTATTTAAAAAATCTCAGAAAACAAAATAAGGCAAGGAAGAGAGGGAGAAGGTTAAAAGAAAAAGAAATACATTTTTGGGATCACAAAAATGCCAACAATTTAATAAAAATGATTTGGGCATTTTTGGAGTAAGCAAATGTTTTACCTAAAATATATTAACCAGGCACTGTTGCAAAATATTTTAAAAGGGAAAACTCCAACCATGAAACAGGACTATTTTATAAATCTTAGAAGATTATTTAGAAGATGTTCAACAATTATAATGAGAGAAAACAACAAGAAATAATATTAACATAAAGAATATTCAAGAGAGAGAAAAGGTGATGGTTTGAAATAGGACAGATGTGAGCAACACTCCAAGCACACATGCAGTCACTCCACAACACATACACTCACATCACCACCACAACCACAAGGCAAACATGGCAAGAAAATATTATGCATAGACATGATGATCATGATGCATGATGCATGATGCATGAAATGACAATGGCTAGTAGAACTCAAACTCACGATGGCATTGCAATTATGAGGTCACACATGAGCAACATTACAAATATGGCAAGGTATGCACTTGGGCTGTTACACATACCCGCCGATACAACCCATAGATACATCAAAATAGGTACACAACTCAAAGAAAACAGAATCTGTCAAAAACAGAACATTCTATAGAAATCTGAAAACATCTTATACTTATGTAACTCAAACAATTCTGAAACGTTAGGAACACCTGGGAAATTTGTATGTCAAGCTTGTGTAAAAATTTCAGACTCATTCGGCGCTCGGAAAAATGTATACAATTCCCAGACTAAGCGCAAAAGTTTCTGTTTTTCAGCAAGATCAAATCAACAACCACCATAGACCATCCCAAAGGTCTTACTTGGCTCAAACACTAATTAAAATACCAAAAAACAATTACTACAGAAGTAATAATGTGGGAAACACTCAGAAACAGAAGCAGAAAGAGAACATAAAAATAAAATTAGGTTGCCTCCCAACAAGCGCTATTGTTTAACGCCCCTAGCTAGGCATGATGATTTCAATGATGCTCACATAAAAAGTAGTAATTGAAACATGCAAGAGAGCATCATGAATCTCATGACAAGGACATTTAAGTCTGACGCACTTCCTATGCATAGGTTTTTTGTGAGCAAACAATTTATGGGAGCAAGAATCAACTAGCATAGGAAGGCAAAACAAGCATAACTTCAAAACTTTGAACACATAGAGAGAAAACTTGATATTACTAAAATTCCTACAAGCATATGTTCCTCCCTCATAATAATTTTCAGTAGCATCAAGAAGGAATTTCACAATATAACTATCAAATAAAGAATTATTTCCATCATCAATTATAGCATACATGTCATCATCAAAACTTGGGGAACAAACAATATCATATTCATCAAGCATAGCATCCCCAAGCTTGTGGTTTTGCATATCATTAGCATCATGGATATTTGGAGAATTCATACTAACAACATGGTAATCATTCTTTTCATTCAAGGAACTATCATGAATCTCCTTACAAAATTCTTCTTTTAACACTTCATCAAAAACTTCAGATTCATGATTTTCAAACAAAACTTCATAGAGATAATCAAGTGCACTCAACTCACTAGCAATTTGTTCATCATAATTTCGTCTTTTGAACAGATTAGCAAGTGGATGAGGATCCATATCAATAGATTTTTAGCAAGCGAAGATGCAAGCAAATAGAAGGCACATGGCAACACAAGAAAACATAGCAAACAAGAGATTTCACAAGAAAAAGGCAAACAAAAAAGAGAGGGCGAATAAAATGGAAAATTGGTGAAGTGGGGGAGAGGAAAACGGGAGTCAAAAGGAAAATAATGTAAATGCAAGGGATGAGTTTGTGATGGGTACTTGGTAGGCTCGATGTGTATCCTCCCCAGCAACGGCGCCAGAAATCGGCAAGTTGACGGGAGAGTTCTTGTCTTGACTTGATATGTATCCTCCCCGGCAACAGTGCAAGAAATCCTTCTTCCTACCTCTTGAGCATGCGTTGGTTTTCCCTTGAAGAGGAAAGGGTGATGCAGCAAAGTAGATAAGTATTTCCCTCAGTTTTTTGAGAACCAAGGTATCAATCCAGTAGGAAGAACAAGCAAGTCACCAATGGATGCACCTACACAAACAATCAAACTTTTGCACCCAACGCTATAATTGGGTTGTCAATCCCTTCATAGTTATTTGCAAGGAGTAGATCTGATAGAGAAACATGTAAAAGATTGTGGAGAATAAAAGGTAAATAAATTGCAGCAAGGTATTTTTGGTATTTTTGTTTATAGATCTGAAAATATAGCGGAAAGTAGACCCGGGGGCCATAGGTTTCACTAGAGGCTTCTCCCTTGAAGGAAATTATCACGATGGGTGAACAAATTACTATCGAGCAATTGATAGAAAAGTGAATAATCATGAAGATATCCAAGGCAATGATTATGCATATTAGCATCACGTTCGTGTCAAGTAGACTGAAACGATTCTACATCAACTACTATTACTCCACACATCGAATGACTCCTGCCTAGATCTAGAGTATTTAGTTCATGAAGAACAGAGTAACACATTAGGTAAGATGACATGATGTAGAGGGATAAACTCAAGCAATATGATGAAAACCCCATATTTCTACCCTTGATGGCAACAATACAATACGTGCCTCGCTACCCCTACTTTGTCACTGGGTGAGGACATCGCAAGATTGAACCCAAAACCAAGCACTTCTCCCATTGCAAGAATTACCAATCTAGTTGGCAAAATCAAACCAATAACTCGAAGAGACTTGCAAAGATATGAAATCATGCATATAAGAATTCAGAAAAGACTCAAATAATATTCATGGATAATCTAAACATAAACCCACAATTCATTGGATCTTGACAAACACAACGCAAAAGAGTATTACATGGGATAGATCTCCATGAAGATCATGAAGAACATGGTATTGCAGCGCAAAGAGAGAGAAGAAGCCATCTAGCTACTAGCTATGGACCCGTAGGTCTGTGGTGGACTACTCACGCATCATCGGAGGGGCAATGGAGTTGATATAGATGCCCTCCATGATCGGATCCCCCTCTCACAGATTGCTGAAAAAGGCTCCAAGATTGGATCTCTCGAGAATGGAGGCTTTTGGCAACGGAAAAGTTTTTCCGTGGCTCCCTTTGGTGTTGGGGAAATATTTGGGTATTTATAGGAGGAACATTAGAGCTAGGAGACCTGTCACGAGGTGGCAAGCCTGCCAGGCGCGGCCAGGGGGGCGGCCGCGCCCCCTGGCTTGGGACCTCCTGGCAGAGGCCTTGCCGTGCACTCCAAGTCTGGTAGATCTCTTTCCTTCCAGAAAAATCATTCCTAATATTTTATTCTGTTTGGACTCCGTTTAATATTCCATTTCTACAATTCTCAAAAATAAGAAAAAAACAGAAACTGGCACTGGGCTCTAGATCAATAAGTTAGTCCCAGAAATAATGTAAAATAGCATATTAATGCATATACAACATCCAAAATGGGTAATATTATAGCATGACATCATCAAAAATTATAGATACGTTGGACACGTATCAGCGACCCACAATGTGCGGTCCCGTCGACCCATCTCGAGGTCTTGTGGCAAGGTCCCCACTTTCCCAGCCATGCCTCGTCATATTACACCAACACCCTCCAATCATCCTAACATCAACATGTATCAATAGTAAGTAACAGTAACCTTGTCCCTATAGCACCAATGGGAAAACCGAGGAATCACCCTCAATGTATCCCACTCAATGTAACCATCAAGGTGACCAGAGAGGATTCACCCTTGATGGTCTACGCTTGAGGGATTGCACGACAGCATCGTCGTCGGGAATGGTGAAGGAGTAATCACCCTTGATAACCACGACCGACTAGCTGCACTACAGGGTTAGCATCATGAGTACTTCGCGAGGTGTCACCCTCGGTGTCGATAGTAGCACTGTAGAGTCATACAACTAAGGGGTTGTGCAGTGAAAGTGAAGGGCATGGCTGGACGGTCGGTTGACCAAGTCTTCTAGTCTTGAAGTCGTCGAGTCGTCGATGAAGAAGCAGGGGCAACTGGGACTAAGGGGGTCACACGGGATTCATTGATCAACCTATACTGAGCAGTTGATATGATAGCAGGTACAAAGGCAGTATATAAAAAATAGGCTATGCATCATAATTGGAGCTAACTAATACAGTAGCAAAATATAATGCAAGAATGAGAGAGAAAGAATGAGTGATATCGAAATTCTCAAGGGGGGTTGCATACCTTTGTGCTTTGCTGGAATGGCCTGATCATCAGCGGTGTAGTTGTACCCGATAGCAACGTCAGTGTCGGGGTCTACCGGTAAGAAGATGGTGGGAAACAATAAATATAAAGCACAGATGCAATCACGATGCATGACATGGCAATATGCAGATCTAGGCATGCACTAACACAGTATTACAAGTCACAAACGGATTGGAAGAATGCCTGATGATATTTCCCGAGTCTTTGGCTTTTATCGGACAGATGAATTCGATGGAAAAGTTCCATGTTTGCTATGATAGCAGCACGTGACAAACGAATGCACTGCGTATTCTGATTCGTAGGATTTTTCTGAACAACTTTCATGTACAAAATATTTTCATCCGAGTTACGGATTATTTAATATTAAATTTTAAAGATTTGATTAAATTCATAATTTAAATTGATTTAATTTATTTCAAAAAAAGGTAATTGTGACATGAGCATGATGTCATCCTGACATCAGCTGTCAACAGGGGCTTTGACTGGTTAGACTGACCAGTGGGCCCCTGTTGTGAGTGACACGGTTTCAATTATTGTTTAATAAAATTAATCATATTAATTAAGGGGGGTGTGACCAACGTGTCATTGACTACTTATATTAAATTAATTGACCGAATTAATTAACAAGTTTAATTAATCCTAATGTGGGTTGGGCCCACATGTCATTCACATTAATTAAAAGTTAATCTTAATCACCTATGTAATTAACTCACTAATTAATTATTTTTTTAGATATTTTTATTAACATTTTATTTTTACAAAATGTTTAGGGGTGGTGGGCCCCCTCGGTCATTCAAAGGGGAGGAGGCTACTGGGATTAACCCACCAACCAGATCGATTTAGTGGGGGAAGGGGGGTCGAACCCTTCAGTGGTCGGTCGCCGATGGGGCCACCGCTAGTGGCCAGCACGGCGAGCATGATGATGAGGGGAGCGAGCGAGGTGTAGCGGGGCCACGACGAGTGTGGCGGCGCCAGAGTGCGTGAGGGGAGGCCAGGGTGCGGCCGGAGCGCGGCGTCGAGCGCGTGCAGGTATGGGGCTGGTGCGGGGAGGCGCAGTGGGGCCACGATGAGAGGGGGCGAGCGATGTCGCCGCGTAGGCAAGCATCTAGCGGCGGCGGATTGGTTCCGGTCGGAGGGGGAGAGGAATAGGGATGGGAGGAGCCCGGGGCTCACATCCGGTGCAGAGTGGTGGGTTCGGCGAGGCTCGGGGAGGCGGCTTGGGGGAGGAGGCGAGGAGGTTTGACGGCAGCGGGGAGGCGGCTCCGTCAAGCATCAGGCTGCACGGGGCTACGGGGTCGGCGACATGGTGGGGCTGCTCCGATTCATATCTGGATCGGGGGGAGGACAGAGCGAGGGGGTGTGGGGGCGAGTGGGGGGGTTAGGGCCGCTAGGGTTTCGGGGGTTGACCCCTTGTATTGGCTAAGGGTGGCTGGGCCGAGCCAGGCCGGGGCCCAGTTGGGCTGGCCTGGGGAGGGGGGTTTCTTTCCCCTCTTTTATTAGTAGGCTTTCTGGTTTCTTTTAAAAAAAAGGTTTGTATTATAATTAAATTTTTGTGACAAAAAAAACTTTGAAAAAATATGTCTCTTGGCGTAATATTAGTATGGTATTAATAAGGCCATAAAAGTTTTGGGGCCAATTGAATCCATTTCAAACAAACATGGTTTTGCAAAAATATCAACTTAAACCTCATGGCCACTGTATCTTAAACACAGTCATTACTGTAGC
Source organism: Hordeum marinum (assembly GCA_022496015.1). Taxonomy (NCBI): domain Eukaryota; kingdom Viridiplantae; phylum Streptophyta; class Magnoliopsida; order Poales; family Poaceae; genus Hordeum; species Hordeum marinum. The sequence continues at coordinate 255,650,484 of CM039673.1, forward strand.
ATGAACCGAGGGTGTTTCAACTCTCCCCTACTAAAAAGAATTCTCATCCCGAGAATTAAGAAGTAGAAGGAAAGAGCCCGGGATATTCTGCATGAAGATGATCTTCGCGTTCCCAAGTGGCTTCATCTTCAGAGTGGTTTGACCACTTCACTTAGAGGAACTTGGTAACCTTCTAATGAGTCCGACACTTAGTTTCACCAATAATGCAGACTGGATGCTCTTTGTTAGTGAGATCATCCTGCACTTCAATCAATTCGGGATCCACCTCACGTTGCAGATCCTTGAAGCAATGACGAAGTTGCGACACATGGAAGACATCATGGATATGGGAGAATTTTTGTGGCAGCTCAATTTATAAGACACATATCCACATCTTTCTACAACACAAAGGGACCAATGTAGCGAGGAGCTAGCTTGCCCTTGACTCCGAACCAATGAGTGCCTCTTAAAGGAGTAACATGCAGATAAGCCTTATCATCGGTTTGACAGGTTGAACCCAGTGCTTCTTGTCATAATTTCTCGTCTGACGGGACTGGGCCGCCTTGAGATTGTCCTCAACAATACGGAGTTGTTCTTCATCTTGTTGGACAATGTCCGGACCAATGAGTGCACGTTCCCTAGTTTCTGACCAGTTCAGGGGGGTCGGCGTTTACGTCCATATAACACTTCAAAGGGGGCCATCTTCAAGCTAGCTTGATAGCTATTGTTATAAGAAAATTCATCATAAGGAAGTGATTCTTCCCACTTCTTGCCAAAAGAGATAATACAAGCTCGTAGCATGTCTTCAAGGACTTGATTAACTCTTTCAACTTGACCTTGCGACTAAGGGTGATACGAAGTGCTCCAGGTAATATGAGTTCCCATTTCTTCCTGGAAACTTTCCCAAAAACTTGGAGGTGAAAATACTGCCACGGTCTGAACTGATTTCCTTTGAAATGCCATGGAGGGAACAATTCCATAGGTATACAAGGCTGCTAATTGAATAGCAGTAATTGTCTCCTTGACTTGCAGAAAGTGTGTGATCTTTGAAAATTGGTTGATGACGTCAAAGAGAGCATCATTGCCCTTCTGTGACTTTGGAAAACCCATGACAAAGTCCATTTGAACCTTGTCCCATTTCCATTCAGGAATAGGGAGTGGTTGCAGAAGTCCAGCAGGCTTCTGATGTTCAGCTTTGACTCGGCAACAAACGCCACATTCTTCAATATAGCGAGCAATGTCTTGCTTCATTCTAGACAACCAGTACCCTTGACGGATGTCCAGATACATCTTAGTACTTCTCGGATGAATTTCGTGAGCTTCTTTCATCACCTTCTTTGTCATAAGTTCAAACTAAGGAACCAATATGCGACCCTTGAAGAACAAAGCTCCATCTTCACCAAGCGGGAATTCCTTGGATTTCTCTATATTAATATCCTCCTTCATTCTCATAATGTAAACATACTTGTCTTGGGAATACTTAATAGCTCTCAAAAGAGTTGGTTCCATGACAAGGCTACTAAGAGAACCCTGTGGAACAATGTGAAGATTCAACTTGCGGAGCTCTTCATGGAGATGGGGTTAGCCTTTTGAACCATATGATTATTGCAATAAGCCTTTAGACTTAAGGCAACTGCCAAAACATTAGCCTTGCCAGGGGTATAAGATATATCGAAGTCATAGTCCAAAACTACTTCCATCCATCGCCTCCGACGGAGATTTAGGTCTGCCTAAGTAAACATATACTTCAGGCATAGATGGTCAGTATATATCTCACATCAAATACCAATAAGATAATGTCGCCATAATAATAAGGCATGGATCACCACAACAAGTTCAAGGTCATGCACTAGGTAATTCTCCTCATGGGGACGCAACTATCGCCAAGCATACGCAATAACTCTACGTTCTTGCATTAGGACACAGCCTAATCCTTGACGGCATGCGTCGCAATAAATGACGAAGTCCTTCTTTGAATCTGGAGGATCAAGCACTGGAGAAGATGTCAGCTTGTCCTTGAGTGCTTGGACACTTTCCTAACATTTGTCTGTCCACTCAAACTTAATGCCTTTGTGAAGCAGATTTGTCAATGGCTTGGCAATCCTGGAGAAATTTTCGACAAAATGACGGCAATAGCTGGCGAGTCCGAGAAAACTTCTGACTTGCTTGACATTCTTTAGGGGAGTCTAGTCAAGAAAAGCCTAAAGTCGTTCTGGGTTGATGGCAATACCATCTTTGGAGATCACATGTCCAAGATAGGTCCCTTCGTCCAACCAGAACTCACACTTGGAATACTTGGCATATAGCTCATGCTCTCGAAGCTTTTCTAGCACTAGAGGAAGATGTTCATCATGCTCTTCTTTGTTCTTAGAGAATACCAGCATATCATCCAAATAAACCACGACGAATTTATTGAGGCAGTCCATGAATATATAATTCATCAACCGAGAGAAGGTTGCTCAAGCATTTGTTAGACCGAAAGACATGACGGTGTACTTGTATGAACCATAGCGAGTAACAAATGCAATCTTAGGGGTATCTTCTTCGCGAACATGGATCTGATGGTAACCCAACCTCAAATCTTCTTAGAGAATATTGAGGAACCAACAAAGTTGATCATATAAATCATTGATCTGAGGCAGTGGATATTTATTCTGAATTGTAGCCTGGTTGATTGGACGATATTCTTGGACCAAATGATTCGTACTATCCTTCTTCTTGATAAAGGGATAAGGCACTCCACAAGTAGAGGAACTTGGGCATATGAAACCCATGCGAAGCGAATTGTCGATTTCTTGCATAAGCTCGAGGAGCTCACGAGGAGGCATCTTATAAGGCCGCTTGTCTATAGGAGTGGTATCGGGTACCAAGTCGATGACAAACTCGATAGCTCTAGCGGGGGGAATCCCTGGGAGTTCTTATAGAAAGACATCCTGGAAGTCTCGAACAACTGGAATGTTTTCAATCCCCTCAAGAGGTGACTCGTTTAATGCATTCATGGCACATAGTCGGGCTTCAGCAACTTTAACAAGATGAGCATGGTAGCTGACTATATCATTTGAAGGATGCATGAGGTGGACAATTTTGGTTGCACAAATGACCAAAGCAGTATGTGCTTTCAACCAATCCATCCCGAGAATGAGATAGATATTGGAAGACTTCAGCAGTATGGGGGAGGCAAGGAATTCCAACCTTCAATTTCAATGGGGACATTGTGGATAATAATGAAAGTCTGACATTGGCCCTTGGGGGTGTTTACCACTATTGGAGTGTTCATCTCTTCACATTTAATATGTCATGCATGTATGCAAAAATTTCTGACATGAAAGAATGTGATGCTCCTGTATCAAACAATACAGAAGTTGGTACTGAGTTAGCAAGAAGAGTGCCCATCACAGTGGCAGGCTGATCTTGAGCTTCAAACATCTCAATGTTGTTAGCCTGGACACGACCATTGTTAGGCCTGGCATTTTTGTTGCGGAGATGGTTAGAAGGTAGTCCAAGTTGATTCTGATTCTGCCTGCAGTGTTGGGCATGGTGTCCTAGACAACCACACTTGAAGCACAACCCATCTTGGGACGAGAAGGGGGTACAGGAGCTCGTGGTGACAGGGCTAGGAGCCTCGGTTGCCTAGTAGGTGGAGGAGGCAGACGAGGTGCAACATAGGATGGCCTTGGAGTAGGTGCATGTGCATGGTACATGTTGTGGGGAATCCAGATCTTGCGCTTCTGACTTGTTGATCCCGAAGATGAGCCCATGTCATGGTTGCGCTTGCTGTTGTCCTTGTAGTCCTACAGACATGTTTCCACTTGAATGGACTTGTTCACCAAGGTGGCAAAGTTATCAAAGTCTTGAACAAGGAGTGCCAGCTTGATATCCTGGTGGAGGCCTTCATAGAACTTCTCCTGCCTACGAGCATCAGTTGCAACGTTTTCTTCAGCATAGAGGAACAAGTCCAGAAACTCCCGCTGGTAAGCATCCACAGTCTTGTTGCCTTGGACGAGATTGTGAAACTCACGCTTCTTCTTGTCCATCATTCCTTGAGGAATATAGCAAGCAGGGAACGATGCCTGGACTCCATCCAGGTGATGAATCTTCCAACAGGCTGTGAGCGCCTGTGACTGTCCCACCATTGAGAAGTGGGACCCTTCAAAAAGTATGAGGCAAAGGTGACATAGCTAGCCACTAGGGTGCCTGAAGATTCTAGCTCATAATTGATGTCATGGAGCCAGTCATCTGCATCAAGAGGCTGAGTTGAGTTGCGGTAGATCGCAGGGTTGAGGAGCATGAAGTCTTGCAAAGTCATTGGGGCTGGTTGTTGATTCATGTCCAGCCTTGGGAACTGATCAATGAGCCCTTGCATAAATTGGCGATTCAGTTCAAACTGCTGAATCATACCAGCCATCTATTCAGGTGGCGGTGGGTGGTCAGCCGCACCACAACCATGACCAGCTGGCCTAACCATCTTGCTATAAGCAACATCGATAGTTTAGCATTGAGTAATTGCAAATACAATGAATCATTCATGAAGTAAATTGCACAAAGAAGGAAGTGCAATAGATACGAGATAGTACTTCAAATTCAGCATACATATCCATACATGGTCTATTACAAACCATAAGTCTGTTACAAAATAGAGGATAGTCCGGCCTGAAATTAACCTAGACAACTAGGCGGCACACAGGCACATGGTAGAGGGATACACCAACGGACATGGAGAAAAGCTACATCAACGTCGGGACAATGAAAGAACCCACGAAACTACACGTGGCCCTGAATGCCAAAACTGGGCTCAGGATTCTGCATCCCATGCACACCCTGGTGTATAATCTGGTGCCCAACCAGGAGCGTAGGTCCACGTGCCGGATTACGACCTCCAACAGCAAGCCACTCAAGACCTGGAGGAAACTCAGTCCGACGCGGGTGAAGGATGTACTCCGGATGCATCCCCGCAATGACTGTTGGCAACAACTGCTCCATATCTAGGTAAAGACAGGCTCGAGTGGCGTACAGCTCGATGTTACGAGCCCTACGATCAAGTGCCTTAGTGTACTGAACCAGAACATGTGGGTCATAACAATGACGTAGGGGGTGCAGACAGCAGTCTAGGACCGTTCGTTGCACTGCTGCGTGAAAGGGGTCAAGACCTCAGCGTCGGCTACAGTATCAACTCCCGCAGGAACATACGGGATGTATCTGAATGTCGTCTCCTCCAAACAGGGGTTCCCTGCACGGAGATGAACAATAGCAGCATAGGTAGCATCCTGTACTGCTATCTCAACGGTCACTCCAACACCACAGAAAGTGTGCAGCTCAGTGATGGAGAGGTCCCGTCGATCCCAGATAACCATCTTAGCTTCATATTGTTCCTGGTTGAACTCGCGGTAGTCCTTGACAACAATGTACTCAGTGTACCAGCGATATCCCAGAATGATCAAGAGTTTGACCAAAATGGCCGGGGACCCAGTCATATCATGAGCCAAAGTCAGGGGAACGATCTTCCTAGTGGGACGCATATGTACCAAGAAGATTCAAAGATGTCTAATGACTGTGTGTGTAGCATAACTTCAAAGGAAACAATTGTCGACAAAACAAATCTCCGGTGGATGTGATCATGAGAACCTAATGTTAGAGTTAGAAAAATCTTTAACCCGAAAGAGAAGAGAGATTAGAACCCAGAGTATAGATGAGGAATAAAAGATCCTAATACCACCCGATTGAGATCTGGGCCCGTAAGACACACAACTATGTTAGCAAAGTTTTTCAATGACTAGACTCAACTTTGGCTAAGGAGTTAGAAAGTGGGCTACCTATAGGCAGTCGGCTATGATACAAACTTGTGATGGCCCCAATTTGACCATATGCTAATCATACATGCAAATGCGTACGACCAAGATCAGGGACTTACTAATCAATGTCATAACACAACTCTAGACACAAATTAAAGTCACAGAGGTTCATATTACAAGCCAGGGGCCTCGAGAGCTCGAATACATAAGCTCGACATAAAGATGAGTCAGCTCAAGCAAATAATATCTGAGTACAGACATAAGTTAAACAATTTTTTCCTGAAGAAGGCTAGCACTAACATGACGGTGGATCGAACGAGGCGAGACCTCCTGCTCGGGAACCTCCTAACTTATTGCTGGTCGTCAGTGGCCTCCACGTAGTAGTAGGCTCCGTCGGGGTAGTAGTAGTCGTTGGCAGGGTACACGGTCTCCTGGGCTCCATCATCTGAATGCAGCATTCGTATCGAGGGGGAAAGAGGAATCAAAGCGGCGGTGAGTACTCATCCAAAGTACTCGCAAGACTGACATCAGAACTATGCAACATTATCAAAGGGATGGGGATATATTTGGACTGACTACAGAAATCAAGAAAGAGGGGGAAACCTGGTCCTATCGAAGACTAGCATCAACATCTTGCAGCATTAGAAGAGAGTAGAAAGGTAGCTCATAAGTAATAGTAATAATGTAGCAATTTTACTAAGTAACCATGCCGAGAGATTCTTCCTCGACTCCCTATGAGAAAGCTATCTCGGCGCCAACATTCATTTCATTTTAAATCATAATTTTAGTTGTACTAGATCGAGGTAGAAATCCAAGTCGACATGTTACCATGGAAATGGCTATTCGAGTACTTGATTTCATCCCTACAGGGGTGCACCACGTTTTCCATCACGCTTGATAACCTTTGGCCGGACACACTTTTTTGGGTCATCCCCGGCCTCGAAGATCAACACGTTGTCGCCCCACCTAGGCTCAACAGAGAGGCCAGTCCGCCGGTCAAAATCTTAAGAACACATGGGTCATGGGCCCACTTTTCCTTTGCGTTCCCGCACGATGCGTACACGACCGAGGTCAGCCCTAGCCCACCCGATTCCAAGAGATGTACCCTCTAGGCCACTCGGGCGCGCGCCACTACATTGCTGACGTCCAAAGAGCATCGGCTAGTACAACGACGTCGAGAACCGATAACTCCTCTCATGTGAAGGTTAGTGCGAAAAGGTCAAATGACCAACTCAGATCAAATACCCAAACCATTAGCATTTCAGTAGTTGCGGTGACGAGCGCGACCCACAATGTGTGGTCCCGTTGACCCGTCTCGAGGTCTTGTGGCAAGGGCCTCACCTGCCCGGCCATGCCTCGTCGTATTACACCAACACCCTCCGATCATCCTAACCTGAACATGTATCAACGATAAGTAAAATTAACCGCGTGTCTGTAACACCAAGGGGCAAACCGAGGAATCACCCTCGATGGATCCCACTCAATATAACCGTCAAGATGACCAGAGAGGATTCACCCTTGATGGTCTACACTTGAAGGGTTGTAGGAGAGAGACGTCGTCGGGAGTGGTGAAGGAGGAATCACCCTTGATAACCATGACCGACAAGCAGCACTGGGTTAGCATCATGAGTACTTCACGAGGTGTCACCCTCGGTACTCGATAGTAGCATTGCCGAGTCGTACAACTAAGGGGTTGTGCAGTGGAAGTGAAGGGCATGGCTGGTCGGTCGGTTGATCGAGTCTTCTAGTCTTGAAGTCGTCGAGTCGTCGATGAAGAAGCAGGGGCAAATGGGACTAAGGGGGTCACAGGGGATTCATTTATCAACCTATACTAAGCAGTTGATATGACAACAGGTGCAAAGGCAGTATATAAAAAACAGGCTATGCATCATAATTGGAGCTAACTAATACAGTAGCAAAATATAATGCAAGAATGAGAGAGAGAGAGAATGAGCGATATCGAAATGCTCGACGGGGGTTGCGTGCCTTTCTGCTCTGTTGGAATGGCCTGATCGTCAGCGGTATAGTCCTACCCGACAGCAACGTCAGTGTCGGGGTCTACCCATAAGAAGAGGGTGGGAAACAATAAATATAAAGCATAGATGCAATCACGATGCATGACATGGCAATATGCAGATCTAGGCATGCACTAACGCAGTATTACACGTCGCGGACAGATTCGAAGAATACCTGATGATATTTCCCACGTCTTTGGCTTTTACCAGATAGATGAATTCGACGGAAAAGTTCCATGTTTGCTATGATAGGAGCACGTGACACACAAACAGACTGCGTATTCAGATTCGTAGGATTTTTCTGAACAACTTTCATGTACAAAAATATGTTCATCCGAGTTACGACTTATTTAATATTAAAGTTTAAATATTTTATTAAATTCATAATTTAAATTGATTTAATTTATTTGAAAAAAGGTAATTGTGACATCAGCATGATGTCATGATGACATCAGCTGTCAACAAGGGCTTTGACTGGTCAAACTGACCAGTGGGCCCATGTTGTGAGTGACACAGTTTCAATTATTGTTTAATAACATTAATCATATTAATTAAGGGGGTGTGACCAACCTGTCATTGACTATTTAGATTAAATTAATTAACCGAATTAATTAACAAGTTTAATTAATCCTAATGTGGGTTGGGCCCACATGTCATTCACATTAATCAACAGTTAATCTTAATCACCTACTTAATTAACTCACTAATTAATTATTTTATTAACATATTTTTATTTACATTTTATTTTTACAAAATGTTTAGGGGCGGTGGGCCCACTCTGTCATTCACAGGGGAGGAGGCTAGTGGGATTAACCCACTAACCAGGTCGGTTTAGTGGGGGAAGGGGGGTCGAGCCCTTCGGTGGTCGGTCGCCGACGGGGACACTACCGGCGGCGAGCATGACAATGGCGAGGGGAGTGAGCGAGGTGTAGCGGGGCCGTGGCAAGCGGGGCGGTGAGCACAGGCGAGGGCGCACTCGACGCGGTGACTGTCCGTACGTGCGCGGCATAGCAGGGGGCGACTAGCGGTGAGCGAGGCACCGGAGTGTGCGAGGGGGAGGCCGGGGTCTGGCCGGAGCGCGGCAGTGAGCACATGCGGGTATGGTGCTGGTGCGGGGAGGCACAGCGGGGCCGCGGCGAGAGGGGGCGAGCGATGCCGCGGTGGTGGCAAGCATCTAGCGGCGGCGGGGTGTTTTTGGCCGGAGGGGGAGAGGAGGAGGGATGGGAGGGAGCCCGGGGCTCATATCCGGTGCAGGGTGGCGGGTTCAGCGAGGCTCGGATAGGCGGCTCGAGGGAGGAGGCGAGGAGGTCCGATGGCGGCGGGGAGGCGGCTCCGGTGAGCGTCGGGGCGGCGTGGGGCGACAACGTCGGCGTCACGATGAGGCTATCCCGATCCAGATCGGGATCGGGGGAGGAGAGAGCGAGGGGGAATGGGGGCGAGTAGGGGGGTCGGGGCCGCTAAGGTTGCGGGGGGTGACCCCTTGTAGTGGCTGGGGGGCGGTTGGGCCGAGCTAGGCCCGGGCCAAGTTGGGCTGGCCTCGAGAGGGGGGTTTCTTTCCCCTCTTTTTTGTAGGCTTTCTGGTTTTCTTTTTTTAACAAAAAGGTTTCTATTATAATTAAATTTTTGTGAAAAGAACACTTTGAAAAAATATGGCTCTTGGCCTATTATTAGTTTGGTATTCATAAGGCCACAAAAGTTTTGGGGCCTATTGAATCCATTTCAAACAAACATGGTTTAGCAAAAATATCAACTTAGACCTCATGGCCACTGTAGGTTAAACACAGGCTTTACTATAGCATGAACCCAAGGTGTTACAGGATGTCAGACCGAAAGACTAGTCCTTCTCCGGTCTCCAGCAAGTTGAGGGGAGTACGGCATTTGCGTCCATACAACACTTCAAATGGTGCCATCTGAAATCTCAACTGATAGTTGTTGTTGTAGGAGAACTTAGCAAATGACAAGAAGTCCTCCCACTTGGCTCCGTATGCCAAAACACGAGCACAGAGCATATCTCGAGTATCTGATTTACTTGTTCCATCTGCCCACTGGTCTAGGGGTGAAAAGCAGTGCTGAAGGAGAGCTTGGTTCCCATTGCTTCTTGAAACTTCTTCCAAAACCTTGAGGTAAACTAGGTTCCTCGATCCGACACAATCTCCTTTGGAACTCCTTAACTAGACCTTGGTAATCTGGTGATGAAGTCCATCCCGACTTTGTCACACTTCCATTCAAGCACTTTGAGAAGTTGCAACAGTCCAGCGGGTCACTGATGCTCAGCCTTGACTCTCTAGCATATGTCACACTTAGCAACAAAGGTGCCTATTCCTCATTTCATGCCATGCCACCAGAATCTTGCCTTGAGGTGTTGGTACATCTTGGTTCCTCCAGGATGTATGGAATATGGAGTATCATGAGCTTCTTGCAAGATCAAGTTATTGAGATCTTCTTTGTTGGGTACGAAGATGCGATTCCCGAACCATACAAGTCCTTGTTCATCCACTGAGAATCATGGGGCCTTGCCTGCCATGATCTTCCTCTTGATGCCTTCAATGGTCTCGTATCCCTTCTGGGCTTCCTTAATATCATCCATCAAGGTAGGATTTGCTTCGAGGTTGGCGGGAATCCAGGTGCAACTAGTTCCAAGCCAGAGCTTTCAAGCTCTTTGTACAAGGCAGGTAGCCTTTCCTTAATCATAGCATTCAGGGAACAAGTCTTTCTGCTTAAGGCGTTTGCTACCATGTTAGCCTTTCCGGGGTGGTATTGAACACTGAGGTCATAATCTTTGATCAACTCCAACCATATTCGTTGCCTCATGTTCAATTCCCTTTGGGGGAAAATATACTTCAAACTCTTGTGGTTTGTGTATATCTCACATCACTTCCCCAGAAGGTAATGTCACCATGTCATCAAGGCGTGAACCACGGCTGCCAAATCAAGATCATGAATAGCATAGTTCTCTTCATGAGGACGTAGCTTTCTGGATAGATATGCTACGACTATACCTTCTTGCATTAGAACACCTCCAAGCCCAGTCCTCGATGCATCAAAATATATCACAAACTCCTTGTGAATATCGGGGGTGGCAAAAACTGGGGCGGTTGCCAGTCTCTTCCTGAGCTCCTAGAAGCTTTCTTCACACTTTGGCGTCCGTTCGAACTTCTTTTCCTTCTTCAAAAGTTGAGTCATGGGTCGGGCAATGCTCGAGAATACTTTGACGAACTTGCCGTAATATCCTGCGAGTCCGAGGAAGCTTCTCACTTCCTTCACATTGGTTGGGGATTGCCATTCTGTCACAGCTGCAATCTTGGCAGGATCCACTGACAATCCTTCTGCAGTCAATACATGACCCAAGAATCCAACTTCATGTAGCCATAATTCACACTTGCTGAACTTGACATAAAGCTGGTGCTCTTGAGGCTTGTCTAGGACTAATCTCAAATGTTGCTCATGCTCTTCTTCAGACTTGGAGAAGACGAGTATGTAATCAATCAAGACGACAACAAACTTATCCAAGTACTCCATGAAGACTTTGTTCATGAGGTACATGAAGTAGGCAGGGGCAATGGTTAACCAAAATGACATGACCCTGTATTCATACAGGCAAAACCAGGTCACAAACGCCGTCTTCGGAATGTTTTGGGGTCTGATCTTCAGCTGATAGTACCCAGACCTAAGGTCGATCTTGGAAAACACATTAGCTCAATTTACCTGATCGAATAGGCCTTCAATCTCGGGCAGTGGGTCCTTGTTCTTGATTGTGACTTCATTGAGTGAACGGTAATCGACACAAAGTGGGATAGTCCCGTCCCTCTTTGACACAAATAGAACAGGTGATCCCCAAGGTGAGGCACTAGGGCGAATGAATCCTTTTCTGAGCTGCTCTGCCAGTTGCTTCTTTAACTCAGCCAACTCTTCGGATCCCATTCTATTGGGCTTCTTATAGATGTGTCCTGCTCCGAGCATTAGCTCAATGATGAACTCAAATCTCGCGGTCAGGAGGCATTTCGGGCAGCTCATCAAGAAATACATTCGGGTATTCACATACTACTGGGACTTGATCCAACTCAAATCCCTACAGACAGTTAACCTGACGGGCTCGAGTGGTGGCAGGGTTGGGAACATACTTTACTTCCACTCCTTGGCTATTGGTTATGGTAACGATCCTCTTGGCACAGTCTAAGTAGCCTTGGTTCTTGGTCAACCAATTCATTCCAAGGATGACATACAAGCCTGGTTAATCCAGGACTATGAGGTCTGCTAGGAAGTCTACCCCGTTGACGATAATCTCAACTCCTTTACATCCTACCTTGGATTTCATAACCGAACCCGGGTTTTGTATTAACATATGACTACCCAGGGGTGCAGGCTTCATGCCACTCTCTAGTGCAAACTTTTGGGTGACAAAATAATGTGAAGCTCCACAATAAAATAGTACTATTGTTGGGGTTGAGTTGACGAGGAACGTACCTAGTATGCCATTCGGGTCTTCCTGGGCTTCATCAACGATGATGTGATTCATACGACCCTTGCCATTGTTGGGCTGGTTGCGGGGAGTTGGGTTCCTTGGTAGCGCTCCACGGCCATGACCTTGGTTCAGCGCATTGGGGTGCGGTGCATCTGGCTTCTTGTTGGAGCACTGCTTAGGGATGTGTCCAAGCTAACCACACCCAAAGCCAGTGATTTGACCAAAGTTGTTGTTGTTGTTGTTCCTGCCGCCGTTGTTGTTATTGGGGTTGTTGTAAGCTGGCCTGGGATTGGCATACTGCTGAGGTTGGTAGCTCGGACGAGGTGCAGGAGGTCTAGCCTACTACGGCTGATAGGTTGTCTTGGCTGGGGCTGGCTCCCGGGGGTGAGGCTTCTGGTTGGTGAAACTACCCTTGCTAATCATCTTGCATGTGGGAGTGTCGTCTATGGAATGATGCTTGTCTTCCAGCATGAGGGGCTTGTTCACCAGGTCGAAGAAGGTCCGACAGTCGTAGACAATGAGCTAATACTGTAGGGTCTGCTGAAGTCCTTCCATGTAGCATTCCATCTTAGCAGCCTCCGTGTTGACATCTTCAAGTGCATACCATGACAGCAGGTTGAACTTCTGCAAGTACTCCTTGACAGAGCCACTTCCTTGCTTCAGCGCTCAGAATTCTCTCTTCTTGATAGCCATGATCCTAGAAGGAATATGGGCAGTGTGGAATCCTTCCTTGAAGTTATCCCAGGTGATCATACGATCGTCTTGCATGACATGAATCCATCCCACCAAGCTCTGGCGGTACCTCCGAGGTAGTGAGAGGCATATAGTGTTGGGGAGCGCTGCATGGGAGACAAAAAATCCTACCCACACGTAAGATCTATCCATGGTAATGAGCATCTATGAGGGGGGAGTGGATCTAGATACCCTTGTAGATCGCTAAGCTGGAAGCGTTAAGAAACGCGGTTGATGTAGTTGAATGTCTTTGCGATCCAAATCACCGAGCGTCCCGTGATCCAATCACAATCCGCCCCGATCTAGCGCCGAACGGATGGCACCTCCGCATTCAGCACACGTACAGCTCGATGACGATCTCCGCCTTCTTGATCCAGCAAGAGGGAGCAGAGAGGTAGATGAGTTCTCCAGTAGCGCGACGGCGTGGCGGCGATGGTGGTGGAACTATTCCGGCAAGACTTCGCCTAAGCACCGCCGAACTAGACTAGAGGAGAAAGCCGATCTTTGACTCCTCCCACGGCCCATGAGGCCCTTTGGGTCGAGACACCCCTTCCGATGGTCCCTTGGTACCCTCCCGGCACTCCCGGTACACTACCGATGAGCCCGAAACTTTTTTGGTGACCAAAATAGGACTTCCTATATATTACTTTACCTCTAGACCATTCCGGAGATCCTCGTGATTTCCAAGATCTCATTTGGGACTCCGAACAACCTTCGGTCACCACCATACATAACTCTATAATATCAAAACGTCATCAAACCTTAAGTGTGTAGACCCCGCGGGTTCGAGAACTATGTAGACATGACCGAGACACCTATACAGTCAATAACCAATAGCGGGACATGGATGCCCATATTGGTTACAACATATTCTACAATGATCTTTATCGGTTGAACCTCTATGTCAAGGATTTAGTTAATCACTTATGTTGTTCCCTTTGTTCTTCGGTATGTTACTTGCCCGAGATTCGATCGTCGCTATCTATATACCTAGTTCAATCCCATTACCAGCAAGTCTCTTTACTCATTCTGTAATACAAGATCATGTATTATCGAGTGGGCCCTGAGATACCTCTCCGTCACAGGGAGTAACAAATCCCAGTCTTGATCCGTAGCCACTCAACAGACACCCTCGGAGATACCTGTAGAGCACATTTATAGTCACCCAGTTACGTTGCGACGTTTCATACACACAAGGCGCTCCTCCAATGTCAGTGAGTTGGATGATCTCATGGTCATAGGAACAGATACTTGACATGCAGGAAACTATAGCAATAAACTGACACAATCATATGCTAGGTTTATAGTTTTGGTCTTGTCCATCACATCATTCTCCCAATGATGTGATCCCGTTATCAAATGACATCTCATGTCAAGGTCTAGGAAACCTTGACGATCTTTGATCAATGAGCTAGTCTACTAAAGGCATACTAGGGACAAAGTGTTGTCTATGTATCCACACATCAATGTGTTTCCAGTCAATACAATTATAGCATGGATAATAAACGATTATCACGAAAAAGGAAATATAATAATAACCAGTTATTATTGCCTCTAGGGAATATTTCCAATAGTCTCCCACTGGCACTAGAGTCAATAATCTACCTCACTGTTGGGGAACGTCCCATGGGAAACAAAAAAATTCCTACGCACACGCAAGATCTATCCATGGTGATGAGCATCTACGAGAGGGAGAGTGGATCTACATACCCTTGTAGATCGCTAAGAGGGAAGCGTTAAGAAATGCGGTTCGTGTAGTCGAACGTCTTCGCGATCCAAATCGCCGAGCGTCCCGCGATCTCATCACGATTCGTCCCACGATCCAATCATGATCCGTCCCGCGAACTCATCCTGATTCGTCCTAGGATACAATCATGATCCATCCCGCAAACTCATCATGATACGTCCCGCGAACTCATCACGATCCGTCTCGCGATCTTGATCACGGTCCTTCCGATCTAGCGCCGAACGGATGGCACCTCCGCGTTCAGCACACGTACAGCTCGATGACGATCCGCGCCTTCTTGATCCAGCAAGAGGGAGCGGAGAGCTAGACGAGTTCACCGGCAGCATTACGCGCCTCGGTGATGGTGGTGGAGCAATTCTGGCACGGCTTCGCCTAAGCACTGCAGAAATCCGATCTAGAGGAGAAACTATGCACTGGAGGAACGGGCAACACGTGGCTGAAAGTCTAGTGCCAAAAACCCTAAAACCTCTAGTATATATAGGAGGAAGAGAGGAGGAGGATTGGCTCCCAAGGAGCCAGCCCTTGGGTTGGCCTAACCAAGGAGGATTGGAGGAGGGAATCCTCCAATCCTAGTAGGACTAGGACTCCTTATTTTTGCCTTTTTTTGCCTTTTCCCACTTTTTTTCTCTTTGGGCTTTTCTTCCCAGCCGCATGGGCCTTGTGTGGGACTTCCACTAGCCCACAAAGGGCTGGTATTTACTCTCCCACAGCCCATGTAGCCTCTTGGGTCGAAATACCCCTCCCGATGGTCTCCCGGTACACTATTGGCACTCCCGGTACACTACCAATGAGCCCGAAACCTTTCCGGTGACCAAAACAGGACTTCCTATATATCAATCTTTACCTCTAGACCATCCCGGATCTCCTCGTGATGTCTGGGATCTCATCCAGGACTTCGAACAACCTTCGGTCACCACCATACATAACTCTATACTACCAAAACGTCACTGAACCTTAAGTGTGCAGACCCTGCGGGTTCAAGAACTATGTAGTCAAGACCAAGACATCTCTACGGTCAATAACCAATAGCGGGACCTGGATTCCCATATTGGTTCCTACATATTCTACGAAGATCTTTATCGGTCGAACCTTTATGTCAAGGATTCAGTTAATCCCGTATGATGTTCCTTTTGTTCTTCAATATGTTACTTGCCCGATATTTGATCGTCGGTATCTCCATACCTAGTTCAACCTCGTTACTGGAAAGTCTCTTTACTCGTTCCGTAATACAAGATCCCATGACTAACACTTAGTCACATTGCTTGCAAGGCTTATTGTGATGTTGTATTACCGAGTGGGCCCTGAGATACCTCTCCGTCACACGGAGTAACAAATCTCAGTCTAGATCCATGCCAGCCCAACAGATACCCTCGGAGATACCTATAGAGTACCTTTATAGTGACCCAATTACGTTGCAACGTTTGATACACACAAGGTACTCCTCCGGTGTCAGTGAGTTGCATGATATCATGGTCATAGGAACATATACTTGACATGTAGAAAGCAGTAGCAATAAACTGACACAATCATATGCTACGTTTGTAGTTTGGGTCTTTTCAATCACACCATTCTCCTAATGATGTGATCCCGTTATCAAATGACATCTCATGTCCATGGTTAGGAAACCTTAACCATCTTTGATCAATGAGCTAGTCTATTAGAGCCATACTAGGGACATGGTTTTGTCTATGTATCCACACATGCATCTAAGTCTCCAATCAATAAAATTATAGCATGGATAATAAACGATTATCATGAACAAAGAAATATGATAATAACCAATTTATTATTGCCTCTAGGGCATATTTCCAACACTCACATCACCATGTGATTTACATTGTAATGAATCTAACACCCATACAGCTCTGGTGTTGATCATGTTTAGCCCTTGGAAGAGGTTTGGTCAATGGATCTGCAACATTCAGATTCGTGTGCACTTTGCACATATATAGGCCTGCCTCCTTGATGTACTCACGGATGGAATTTAAGTGTCGCTTTATGTGTCTGGTCCTCTTGTGAAACCTTGGTTCCTTGGCCAGGGTAATGGTACCAGTGTTATCACAGAACAGATCCACTGGATTCAATGCATTGGGCACTACTCCAAGATCTGTAATGAACTCCTTCAACCAAACACCTTCCTTCGCTGCCTCCAAGGCTGCAATTTACTCCGCTTCGCATGTAGATTCAGCTACCATGCTCTTCTTGGAACTTAGAGTCATTCGGATCAGTGTCAAAGCTTGCATCGATGTAACCCTTTACGACGAGCTCTTGATCACCTCCATAAACTAGAAACATTTCCTTAGTCCTTTTCAAGTACTTAAGGATATTCTTGACTGCCGTCCAGTGCTCCATTACTGGATCACTTTGAAACCTTTCGACCATACTTATGGCAAGGCTGACATCGGGTCTTGTGCACATCATCGCATACATGATAGAGCCTATAGCTGAAGCATAGGGGATAACACTTATCTTTTGTCTATCTTCTGCAATCACTGGGCATTGAGTCTTACTCAACTTCATACCTTGTAACACAGGCAAGAACCCCTTCTTGGGCTAATCCATTTTGAACTTCTTCAAAACTTTATCAATGTATGTGCTCTGTGAATGTCCTATTAAGCATCTCGATCTATCTCTATATATCCTAATGCCTAATATGAAAGCAGCTTCTCCTGGGTCCTTCATTGAAAAACTCTTGTTCAAATACTCCTTCATGCTTTCCAGCATTTGTATATTGTTTCCAATCAGAAATATGTCATCCACATATATTATTAGAAACATTATATAGATCCCACTAACTTTCTTGTAAATACAAGCTTCTTCCTAAACTTGTATAAACCCGAACACTTTGATCACCTCATCAAAGCGTAGACTCCAACTCCGAGATGCTTGCACTAGTCCATAAATGGATTGCTGGAGTTTGCAAACTTTTTCAGCATTCTATGGATCGACAAAACATTCCGGTTGTATCATATACAACTCTTCCATAAGGAAACCATTAAGGAATGCTGTTTTGACATCCATATTCCAAATTTCATAGTCAAAATATGCTAACATGATTCTGACGAACTTAACCATCCCTATGGGTGAGAAGGTCTCATCGTAGTCAACTCCTTGAACTTGTGAAAAACGATTTGCCTCAAGTCGAGCTATATAGACTGAAAGCACATTTTCTCCCTTAGTGGTTTTGGTAAATCATAACAACATATAAGTCATTGAACTAATGTTTCCATCAAGTATGTTTCAGGAAATGTTCAATGATGGGTTGGCAAAGAGATTGTGGAATACCCCAAGATGCAAGGAAATGGATTGGCTAAGCTTAAAGCAAGAGGACTCTACATTTTATATTTGTGAGGAATCACTTTGAGCCCATAGGAAAGACAATACTATTAAAAGGGGGTAAGGTTTTGTTGGTGAATAAAATGCTCATACGTGCACAAGTGATAGTCACCAAAGACGCCCACAAAGTCTCCCACCAAAGTGTGTCCAAAGCTAAACACTCAAAATCGGTGCAACCAACATTTTACATCCGGTGCCACTGAATCCAAACCCAAGACAGACTCAGCCAAACCCTAGCCTTTCGGTGAAGCCGATACTGTATTCGATGCCACCGAGTTGGGCTGCCAACTTTCTATTACGCAAGTTCACAGTTTTAGTCTCTCCGAGATTGTCGAATCAGCATCACCGAGATTGAGCATTCTAACCATTTCTGTAGGACCCTACCCTAGGTACTTATCCTCGTCATTAGCCGCCTAATGGATCAGGGTTTGAGTGGTGAAGGTGGGTATCGATGCCAGTTCTGAAAAAGGCACCAAATCTTCCGAATGAATTTCGTGGCTACAAGGAAAATTGCATCGATTGAACCCTTTGTCATCCACCCGGATCGATTCTGTCTAGAAAGCGTTCGAGTGAATTCTCAATGTCAATTTTGTTCCGAGTGACCTGAAAGGATCTTTGGATGCGACAGGTCGCTCTGCTAGGCCTGGATTTTGCGACATACAAAAATTTGGGAAGCGCGCGCGTCTGCGATGATGACGCCACGACTGGGACCAGTGGGGGCATGATGCCTCGATTCTTGTGCCGCTCATTTCACCATGTACTGGGCGGTGTTTGCGGTCAAGATATGCGGGGATCTAGTAGGCCCATGAGTCAACAAGATACTCAACGAGGTATAAATCCCGAAGCGATGTGGTCTGAACAGTACTTTTCCCCCAAATCTCCTCTCTTCCTCCACCTCCCCTGCTTCCAGCGCACCAGTCTCCTTCGCTCTAACGAGCCCCGCTGCCGCGATGACGAAGGGAACGACCGAGAAGCTAGATGGCGCCAGGATGGGGGCCCCAAAGGGCAAGGCTAAGAAGCCATTGACCGCGCGGTTCACCGCGCTACCGGGGTGGATCTAGGGGATTTTCTCCCGCTGACGTTCACCGCCGCGGATGTCGAGAATCTCGTCGTCGACGAGCTCGTGGCAGATGGTTCCTGGAGGCTGTCGGAGGGGAACGCGAGCCGGAGCCGCATGAGGGGGAGCAGGTCCTTCTCCTCACCCATGTCGAAAGAGGTTTCTCCATGCCCCCCATCCATTTTTCGATGGTTTTTGAACTTCTTCGGAGCTCAGCTCCATCACTTTCCTCTGAATGCCATTTCCTATATGTTTGCTTTCATCACTCTGTGCAAGTGCTTCTTGGGTTGCTATCCCCACTAGGGTCTATTCAAATACATTTTCACCATCAAATCTCAGTCGATCAAAAAGGCCCACCCTGAGGATGGTAAAACTCATGTAGTCCAACTGTGTGGGGGCTTAGGAATCCAGAAGAGAGCTCGGAGTTCTTTTCCTTCCATGACTTTCCCCGAATGGGTTAGTGGTTGGCAGTCGACATGGTTTTATTGCAAGGATATAGCTTCTCCCAATATGTCGACTGGTCTTTCCCCTTTCACATCAGATCGTCGTGCCGTTCCCAAGTACCTGAAAGTGTCGGGGGGAGAGAAAGTCCAAGTGGGAATCCTGGTGGACGCCGTAGTGTACCTTATCCGTGGCGGAGTGACTGGTATGGATATCCTGGGGACATTCCTCAGTCGACGGATCCAGCCGCTCCAGGCAAGGGACCACACTATGTGGCATTATGCAGGCCCCAAGGACTCGACCTGGATGCACCCGGAAGAGGTTTCATAGAAAACTGTCGAGCAATGGCTTCGAAGCATCACTGGGGCTTGCGACAATCCCCGGGGGGCAAGAGTATCCGGCCTTACTCTGCTAACAATCCGCCGAAGATTCTGGTAAACTTTGCATTATCAATTGTCATATTACTTTGTCGAGTGATTGACTGATATGTTGACTGACTTCATTGTTTGAATCCTACAGGAGTGGACGCACATGCACTCGCCTATGCCCAACGGGAATAAGCCTGAAGATGGCGGGGAGAGTGAGGGTGGCACCACGGACGTCGACTACGCTGACGACAGCGAAGATGAATATGAAGCCGCTGGCGAGAACGAGGAAGAAGTCGAGTCTCCTCCACGCATCGAACATCACTCCAAGCGCGTCAGGACCCTACAGCTACCACGGGTAAGACCTTGGTTTCGAGTGAGAGGAACCCGAAATGAGACCGGACCTCGACTGTCGAGTCAAGTGAACGAGCCGCGAATCATCCTAAGCCCAACATAGTGAAACCTCGCAAAGCTCTGTCCCGCATGAAGACGGTCGTGCCCGTCGTCTCAACGTAAGTGTTTGCTTTCGTATTTCACTTTTGACTGTGACTTTAAGTTCTTGTTGACCGAGTGGAATTTGGTCTACCAGTGTTGCTACCTTAGTGACGTTGCCTCCACGGGACGGAGTGGAGCAAATGGATGTGGATACAGCTGACGCGGTCACTTCTCAAAGAGGTAAACAAATCTTCACTCATCTCTGTTTCTTGAACATGATTCGTCGATTGCAAGGGTTAACGTTGTCGATTGATATTTGCAAATATCATTCAACTGGAAGATGACGAAGAACCACCTCAGGGTACGCGGGGTGAAGGAGAGACCTTAGGCACCCCGCGTGTACGCGCCCGAGCAACATCGTCAGCAAAAACGCCACGGCAGTCGACTGTTGGATCATCCCAGGGGATAGGCGACTTGTCACGAGCCAGAACTGAACTCGCGATTCCACTGTCGAGTGCTCCACCAGCTGCTTCAACCATCATGGCATCGACTCCAATCGGACAACCTCAGACTACCCCGACTACTCTAGCCGCAACATCACTCCAAACGGTGACTGCCTTTCCTCTGCACCATGTCCCGAAAGACCAAACTGGGGCCGCAAAGGAGGCCATGATCCAGGCGCAGCAAATAATGTTGCGCACCAAGGAGGCGTACAAGGCCAGCAAGCTGGCTTATGATGCGAGTGCGGCGCTTCGTACCAATGTTCGAGTAAGTGCGATTGTAAGTGCATTTCCGATTGAATTCCTATCTTCTTTGAGTGTACACCCACTGGGTGTATTCATTCCGTAGAATATTTGTAAGTTTTCTACTCAAATAGATCAGGTGTTAATCGAGTAAATTTTGGTCCAGTGGGGGCACGCTTAGTGCACCCACTAGGTGTAGTCCTCGAGACCGCTGTCGAATGACAAAGACATCGGCAGGGGTCTTAGAGACAAACAAATTTCATATGCTTGCGCATGGTGTATTTTATTCTGCCACTTGACAGATCGAGTGTTCGCAGGTCCAGTGGGGGCATGCCGAGTGCACCACTGGGTGTAGTCCTTGAGACCTCCATCGAGTGCTTGCACTGGCGGGGGTCTGGTAGAGACCATCTTGTACTTGGACAGGACATACCTTGTCGAGCACTTTTAGCCGTACCACTCCGAAGCTACCTTATAGGTTTCATGGACATCATTTCATCAACCATGATATGACGCTACCTCAGAGGTGCAGGGTGGGGTGGTGGGCCCTTCAAGGGCTACTCGACAGATCGAGTGTTAGTAGGTCCAGTGAGGGCACGCTGAGTGCACCCGATGGGTGTAGTCCATGAGACCACCGTCGAGTGCTTGCACTGGCGGGGGTCTGATAGAGACCATCTTGTGGTTGGACAGGGCAGACCCTGTCGACTGATGTAAGAACCAGTGGGGGCATGCTGAGTGCACCCAGTGGGTGTAGTCCCTGAGACTACTGTTGATCATTGACAATGAGCAGTAGTCTTAAGAACTTGAACTGAGGGTTCTTGGTCATACGCGGGGTACATTTGTCACTCGATGTGTTGAGTGGACACTTTTCTTTTAGTTCTTCCTCTCGTGAATGCAGGTTTCATGGATATTTTTTCCATCAACCATGATATGACGCAGGTTTCATGAACACCATTTCATCAACCATGATATGACGCTATTTCAGGCGAGGGGTTGGGCGGATGCCGCCATCCAGTTGACTACTCTTAACATTCTTCACTCGGGAGTGGAGGAATTTCCATGTCGACTGTCCTTGTTTTTTGTTGATTTTAGAGATCTTGTGAACTTGGCACTCAGTACAAGCACCTGGAGGAGGAAAGGAACCAGCTGCGACTGGATCTGGAGGTCTCAAGGAACAGCTTGGAACGTTCACGGACTGAATTGAAGACTCTAGGAGGTAACCTTAGTCGACCCAATGCATTCTTACTCTCACTTTCCATCCTTTGAACCGAGTGCTCTCACTCGAACAGACGTGAGTGATGAAAATCGTCGACTCCAAGCGAGACTCAACAATGTTATTTCTTTAGATACCATGAAGAAGGCGTTGGTGGACAAAGATAGGGCGCTTTCTGATGCCCAAAAGATGGCGAGGGAGAAGACTGAAGCCGTCGAGAAGAAGCTGGCTGCTGCCAAGAAGATAGAGGAGAACTCCAAGGTGAAACTGGAACGGGATGAACTCATCAAGAAGACCGAGCAGCTGACCAACAGGGGCAATGGCTTGGAGAAGCACTTGGGGGAGTTCGCGAGGAAGATGCACATCATGCTTGACGGTAATTGCCCTTGTCGAGAGAATTTCTTCAATTCTCACCGGTTAAAAATGTGATCATTTTCCCATTCCTTCTTCCATGTAGAATTCTGCCAAGACTTCGAAAAAGAGACTGAGGAAATCGAGCCCAATCTGGATCCTAGCAAGTCACCCGTTGGCGATGCCGTGGCCATGAACATGTTCCGACTCAATGTTTGACTCCAGGGCGTCCAAGCATATATCCTTCGACTGAAAGTTGCGCTTGAGAAGATCAAAAAAGAGGTATGGCCCGAAGACACCCTTCAGAATGATCTTGCATCCATGATGGCTCATCTAAATGACATCCCCAGTCGAGTGCAAGCTTGGAAGAAGTCAGCTTCTCGATGCGGAGCCGATGTGGCTCTTTCCCTTGTCAGAGTCCATTGTAAGACGCAAGGGAGGACAAGTTGAAGGATCTCCGAGTGATGAACATGAAGAAACTTCAGTTTGAAGACTTGATGGAGACCTTCATTGAAGCAGCCACTAGGATCGCAGATGGGATCGACTTGGACACCTTCGTCGAGCCAGCAAGTCCGTCTGGCGCTTGAAAAACTTGATTCGCAGAGAAAACTTTATTAGCCCTGGAATGCTGAGTGGAAATGTATCAGTCGTAAAACTTTGTTCAGGCCTTAAGCCTGAGCACCTTTGCTTGCGCATGAAACCTTTATCTGCGCTAATACATTTGGGTTTATCAGTATTTGGTTTTCAATCCTTTGGTCGACTGATTTTTTTAACTTAGGCTAAAACTGGTTCGTAGCTAAGCCCCCGATTTTGAGGATTGCTCAACACTCGGAGAAGTTTTGAACTTAGACGAAGACTAGTTCGCAGCTAAGTTTCCGAGTGAATAGATAGTAATCCACTCGGAATTTATTTTTAACTTAGGCGAAAGCTGGTTCATGATACATCCATTTTGCATCATGCTTTTATATTGATATTTATTACATTATGGGCTGTTACTACACATTTTGGTACAATACTTATGCCTTTTCTCTCTTATTTTACAAGGTTTACATGAAGAGGGAGAATGCCGGCAGCTGGAGTTCTCGACTGGAAAAGGAGCAAATCTGAGATACCTATTCTACACAACTCCAAAATTCTTGAAAATGTACGGAGAATTATTTTGGAATATATAAAAACTATTGGGCGAAATAAATACATCAGGGGGCCCACTAGACAGCCACCAGCCTGTAGGGCGCGCCCTACCCCCCTAGGCGCGACCCTAAGCCTTGTTGCCCACCTGACAGCCTTTCGATGCCCATCTTCTGCTATATTGAGAGTTTAGACCTGGAAAAAATCAGAACAGAGCTTTCAGTATGAAGCACCGCCGTCTCGAGGAGGAACTTGGGCAGAACCAATCTAGAGCTCCGGCAGGGCGATCCTGCCAAGGAAACTTCCCTCCCGGAGGTGGAAACCGAAGCCATCATCATCACCAATGATCCTCTCATCGAGAGGGGGTCAATCTCCATCAACATCTTCATCAACACCATCTCCTCTCCAAACCCTAGTTCATCTCTAGTATCCGATCTTTGTCTCAAAACATCAGATTGGTACATGTGGGTTGCTAGTAGTGTTGATTACTCCTTGTAGTTGATGCTAGTTGGTTTACTTGGTGGAAGATCATATGTTCAGATCCTTGATCATCATTAATACTCCTCTGATTATGAACATGAATATTCTTTGTGAGTAGTTACGTTTGTTCCCGAGGACATGGCATAAGTCTTGTTATAAGTAATAATGTGAATTTGGTATTCGTTCGATATTTTGATGAGATGTATGTTGTCTCTCCTCTAGTGGTGTCATGTGAACGTCGACTACATGACACTTCACCATTGTTTGGTCCTAGAGGAAGGCATTGGTAAGTAATAAGTAGATGATGGGTTGCTAGAGTGATAGAAGCTTAAACCCTAGTTTATGCATTGCTTCGTAAGGGGCTGATTTGGATCCACATGTTTCATGCTATGGTTAGATTTATCTTAATTCTTCTTTCGTAGTTGCGGATGCTTGCGAGAGGGGTTAATCATAAGTGGGAGGCTTGTCCAGGTAAGGGCAAAACCCAAGCACCAGTCCACCCACATATCAAATTATCAAAGTAACGAACGCGGATCATATGAGCATG
Organism: Hordeum marinum; assembly: GCA_022496015.1. Taxonomy (NCBI): domain Eukaryota; kingdom Viridiplantae; phylum Streptophyta; class Magnoliopsida; order Poales; family Poaceae; genus Hordeum; species Hordeum marinum. Next base: position 255,675,301 of record CM039673.1, read on the forward strand.
ATGAAAAGTAGCTTGACAGAAATTCCCATGTGTCCTCGGGAATGCCTTGCTTTATATAAGAGTTTGTCCTAGCTTATCCTTTGCTATAAAAAGGATTGGGCCACCTTGCTGCACATTGGTTACAATTTTTACTTGCCACCAGTTATGAATTATCATATCACAAAACTATCCGTTACCGATAATTTTAGTGCTTGCAGAGAATACATTACTGAGAACCGCTTGTCATTTCCTTCTGCTCCTCGTTGGGTTCGACACTCTTACTTATCGAAAGTACTACGATAGATCCCATATACTTGTGGTTCATCAAGACTCTTTTCTGGCGCTGTTGCCAGGGAGTGAAGCGCCTTTGGTCAGTGCAATTTGGTAAGGAAAAATTTATATAGTGTGCTGAAATTTACTGTCACTTGTTACTATGGAAAGTTATCCTTTGAGGGGCTTGTTCGGGGTATCTCACCTCAACTGGAAACACAAAGAGTTGTCCCTCAACCTACTGAATCTACTGAAAATATCTATTATGAAATTCCTTCGGGTATGATAGACAAACTGCTATCTAATCCTTATGCATGAGATGGAACACTACATCCTGATTTGCATCTAATCTATGTGGATGAAGTTTGTGGATTATTTAAGCTTGCGGATTTGCCCAAGGATATTTTCAATAAGAAGGTATTTCCTGTGTCTTTGAAATAGAAGGCATTGGCATGGTACAGGCTATGTGATGATATTGGATCATGGACCTACAACCGACTGAAAATGGAATTTCATCCGAAGTTCTATCTGATGCATCTAGTTCATCGTGATCGGAATTATATTTATAACTTTTGGCCTCGTGAAGGAGAAATAATCACTCAAGATTGGGGAGGCTTAAGTCAATGTTATATTCATGCCCCAACCATGACCTCTGAAGAGAAATTATTATTCAGATTTTTTATGCTTGGCTTTCTCATAATGATCGATCCATGCTCGATACTTCTTGCTCTGGTTCTTTTATGAAGAAAGATATTGAATTCAAATGGGACTTATTGGAAAGAATTAAACGCAACTCTAAAGATTGGGAACTCGATGAAGGTAAGGAGTTAGGTATAAACCTTAAGTTTGATTGTGTTAAATATTTTATGGATATCGATGCTTTTCGTGAATTTAGCACTAAATATGGACTTGACTCTGAGATAGTAGCTTCTTTTTGAGAATCTTTCGCTACTCATGTTGATCTCGCTAAGGAGAAGTGGTTTAAATATCATCCTCCCATTGAAGTGAAAGTAGTTGAACCTATTAAAGTTGAATAGGAAACTATTACTTATAATGTTGATCCTGTTATCCCTACTGCTTACATTGAGAAACCACCTTTCCCTGTTAGGATAAAGGAGCATGCTAAAGCTTCGCCTATGGTTTGTAAGAGTTGTATTAGAACACCTACACCCCCTAAACAAATTAAAGTTGAACCTAGTATTGCTATGGTTAAAGATCTCTTGGTTGATAATATTGATGGGCATGGCATTCATTTATGTGATGAAGCAGCTAGAATTGCTAGACATGATACTAAGAATAAACATAGACCAGTTGTTGGCATGCCTGTTGTTTCTGTTAAAATAGGAGATCATTGTTATCATGGCTTCTGTGAAATGGGTGCTAGTGTAAGTGCAATTCTCTATTCATTATACAAAGAAATCATGCATGATATTGCACCAGTTGAACTAGAGGAAATTGATGTTACTATTAAGCTTGCTAACAGAGACACTATTGCACCGATTGATTGTTAGAGATGTTGAAGTCTTGTGTGGGAAAATGAAATATCCTACTGATTTCTTGTTCTTGGTTCCCCACAAGATAATTTTTGTCCCATTATATTTGGTAGACCCTTCTTGAATACTGTTAATGTTGAGATTGATTGTGAGAAAGAAATAGTTACTGTGAGTTTTGGGGATGTGTCTCATGAGTTCAATTTCTCTAAATTTCGTAGACAACCCCATGACAAATAATTGCATAGTAAATATGAAATGATATGCCTCCTACTGATCCTTTAGAACAATATTTGCGAGACCATGAAAATGATATGCATATGAATGAGAGGAATGAAATAGATGAATTTTTCTTTGCTCAGCGGCCCATTTTGAAACACAACTTACATGTTGAAATACTTGGGGATCCTCCTCCATCCAAGGGTGATCCCGTGTTTGAGCTCAAGCAATTACCTGATACGTTGAATTCTGATTATCTTGATGAAAAGGAGATATATCTTGTTATTATTAGTGCTAACCTTTCAGAGCATGAAGAAAAGAGATTATTGAAAACTCTGAGGAAGCACTGTGATGCTATTGGTTACACTCTTGATGGTCTTAAGGTCATTAGTCCCACTCTATGTGAGCATAAAATTAATATGGAGCCTGATGCCAAACCAGTTATTGATCACTAACGACGATTGAACCCTAAGATGAAAGAAGTGGTAAGAAAAGAAATACTAAAGCTTCTGGAGGTAGGTATAATTTATCATGTTGCTGATAGTAGATGGGTTAGTCCCGTCCATTGTGTCCCTAAGAAGGGAGGTATTACCGGTGTTCCTAATGATAAAAATGAATTGATCCCGCAAAGAATTGTTACAGGTTATAGAATGGTAAGTGATTTTAGGAAATTAAATAAAGCCACTAAGAAACATCATTACACTCTACCTTTTATTAATCAAATGCTAGAAAGACTATCCAAACATACTCATTTTGCTTTCTACATGGTTATTCTGGTTTCTCTCAAATACTTGTATCGAGCCAGGATCAAGAAAAAACCACTTTTACTGGCCCTTTCGGTACCTTTGCTTATAGACGTATGCCTTTTCGTTTATGCAATGCACCTGCTACCTTTCAAAGATGTATGATGGCTATATTCTCAGACTTTTGTGAAAAGATTCTTCAGGTTTTCATGGATGATTTTTCCGTTTACGGGACTTCATATGATGATTGTTTGAGCAACCTTGACCTAATTTTGCAGAGATGTGAAGAAACTAATCTTGTCTTGAATTGGGAAAAGTGCCACTTTATGGTTAATGAAGCTATTGTCTTGGGGCACAAGGTCTCCGAAAGAGGTATTGAAGTTGATAAGGCTAAAGTTGATGCTATTGAAAAAATGTCGTGCCCTACGGATATCGAAGGTATAAGAAGTTTCCTTGGTCATGCTAGTTTCTATAGGAGGTTGATTTCTCTAAGATTTCTAGGCCTCTCACAAATCTTTTGCAAAAAGATGTCCCATTTGTTTTTTATGATGATTGTGTAAACGCATTTGAAATTCTGAAGAATGCCCTGATTGTCGCACCTGTTGTTCAACCATATGACTGGAACCTACCCTTTGAAATTATGTGTGATGCTAGTGATTATGTTGTTGGTGTTGTTCTACGAAAAAGACTCAATAATAAATTAAATGCTATATATTATGCTAGTAAAACTCTAGACCGTGCTCAAAGAAACTATGCTACTACTGAAAAAGAATTTTTAGCACTCGTGTTTGCTTGGTATAAGTTCAGACCTTATATTGTTGATTCCAAAGTAACTGTTCACACGGATCATGATGCTATTAGGTAGCTTATGGAAAAGAAATATGCTAAACCTAGACTTATTAGGTGGGTTCTTGTGCTACAAGAATTCGATTTGCATATAATTGATAGAAAGGGTGCTGATAACCCTCTGGCAGATAACTTGTCTAGATTAGGAAATGTTCCTGATGACCCACTACCTATTGATGATAGCTTTCCTGATGAACATTTAGATGACGTAAATGCTTCACACAATGCTCTGTGGTATGCTGATTATGCCAACTACATTGTTGCTAAATTTTTACTGCCTACTTTCACATACCAACAAAAGAGAACATTCTTCTATGATTTAAGGCATTACTTTTGGCATGATCCACACCTTTATAAATAAGGAGTAGATGGTATTATTAGATGTTGTGTACCTGAGCATGAACATGAACAGATCTTACGCAAGTGCCACTCCGAAGCCTACGGGGGACACCATGCTAGAGATAGAACTGTACATAAGGTACTATAATCCGGGTTTTATTGGCCTACTCTGTTCAAGGATGCTTGCAAGTTTGTCTTGTTTTGTGATGAATGTCAAAGAATTGGTAACATTGGTAGACGTCAGAAAATGCCTATGAATTACTGTCTTGTTATTGAACCATTTGATGTTTGGGGTTTTGATTATATGGGTCCTTTTCCGCAATCTAATGGGTATACTCATATTCTAGTTGCTGTTGATTATGTTACTAAGTGGGTAGAAGGTATCCCAACTAGTAGCGTTGATCATAACACTTCTATTAAAATGCTTAAAGATGTTATTTTCCCTAGATTTGGAGTCCCTAGATATTCATGACTGATGGCGGTTCACACTTTATTCATGGTGCTTTCCGTAAATTGCTCGCTAAATACGATGTTAATCATAGAATTGCATCTCCTTATCATCCTCACTCTAGTGGTCAAGTAGAATTGAGCAATACATAAGTTAAATTGATTTTGCAGAAGACTGTTAATAGATCTAGGAAGAATTGGTCTAAGAAACTTGATGATGCATTGTGGGCTTATAGAACTGCTTACAAAAACCCTATGGGTATGTCTCCATATAAGATGGTTTATGGTAAAGCATGTCACTTACCTCTAGAGCTACAACATAAATCTTATTGGGCAATCAAAGAGTTCAATTATGATTTCAAACTTGCTGGTGAGAAGAGGTTATTTGACATTAGCTCACTTGATGAATGGATAACCCAAGCCTATGAGAATGCCAAGTTGTTTAAAGAAAAGGTTAAGAGATGGCATGATAGAAGGATACAAAAGCGTGAATTTAATGTAGGCGATCATGTCTTGCTATACAATTCTCTTTTAAGATTTTTTGCATGTAAACTTCTCTCTAAATGGGAAGGTCCTTACGTTATCGAGGAGGTATACCGTGCCGGTGCCATCAAGATTAACAACACCGATGGCACAAACCCGAAGGTGGTGAATGATCAAAGAATCAAACATTATATCTTTGGTACTCCCATAAATGTTGAAACCAATAGCATCAATACCATAACTCCGGAGGAGTACATTAGGGAGACTTACCAGAACGTTTTAGACTCCAAAAAGGAATAGGTCTGTGGTACGGTAAGTAAAAAGACTCCAAAACTATTTCAATGGCAATATTTATCTGTTTTGGAATATTTAAAAAATTAGGAAAATTTATTGTTGTGCGAATAGTGCACGAGGAGGCGACCAGCCTACAGGATGCGCCCCTGGGGCTTGTGGCCACCTCGTGTGCCATCCGGACTCCGTTTTCTTGTGGCGTACTCCTTTGGGGCAGTAAAAATCATTATATAATCTCCTGAAGGTTTTGACTCTCATGTCACGCAAATACCTCATGTTTTCTCTTTGAGCTGTTTTTGCAGCAGACTTAGAGCAATATGTCGTCCCAAGATTCTTTTCGGGAGAGCTATATATCACATTATCATGCCAATCCCATGCGCTATGGGGACTTAGATCCTTATGGATTGTTCTCGGAGGAGGAACAAGAAGGCAAGTACGAGGAAGAAAGCCCGGATGAAGAAGCCCCCTGCCTCATCCAGGAGATATGCACGTGGAGTTCAAGAAATCAAGCCTTCCAAACACCAGGCGAAAACCGAAGGTTCTATTTATCCCTTCTCGTTTCCTACAGGAGAGCAAGGAAGAATTATGTCAAAGGATATTCAAGATCGAGCAGGAGGTGGAGGACCTGAGAGAATAGAATTTTATGCTTAGGAGGAAACTAGACAAGCTTTGAACCTCATCAACAACTCCAACATCACCACGTCCAAAGCAAGACAACTAATCACATGGGTATGGGCACTCCCCTTGGCTTGAGACAAGCTTGGGGGAGGTTCCCCGGTATTGTATCACCATCACATCTTTTATTTTTATTTTTATTTTTATCATCTTTTCTTAGTTCAATCCTTTTGGTTATATCTTGATCTAGTAGAATAAAGTTTTCGTGCGATCTAGTTTGAGTATTTGCTTTTTGGTTCCTCCTATGTAAGAAAGTCTCTCAGTTATATAATAAAAAATACTTTTGAGTTGAGGGCTTTCCTTATTTGATATGATCTTCGTCTCGAGAAACATGAAGTAGGAAGAAGTATAGAATAAAAGCAAAGAGTATATATGATGATATTATGGGGAGTGATAACTTCACATATAAGAAGTATGTCGATTGAAACATGTTGTGGATTGACAAACATAATTGTTGGTCATTGGGGCAATTAAAAGGAATAATAAAGAGAAAGAGAGGTTCACATATAAATATATTATCTTGGACATCTTTTGTGATTGTGAGCACTCATTAAAATATTATATGTTAAGAAGTTGATGTTGGACAAGGAAGACAACATAATGGTTTATGTTTTCTTATTTCCAAATAGAAGTTATATTGTTATAGATCCATCAACATCTGTTGCTTGCTTCCACCTCATATCAGCCAAAACTTCCGCACCAAGTAGAGATACTACTTGTGCATCCAAACACCCTTAACCCAGTTTTTCCATGAGAGTCCACCATACCTAACTAAGGATTGAATAAGATCCTTCAAGTAAGTTGTCATCGGTGCAAGCAATAAAAAAAATTGCTCTCTAAATATGTGTGATCTATTAGTGTGAGGAAAATAAACTTTATAGGAAATAGTGATAGGAAAGAAATAAAAGTGACACACTGCATAATAAAGTTCTCCATCACAAGGGGCAATACAAAGTGACGTTCTTTTACACTAAGGGATTGTGCATCCAACTATAAAAGCGCATGACAACCTCTTCTTCCCTTTGCGAAGGGCCTATCTGTTACTTTTATTTTCTAGTACTTACCTTTATGCAAGAGTCGTGGTGATCTCCATCACTTTTTCTAGTTCGCATTTATCTTCTGTCAAGCATCATGTGTTGGGGAATGATCTAGGCACATATATCCACTCGGAAGTGGACGAGCATGAGTTATTACTATTAAAATTACCCTTGAGGTAAATAGTTGGGAGGCAACACTATAAGCCCGTATCTTCCTCTGTGTCCGATTGAAGCTTTGACCATATAGGTACCTCGTGAGTGTTAGCAATTGTGAAAGACAAAAAGATGATTGAGTCTGTGGATTTTCTTTATAAGCTCTTATATTGACTCTTTCCTACGTTATGATAAATTGGAATTGCTTCAATGACTGAGGTCGTAGTTTGTCGGTTCTCAACAGAGTTCTTGATTCGTACTTTACCATTGTGAATGAATTGTTACTTTAGCATAAGAAATTATATGTCAATATATGTTGCTATTCTAAAGATGATCATGATGCCTTCATGTCCATATTTTATTTTTTCGACATCTCTATTTCTAAACATGTGGGCATATTTATGGATTTTGACTTTGGATTGAGGACAAGCGAGGTCTAAGGTTGGGGGGTTGATACGTCCTTTTTGCATTATGCTTTATATTGATATTTATAGAATTATGGCCTATTAATACACATTTTGGTACAATACTTATGCATTTTCTCTCTTATTTTACAAGGTTTTCCTGAAGAGGGAATATGCCGACAGCTGGAGTTCTCGACTGGAAAAGGAGCAAACCTGAGATACCTATTCTACACAACTCCAAAAGTCCTAAAAACCTATGGAGAATTATTTTGGAATATATAAAAAATATTGGGCGAAAGAAATACATTAGGGGGGCCACCAGGCAGCAACAAGCCTGTAGGGCGCGCCCTATCACCCTGGGCGAGCCCCTGATGCTTGTGGCCCACCTGGCAGCCCTCCTTTGCCCATCTTCTGCTATATTGAGAGTTTCGACCTAAAAAACTCAGAACATAGCTTTCGGGACGAAGCGCCGCCGTCTCGAGGAGCAACTTGGGCAGAACCAATCTAGAGCTCCGGCAGGGCGATCCTGCCGGGGAAACTTCCCTCCTGTAGGGGAAATCGAAGCCATCGTCATCACCAATGATCCTCTCGGCGAGAGGGGGTCAATGTCCATCAACATCTTCATCAGCACCATCTCCTCTCCAAACCCTAGTTCATCTCTTGTATCCGATCTTTGTTTCAAAACCTCAAATTGGTACATGTGGGTTGCTAGTAGTGTTGATTAGTCCTTGTAGTTGATGCTAGTTGGTTTACTTGGTGGAAGATCACATGTTCAGATCCTTGATCATCATTAATACTCCTCTGATTATGAACATGAATATGCTTTGTGAGTAGTTATGTTTGTTCCTAAGGACATGGGATAAGCCTTGCTATAAGTAATCATGTGAATTTGGTATTTGTTCGATATTTTGATGAGATTTATATTGTCTCTCCTCTAGTGGTGTCATGTGAACATCGACTACATGACACTTCACCATTGTTTGGTCCTACAGGAAGGCATTGGGAAGCAATAAGTAGATGATGGGTTGATAGAGTGACAGAAGCTTAAACCCTAGTTTATGCGTTGCTTCGTAAGGGGCTGATTTGGATCCACATGTTTCATGCTATCGTTAGATTTATCTTAATTCTTCTTTCGTAGTTGCAGATGCTTGCAAGAGGGATTAATCATAAGTGGGAGGCTTGTACAAGTAAGGGCAGCACCCAAGCACCAGTCAACCCACATATCAAACTATCAAAGTAATGAAAGTGAATCATATGAGCATGATGAAAACTAGCTTGACATAAATTCCCATGTGTCCTCGGGAGCGCCTTGCTTTATATAAGAGTTTGTCCAGGCCTGTTCTTTGATATAAAAAGGATTGGTCCACCTTGCTGCACCTTTGTTACAATTGTTACTTGCCACCCGTTACAAATTATCTTATCACAAAACTTTCTGTTACCGATAATTTCAGTGCTTGCAGAGGATACCTTACTAAGAACCGCTTGTCATTGCCTTATACTCCTCGTTGGGTTCAACACTCTTATGTATCGAAAGGACTACGATAGATCCCCTATACTTGTGGGTCATCAAGACTCTTTTCTGGTGTCGTTGCCGGGGATTAGGTGTTGTTCTCAAGCCCCATAAAACAGATGGCAACTCTGACACCCAGGCTCCGGCAGCATGTTCTAGGTCCCGCATGAGATGAGGCTTCAGACCTTTTAAGATGAGGCAATTATCTCGCTTAACTAGACCATTGGTTTGAGGATGTGCAACAGAAGCATAATCCACTCGAGTGCCTTGAGAATAACAGAAGTGTCTGAATTCTTCCGAGTCGAAGTTTGTGCCATTATCTGTGATGATGTTGTGGGGAACTCCGTACCGGTAGATTATTTCTCTCATTAACTTGACTGCAGTATGAGACTTCAGTTTCTTTATTGGCTTGGCCTCAATCCACTTTGTAAACTTGTTGACTACAACCAGAAAATGAGTAAACCCACTCCAACCTGTCCAAAAGGGGACAACCATATCCAGACCCCACACAGTGAACGGCCAAGCGAGGGAAATAGTCTTCAGAGCAGACGCAGGTTTGTGAGATAAGTTTGCATAGAACTGGCACCCTTTGCAGTGATCGACAATATCCTTGGCCATCTCATTGGCACATGGCCAAAAGAAACCAGCTCGATATGCTTTAGCGATGATTGTCTATGAGGACGCATGATGGCCGCAAGTTCCTGAGTAGATTTCATCCAGGATCATTCGACCCTCTTCAGGGGAAATGCATTGCTGTGTCACACCGGTCACGCTTTCTCTGAACAGCTGATTTCTGATCACAGTAAAAGCTTTCGACCTGCGCACGATCTGTCATGCTTCAGTCTCGTCTTTAGGAAGTTCCTGCCTCAAGATATATGCAATATAGGGCACTGTCCAGTTGGGAATGATGACCAAAATATCCATGACCAAATCAAATAATTGCAGGAACCTCAACCTCAGTCGGATCATAAGGGCTCATAGCTTGCGGGGGCTCTTCGGTGAAAGGATCCTCCTGCACCGAAGGAGTGTGGAGGTGCTCCAAGAATACATTGCTGAGGACAGGTCATCGAGTGGATCCAATCTTTGCCAGTTCATCAGCCGCTTGATTCTTCACCTGGGGAACATGATGGAGTTCTAGACCTTCAAACTTCTTCTCGAGCTTTCTAACAGCATTGCAGTATCTAGTCATAGCAGGGTTTCAAACATCCCGCTCTTTCATCACTTGATTGACCACCAAATCAGAGTTTCCATAAACCATCAGGCACTTGACGCCGAGTGAGATAGCCATGCGCAACCCATATAAGAGTGCCTCATATTCTGCTTCATTGTTGGAGGAATCGAAGTGAATTTGCAGAACATAACTGAGTTTCTCGCCTTTCGGAGACACCAAAACAACGCCACCCTCGGATCCACTCAACATTTTAGAGCCATCAAAGAACATGGTCCAGTGTGCCAAGTGAATCTGGCTTGGCTATTGCTGTTCAATCCACTCAGCCATAAAATCGGCAAGTGCCTGAGACTTGATCTCTTTCTTGGCTTCGAACTTGATGTCAAAGTATAGGAGTTCAATTGCCCACTTAGCCACTCGACCAGTCGCGTCACGATTGTTGAGAATCTCCGATAACGGAGCATCATTGATGACTGAAATCGAGTGGTCTTGAAAGTAATGTGCTACCTTCTTCCCTAATAGATAAATGTCATAGACAAGCTTCTGGTAATGCGGGTACCTTTGCTTCGAAGGAGTTAACACTTCAGAAATGTAGTAGACTAGGCGTTGGACTTTGTAGTACTTGCCTTCCTCTTCCCGCTCGACAGTCAAAATTGTACTAACGACCTGATTAGTAGCCGTCATGTACAGGAGCAAAGGCTCTTTGCTGTGCAGAGCAGCGAGCACCGGATGGGTGGAAAGAAGGGCTTTGAGTTCGACAAACGTTGCTTCAGCTTCTGGAGTCCACTCGAATGTGTCGAACTTCTTTATCAGTCGGTATAAAGGAAATGCCTTCTCACCGAGACAAGAAATGAATTGACTCAATGATGCTAAGCAACCTATAAGCTTCTGAACATCGTTCACTCGCACGGGACTTTTCATTCGGGTAATGGCGCTGATTTTCTCAGGGTTGACGTTGATCCCTCGCTCGGAAACGAGAAAACCGAGTAACTTGCTGCCAGGGACACCGAAAGTACACTTAGCCGGATTCAGCTTTATATCGTATCTCCTCAGATTGGCAAAAGTTTCGGCCAAGTCAGCCAGCAGGACGAAACCTTTGCGGGACTTGACAACAATATCATCCATGTACGCCTCAACATTCCGAGGGATCTAGTCGAGTAAACATTTCTGAATCATGCGCATGAAAGTAGCGCCGGCATTCTTCAAACAAAATGGCATAGTGACATAACAGAAACACCTGAATGGGGTGATGAAGGCTATTTTATTTCATCCGGGCCAAACAGACGGATCTGATCGTAACTGGAGTAAGCATCCAGAAACGATAAACGCTCGCATCCCGCGGTCGAGTCAACAATCTGATCGATGCGAGGGAGTGGAAAATGATTTTTCGGCCAGGCCCGATTAATATGCTTGAAGTCGATACACATGCGTAGTGGCTTGTCCTTCTTGGGGACCATGACAACATTTGAGAGGCACTCGGAGTGGTAAATCTCCCGAATGAACTTGGCCTGCAAAAGACAAGCCACCTCTTCACCGATTGCTTTATGCTTCTCTGCCACCGATCGACGCAAATTGTATTTCACTGGCTTGGCCTTCGGATCAACTCTGAATTGGTGCTCAACCATCTCCCTAGGAACCCCCCGGCATGTCAGCAGGTTTCCATGCGAAGATGTCCAAGTTCTCATGGAGGAACTGGATGAGCTCGGCTTCCTATTTTCTATCGAGTGTTGACGTTATGTTGGTCGGCATGGCAGTTGAATCCGTCGGCTGAATGTGCACCTTCTTCACTTTCCTTGCCGACTGAAAAGCTGACTTGGAAGCAGGCTTCTTAGCACGCAAAAAATCAGCAGGGTCAGTGCTCCTCCTGTATTCTTCAATTTTGGAGCCCTACTGGAGGCACTACTCAGCTTGCTGTCGATTGCTAGTGACCATGATCACACCTTTGGGACCAGGGATCTTTAGTTTGAGATACGCGTAACATGGACGGGCCATGAAAAAAGCATATGTTGGCCGGCCCAGAATGGCATGATACGTGCTTTGGAAGTCCACGACTTCAAACGTCAGTTTTTCCTTGCGAAATTTTTTATCCATCCCGAATGTCACATCCAATGCGATCTGGCCGAGTGACTTGGCCTTCTTCCCTGTGATGACTCCGTGCAATTGCATGTTGCTCTCACTAAGTTAGGACATCAGAATGCCCATCCCTTTAAGGGTATCTGCATACAAAATGTTCAAACAGCTAGCACCGTCCATGAGGACCTTGCGAAGTCGAGTGCCTCCGACAACCGGATCGACCACCAAAGCCTGCCGACCGGGAGTGTCCACCTGAGCAGGATAATCTATCTGATCAAACGTGATGGCATACTGAGACCACTTGAGGTAAGTGGGAGTTGTGGGCACGGCCATGTTAACTTTCCTGTTTATGACCTTCAGTCGACTCTTGCTTTCAACATCAGCAAAAATCATCAGTGTAGTATTGACATCAGGAAACATTTCTTTGTCTTCATCATCATCCTTTTCAGGGGTTTTCTCACTCGATGGAGTCTCCTTGAACTGCTAAATCAATACTCGACACTGCCGACTGGTATGCTTTGGCAATATCAAATTGCCTTGTTCATCTTTTCTCGTGTCGATTGCACAAGGTAAATCCAACACGTCAGTCCTTGACTTGTTCTTTCCTTTCTTGGGGTTGAATTGTCCCTTGGACTTCCCCTTGTTTTTCCCTTGGGCCGCCAGAGCGGCTGTTCAACCCAGACAGGGCCATCAACCTTCTACTTCTTCTTCCGACTGGAATTACCACCGGCATCATTGTCGACTACCTTTCCTTTGCCGCTGCGGAGGCGGTCTTCTTCCGCACCATTGGCATATCGAGTGGCGATTTGCATCATTTTACTCAGTGAGATGTCACCTGTTCGTCCAAACTTCAGATAGAGCTCTTTGTATTTCACTCCAGCCTTGAAAGCACAAACAGCTTGATGCTCGGAAACATTTTCCACTATATGATGTAGAGTGGACCAACGTTGAATGTAGTCTATCAAAGTCTCGTTGAGCTTATGAACACAATGTTGCAAATCAATCAGCCTGGTAGGATGCTTGCAAGTGCCCTCGAACGTTCTGACGAACACTCGGGTGAGATCTTCCCAACACTGGATGCTAGAAGGAGCCAAGCAATTCAGCCATGCACGAGTTGAACCATCCAACATCAAGGACAAATGCTTCATTGCAATGTTATCATTACCACCACCAATCCGAACTGCCACCTGGTAATCATCGAACCATGTTTCTAGCTTTGACTCGCCAGAAAATTTACCGATCCCAGCCGCCAACCTGAAGTTTGGGGGAATCTCTGCAGAACGAATATCCCTGCTAAAGAACTCTGGACCAGAAATAACAGCAGTGCTTCACCTCGGAAAATCTCTGCCATACCCATCCCTGTGGGCTCTGCCTCTGTCGATCTGCCTCTGAGTGAGGAGGTCTCAAGCATCAAACCCTGTGTTCCGCTCATCACCGAACGAGTGCCTTTCGTCCTGGTGCCGGGGCACTTGTGGACCACGCCGCGGAGGAGTGGGCACTCGACGGTGGTCGTCACGGTGAAACTGATCTCTGTACTAATCTTCATGAAAACCTCTGCCCCTTCGGTGCAGGGGCGATCCAGGACTATGTGTCGACTGAACAATCTCTGCTTTTGGTGTATTACTATGAATCCTATTGCACGACTGCGAAACAACAAAATTCTGACACCGCTCTGCATCAAGCAATGCTCTATGTAGCAACCCTCTACCAACCTATGATCGTGACGGCTGAATGGAATCTGCTATCCTAGCTAGAGCTGCAACGTTTAAAACTGGAGTATGGTATACCTCAACATTGGCATGTGAACCACTCGGAAATAGCTGTCACTGACGTCGACTAGGAGCTGGTGGGCGCTGGCGAGCGCGCTCGTCGAGTTCTCTCTGGAGTTCTTTGAGTCGAATGCGTGTGGCCTCCAAGGCCTGAGATTTAGCGATCGCACCGACAATGGGTGTATGGAGGACCTCCTCACTGCGGCGCAGCTGCTCACTCGATGGTCCACCAGTCTCTCGCCTGTCGTGGCCAAAACCTGGCGGCGGGCTCTGATGATAACCGGCCATAAGAACCTCAGCTGCAGAATCACAGCTCTCGCACTCGGAGGGAACGTCCGACTGATCGGAGTCTGACTCAAACACGCTGTGAAGGGACACGGCGGGTTTGATCGCCGCAATTTGCGGAGACAAAACTTGGCGGGCTGCCGCATGTCTCACCTAGTGCTGGAGCTATGAGCGACCGGATCGCTTGCGATGGCGAGCAGCAGGGAGAGTCAAAGACTACGGAGTCGACGGCTACCACAGAAGCACACCACAAGCACTTGCGCGGAAGTGCATGGCCCTACGGACTGGGAGTGGTTGGACGTCAAGAGGCGCTTCTTGGAGCCATGCTGAATCGTTGGCGATGAAGGTGAGCGCTCCGAAACAGATCTCGTGGCCCTGGGAGAAAACACCGCCGAAAGACATGATGAAGGGAGAAACATGCAACCTCGTCAGAAGTCGCTTAGATGTCTGCCCCACGGTGGGCACCAACTGTCCTGGGAACAAGTGTGACAGTACAAGTTAGGGGTACGAAAGGAGAGGGTAGAGTCCTAGCTACGGCGAGGGTGTACACACGAATATATGAGTTCAAGCCCCTCTTGTGGAGGTAATAGCCCTACGTCTCAGTGCTAGGGAGCTTTTTTCGTGTGGAGAGTATGAGTTACAGAGGTTGTGAAGCCTTGTGCCAGAGGGGAGGGCTGGCTTATATAGAGTTCGCTGCCCCTCATAAGTGTGAGGCATCCAAGGGATCGTTCATGGGTAAAAATATGAGCGTTACTGGTAACGTACATCATAATTTCTATTGATGATGACTGGCCTAACACCTGCGTGCTAGCCTCCCTGGGGTGGCTTCTGGTCTTCTGGCGTCGACTGGAAGTGATGTCTTCCGAGTGACAGATTACTGTCGAGTGAAGGGATAAGCTTCCGTGTGGATGAATGTCAAGTGACATAAGCACTATGGTCAATCCAGTCAGAATCTCTCTTGTAATCTTTAAGTCCTTCAATATAGTGCCCTTAGGTAGGGTATGTGGGTCAGGCCTAGGACCCTACCCCAGGTACTTATCCTTGTCACTCACCGACATGAAGTCTTCTTCGACAAAACCCAAGGTTAGTTTATCCCTCTCATGGGGGGATGTCACATCAAGGGGGAGCTTTACTCTAAGACTTGAGTTAAAGCATCTCATAAGAATGTGACAACATTAAATGCTTTATGTGAAAGTGGTGACCCCACTTGTGCTCAAACGATGGGTATGACCTATGATCAAGTATTCTTACTTGGCTCCTAAGTCAATATACTCATATATAGATGACTCCATCGCCAAAGTGCTTGTTAGATGTTATTATGTTTGTGCATGTTTGCCATGATTTCATTTGACATCTTATTGTGTGAGCATGTTGGTCTGCATTTATTTTCTCATTCGAGGATATCCAATTGTAGCTATTTGGCTTTTCATATTTATTTTCCAATTGGATATACAAGAATGCCTAGGATCACTTCTTTAGTTATCTATGCTTTCTCACCTCATACTCTATTCATATTGCATCACAAAATTTGAAAAAGTGCTTTTCGATCCCTTTGTGTGTGGAGCACTCGGAGTTCCGTATCGACAAGGACTCACCAATTAAACCTCCCAAGTGCATCTCGGTGGAACCAGCCCCAAAATCTCGGTCTCACCGAATGCCTAGGGTTGATCTGGTTTTCTATCTCGGTAATATCGATTCCATATTCTTGGTTACATCGAGTTTCCCTGTCAGCAAAAAGTAGAGAAACTCGGTGACACCAAAAATTTAGAATTGGCGTCACCAACAATGAAGGGTATATAAGTTGTGTTCCTGACGGTTCGAAATTTCAATCTTTAGATCATCGTGCCCTAAACGCTAAGCCACCGCAAAAGGGCCCCCTCCGCCGCTAAGTCGTCGCCCTTGTCTTCCCGTGCTCCTCCGCCGCTGGGAATCGCCGTCGTCGATGGAATCTTCGCCCCCTCGCCGCCGTAGCGGATCCATCATCGAGCTAGGGTACGAATTCGGCCCCCTCTTGCGCTCCAACCTCCGATTCCTGTGCCTTAAGGTTTCTCCATTATCTAGCCACAGTTTGAGATCATTCAATCCACAAGATAAACTCCATAGTCTAGCGGATCGGAAAATTCTAGGTTTAGTTGCCCTTGAAGTTGCATCTCGGTGATACCGAGTCAGAAAAATCGGATCCACCAATTGCCATTTGGTGCTACTAAGTCAGAACTCGGTGAGACCGAGTGATAGGTTTCGGTCTAACAGAAATTGTTGCCAAGTTTCGGTTAAGAGTTTTGTGAGTCTCGACAACACCTAAATGTTTGACTCAGTGACACCGAAATCCAATTTTGCAGTGAACTACATCTATAATTTTTCTATTCAACTTTCAAAAACCAGCTACATTTTGTGATGACTTATCATGTTCCACTCTTCTATACTCCCTTCACAGGGTCAGCATGTCATGGTCAGACAGTTAGAACTTGCCAGAGCAGAATGTTGAGATGAGTTCAGGCACTAGTCCTGAGTCTAGTTCATCTTCAGATCTAGGCACTCCCAGTTCTCATGGGTTGCCTAAGGCTGCAACAAGGACTAGGAAGAGACTCAACTCAAATGAAGAGGATTCATATTTTGTCCCGAAATAGATTCTTGCCAAGAAGCAAGAGAAGGCTGCTAGGAAGGATGCAAATGGGTCCACCTCATGCAGGGCAGGCCTATCTCCAGGTTTGAGGATCTAGAGGAGGCCGCTCCTGCTGGTGCTGCTGCTGAGGAGGAAGAGGAGGAACCTGCTGCTCAGGGCCCTCCTTAGAAGAAAGCCAAGAAACTTTTGGCTGATGATATACCAAGCTAGGCCCCTCCAAAAGCACGAAGGAAACTTCAAAGAAAGATGCTACACAGAAGTCCAAGAGGACTACTAGAGATATACCTGCTTCTGAGAAGAACAAGAAATCCACTTTCGGAGAAGCAAATGATGATGATGATATGTCTGTTCTGATGAAGCTCAGACCTCACCTTCCAATTCATGATGCCAACCACCTAGTTGCTAAGGATATGAAGAAGAGGAAGGATTCGGGCTTGAGGGCATGGAGAGCTGTTGATCCATATGCCTAGAGGAGAAAGACTAATGTTGATTACAAATTTTACACCAAAGAGCAGCAAGACTTCTATGAGATAGTTTTGCTAGACAAGAGCCCAGCAGTCAGTGACATGTGATATGTTGACTGGAAGTACATCAAGGAGAATGAGGACTACTTTCCATGTGTCCAAGACAATTTTCACTGCATTGGACTTGATGAGTTTGTTGGCAGAGAGTTTACTGCCTGGAAAGTTGAGATGATCATGTAATTCTACTCCACTACACATGTCTATGGATATGGTAGGATTGTCTGGATGATTGAAGGAGCAAGATATGAATCTACTGTTGATGAGTGGGCTACCATCTTAGGAGTCCTAGAGGATCAGGATGGATATTTGGATGTCTACATAGAATCCAAGGAGAGCCACAATGCCATGAAGGACATGTATAATCCTATCCCTACAGACAAGTGCAATCCCACAAGCTTGGCTCCATCTACTTTCTCCAGCCAGGCCTCCGTACCATGAACACCATCCTGAGGCATACCTTGATGCCCAAGTCTGAAAGTGAGAAGATGATTCGTGGATATTCCATCAACATGCTCATCCATCTTGATCGTCACACCAGGATTCGAGTGATGGACTTGATTGTAGAGACTGTAAAGAGGGTTGCTGCTGATCAGAAGCGCTCATGCTGCTACGCACCCTATATCCAGATGCTCATCAACTCTCACATTGAGAAGCACATATTTTCTCTAGACAGTCCCCATTTGCCACTTTAGTCGGACTTTGAGGATAACATTGTGGTGATGGACCTAGATCATCCCACATCAGCTGCAGCTCGGGCACATGTAGAGGCAGAAGCAGAGGCAGCTCAAGCCACTAGTGCTCAGGTTCGCACGTCCAGGAACGAGCAGATGGATCTTTTGATCAGCACTACCATGGAGATGAAGAAGGATATCAAGAGCATCATGGATACTCATGAGAGCCTTGTGTTATTGATGACATAGTGAAAACTCTGAATGACAAGGTTGATGGGCTGACTAAGACGGTCAATGAGCTCAATGAGGAGGTTGCTGAAGCCCCAATCCATCGCCACTCCTCGGAATCTGATTCTTCTTCTGATGATGAGGAAGATAGTCCACCTGTTAGGACGACTGCCCAATTTATGACTAAGGACAGGACTCCTACAGTAGTAGCTCCAGAGATGAGGCCTTCATCTTCTACTCCAACCACACTATCTTCAGCCCCAGTGCCTCCAGTATCTACTCTAGCTCCATCCCGAACTTCAACGGAAGTCTTCGCCGACGCAGTTCTCTCAACTCTGACATCGACGACCGGAGGAGTTCAGCTGCAGAACGATTAAATATATTCCTTTGAACTTTTTGGTAACTTGTTGCCAAAGGGGGAGAAGTGTATATAGATCTTAGGCTTCGATTGAGAGAGCATCTATCCTTATTTGCCAGTTTTACAAAATATTTGTTTTGACATGCGATACTTTTGTGTTTGTGTGTGATCATACGTTGTTATGTGTGTTGCTACTATTTCCTATCATTTGATGATTATCTGATGAGCACTCACATTGCTTAATTATGTTGTGCAATGATGTTAATTCTAATTATTCTCGCACACCACCAAGATGTATGTGACATGGAAGATGTGCCCCATGTACCAAATCGATTGTGCATTTGCATTCAAACGCAAATTCAAAATATTGCCCAAATTTAAGGGGGGGCTCTTGCTTATCACATACTTCTCAAAGCGACGATTATATTCATTGATTATATCATATGTCGAAGCTTTGATCTATATGTTGTCATCAATTACAATAAAGGGGGAGATTGAAAGCACATTTGCTCCCTTGGTGGTTTTGGTAATTCATAACAACATATAAGTCATTGAACTAATGTTTCCATCAAGTATGTTTCAAGAAAAGTTCAATGATGGGTTGGCAAAGAGATTGTGGAATACCCCAATATGCAAGGAAATGGATTGGCTAAGCTTCAAGCAAGAGGACTCTACATTTTATATTTGTGAGAAATCACTTTGAGTCCATAGGAAAGCCAATACTATTAAAAGGGGGTAAGGTTTTGTTTGTGAACAAAATGCTCATACATGCACAAGTGATAGTCACCAAAGACACTCACAAACTCTCCCACCAAAGTCTGTCCAAAGCCAAACACTCAAAATCAGTGCAACCAACATTCTACATTCGGTGCCACCAATTCGAAATCCTAGACAGACTCAGCCAAACCATAGCCTTTCGGTGCAACCGATACTGCATTCGGTGCCACCGAGTTGGGCTGCCAACTTTCTATTATGCAAGTTCATAGTTTTGGTCCCTTCGGGATTGTCGAATCAGCATCACCAAGATTGAGCATTCTGATCGTTGGTCACCTTATCAGTGCAACCGAGATTCCTATATCGGTCTCATCGAGATTCAAAAGTTGCCACCTTTTGGTCACTTCGGTACCATCGAGATTAACACATCGGTGTCACCGAGTCTAACTTATTGTGTGTAATGGTTGGATTTTTGGGGATGCCTATGTATACCCCTTCACCACCACCTACTCGAAAGAGAAGCACTTAGAACCATTCCATACCTATCCTATCTGTTTTCTGAGAGAGAGCAACCTACCCTTGTGTTGAGGTCAAGATCTTCCACTCCAACCATATGGATCTTGATTTCTAGCCTCCCCAAGTTTCTTTCCACCAATCTCATCTCTTCTACCAAGCCATATCTTTGAGAATGATTGTGTGTTGAGGAGTCTATCATCTTCAAGCACAAGAGCAAGGAGTTCATTGACATTACCGAGCCTATTACCTTTTAGAGGGTGGTGCATCCTAGATTGTTTAGGTGTCGCTTGGGAGCCTCCTACTTCTTGTTGTGGAGTGAACCAAGAAGTTTGTAAGGGCAAGGAGATCGCCTACTTTGCGAGGATCTACCTCGAGTAAGGCTAGTCCTCCATGGATGTAGGCCGTCATGGTATAGTCAAGGTTGATTCTTCGTGGAACCCTCTGTGGGTAGAGCCCTCCATGGACTCTCGCGACTGTTACCCTCCGTGGGTTGAAGACACCATGAACGTGGATGTACGATAGAGCCACCTATCGGAACCACAGGAAAAAACATCGTGTCACCAATTGTGTTTGCTTTTCCTACCATCTCTTTTCTTACATGTGCAATGTCTTTACTTTCCGCTGCTATACTATTAGACATGCATGTGTAGGGTGTACTTGACATACTATGAATGCTAAAATCTGCCAAGAACTAAAATTGGGAAAAAGTAGATTTTATTTGGTCAAGTAGTCTAATCACCCCCCTCTAGCACTACTTTCAATCCTACAAGTGGTATTAGAGCTTTGGTCTCCATTGCATTGGTCTCACAACCTAGGAGAAGTATGGTGTCTAGTGTGGGAAATTATCATCATAGAGGTATGTACTTTGTTGGCAAAAAAATTTGCTAGTTGGAAACACAAAATGAAAATTCATTTTCTTGGTCATAACCCCTTCGTTTGGGTTGTTGTTCGTGTTGGCATGCAAGGTGAATTCTTTGCGAAAGGAAAGGAACCCGATCATGAAGCGATCACGGATGAGTTGAAGATGTTGCAACTCAATGCTCAAGCATGTGACATTCTCTTCAACTGCCTTATGCCCCAAAGAATTCAACAAGACCAGCCGTCTTGAGAATGCAAAAGAGATTTGGGATACTTTGATTGATATGCATGAAGGTACAAAATCAGTGAGAGTATCCAAGTTGGATGTTCTTCAAAGTCAACTTTACAAGTTCAATATGAAGGATGGTGAAGGAATCACGGAGATGTACTCTAGGATAGCTCTCATCACGAATGAGATTGCCGTCTTAGGAAGCAAACAAATGACTAACAAATTCATCATCAAGAAGATACTTTGAGCTTGGGAGGATTGATATGACACTCAAAGATCTCAAGATAACGGAAGTGATTGGTAGAATTGTTGCTCATGAGATGACACTCAAAGACAAGGAAGAGCTTCACCACAAGTCTACGGTGCTTACAAATGATGCAAGTGATGCTCCCACTACCTCAAGCGACAACCTTGTCACAAATGAAGAGATAAGCCTCATGGTCAAGAAATTCAAAAAGTTCTACAAGAATAGATGCAAAGATCGAAGCACCAACTCAAGATATGAAGAGAAGCATTTGTCAAGTCGTGACCGAAACTTCTACAATTGTGGGAAGCTCGGACACTGCTCCAATGTGTGCATGGCACCCTACAAACGAAGAGAAGTGTCACCAGGAAGACGAAGCTCAAGAGACGAGTCACCTCGGAAAGAGAGAGGGAGTAAAGATGATCATTATGAATGAAGCCCCTCCAGGAGAAGTAGGGAATTGGAGAAGAAGGACAAGTACAACAAGAGCTACACAATAAGGAAACATCAATCTCATGTTGGTGAATGGGTTTCCGGCTTCAACGCCGACAACCACTCCGAGAGAAGCTATCACTCCAACTCCGACTATAGTCAAGATGAAGGTGTTGCCGGAATTGCACTAGTGACTACTAACTACTATGATGTATTTGATTCACCAAACGAATGGAGTGGAATTTGCTTCATGGCTAAAGGCCCCAAGGTATCACACCCCGAGTATCTTGATTTCAATATTGATGAAGATGACTTGTAAATTGAAGATGACTTGCCTTTTGACAAAACTAGTAATGTTAGTCAAAATGAACTTGTTAGTACTCACTCTAGAGTAGATAAGTCGTGTGATGATGATAAGTTTGAAATAGAACGACTAACTCAAGAACTAAAAATTCTTAAGTTAGCTCACGAGTCAACTCTAGAAGATCATAGAGAGCTTGTAAGGACACATGAGAAGCTACGCTTCGAGAAGCTCATTTTAGAGCAAGAGCATGAGTTCCTTCAAGCTATCAATCACGATCTTCGAAAGAAGACTTCCTCTTATCTAGCCAAATGATTTCTCTTATCTACATTCATGCCTCAAGTTAAGTCTAAGCAAGCTAGTAATAAAGGAAAGAAAGGTTCTTCAACTAGTAGCAATAAAAATGATAAATCCAATGATAGTGCTTCTAGTAGTTCTCTTGATCCCACTAACTCTTCTCTTAGCCAAGTTACACTTGAGCAAGAAAATGAACTTTTGAAAGGGATTGTAGAGAAAGGTATGTGCAAGAGTCTTGAACTACAAGATTATATGAACAATTTGAAAGGGATTACAAATAAACATGGAGGATACCAGAAGAATCGTGGTGTTGGTTGATATGTTGTCACAACCCTAGCAAGTGTCTAGGCTAGCATTGTGTTTGCATCATCATCATCATCATTGCATCAATATGAAATGGGGAGAAAGAAAGAAACCCTAAGCATTTTATGAATTAAAGGAATTCCAAACAAATGAAATTTCAAGAAATCCAAAATGCCCATCAAAAATGTTCCCTATGTCTGATAATTAAGGGCATGGATATACCGGGGACCATTTCAATTATTTGAACATTTGAAATATTTCAAATTATTGAATTAAGTCTCTGAAAATGACAAATAAAAACATTATCATTATCACTGCTTTCAAAATAATCTTAAACTTTTGATACAAGTTTGAAATATTCAAACTTGAAGTTATAAAAAGTTTTAGAATTATTGAAGGGGTATTTGGACCTGCAAAGAAAATCAAACAAATGTTAGAAAACAGAAAAACAGAAAATAAAGATAAAAGGGAGAGGCTTACCTGGTCGAGTGGAAGGCCCAGCCCAGCCCACACGGGTGGAAGGGTCATCTTCCACCTCGCGCCAGTAGGCGTCGAGGTGGCGACCGAGCCATCACCGGCCTCCACCTCCTGCTTCCACGCAGCAGGTTGCGTCCCTGCCTCCCCCGCGCCTGGAAGACACGCGAGCCCTCTCCCCCGAGCTCATTCTCCCCCTCCCTCTCTCCTTTGCTCTCTCTCCCGATCCCCTGCCGAAGGCCGCCGTCACGGGACGTCGATTCGTTGCCGTCGCTGCCTCCCAGAGCCCGCTGACCAGCTCCCTGGATCCGCAGTGAGCCCCTCTTCCTCCCCCCTGAGTTTTCCCTCTCTCTGGCGTCCCCTAGCTAGCTGCGTCGCTGGACCCGAGAACCTCCCGCCGCCGTCGATGGTCGCCGCCGTGCATAGAGCCCTCCAAGCTCACGTGTGCGTGCATGGTTGAACTCCTGGAGTTCCCAGGAGCCCGTAGAGACCATCGTAGCATCGCCCCGTGCCCTGTGTCACGTTTGCGTCCGAGCCCGAGCCCCGGCCGCCGCCACGAGCTCGTTTCCGGCGAGCTCCGGCGACCCCATGACCTCCCATGGCCCCAGATGGATGCGGTCGTGCACGGGCTGCACGCCGGTGGTCTCAGCGCGCCAAATAACCCCCTGTAGGAGAAACCCGATGGACGCCACCGTCCCTGATGGTCACCGGCGTCGAACCACCGGCCAACTCCGGCGAGTTGACCTCAGGTGGGCCCTGGCTTGACTCTGTGAGTCAATGACAGGTGGGGCCCCATCCCTGATTAGTTTAGGATAATTTGTAATTAGTTTAGTTGTTAATTAGGTTAATGTGTCACTGACAGGTGGGCCCAGTTAGTTAATTAAAACAGAATTAGTTTTAATTAGTTAGTTAAGTTAACCAGTCACTGACATGTGGACCCCACATGTCAGGTTTGACTCCGGGCCGAGTCAGCTGACCAGCTGATGTCATCATGATGTCATGCTGACACAATAACTCAATTTCCTTAAAAAAAATCAGGAAATTCCAGAAATTATTTAAACCTTTGAAAAATCATATAAAATAATCTGTAAGTCAGATGAAAATAATTTATATATGAAAATTGATCAGAAAAATCCAATGAATCCAATGGTGCTATTCTCATGCATGTTAGAGCAATATAAATAGGTGAACATGGACATTTTAGCATTAGGTCAATATATAGAATTTGAAATGAGAACAACTTTGAACCTATATTCAAACACATTTCAAATTGACATGACCAGTAGTTACATTAGCCCATCCATGCACATCATTATGCCATGATCATGCATCATATTGTTGCATCTGCTTGTATTGAATGTTTTTACCTGCGTTGCGGTAGGCCCTAATCCGAAGGATACTACCCCGTACCCCGACGAAGGAGAGAACTCTTCCGCAACCCATCAAGGCAAGCAACCTCATTGATCATTCCGATAACATCCCACTCTCTCGCTCCTGCTCTCGTTTATTGCATTAGGACAAACGATCACATGTCAGTTATGCACGGTAGATGATCCTATCCTTATGCATGACCTGATCTTGTCACAGTAAATAGCTAAACCTTGCAACCTAGCATACCTGGTAGATGCTTGTGCCATGATGTGCTTAGCTTACTTTGCCTGCTATGCTTGCTATGCTTAGAGTTGTGTCAAGTCGGATTCATCTGGGTGATGAATTGAGTGAAACAGTGTTGTCCGATGTGATGAGCTTATAATGAATACGATTTGGTAAAGGTAGCGATGAGAGGCTATGTAGGAGTACATAGTGGGTTATCTCATTGGGACCGTTCTTAGGAACTGAGTTCCGTGTTTGTGATCCAAGACTAGATACTACCACACGTTGGGATACTTAACTGACCCTCTCGACTTATCAGTCGCTTAGTCTTTGGTCCAGGTATTGCAAGTAGTTTCTGGTGTTTATAGCATGCTGGAGGCCGTGCGTAGTGCTAACCCTCGGGGTGGGTTATGACGCGGTAGGCCGTGGCACAGTGTACCAAGGGTCACCCGAATGGTGGGCTTGGGAACCCTGCGCACATCGTTTGGGACCGTAGCGGAAACTTTGGCCGGACTTCCGTGCGGGTTCAGTCTCAAATAGGCGGTAGCCTAGACCAGAGGTCTTATGTGAATGACGGTCGTGGCCGACTCCCTCGCTGGCCATCCGCTTGAAGGTTGCCGAGGTGCATGGTTTTATAAGCACACAGCGATAAGTGGCGAGAGCGTGTGTGATGAAGTACACCCCTGCAGGGTTATGAAACTATTCGAATAGCCGCGTCCTCGGATATGGACTACTTGGAGAACTTATGTTGTTCATAGATAATCAAATGGAGAATTCTAAAAATCTCAAGACAAGTGTGAGTACCGTGGATGGCACACTTCCGGAAGGGGAAGGTGAATCCATGCTAGTGTATTGTGATGGAGGTAGTGGACTCGTGTGCGATAACTAAAATTGTAACAAAGAGTTTAAAACTGAGTAGTGTAGGTTAGCCATGAGTCAAAGCTGGCTTTCTGCATAAACTCCACCACCCCTTTGATGATACATGAGCATAAATAACTAGGTCTGTTTTAAGGACTTGCTGAGTACGATTGTACTCATCCTTGTTTAATTAATGTTGCAGAAGAAAACCAGGACCCATCAGGTGGGTTCTATCTAGACGTTGACGATGCCGAATAGCTGGTGTCCCAGCTACGATCTTGCCCGTGTGGTGGGCTATAGATAGTCAGGCCATGTGCCTCTTTTATATTTTTCCGTCTGTACTCAGACAGCTTAAGTTTCCGCTGGTTTGTATGACTATGTTTGTATGACTTGAGTGCCAGGTCATGTGACCCCTATCTATAAGAACATATTATGCAAGGCTCGTCTGAGCCTCTTAAATAAAAGTTATGTTGTTGTATGGTTATGTTGTGATGCCATAGTTGTATCTATGCATATCGGGCATGTCGTGCGTACGTGTGACGTGCAACGGTATGTATGGGATCCGACACCTAGTTGTATGCCTTCAGTAGTACTCTTTATGGGAAACTGCCTCTTTGTGCTTCCACCGAGCCATGGTAGCTTGCTACTGCTCCGGACACATTGATTGACCGGCATATATCCTTCTTTGCTGCTGTGTCTATCCCTTCGGGGAAATGTCTCGCAGTGTAATGGAGTCCCTGTAGCCTGTTACGACTCGTCTACGTGCAGTGATGACATTCGTGTCTCGCGACGTAATGGAGTCCTTGTAACTTGCTATGACTTGTCTACACACGCTTGAGGCCGACACCTGCATTGCTGGGTTATGTATGCCTATTTCCGTACGGATGTGCCACTTGGGTTCTACGACTAGTTATGTCGGCCCGGGTTCTTTGTTGTGTGATTGCCAGCGACATGTTCACATACGTGAGCCAAAAGACGCAAACAGTCCCGGCCAAGGTAAGGTGGCAGCCGTGGAGTACCGTGCGTGAGGCCACAAAGTGATGTGGCTTGTTACAGTATGGAATCATATGACTTAGGATCGGGGTCCCGACATATGCCTCCAACATAGCTATAATTTTTGATTGTTCCATGCTATTATATTATCTATTTTGGATGTTTTATATGCATTAATATGCTATTTTATATTATTTTTGGGACTAACCTACTGATCTAGAGCCTAGTGCCAGTTTTTGTTTTTTCCTTGTTTTTGAAAATTGCAGATAAGGAATATTGAACGGAGTCCAAACGGAACAAAACCTTCGGAATGATTTTTCTCGACTGGAAGGAAACCACCAAGCTTGGAGACCAAGGCAAGAGAGCCATCGTGGGGCCACGAGCCCTAGGGGCGCGCCTAGGTGGTAGGGTGCAACCTGCAGGCTTGTGGGCCCACGGCAGCCCTCCTAATCCTAATCTTCGGCCTATAAATTCCCAAATATTCCCTGTATGTAAGAACAATCCACGAAAACACTTTTCCGCTGCCAGAAGCCTCCGTTCCCAAGAGATCCAATCTTGGAGCCTTTTCCCGTAATGTGCCGGAGGGGGATTCGATCACGGAGGGCATCTACATCAACTCCATTGCACCTCCGATGATGCGTGAGTAGTTCACCATAGACCTTAGGGTCCATAGCTAGTAGCTAGATGGCTTCTTCTCTCTCTTTGCTCTTCAATACCATGTTCTTCATGATCTTCATGGAGATCTATCCGATGTAATACTCTTTTGTGGTGTGTTTGTCGAGATCCGATGAATTGTGGGTTTAAGTTCAGATTATCCATGAATATTATTTGAGTCTTTTCTGAATTCTTATATACATGATTTCATATATTTGCAAGTCTCTTCGAGTTATTGGTTTGGTTTGACCAACTAGATTGGTAATTCTTTCGATAGGAGAAGTGCTTAGTTTTGGGTTCAATCTTGCGGTGTCCTCACCCAGTGACAAAGTAGGGGTAGCGAGGAACGTATTGTATTGTACCCATCAAGGATAAAAATATGGGGTTTTCATCATATTTCTTGAGTTTATACCTCTACAACATGTCACCTTACCTAATGCGTTACTCCGTTCTTCATGAACTTAATACTCTAGATGCAGGCAGGAGCCGGTCGATGTGTGGAGTAATAGTAGTAGATGGAGAATCGTATCGGTCTCCTTGACACAAATGGGATGCCTATGTGCATAATCATTGCCTTGGATATCTTCATAATTATTCGCTTTTCTATCAATTGCTCGATAGTAATTTGTTCACCCACCATAATACTTGCCATCATGAGAGAAGCCTCTAGTGAAATCTATGGCCCCGGGGTCTATTGTCCATCCTATACTTTTAGATCTAAAACCAAAAATACTTTGCTGCATTATTTTTACCTTTTGTTTTACTTTCCGTTCAAGCAATCTATCTCTATCAGATCTCATCCTTGCAAGTAACCGTGAAGGGATTCACAACCCCTTTATAGCGTTGGGTGCAAGAGTTTGATTCTTTGTGTAGGTACACCTATTGGGGACTTGCTTGTATCTCCTAATGGATTTATACCTTGGTTCTCAACAACTGAGGGCAATACTTATCTACTTTGCTGCATCACCCGTTCCTCTTCACGGAAACCAATGCATGCTCGAGAAGTAGCAAGAAGGATTTCGAGCGCCGTTGCCGGGGAGATCTACATCAAGCCTACCAAGTACCCATCACAAACTCATCTCTTGCATTTACATTATTTGCCGTTTGCCTCGTTTTCCTCTCCCTCACTACTAAAACGATTTTCCAAATAGATTTGCCGTTTTATTCGCCCTCTTTGTTGTTTGCCTTTTTCTCGTTGGATCTCTTTTGTCTGCTTGTGTTGCCATGTGCTTCCCATTTGCTTGCATCTTCGCTTGCTAAAAATCGATTGTTATGCATCCTCGTCCACTAGCTAATCTTTTCAGAATACCAAATTATGATGAACCAATTTCTAGTGAGTTTAGTGTACTTGATTATTTCTATGAAGTTTTGCTTGATATTCATGAATCTGAAAATTGTGATGAAGTGATTCAAGATGTTTCCTTGAATGAAAAGCATGATTGCAATGATACTTTTATAAATTTTATTAATGTCAATTATGTTAATGATATGCAAAACTACAAGCTTGGGGATGCTATATTTGATGAGTTTGCCATGACCACTTCTTATTGCAATGATCATGATTGGGGTGATAATGCTTATTATGATCTTGATAATTTATTTAATACATGATGAATATGATATTGAAAGTGGGTTTGGAAGAGTGTCAACTTTAGGCATTATTGATCCCACTATTTTGGAGAGTGTTGAATCTTATGAATTTTTTATAAAAGTGGGTTTGGAGAGGTCATGACTTTAATTAATGATAATCCCACTATTTTGGAAGAGTATCAACTTTGCATGCATGTGGATCATGAAGAGAAAATTTTATATGATAGTTATACTGTGAGATTCCTTCATGATGTTACTGAAAATTACTATGAGAGAGGAACATATGCTTTTACATATTGCAATAATATCAAGTTTCCTCTCTATGTGTTCAAAGTTTGGAAGTTATGCTTGTTTTGCCTTCCTATGGTAGTTGATTTTTGTTCCCATAATTTGTTTGCTCACAAAATACCTATGCATAGGAAGTGGGTTAGGCTTAAATATACTTGCCATGTGATTCATTGTGTTCCTATTGTTGCAAATAGGAATTATTTGCCCGTAGATTTCATTGTTCTTGATATAGAATGCAATCCTACATGTCCTATTATTCTTGGTAGACCTTTCCTTAGAACGATTGGTGCAATTATTAATATGAAGGAAGGGATGTTAGATTCCAATTTCCATTAAGGAAAGGCATGAAACAATTTATAAGAAATAAAAACTACATTATGAGATCTACTTATGGATTGCATACCAAAGATGACAATACGTAGATCTATTGCGTTTTGCCTAGCTAGGGGCGTTAAACAATAGCGCTAGTTGGGAGGCAACACAATTTTATCTTTGTGTTCTGTTTTTGCTTATGTTTTGGTGTGTTTTGCACATTAGTACTTCTGTAATAATTGTGTTTTGGTGTTTTAATTAGTGACTGAGCCAAGTAAAACCTTTGGGTGATCTATGATAATTGTTGATTTGATCTTACTGAAAAACAGAAACCTTTGCGCTCAGTCCAGGAATTGTCTAAATGTTTCAGAGTGTCGAACAGATCTGAAACTTTTACGCAAGATTTATATATAAATTTCCCTGATTTTCCGAATTTGTTCAAATTTTTAGAGTTTTAGAAGTATTCTAAGTTTATAGATTGCTACAGACAGTTTTGTTTTTGACAGATTCTGTTTCTTTGTGTTGTTTGCTTATTTTGATGTATGTGTGGGTCGTATCGGGGGGGTATCAGCCATGGAAAAGTTAGAATACAGTAGGTATTACACAAATAAAAATAAGGAATGAGTTCTAAATAGTACCTAAAGTGGTGATTTATTTTTCTTATACTAACGGATCTCATGAGTTTTATGTTGAGTTTTGTGTTGTGAAGTTTTCATGTTTTGGGTGAAGATTTGATGGACTATGGAATAAAGAGTGGCAAGAGCCTAAGCTTGGGGATGCCCAAGGCACCCCAAGCCGTATTCAAGGATAACAAAAAGCTTAAGCTTGGGGATTCCTCGGAAGGCATCCCCTCTTTTGTCTTCAATTGTAAGTCCCAAATTTTGGAATGTTATAATAAATATTAGAGTGAGTGTTTGTTTGATTGAGTGATTGAAAGTGAGTGAAATTTGAAACTTTTGAAAGTTTGCTAAGAGGGAATGAAATGACTTTCCCAAAACTTTCCCTCTGTAGGAATTCAAATTCATTTCATCACAAAATCCCAGAGTGAAGATGATATGACTTCTTCCATTTAAAGAAATGAAAAGGGACTTGAAAATGGTTTGAATTTCATTTGAAAATATTTCAAATTCAGAAACTTTATGCAACTCAATGATTTTCATGAGAGAGGATAAAAGTACTTCTTCAAATTATATGAAATATGAGTTGGAAGTTTAAAACAAGGATATGAAACTGAATTTGAAAATCTGCGACTTATTCCTGTTGGGATCCATCCCATAGTTGGTTCCAATTTAAATTTTCAAAGTATTCGAACCCCTTGATGAAATTTGAGAGGAGTAATATGACACTCCACACCAGGGTTTATTTTGTGAAGTATTTGAACCATAAAACCCAGGGGGTTATTTGAAAATTTATTGCAAAAGAATCAAAACCAATTTAGGCATTTTTTGAAAATAAATTTTTTAAAAGTATTTAATTTGGCGGTGGAAAAATGTTCATTAAATGGCATTTATTTCCCTGATCGTTTTCGTATATAAAACTGTATTTTTTGGAAAGGTTTTGAATGCCTTAACGATATTTTAATGCTCTGTAAATTAATAAAAGGAAACGATTTGACGGGTTATTAAAGCCCACCGGCCCACCGCCCATAACTCCTCCCCGAAACCTCTCCGGACCGGCCACCGACACCGCTGACGCTGCCCTCTCTCTCTTTGACCGTGGGGCCCACTGACCGACCGATAACGCCGCCGCGGTCGTCCCCTTCCTTTCCTCCTCTCGCTCCCCAAACCACGTCGGCGACCACCGAGCCGGAGATCCCTCATCCTGCCATTCCCCGATAACCCAAGGCAGCCTATAAAACCCGCCCCTCCCCACGACCCTTTCCCCCATTTCCCCCTCTGCCTGACACCTCTCCTCGTCGCTATCGCTCGTCGGAACCATCGGGCGCTGCCGCGTCATTGCCACTCCCGTGCTCGCCCTAGCCACTCCTCTCGCTACCCGAGCATGTGATCCTCTCCACCACCCTCGCCTACACCTCCCCGTGAACTCGCCGTGCCCCAAAACCACTGGATCTCCTTTCCCCATCGACGCTCGAGCTCCACCGCCGCTCCCGAGCTCGCCCCGCTCAACCCCGTCGCCCTCGAGCCTCGCTGATGCCACCATCGTCTTCGCCGCACTCGTCTGCATCGCCTGGTGCCGTCGCCATGGCCGGAAGACCACCGGAGATGCCTCCCCATCGACCCCACCTACTCTGCCTCGCCGGAGCTTCATCGGAGTTGACCTCCACCACGCTAAGTCGCCGGAGCCCTCTCCCCTCCGTCCGATCTGAGTGAACGGCCACGATTAGAACGGACTTTTCATATTAAACGCTGAATCGTTTTTCTCTAAATTTCGGTCGTCCGCTCATTTCAGTCTAGCACGCACCCCCCGTAGGCTATCAGAACCTGCCACGTAGCACCCTGTCCGTTAGTTGAATTTTTTCTTTTTTCTGTTTTATGTTTTAAAAACAGAATAAATTCTGTTTTTATTTTTTATATCTTTTAAAATATTTAGAGTTTTTGATTGATTATTTTTGCATTGTGTCAAAAAAATTATGTAGTTTCTGTAGATATCCAGTTTGACCAAATTTGAGTAACGTAAAATTGAATTCAAACAGATTTGATTCAAATCTTGTTTTCTGAATAACTTGAGTTTAAAAATTTATTTCTGAGTCATTCTTTCTGCCACTATTTTGTATTACTTAGGTTTATCATCTAGAACTGTTTGAGAATTTTTAGGATAATTTAGATTAGGGTTTTTAACTAAAACACAATCTGTTTAGTACCTAATAGGATTTAGTTAGTTTAATTTTTCTTTAGTTTATTTTGAAATCTGAATTAGTTTAACTTTTGTTTAGTTTTCTTTAGTTATGTTGTCCAATATTAGGTGACTTATTTTCTGTTAATAAAAATAGTTTTGCTTTGTTTTATATCCTAATGATATAGGAAACTATATTCTTCTTCATTAGGAAATGTTTTATAAAACAAACTAGTTTTAGTAGTAATTCTTTCACAAATGTTTTAGAGGATTTAATTCTGTTTTTTTTAAATAAAAAATTATTTTAGTAATCTTTTCTGTTAAGGATTGTTTTGTTACTAAAAATATTTTTGTCTTGTTTTATATTAGTAGTAGTTTAGCCACCAAAATTTAGAGCCCATTACTATGTTTTGTTTGTTGTATTGCTCTAGTATTGCTAGTTGAGTTCTTATTTGAAAATATTTTGTTTTCTGTTATTTTAATATTTTAATTATTTTATTTGTTTTTCTTGTTGTTAAGTTTATTAGGCTAAAACCTATGTTGTTTAGAGTGTTGTTTTCATAATTCTTAGTTGTTCTTCAAAAGTAATTGTTCTTGCTAGAAAAATATTTACAAAAATACTTTTGTTATATTTTACTTGGTTTTGGTTGTTACTTTTGAAAATAGGATTTATTTGTAGTGAAAACCAACCCTTGGTTGTGTTGATGAAATTTTATTGATTTGAGTTTTGTCTTAAGTATTTCCTTCATCACAACCTTGTTGCTTTTGGTTTTTTTGTTACTTTTGATTGATAGAATTGATTGCTAGTATGATTGCTTATATGAATGCAATGTTTGATTATATAGATTTTCATCGGAGAGTGACGAATAGTCTATCAAGTTATTTCTGAGAGCGATATTATTTCTTCATCAATAGTACAGGCAAGTTCACTTTGACCATCTATTTCATACCTATGTTTTATTGCATGTAGTGATATCATTTAACAAATCCCTCCTGTAGTGTTATTGAAATTCTTGTAGTCAAGTAGAATGCATGAGGTAGGAACCCACCACTTCTTACTAAAGCCCCGGGAACGTTAGTTATTTTATGCTATGCTAAAGTAGACGGGGTCTGGTATGAGTGTTCGTGAGTGGTGTGAGAAGGAGGACTCTACGTCAATACGACAACTTCATGAAGGCATCTTCAAGTCCTGCATCTTCAAGACCTCAAGACATTCGAGACTCGAGAAACAAGTTTTCAGTTACACTACTGAGTGAAGGATGGTTGATTGGGCATCCCTGGATTAACCAGTGGATGGCTGGGATGCATGGAGAAGCGCCATGACATCTTGCGGAAAGCTTCACCCAAACTCAAAGAGACAGATGAATACTTCATGCCCGGAAGCTTACCTGTGTATCCACAAGTCATTATGGGCTCTGGTTGCTTGATCTTTGTTGTGACTCTGGCTGGGCAGTGCTACGAGATCTAGTCGACGTTAGGAATGGATGGGCACTGACATAGGTCAGGGAAACACTCTGAAAGACCATGTTTTGTTCGTCCTGTTCTCAAACAACCGGCAGTGCGAGGTCTTACCAGGAGGGAACAAATCTTGTGGGTAAAGTACACAACACACTGCAGAGTTAAAACCTAATCGATTAGCCGTGTCCCCGGTTACGGACAATTTGAGCTTCTAGACTTGGATCTATCTCTGAACTCTCAACACTGGACTGATAATTAATTGTGGGCAACTTATGATAATTGTGGGCATTTAGACATCGGTTGGCGGAACCATGTCATGTTAGGTAACTCTGTAGTGAAAATTCCTGATATTCCTTTGTTGTAGGAAAAGAAACAAAATCAGCTTTTATGCAAAAACTCAGACACAGAGCCACAAAGCCTTAGTGCATATAGAATAGTTTTTATCTTCTGTTCTACTATGGTGATCTTGCCGGTACATTCAATGTACTGACCTACATGACCGCAATGTCTTATCTTGCAGATAAGCTCTACGACGGGTAAGAGTACGATTCAGGGTTACGGTCTACACTCAATCTGTTGTTGGTGTTATTTGGGACTCCACTCCCGTTGACTGTTTCCGCTGAGATTTTAAGGTATATATCAGTTTTACGTTAATTACATGTGATTGCACTTTGATATATACATTGATGTACTGTGTGTGCCAGCATACTGATCCAGGGCTGGCACAGAACACATAGAGGCTTGACTCATTTTGAGTCGGGTCGCTACAGAAATGGTATCAGAGCACATGTTGACTGTAGGACGTGACCCTAGAAACTAGAAAGCCCTTAGGAAACGATTTCTCGAAAAACTTTGTTTTAAAAAGACCCTTTACTTCTCATCTTATTTGAGCTTTATCAAATGATCTCTCTTATCTCAAATAGTTGGGAAATACCCGTTCCCCTTTGACCACACTAAGGATTAACTAAGACCACTTCGAGAAGGACAAGATAAGGAAACAACTGATGGTCACTTCAAATTAAAGGAGATTTCACCATGCATTAGAAGAGTTGAAGCTACACGAGTTGAAGACTGTGAAGACCCGAAGAAATTGAAGACCATGAAGAATTTCCAAGATATTATGCCCTAGAAGACCAAACCCCTGTTGTATACTTACGTTAGATACGATGATTGTGAGCTGTCATTTGTGTGTAGATTTTTCGATAGCCACAACTAAAATCTATTTTTAAAACCATTGTTTGTATTGTGTGTATCCCCACTTTTCTCTCTCTCGCATCTCATCCCGAAACCATTGAACCCAATAGATGATGAATGAAGCTGGACTCGTGTATCCTGGATCAATGACTCGGTTAGAGACAGAAGAATGGATTCAGAACATGGAGGATCACCTAAGGAGTAACCATGTTGCAAGGAACGAGATGGTCCAGTATGTTGTTCGGTACTTTGCAGAAGGTGTTGCACATTGGTGGAAGATGCATGAAGATATCCATGATAGGCAAGCATCAATCACTTGGAAGGAATGGAAGAAGACTCTGCAAAAATCTCATGTTGTCACCAACACCCAAAATCCCCATTGCAAAGAAGTGAAGAAGATTTGTGCACGCAAGATATGTGGAGAGATAGGACACACCCAAGGAGAACACAAGGAAGGATGCCTTCATTGTGAAGAAAATCAACGAGCTGAGGAATGCCCAACTAGGCAGGTGACATGTTTCTTGTGTGAAGGAACTACCCATTATCCGTCCCAATGCCAAATGTACCCCAAGGTACAAGAAGTCATCAAGCAACAGAAGGAAGCCATGAAGGAAGCCTTCAGAGAAAATTTAGGAGAACATGTGATAAAGGAAAATGTTGAAGACCCTAATGGAGAAGGCCTAACCAGATTTTACTCCAATGCCTGCTATTCATGTGGAGAGGAAGTACATTTCTCACAGGATTGTACGAAGGAAAGAAAAGAGTATCTAGGAAACTTCCCGACAGAAGAAGTGGAGTTTGATCCACAGGAAATTGAAGGTTTGATCCGAACAAAGAAGCTCAGGAAGAGACAAGCCCCTAAACAGAGGGACCTGAGTCATATCAGATGTTTCAAGTGTAAGGATATGGGCCACTACGCCAATAAGTGCCCAAGAAAGGAACCAGAACTCCAAGGAGCAAACACCAACATAAAGAAGCCCCGAGACTTGTCAAAAATCATCTGTTTTCGTTGCAAGGAAGCAGGACATTATGCTAGTAAATGTCCAAAGGAGACGAAAGCTAGAATGGAGTAGTTAAGATGGCAATAACTGTATCATGAAGCACTCTTGTTTTCATGAGATTATTTTGTAACGGAAGTCTCAGAGTTTGTAATAAATTCATGAGTCAATGGAATTTATGTGGTCATGATTCTCGTGTGTTGAATTATATGAGTTGTACTCTATGAACAAAGATCTCTGACCATTTTCAAGGATATGAGAAAATATGGTTTATGAAGGCATATGTGC
Organism: Hordeum marinum; assembly: GCA_022496015.1. NCBI lineage: Eukaryota > Viridiplantae > Streptophyta > Magnoliopsida > Poales > Poaceae > Hordeum > Hordeum marinum. Next base: position 255,711,273 of record CM039673.1, read on the forward strand.
ATTTCATTTTAAGTGTGGTAGTAACCATAGGGACAAATGAACGAAGAAAATACCATTCATATTAACGAGTTTGGATAAGTGAATACAGGTGAAGAGAATGTGGAACCATATCCAAACTATGTGGATGATAACCTTTGTGACAACGTGTTTTTGAAGTTGGAATATTGAAAAAAAAGGAATGATTGTGATGAAACCATACCCAAGGTTAAACAGACCTCGGGATTGATAAGGATCAAGCCCTACCTTTGTGAAGGAAGACACTTGGGATAAGCTATCACTGTTTAGCAAAAAGTTTTTCTTAGGAGTATACGAAAACCTGAGAGTTGTGAAGAAACGATAGATGTTTTTGCTCAGCTTGTAGAATCAATGGATTTATCCGAACTTCGTTCGTTGACAAGAGAAATTTCTGCAATGCTTGTGAGGAAGCCCAAGTGCTAGAATATGAGATTCACTAAACCTTATACAAGGTAATCATTTCAGTGCGACATGGCTTGGCCACCATGACGACTTACTCTTATCATTTCTCTTGCTATTCGAATTGGTAAATCTGAGTGACTTACCCATAGTAAAGAGACGATGTTCTTTGAAGCTTTTTGTTTAAGCCCTAGAAGGGTATGAAGAAAACCCCTTGTACATGATAGTTGCTGTCACACGTAGGAATTTTATGGTGACGAATGAAGCCAAGACCCATTTCACTGCAGGGTAACCACTAACGATAGACCACCATGAGCTTATCGATAAGTTAATTAGAATGATCGCGAGACTTGTCAGTTAAGAAGACTCGGTATCGGAGAAAATACATTTTTTTATGAGAGCACAAGATTTTGATTTAAAATGGAAGAGCATCACCGAAGGAGCCATCGTGAAGTATGTGAAGAGACATATGCACCCAAAGGACTACCATGGTTTTGAGGGACCAGTAACTCTCATTTTAAGTATGGTAGACCCCACACCTTTCCATGACACTGGATTTGCTAGAAGACCCCAAACCCTAACCTATTCTTTCTAGCCCTTTCGAATCTCGAGGATGAGATTCATTTTAAGTGTGGTAGGTTTGTAACATCCCAAATTTTGGAATGTTATAATAAATATTAGAGTGAGTGTTTGTTTGATTGAGTGATTGAAAGTGAGTGAAATTTGAAACTTTTGAAAGTTTGATGAGAGGGAATGAAATGACTTTCCCAAAACTTTCACTCTGCAGGAATTCAAATTCATTTCATCACAAAATCCCAGAGTGAAGATGATATGACTTCTTCCATTTAAAGAAATGAAAAGGGATTTGAAAATGGTTTGAATTTCATTTGAAAATATTTCAAATTCAGAAACTTTATGCAACTTAATGATTTTCATGAGAGAGGATAAAAGGACTTCTTCAAATTATATGAAATATGAGTTGGAAGTTTTAAAGAAGGATATGTAAGTGAATTTGAAAATCTCTGACTTATTCCTTTTGGGATCCATTCCATAGTTGGTTCCAATTCAAATTTACAAAGTATTCAAACCCCTTGACAAAATATGAGAGTAATATGACACTCCACACCAGGAGTTATTTTGTGAAGTATTTGAACCATAAAACCTAGGGGGTTATTTGAAAATTTATTGCAAAAGAATCAAAACCAATTTAGGCATTTTGTGAAAATAAATTTTTTTTAAGTATTTAATTTGGCTGTGGAAATTTTTTCCTTAAATGGCATTTATTTCCCTGATCATTTTGGTATATAAAACTTTATTTTTTGGAAAGGTTTTGAATGCCTTAATGATATTTTAATGCTTTGTAAATTAATAAAAGTAAACGATTTAACGGGTTATTAAAGCCCACCGGCCCACCGCCCATAACTCTTCCCCGAAACCTCTCCGGACCGGCCACCGACGCTGCTGACGCCGCCCTCTCTCTCTCTCTGACAGCGGGTCCCACCGACCGACCGATAACGCCGCCGCGGTCGTCCCATTCCTTTCCTCCTCTCGCTTCCCAAACCACGCCGGCGACCACTGAGCCAGAGATCCCTCCTCTTGCCATTCCCCGATGCCCCAAGGCAGCCTATAAAACCCCACCCCTCCCCCGACCCATTCCCCCATTTCCCCTCTGCCCGACGCCTCTCCTCGCCGCTATCGCTCGTCGGAACCACCGGACGCCGCCGCGCCATTGCCGCTCCCGTGCTCGCCCTAGCCACTCCTCTCGCTACCCGACCACGCCATCCTCTCCACCACCCTCGCCCGCACCTCCCCGTCCACTCGCCGTGCCCCAAAACCACCGGAGCTCCTTTCCCTGTCGACGCCCGAGCACCACCGCCGCTCCCGAGCTCGCCCCGCTCAACCCCGTCGCCCTCGAGCCTCGCTGACGCCACCATTGTCTTTGCCGCACTCGTCTACATCGCCTGGTGCCGTTGCCATCGCCGGAAGACCACCAGAGATGCCTCCCCATGGACCCCACCTACTCTGCCCCGCCGGAGCTTCGCCGGAGTTGACCTCCACCACGGTAAGTCGCCGGAGCCCTCTCCCCTCCGTCCGATCTGAGTGAATGGCCAAGATTAGAACGGACTTTTCATATTAAACGCCGAATCATTTTTCTCTAAATTTCGGTTGTCCGCTCTTTCAGTCTAGCACGCACCCCCCGTAGCCTATCAGAACCTGCCACCTAGCACCCTGTCTGTTAGTTGAATTTTTTTTGTTTTATGTTTTAAAAACAGAATAAGTTTAGTTTTATTTTTTTATATCTTTTAAAATATTTAGAGTTTTTGATTGATTCTTTTTGCATTGTTTCACATATTTTATGTAGTTTCTGTAGATATCCAATTTGACCAAATTTGAGTAATTTAAAATTGAATTCAAATAGATTTGATTCAAATCTTGTTTTTTGAATAACTTGAGTTTAAAAAAATGAGTGATTCTTTTTGCCACTAATTGTATTAGTTAGGTTTACATTCCAGCACTATTTGAGAATTTTTAGGATAATTTAGAGTAGGGTTTTTAACTAAAACACAATCTGTTTAGTACCTAATAGGATTTAGTTAGTTTAATTTTTCTTTAGTTTATTTTGAAATCTGAATTAGTTTAACTTTTGTTTTAGTTTTCTTTAGTTCTGTTGTCCAATATTAGGTGACTTATTTTCTGTTAATAAAAATAGTTTTGCTTTGTTTTATATCCTAGTGATATAGGAAACTATATTCTTCTTCATTAGGAAATGTTTTATAAAACAAACTAGTTTTAGTAGTAATTCTTTCACAAATGTTTTAGAGGATTTAATTCGGGTTTTTTCTAAATAAAAAATTATTTTAGTATTCTTTTCTGTTGACGATTGTTTTGTTACTAAAAATTATTTCAATACACACTACTGGGTGAAGGATGGTTGATTGGGCATCCCTGGAGTAACCAGTGGATGGTCGGGATGCATGGAGAAGCGCCATGACATCTTGAGGAAAGCTTCACCCAGACTCAAAGAGACGGATGAATACTTCATGCCCGGAAGCTTACCTGTGTAGCCACAAGTCATTATGGGCTCTGGCTTGCTTGATCTTTGTTGTGACTCTAGCTGGGCAGTGCTACGAGATGTAGTCAACGTTAGGAATGGATGGGCACTGACAAAGGTCAGGGAAACACTCTGAAAGACCATGTTTCGTTCGTCCTATTCTCAAACAACCGGCAATGCGAGGACTTACCAGGAGGGAACGAATCTTGTGGGTAAAGTACATAACACTCTATAGAGTTAAAACCTAATCGATTAGCCGTGTCCCCAGTTATGGACAATTTGAGCTTCTAGACTTGGATCTATCTCTGAACTCTCAACATTGGACTGATTATTAATTGTGGGCAACTTATGATAATTGTGGGCATTTAGACATCGGTTGGCGGAACCATGTCATGTTAGGTAACTCTGTAGTGAAAATTCCTGATATTCCTTTGTTGTAGGAAAAGAAACAAAATCAGTTTTTATGCAAAAACTCAGACACAGAGCCACAAAGCCTTACTGCATATAGAATAGTTTTTATCTTCTGTTCTACTATGGTGATCTTGCCGGGACATTCAATGTACTGACCTACACGGCTGCAACGTTTGATGTTGCAGATAAGCTCTACGACGGGTAAGAGTACGATTTAGGGTTACGGTCTACACTCAACCTGCCGTTGGTGTTATTTGGGACTCCACTCCCGTTGACTGTTTCTGCTAAGATTTTAAGGTATATATCAGTTTTACGTTAATTACATGTGATTGCACTTTGATATATACATTGATGTATTGTGTGTGCCAGCATACTGATCCAGGGATGGCACAGAACACACAGAGGCTTGACTCGTTTTGAGTCGGGTCGCTACATCAATCCATCAGTAAATTTACTTGAGGCTATATTTTTATTCACCACATGATATGTGTTTTGCTTGGAGCGTCTTGTATGATATGAGTCTTTGCTTTTTAGTTTTCCACAATCATCCTTTCTGCACCCATCTTTTGAGAGAGAGACGCTGAATCGTGAACTTATTAGAATACTCTATGTGCTTCACTTATATATTTTGAGCTAGGCAATGTTGCTCTAGTGCTTCACTTATATCTTTTTAGAGCACGGTGGTCTTATATTTTCTAGAAATTATCTAACTCTCGTTCCTCACTTATATTATTTTGATAGTTTCTTAAAACAGCAAGGTAATTTCTTTAGGTTATGAATTTAGTCCTAAGATAATGGGCATCCAAGAGGGATATAATAAAAACTTTCATATTAAGTGCATTGAATACTATGAGAAGTTTGATTCCTTGCATATAGTTTTGAGATAAAAGAGATGGTAATATGAGAGTCATGCTAGTGAGTAGTTGTGAATTGGAAGAGATACTTGTGTTAAAGTTTGTGATTCCCGTAGCATGCATGTATGGTGAACCGTTATATAACAAAGTCGGAGCATGATTTGTTTAATGATTGTCAACCTTTGTGTGAGGGTCGGGAGCGTGTGATGGTTAACTCCTACCAACCTCTCCCCTAGGATGATGCATCTAATTCTTTGTTTGATAACTAATAGACTTTTGCAACAAGTATGTGAGTTCTTTATGACTAATGTTGAGTACATGGATTATACGCACTCTCACCCTTCCACCTTTGTTAGTCTCTCTAGTACCGCACAACTTTCGCCGGTACATCAAACCCTCCTTCCTAAAACAGCCACCATATATTTTCCTGAAAACATCCACCATACCTACATATTATGGCATTTCCATAGCCATTCCGAGATATATTTCCATGCAATTTCCACCATTTAGTTTTTCATGACATGGACCATCACTACCATCTTGCATATAGAGTCATATTTTGTTCTAGGTATCGAGTTGTAATTTTATTTTTTGAGTTGTAAGTAAATAAAAGTGTGATGATTTTCATTAAGAGAGCATTGTCACGTGATAGAAAAGGATGATGGAAGCCAAGACTCCCTCACAAGTTGGGACGAGTATCCGGACTTTACAGAAAAATAAAAGAGGTCAGCGAAGCCCAAACAAAAAAATAAAAGAGGCCAAAGATGCCCACACAAAAATGAGACAAAGAGAGAAGGGACAAGTGCTACTATATTTTTTCCACACTTGTGGTTCAAAGTAGCACCATGATCTTCATGATAGAGAGTCTCCTATTTTGTCACTTTCATATAACTTGTGGATATTCATCTTGCATGACCACTTAGTTTTCTTTTTGAGATTTCATACACTTATAGCTCTAAGTGCATTTGTTGCATGGAAATCCCTACTCACTCACATTGATATCTATTGATAGGCATCTCCATAGCCCGTTGATATGCCTAGTTGATGTGAGACTATCTTCTCCCTTCATCCTTGCACCTCCTCTGTAATGTGTTCCACCTATAGTGCTATATCCATGGCTCACGCTCATGTATTGCATGAGAGTTGAAATGGTTTGAGAACACCAAAAGTGTGAAACAATTGCTTGAATTGTTCATCGGGGTTGTGCATGATTTAGATACTTTGTGTGGGGATGATGGAGCATAGCCAGACCATATGATTATGTAGGGATAAATTTCTAAGGACATGTTATCTCGAAAGGACACAACTACCTTGTTAGTGCGCTCGAAGTATTACTATTTTTATGTCAATATTAGACTATTGTTTTGAATCTTACGGATCTGAATATTCATGCCACAATAAAGAATATTACATGGATAAATATGTTAGGTAGCATTCCACCTCAAAAATTCTATTTTTATCATTTACCTACTCAAGGAGAGCAGGAATTAAGCTTGGCGATGCTGATACGTCTCCAATGTATCTATAGTTTTTTATTGTTCCATGCTATTATATTACTTGTTTTGGATGTTTTATATGCATTAATATGCTATTTTATATTATTTTTGGGACTAACCTATTAATATAGAGCCTAGTGCCGGTTTCTTTTTTTTCCTTGTTTTTGAGAATTGCAGATAAGGAATCTTAAATGGAGTCCAAACGGAATAAAACCTTTGAAATGATTTTTTCTGGACCGGAAGGAAACCACCAAGCTTGGAGACCAAGGTAGGAGAGCCACCGTGGGGCCACAAGCCCTAGGGGGCGCCTAGGGGGGCAGGGCATGCCCTGCAGGCTTGTGGGCTCACGGTAGACCTCCTTACCCTAATCTTTGGCCTATAAATTCCCAAATATTCCCTGTATATCATAACGAGCCACGAAAACACTTTTCCGCCGCCAGAAGCCTTTGTTCCCGAGAGATCCAATCTTGGAGCCTTTTTCGGTAATCTGCCGGAGGGGGATTCGATCATGGAGGCCATCTACATCAACTACATTGCCCCTCCGATGATGCGTGACTAGTTCACCACAGACCTTCGGGTCCATAGCTAGGAGCTAGATGGCTTCTTCTCTCTCTTTGCTCTTCAATACCATGTTCTTCATGATCTTCATGGAGATCTATCCGATGTAATACTCTTTTGTGGTGTGTTTGTCGATATCCGATGAATTGTGGGTTTAGTTTTAGATTATCCATGAATATTATTCGAGTCTTTTCTAAATTCGTATATGCATGATTTCATATCTTTGCAAGTCTCTTCGAGTTATTGGTTTGGTTTGGCCAACTAGATTGGTAATTCTTGCAATGGGAGAAGTGCTTAGTTTGGGTTCAATCTCGCGGTGTCCTCACCCAGTGACAAACTAGGGGTAGTGAGGCACGTATTGTATTGTTGTCATCAAGGATAAAAAGATGGGGTTTTCATCATATTTCTTGAGTTTATACCTCTACATCATATCATCTTACCTAATGCGTTACTTTGTTCTTGATGAACTTAATACTCTAGATGTAGGCAGGAGTCGATCGATGTGTGGAGTAATAGTAGTGGATGCGGAATCGTTTCTGTCTCCTTGACACGGACGTGATGCCTATATGCATAATCATTTACTTGGATATCTTCATAATTATTTGCTTTTCTATCAATTGCTCGATAGTAATTTTTTCACCCACCGTAATACTTGCCATCATGAGAGAAGCCTCTAGTGAAACCTATGGCCCCCGGGTCTATTTTCCGTCTTATACTTTCAAATCTAAAACCAAAAATACTTTGCTACATTATTTTTACCTTTTGTTTTACTTTCATTCAAGCAATCTGTCTCTATCAGATCTCATCCTTGCAAGTAACCGTGAAGGGATTGACAACCCCTTTGTAGCGTTGGGTGTAAGAGTTTCATTATTTGTGTAGGTACACCTGTTGGGGACTTCCTTGTATCTCCTATTGGATTGATACCTTGGTTCTCAACAACTGAGGGGAATACTTATTTACTTTGCTACATCACCCGTTCCTCTTCACGGAAACCAAAGCATGCTCAAGAAGTAGCATTGGCTACTTCAACGCTAATGGAGTTGAATGGGAAGAAGGTCAATACCCCGATCCCAAGTTTGTTCCTCAAAAGGATAAGTATGAAAATACACTTCCGAAGGGAACAAAAGCTCAAGATGACCTTCCACCACAAGACACCAAGCTCAAGGACAAGAACAAGCTTCAAAAGGACATTGACTCATATGAAGATGAATCCCAAGCTTTGGTGAAGTGGGTTCCCAAGGCTACTACAAGTTCAACTTCTACAAGTGCTACTTCAACATAGTGGATCCCCATCAACTTGATGTGGGTTCCCAAGAAGAACTAGAGAGTTCTTTATGGGTGACTCCGCCAATGAAATTCACTCATATTCATTTTTGGCAAGAACTAGTTTCAAACAACATCAACATTATGCAATAGTTCAAGCAGTCACACATTCCCTCAAAGGTAAGCAAGGGGACAAGGTAATCAACAAATCAATGGACATCATCACATATGCTTTGCACTCCATGTCCATAGATATCCTTGTATTTGTTTCTTGTGTGTTGGGGCTAACCCATGTAGGTGAGAAGAGTAATGAAATAACAAGGATGCTCCCAACTCTTGGTGATCTTCATCAACTTTGAGCATCCACCACTACCTCACCAACATGAAGTCTTCCTCAACAAACCCAAGGTTAGTTTACCCCTCTCATGGGGGGATGTCACATCAAGGGGGAGCTTTACTCTAAGACTTGAGTTAAAGCATCTCATAAGAATGTGACAACATTAAATGCTTTATGTGAAAGTGGTAACCCCACTTGTGCTTAAGCGATGAGTATGACCTATGATCAAGTATTCTTACTTGACTCCCAAGTCAATATACTCATATATAGATGACTTTGTCATCGCCAAAGTGCTTGTTAGATGCTATTGTGTTTGTGCATGTTTGCCATGATTTCATTTGACATCTTAGTGTATGAGCATGTTGGTCTGCATTTATTTTCTCATTCGAGGATATCCAATTGTACCTATTTGGCTTTTCATATTTATTTCCAAATTGGATATACAAGAATGCCTAGGACCACTTCTTTAGCTATCTATGCTTTCTCACCTCATACTCTATTCATGTTGCTTCACAAAATTTGAACAAGTTCTTTTCGATTCCTCTGTGTGTGGAGCACTCGGAGTTCCGTATCGACAAGGATAGACCATTAAAACCTCCCAAGTGCATATCGGTGGAACCAACCCCAAAATCTCGGTCTCACCGAATGCCTCGGGTTGATCTGGTTTTCTATCTTGGAATTACCAATTCCATATTCTCGGTTACACTGAGTTTCCCTGTCAGCAAACAGTACAGAAACTTGGTGACACCAAAAATTTAGAATTGGCATCACCGACAGTGAAGGGTATTTAAGTTGTGGTCCCGACGGTTCGAAATTTCAATCTTCAAATTGTCATGCCCCGAACCCTAAGTTGCCGCATAAGGACCCCCTAGTCGTCACCCTTGTCTTCCCATGCTCCTTCGCCGCCGGGAATCACCGCCATCGACGGAATCTTCGCCCCCGTCGTCACCGTAGCAGATCCGTCACCGAGCTAGAGTACGTATTCGCAAAGATATACCCCGAGTAAGGCTAATCCTTCATGAACGTAGGCCTTCATGGTATAGTCATGGTTGCTTCTTCGTGGAACCATCCGTGGGTAGAGCCCTTCGTGGACTCTCGCGATTGTTACCCTCCGTGGGTTGAAGACTCCATGAACGTGGATGTACGATAGATCCACCTATCGGAACCACGGGAAAAATCATCGTGCCACCAATTGTGTTTGCTTTTCCTACCATCTCTTTACTTACATGTACAATGTCTTTACTTTCCGCTACTATACTCTTAGACATGCATGTGTAGGGTGTACTTGAAACACTATGAATGCTACAATCTGCCAAGAATTAAAATTGGGAAAAAGTAGATTTCATTTGGTCAAGTAGTCTAATCAACCCCCCCCCCTCTAGCACTACTTTCGATCCTACATAGATGACGGCATTACCATCCATGTTTGTCTTCCTCTTAAAGATCCATTTTTTTAATGTCCTTTCGCCCTTCAGGTAATACTTCCAAAGTACACACTTTGTTTTCATACATGTATCCCATCTCGGATTTAATGGCCTCTAACAATTTCTCAGAATCAGGGCCCATCATCACTTCTCCATAGCTCGTAGGTTCATCGTTGTCTAACAACATGACCTCCAAGACAGGGTTGCCGTACCACTCAGGAGCGGTATGCGCCATTGTCGACCTACGAGGTTTAATAGTAACTTGATCCGAAGCTTCATGATCATCATCATTAACTTCCTCTTCAACTGTTGTAGACTCCACAAAAACATCTTTCTATGATGCACTGCTCTCTGGTTGAACAAAGGTTCAACAACCTCATCATGGTCTATCTTCCTCCCACTCAATTCTTTCGAGAGAAACTCTTTCTCACGAAATGTTTCGTTCTTAGCGACAAACACTTTGCCTTCGGATCTGAGATAGAAGGTATACCCAACTATCTCTCTTTGGGGTATCCTATGAAGACACATTTCTCCTTTTTGGGTTCCATCTTTTCAGTCTGAAGCTTTTTGACATAAGCATCACATCCCCAAACTTTAAGAAATGACAACTTTGGCTTCTTGCCAAACCACAGTTCATATGGCGTCGTCTCAACGGATTTTGATGGGGCCCTATTTAAAGTGAATGCAGTTGTCTCTAATGCATAACCCCAAAACGATAGTGGCAAATCATAAAGAAACATCATAGAATGCACCATATATAATAAGGTTCGATTACGACGTTCGGACACACCATTACACTCTGGTGTTCCAGGCAACGTCAATTGTGAAACTATTCCACACTGTCTTAAGTTACTGCCAAACTCATAACTCAGATATTCTCCTCCTCGACCAGATCGTAGGAATTTAATCTTCTTGTTACTATGATTCTCAACTTCACTCTAAAATTGCTTAAACTTTTCAAACGTTTTAGACGCGTGTTTCATCAAGTAAATATACCCATATCTACTTAAGTCATCGGTGAAGGTGAGAAAATAACGATATACACCACGCGCCTCAATGCTCATTGGACCACACACATTAGTATGTATGATTTCCAACAAGTCACTTGCCCGTTCCATTGTTACAGAGAATGGCGTTTTAGTCATCTTGCCCATGAGGCATGGTTCACATGTGTCAAGTGATTCAAAATCAAGTGACTCCAAAAGTCCATTAGCATGGAGCTTCTTCATGCGTTTTACACCAATATGACCTAAACGGCAGTGCCACAAGAAAGTGGTACTATCATTATCAACTCTACGTCTTTTGGCATCAATGTTATGAACATGTGTATCATCACTATCGAGATTCAATATGAATAAACCCCTCACATTGGGTACATGACCATAAAAGATATTACTCATATAAATAGAACAATCATTATTCTCCAATTTAAATGAGTAACCATCTCGCAATAAACAAGATCCAGATATAATGTTCATGCTTAACGCAGGCACTAAATAACAATTATTCAGGTTCATCACTAATCCTGATGGTAATCAAAGAGCGAGCGTGCTGACGGCGATCAAACCTTAGAACCATTTCCCACTTGCATCGTCACTTCGTCATTTGCCAGCCTTCGTCTATTCCATAGCTCCTGTTTTGAGTTGCAAATGTGACCAACATAACCGGTATCAAATACCCAGGCACAACAATGAGAGTTGGTAAGGTACACATCAATAACATGTATATTATATATACCTTATTTGGTGTTGGCCGCCTTCTTGTTGGCCAGATACTTGGGGCAGTTCCGCTTCCAGTGACCAGTTCCCTTGCAACGAAAGCACTCAGTTTCTAGCTTGGGTCTAGCCTTGGGTTTCTTCACAGGAGGGGCAACTGATTTGCCACTCTTCTTAGAGTTACCCTTCTTTCCCTTGCCATTCTTCTTGAAACTAGTGGTTTTATTGACCATCAACACTTGATGCTCCTTCTGAATCTCAGACTCAGCAACTTTTAACATCGCAAACAGCTCGGCGACTGACTTGTTCATCCCGTGCATGTTATAGTTCAACACCAAGCTCTTGTAGCTAGGTGGCAATGATTGAAGAACTCTATCATTGATTGCCTCTGCTGGAAGGGGCATCCCCAATTCAGCCAGACGGGAGGAATACCCAAACATTCTAAGTATGTGTTCACTGATAGGCCCGTTCTCCACAATTTTGCAAGCATAGAACTTATCGGAGGTCTCATACCTCTCGATCTGGGCATTCTTCTGAAAGACAAACTTCAATTCCTGGAACACATCATATGATCCATGATGTTCAAAATGTATTTGAAGTCTCAATTCTAAGCCATACAACATTGCACATTGAACCATTGAGTAATCATTAGAACGTGACTTCCAGGCGTTCGCAACGTCAGCAGACTCCACTGGAGCGGGTGGGTCACCAAGCGGTGCATCAAGGACATGAGCCTTCTAGGAAACCGTGAGGATAATCCTCAGATTACGAGCCTAGTCCACAAAGTTACTTACATCATCTATCAACTTAGCTTTCTCTAGGAACACATTAAAATTCAGGGGTGCTACTGCGCGAGCCATTGATCTACAACATAAATATGCAAAGGTTACTAAGACTATTGTTCAATATAATGAGTTTAGTTAATCAAATTACTAAATATCCCACTCAAATTGACATCCCTTGGGTCATCTGAGTGATACATGATCCAAATTCACCAACTCAAGTCCGATCATCAGGTGAGTTGAGGTGGTTTCAATGGTGAATATCATCATGTTGATCATATCTACTATATGACTCATGTTCGACCTTTCGGTATCTTGTGTTCCGAGGCCATGTGTGTACATGCTAGGCTCGTCAAGTTTAACACGAGTGTTCCGCACGTGCAACACTGGCTTGCACCCGTTGTATGTGAACGTAGAGTCTATCACACCCGATCATCACATGGTGTCTCGACACGACGAACTTTCTCAATGGTGCACACTTGGGGAGAACGCAATTCATCTTGAAATTTAAGTGAGGGATCACCTTATAATGCTACTGTCGTCCTAAGGAAAATAAGGTGCATAAAAGGATTAACATCACATGCAAATCATAAGTGACATGATATGGCCATGAACTTGTGCTTTTGATCTTCATCTTCAAAGCATCGGTATGATCTCCATCGTCACTCGCATCACATCATGATCTCTATCATCTTGATCTCCATAAATGTGTCGCCATCAGGGTTGCCGCGCCGACTGTTGCTTCCACAACTATTGCTAACTCATAGCAATAAAGTAAAGCAAAATGGCGAAAATAATTAAAGACAACCCTGTGGCTCCTTCTGGTTGCCATACTCATCGACATGAAAGTCATGATATTCTATACAAAACATGATCATCTGATACATCACATATATCTCATCATGTAATTGGCCATATCACATCACAACATACCCTGCAAAAACAAGTTAGGTGTCCTCTAATTGTTGTTGCAAGTTTTACGTGGCTGCTACGGGTATCTAGCAAGAACAATTCTCACCTACGCATAAACCACAATGGTGATACACAAATTGCTATTCAACCTTATTGAGGACCGCCTTTGTTGAATCCAATCCAACTAGACTAGGAGAGACAGACACCTCCAGCCATCTTTGTGCAACAAAGTTACACGTCAGTAGATGGAACCGGTCTCTCGTAAGCATACGAGTAAGGTTGGTCCGGGCCGCTTCATCCCACAATACCTCTAAATCAAAACACGACCAAGGGGCAAATCAATCTAAGCATCAACGCCCACAAACTCCTGTGTGTTCTACTTGTGATCCCATCTACATATAGACCTAGCTCATGATGCCACTTTGGGGAACGTTGCATGGGAAACAAATAAATCCTACGCACATGCAAGATCTATCCATGGTGATGAGCATCTACAAGGGGGAGAGTGAATCTACATACCCTTTTAGATTGCTAAGAGGGAAGCGTTAAGAAACATGGTTGATGTAGTCGAACGTCTTCGCCATACAAATCGCCGAGCGTCCCGCGATCCGTCCCGATCTAGCGTAGAACGGACGGCACCTCCGCGTTCAGCACACGTTTAGCTCGATGATGATCTCCGCCTTCATGATCCAGCAACAGGGAGTGGAGAGGTAGATGAGTTCACCGGCAGCGCGATGGCATGGCAGCGATGGTGGTGGAACTATTCCGGTAGGGCTCCGCCTAAGCACCGCCAAACTAGACTAGAGGAGAAAACCGATCTAGATGAATTAGAGGTAGCACGTGGCAATTAGGGTTAGAACTCACCTCTAAAACCTCTAGTATATATATTAGGAGAGGGAGGGGAGTCTTCATTGGCCCCTCCTTCAAGGAGGGCTTCGGCCGAAAGGAGGTGGAGGAGTCCACCTCCAATCCTACTAGGAGTAGGACTCCTCCCCTACTTTGAAAACACCTCCACCTCTTGGGTTTTTTCCACCTCTAGTGGCATGGGCCTAAGTGGGGGGTTCATACAAACCACTAAGGGCTGGTTTGACTCCTACCACAGCCCATGAGGCCCTTTGGGTCGAGACACCCCTCCTGATGGTCCCCTGGTACCCTCTCGGCACTCTCTGTACACTACCGATGAGCACGAAACTTTTCCGGTGACCAAAACAGGACTTCCTATATATCAATCTTTACCTCTGGACCATCTGGAGCTCCTCATGACGTCCATGATCTCATCCGAGACTCCAAAAAACCTTCAGTCACCACCATACATAATTCTATAATACTGAAACGTCACCGAACCTTAAGTGTGCAGACCCTATGCGTTCGAGAACTATGTAGACATGACCGAGACACCTCTATGGTCAATAACCAATAGCGGCACCTGGATGCCCATATTGTTTCCTACATATTCTATGAATATCTTTATCTCTTGAACCTCTGTGTCAAGGATTCAGTTAATCATGTATGTTGTTCCCTTTGTTCTTCAGTATGTTACTTGCCCGAGATTTGATCGTCGGTATCTGTATACCTAGTTCAATCCCGTTACCAACAAGTCTCTTTACTAATTTCATAATACAAGATCATGTGGCTAAAACTTCAGTCACATTGCTTGCAAGGCTTGTTGTGATGTTGTATTACCGAGTGGGCCCTGAGATACCTCTCCGTCACACGGAGTAACAAATCCTAGTCTTGATAGATACCCACTCAATAGACACCCTCGAAGATAACTGTAGAGCACCTATATAGTCACCCAGTTATGTTGCGACATTTGATACACACAAGGCACCCTCCAGTGTTAGTGAGTTGCATGATCTCATGGACATAGGAACAAATACTTGACATGCAGAAAACTATAGTAATAAACCGACATGATCATATGCTATGTTTATAGTTTGGGTCTTGTCCATCACATCATTCTCCCAATGATGTGATCCCATTATCAAATGACATCTCATGTCAATGGCTAGGAAACCTTGACCATCTTTGATCAATGATCTAGTCTACTAGAGGCATACTAGGGACCAAGTGTTGTCTATGTATCCACACATGCAATGTGTTTCCAGTCAATATAATTATAGCATGGATAATAAACGATTATCGCGAACAAGGAAATATAATAATAACCATTTATTATTGCCTCTGGGGCATATTTCCAACATATAGCACCTTCTCATGATCCTCATTGCCAGGAGGTCCTCAATGGTGCGGATCCCGTCATCAACATCCAGTGGTTCAGCAGTCTTGGTGAAGGTTGGGGGATAATTCCTCATGAACTCAGACAGAGTGGAGCGGCCATTGTCGTTCCTGCCTTGCTGCTGGTTGTTCACGAGGGCTTGAGCCATCTGCTAGATAGTAGTGGTGTTGGCTTAGCATTCCTCCCAGAGAACTTGGAGAAAGTGAGCTACGGTCATGTTCTCCGGTGGAGGTGGTGGCTGGGGAATGTCACCTTGTGGGTGCTCCTAGTGTCCTCCAGCCTGAGCAGTCCCACCAGTTCCTTATTGCTGACTGGAGTTGTCGGCTTTAGGGTTGGTGACGAAGCTATTTCGGGTAGCATTCACCATTCTGTTTGGAGCAGCCAAGTCAAACAACTGGGATAGACTAGAGGAAAAGCAATAATGGAGAAAGCGCACCAGGGGGTTGGTATAGTGCGAGTGTGATAAAACAAAGGTCGAAGGACCAACAACATATTAAGATAAGATAGATGATTGATTTGCTTACATGTTGCCTAAGGCAAAAAGCGCTACTTGCATCGGAACACAAACAACAAAACAAACAACAAGCACACATAGTTTCATATCATTACACGGACTCGACTTCGCATGAGGGGTACATGATTGATCCTGCCCTAGGGGTTCTCGGACTCAGGTGGTGGAGTGCTCGGTCTCGTAGTCACGCTCCTCTGGGTATTCCTCCGGATCATCCTCCGAACGGGCATCGTCTCCGGTCGATGGGGTCAAAGAACGAGGAGCTCCACCCCGACGATGCTTCGCCGGTGGATCGGTGAAGAGCGCATGGTACTCCTTCACACTCATGTGACATCAAAGAGTGGGTGCATCTCTAGCTAGGGGTACTCCTCCTCAATAAGCGACAGCTGATCGTCCCTCGGGGGCTCCATCCTTCTTGATTTGGTCTGGCTTCAACTTGGCTTGGCAAAGTAGATCTCGGGTGTGGTGATGTTCCTCGCGGATCTTCAAGGACTCCTTAATCAAGTGGTGAGCCAGAATACTAGCGAGGAGGCTAAAGTAGGTCTAGAATCTGACTATTGTCCCATCTTCCTTGGATGGAACAACGTCCAACTCTCGCCAATATCATCCTTCCTGAAGGGTAGATAGCGAGTAGTTGGTTCGTTAGCCATCTCTCGGATGATTCCTCGAAGGTGGATGAGTGCATTCCGTGTAGCTGCCTCGACTGCGAGTGTCAGGGTCTCCATCTGTGGTCCTTCAAAGAACCAACTAGTCAGGGAGTCGTTTGCATTCATGAACACATCAACGTGGTACTCCTTCGTGACGACATCGACTTAGTACTCATGATAGAGGAAAATGGGTGGTTGGCGATACTGGCACTTCTCCAGGCTATACTCAAGGAGTAGGGGAAAGCCGGATGCTAGGAGGGCTTTGGGTACGACGTCCATCTACAAAGGTTTGAAGGGAGGAGAGTTAGCAGAGTGTTGTGTGAAGAATAGAAGAGGTAATAAGTGCAGAACTCCTAAGTATAGGTGCTAGGTGTATTTTTATGAATGGTTTTGTCCTAACTAATGTCGATGGAAACTAAGGGCTTCCTACAGTCAGGATGGCTCTGATACCAGCTTTGTGGAGACCCCAACTCATAAGTCGTGATCACCGAATGCACGTGCGCAGTGATCCCAAAGATCAATGCTCACTCAACACACAGAAGCTGGAATACAAGAGTCTTACATCCTTACATACCGTCTTACACAAATAAGGGCCAGCTAGGCCAAGTCTTACATAGATAGGGCCGCAAGGGCCAAACACTTAAACATAACAAGAAGCGGAAATCTTGGTCGAAAGCGTGAACCCATGCCATCTGCCTTAAACCTATAGGCATTCTAACTCGGAAGCGTCCTAGTTTGCATGTTCGTCACCAACGAACTCTTCACCGTATTACTGTTCTTCCATGCCTGGCCCATTAAATAACCAGTGGCAAGCCAATGAGTACTTTGAATGTACTCGCAAGCAACCCAAGTTGTGGAACAAGGTACAACACTGCATGATATAGCACTAAGTAGGTAAGTTTCGCAGAAAGCTAATTTTAAGTGCAATGATACGATCAAGTAACTTGAGCATTCATCAACTGTTGACATGTATTCATGTGAACAAGTCTCAGTTATCATCATAAGCAGGGGTTGAACATCTCATGTTCATCATCATGCCAAGTCATCGGACTTAGCTCAAGTATCACCTTTGTTAGCAACACACACACACACCAGTTTGTGAAAACATCTGGACGTAGAGCAGCACCACCCAACTATCCTTGACCGTGGACATGGCTATTTGGATAGTTTTACACTTTGCATAGGTTGCACACTTTACCCAAAAGACTCGGGGAACTTCCGTGTCATCCACGACTCGCGGTATATTACATACCCGAGGTAAGCACCCAAACAATGCCTTTCCCCTAGCGATACTAAGCAAATAGTCCACTCATTGGTGCCATCCCTCATGATGTGCATCACACGTATCATCCATGCGGGCACACAACTATGTGCCCAGAGCCTGTAAAGACAGTGCATTGTCGCCCTACTAGGCATGACCCCGTATCGAGAGTGACCTTGTCACTCCCGCCACTAGTAATGCAAGATCTATGCTAGTACCCAACAAGGTAATCAACAAAGCCCCTTCCCGTATGGGGTATCGTGGTTGTACATGTAAGGTTGGGACGGTCAGCAAATCTTAAATCTAATCCGTTTTCGAAAACACACACACTCACTTCCTTCGGTACACCACTTCTTTATCAAGTGGTTACCTAATTCATCATCTTCTCACTCGGACATTAGTGGCACCCGACGGGGTTTTCGAAAAGTCTTTGAAACCATTTTGTTTCCATCACCATGCATATCCCCGATCCCACTTGCGTAGCATCTACTAAGCATCCTATCTACTCCCACCTGCACAACCCTCATAAGGATGGTAGGGACATGCACGATGCAAGTATCAACGGTAAAGTATCGTAGGCATCCCACTGAAGGGGGAGAACACCACATCAACATGATTAACTTCACAGAAATAAGTGCTACATGCCATGCAAATAAAAGGGTTCATATTCATGGTCAAAGGCTGCTTGTCTGGCTCAACAAAGTCTTCGGGATCTTCAAAGTCTTTGGGTCCAACACCCTCATCAATAGCGCAATCTATCGCCGCGATAAATAACGGTAATAGTAAGCATCACAACAAAAACAAAGCACAAACTCTACTTTTAAAATGTTACGCTACTCTATAAAATAAATAAAATGCCTAAGTTTTTGGTGTGAAAAAGATTTTTAAATTTATTAAAACACAGTCTAGAAGTATTGAAAACTAGGTTTTAAATAAAATCACTACATGGAACATTTTCAAATAAATACACAACTAGCACTATTAAACTCTACAGAACATTGTAAGATTTGTGGAGTTGGAATTATGTTAATAGGACAAATAATTTATCCTGTGGAATTTTTGGGATTCTGGAAGAAAAAGGAAAGAAAATTGGTCTAGTGCAAATGGGCCAAAAGCGGCTGGCCAAAAGCGGCTGGCCAAATCGGCCCAGCCAGCGGACCCGACCTGCGCGAGCCTGGCATGCACGCATGAATGATTCAAACCTGACTGGTGGTCCAGGCCGGTCAGCAATAAAGGGGGAGGCGGGAGACCCGGGAGAGGATGACAAACAGGGCCCACTTGTATCTCCTTCCTCGGTCCAGAGGAGATCGAGGGGACTCATCGATGGGTATAGGGCACGGGGAGGCGAACGGAGGTCATCGGCGTGCTCAGGGATTTTCCGCCAGTCCGATGGTGGAGGAGGGGCGTCAGGGATCTCCCGTCTGCCGATGCCGAGGAAGTCCGGCGGCGGCTCCTCGGGAAGGGGATGCTCCGGTTGTGCTATGCACCAAACGGAGGGGGAGATGGAGGGAAACGCGTCAGGAGGGAGCAGGGGTTCCAGATCGGGAGCGAACGAGGGTGGAGAAGGTCGTCTACCTCGCAAACGCTGGTGGCCCGAAGCGGCGGCCCTCGGCTCGATCCCGTGCACAGAGGCCCTCGGGGCTTTCTTGGGTGGCATAGGGGCTCGATTGGGACAAGGATAGAGAGACCAGAGGGGAGAGGAGGCTCGGGGGAGGCCCTTTTATAGGAGACCCACGGTGCACCATGCGCTCGTGCGCCTGTGAGGAAGAGTCCGAGGCCAGAGGGCATGGGGACAAGCCAGGGGAAGTTCGGGGCTCTCGTGGGGTTGGTCTGTGCCTACGAGAAGGAAGATAGAGAGACGGGAGACGTGCGCGTGTGAGCCCAAGAATTGACCGAACTGGGCGGCCGCGGCGCGCGTGTGGTAGGCCATTGGAGGGGAAGAGAGGAAGGGGCTGACATGTTGTCATGCCACGGACGTCGAGGTGGGCTAGGGGGACATGCTCCCGCATCCCCAGGTGGTAGGGAGGTGGGGATGGGCGCTAGCTACAGTGCGGGTGCGCACTGTAGCGCACTCTAGAGCACGACTTTGTCATGCCATGGCATGCCTTTGGCACCTAGGGCATGGCCGCTCATGTCCAGGGCATCTAGGGGAGGGTAAACAACTTAGGTAGGGCATTGGATGCTCTAGAGAGTCAAGGGAGAAGGAGAGAGTAAAAAGGAGAGAGAGAGAAAGGGGCTCCCGGAGAGGTAAAATAGGTTTTCACCTGCCAAAAACTGAGCTGAGCCCATGCTAGAGTTTCTGGAGGCAAATTAGCACAAGGTGGAGCTATGTAGAAATTTGAAATGAAGGAGAATAGCAGAAGGGTGTGAAAACATGTTTTTACTAAACATGCAAAAGGTGTTTGACGGAGGTTTTGGTAAGCAAATGGGGTTTTTTGGCCATGAGATTAACAGAATGGAAATATGGGTAAAGAAAGAGTGGACCACAAATTTGAGATGGTTTGAGAGAAGTTGACAATAAAAACTTGAAAATCTCTAGAATTGGGCAGAATCAGATTTCCGTAGATCCAATCATGCATTTCACTTCCTCCAAATCCACCATTATGTGTAGGAGCATTAATAAGTGATGAGAGCATGCCCACAAAGGTTGGGGTCAAGAGGACAAACTTCACAATGTAAACTTGTTAAATCTTGGCTCTAGACAGGAATGGTTTTGGAATATTTTGGTGAAGCAAATACATTGGGATTGAGTTGGAAATTTAAAAGATCATCACATATAAGATGTGTGACTTCCTAGAATTTTCCTAGAATTTATTGAGATAATTTCTTATAGAAATATTTCAAAAGCTTGATTTAAGCAGAAAGGGTTTTGAGGGGTTTTTCCCATGATTTTGAACATGACCATGTGTTGAAACTCGTATATATGGAAAATATATGTCCAATGAGTTTCCCTAAATTTTCTCAAATGTTTTTAAAGCATTTAAATAAATTTTCCCTATTAAATACCATTTCTGGCCTTAAGAAAAAGCCTTTAAATAAAATAGTAAAATAATATTGAATATTAATATTTGGTGGTTTTGGGAAGTCATATATATAGTGTATTTCAAATAAAGCCTTTGGGGAAAAAGTATCCACCCAATTTGAGGACTTAACTCAGGGGTTTTTGAAAACCTACTTTGAATAAATCCTTTTTGGTCAAAATGAATATTGATAAAATTTAGTTTTAGGTACTATACACATGGTATGATCATTGGGCAAGATGTTTGGTCAAGGAATAAGAGTATAGAGAGGAGTGGAACCTAGGAGTGCCAAACATAATCAACCAAACAAGCAAACAAGCAAAATTCAAACAAGCCTGCACTCAAAAAGTTTTAATTGGTTCCAAATTTTGTAAATAAAAGCATAGCAAAGTGATACAAACACACGCTGTGACAGGCCCCTGCCGTCCCTTGGCGTGCGCTACCCACGTCATCATTTTCCTGTCCGCCTCGGCATCGGATTAGCGTCCCAGTGCACCAGGCGAGGTGGCACTAGGAGCACTGCATCCCTCTCCCTACCCCGACATGGTCCTGCCACATGACTGGCACTTGGATCCGGAGAGGATCCCAGTATCGGCAGTGCCATAGTCGGCGCGGGCGCATGCGAAGGAGGTGTGGCACCGGCGACAGCACCTAGCGTTTCAGCATCGGCTCAACCCGGCTTATGCTGAAGACTCTCTCCATTGGGAGGTCTGGTTTGCATTTGAGCACGAGGAGCAACATCGGCATAGCGCCCGCGACGTGCGTGCTGGCACCCCGCCGACCCTCGTCGTGCGTGATGAGGAGAAAGAGGCGGAGGCCAAGTACTAGGAGGTGCTGGCAACTGCCCTCCGTGAAAGCGAGGAGGAAGAACGGCGCAAGGAGGGGAAGGAGGCGGCTTACCAGGTGCGAATAACGGAGGCCACTGCGCTCTCTGTTGCTGGTGACTGCATCGTGCTGCCGCTGGCCCACCGTACCCTGCTATCTCGAGTCAGCGTCGACCACCCTCAAGCCCCGGGAGTACATATGGGATGGGGTCGTGCGTGAGTGGGTGAACACGCCACCTATGTAGATGGTGGCAGCGCCGGAGCAAGAGCGGGTCTACCTGGAGTTCTGGTGACAGCAGCACCTGCTCGCGGAGCATCGCGAGGGTAAGCGGCTCGAGGAGTTGGAGAAGGACGTCGAGGCAGAGGAGAAGGAGCACTGTGATGAAGCCCACGCAACGGTGATGCAGCCAGCGGCGGACGACGTCGCCACCACCTAGGAGACGGTGTTCCTGTGGGCTGGCCCGGCGTCGACCCTCGTCGACCTCACCGGCCTCGATGACAATGAGGAGGAGGATGCCTAGGGGCAGCACGCCTCCTCGTTTTAATTTTTAATTCCAATGTTTTTAGTTAATATCTAGCAAACTTGTGAACTCTCAGCGGCCTTTATGGCCGGCATTAATGTATAATTAAAGTTAACACATGGTTATATGATTTGATATGATGTTTTGACTATGATGTGATGTTTGAATTTAAATTTGGACTAACCTTTGAATTATAAGCAACAATTGAAATCCATTACTCTATGATGTTGCAATGATAATGTTAGCCTAGGTTACAATGATCTAACAAATAATAAAACAAAAATACAAAAACATGATCATGTTAGCCTATGTTGGTGAGCTCCAACAGTTAGGGTAAACAAACCATTTCTAATAGAAATCATTATAAAAACAATTTAAAATTTCAATAATAAAAAATAAGTTCAGATCCTTATTATTCACACTAAAATGATTCTATGGTGATTTGTTTTATTTTACATAAGCCCAAACCCACTATCACTCTCTTCTTGGACTCTATACAATCTCGTACGTGATAGCTCATTTGTGTGAAGGAGTTTTCATGGAAATGTCCATATGCCAATATTATTATTTTTTGTCATAACCATGTCACATACAATGACATTGTGTGAAGGTCTTTCATATTTTGATATTTTTTTCGAATTTGTCCTGCTCATTTGAACTTGGAAATGCTAGCTTACCTCAAAAAAAGATATTCCATAAAAATGTCCCTAAAGCAAGTTTATGTTTTTTATGGTAAATGTGTCTTATGAAATGACGAACCGCGAAGATTTGCTATTTTTTGGATTTTTTGAATTAGTTAAGGTTAATTAAAAGTTGGTCAAACCTAAGATAACACACTAACCAGCTCAAAACCACGTAGCATCTCTCCAAACCCTAGCGTCGAACTGCAGTTGTCCGATCATACCCTAGCACCAAGCGACAGCCCTCAAATATGCTCTTCTAGAAGGAATTCACAGGCCGGGCCGCGAGCAGGCTACACGTCATTGGATCACATGCATGGCTCTGGATCGTTGGATCGTTGGGCGATCCGTCAGAGGTTGGTTCTGCTCACCCACTCATCTGTCCCAAAATGAAAACAAGTCCCTTTTGGGCCTTCGCAAGGCGTTGACCCTTCAAAGGCCCACAAGGATAAAAGAGGCCTATAAAATGGTGCATGTGTTGGTTCTGTTTATTTTTTGATTTATTTGATTGCACTGTCGCCCTTTTCTTTATTGATTTGATTGCACCATTCGTTTTCTTTTTTTGATTTGATTGCACCAAATCAGTTTCATGATGCAAAAAATAGTTTCTTTTCCTTCTTATTTTTCAATATCAACATGGATCATATTAGATTGAAAACATAATTACACAACCGGGCATTCATATTTAGAAAGGATTAAATTCATACAAAAGCATGCAAGATGTGAAACCTACATACTACATAGTAAATTTTGTATACTCTTCGTCGAAGATGTCGATGATCATCGTGCCCTCCGGTGGATAAATGGCCGCCTATTGCGGCTCCGCCCCCTCTAGCGCATGCGGCTGCTCTGTTGATGCTTCCTCTGCCTCTATCTCTGCCTACAGGTCGTCGAATAGGGCGTCGGCCTCCGCATGCCTCTGCCGGATGAGCCGGCTGTTGGCCTCCACCTCGGCCTCATCCCGATTGGAATCCAGGATGGCCTGCTGCTCCGACATCTCCTCCGGCTGGTCGACGATGAACTCCGCCTCCGCCTCCGGGTCATCCTCCTCCATGGCCGGTATTTATCTATCACCCTAAGTATCTATCAAAGTGTGGCCGATGTATATTCTTGCATCATCTGTAGACCTATTGGAAACTGAGACAAGCTGAATGTTCATTGAAATTTATATTTATACCAATATCATGCTTGCATGGAGTATAAACATTATAAGCGATGTCATCCATCAGATGTTTCATAGGCCAATTCATAATTATAGAATTGCTAAGTTGCTTATGACTTGATTGAAAATGATTTGGCTTATATATGTTCAAAGGTATGAGAAGCCAAATTATTGTTGGTTTTACTATTGTGCATCCGATTTATGACAAGCATAATGTATAATTTAGACTTGTCTCTTTAATACTATGGATATTATGTTTTGATTGTTGAATTCATAACAATGGCCAAGGTGCTATTGTGTTATGTCCAAGGTGTTGTTCCTATATCTCCTTATGGTGCTATTTTGTGGAGCAACATGTCGCTTAAGATGTGTATGCACAAACGAGCAAAGTCGAATGTGAATTGTTATTCGAATAGGAGCTTTTACTTGCTATAGGTGCTATACATATTAAGGCTTTCAATGATTCATTATTAGTATTGCAAAAAATATCAAAAAAATATTAATGTCTTGACGAATCTCTTATAATTTATCTTGAGGAATATTTAATCTCCTTGGATTGTTTTCCAATTGTTCATATATCTAGACATGACAATTGGAGAACATTGGCACAACAAGAATCTGGCTACCATGTTGATTATAGTGTATTGCATAGCTATCAATAGCCGATGCTTAGCCTCATAGCAATAGGTAAGGCCAAACTGAAGCTCGCTGCTTCGGCCAAAAATTAAATTTTTATGCAGACAAAAGCAAGGATCGGAGAAAGCTCATTATCTGCAAGATCATAGCAGAAGGGTGGAAAATATAGTTTGGTGGATGGTATTTACATGCATATATATGGAAGTTTATCATTGGATTAATGAATTCGAGAATATTTCACAAAGGTTTGCTTCAAAAGTTCAAGAAAGCAATGACCAATACACATTTATCGCCCTATGTAAGTGCATTTGGTGCCCCTTAGTGATTTTGGTGTATTGAAGACTTATAGGTTAAGGAACTAATGTGTTTGTGGGTGTACACGGGCTCTATAAGTCGATGAGGAGTTTGATATATCTAGAGATTATCGACCCCTAAAAATGTACGTCTTCAATTGAAGACTTTGGTGAAGACCTTGGTGAAGACTTTGCTGAAGACTTTGGTATTCCCTGAAGACTTTGAAGATGAAGAAGTTCATGTGACCTTGAAGATATGAACGACGACTATGAAGCGTCAAGACTTTTGTTTTCGTAGTTTCATTTCCTTTCTTTGAGTCATAGGAAACACCGTATTGTTAAAGGGGGCCGAGGTAATACTAAGGAAAATTTCCAACTGATGCTCAACTCCCAAAGCCTCAACCTATCCAATCCTTCGAGTGAAGCCTTTGGAAATCTACTGCACTTCAGTCAAGTTATTCAGTGACAGAGACGATGTTCTTCTGGTCTCTGATGAAATTGATCTGACTGAGGAGTTAGGATTTCGCCAGTGCAAATTGCCTACAAGTGAGGAACATGATAAGCCTGCTGACTTTCATAGTTCGAAATTCCGACTGTTAGTGTGCTTAGCGCCAGCAGTCCCCAATCATGTTATCCACATAACGGTCATATCATTTGGGGCATTTATGTCCTATCATGTCAGGTTGCACCTTGGCTATAAATAGCCACCCCCCACAACCACTAGTTGGTTGGCTGCTCTGAGAGAGAACTGACACTTGTCATTTGAGAGCAACGCATCCTCCGAGGACTTTGAGAGAAAATCATCACTAAGGAAAACCCAAATCCAACCCACCAAACCCAAAGTGATTGAGCATCACTAAAGAAATTCATGTGTGGAACCGACGCTTGTTACCTTTGAGGACTGTGTATCCTCCAGACGGTTAGGCGTCATGGTCTAGTGTATCCTGCAGTCAATTGGGGATCATGGAGTGACCTTGGTCTAGAGCATCCAGCAGTTAATTGTGGATCGCCGGGTGACCAGTTTGTGAGGGTTTTGGAAGTCTACCCTGAAGACTTACCACGAGTGTTGGGCGAGGACTTTGTGACCTTAGCTCAAGGAGAATACGGTAAGGACTGTGTGTCCTAGGACTGTGTGTCCTCTAGTTTAAATATGAGGCCGCTCCAAACCAGACGTACGACTCACATAGCAGTTGGAACTAGGTCATCAAACCATTGTCTTCATCGAGCTACCTGATTCTATTTCCTCAACCCCTCTATTCCTCGCATAGTTGTTGATGAAATTGATCTTTACTATTTGAAGAATTTGATTGAAGACTTTCACAATTTCCTCACCCCAAATTCTTCAACTTACCTTGTTCCTCACCTGCTTATTCTGTATCACACTACTTGTAATTTGTGCATGTTTCATTTCATCATGATGACTATGTTGTTGCTATGTTTCTCATGCACTTGAGTACTTAATCCGTTGCTAGTTATTCATCCCATTTAAAATTCCTCAAGTTGAAATTCCTCAAGTGATGAATTTGTAAAATCGCCTATTCAAACCCCCCCCCCAGTCGATATAACGCACTTTCAATTGGTATCAGAGCGTGGTACTCCCTTGTTCTGTGTGATTTTGGTTTAACCACCTGGAGTTCTAGTTATGTCGACTGCGGGTATGATCAAGGTTTTGACATGATGTCCTACCTTTAATGGGACGGACTACCCCTACTGGAAGAACAAGATGCGCATACATCTTGAGGCAATTGACAACAATCTCTGGTATGTTGTGGAAAATGGTGTTGCCCGCATTTATCCGATTGTTACTGCTGCTGATACAAAGAGATTCAAGCAACTCGATTCTCAAGCGAAGAATATCATCCGTGGCTATCTGAGCAAAGGTCATTATGGCAGAGTGAGTGCTTTGGAGACTGCTAAGCTTATCTGGGATAGGCTATCCAAAGTTAACAAAGGTGTTTCCGGTCAACGTGACACTCGTGTTGATGTTCTTTGCAATATCTTCAACCGCTTCAAGAGACTTGACAATGAAAGCGTTCATCAAACTTTTGACCGTCTCATTGATATCTCCAATGAGCTTCAAGCATTGGGTGCCACTGATATCACTGACCATGAAGTGGTGAAGAAACTGCTAAGATCTCTTGATTCCTCATTTGATACTCTGGCTTTGATGATTCAAGAGCGTGGAGACTACAAGTCACTTGATCCTGCTGATATTCTTGAGAGACTCAATACTCATAAATTCCAACAAGCTGAGAAGAGAGACCTCTACGGGCCAAGCTATGGAAGATCTCATGCTCTGAAGACTAGAGCAATTTCCTCATCCGAAGGTGAAGATTCCGATAGTAGCCTTGGTGATCCTAAAGAACTGAGTCAGGAGCTCGCAATGCTCGTGAGGAAATTCCAAAAGTTCTCAAGGAGAGGTGGATTTGGAAAATCATCAAAAAGTGGTTTGAGGAAATCAGATTCCTAAGATGACTACAAGAAAAGAACTTGTCACAAATGCAGGAAATCTGGTCACTTCATCTCTGAATGTCCTCTCTTGGAAAAAGAATCAAAGAAGAAGAAGAAGAAGAAGAAGTACAAGGACGACAGTTATGATGACTCGAAGAAATAGAAGAAATCTTCAAAGTCCTCATCTTCAAAGTCCTCAATGCATAAGAAGAATGGTGCACAAGAAGAATGGTTCCAGAAAGTCTCTGTCATTCATTGGCAAGGAAATGGGCTTAGAAGAAGAATCTGAAGAATATAAAGAAGAAGAAGAAGAAGAAGAAGAATCTGAGGTGGAATCTTAATCTGGTGTCGCTAGCCTTCCTCTCGCTACTGCTTTTGTCAGCAAGTCCATCTTCAACGATGAAGAAAATGACTACTCCAACGACTCTGACGACATCAATGATGATTACGCTCCCACCTATTGCTTCATGGCTAAAGGTTCCAAGGTACATAAGCATAACTCCTCCTCTGAATCAAGTGATGGTGAATCTGGTGAATATGTGAAACCAAGCTATGCCAAACTTGCTAATATTGCTACTAGGCAACAAAGTGCACTTGAAAAGCTTCACAAAATGCTAGACAAAAGCGATGATCTATTGAATGAGGAAGTGGACTGGACTCAAAATCCGTATGATGATCTCAAAAGTCTTCAGACAAAGTATGATAACCTTCAGAGTCATCATAATGCTCTCTCAGCCAATCATCAGAAGCTTTCTTATGGATTTCTTCAAAGAAATCCAAATCTTGAGAAACTAAGGGTGTCAAATGAGAATCTCCAAAGGGAAAACGATTCCTTACTGGCTCAACAGATCAGTACTGCTCAGGAAGAATTTGTTCCACCTTGTTTGGAATGCATCGAACGTGAAACTGCTAATTCTTCACCTGGATGTTCAAATGCTTCTATTGCTGCAAATTCTTCAACTATTCCAGTGGTCACAAATTCCTCATCTAAGGATACCACAAGTATCACTGACAAAAATTCAGGCTTGAAGGAATTGTATGTGACAGGCATGTACAAAAGTCTCAAAGGGCATCAAACCCTTTGCGATGTTCTCAAAAAGCAGACTCTGAACAGGAACCCAAGGAAAGAGGGTATTGCCTTTGTGAGGAAACTCAACGCTGATGGATCCTACTGGACACCTAAGCAGTACCCCAAAACCTCATGGGTTGCTGCGAAAGGACCTCTTGTAGATCCATCCACTTTATCTAGCTTTACATGTTAAACTTCATATTCCTCTGATGAGTCACTTGACTCCAACTACAAATTCTTCAAAAATTAGAAAGGTGAAGTATTTGTCAGATTTGTTGGAACTAACTATAGGAACGGTTCTCCTATGAATAAAATCTGGGTTCCCAAGAGCTACCTACAAAATCTTCAAGTGAATGTCCTCACGACACCACTCATGAATAATAGGAACCCCAGATCAAATTCCTCATATGGACCAAAGTCTTCACTTGGACCAAATTCCTCAAATGGTCAAAAACATCATTCTCGTGCTAATGCATCTGTTTCGCAGGGAAATTCTAAGAGTTCTGAATATGTGCATTATTCTTCAAATCATTATGTTCATAAGTCCTCGAAGAATATCTCTGCTTATTCATATGAGTGCTCTGACCCTCGCCCTGTGAAACGAAGCACACTTGCTTCAATGCCTCCCTTCTCATATGGTGCTTGCAGAATGATGAAATCTTTGACACCCCTTCAGATGTGGGTGGTGAAGAAATTGAACTAATTTCTTACGAAGGGTTAGGTCTCCAGCTGAAATTGAACGTCTTATGAAATTGCTGGAGACCTGAGGAAATGCTTGAAATGATGCAAGCTAACCATGTAGAAATGAATTCCTCATTTCTCACATCTTCACACTAGTTGCTTACTATCTTGTGTGATGAAATTATGTTTGATGAAATTGATGTCATATTCTTCACTCTGAAGCATATGAGTTCGTAAGTTGTACTAATTCATCTGTAGGATGAACCTCCAAAAGCTACTGAGTGGGTCCTCGATAGTGGATGCAGAAAGCACATGACTGGTGACAAGAATCTACTGATGAATTTTCCACTTACTCCATCTCATCTAAAGCATATCACCTACGCAGACAAAGGAAAAGGCAAGGTATTGGGTCTAGGTAAGGTTGCAATCTAAAAGGACCAAACCATGGATAAGGTGATGTTAGTTGAATCCCTCAGGTTTACCTTATGTCGGTCTCAATGCTTTGTGATCTTGATATGGTTGTCGTATTTGGACAATATCTTTGTGTTGTCATCATGAAATCTAATAATTCCAAAGTCTTCTAAGGCTTTAGGAGAGGAGACTTTTATATTGTTGATTTCTCTACAGGTCATCAGCCTGCCACATGCCTACTTGCAAAGTCCTCAGAAGGCTGGATGTGGCATCGACAACTTGGACATGCTGGTACGAGGAACTTGCACACGCTCGTGAATAAAAAGCATGTCATTGGCATTGAAGGTGTCAAATTCCTCAAGGACCACCTTTGTGGTGCATGTGAGTCTGGGAACATGACCAGATCCAAGCATCCCTCGAAGACAATCATGACCATGACTTGACCCTATGAATTGCTTCACGTGGATCTCTTTGGCCCCACTCATTACTCCACACTAAAAAAATCTTCAAGTTTGTATGGCTTTGTCATTATTTCTGATTACTCTCGTTACACTTTGGTGCATATTATTTTGTACAAGTCTGAAGTGCAGGATGTCTTCAGACGATTTGCTTCAAGGGCCTCCACGAACTTCGGCGTCAAGATCAAGCATATCAGGAATGATAATGGGATTGAGTTCAAGAACACCAATCTTTATGAATATCTTGATGAACTTGGTATTACTCATGAGTTATCTTCCCCTTATACTCCTCAGCAGAACGGCGTCGTGGAGCGCAAGAACAAGACTCTTGTTGAGATGGCTCGCACCATGCTTGATGAATACAAGACTCCTTGTCGCTTTTGGCCTAAGGCAATTGATATTGCATGCCACATCATCAACAGGGTATATCTTCACAAATTCTTCAAGAAGACTTCATATGAACTTATGACTAGCAAGAAACCCAATGTAAGTTATCTTAAAGTCTTCGGTGCAAAATGCTGGATTAGAGATCCTCACCATAGTTCTAAATTTGCACTGAAAGCACACATGAAGGTTTTATGCTTGGTTACGGAAAGGACTCGCACACCTACAGAGTCTTCAACACCTACCATCACAAGGTTGTTGAAACTGTAGATGTGCGGTTCGATGAAACTGACGGCTCGCAAAGAGAGCACCTGCCTTGTGTGCTAGATGAACAGTCTCCCAAGGAATCCATTAAGCTGAAGGCTACTGAAGACATCATACCCACTGAGGAAGTCATTCCAACGAATGAAGACATTCGTGCTGATACACCTGAAGAAAATGGTGTTGAAGAAAATCCTCAGCCACGTCAACCTGCTCACCCAAGAGTTGTATATGAAGTGCAGATTGACAAAATAATCAATGACATCAATGCAGTAGGTCCCCTCACTCGCTCAAGAGCTTCACATTTGACTAACTTTTGTGGGCACTTTGCTTTTGTCTCTATCATAGAGCCCACCAAAGTTTATGAAGCATTCAAGGAGCCTGAGTGGATTCAAGCTATGCAAGAGGAATTGCATCAATTCAAGCTCAACAACGTGTGGGAACTTGTCAAGCGGTCAGATCCTCACAAGCATAACATCATAGGTACCAAGTGGATCTACCGCAACAAGCAAGATGAAAATGGCCTTGTGGTGAGGAATAAGGCTCGTCTTGTAGCTCAAGGCTACACACAGGTTGAAGGAATTGACTTTGATGAAACTTTTGCACATGTTGCTAGACTTGAAGCTATTCGCATATTGCTTGCTTATGCTAACCATCATGATATCATCTTATATCAAATGGATGTGAAAAGTCCATTCCTCAATGGTAAGCTTGAGGAAGAAGTATATGTTGCTCAACCCCCAGGTTTTGAAGACCCTAAGCATCCTGACAAAGTCTTCAGACTCAACAAGGCCCTTTATGGCCTCAAGCGGGCCCCTTGGGCATGGTACGACACTCTGAAGGAGTTCCTCATGAAGAAAGGATTCAAACCCGGTTCACTTGACCCAACTCTTTTCACAAATCCTATGACAATGAACTGTTCATATGCCAAATATATGTAGACGATATTATCTTTGGCTGTACTGACGAACGTTATAGTGATGAATTTGCCTATATGATAAGTGAACAATATCAAATGTCTATGATGGGAGAGTTGAAATTCTTCTTAGGTCTTCAAATTCGTCATCAAGACAATGGCATCTTCATATCTCAAGAGAAATACCTCAAGGATGTTCTGAGGAAATTCAACATGCAAGGTTGCAAAGGCGTGAAAACTCCAATGCCTTCAAAAGGCCACCTCTGCACTGATGAAAATGGTAAATATTTTGATCAGAAGGTATATCGCTCCATGATTGGCTCATTATTGTATCTGTGTGCATCTAGGCCTAATATTATGCTAAGTGTTTGCATGTGTGCCTGATTCCAAGCAACACCGAAGGAATCACACCATAAGGCTGTGAAACATATTCTTCGATACTTAGCTCACACACCAACACTTGGATTATTGTATCCCAAGGGATCAAATCTTCACCTCGTCGGATACTCTGATGCTGACTATGTTGGAGATCATGTGGATCGCAAGTCAACCTTAGGCACATGTCATTTCCTCGGACGATCCTTAGTCTGTTGGTCCTCGAAGAAGCAGAACTGTGTGTCACTATCTACTGCTGAAGTTGAGTACATTGTTGTTGGTTCATGTTGCGCTCAGTTGCTGTGGATGAAGCAAACCCTCAAGGACTATGGCATCAAGTTGAAGAATGTGCCTCTCTACTATGAAAACGAGAGTGCCATCAAGATTGCTTACAACCCAGTTCAGCATTCCAAGACCTAGCACATCCAGATTCATCATCATTTTCTTCGAGATCACATACTCAAGGGCGACATCGCCATCAACCTCATCCCTGCTGAAGAACAACTGGCCGATATCTTCACAAAGCCCTTGGATGAAAAGTGATTTGCAAGTTGCGATGTGAGCTAAATATCTTAGAATCTCCGAATGATCTTTGAAAAAGGACACACATCCTAACACTTATGCAAAATTGATGACAGATGTGCAACACACGAAGTTACGTTTTTCTTCAATCAATGAAGAATAACCCTCTAAGTGTGAAGAAATTAATGAAGAAGTTGATTCTCAGAACCCTATGAAAATTGTACGCGGTGTCTGAATTCATCATTCTTATACGGTGGGTCACGCCACCAACAATAGTTGAAATTCTTCAAAGTTGAGTTTTTCTTCATTTTCGCAAATTCTTCAAACTTTCAAATTCCTCAAGTTTGCAAATTCCTCAACTTTTCAAATTCATCAAATTTTTGAATTCATCAAATTTTCAAATTCTTCAAACTATGAAACTCATCTTCTTCATTGACTATATACATATATATTTGAGTTTTCAATGTCCTCAACAGCATTCACTTATCGCTAATTCTTCAAGTTGATCTTCATCTAAGTGAATGATCGGACCCTTTACCCCTCTATGCTAAACTCAACCCAGTCTGTTCACAAATTCTTCATATGCATTCTACTGTGAAACTCGTTCAAAGTCTTCACTGTGTCCTTGACAACTGAAGAATTTGCGAAAGGAAACTTTAAAATTTTCACTATCAAAATTTTCGGCGTTTCCCACTCAAACTATTCCGATTCCCATGACTAGATAACCCACTATCCCCCACTATCGCCACTTCTCAGTACGTGGGTGACACATGTCGCCTGGAGAGCAAGGGTCAGGGGCAATCTTGTCCAAAATCTTCGGATAGATTGGTTTCACCCCGGCTATAAATACCCCCTTCCCTTTCACTGTGCTCGGTTACTCCTCACTCCTACACTCTCTAGCTCCGACCTAGCGCCGCCGCTAAAATCATCGCCGCCGGTGTGGAAGAGATTCACTGCCTCGACCTCGCCATCATCGTACTCGCATCGGCCGCGGAAGTATTCACCTCGCCGCCGCTGCAGCTGTCACCCTCTACCAAGCTAGGGCATGGAAGATCTGGACTAACGAACTTCCTCAATCGCATATCATAGTTCGTCGGTTCTTCATTAGGGTAAATAAAATATATTTTTACTACCCTTGTTTGATCTTCAAGTTTTCCTCAATCTTCACAAAGCTGTTTATTCTTCAAGAATCTCATTCTAAAGCACCTTACATGTTCATACACTTGATGTTTTTCTCTAAGTTGTGATTTTCTTCAAGACTCCTCAATTGTGTGAATCCTCAAAATTTGCACAACTCTGGAACCTAAGACAAAGAACACTTAGTGAAAATCCTCAAGACACCCATGGTCAAATTCCTCACACTTGATGTTTTTGAAAAACTTCTGAGAATGCATATGACCTCTTCAAATTCCTCGCACTTATACTCTGTTCACAGGTATAAATATGTCCGCTGATGAATCACTAGATTCTCAACAACTTAACTCGTTTGCAGCGTTCTTGAGGAAAAACTATGCACTTCGTCGGAATCTTCAAGAGTTCAGATTCCTCAACCTAAGAAAATGGCTGATGGAAAGAAGCCATAGAAAGGTGGAAAGAAACGAGATGTGCGGACTGCCTTTGAAATACCTGAGGAATTGTATGAGGAATATTGCACACCTGATGAAGCAACTCATGGCAAGAGACAACTAAGTAGAGAAAGATTCATCTGCAGAAAATTGAGAGAAGATGGTCAAAGGAGTGGAAGGAATATCGTTATGTCACTCCTAAATATATGATGAAATTCGCTGTGAAACCCCCTTGTAGCAGGCCTCCCTTGGCTCCAAATCAAATAGCTGATCCCACTAGTCTCAATACTGGTAATGACTTTCCTCGTGTATGGGAGAAACATCAAGCCAAGCTGGCGAAGAGAGCAAAAGAGGCTGTGAAGAAATTCAATGAAGACTCTGCTGCTGCTGCCACTACCGGAGCCTCTACAAGTGCTCCGTAGAAATCGATGATGAAGAAATTTGCTGTGAAGTCAAATTATTCAACTTCAAAATCATCATAGCAGATTCCTCAAGCTCAGTCCTCAAAGGCCTCAGCCGCTGGTTCAGTAGCTGCGTAGTCCTGTGCTGCTGCTACAAAGTCCTCAACTCCTGTGCACCTTGCATTATGTCAGAGGACAGAGGGATTCTCAAATGCTTCAAAGGTCTCTGCATGCCCCTCTGCTCAAGCAAAGTCTTCAACAAGTCCTACTATGTTGAAACTGAAGAAAACTGTTGGACAAGGTCAAAGACCAAGTCCTCACATAAGCAAAGTTGTGGTAATTGTACCCTTGGGATCTAACGATGATGATAATGAAGCAGATGATGAAGCATTGGAAGAAATCATCCAAGAAAGTCAAACAAAGGCTGCAATACCCAAAGGTAGCTCTGTTCCTCTCATGTTGGATCCCAAGATGATCCTCAACTTCATTGACATATGGCATGAGGATCCAAGCACCCCACTTTCCTCACTAAACCTGCCTCTTGGTGTGGACCATGTCCTCACCCACTTCATTGCTAAGGAAAAATGGAAAAGAGATCAAGCTTAGAGAGCTAAGAGGAATAGGGCTCGAAAAGAAAAATTCTGAGGAATAACGTGATGAATTTGACTCCAAATCAATTCATCACAGTTCAGTCTGAAATTCGCTCCCTCTCTGAGGAACAAGAAAAATACGATGTTGAATGGAAGGGCACCAAGGTGAGATTCGTCAGGGCATCCCAAGCTATTGTTAAGGACCATAACACGAGGGTTGCAGCTTGATCGCAACCACAAAGTCCTCAAGATGAAGAAACTACTCAGCCTGCTGAGGAAACTGCCAGTGCAACTGAAGAAAGTCAGACTGATGAAGAACCTGCCAGGGCAACCTCCACTGCTGCGCCTGATGAAACTGAACCCACAAGGACGACTGCATTAGTCGTACTTGAGGAAACTGCTGCCCCTTCACCCTCCTCTAAAATCCCAAAATCTTCAAGGGTGAAGACAATCAACCTTCCTTCTGCATCAGAAGCGAAGAAGACCAAGGCTGCTGAGAACAAGGCACTGAAAAGGAAAGCATCAACTTCAGATTCCTCAGCTACGAAGAAATTGTGGACACTGTCAAGTTCTTCAAAAAAACCAATTGATGCTACCCCAATTTCCTCAGCACCAGCCTATGAAATAGTGCCATTCGGTGTTGACTACGTCATCCCGAATGATGATCAAGAAGATATGCATCAATCAGCTGCTACCTCAGAGCGGAATGAGGAAGAAATTGAAGTCGAAGCAAATGCTTCAACTCCACAGGTATCATCGCCCCATCCTTAGTTCACTACTGAAGAGGCCGGCATTGAAGAAATTAATGAGGACGTGGAGATTGGCAACACAACACATGTCATCAATGATGAATATTGGGAAGTTGCTCACCCAAATTCCCCAATGACCACTCCTTTATCACAGATTCCTTAGTCCACAGCCCAGACTAAAGAAATTCATGAAGGATCTAATGACTTGGCCGCTAAAGCCACCGAAGAAATTCCAGCAGCATCAGCTAATGACATTTTTGCTCCAACTGCCACTGAGGAAACTGCTCCACAAATTCCTTAGTCTAAAGAAATTCCACCTATGCCTAAGGAGATTGTGGGCCGTGTCAAGCCTAATCTTCAGCCAAAGCCATGGATGCCACTCAAAGGCTCAAAGCGCCCGAAATTCCTCAAGTCAAATTTCTTCAACAAGCACATTTTCTTCACTGGACCTAATCCATATGACTCAGCAAGGGCCGGTCGCACCAGATTCTGGACTCCGACTCAAATGAATTACTATGCATCAGTTCTGTTTGACAAGAAGAAAGTCTTCGAGCACCATCAAATTCCTCATGCTGATATGGAAACAATTCCATCCTTCACGCTGGTGCTCGCAGTTCTTCATGATTCAGGACTTCTTCCCTTCTGTGTGGACATATGCGATCGGAATGAAGAGCTAATTCTTCAAATTCTATGCTACACTGCTCATCACACGTGATGCCTCTGACATCAACTCCTGGGTCTTGGATTGGATGACTAGATCAACCCATTATGTTGCACCTGCCTCTGAATTGCTTCGGTCAGTCCTAGTTCCAATTCCCTCAGATGAAGCTTGTTGCCTGTTTGATGAACATTCTCTACCCAACCAACTGATGCAAGTGGTGATGAAGTCGTTGGCTCCTGGAAAACCTCAACGGAAAACCTTCCTTGTGAAGTATTTGCTCTATGTGCCCAGGGCGGTCTATCGCATTCTCACCAACACCCTATGTCCTTAGAAGAGCCACAACTCTGAAGAAGAAGAAGTGGAGGGAGTCATGAAGAACATGTTATTCAACATCATTCATGGGATTCCCATCAAC
The DNA here is from genome assembly GCA_022496015.1 of Hordeum marinum. Classification (NCBI taxonomy): domain Eukaryota; kingdom Viridiplantae; phylum Streptophyta; class Magnoliopsida; order Poales; family Poaceae; genus Hordeum; species Hordeum marinum. The sequence goes on from CM039673.1 coordinate 255,748,194, forward strand.
TTCCATGATTTCATCATGAGGACATTGGCGAATGCAGCACTAGCCCCATTTGAACTGAAGCCTTATGCACCCTGGATCATGAAATTCATCAGATCAAGGTCTTCAGTTCCCTTCAAGGCGGACTTCCAGAATCTCTTCGGCTTTTTGCCCCCGATTGAAGTCCTCAAGAGCACAATTGCCTCAGTTGAAGGAAAAGGCAAAGCTGTCATTGATGAAGGCACTCATCCATTGGATGGTCAGTTTCGCAAAGCTACATCTTTCTCCACCAATGATGACACTGCAACCCAGGATTCTGTTGCAAAGGCCTCAGCGCAATAGCCTCAAGAGTCTACCCATTGTGTGATGACTGATCGTGAGCTTCTCATAAGTCTTCATCAAAAGGTTGATCGCAATCACAAGTGGGTAAAGCGCCAGTTGGCTTCCATTGTTCAGAACATGACTGTGACGCAGAACTCTGTGAGGAAGAATCACTACTATGTGCATGAAATCTTCGATCGTGCATGGGACATTCTCGCACACCTCAAGACTCGTGAGGAACTCAAGGACATGGATTTTCAGCAAAACTTTGACTGGTCTCATCCTCCTCAGAATAAATTCAAGAAGGTTCAAGTCCTCAGATGGTTACAAGTTCATATTCTTCATCGCGTGAGACGGATGAAGCTGAGGACATTGACGACACAGCGGCAGGCTCTGCATCGACAAACGACCCCGACTACACTGACACTCCTTCCTCACCAACAAGATGAAATTCTTCAATGGGCGTTAGTCCTCACTTTTTCTTCCCTTTTGGTCTTCGATGACAAAGGGGGAGAAAATTTGAGTTAGTCTTCAAGCGGGTCTCTATATATGGGCTGTTTTTGTTTAAGTTACAATTCTCGCTCTTCTGAAGCTTTTGTTGGTTGACTTGTAAACTTAAGTCCGATGGTGGTCTGACTGTTTTGAACTGCTTTTCGCATGCTTATTTCCCCAAGCACCTTAATGCATGCATGCTGAATTTTGTCAGACACCATTTTCATCATGCATTTCAAATTCTTCATATCATATGTTCAAATGCATGTATGAATTACAAGATATAGGGAGAGTTCTCCATGTTTTTTACCTGCCATGTGCATTTACAGTCCAAAGCAAATTCCTCAATTATGCACATCTTCAGGGGGAGTTCTTATATATATTGCAATCAAATTCCTCAAACTCAGTACTTACACTTCACATTATTATCCCTGTTGAAAACTTAACCTATTTTTGATCAATCACCAAAAAGGGAGAGATTGTAAGTGCATCTAGTACCCCTTAGTGATTTTGGTGTATTGAGGACTTATAGGTTAAGGAACTAATGTGTTTGTGAGTGTACACAGGCTCTATAAGTCGATGACAAGTTTGATATATCTGGAAATTATCGACCCCTAAAAATGTATGTCTTCAACTAGAGACTTTGGGGAAGACTTGGTGAAAACTTTGGTGAAGACTTTGGTATTCCCTGAAGACTCTGAAGAGGAAGAAGTTTGTGTGACCTTGAAGATATGAACGAGGACTGTGAAGCGTGAAGACTTTTGTTTTCGTAGTTTCATTTCCTTTCTTTGAGTCATAGGAAACACCGTACTATTAAAGGGTGAAAGCACAACATCCTCCCTTGGTGGTTTTGATAATTCATGACAACATACATTGTCTCTTGGACTGATATTTTTACCTAGTGTATTTCAGATACAGTCTATAGAGAGGTCTGGCAAAAGGAGATTGTGTACATACCCCAAGATTCAAGCAAATAGGTTGGCCAAGCTTCAAGCAAGAGGACTCTACATTATATATTTGTGAGAAATCACTTTGAGTCCATAGGAAAGCCAATACTATTAAAAGGGGGTAAGGCTTTGTTGGTGAACAATATGCTCAAACATGCACAAGTGATAGTCGCCAAAAACATCCACAAACTCTCCAACCAAAGTCTATTCTATACCTAACACTCAAAATCGGTGCAACCAACTTTCCCATACCGGTGCCACCGATTCTAGAACCTAGACAGACTCTGCCAAACCCTAGCCACTTCGGTGCAACTGATTCCACACCGGTGCCACCGAGTTTAGGTTGCCAACTTTCTGTTACGCAAATTCACATTATTGGTACCACCGAGAATGTTGGATCGGCGTCATCGAGATTGGAAATCTGACCGTTGGTCACCTTATCGGTGCAACCGAGTTTCCTATATCGGCTTTACCGAGATTCAAAAGTTGCCACCTTTTGGTCACTTCAATACCACCGAGAGTAACACATCGGTGTCACCGAGTTGGTCATTTTGTGTGTAACAGTTGGATTTTTGGGGATGCCTATATATACCCCTTCACCACCACTTACTCAAAAGAGAAGCACTCAGAACTATTCCATACCTATCCTATCAGATTTTCTGAGAAAGAACCACCTACCCTTGTGTTGAGGTCAAGATCTTCCACTCCAATCATATGGATCTTGATTTCTAGCCTCCCCAAGTAGCTTTCCACAAATCCCATCTCTTCCACCATGCCAAATCTGTGAGAGAGTGATTGGGTGCTGAGGAGTCTATCATCTTGAAGCACAAGAGCAAGGAGTTCATCGTCATTACCGAGCCTATTACCTTTTGGAGGGTGGTGCCTACTAGATTGGTTAGGTGTTGCTTGGGAGCCTCCTACTTCGTGTTGTGGAGTGAACCAAGAAGTTTGTAAGGGAAAGGAGATCGCCTACTACGTGAAGATCTACCCACAGTGAGGCTAGTCCTTCTTGGACGGAAGTCGTATGGAATAGTCAAGGTTGCTACTTCTTGGACCCTTTTGGGTGGAGCCCTCCATGGACTCCCGCGATCGTTACCATCCGTGGGTTGAAGACTCCATAAACATGGATGTACGATAGCGCCACCTATCGGAACCACGAGAAAAATCCTTGCGTCTCAAACTGCGTTTGATCTACCTATCTTAATTCTTTACTTCATATGCAATGTCTTTACTTTCCGCTACCATATTTGTTGACATGCATATGTAGGGTTGTTAGACTTGCTAGCTTTGTTAAAACTGTTAAAATCTGCCAACCAATTAACTTGGGAAAAGGTTAGGTTTTAAATTTCTGCTAGTAGTCTATTCACCCCCCCTCTAGACACTCTTCTAGCGATCCCTCAAAGGGGGCCGCGGTAATACTAAGGAAAATTTCCAACTGATGCTCTACTCCAAAAGCCTCAACCTATCCAATCCTTCGAGTGAAGCCTTTGGAAATCTCTTGCAGTTCAGTCAAGTTCTTCAGTGACAGAGACGATGTTCTTTCGGTCTCTAATGAAATTGATCTGACTGAGGAGTTAGGATTTCGCCAGTGCGAATTGCCTACAAGTGAGGAACATGATAAGCCTGAGGACTTTCATAGTTCGAAATTCCGATCGTTGTTGTGCTTAGCGCCAGCTGTCCCCAATCATCTTATCCACATAACGGTCATATCATTGGGGGCATTTATGTCTTGTCATGTCAGGTTGCACCCTGGCTATAAATACCCACCCCCCGCAACCACTACTTGCTTGGCTGCTCCGAGAGAGAACTGACATGTGTCATTTGAGAGCAACCCATCCTCTGAGGACTTTGAGAGAAAATCATCAGTGAGGAAATACCCAAATCAAAACCACCAAACCCAAAGTGATTGAGCATCACTGAACAAATTCCTGTGTGGAACCGACACTTGTTACCTTTGAGGACTGTGTATCCTCCAGACGGTTAGGCATCATGGTCTAGTGCATCATGTAGTCAATTGGGGATCACGGAGTGACCTTGGTCTAGAGCATCCAGTAGTCAATTGTGGATCGTCGGGTGACTAGTTTGTGAGGGTTTTGGAAGTCTACCCTGAAGACTTACCACGAGTGTTGGGCGAGGACTTTGTGACCTTAGCTCAAGGAGAATACGATAAGGACTGTGTGTCCTCTGGTTTAAATACCAGGCCGCTCCAAACCAGACGTACGACTGTCACAGTAGTTGGAACTGGGTCATCAAACTATTGTTCTCATCGAGCTACCTGTTTCTATTTCCTCAACCCCTCTATTCCTCGTATACTTGTTGATGAAATTGATCTTTACTATTTGAAGAATTTGACTGAAGACTTTCACCATTTCCTCACCCCAAATTTTTCAAGTTACCTTGTTCCTCACCTGCTTATCCTGTATCACGCTACTTGTAACCTATGCATGTTTCATTTCATCATGATGGCTATGTTGTTGCTATGTTTCTCATGCACTTGAGTACTAAATCCGTTGCTAGTTATTCATCATATTTCAAATTCCTCAAGTGATGAATTTGTAAAAATTGCCTATTCACCCCCCCAGTTGATATAACGCACTTTCACCCTAAGAAATAAAATGGCCTATATATACTTATCGTCCTTAGCACGTATAAAATGGCCGAGGAGTGTTGAGATCGTCCTTAGAACAAACACGATGCAAAGTATTATTTTTCGGCTCACAAGCTTGGCCGAAAAACAGGGGCGCATGTGTTGACACCAGATTTTGGCAAGGAAGAATGCATTATTAAGATGGCTTCAAATGAATAAGTGCTCTACATGGAAAAGTTACGTAGTGTTGACACGAATATCTTTGAAGTTCGGGCCATTGCTGTTCGATCTCATCTTGAAGGCCAAAACTGTGATCAAAGTACTGAGATTTCATATTCAGAGTATTGTTCGGCCGATTAAGCCCCTAATACTACCTCGTATGAGAAAATATTCCACACGGATTCTTTTTGTCTCGTCGAAGCGATCGATTTTGATATAAAGATCTTCTCAAACGAAGTCCGGATGCAAAAGTTATAGCTGAAACGGTGTGTTGCAGAAATCTGTTCAGAAGTTTCGGGAAAAACTTCCAAAGAGGTTCCGGGCTGAAAAGAAACTTCGCACCCGGTACGCTCCGAAGAACTGGAATTGAACATTGTTTGCAGTTTTGTGGAACCAAATTCAACCTCAAGATGACCTTGGATGAAAAAGTGATCAACAGTTGAAATATTCTGCGTTTCATGCTCTACAATATTGCTTTTGATATCATTGTCATAGGAAGTCATATGTGACCTGCAGAATCAGTACAAGAAGGCTACTTGTCATAATTTTGGCCTGGAAGTTCCGGGCCGACGGAAGTTCTGTCCCTCGTAGTCTGAGTTAGGTTAAATTATGATGTTTTGAACGGGATTTCAGTCATTTTCTTGTATGGAAAGTCCAGGCGCCTCATATATATGTAAGGGGTAACGGCCGATTGAACAACAACACACAATCGAACAATCAATCTACCACTTTGTACCTTTACCTTTATTCCTCTCCCTCATTCTTCGTTTGTTCTTCGCTTGGAGGGCACCGATCCATGAGGCACTAGGGACGATCAGGTCGACCTATGGCAGCCCATAGCCGTCGCATGCCCTGACGGGGTCCCTCCTGGGCGTGTGGGGTTTTAGGTCCATAAAAGCCCTTGTCGGACTGCTTGTGCACCATGCTTCCGAATGTTTCTCCTTCGACGTGAGATGCGGTGCATCACCCTTGGCGTCGAGGGTACACGATGACGTGTTCGTGTGCGACTACCCAACAACAAGAATATCATATTTCTTCTTGGCAGTAGCAAGAGGAAGTTTAAACCCTCCAATGATGATGGTGTCACTTGGCTCAATGATGTTAATATTATTAACCATAGTTTGCTTCTTCCGCAAATCACGGTATGTTCTTTGCCATTGACGTGAAAAGTAACCTTGTTTTTGTTGCAATCGGTAACATCTCCTCCATTATTTAAAAAGGGTCTACCAAGGACAATTGACATGTTGTTGTCCTCATGCATTTCAAGAATAACATAGTTTGTTAAGATAGTAACATTTGCAACCACAATAGAAACATCCTCACAAATTCCAACAGGTATAGAAATAGATTTGTCAGCCATTTGCAAAGATATCCTAGTAGGTGTAAGCTTATTCAAATCAAGTCTTTTATATAGAGAGAAAGGCATAACACTAACACCGGTTACTAAATCACATAAAGTAGTTTTAACATAACTTCGTTTAATGGAGCAAGGTATTGTGGGTATACCAGGATCTCCCAACTTCTTAGGCACTCCACCATCAAAACAATAATTAGCAAGCATAGTAGCAATTTCAGTTTCAGGTATTTTTCTTTTGTTGCAAAAAATATCCTTCATATACTTAGCATATGGAGGCATCTTTCAAATATCAGTCAAGCGAGTGCGTAGAAATACATGTCTAATCATCTCAGCAAAGTGTTCAAACTCCTCCTCGTCCTTACTCTTGGAAGGCTTACAAGGAAATGGCATTGGTTTTTAACCCATGGCTCTTTTTCTTTACCGTGTTTTCTAGCAACAAAGTCTTTCTTATCATAACATTCGTTTTAGGATGTGGATTATCAAGATCTTTAGCAGGTTCTATTTCCATATCATTATCAGGTTCTTTATTACCATCTGGTTGAGCATCTATGTGAACATTCTTATTCTCATTCTCATTATCACTAGGTGAATGTTCATTACCATATTGTGTCCATTCATGAGATATAGAAACATCATTATGATTCTCAGCAGGTTGTTCTATAATAGGTTCACTGGAAGCATGCAAAGTCCTATCGTTTTTCTTTTTCTTCTTAAGTGGACTAGGTGCATTATTATTAATCCTCTGGGAATCTTGTCCAATTCTTTTAGGATGACCTTCTGGAAAGAGAGGTTCCTGATTCATTCTTCCTCCTCTAGGCATTACTCTAACAGCATGATCATTCATATTATCATTTGTTTCGGCAAGCCCATCATTTTTTAACTTAGCAACTTGGTTTAGTTTAGCGTGAACCATCGAAGCATGTTTACCTAGACCCTTAACATCATTAGAAATTCTAAACATCAAGTCACTCAAGCGATCTATCATCATATCATTACGTCTTAATTGATCTTTAACATAGTTATTGAAATGTTCTTGCTGAACGATGTAATTATCAAATTCATCCATGCACTTACTAGGAGTCTTAACATAAGGTATATCATTTTCATTGATGGTATAGAGAGAATTTACGCCTACTATCTGTGATGGGGTGTCAAGTCCATGTATTTCTTTGACAAGTGGTAATTTCTTGACATCTTCAGATTTAATTCTTTTTCCTTCATAGTTCTTTTGGCTTCTTGCATATCTTAAGGACTGAGGAATAGAATACCTTTCTTCTTTTGAATAGGTTTCAGCGGTGGCTCAGGAAGTGCCCAATTATCAGCATCTTGGAATATGTTATTCAATAATTTCTCATCTTGTTCAATAGTTATTTCCCTAAAAACACAACCAGCACAACTATCTAGGTAGTCCCTAGAGGCATCAGTTAGTCCATTATAAAAGATATCAAGCATTTCATTTTTCTTAAGAGGATGATCAAGCAAAGCTCTTAGCAACTAGAGATGCCTCCCAAGCTTCAGATATATCGCTTCTTCAATTTGCACAAAGTTAAATATTTCCTGTAAGGCAGCTTGTTTCTTATGAGCAGGAAAATATTTTCCAAAGAAGTAACATATCATATACTAGGAACTACATGCACAACCAGGAGCAAGAGTGAGGAACCATTCCTTAGCCTCTCCTTTTAGCGAGAAAAGAAAAGGCTTAAGGATATAATAGTAGCACATATTTTCCTCATTAGTAACAAGGTAGTAATATCATTCAGTTTAGTGAGATGTCCAACAACAGTTTCAGTTTCATAACCATGGAAAGGATCAGATCCACTATAGGGATTAACTAAGGATCAATAGAGAATTCATAATCCTTATCAGTAACAAGTATAGGAGAAGTAGAAAATTTAGGATCACATTTCATTTTCTCCATCGTAGATTTTTATTTCAGATTTCATAGTAGTTTCTTCAAATCATCTCTATCATTATAAGCAAGAAAGTCCTTAGCAATCTCCCCATCCATAACATAACCCTCAGGTACATCAGACAATTCATATCTATTGGCATAGTGAAGTGTAATATGTGATTCAAAATCTTCATCGGTTTCAATATTTTCAAGTTATCTATCTTTAGCACTATGAGCATCAAGTAATTCATCCAGTGGCACATTTTTAGTTTCATCAAGAATAGAAGTACTATCATCATTAATTTTAGAAGTAGCATCATCAAGTTCATGCAACATATCAGAAGGAGCAATATGTGGTGGTGTTATAAGCTGGTTCAAAACAGTAGGTGAATCAAAAGCAGAGCTAGATGGCAGCTCCTTACCTCCTCTTGTACAAGAGGGGGCGATCCTAGTTCTAGTATCTTTCAGATTATTCAAGGTCACGATTGGATATCCTCAAATGTACTCATTAAATAGATATATGCTCCCCGGAGACGGCACCAGAAAATAGTCTTGATAACAATCTTCGCGGGTAGTATTACACCCTGATTTATTGATTCGACACAAGGGGAGCCAACGAATGTTTATTGGCCTTAGCAGTTGAGTTGTCAAATCAACCACAACTGGTATATCTCTTTGAAGCAAAGATTTTAGTAGCACGGCAAAATACTAGTTGTGATAGTAATAGTGACAACAGTTTTGTAGTAGTTGTGATAGTAGTAGCAGTAGTAATAACTTAGCAAGATTCGGTATATGTAAAGCATAGGCACGTGGATCGATGATGGATAATGATTTTGATGACATCAACCATGTAAGAGTTACACACTAGAGCGACATAGAACTAGCTCCAATTCATCAATATAATGTAGGAATGTATTCTGTATATAGTCATAAGTGCTTGCAACAAGAACTTGTATGACATCTTTTGCCCAACCCACCCATGGCAGCGGGGTCCTGTTGGAAACTAAGGAATATTAAGTCCTCCTTTTAATAGAGAACTATAACAAAGCATTAACACATTGTGAATACATGAACTCCTCAGACTATGGTGATCACTCGAAAGAATCTGAATTATTATCACCTTGGGGTATGCGGATCAAGACACATGATAGGTGCATCAAACTTGCAAGATAGGATCCAAATCACTCTTATATTCATGAAAACATAATAGTTTCCGATCTGAAATCATGGCACTCAGGCCCTAGTAGCAAGCATTAAGCATAGCAAATTCATAGCAACATCAATCTCATAACATAGTGGATACTAGGGACCAAGCCCTATCAAATTAACTCGATTACATCATCAATCTCATCCAATCCCATCACAGTCCAGCAAGCCCACAAAGGAATTACGCACTCCCGGTGGTGAGCATCATGGCAGTGTTGATGAAGAAGGGTAGGTGATGATGACAGTGATAAATCCTCCTCTCCAGAGCCCCCAAACGAACTCCAGATCAGCCCTCCCGAAGAAGAACAAGACGTGGTTGTGGCTTCGTCTCATAAAAAAAGATGAAATCTTTGATCCTATTTTTTTATCCGAAGATGTGAATTTATAGGACTGGAATTAGGGTCAGGGGAGCCACATGCGCACCACAAGTTAACAGGTCGCACCTAGGGGGTGTGGGCACGCCCTGTTAGCTTGTGGCCCATAGGCATACCCCCTCCGACAATTTTTCGCTCCATAATGCCTCATATATTCCATAAATAATTGAGAACTTCTTTTCTGCACAAAAATAACACCACAGTAGTTCTGCTGAAAACAATGTTAGTTTGGGTTAGTTTCCTTCAAATCATGCAAATTAGAGGGCAAAACTAGAGCAAAGGTGTTTGGAAAAGTAGATATGTTTGAGACGTATCAAAAACTACCCTTACGGATCAAATTATAGTTGTCCAAATGTATGATAAGGGTATATCCTAGATCAGTGGAAACATCGTTAGCGGCAATGCTAAGTGTTTTTCCATGGATGATCAAGGTATTGTGTTCTTTCAGAACTGCATGGTGGTTCATAAGAGCCAACATCTATGTCTGTTGATCCTTAATGAGGATCATGAATCTTCTCTCATAATTCATCTCGGTAGTACGTCCATGTATCAGGACCTACTCTAGAGATGTTGGTGGACTAGAATGAAGAGAGAAGTTGTCTAGTTCGTTGCTAACTACGACGTCTGTCGTCACGTTGAAGCAAAATATCAAAGTCCTATTGGAACCCTTCAACCCTTAGCAATTTCATCACCGGGTTTCCCAAGACTAAGAGATGGAATAATGCTATCTTCATGGTCATCGACAGTCATTCCAATGTGGCTCATTTTCTGCCTGTTCGAGAGAGCATAACGGCTAGACATCTAGCGGAGTTATATATTTCTCAAATAGTGTCTCTTCATGGTGTTCCATTGGAGATTAACTCAACAGTGGAAGTATCTTTACTTCTCGATTCTAGGAAAGCTTCCAAAATGCTATGGGGACTCATATTTCCTTCAACACTACTTTCCATCTGTAGTCCAATGGTCAAGTAGAGCAAGTCAGTCAAATTCTAGAAGACATGCTCAGAGCTTGTGTTATCTCTTTTGGCATGGATTGGGAGAAATGTGTCCCATTCACTGAATTTGCTTATAACAATAGTTATTAGTCTAGCTTCGGCAAGGCTTCTTTTGAAGTTCTCTATGAACGAAGGTGTCGAACACCTCTTAACTGGTCCAAAACCGGGGAGAGGAAAATCTTTGGCCCAGATATGATTCACGAGGCAGAAGAGCAAGTTCGCATTATTCGTGAAAAGCTTAAAACAGCCCAATCTCATCAAAATAGCCAATATGATTGCCATCATAAGGTTGTGACCTTTGAAGTTGACGAGATGGCTTACCTTCAGGTTACACCTCTGAAGGGTACCCAACAATTCGGTATCAAAGGCAAGTTGGCTCCTCATTACATTGGTCCTTTTCTCATTCTTGCTAAACTAGGAGACGTTGCCTAACAATTGGAACTACCAACACATATTTCCATAGTCCATGATGTCTTCCATGTCTCGCAACTCAGGCGTTGCTTCTCGGATCCTATCCATAAAGTAGACCATGAAACGCTTCATCTCTAGGGTAACCTTACATATCAAGAGTACCATGTTTGTATTCTTGATCAAGCTGAGTGTGCCACTCAGCGATGAAACATCAAGTTTCTCAAGGTTCAGTGGTCGAATCATTATGAAAAATAAGCTACTTGGGAAAGGGATGGCCACCTTCGACTCGAGTACCCCACCTTATTTCCAACGACTCCTAAATCTCGGGTCGGGATTCTTTTGAGTGTGGGTGAGTCCGGTCACTCAGTGGCCCTCATAAACATTATCATTGTGTGGGCTGTAGTTAACCATGATGTTCAAGACCTAGAAGGAGGCTCGAGGCCCAGCATCTGATGGGCCGGCTCAAGGAGGAAACTATGAGGAAGTTCCCATACTACGACAAGATGAGTAGAAAGTATACTAAGGCACGGGTTGTAATACGATTCGGACTCTATTGTAACCTTAGGGCCTCCACCTATATATAAAGAGAACCCCTAAGGCAGAAAGACAAATAAGAAAGAAACGCTCCAGGGCTAGGTTAGCGATTACGCACCCTTGTAATTGAGATCATCATCAATAAACACACAAAGTAGGACGTAGTGTTTTACCTCCATCGGAGGAGCCGAACATGGGTAAACCCTTGTCTATCATTTCCGATCAACCCCATCCAAGCAACCACCCAATTGTGATGGCTCCTAGATTTAGTACCTACGTGAGGACATCTGTCGTGACAAAACCACGACACCGTCATTCCGAAGAAGTGATTATATTTGTTGCTCGCTATGTCTGATACGTCTCCAATGTATCTATAATTTTTGATTGTTCCATGCTATTATATTATCATTCTAGGATGCTTTCTAGGCATTTACTTGATGATTTATATTATTTTTGAGCTCTAACCTATTAACCCAGTGCGAAGTGTTAGTTGTTATTTTCTGTATGTTTTTGGATTTTTAGGAATACTGTACGAAACGAAGTCCAAATATCCCGAAACGTTTTGATAATTTTTTCTGGACAAAATAAGGACCTGGAAGCTTTGGAGGAAGACCGGAAGGCACATGAGGTGCCCCCAAGCCATCAGGATGCGCCAAGGGGGTGAACACGCCCTGATATCTTGAGGCCACCTCCCCGACCCTCTGGCATCTTGTCTAGCCTATAAATTCTCTAATATCTGGAAAATCCTAGAGAACCTCCCGAAACACTTTTTACGCCGCCACAAGTCTCTGTTCTGCCGTGTGCCCATCTGGAGCCTTGTTTTGTTGCCCTGTGGGAGGAGGAATCAATCACGGAGGGCGTCTACATCATCTTTGCTACTCCCATGGTGATGTGTGAGTAGTTCACCACAGACCTATGGGTCCATAGTTAGTACCTAGATGGCTATCTCTCTCTATGATCATCAATACAAAGTTCATTGCATATTTGCGACAATATATTCGATGTAATCACTCTTGTGTGGGGCATTTGTTGGATCCAATGAATTGTGGGTTTCTGTTCAGATTATTCATGAGATTATATAGAGTTCCTTGCTGGTCTTTTCATATATATGCATGATTATGATAGGTTTGTAATTCTTTCTGATCTATCAACAAAGTTTGGCCAACTAGATTTATTTATCTTCACAGGAGAGGTACGTTGTAGTGGGTTCCATCTTGCGGTGCTCAATCCCAGTGAAAGAAAGGGACATGACACATATTGTATTGCCGCCACGAAAGGTAAAACGATGGGGTTGATTCATATTAATTAGATTTACTTTGTCTACACCATGTCATTGTTCTCCAAGCATTACTCTGTTTCCTTACGGACGTGATGTTTATATGTAATGATCATTGTCACTAAGGGTAATACTCTAGATGCATGCTGGATAGCGGTCAATGGGTGGAGTAATAGAAGTAGATGCAGGCAGGAGTCGGTCTACTTGCTTACGGGCATGATGCCTATATGTAATGATCATTGACATGACTAAATATTGCATAACTATGCAGTTTCTATCAATTTCCCGACAGTAATTTGTTTACCCATTGTATGCCTTCTTCGAGAAAGAAGTCTCTAGAGAAAACTATGGCCCCTAGGTCTATTCACAAATATATTTGCAAATGCTCTTAATACCTTGCTACTATTATTTATTATTTCTTTTTTATTTATCAAACTATCCAAGTACACTACTTATTGCTTGCAAGTAACGAGTTCAAGGGGATTGACAATCCTCTTGCTCGTGTTGGGTGCAAGTGTGTGCTCTTTTGTGTCTAGGCACTGAAGAACGGGAAAGCATGGTTCTCCTATTGGCTCGATGACCTTGGTTCTTACTGAGGGAAATACTTATCTATACTATGTTGCATTATCCCCTCCTCTTCCGGGAAAAAAAAACAATGCAGATCACAAGTATCAGAAGGATTTCTGGTGTCGCAGCCGAGGAGTATCACAAATTTCCTATCAACTACCTTCTCACAAATTATCATTCACTTGTATACTATTTATTTTTCTTGTATTTTTATTGTTATAAAAATAAAAAATACTAAAATATTTACCTTTGTTAGTTTACTTGTTTGCTTGTTTTGCTTGCTTGAAATTGCTACCATGTTAGAGTTTGAAACTAATTATACTTACGCCACTAGTGCGGAAGCTTTAGATTATTCAACTTCACCTTTAAATGATAAGTCTAAAATAAAGTTTGATGAAGTTTCCAAGGAAAAACTTGATAATCTTGCGGATGATGATCCTTCTAAAGGAGAACTTATTATGCAAACAAAGAAATTCCGCATAGGTAGTGGTCATATTATTGGAAAAAGTGTGATTCAAGACTTTTTCACTTGTGCTGGCTCACTAGCCTTGATAGGAGGAACTATTCTTGATAGAACTACTAGATATGTGGATGCCATATCTTTTCTCATAGTTTAATTGGAAAGACAATTCATTCATAAGTGTCCCTCCATACAATGGTTGTTTCTAGAATTCTCTAATATTCGTGATGCTCCCACTAAACGTTTAGCAATAATATTTCTTGTTCAAGTATTTATTCATACTATGCAATAGGCAAGATAAATATTTTCACATTATAGGGTTAATGGTGAGTGCCCACCAATAGAACGAATTTTTTATGACATGTAAGAAATAAGGAAATTAAGATCAATGGATTATGTTGCTTATAATGAAAACCTTAGAAAGAAGGTTCCACCTAATGTCGTAGTCGATAAAATTTGAACACAACAATCAATTTATTATACCAAATATTGGATTGGGTCACGATCTTGAGAAATGTTTAAGCAAGTACCTTTATCCAAACCTATACAGTGAAGAGTTGACTATTACTTATGAAAGGCCTAAGGAGGAGCCTCCTCTTCCTCCTGAGATAGATCTCATGGACCTTTGTGTGGTGAATTTTAGCCCTTGAATTACTTTTTATTACCTATTAGAAAACTGATAACTTTATGATGAGAGAAGGGAATATCATTATAACAAGATGCATTTTTTATCATGACTACTACAACACTTGAAACTATGCATTATGCCTAGCTAGGGGCGTTAAACAATAGTGCATGTTAGGAGGCAACCCAATAATTATCTTATTTTTCTTGCTCTACTTTCTATTTGTTTGAGATAAAATTATTATTTATACTATAATTATTGTGTTTTTATGTTTAAATTAGTGTTTGTTCCAAGTAAAGCCTTTGGGATGACTTGGATAATAAGTAGAATTGATACGGTGTAAAAAGAGAAACTTTTGCGCCCAGTGCAGAATTTCTCTCATTTTAATGGAATGTATTTTTGATCTGGATATTTTACAGGGTATGTCTATACAAATTGCTCAGGTTGTCCTTATTTTTTAGATTTTTTTGAGACAGAAGCATGTGTCTTTGCTGATCACTACAGACCTTTCTGTTTTAGACAAATTCTGTTTTTGCATGCATATTTTGCTTGTTTGTTGATGCTATGGATTATATCGAGGGTTATAATTCATGAATAAGTTAGAATAGAGAAACTTATGAAATAATAAAATATGATTAAATTTGTAACAATACCTAATGTTTATGGTTCGCCTATCATACTAACGGATCTCGCGAGTTTTCTATTGAATTTTGTGTGCTAAAGTTTTCAAGTTTTGGGTGTTATCACGATGGATGAAGGAATAAGGAGCGGCAAGAGCCTAAGCTTGGGGATGCACAAGGCACCCAAGTCAAATTCCAGGAAGACTCAAGCATCTAAGCTTGGGGATGCCCCAGAAGTCATCCCCCCTTTTGTCTCAATCCATCGGTATGTCACTTGGAGCTACATTTTTATTCATCACATGATATGAGTTTTGCTTGGAGTGTCGTTTTCTTTAGTATGCTTTTGTTTTAGTATTCCACAATCATTTTTTGCTGTAAACACCCACTTGAGAGAGACACATTTTCACCATGATTTGTTAGAATACTCTATGTGCTTCACTTATATCTTTTCAGCTAAACAGTTGCTCCGGTGCTTCACTTATATCTTTTAGAGCATGGTGGCTCATAGATTTTATAGAAATAATTGCACTCTCATTCTTCACTTAAATTTGTTTGAGAGTTAGTTAATGGTGAAGGTAATTTTCATTGGTTATAAGACTAGTCCAAAAATAATAGGTATTCAAGGAATGCATAATCAAAACCTTCGTGTAGCACATAAAAGAGAAATTGTGAGTTAATGATATTGATGTGGTAATACGAAAGGGCGTGAGTGCATGGTTATTGGTGAGTAAAAATATAGATAGTTAAAGGGTGTTAATTTGTTGTTCATCTAAATTTTGGTTATGGCATGGTGATGATTTGTGAGCATTCTTATTCCTCGTTCAAATCCTAGTGTTGTTTAGGTCGAGGCGCACGATGGTTAACTCCTACCAACCTCCTCCCTAAGGCCACGCTAGTAGTACTTCCCTTTGAAAGCGCTAATAAAACCTTGTAGCAAGTATATGATTCCTTTATGACTAACGTGAATTCATGGATGTACGTAGTCTCACCACCTCATATTGTCTAGCCTCTTCCGTACCGTGCATTGCCCATTCTCACCTCGAGGATAGGTGCAAACCTCGCCGGTCCATGCAAACCTCGTGACATGATACGCTCTATTGCACATAAGCCATCCTACATCTTCCTCAAAATAGCCACCACACCTACCTATCATGACATTTCCATAGCCATTCCGAGATATATTGCCATGCAACTTCCACCATTACATCATATGACTAGTACACTCATTGTCATACTGTGTTGCAAGATCATGTAGCTGACATAGTATTGTGGCATAGCTATCGTTCATCATTGTTATACATGTTATGCTAGATCATTGCACATCATGGAACCCTACCAGAGGCATAAAATATATAGTCATATTCTTTAGTAGTTTTTTGTATCGAGTTGTAAGTAAATAAAAGTGTGATGATCATCATTATTAGCGCACTGTCTTAGTGAGGAAAGAACGATGGAGACAATGATTCCCCCACAAGTCGGGATGAGACTCCGGATACAAAATGAAAGAAAAAATAAATATAATAGAGAAATAAAGAAAGGAAAAAAGGGAATAAAAAGCGAAAACAAAAAAATGGGAGAAAAGAGAAAAGGGACAGTGGTACTACCTCTTTTTCCACACTTGTACTTAAAAGTAGCAACATTTTTTCATATAGAGAGTCTCATGTTTTGTCACTTTCATATGCTAGTGTGAATTTTTCATTATAAAACTTGGCTTGTATATTCCCATGACGGGGTTCCTCAACAGCCCAAGAGCAACATTCCATATTTGTAACCTTGCCATGTGATTAACCTCGTATGACTTGCCATTTTGGGTTTGACTTGAAATGCAGCTATTTGCCTCATGTGGTCATTTGCGGCATGGCATCATGTGTGATCTTCATCTTGTATGGATTGTGTGTTGTGACATGTGTGTGTGGTTGTGTGATGTGCGTTGCCTCACCCAAGTGGTTTCATCAAATGAGCAAACCCCCTCCAACTCTTTTAACCAAAATCGTTCCCTTCCCTATTTCTTGTTATTTTTGCAATGTATGTGAACCTGCGTCAATTTAATGTCCACTATTTTCCTAAATTGCCTAGTCCATGAAAAAAAAATCCTCCAAGTTTTAGCCCCATTTGATGAGTTTTGGATATATTGGAAATTTGCTCAAGTTTGAATTAATTTCAAACTTGATTTAATATTTATCCTTTCAAAATTGCCAATACATTTTATTTTATTAGTGCATAATCTTGTGAGTACAAGACTATTTCAATCTCATCCAAAACCCTTTCCATTTTCTATGAGAATTTTCATCTTATTTTCTATTTATTTAAAATGGAAAAGTAAAATGCTATGGAGAGAGCAAGAGAAAGCCCAGCCATAGCACAGCATCAGGCCCAACACCTTATCCCACCGTGCCCCGCGTGCATGGCCCCTCCTTTTATCACCCACTCGCTCGCACACCCCACCACTTGTACATGCCATGTGTACGAGCCGGCCCCGCTGGTCAGCCTCACCACCACTCGACCCGCACCCACCTTTTCGTCCTCCTCTCACTAGCTCACGCACATGGCATGCCCAAGAGCACGAGAGCTCGCCCTGCTCGCTTTGGCTCCCTATTTAAACCCTCTTCATGCCCTAGCCGCTCCTAGGGTTGCCTCCTCCTCCCTCCGGCACTGCCAAGTGAGAAGCTCCACCAGATCCCCCATAGCCACCACAGCCCGAACACATCTGAGAGCTCAGTGATGGTGCTCGTGTAGCCACCGTTCACCATCGACGACCACGTTGTCTCCATCATTTTCCTCGACATCGACTACATCGTCTACTTCCATTACCGCACTGAGGGATGCCAAAGACCGCCGCCTTCTTCCTTGTCTTCAACTCTAGCAGCAGTAGCCATTTGACCGTCGTCGTGCTCGATCCGACCACCTCCCGGCAAACCAAGACCATTATCGTGATTGTGGTGAGCATCTGCGTCGTTCCCATCTCCTAATTGCACCGATTGTGCCTTGTTTCTCCATTTTCCATGAGAACAGAAGTTTTCACAGTCGGACCTCGTCGCAGGTGAGACCTCCGACCATGTTTGTGCCCGCGCATGCATCTAGAGAGCTAGCCTCCATGTGTAGCTTCCATTTATGTTGCTAGTCACCGTGTTTTCCCTACGTAGCCTCGCGTTCGAGCTCGCCGTTGCTGCCTCTATTTGCTCATCACCGGCATCGCCCTCATCATCATTTGGTGCTGCGCAATACATGTGTATGTGCGTGTTTTGCATGCGCATCGACTCCACCAATACGCCGCTTGATTTTGTCATTGGAACTCCTCCGATGCGGCCGCCGCCGTGTTCTGCCTCACCGTTGTTGTGCTCTACTTTCATCAGTTTGCGTGTCACTGACTTGTGCATCCGTGTGACAGCCGGGGTTATTTCTAACCAAGCTGAACCGCTACTTGGTCAAAACAGCTGGTCTGGTACAGTGGTCGGGCCTGACCACTTCCTCGAGGGAGACCCAGGTTCGATCCACCACGGCTGTAGATTAAATCCCCACTTCTTCTTTCGCATGTGATGCTGACAGAGGGGGCCCATGTGTCATTGACTTTGCGGCCTTCCCCTTTGTGAGTGGGCCCTAACCCCACATGTCATTCTCTGTGGCTAAGTTACCGTGTGTGCATATAGTATTTTAGACTCATTTGTTTCACTTATTAGGGAATTTCCATTTTTGGCATATTTCCATTTGGGTGGATTCCATTTTTTGCATATTCCAAAATTAGCATATATGCCATATCCATATTAGGCAGTATTTGTATATTGCATTGTGGCATTTTTATTTAAAATGAACATATGCATATTATACATGAAATTGTTGTAAAAATCCAAGGAATCCATCTCTGGCATTAGTTTTGCATTTTGAGCAAGTTATGGTCCATGCCATTTTTACATGATTAGGCATTTTGTGATTTTTGTGTGAATTAATCCATGCACCCAATGAATTAACTTTGAAATGTGTCATGACCAATTTTACATATACTTGGTCCTTGTATTTTTTCCATGCCATAAAATCCATGTTTAACTACTGTTATCACCTTGCAAACATACTTAGACAATGTTGATGTCATTGGAGAAAGCTAAATATCACTAAATGTGAAACTCGTATTGAAACATGGCGGTTTGTCTTGATGGTTGCCATGAATATGTGATCCATGCGAATATGCTAATGTTGAATGAATTGTAGTCCATTGTGTCTACTACAATCATGTGAAATTTAATGACATGATAAGTCATGTAGCGTATTTAAAACTTGCTATGAACCTGCCTTCATGATAACATTGTTTTGTGAAAATCTGTAATTTTCACTAAGGCATAATCTGTAACATCATATAGCCATTTTGTGACCTCATTTCCAATTGATCCATGCATATAAACAACCTTAACCTTTTGGATGAAATATTTTGCATTAAACATACTGCAATTTTATTTTGACCAAAAAGTATTTATCCAAATTAGGTCTTCAAAAACCCCTGAATTGAGGTTTGCACTGCAAGTCCTCAAATTGGGTGGATTCTTTGTCCCCAAAGGCTTTATTTCAAACCTACTATATTTATGACTTCCCAAAACCACCAAATATTAATTTTAAAGATTATTTTAATATTTTATTTAAAGGCTTTTTCTTAAGACTAGAAATGGTTTTTCATAGGGAAAACTTATTTAAATGCTTCAAAAATATTTTAGAAAATTTAGGGAAACTCAGTGGACATATATTTTCCATATCTATGAGTTTCAACACATGGGCATGTTTAAATCATGGGCAAAACCCCCCAAAACCCTTTCTGTTCAAATCAACCTTTTGAAATATTTCTATAAGAAATATTCTCAATAAATTCCAGGAAAATTACAGCAAGTCAACACTATCATGGGTGATGATCTTGAGAAGTTTCATCTTAATCCAAGTTGATTTGGTTCATCAACCATCCCAAAACCCTCCCTATCCAGATTTAAATTTGAACAACTTTACATTGTGAAGTTTCTCCCCTTGACTCCAAACTTTGTGGACATGCTCTAATCACCAAATAATGATGCTACACTAAGTGGTGCATCAAGGGTAAAAGCTTAGCATAACTAGATCTACAGAAACCTGATTCTGTTAGTTTCTAAGGCTCACAAAGTTTCCATTGTCAACTTTACCCACTTGAGATCAAACTTGGTAATTAGGATTATTTTCACCTAACATTTGACCCTATTGAATAACTCAGTAAGTGGGTTAAATTTTCTTGCCCAAACACCCATCAAACAACTTCTGGTGAAATAGTAGAGTCACTATTTTCACCCCTTTCACTTTTCCCATTGTCATAAGAAAATTACCATAGCCTCTCAGGGTTACCAACTACCCCCAGTAAATCTTGTGTGGCCTCAACTCAAGAGTGGGTGGGGTAAAACCCGCATTTCACCCTCTGTTTTACCATATCAGGGGCTTCTTCCCCCCATTTCTTTTCTTTCCTAGCGCCCCTAGCTTCCCCTAGCTCCTAGAGCATCCCAGGAACCCTCGGGATCTACTAGACAAATGGGGACACCCTAGAGAGCGCGGGCAATGGCTGTGCCGACCATTTGGGAGCTCTGGAGTGCGCTACAGTGCGCCACCGCACTGTATCAGGGGCATCTCGAGGGCCCCCGACCGCCTGGGGATGCGGGAGCATGTCCCCTGGCCGCCCCTCGACATCCGCAAGGCGCCAGGTGGTCGGGCCCCTCCTCCCTCCTCCTCTGCTATCCCCCTTCACTCGGGCACAGCGCCGCCCGAGCCGGCCAACGGAAGAGCTCGCACCCACGGGTGATAGAGCCCTTCCCTGCTCTCTCTCTCTCTCTCCCTTCCCCTGTAGATGGACCGTGCCCAGGAACTCCCAAGGCACGGCCCGAAGCCCCCCTGTGGCCCTTGGCAACGGCCCCGTCCTCACCGGCGCACCACGCCCTCGGTGCACCGGCGCCCAGCTATATAAAGCCCTCCCCGAGCTCTCGCTACTCTCCCCTCACTCTCTCCTCCCCTCAACCACTCCCTAGTGCCTAGCCCCCTCGTTCCCATGGTAGGGAGCTCGAGCCCGAGCCAAACCCTTGCCATCGTGCGGGTTTTCTCCCCGTTGGCGATTCCCTCCACGCCGGTGACCCCCTCGGCCACCCACCAACGCGCGGGGAGCCCCTGAGCGCGCCGGTGCCCTCCGCTCGAGCCGTCGTGGCCTGAGCCCCCGTCAGTGAGATCCTCTCCGTCTCTGTTGCGAGGAGAGGGATGACAAGTGGGGCCCACCTATCATCCCCTCACCCCCCCCTCCTTCTCACTGCCAAGATGGGCATGCAGGCAGGTTTCAAATTAAACCTGCCAAGCACGGGTCTCGCCCTGGGCCGGTTCCCCTTTTGGGCCCGCTCGGCTGGGTGCTTTTGGCCCGAGAGGCAGAGTGCCTTTTTCTCTTTTTATTTTTCCTCTGCCTTCCGAAAATTCCACAGGACACAAAATAAATCCAATGCCCAGTATTCTTTCACCTAAAATCTTGAAATATTCCATAGAATTTATTAGTGCCACTTGTAAAAATATTTGAAAACCTTTTTTGTACTGTATCAATTTAAAAACCCTATTTGGCATTATCATCCCCTGTTTTAAATATTTTTGAAAACCTTTTCAACTTCAAAACCCTAGACAAATATTTTTAGTATAGCTTCTAGTATTTATTAGAGTAGGGTAGCATTTTAAATTTAGCTTTGTGTGCTCTGTTTTTGTGTGATGCTTATTTTTATCGCTTTTATTCGCGACGATAGATTGCGCTATTGACGAGGGAGTTGGACCCGAAGACTTTGAAGACCCCGAAGACTTTGTTGAGCCAGGCAAGCTGCCCTTTGACCATGTTAAGAAACTTTTTCATGCATGACATATAGCACTTGTTGATTTAATGATTGACCATAATGGGGTGCTCCCCCCCCCCTTCAGTGGGATGCCTCCGATACTTTTACCGTTGACACTTGTATCGTGCATGACCCTACCACCTTATGAGGGTTATGAGGGTGGGTGTAGATAGGATGCTAATAGATGCTATGCATGTGGGATGGGGTTTATGCATATTGATGGGAAGGAAGAAATGATTTCAAAGACTTTTTACAAAACCTCGTCGGGTGCCACTAATGCCCGAAGTAGATGATGATAAGTTGGGTGACCACTTGAGAAAGAAGTGGTGTACTAGAGCCAGTGAGTGTGTGTTTTCGAAAATGGATTAGATTTAAGGTCTGCTGACCTTCCCAACCATACATGCGCAACCACGATACCCCTTATGGGACGGGGCTTTGTTGATTACTATGGTAGGTACTGGCAAGGAGCCCGCATTACTAGTGGCGGGAGTGGCATGGCCACTCTCGATACAGGGTCGTCCTAGAAGTGGAAGGCCATGCGATGTCTTTACAGGCACTGGGCACACTATTGCGTGCCCTCATGGATGATATGTGTGATGTATATCATGAGGGATGGCACCAACGAGTGGACTCTTTGTTTAGTATCACCATGGGAAAGGCGATGTTCGGGTGCTTACCTCGGGTATGTTAAATACCGCAAGTCGTGGATGAGACGGAAGTTCACCGAGTCTTGTGGGTAAAGTGTGCAACCTCTGTAGAGTGTAAAACTATTCGAAAAGCCATGTTCATGGTCATGGACAGTTGGAGGTCCTTCTTAAACTACGTCCGGATGTTTTCACAAACCTTGTGTGAGTGTATGTGTTGGTGACAAAGAGGTTACCTGAGCTAAGTTCGATGACTTAGCTTGACGATTGACTGAGTCCAATGACTTAGCATAATGATGGGACATGAGATGTTGAACCCCTGCTTATGATGATATCTGTAACTTGTTCATATGGATATCTGCCAACTGTTGATGCATGCTTACCTAGTTATTTGATCATGTCATTACATTCAAAATTAGCTTTCCGCAAAGTATCTACTTAGTGCTATGCCATGCATCATTATTACTTATTCCACAACTTGGGTTGCTTGCGAGTACATTCAAAGTACTCATTGGCTTGCCACTGGTTATTTAATTGGCCCGGCATGGAAGAAAAGGAGTATGTTGAAGAGTTCGTTGGTGACGAACATGCAAACTAGGATGCTTCCCATTCAGAATGCATGTAGGTTTAAGGCAGATGGCATGGGTTCACGCTTCCGATCAAGATTTCCGCTGCTTGTTCTATTTAAGTGTTTGGCCCTCGTGGCCCTATCTATGTAAGACTAGGCCTTCATGGTCTTTATTTGTGTAAGATGCTAAATGTGGATGTAAGACTCTTATCATTTGGCTTCTGTGTGTTTAGTGAGCATTGATCTATGGGATCACTGTACACGTGCATTCGGTGATCACGACTTATGAGTCGGGGTCCCCATAGAGTGTTCCGAGAGAACCGTAACTCCGAGTGTGATGATCTTTATATGCATGTGCATCCTTTTCATGAGTAGAATCCATTTTTGCCATGATCATGCATATCAAAATAATTAATATTGTTGTTCTATCTAGAATGTTTAAATCACCAATTTTGCATATGGGGTGTTGTTTGATCCATGCTTCTCACGGATCAATACTTTATTTGATGTGACTAGAGTAGGATTGCCATGCTAAATACATTAAATGGGCATGCATCATTATTGTTTGAGCATTTTGCCATCGTTGTGCATTTATTGGATGTTTGTCCTTCTTGTGGGTAGTAGTAGTACCGGGTGACAAGTCTGAGTTCGAGGAACCTGTCGAGAACGCTTATGAGAAGCAAGCTTGTTATCCAACTAAAGAATCACAAAGCAAGATGATTATTACCCTAGATATAGTTACTATCTTTATTATGCTAGTTATCTCGTTGCTATCGCTATGTCTCGTAACCTACCTCTTGTTTGTCAATCCTCCCAACATGTCATGATAAGCCTCTAACCCTCCACATCCTAGCAAATCGTTTTTTGGCTAAGTTATTGCTTGCCCAACCCCTCTTATAGTGTTGCTAGTTGCAGGTGTAGGTGGATCCATATTATAACATGGATATCTTGGGATATCACATTATTCTTGCTATTTAATTTAATGCATCTATACACTTGGTAAAGGGTGGTAGGCTTGGACTTTTGCTTGGTGTTTTGTTCCACTCTTGTCACCTTAGTTTCTGAGTACCAATGTTTTGTTCCATATTGAGTGCTCCCAGCATGCTTGGGGTTGTTGTGGGGACCACCTTGATTTTTGTTTTGGGATAAAACTCTTTCAGCAAGGCCCAATGCTCATTTGGTAGTGCCCTGAGAATGAGATACGTGCGGCTCCTATCGGAATTTGGCCTGGTGGGCGGTCTTGCTAGATTTGTTTTACCTTTAATGAACGTCTTGTGCATCGGCATTCCAAGGATACTATGGGCTATCTCATGGTTGTGGTTTACCACCGCAAGTTGTGGCTAGTTTGTGATGGATGAGTTGGAGCACCACTGCAGGGTTAAATCTTTCTGAAAGATGTGCCCGTAGTGTGAAAAATTGGAACTTTATAATACCCGATGATAGAAAACTGGCAGTCAATCCAATTAAAATACACCAACCGTGTGTGTAACCGTGATCATCTCTTCTCGAGGGAGTTCGGGAAGAGAACACGGCGCGGTTATGCTTGATTGTAAGTACTTGTTGAGGATGACTTCTTGATCATAACTAGATAACAATCGTCATGCGTAGAACCCTCATGTTATTATTGTACTCGTAAGTTAGTCAATTAAACTGCTTAGTGTTGTTGCAACCTCGCCACTTAACCATATCCCACATATAAGTTCATCTTGTCTCGGTACCCTAGGTAATATGATTGATGAGTCCCCATGGCTCATAGATTCTTACAACACCATAGGTACAGGTACATATGATCTTGTCGCTCATGATGCAATAGCAATCCAGTGGTAGTATGACGAGGAACGTGAGCGCATGTACGTGACTTACCCCAGCTAGTAGAGAGGGATGCCTTGGTCGACAGCCTAGGATGTGCTTGATGAATTTCATCTTTATGTTTTATTTCATCCGTAGTTAGACCCCCGCTCTTCTAGATGATGCTTCTATGCATGAATGTATTTGAATATTTAATGTTGTAGCATGTGGCGAGTGTAAGTTTAATAGCCCAAGTGCTACCCTTGCCATTTATGGTCTTGTAACCTATGTGAACCTTTGTTGCCATGTTTTGAATGATATGATGTTGCTCATTGCCATTCCATCTCATACATCATGTCATGCATAATATATTTTGTGGTGTGCTTCCACGTGACAATTGTTGTGATGTTGTTAGTGGATCTTGTGTGATGTGTGGATGTGTGCTAGTGTGGTTTACCACCCTCTATCCTTCTTTTCAAACATCCTCAAAAACCCTTTGAATCATTATTAATTTCCACTATGTTAAAACGTGCCAAATATGGATAGGTGCGCATCTTGGGTGTTACAAGTTGGTATCAGAGCCATACGACCATAGGAGCGATTTGCTTAGTCGAACTTGGCTGAGTCGAGTCTAGTAAAAACTATTTTGAGTCTAGTTATAACGGAGAGTAGGTTTATTTTTACTCCTCTTCTATGCTCTGGTGAGGTATTCGACTTAGGAATTTTGATTCTACTCCTCTTCTCGCTCAAAAAAAATTAGGATCACGTGAGTATTTTGGAAACTATATGATACCGATGTGACGGAGTTCTGTCTTGGTGCCTCCTGTCTGACTTGATTTCTTCCGGGGAGTTGAGCTCCAGGGAATTCTTGGCACATCATTATAATTCAGCTTCCTTAGTATCTCAGGACGGAGGGTGTTCGGAATTACTTCAATACTTGTCATGGTGAGATGAGGTCGGAGTCACCCAGTACTGGGGAGGCGTCCGGGGTACCACCATGGTTAGTATCGTTGTGCTTTCGAGGATTTGATTTAGATGGATTTGCGAAAGCCTCTGGTTATGTGTTGAAGGATGGATACAGTTGGGTGTAGGTTTGTTAGTTGTGTGAGATATGTCCTCCTTGTATCCCCCACACCGGATTGCATAACCAGAAAGTTTTCGGAAGTTCTTAGGTGGGAACTATTGTAGTTATCTAGGATCATCTTCTTCAGATGTATGAGGGCATATACATTTGTTCCGACCAGTTAGCTCAATACTTTTGTGTTATTGCAAGTGGCTTCTAATATCTGATGATGTTATCTCAAACCGAAGAAGGCATTCTTACTAATTTTTTAGTAGGAAGGTTGTTTATGTTATTCGTTCAATTTCTTTCAATCATTTGATTCAGCTTTTGAATTCATCTTGTCAATGAGGTGTTGATGTTCTTGTCCATCTCCAGGATGGCTCCACCAACTCGCGGGAATCCGGGTCGTGGTGAGGAGCAGCCTGATGTTCCACCACCCCCGCCACCACCTCCTCCTCCAGAAGCTTGGCAAGCTGTGATGGCCGCAACCAATGCGAATACTCAGATGTTGTTGAGGCTGTTGCGAGAAAGAGATCAGGGTCAGCAAGGCTTTCAAGGGAATTTTCAGAATCAACCTCAGTTTGCAACGCTCAACCAGTTACTTGCCAACCAGCCTAAGTCTTTCACCTGTTGTGAGCAGCCTTTTGATGCTGATGATTGGCTCCGTGACATGAGTAAGCATTTTGAGTGCAGCCTTGTCAGACCAGAGGACTTTGTCAGATTCGCGTCGTTCCAGCTCAAGGGTCGGGCAGCAGATTGGTGGCAGCAGTACAAGGACTCCAGGGGCGATCGTGTTGTTACTTGGGACGATTTCTGTCGTGACTTCAGGGCCCATTACATTTTGACAAGCTTTGTCGAGGAGATGCGTGAGAAGTTCAGGCACCTGAAGCAGGGAAGCAAGTCTGTCTATCAGTACAACATCGAGTTCCAGAATCTGGCCCGCTATGCTAAGCAAGATGTTCCAGATGACAAGTCCATGATTTATCAGTTCAGAGGTGGTCTCAAGGATGAGCTTCTGCCGGGTCCGGTCCTTCAAGAGCCTCGTGAGTTTGATCAATTCTACAACATGGCTTTGAAGGTCGAGGAAACGCAGCTCAAGTTAGAGAACTCAAGGAAGCGTTCAAGGCATTCCTATTCTTCTTCTTCCAGTTCTCAGATGGTTCCTAAGCAGTAGAAGTATTGGGTTCCTAATCCTCCTCCGTTTCGTCCTCAGCAGTAGAAGCAGTTTGGTGGTTGTGGTTCTTCCCACCCACCCAACCCAGGATATCAGCAGAGGCCCCAGGCACCCAAGTTAGCAAATGTTCCTCATCCAGGAAACTTCCGTCCGCTATCTGAGGTTACTTGTCACAAGTGTGGTCAGAAGGGTCACTACTCAAACAAGTGCAACCAGTGGCGTCTTCTGCCTCCTCCTCCAGTCAGACCTCCAGGCAATGCAATGGTGAAGCATAATCCCAAGTCAGCAAGGGTAAACATGGTGAACACAGCAAAGGCAGAGGATTCTTCTTAAGTGATCATGGGTAATCTCTGAGTTAATTCTTTTCCTGCAAAAGTGTTGTTTGATACTGGTGCATCGCATTCATTGATTTCAAGGCCGTTAACCGAGATGCATGATTTGTGTCCCGTTAGTTTATCCAAGCCTCTGTCGATAGTTTCTCCCGGCAAGGTGATGAATTCTCGTTTGGTAGTTCCGGATGTTTCTATTAAGATGGGCAATTATTCTTTTCTAGCTTCTCCAATTGTTCTCGGAAATTCCGATATTGATCTCAGTCTGGGCATGGACTTCCTGGCTATGAACAAGGCATATGTTGATTGTCAATTAAAGAAGCCAAGCTGACTCATCCTTCAAAAGATGTGATTATTTTCGTAGCTCGCAATGACACAATCTGTCTCTTTGCTCTTAATGAGAAAGGTGAAATCTCGGCAATTTCTCAGATACCGGTGGTTTATGAGTATGAAGATGTCTTTCCAGAAGAATTGCCAGGAATGCCTCCGCACTGGCCAGTCGAGTTCGTGATTGACCTCGAGCCCGGAACTGAATCGGTTTGCAAGCGTCCTTATAAACTTGGCCCCAAAGAGCTGAAAGAGTTGAAGAAGCAGCTAGATAAACAAGAACGTCTGGGTCTGACCTGACCAAGTTCTTCTCCATGGGGTTGTGGTGTTTTGTTTGTCAATAAGAAGGATGGCACGGACCGACTTTGTGTCGATTACCGTCCATTGAATAAGAAAACAATCAGAAACAAGTACCCACTTACCAACATCAATGAGTTGTTTGAACAACTGAAAGGTGCCAAGGTTTTCTCGAAGCTTGATCTTCGCATGGTCTATCATCAGATTCGCATTCGCGAAGAAGATATTCCAAAGACCGCTTTGAGGAAGAGTTTTGGCTCTTATGAGTACACCGTCATGTCGTTTGGTCTTGACAATGCTCCTCCAACCTTCTCAAGAATGATGAACTTCATTTTCTCTCCTTTCAAGAATGAGTTCGTCTTGGTCTATCTGGATGATATCCTTGTGTTCTCGGAGACCGAAGAAGAGCATGCAGAGCATCTCGGGCTTGTGCTTGACAAGCTAAGAGAGCATCGATTCTATGCCAAGTTTTCCAAGTGTGAGTTTTGGCTCAATGAAGTGGTGTACCTTGGGCATGTGATCTCTGCCGAGGGCATTAAAGTGCACCCTAAGAAAGTTGAGGCAATCTTGAAGTGGGAGCCTCCTCAGAATGTGAAGCACCTTCGTAGCTTCCTTGGGCTTGCTAGTTATTGCAGAAGATTCATGGAGAACTTCTCTCAACTTGCTAAGCCTCTGTCTAATCTCCTCCAGAAGAATGTCAAGTATGTTTGGTCCCCTGAGTGTGATGTGGCGTTCAATACGCTCAAGTAGAGACTGACTTCAACTCCAGTTCTTGTTCCTCCCGAGCAATCAAAGCCTTTCCAAGTTTTCTGTGATGCTTCTCTCCAAGGTCTTGTTGGTGTTATCATAAAAGATAAGAAGATAGTTGCTTATACCTCGTGTCAGTTGAAGCCTGCCGAGAAGAACTACCCCACTCATGATCTCGAGTTGGCGGCAGGTGTGCACGCTCTGATGACTTGGAGGCATTTGTTGTTGGGTAGACCAGTTGAGGTGTACACCGATCACAAGAGCTTGAAGTACATTTTCACTCAACCCAATATCAATCTTCAGCAATCTCATTGGGTGGAAATGCTTGAGGACTTCAATCCAAGCATTGAGTATACTCCTGGAAAAGCAAATGTCATTGCAGACGCGCTCAGCCAAAAGGCATACTACAACAGTATCATCATGAAGCCTCTTCAACCCGAGCTTTGTGAAGCCTTCCGCAAGCTCAACCTTCAAATGATTCCACAAGGATTTCTTGCCAATCTTCAAGTCTCTCAGACTCTGGAAGATCAGGTTCACCAAGCTCAACTTCTTGATGCAATGGTGAAAAAAGTGTAGAAAGGTGTGGCCAAGGGCATTCCGAAGTATAAGTGCTTTCGCGTTGATGACAAAGATACCTTGTTCTTTGAGGACCATCTGGTGGTTCCAAAAGGTGATCTCAGGAAGGTTATCATGGACGAAGCACACAATTCTCTTCTATCCATTCATCCAGGCAGTTCCAAGATGTATCAGGATCTCAAGCAAACCTTCTGGTGAACTCGCATGAAATGTGAAATTGCTCAGTTCGTGAACGAGTGTGATGTTTGTCGCTGAGTGAAGGCAGAACATCAACGTCCAATAGATCTCCTTCAGCCTTTGCCTATTCCAGAGTGGAAATTCGATCATGTGGAGATGGATTTCGTCACTGGGTTTCCCAAGTCCAAGAGGGGCAACAATGCCATCTTTGTGGTTATCGACAAGTTGACCAAAGTTGATCATTTCCTTCCGATCAAAGAATCTATCTCGGCAGCTCAGCTAGCAGAGTTGTATACGTCAGTTTCTTTGCACGGTATTCCTCGGCTCATCTCATCTGACCGTGGAAGCCTCTTCACTTCCAAGTTTTGGGAGTCCTTCCAGACTGCTATGGGTACCAAGACCTGTTTCAACACTACATTCCGTCCGCAGACAAGTGGTCAAGTTGAGAGAGTCAATCAGGTCCTTGAAGACATGCTTAGAGCCTGTGTGGTTTCGTTTGGCATGAAATGGGAAGACTGCCTTCCATACGCTGAATTCTCATATAACAATAGCTTTCAGGCTAGCTCAGGCAAGGCCCCTTTCGAGATTCTCTACGACAGGAAGTGATGTACCGCGCTTAACTGGTCTAAAACCGGTGAGCGTCAAATTTTGGGCAATGACATGATCACCGAAGCAGAAGAGATGTGCCGTGTCATTTGTGAGAACCTCAAAGCAGCTCAATCCCGACAGAAGAGTTATTACGATAACAAACATCAGGATGTCTCCTTTCAAGTTGATGATCTAGTCTATCTCAAAGTCTCTCCCATGAAGGGCACTCGACGGTTTGGAATTAAAGGGAAGCTAGCTCCTCGCTTTGTTGGTCCTTTCAGAGTTGTTGGCAAGAGAGGTGAACTGGCATATATAGAGCTTCCTCCAAACTTCGGAAATGTGCACGATGTCTTCCATGTCTCTCGGCTCCGGAGGTGCTTCAAGACTCCCGAGCCTACCATTGACCTCCAAGACATTGATCTCCAGGAAGACCTCTCTTATCGTGAGCATCCAGTGGCTATTCTTGAAGAAACTTAGTGTAAGACTTGCAACAAATCAATCAAGTTTCTCAAGGTGAAGTGGTCTCATCATTCTGACAAAGAAGCTACTTGGGAATGTGAGGATCTTCTCCGTTTTGAATATCCAGAGTTCTTTTGTTCCTAGATCTCGGGTCGAGATCCTCTTGTAGTGTGGGAGAGTTGTAACAGCCCAAGTGCTACCCTTGCCATTTATAGTCTTGTAACCTATGTGAACCTTTGTTGCCATGTTTTGAATGATATGATGTTGCTCATTGCCATTCCATCTCATGCATCATGTCATCTCATCATCATGTCATGCATAATATATTTTGTGGTGTGCTTCCATGTGACAATTGTTGTGATGTTGTTAGTAGATCTTGTGTGATGTGTGGATGTGTGCTAGTGTGGTTTACCACCCTCTCTCCTTCTTTTCAAACATCCTCAAAAACCTTTTGAATCAATATTAATTTCCATTGTGTTAAAAACGTGCCAAATATGGATAGGTGCGCATCTTGGGCATTATAGTAAGCCAGCTCCATATGCTCATCTCCTCTTTACATGTATTGTGATGATGTTCATTCTTGTGAAACGACCCGAAATGCGCTTCAATCCTTATCGTGTCCCTCGTGCGTTCGATATGATTGTACCACATTTTGGGCGCGAAAAATACCCTTGTTGTACTAAAACCGTTTCGCCCTATGCACACTCAAACTTGTGATCTGCATTGGGTTTTCCGTGAAGAGGAACGGGTGAGGCAACGCAATATAGGTAAGTATTTCCCTTGATAGAGAACCAAGGTTTATCTAACCAATAGGAGTAACAACCAACCCCCGTTATCAGCAACTGCACACAAAAGAGCAAACAATTGCACTGAACGCGGGCAAGTGGGTTGTCAATCCCCTTGGACTTGTTATTTGCAAGCTTATAAGTAGTTTGGTTGGTAGTTGATAATTATAAATTGCAAAATAAAATAAGAAGTAAGAAATGGCAGCAAGGCATTGAAGCGTTTGCAAACTTATAAGTGAATAGACCCAGGGGCCATAGTTTTCCCTAGTGGCATCTCTCATGAAAATAAACATATGGTGGGTAAACAAATTAATGTTGGGAAATTGATAGAAAAGCGCATAGTTATGTGATATTCATGGAAAAGATCATGTGTATATGGGAATCACATCCATAAGCAAATAGGCCGACTCCTACCTACACCTATTACTATTACTCCACCGATTGGCCACTATCCAGCATGCATCTGAAGTATTAAGTAAAATAGAGTAATGCTTGGAGAACAATGACATGATGTAGACAAAGAGAATTCAATTAATATGAACTAACCCCATCATTTTATCCTTAGTGGCAAGAATACAAAGACGTATCTTGTACCCTTCTGTCACTCAGATATAGAAACCCTTCATAGTGAACCCACTACAACACACCCCTCTTACTAAAGGAAGATCAATCTACTTGGACAAAGCAAATCAATAGATTGGAGAGATTTATGAAGGTATGATGATCATGCACATAATAATAAGAACAGATTTCAGAGAAGACTCAAATATTTTTCATGAATAATCTAAACATAAACCCACAATTCATCGGATCCCAACGAACGCATTGCACAAAAGAATTACACCGAATAGATCAAGGTGAAGATGCGATGATCATTGTATTGCAGATCAAGAGATAGACAGATATCCATCTAGGTACTAACTACAAACCCGTAGGTCTATGGGGAACTACTCACACATCACCATGGGAGCATCAAGGTTTATGTAGAGACCCTTCATGATCTATCCCCCTCCGGTGGGGCACCGGAACAGGGCTCCAGATGGGCACACTGTGGAATAGAGACTTCTGGCGACGGAAAAAGTGTCTCAGGAGGCTCTCTAGGGTTTGGGGATTTATGAGAATTTATAGGCTAGGGAGGGGCACCAGGGGACGCCTAAGGGGGGCACGAGGCAACAGGGCGCGGCCCACCCCCACGACGCATCAAGTTGTCGCGTTCCTCCCTCGTGGAGCCTTCGGCCTCCTCCCGAAGATTTCAGGTCTTCTTGTGGTCCAAAAAAATCATATTAAAGTTTCAGGGCAATTGGACATCGTTTGGTACTGTAACCTCAAAAGCCAAAAACATGGAGAAAACAACAGCTGGCATCGGGCACTGGGTTAATAGGTTCGTGGTCAAAAATAATATTAATTGGTAAATAAATATCCAAAAAGTACCCTAGAATGGTAATATAATAGCATGGAACAATAAAAACTATGGATACGTTGGAGACGTAGATTAAGGAGATACAAACATAATGAGCATATACCCAACGTCTGCATTATTAAGATCCACACAACCAATACAAACGTGTGCGCGCACTAAACCCGGACATGGAAAACCCGACCTGACGACACGGCAAAGGCCTAACCCAAAAAGCTGCACTTCGGGCTTGACATTCGGGCCTCGGTTTGCAACTAAGAAGGTAGTCCGGGTGTGATAGCCTGGCATATTAGGGATGATAAACTACTCATATCAATAAGGAATTCCTTCTTTTCAGGAAACCCATTCAAACAGAACTCCCAGGTTAAGCGTGCTTGGCTTGGAGTAGTTCTAGGATGGGGAAGTTGGTCCCGGGTGCGCATGAGTGAGGACAAAGTGCGCAGAAAAGACTAGTATTGATCTATGAGGCCAGTCTAGATCCTGCCAGGAGTAATGACTACCGGCGGGTGTGTCCGGGGCGTTAAAAGTTGGTATCAAAGCCGACCCTCACGGTTACACGGATGTTTGCCGACAGGTGCACTGTCATGTTGTTCACGAAGTTGGTGACCCGTCGTGGCACACGGAATGACACATGTATCGGACTGGAAGCACAGACGTTTGTGCCAAGAGGGAATGTTCCTGTGGCCCGACGAGGACGTCGGTTCCTCTAGGTGGTGGTGTATGTGATAGCCTGGCATATTAGGGATGATAGACTACTCATATCAATAAGGAATTCCTTCTTTTCGGGAAACCCATTCAAACAGAACTCCCAGGTTAAGCATGCTTGGCTTGGAGTAGTTCTAGGATGGGTGACCTACCGAGATGTTGGTCCCGGGTGCGCATGAGTGAGGACAAAGTGTGCAGAAAAGACTAGTATCGATCTGTAAGGCCAGTCTAGATCCTGCAAGGAGTAACGACTACCGGTGGGTGTGTCCGGGGCGTTACACCAGGCCGGCTCTTTCAAGTCGGGCTCGGGCTCGAGAAAAGAGTGCATTCCAAGCTTCGAGCTGAGTTTGGGCTTGAGAAAAGAAGGTCGGACTTTTACAAGCCTGGTCTGAAACCCGGCCCAGCCTGGCGTATGCCCGGGTTTAGCACACACACACACACACACAATCACACTAACAATTGGCAAATTCATATATAAGACCCAAATTGTGCCTAGGTGAATTAGAAAGAAAGAACTCCGAAGCTATCATCTCTTGACATCACAAGTACATGAAGAATCATAAATAGGAGAGGGGTAAAAAGGGCTACCCTCCTTCCAGAAAGTAGCATCATGATACGTCTCAAACGTATCTATAATTCTTTATTATTTCATGCTATTATAAATCACACACACACATGTAGCATTTTATAATATTTTCTGTACTAACCTATTAACTTGATGCTGAGTGCGAGTTGTTATTTTTTGCATGTTTTTCACTTTTCGGAACATCGATATCTATCGAGGTAAAAAACTAATGATTTAATACAATTATTCGGGCAGCGAAGATTCTAGAACGCACCAGAGGGGGTAAGAGGACCCATAGGGCCTCCACGTGGTATGGTGGCATGCCAAGGACCTAGAGGAGCCCCATGGCCATGTGGGGCCCACAAGCTCCGCCTTATACTGGTTCTTCCACCTATAAAACCCATAATTCCTGAAACCCTTGGTACCGTTTTCTCCAAAAAAATCACCACCTTAAGCTTTTGTTCCGAGGAGATCCAATTTGGAGGCATGTACTGGTACTCTTCAGGTGAAGTAATCCATTGCCGAAGGCTTCTTCATGGACCTTGCTACCTCCATGACTATGTATGAGTAGTTCTCTTAGGACCTTAGGGTCCATAGTAGTAGCTAGATGACTCTCCCTCTCTATATCTATCTATCTATCTATCTATCTATCTCTGTGTGGGTGTGTGTGGGTGTGGGTGTCTTTGGTCTGCATTAGCAAGTTGATGTGATCTATCTCACATGATCGGGATAATTTTGATGTATTTGTGGATGTGTTTGTTGGAATATGATGAATTTTTACATTATGATCATATTATTCATTGAATTCAATTGAATCTTGTGAGGTTTTCCTGTTGTCTAATTAAATAGCATTGTATATGCTCCAATCCATCTATCTTCTTTTGCCAAGTTTGGTGGGGTTTTGTTCTGTGGGAGTCGTGCACTATAGTGGGTTCTAATCCTGTGATGTTCTACATACCAGCGAGAAAGGGACAAGACATGTATCGTATTGTTGCCAATAATGATAAAACGAGGTTTTTTTCATATTAATTGATGTTTTACTGTCTAAATTATGTCATCATGCTTATTGCAATGTTATGTTTCTTGTAAGCTTAATACTTCATGATGCATGTTGGATAGCGATTTTCGTGTGGAGTATTAGTAGTAGATGCAATTAGATAATGGTCTACCTGTCACGGATGTAATGCTCATACGATAATATACCATGAATTATCATAGTATATAATATTACAATTTAACAGTTTCCCAACTGTAATTTGTTCACCACATCGCATTGTATGCTTGAGACAGATGTCACTAGTGAACCTATGGCCCCATGGTTTATTCTTCGTTACTGAAATATTTGTTATGATTATATTCTTTGTTGTAATATGTTATATGTCTATCAACTATCATTATCCCTTGCATTTAATATTGTAACAAGAGCACAATAGTTCCCCCTCCGCCCCCACCCCCCACCCCCTATGTCGCCTCCCAGGCGGCTCGAGGGAATCTTAGCCGCGCGGCCAACCACCCCACCAGATACCTTCCCCTCGCATCATTGCCGCTAAAGGGAACATCGAAGAAGTCCTGTGGGCCTAAGGAGGGTGGCAGAGGGGCGTTTTCTGCCTCCTGTGGCGTCGTTGTAAGGGGTCGTGGCCTCATGATGGACTGGGGAGATTCCAACACCAGGGTCCCTACTCTTTGCATGATGGTGTTTCTTAACTCCGGCACCTCTCTCCCCGATGGCACCTCCCTCACCTGCTATTGTGGCAGTGGATCTGTGTAGGATCGAAAGTAGTGCTAGAGGGGGGTGAATAGACTACTTGACCAAATAAAATCTACTTTTCCCAATTTTAATTCTTGGCATATTTTAGCATTGATAGTATGTCAAGTACACCCTACACATGCATGTCTAAGAGTATAGCAACGGAAAGTAAAGACAAGCATGTAAGTAAAGAGAGGGTAGGAAGATCAAACGCAATTGGAGACGTGATGCTTTTTCCCGTGGTTCCGATAGGTGGTGCTACCGTACATCCACATTCATGGAGTCTTCAACCCACGGAGGGTAACGGTCACAAGAGTCCACGGAGGGCTCTACCCACGGAGAGTTCCATCGACGGCCTACGTCCACGGAGGACTAGCCTAACTCGGGGTAGATCTTCATGAAGTAGGCGATCTACTTGCCCTTACAAACTTCTTGGTTCACTCCACAACACGAAGTAGGAGGCTCCCAAGCGACACCTAACCAATCTAGGAGGCACCACCCTCCAAAAGATAATAGACTTGATAGTGTCGATGAACTCCTTGCTCTTGTGCTTCAAGATGATAGACTCCTCAACACACAATCACTCTCTCACAGATTTGGCTTGGTAGAAGAGATTGATTGGGTGGAAAGCAAGTTGGGGAGGCTAGAGATCAAGATTCATATGGTAGTAATGGAATGGCATGATCTCAACACATGAGTAGGTGGCTCTCTCTCAAAAAATCAGTAGGTATGAGTGGGGATCTGTTCTGAGTGCTTCTCTTGTGAGTGAGTGGTGGTGGAGGGGTATATATAGGCATCTCCAAAAATCCAACCGTTACACACAAAATGACCAACTCGGTGACACTGATGTGTTAATCTCGATGGTACTAAAGTGACCAAAAGGTGGCAACTTTTGAATCTCGGTGAGACCGATATAGGAATCTTGGTTGCACCGATAAGGTGACCAACAGTTAGATTGCCCAATCTCGGTGACGCCGATTCAAAAAACTCGGAGGGACCGAAATTGTGAACTTGCATAACAGAAAGTTGGCAGCCTAACTCGTGGCACCGAATGCAGAATTGGTTGCACCGAAAAGCTATGGTTTGGCTGAGTCTGTCTAGGGTTTGCAATCGGTGGCACCGAGTGGAATGTGTTGGTTGCACCAATTTTGAGTATTTGGCTTTGATAGACTTTTGTGAAAGAGCTTGTGGGTGTATGCGGTGACTATCACTTGTGTAGGTATGAGCATTTTGTTCACCAACAAAACCTTACCCTCTTTTATTAGTATTGGCTTTCCTATGGACTCAAAGTGATTTCTCACAAAGTAAAATGAAGAGTCCTCTTGCTTGAAGCTTTGCCAATGCTATTCCTTCCATCTTGGGGTATCCCACAATCCTTTTGCCAAGCCATCATTGAACTTTTCCTGGAACATACTTAGTGGAACATTAGTTCAATGAAATATATGTTGTTATTAATTACCAAAACCACCAAGGGAGCAAATGTGCTTTCAATCTGGCCATCGGGGCTGTGACGTAGAGCTCGGACGAACGGCGGTGCGATGGACGTGCGTGATGCGCCTCCCTCTCCAGCGTGTGCACATGTACATGTCTTGGTTGTGTGTGAAGCACCTACTTCTCCAGTATGACTGCTTATGAAGGCCGTGGCCTCTCTTTGTGGCTGGTGGCTTCTTCGTTGGTTGGTGCTCCAGGCGGATCCTCTCTACCCGTGCGGGGCTACAGCCTTTTTTTTGCTTGGTGGTGGTGCAACCTCCCTATATTAGGCAATGCGGAAGCCTACACATGTGGATCATACCATTGTTGCTATGATCCTGATGGCCATTGACTTGCCTTTTTCCAGTGTCCATGGCTCGCTGGCATTCCTCTCATACCGGCTTCAGCCCCAACTCGCTAGAAGCTTCACTCTTTCTAGCTTCTTGGGCTAGCTAGTTTTGGCGGCTCCGACTTCATCCATTAAGATATGTGTTTTTCTGGGTCCCGGCTCATTGGCGTGTTGGTTGTTGTCTCGTCCCATGTGTTGGCTCTTTGTGCCCTATCAATGCCTCACCCCACCTCCGCCAGATCCAATGCACGCGCGTCTCGCGACACCCGTCGCCACCTTCAACGGTGGACATAGCTCCCATTCTAGTGATAGAGGCCCCAACTCATGACGGGTTCCTTTTTGGATCCTGTTTTGACAACATTGGGATTGCTCGAACATTGGCCATGGCAAAATCCCTACTCGGCTTGCTGATGCTAGCAACGGGAACACTTGCAGGTGTCGTCCCCTTTATGGAGGCGTTGCCATGGCCTTCTCTCTGTTCCCCTATTCGAGCACCAAGGGAAACCACATGTCTAGTTCCTCAAATCAGAATACAACGTCACGGTATCATTTCCCTTCATTTAGGCGTCGTCTTATGTGCTTATGGCGTGTTTGGCTTGATTTCAAGTTTTGAAGACAATCTTCGTTTGGAATGCTTCTCTTGTATTAGGTAGTTTAGAATCGTGGTGTAGCTTTTCTTAGGCCCGAGCATCACGTGTCTCTTTGCTCCAGGCACCATGTATGACATCTTGCGGCTGTGCCATGTGATGTACCCACTCCCTCTCTTATGTTCTCACTTCAACTTCTTCAACAATGAAATATACGCATGGTTTTTGTATTCGTAAAAAAAATTGTAACTAGCAAGACAAGAAGTTTTACAACCTTCTTAGCGTGCTGGGGAAAAGTTTGTCTTGTTTTGTATTTGTGGGTATTTGTTGGGAGGACACCTTCTGTTTGATAAACCTTGGTTCTCTAATCGGGGGAATTACTTGTTGCTAGGTTGCATCATCCTTATACTTAGGGGATACCCAACCGCTCTTACGAGGAAGCAGGCACAGTACAAAAAAAGAAATTTTACAAAGGTGTTTTTACCTTTAATCAATTCAAACCATGATGCCAAAACGAAGGCGAGATGAACTTATATTGTCGCCTCTACTGAAAACCATAGCTACTGCTTGACGACTATGATGCTCATTACTGGCCCAACCTTGTAACCGACTGACGAAGCCATAGTCAGCACAAGACCCTCACGAGGGGTCATAGCATTGAGGGAAAGAGCATGGGAGAGGCGCCAGAGATGGGCGACGCGAGGGAGAAGCGAGGAGGAGGAGGCAAAATGGAAGGAGGGTAGTGAGGGAGACTAGGGTTAGCTCATGGTCAATGCCAATGAGGTAGGCCTAAAAAGTGCCATACAAAGTTCCATAAACTCACCACCAATTTGGTGTGCAAAAAGAACGGGTAGGCATGACTCGGGCGCGTGAGGCAGCACGCATGGTGCAAAGCCGACGGACTGACCCGTCCACACACGCCTGGCTACGAAGGTGTTTTTTCTGCCCGACCTATCACCGTCACAACCCCTGGCTAGATGGCCCTCTAGGCCGGCTAAGTGGACGGTCACAAGCCGAGATAGGCACACGCATGCACCCAGGCCGGGTGAATGAACCATCCTGACAAGGGGTTGCGGATGCTGATAGATCGTCCTGGGTTGACCCTTTACGTGTGACGCAACACGAGACAACACTTTTCCATACCACACACAAGGGGTGGTCTCTATAAGAGTAGTCTAGCAACCAACCTGACTATGGACCCATGAGGCTCTCCTAGAAGACGAATACAAGAGAAGGTCCAGGTTGACACATAAGCGTCTTTGGGACCTTCGTGGACTCCAAGCCAAGGAGGGTGGCAGGACATATCACAACTCCCACATGTAAACCCTAGCTTCCACTATGTATATAAGGGGGCTAGGGGCTCTCGTTATGATATATTCTCTCATAAAACAACTCTTGGTAGCCATCTCTCTATACACCATTATGTTCCCTCGCACGAGGCATCATCCACCATGAATAACAATAACAAGCATGACGTTGGGTATTACTCTTTAGAGGCCCGAACCTGGGTAACTATGCATGTGGGCTCCATCTTGATACTTTGGGCCACGCCAGGCACCCTACTGAGGGTACTAGCGACTTCTTGTTTCATCAATTGGCGGGCTAGGCGGGGACTGCACTGGTTGGAGGACGAGCTTGGGATACATATGCATATGTGTCCGACGAATTTAGTGCAGACCATACCGATGATCGGGGGATGCTCTATGGCATTACGAGCCCACCCTTCGTCAACTACCTGCACTTTGGGAAGACCAAATTCTTACTCAACAAACACGTCGAAAAAACTATGATCCATGCCAACCCAACTCGGATGGCAAGGAGGTACACGCGATCCATCGCCCGCTGTAAAAAAGCTAGATCTTTGTCAACCCACCGGCCCTCCCATTCATACACCGTTAACACGATACTCCCCATTGGGTCCAAAAAAGCTCACTCGACATGCGGTCTACACGATAGAGTCGGTCCTGAGCGAGCTCCTCGCCTGGACCGATACCAACGGTCGCCTTCAACAATGAAGACCATCCATCCAACATCCCTCGGCCTGACAAGTACACCCTAGTGGTAGATCAAATTTTTGGGGGCTTTCGCCTCCCAGGGGTCATGATTGACGATGGCAATGACCTCAACATCCTCTTCTCCGACACCCTGGCCAAGATGGGGATCTCTCCCTCATCATCTTGTCTTGTCTACGTTCTTCATCCATGTAGGTACCCAGGATCATGAAGAGTGAACCATAGAGAGGCTAAGGGCAGGGAAATCATGAAGTGTTATACTGAACACCAGTGACAGAAGGGTTTAGAAAGGTAACATGGATCCGATCTCTAGGGATTCAAGAGGTATAGTCATTAAACTCCCAAAGCTCTTGTCTGATCATTATAATGTTAATTATCGAGGCAAGCCCACGAGACGGATAGGGCCTTCGATTGGACAACTTCTTCTTGATGCAGAATGCATGCCAGTCAAGATGTAGTTTGGACACATCCCCCACTTTGGTTCTTAACAAGCGCATCTCGATGGGTGCCTTCCAACGCACAAATTAACATCATAGTTTGGTC
The DNA here is from genome assembly GCA_022496015.1 of Hordeum marinum. NCBI lineage: Eukaryota > Viridiplantae > Streptophyta > Magnoliopsida > Poales > Poaceae > Hordeum > Hordeum marinum. The sequence continues at coordinate 255,788,820 of CM039673.1, forward strand.
CCAGCACAAATACATGGTTGTAAACAATTAAACCTCGTACCCATACCTGCTTTTATTATAATTGTTCAAATCAAGGTTATTTATTTAGATCTGGTCAAAAGATGGAATTGTTTCTTTACCAAAATCTTGCTAGATACCCTGTCTTCAAGGGTACCTAATTCCTCTCATGGGTTCGATAACTTAGGGTCACCTCTGAGGAAACAGGTGTGGGTACTTTTTTTCCATTGCCGGATCTCTAAAAGGAAGTATCATATTAGTGCTTCATATTCTGCGGCATTGTTAGCATTCATATATATAATTTGAAGCACATACCATATATTGTCACCGGCTGGCGAGGTGAGGACCACCACTCCTCCTAGCCATGCGATCATTTTGGAGCCGTGAAAATACATGGATCAACCTGAGTATGTGTTATGCTCTCTAGGGAGCTCGACTTTTGTCTCATCGGCCAGTAAGTCAACTAGTACATGTGATTTGATAGCTCCGCATGGTTAGTAGATGATTTCAAAGGGTAAGAGATCAATAGACCATTTCGCGATTCTGCCAGTGGTGTTGCTATTGTTGATGATATCATTGAATGGTACTTCAGAGGCGAATGTGGTGGAGCATCCTTGAAAATATGTCGTAACTTCTGAGAAGCCATGAAGATTGCATAGGTTGTCTTCTGGTAGTGCAACTACCTGGTTTTACATGGGGTAAGCACTTCAGAAACATAGTAGACTAGTCTTTGAACGTATAATACATGAACATCCATGCCTCGTTTAACCACTAGAACTGCACTGATGACTTGACTTGTCTTAGAGATGCACAATAGCATCAGTTCACCGAGGTGGGGAGCGGCCAATATTGGGTTGGTGCAGAGGAGTGTTTTGATCTCTTCTAAAGTGATGCCTTCTTTGTCCATTCAAACTTTTTTGTTTGAGTAATTTATATAGCAACGGGGCATTTTCCCCTAACTGTGAGATAAACCGACTAAGGGAGGTCACGCATCCTGCTAATCTATGGACATGCTTAAGCTAAGTTGGTACCTCCAACCGTGCCAATACTTTGATATTATCAGGATTTTATTCCATACATCTATGGGATATAATGAAGCCGAGCGGTAAGTTAGATGGCACTTCGAAGACCCACTTCTCCGGATTGAACTTAATGTTATATGCTTATGGGGTTTTGAATGTCTCCCGAGATTTTCAACGAGCGTATTGGCATGTCTAGTTTTAACAACCACATCGTCCACATATGCTTCGACCATTTTGCTGATTTGTGGCTCTAGGCACGTCTAAATCATGCGTTGGAAAGTTGCCCCGGCATTTTTCAATCTAAAGGGCATTGCATTAAAGCAAAATGGCCCGTAGGGGGTGATGAAAGTAGTGGTCACTTGGTCTGTCTCCCGCATTTTGATTTGATGGTACCCCAAATAGGCATCCAGAAAAAAAAGTAAATCATGTCCTGTAGTGGCGTCCACTATCTGACCAATCCGAGGTAAAGGGAAGGGATCTTTTGTGAAAGCCTTGTTGACATCCTTGAAATTGACACACACGCATCATGATTTGTCCTTCTTAGGTACCATTACCAGGTTGAACAATCATTTGGGGTACTTGATTTTGTGGGTGAATCTAGCCTCCAACAGCTTTGCCAGCTACTCGTCCACTCCTTGTCTTTTTGGTTCCAAGAACCGATGGAGCGCCTGCTTGACCGGTTTGGATCCCTCTATTATGTTGAGGTTGTGCTCCATGAGGTTTAGTGGGATGCCTTGCATATCTAAAGGATGCTAGGAACATATATCCCAATTTTCCTGAAGGAAAGCACACAAAGCTTCATCGAGCGTCGGGTCTAGTCATGCTCCGATGGATATCGTTTTGGAAGAGTCCTCGGGATGCACTAGAAATTTAACTATGACATCGTTCGATTTAAATGAGATAGACTTGGAACTCTTGTCAAGGATGATGTCGTCTTTGACTGTAGTTGTGTTAGTTCTTCGATCGCTAGGGCCTCGGCTTCTTCCTCTAGGGCGAGTGTAGTCCTTTTGTTCACATCTTTAAGAGATCGATCCGCATTGCTGGTCACTATGATCACTACATTTGGTCCTGGAATCTTCACCTTCATGTATGCGTAGTGCGGTATGGTGTGAAACATAGCGAACACGTCTTGTCCGAGTAAAGTGTGATAACCACTTCGGAAGGGTACAATGTTGAAGATTAATTCCTCAACCCGGTAGTTGTCGGGAGCTCTGAACACTACGTGAAGTGCCACCCTGCTGCTGCATCATGCCTCCTTTACTGAAATGATTCCCTTGAAAGTAATTTTGATTGGTTCGATGCGTGATTAATCGAAATGTATTTTTTGTAGTGTGTCCTCATAAATGAGGTTCCAACTGTTGTCATCATCCATGAGAAATTTGATCAGCATGTAGCCGTCCACAATGGGGTCGAGGACTAGGGTTGTGACTCATTGGGAATAGGTTGATGACAGCTGGTCATCTTGCCCGAATGTAATCGGGGTGTCTATCCATCTATAGCCCATGGTGGCTACGTGGAAGACGTGGTTGATCTCTCAAAGAGATTTTTTTCGCTCGCTCCTTGATGGATGAGCTTCATACATCATGAGGATCTCATCCTCGTCGAACGATTGTTCATGCCAAGTCGACATCTTATCTCGGACCTTCTGGGTTTCGCAATTGTCTACGAGGTTAATCCCTCCTTTTGCTATATCCTTGATGACCCAATATGCTTTAAGCTTGTGGCTTTGTATTTAGTGAGACGGGGTGTATTGAGCAAGATTTGTCAAATATAGCGTCCAGTGCCGATCTTGCTCATTTCTCTATATGACTAATTTTCATACAGTCTCGCCGACTCGATTGATGGCCCGCGGGCATTTTATCTTGATATGATGTCTGATAGCTCTGGGAATATTCTGAAAAGTCTCCATGCCAAGACGTTAGAGATGCCTTCATTGTGGCAATTGAAGCTGAAAGCCCCTAGTGCTTCCCTGTCACAACAATCTGGGATATTATTTTTGATGAACAAGAATCTCATCCAAAATGGCCAATTGTTTCATTGGTTTTTGCATGACAGGATCGAGATCCCGGTGGTCTATCGGCCCTAAACTATCAGGGCGATATGCGACGTGGGCGGTGGGTCAAATCAAAATTTTGATTCCAAACCGATTCAGTGTTGGTTTTCCAAGAAGATCCTCCTGAGGCTGGGTGATCGCATTAACCACGCTGTTTCGACAAGAGCTTGGATCCAGGCTTCAGGCTTGGTCCGTCTAGTCACAGTCGTGATCTATCTAGTGTTGAACCAGGTCTTGGGCAGCAACTGCCTGGGGTCCTCGGCTACATCTGAAATATCTGTGAGGGGTCCAAACGTCAGATCTATTTCATCGGATTTTAAATTTGAGTTACGGGCATGTGCTTCGAAGCGCTCCTGATATTCGACTGAACCGAGGCCTTGTGTTTCCGATGTAATGGCTACGTCGGCTATATTCCCGCTATAGCCTTTTCAGCGAGGTGTCGTTAAATGGTCTCATGTACAATAGTCCGCTAATAGCTCACTATAGCCCTGCTATAGCTGATTTGAAGGTATGTCGCTATTTGACATAGCTCGCTATTTAAAACACCTACATCGGCATGGATCTGGTCGTCAAACGATATCTTTGTCGCTCCTTCATGACCACACAGTGGAACCTGCATGGGCCACAAATGTCGGTGTTAAAACCGGTGGATCTCAGGTAGGGTGCACGATGGTAACATGATAAAACGGGGACATGATACTATGATAGTTTATCCAGGTTCGGGCCCTTTCTTAGAGGTAGAACCCTACGACATGCTTGTATTGTGTTGATTTTAGATGCATACAAAGTATGGGATGATCTACCTCGAGATCGTATGAATGGGTTCTAGTCTAGAAACCTTGCCTCTAGAGACTAAACCCCTTGGCTTATATAGGCACCGGGGGTATCTAGGGTTACAAGTATGTCGGCTACAACTAGGAATAACATGTCGATCATTCAAATATGTCTTGAAGTGTACGCCAAGTCTTGGAGGATTCAATGTTGAGTACGCGGAGGACCAGGGCATGCATGGCCCATTCTTCAGTTCTCGGGGTATTGTCGGCCCAGCCCAATAAAAGCGGATCAACGTGGTGTACACCCCCTAATCTAGGACACCTTCACTTAGTATGATACATCTTCACATTACACATAGTCCATTGATTACACGTCTCATTACCTTAGGTTAATCGTGTGCGTCTCTTACTCTCTCCTTAACTCCAACCCTAGCAGCATGGCTGACCTTGCCCGCTTCCTCTGCCTATAGGTTGTCTTCCGCTATTCAACGAAAAATGGACGGGCACACCACCAACACTTCCTTATCCCAACTCTATGCCTTGGGTTCGGCAACAACAACAAGCAAAATGAGGATAACATGTACGGGAGCGACTAAGATGAGAGAGCAAAGGAGAGATATTGTAGGAACAACTAGAGCGACAATTTGATATTGTCTCTCTTCCTCTACTTCACCATTGTCCATGTTGTGGTCATCGAGCCCGGTGCAAGAGGAGGATGTTTGGGTTGGTTCCGATGGCGATGCCATCAGATGAGCGGGACTTAGGTCGTCATCCCATGGAGCACATGTACAACATAAATGTGGTTCATGGTGTAGCCTCAAATATGCATCGACAGACGTTCAACAAGTTAGCACCCATCCCCAACGCTAAACTCTCATGGGCACCGCCAGGAGCAGCCCCCTTTTCTTGACTTGGTAAGGCTTCTCATCAACGCATAAGGTGTTGGACTCAGAGTGTATGGTTTCACATGATGGATGACGTGTTATGTTTCTTCGCTCATTGCAACGTACATGCATGTTTCTTAATAATAGAAAATACATGTGGAAGTAGAGGAAATCTAAATTTTGAAACAATAGAAATAGGCAAGTGTGAAAGAAATATAAGCACAATCAGGTATAACAAAAATTGTGAAGGGTTTGCAGAAAAATAGGCTCTGACATTTGATGAAGCCCGCTACAGTTGCCCTCACGGAGGGCAATACTGACAATGAGTGTAAAGAAACCTTCAACATTCTGTTTTTTGCGGGTAACTATTACAATTTCAAACGAAGCAAATTTTAGAACACAACAACTGGAGTGATCCTTGGGATTGAATCCAATAGGATTTTTACTATGGAGTTTTTTTTACTATTTTTCATTTCTACTTCCTCCTTTCCTAAATATAAGTCTTTTAAGAAATGTATATATATTTATTTTAGAGTGTAGATTTCATCCATTTTACTCTGTATGTAGTGGAATTTCTTAAAAGACTTATATTTAGGAACGAAGGGAGTAGTATCCACTCAAACTTTTTTGAAATCCTATAGTACGGAGATGAGCATCGGGAGGGCACCCCTTGCACCCATAGGCATTTGCACCCACTTTTCAAAAAATACATTTTAATCACGTTTTAAAATGTCTAAAAATTCAAAAAAAATCACACATACATGTTTGCAAATGTGTGTATCCGGCACAAAGTTCTATGAAAAAATGCCATTGTTTGTCTCCACAAAAAAGACAAATTACAATGCTTCTAAATAACGTTTCACGGCACAAATTTGTTGTCTTTTTGCACTGGCCACAAAACAAGTTATCTTTTCGTTATAAACTTTATGCACACATAAAACATGAGACCACCTGCGCAACCTTTTTCAGACTTTTTTAGCATTTAAAAATGTGTTTTTCAAAGTGGGTTCATATGTACAATGGTTCATCCATGCACTTCCCAATGATCATCACACTTCAATACTATATTTTTTTCTATTTCCACTAAATATGCTTCCAGCCTTCCATTGCATCCAGAAATACAAGTCTGTAATCGCTCTGGGATTACTCCAGTTATTGTGTCCCAAAATTTGCTGGAACAAAAGATTCAATCGATTGAATCAACCGACCAACATAGGAAAATCCTAAGGGTTCTAATCATAAAAAAATTCTATGAAAATCCTTTGAATCAAAGAAGCCCTAAATTTGATTCCAAGACACAGCACCGCACACTGGAGCTTTCAAGCTTCCTAAGGCACACTGGAGTAGATGGCAAAAGTAGCAGCATAATTCACATAAACGTATGAACAAATGAAACAGATACACATGCAAGCACGCAATTTACGATCTGAAGTTAATAGAGCGCCAAAATAACATCTCAATACAAGTGCAAGCACATCCAGCAACAAGGTCCCGACACAACGAAACAGTCTATCCATGTCCCTAGCTTAACAAGGAACAGTTAAACAAGCTTCAGCCTCTTTTACGTACATTGCATTGGAAAACAGTCCATCTCCTCCCATCAAAAGCAAGAGTGCTACACTGACAAGGCTTTTCTCTCTTCTCAAGGTGAATCTTCCATGGAAGCACCAAACCTGCAGAGGAGATCAAAATTCAGTACAGCATACATCAAAGAATGAGCTTCAATACTTCCTCCGATTCATACAACTTGTCACTGAAAGTTCTAAAGCAACGGCAAGTAATATGGATCAGAGGGAGTATTAAATTATGCGCAAGGAGAAACTGCAATCAAATTTATGTACAAAGATGAGCATAATACAGACTCAAGCTGAATTACCTAGACTACAACTGTGCTAACAATGTTTAGCTACAGCAGATCGTCACATGAAACAGTCATCAAACAAACAAAAAAGATAAGCACATATTAAATCCAATTATCAACAATCCCTATTGGCTATGAACATCTTTCTCCATCCTTAATAAATGTGTCCCTAAAGTTGAATAAGCATATGTGATTCCACACCATTTCCTGACCTAGGATGATCTAGGTTTCTCCATAAAAATTATTTCAGCACCACATACACCAGCATCCACAAGGGAATAACTAAACACACAAAGACAAGCAAAATCAGGACAAATGGGCACATGTGCCACAATCTATGACAGAATCATGAGGAAACATCACTAATGTGAGTGATCCATAGGGGTGAGCTCAACACATATAGTACCTACAACTAAGGCCTTCATAATTGCTGTTAGACAGAACACAGGTATCAAAAGAAAAGATTATAGATTAATTACAGCTTGGGGTTATGACAAACTCGAATACCATTTGGATGCATCCAAAGGCACACAACAATAATCAAATATGCAAAACATAGCACCTATTAAATGCATATGCATACAACACCTCCAGGAGTACATAATAATGTAATTTTGTGATAACAACACAAAGATTTGCTCTTAACAAACACTACAAAAGAAGAGTTCTTCGGCATTTAGATTTTCTTGTACCTTCTATATTTCAACAAATTAATACTGCCAAATAAGAAATCAAATTTCTGACTTTACTCCAAGAATAGTCGAACTTAAATGACTTGAGAAAACGATATACTACTACTTGAACTACAAGTATAAATGATCATAATAAAAGGCCAAAGGAATCCACGCTGCCTGCTTCCTGCTTTACACAAATGCATCTAACAATTTTCCTCAATGACTACGTGTACAACCATCCAACGTGTCATCATTCAACAGAATTTTCGGCAATTATTATTACTACACATTAAACTTACATTAATGAATTTTGGTTCATGGTGAAGCATTTTTTATGTCAGACCGCTCCCACAGACCATCCATTTGATAAAGATTCGATGGGTTTATTATACAAGTTAGCCTTTTGAGTCATGGTATGTCATAGGTAATTCATGACTGCATATTTCAGTTATAGATATTGTGCGGTTGTATATCACATGTTTCAGTTACAGAGACAGAGAGCATGCATCTAATATTCTAGCATGCGTCTAAATATACACTATTTCAGTTATGGATACACAAGATCTCATCAGCTAAACATTGGGCAGAACACTAGAACTAGGATCAGGCAAGCAAGCACGAGACTAAATTGAAAATATGATCAAACTATAAACATCACCGCAAATATTACAGATCAAGATACGATTCGTCGAACTAAAAAGCATGAACAATATAACAGTGCATTATCACAACTAGCCAGACTTTCTAGAACTGCTACTTACCAGAAAGGTTTTTCTACTGCTGGGGGTTCTGTCCAGGCTGCTGTGGACCAGGCGGCGGTGGCGGCATGCCATGCCTGGGTGGTTGTCCAAACTGCGGTGGTGGCATCGGCCTCATCCCTGGCGGTGGTGGCATGCCTGGCATCCCCGGCCTCCCTGGTGGTGGCCCCATCGGTGGCGGTCCCCTCATGAACTGCTGCGGCGGGCCCCCAGGGTATGGGGCAGGCGGGGGACCCGGTGGGCGCTGAAACTGCATCTGCATCGGTGGCGGGCCACCAGGTCGCATGGGCGGCATACCCATCGGTGGCGGGCGGACGACCTGTGGGTATGCCACCGGCGGCGCCGAGAGGTTCGGCATTGGGGGACGCGAGATCTGAGGCTGCATCATGCCAGGAGCCGGACCGCCTACGCCCCGAACAGGGCCAGAGAGACCGGGCTGCGCCTGGAGCAACGGGCCGGTGGCCACCCCACGGCCGACAGCGCGACCGACGCCAGTGCCGGAAAGGGCGCCACCGCCAGCGGAGGCCTTGGCCCGGGACTCGTCGGGCGGGGGCGGGCCCTCAACGGTCATGGAGACGACCTCCTCGCCACGGAGAAGGAGCAGGCCGAGCGTCCTCCGCTCCTCGCGCTCGCCTGTGGTCTTGGAAGATTTTGAGGGCGGGAGCTTGCGGAACTCCTCGCAGTCGCCGAGGACGAGGTTCATGTGGCGATCGAAGGCCATGAACTTCCCCACGAGTTGGCGGCCGTCCTGGATCGTCACGCGCATCCGGTAGTTGACGAACTGGAGCATCTTCGACCCCTTGGGGTTCGACATGGTGGCTGGTGCGCCGGCGGCGGCGGCGCGCAGCTAGGTTAGGGTTTCGGCGGCGAGGAAGAAGCGGAGAGGAGAGGGGGGGTTTCGTGGGGGTTTGAGTTGGGTCGAAGGGAGCGAACCGGGTAGGATAGACGGTGTCGCAGCTATAATAATGGTCGGTTCGTGACGGACTCGGCACGGGCCTGGGCCTTCCAAATGGGCTTGGGCATGGTTCAAACTTCGCAAAAACAACTTCTCTACGACTTATTTAATCTTGCTCTCCTAGCAAGACTCAAAAAGTTTCTCAAAAAGAAAAGCAAGACTCAAAAAAGGTTCTCAAAAGAAAAGAAAAAAGACTCAAAAAAAAGCAAGACAGGCGTGGAGTATCCTTCAGGATCCATTATAACTAGAAGGGTTATGCGCGTTTTGCTGCGCTTATACCTGGTAATGGGTCGGGCCGGGCCGGGTTTCGGGTCGGGCTTGACCAAGCCCGAAGATGAAAACCTAGGCCCGGGCCCGGCCCGGCCCAGTCGTCGGGCCTTAAAACAGGCCCAAGCCGGGCCCGAATGCATAAAAGCCCGCGGGGCCTCGGGCCTCGTGCTGGACCCTTTCAGTAAAACGCAATTATGACGGGCCCGGACCCGGCCTGGCCAACGGGCTCAAAATCTACGCCCGAGCCCGTCCCGTGGACAAGGTCGGGCCGGGCTGGGTCGGCCGGGCCGGGCTTTCTATGCCCAGGTATAGCTGATTTTTGTGCACAATCTATCTTGAAATATAAGGTGTATTAGTTTTTTGAAAAGTCAATCCTTTTAAAAAATATATAATTTGATTCCAATTGGTTTAAAGAATTGTTGACCCAGTTAAAATCATGAACGAAATACAATCTTTAATTTTTCAATGAAATAAGAAAGCATAGTGAATCAAAATAATTAAGTGAGAGATTGTTGATCCGGTCAAAATTTGTGACCCAATTTCCAATTGAAGACCACAATTTAATGAGAGGCTTCCAATTTTAGCGGGTTTAGTGATAAAATATATTGGACGTGTGCTACAAATCATTTGGCTCATAACTAAGTTATCAGCCACCTTAACTACCATGAGATCAAGGCCTACAGCCATTGGATTTGTCAACCGTGTCCTCACCAGATCTGGTCCTCACGCAAAAAGCTCCCACGCAAACACAACTTCCTTGTCCTGCTGCTTCGTCCTTCTCGTTCGTCAGAGCAGCGTCGCCGTTGCTGGTGAACAACCCCTTGCAGCACCCCGAGTGGCTTCTCATCCAGCATTGCCATCCTTCTAGGCAGTCGTGTCCGCTTTAACGCAGCTCCGCCATTTCGTGGCAGCAGCATCTTCGTGGCCTCACTTGTTATATGTAGCTCTGTCGTCGTTCGTCATTGCAGCATCGTGTGCTTCAACGCAGCGGCGCCATCGATCATGACAGCAGCTGGTCACACCTCCTGTTGGCTGCTGCAATGCAGCTCCGCCGTCTCGTGGCAGCAGCTCCCTCGTCGCAGCAAGTGATGCAATGCAGAGCTCCGTTACCGGCCATGACAACAGCTTGTTGCCTCGGCTGCTGCAACGCAGCAACGCTATCGGTGTGGCAGCAAAAACGTCATGGCATTTGTATGCTCGGTGCAACTCTACCGTCGGCCATGGCAGCAGCTTCAATGCAGTGTGGCCGCCCCGGATTGTTGTTCCCTCCATGCGGCAGGAGCAGCGTCAAGGCACGACGGCGACATAGTTACAGGCAGATGCGGCGTAGCACGGGAAACGCCTCGTTGCTTCCGACGGCGGCTCACAATGAGCCCTCGGTGCTTCCGATGATGGCTTGTAGCACGAGAGACTCCCCAATCATGTTGCGTTGCAGCAGCAACGGAGGGACGGGGTGGCAAAGGAGCTGCCAGAGTGTAATCGTGGAGAAGAAACTCATCTACCCAAATCCATTAGAGAGAGAGAGAGGTAGAGGACAAAGAGGTCAACGTAGTGGCAAGAAAATGTGTGGTTGTGCCGCTGTTTGGAGATAAGAGGATAAGGGGCTGGTGGGACCCATAGGACGCGTGTTGGGCGGTGGCACGACTGATCAGTCGGTTGATTTTAACACTTTTCCTTATAATTGAGGGCAAGAATACTCAAAGCCTCATACTTTCCCAACACTAATTCTTTGAGTGATGAAATAGGGTCTAGGCCATCCCAAAATTGGAGGGCAATCTAAAAGGGCAAAGATATCCTCAAACAAGGAATTGTAGGAAGGATTGGCAATGGTCAAATGACAAATATTTGGAGTGACAACTAGATACCCAGAGAAGCTTCGTGTCGGAACCCCGATCCTAAGTCATAAGAATCCAGACTGTAACATATCACATCACTTTGCAGCCTCACGCATGGTAAGCTCCACGGCTACAGCCTTACCTTAGCCGGGACCATTTGCGTCTTTTGGCTCACGTATGTGAACATGTCGCTCGCAATCAAACGACAGAGAACCCAGGCCGACATGACTAGTCATAGAACCCAAGTGGCACATCCATACGGAAACATGCATATGTAACCCAGCAATGCAGGTGTCGGCCTCAAGCGTGTGTAGACGAGTCATAGCAAGCTACAAGGACTCCATTACGCCGTGGGACATGAATGTCATCACTGCATGTAGACGAGTCGTAGCAGGCTACAGGGACTCCATTACACTACGAGACATTTCACTGAAGGGACAGACATAGCAGCAAAGAAGGATACATGCCGGACAATCAATGTGTCCGGAGCAGTAGCAAGCTACCAAGGCTCGACGGAAGCACAAAGAGGCAGTTTCCCGTAAAGAGTATTACTAAAGGCACATGACTAGGTGTCGGATCCCATACATACCATTGCATGTCACACGTACGCACAACATGCCCGATATGCATAGATACAACTATGGCATCACAACATAACCATACATCAACACAACTTTTATTTAATACGCTCAGAGGAGCCTTGCATAATATGTTCTTACAGGTAGGGGTCACATAACCCGACACTCAAGTCATACAAGCAAGTTCATACAAACCAAGCGGAAGCATAAAGCTGTCTGAGTACAGACAGTTGAAAGGGTAAAAGGGCACATGGCCTGACTATCTACAACCCGCCACAGGGCATAAGGTCGTAGCTAGGAAACCAGCTATTTAGCGTCGTCGGCGTTAAGATAGAACCCACCTGATGGGTCCTGAGTCTCATCTAGAACATTTATTAAGAAAACGTGAGTACAAACGTACTCAACAAGTCTTTAAAACAGACCTAGACTATTCATGCTCAAATAGCAACAAGGGGAGTGGTGGAGTTTTTGCAGCAGTGCCAGCTTTGACTCGTGGCTAATTTATACTACACAAATTTAACTCTTTGTTAGAATTTTAGATATCGCACACGAGTCCACTAACTCCACATCAATACACCACCATGGATTCACTTCCGACTCCTACGAGAGTGCCATCCACGGTACTCACACTTGTCTTGATATTTTTATGAGTATCCATTAAATTGTCTATGAACAGCATAAGTTCTCCAAGTAGTCCATATCCGAGGACGCGGCTATTCGAATAGTTTCTTACCCTGCAGGGGTGTACTTCTTCACACACGCTCTCGCCACTTATGGCTGTGTGCTCATAAAACCATGCACCTCGGCAACCTTCAAGCGGAAGCCCAGTGAGGGAGTCGGCCACGACCGTCAATCACATAAGACCTCTAGTCCAGGCTATCACCTATTTGAGACTGAACCCGCACGGAAGTCCGGCCAAAGTTTCCGCTATGGCCCCAAACGACGTGCGTAGGGTTCCCAAGCCCACCATTCGGGTGACCCTTGGTACACCGTGCCACTGCCTATCGCGTCGTAACCCACCCCTAGGGTCAGCATTACGCACGGCCTCCAGCATACTATAAACACCAGAAACTACTTGCAACTCTTAGACCAAGGACTAAGCGATTGATAAGTCGAGCGGGGTCATATTTCAGGGCTCAGCATGTGGTAGTAACTAGTCTTGGATCACAAACACGGAACTCAGTTCCTAAGAACGGTCCCAATGAGACAACTCGCTATGTACTCCTACATAGCCTCTCATTGCTACCTTTACCAGATCGGGTTCATCATAAGCTTATCACATCAAAACAACTTTGTTTCACTCCAGTTCATCACCCAGATGAATCATACCTGACACAACTCTAAACATAGCAAGCATAGCAGGCAAGGTAAGCAAAGCACATCATGGCACAAGCATCTACCAGGTATGCTAGGTTGCAAGGTTTAGCTATTTACTGTGACAATGACAGGTCATGCAAAGGAATGGGTTCATCTATCGTGTATGACAGACAAGTGAATGTTTCCCCTAATGCAATAAACAAGAGCAGGAGCGAGAGAATGGGATGTTATCGGAATGATCAAAGGGGTTGCTTGCCTTGCTGGGAAGCGGGAAGGTTGTCTCCTTCGTGGGAATACTCGGAGGTATCCTCGGAAGCAGGGCCTACCGCAATGCAGATAAATAACAATCAATACATGGCAAGTGCAACAATATGATGCATGATCATGACATGGCAGCATGTATGGATGAGCTAATGCAACTACTGTCCAAGTTAAATGAAGTGATTTTGAATATAGGTTCAAAATCATTCTCCATTTCATATTTCATATGTTAACCTATTAGTAAATGTCAATGTTCATCTACTTAGGTTACTCTAACATGCATGATAATAGCACCATTGGATTCATTGGATTTTTCTGATAAATTTTCATATATACATTATTTCAATCTGAGTTATAGATTAATTTCTATGATTTTTCTAAGTTTTAAATAGTTTCTGGAATTAATTTAATTTAGAAAATTCATTATTGCATCAGCATGACATCATCATGACGTCAGCTAGTCAAGAGACCGTTGACAGGTCAAACCTGACCAGTGGGGTCCACTGGTTAGTGACCCAGCTGCTAACAGAGTTAACTAACTAACTAATTGCTAATTAGCTTAGTATAGGGCCCACTGCCCGTCCCCACTTCCCAGCGACCCAGGGGGTCAAATCCCCGTGGTTAACTGTGGCAAGACCCGCCAGCATTGAGCCGCCAGTGGCTCCAGAGACGGTGGAGGGGTCGAGTTCCCTCCTTCGGTGACCAAAAGGACGACGGAGGGCACCAAACGGGCCTATGCTCATGCGCGCGGCCATCCCGACACCTCTCAGAGGCTGAGATGGCCGGGATCGACGCCGACGACGAGCTCGACGACTGCCGGAGCTCGGGCAAGCACGAGCTCGACGAACCAGGGCACCTCATGGCCGGGGCTTAGCACCTACGGGCTCTGCGCAACCCCACGAGCTCGATGGTGGCCACGGATAGACCAGCTGGTCATCGGAGCGACGCCGGCGACGAGCTCGTGTGGCGGGGCAATTGGGAGCCGACCAACCAGGGCCTACAAAGGGGGAAATGGCCGGGGAAGAGAGGGTAAAGGGCTGGGAGCTCACAACGGGCTCGAAGCCGACGAAAGCTTGCTCAGGGAGGGCTCGGAGGCGACGAATCGCCGGCGGCGAAGCTCAGGTCTGAGGAGGAAGATGAGCTCGAGGGCGACGCTCCAGGGCTCCTGGCGATGCGTGGCTCGGCGTAGAGGACGGGGACGATGAGGCGGAGCCTCTAGCGGTCTCAAGGGGGCACGGGAGCGGTTGCAGCTACGGCGGCGAGCTAGCGGGGCCGTCGGCCATGGCGGAGCAGAGGAGGGGAAGGAAGCAGTGGGGAGAATGGGCCAGAGAGAGCTAGATGGGGATGGTAGCATGTCCTCATCCGCTCGCCAGCATGGCGGGGGAGGCAGGCACGCAGGAGGCTGCATGGCAGCTCCGGCGTGCGCGCGGCGGGCACGCGCTCGTCCTCCTGACCGCCAGGAGGACGACAACGGTGCTGGGCCAGCTGGGCCGGCCCAGGTGCTTCCTCCTTTTCTTTTTTTTAACATTTCTAGTTTCTGTTTTATTTTTTTGACATTTGTTTTATTTATTTTTAGGCACAAATGCTAGGTATAAAATATCCCAAATATTTTATAGAACTTAGTTTGAATATTTCAAACTTCTATAAAAAGTTTCAGAATATTTTGAAATCTGAAATAATTATAATGCTTTATTTGGTATTTTCAGCAGCTTTAATATTTATTTTTGAATTGCTATAAATGTTCAAATATTTAAAATGACCCCTTGTATAATCATGTCTACATTTATGAGACATAGGGATCATTTTAGATGGGCATTTTGGATTTGTTGGTTTTTCACAATCATTAAGTTGGTTTGATTCAAATGAAGTGTTTGGGGTTTCTTTTAGTCCCCATTTCAAGTTGATGCAAAAAGTGAAATATGATGCACACACATGCTTTCCTAAGAAGCTAGCTAGGGATGTGACAACTCACCCCCCCTCAAAAGAATCTCATCTCGAGATTTGGAAGTCGTCGAGAAGAGCGCGGGGTACTCTCACTACTAGGAAAAGGCCTACTAGTGGCACACCTGTTTTGGCTACTAATGGCACACTACAGGTGCGCCACTAGCATCACGCCACTAGTAATTAATACTAATGGCGCACCCCTGGTGCGCCATTAGTATACCAAATACTAATGGCGCACCAGGGAGTGCGCCATTAGTATATCACACGGTGCGCCATTAGTATGCCTCCCAGGGGGCCATATTTACCTTGTGCTGTGGCTTACTAATGGCGCACTTGTGGATGATGCGCCACTAGTGTGCTTACTGCAGTGCGCCACTAAAGTGCAGAGTGGTGCGCCACTAGTATGAATATTAGGGATTATTTTCTTTCTTTTCTGATATTTGCACAGGTTACAAAACATATTACTGCACAGAATATAGACAGCACAACATATAAACAACAGATTTATCGAATACAATAGAAGATTAGTCTCCGAATACAATTCATCATATTAGTCTCCGAATTTAAAATACCGAACAAAGTTAGAACACTACAAGTCTCGAGACCGCGACTAGCGAGTTTGTCTTCACATTACAAGTCGATATCGATCATCTAAACTACCATCACATATAAGAGAGTTGCGGTCATCACGATGAGCATCATCGCGATGAAACTGGTCTTCATCCGGTTCCTCCAACGCTCCCTCCTCTCTCCCGCTAGATAGCGCGCGTATCTAGCTTCCGCCTCCGCCCTAGTGGTGTACCCTTTGTAACTGTTACCGCTGAAACGGTGAACCTGTCTCCGACACTCCTCCCAGTCATTGTAGACTCCGGGAACCTTACCCTTGTACACGACATACGACGGCATCTCTATGCACTAGCCAAACAAAATGTTAGTAGCAATTCACAGACAATACATAAGCAATATATAAGTATGCAACAAAAGGATCGGAAGAGAAAAGCAACACATTAATAGCACGATTCATGGTCCTACTAATAAATAGCATCGATTACATATAAGTTGAACGACTGTCCAAACCAAAGAGACATACAAGTTCATTAAAGTTTAATATTACAACATGAGCCAATCGACATTTCAGAACTACATAGCATCACTACTTTCGACTCGACTCAGGGACCGGAGCATGGATGAAGCCGCCGTCTTTCGTGATGGTCATGAAATCGCAGGCGTTGTCAGCCTGCATTTGTAGCGTTGTTTCTATCTCATTGTTGGACGGTTGATATCTGAGGGAGAACTGCCCCGAGGTACGAAGGACATGTTTATGGATGATTTCCGCAAACTCCGACTGGATGCGATAGAATTCTTGTCTGATGTCCGCGTCCTGGATTGCCGACAAGCGTGTGGCCCAATCTTTGAGATTATTTGGTAGCAGAAGGTGATGCTGGGCCCGTACGATCGCCTGCATATGATGAAGGGCGTAGTAGGCATCCTTCTGACTGCCAGGCGGCTGCTTGACGCAGGGGAACATCGTATTGTGGGTGAACACATGCTTGCCGTACCTACGAATTGTCCTGCTGAAGGTGCCTCCAGATCTGGCGTAGCCGGGGAGAACATCATCAAGAACTTTCGTGATATTTGTGTAGTCTTTCTTCGACTGACGGTCCGAGTCGAAATACGTGGCCATGGAATATTTCGGGCTTAAGAGGATGAGTGTGCAATGTGTGTCACTGCACAAAACACGGAATGTTAGAAAAAAAAGAACGATCGAAATCTAAGAAATCATATGTTACGGGGCGGTGAGGGGATGACTTACTCGGGAAAGTAAGGCACGAGGAAGTTATCCTTATCTGGGTTTGCCAGAATGACGCCTTCGAGGTGTGAACTTGCGACTTGCCGGTCCCTAGGGCTGCCCAAGATCTTGGCACGCATGTAGAAGGGGTCGACTATCACGATGTCCGGGGTCTTGTCTCTAATGATCCGCATCTCCATACTCAGCGAAAATAGCCGAACGAAGGTGTAGTGCAGCGGATGAAGGTTAAACATAGCGAAGATGTCATCAAACCGCAGGACAATCGTACCCCCGATGGTGCTATCCACAAAGCCCTTGCCCTCTGGCACCTTGGCCACGAAAACCAGGTATGCCACTTCATTCTCGGAGAGACGCCGCTTCTCCAAAGAAAGAACACGGTCATGCAGACTCCGCATAGCACCGGTTGCAGCATTGAGCAGATTAGTCGGTAGCATCGGCCTACCCGCCACATGCACCCTCCTCGAGATATCCTTAGGTGAAGGTGGCCCGTCTTGAGCACGGATCGTACTCAGTGCCGACTGGCTCGCACCACCCTTGTTATTCTTTCTTTTTCGTCCCTTCTTCTTCTGCTGTAATGGGATCAAGTTCTGCTCACAGACCGCCTTCTTGAGTGTGTTGGGGCTGATAATATTTCGCACCTCGGCTATCTGAGGCTCGGTGAAGGCGGCAACTGGAGGCGTCTCCTGAGAACTGAACACCAGACGACGCCTGTTGCAATTGGGTTTCTCCGCGGTACCAGCTACATCGCGGTCGTCTTTTGCAGGGTTGGGTTCTTGAGAAGGAGGCCCGAAGAATTCGTCACCGTACCCATATTCGGCAAAGTACTTATCGACGTTGGTAAATGTACCGTCGTCGTCGTCGTCGTCCGGATCCTGTGCCATATGCATGTCCGGATCCCGTGCCATATGCATGTCCGGCATGTCCGGTAGCGTTGCGGTGTTCTTGCCATGGCTTGGCGCCGACACGACTGGCGGTGTTGTCTTTGGGGTGGTGTCCCCCGCCCCCAAACGAATCTGGCTCTTCGGCCAAAGCAGGGGCCAGCTTACACAGGCGCTGAGGGTCATCACATCATCTTCGTCGACGGGTCGAATCGGAGGTAACAAGTCGTCGCAGCCTGGCAGCACCCGAACCAGTTCAACCCTATACACGGTGGGTGGCATCGGATTACCGTGGAACACGGGGTTACCCGGTTGAACGATTCTGCCCTTGGCGACATTGATCAACTCGCCGCCCACGACGTGCAGGAGAGTGCATGGAACGTCGGCGGCGCCCTGCGAAAACATGTAGGGCGTCAGGGATGCCCAGTCAAAGGCAAGGAGATGAAGTCATCGGCCGAGAGGCTTAGTTACCGTGATGGCGTCGAGCTCGGCTAATGTCGAGACACCACCAACGGCGGGCGTGCAACTGACGCAGGGGACGCTTGCTGCCGAGGTGCCGGCCGGCGTACACCCGGGTGCATTAAGCTCCAATGCCCGTGCCGGCGCCGAAGACACCAATACCGCCTCCGCCAGAGACACCAATGGCGCCGCGTGCGCGTTGTGCGAGTTGCTGGCCGTGAAGCTGGGAACCGGGGGCGGCCCCTGTTGGCCGCCCCAATCCACCCCCGCAGCCCCTCAAGCAAGGTAGGCATAATGGCGGTGATCGCCGTTCCTAGTTGTTGTTGCACTTGCTCTTGGACCATCTCCGGAATCCGCGCCACTTGTGCCTTGAGTTCTTGAACCTCGCTCGCCTGGCTTTCCGAGCTGGTCTTTCTCTCCTTTCGCACACCAGCGTTATAGTATGATGACCATTTTGTGGACAAGCCTTTGCCGGCCACACGACCAGCTGACGACGGCTTACTGAACTTATCCTTGTTTTTCATTACGTTCAACGCCCTATTTAAATTGTTGTCCCAAGGGGAGCTCTGAGACGACCCCGCGCTACTGCTTTCAGTCTCCTGCGGAAGGAATGTGAACCATTTAGAAATTTGGCTTCATTAATTAGAATGCAACCATATGGAGCTAATTACGCGGAGGTGTATTCCTTACCAGAACACGCTCAAGCGCCTTGGTCTTCGCATCCGTGGTAAGCTCCTTTGTTACCGGGTCCATCTTGTACCGGGCCCTGACATAGTTCCTGGTCTGCTTGTCACGGTATTTCTCGAAGCGGGGCGGTAGGCCTTGCTCGGCACGCTCCGCGTCCTCCTTGTCCCATATAGGTTCCGCCACTCTGTAACCGCCGGGACCGAGTTGGTGGACCCCTAAGTTCAAGTCCCACATATCTTTCCCCCACTGACTTGATTCCACGGTTGCGCTGCTCTCGCACTTGATCTTGAACTCCTTGTAGTCATCTTCGCTGATGGAAGGATTTTTCGCCTTGATCTTCTCATAACTATCACCTTTGTCAATCATTTTCTTCACCACGCTTCTCCAAGTAGACAGGGCCGTGCTCATCTTCGTGAGGGCGGCACTGTTCACTTTATTCCCTGAGAGGCGTGTGTTTGCGACGTCACCGGGGAACTTGTATCGTTCGTGCAGCTTCGTGAAGAGGAGGCTGCGCAAATTCCCTCGGTCATGATGCCTTAGGTTCTCGGTGTTGATCGAGACGGTGCTCCGAAGAATGCACCCGAGCTGAACCGAGTACCCCTTGACTAATTGTTTGGGCGCCGTTGGATACCCCTCGGAGGACACTTCAGTAAATTCCTCCTTGACGGCGTCGAGCACGTTTGGGCGCCGGTCCTTCCGTTGCCTCTTCGGTTGGCTGCCATCTGTGCGTGTGCTGCCATCATCAGTGGTGGCATCCTCGGCGGCACCATCAGTGGTGTCATCCCCGATGCCACTAGGGGTTGTGTAGTCGGGATGGGTGTCTTCCGCGGCGTCCTCATAGCGGTGAGGTTCTTCCTCCATCTCCTGGGACAGCTCCCGGAATGCCTTGCCCGAACCGCCGGCCTCATTGTTATGGGCCATGTTTCGGTCTAAATAGGAAAAAAGTTTAGTTTGGTGCATCATTTGCTTCCATATCGTTGGTGTTGAAAAGCCTAGCACATGATGTGTTTGATATTCGGCATCTCACGTGCTGACAGGAGTACATATCTTGACTAGAAGTCTAGAACCATTACCAAACCAAACATATCTTGTACAGTATATTAGGCATATCATTTTGAAGCGGAAGCAGATGCATCTGAACTTGAACATAGTTAGAGAACATGTCTTAGTGGCAGTTCTATGTAAGGTAACTACTCCCTTTGTACCGAAATACTTGTAGTTGGGGGAACTTGTACTAGTTTCCTCCAGCTACAAGTGTTTTAGTTATAGAGGTGGTAGATGTGGTTCAGTAGAGGCATCTACTCATCTGATAATGATCACCATCTATATGCAAATATACTCCAGGAAGAACAGAAACTAATCAGTAACCTGTTGACAATAAGATGCCACTGGTCAAACAGATCATCAACTTAGGGGCTTGTAAGACATGTATCTCCATCTCATTCCCGGGGGCAGCACTATATACTTTCCCATGTTTTATTTTATCAAGCACATATATTGTAATTAATCTATATCCAGTTGCAAACAGAACTGGATCCGATTCCAGCCATTCATATGTCTCTCACCTTGCTAGTCAGTGTGGCAGCAACACAGTGATAGTAATGGCTGGCATCCAACATAAGTACATGGAACAAGATGGAAAACTCACAGTTGCAGTAGTGCATGCATGTTCCGAAAGAAGCACCTCCGCATGCAAAGATGCACTTAAAACAAGGTTACAACTTACACATCACTATATTCTCTAGCCACTCCTTATGGAACGCTAGCTAGTCCAAACAACAAGTTCCAGTCGCTTAGGGGTCATGGTTCGACGAAAATCGAAATGGAGTCAACTTTCAAGCAGCCGGCCCATGCATTAGTTGCAAGTACCCCATATGTCCTATTTTTAGCAAAGTCAAGCTAAAATTCACGGAAAATTTCAGCATGATCTTTGCTGAAAATAGGACATATGGAGTACCCGAATTTGCCGGAACGGAAGTTAATCGACATTCCGGCAAACTCAAGGGCCTCCGGGGTACCTAAATTCAGTATAACCACGCATAGCAAGCATAAACACGCATAGCAAGCATCATGTCCACAACATTAGTCCATTTAACCAGGCATCAGACCATAACATAAGCATGCATCAGACCATAACATAAGCATGCATCAGACGACATAACCATGCATCATATCTAATATCTCACTGGTGCACAAATTTGAATCATGATGATACCTCAGGTCGGCCTAGAGGGTTCCAAATTTTCAGTCAACCTGCAACAAAAGAACACAACATAGATTAGCAAATGTATATGAACAAAAGAACCAGGGGAGGGAAGGACTACAAAAAGAAAGATCAGGCAGTAGCAAGGCGATGTTTATGGTTTACTATCATGGTTTTAGTTATATAGTTATAAGAAAGATCAGGCAGGTTGGCAAGATAATAACATCTCTTAGCTGACTTTTTTTTATCTCAATGCTGCTCTTATTCTGGGGCAGACATGTATCTGGAAAAAAATTATTCATTCTTCGCGCATTGTTGCCATCGATTTCAACTCCTACACATTTGATTTATTTTGTCTGTTGTGTAAGTTATTATGTACACTGCAGTGACTGAACTGTTGTGTGTTTGTTCATGCCGCTCTCAGATTCCAGTTAAGTGTTGCGTTGTGTGCTACATATTTTTCCAGGCAGAAACATCTATTTCCTTCAATGAAAATTAAGTGTTGTTGCTCTTGTGTATACAAGGATAAGTACCAGCATTGCTGTATTAGGGTGAGTGGTAGCAGACATCTTGTTGATGGGCGAAATGTACTAGTATTTGCATTGTGCGGTTCAAAATGCCTGCATCGTTAATATGGTTTTATATATATCTCACAGCAGAACTATGGTTCTATAACTGTTTCATACAGGAAATATTCCCAAATTCGAATTAAATCGGTGAAACTCCAAGCAAAATTGTGGTCATATACACTGTATGTTAACTGATACTATAACTGAAGCCAGTCATGGAAGGTATTCAGATGTTCGAAGGGTACTATGCAAGTTGACACACTGGAACAATTAAGCTGCTCGACATAGGAACCGCACACCACACCCATCTCTAGTAAAGAAACTGAAACGAAACTGAAATCGGAAAGTTTTTGACGACAAGCCACTACAAGAGAACCAGTTTTTGACGACAGTGTATGGGGTTGTTAAAATTTAGATTGTGGTTGTTAAAAGAACCATGGAGAAGAGAAGAGAACACATACGGTGACTGCAGCGCACGGTGAAAAGCGACGGCGACGGACGGCGACGGGGAAGAGACGGACGGCGCGGAGACCCCACGCGCGGCGACGGACGGCGATGGGGAAGAGACGGACGGTGCGGCGACAGGGAAGAGATGGATGGGGTGGCAGTTTCCGGTGGGTGGGGGCGGCGTAGGAGGGGGGAATCGGCGGCGGTGGAGGGGGGAATCGACAGAAGAGGAGGGGGGAAGCCGTCGATCTGGTTGATGCCGCCTAAGAGAAGCCCTCTCGATCCCAGGGGTGAAGCGAAGCAGACCGAAGATAGCAATGGCGCACCTCCCAGGGGTGCGCCATAAGTATATCGATAGCAATGGCGCACCACTGAGGGGTGCGCCATAAGTATATAGATAGCAATGGCGCACCACTGAGGGGTGGGCCATAAGTATATCGATAGCAATGGCGCACCACTGAGGGGTGCGCCATAAGTAACTTTTTTTTAGTTGCGTCTAATAATTTTTTATTTGTTATTTGAAAAAAATTATGAATATGAAAAAATATCATCAAATTTGTTATTTGAAAATATTTGAAAAAAATCATAAAAATTGGTATACCAATGGCCGGCGCACCTCCTAGGGGTGCACCTTCAATATTTTTTTTGGATTTTTAGTTGCATTCATTTGTGAATTGATAAAACATTTATGAATATGAAAACATTTATGAATACAATCGAGAAATGAAGGCTACAATTTAAATACAATCGATCTTAGCTAGCTATTTGTTCACAATCTTCTTGCCCTTATTTTTCGCAAATGGAGTTCTTCTTTTGAAGGGACGTCCTTTAGGTAGGGTGGTCCTGCTTCTTCTTGTGGTGTATGCTGGTACTTCATCGTTGTCGTCATGTTCCATCTTCGGGTCGCCGTACTTGTCGAAGTCTTGCTCATTGGCGACTCCATCCATTCCGATGATTTTCCTTTTGCCTCTCCTCATGACAACACGACTGGGCTTTGACGGGTCGGTAATGAAGAAGCATTAGTCCACTTGGGAAGCCAGTACCCATGGCTCATTTTTCGTAGTGGCGTTTGCGCCCGCGGTCTTGGATTTGGCTTCGGGTATAACCATGGTGGTGAAATACCGGTCTTCTTTTAGGACGCTCTTGGCCCATCTGACACGGAACATCGGGACCTTCTTTCCAGCGTAGCTCAGCTCCTAGATCTCCTCGATCCTTCCATAGTATCTGTCCTTGTCGTTACCGGTGTAGGATTCCATCGTTACCCTGGAGTTCTGATAACCATCGCTCTTCATGTCCTTTCCCTCAGTGTAGAATGTGTAGCCGTTGATACGTACGCCTCATACGTCATCAGGTTGTGCTCGGCGCCCTGTGACAAGGCGAACATGAGTTGTTCTTCCACGGAAGAATCCTCATGTAAAGGGTACGATAGAAGCTTATTCTTGAACCAACGCGTGAAACATGAGTTGTGCTCTTTGATTATATATCCGTCCGTCCTCTGTTGGCCTCGGTCATTGTACGTCTTCTCAATAAAGGTTTTGTGCTCTACCACCCAAGGATCGACCACGTCTATGTGTTGTAGCGCGACTAGGTTTGCTCTTTCAAAGTCGGCGAGTCGACCCTCGAGGTCGACATGCATTTCGCGGCGACCCTCACGGTGACCCCATCCAGCGAGCCTGCTGAGGTGCCTGTTGATGGGCAGACCAACGGGGTTCTCGATGCCTAGATAATTCGTGCAGTAGGAGATGCACTCTTCGGTCAGAAAGCCCCTGGCTATGCTTCCCTCTGGACGGGACATGTTGCGAACGTATCCTTTGATGACACCATTCATCTTTTCGAACAGCATCATGCTGTGCAGGATCGGCCCGAGTTGGATGATATCCTCCACGATATGGACCAACAGATGCACCATAACGTCGAAGAATGCGGGCGGGAAGTACATCTCAAGCTCGCATAGTATCACCACGATCTCTTCCTGTAGCCTTCTGAGTTGCCTCACGCCAACCGACTTCCAAGAGATGACGTCGAAAAAGTTGCATAGGCCAAATAGCGTTTCACGGACGTGCGCGTCCATGATCCCACGGATTGCAACTGGAAGTATCTGCGTCATCAGCACGTGACAGTCGTGAGACTTCATCCCGCTGAACTTCTGCTTCACTGAGTCTAGGTATCTGCTTATCTTCCCCGCGTAACCGTAAGGAAGTTTTACTCCTATGAGGCAGGTGAAAAACTGATCGATCTCCTCCTGACTTAGAGTGAAGCACGCGGGAGGGAAATCATGTCCGGTCTTCTTGGCCTGTTTGCCTTTGCGATGACTTTCCATGTCCTGCTTCGCCTCATCATCATCATCATCATCATTATTAGCGTGAATCTCCTCCCTGATGCCCATTGATTTCAAGTCTACCCTTGCTTTCGGCCCATCTTTGGTCCTCTCTGGCATGTTGAGCAGGGTACCAAGCAGACTCTCGCACACGTTCTTCGTGATATGCATGACATCAAGGCTGTGAGGCACACAGAGGATCTTCCAGTACGACAAGTCCCAGAAAACAGACCTCGTTTTCCATACCTTCAGCAGCGGCTCTAGCGCCTTTTGCTTCTTTCCCGGCTCCGGCGCCTTTCCCGGCGGTGGGCACTCTTTCCAATTTTTCAACAACTTATCTATTTCCTCGCCGCTCCTCGTACGCGGGCGTCTTCGGGGTTCGGTTTCACCATTGAACAGATCCTTGCATTTTCTCCATGAGTCATCATCGTGAAGCCACCTTCGATGTCCCATGAACACGGTTTTCGAAGACCCGGGATCTCTATCTAGCTGGCGATACGTTGTGTCATCCATGCACCTGACGCATCCAGAAAATCCGTGGACCACCTGCCCCACGACATATCCGTAAGCGAGATAGTCGTGCACCGTCGTCAGCAGTGCGGCTCTCATAGGGAAATATTCTTTCTCTACGGCGTCCCACGTATTGGTTGTCGTTTTCCACAGCGTGTCTAGCTCCTCTTTCAGCAGCCCTAGATACAGATTGATGTCGTTCCCTAGTTGTTTTGGCCCTTCAATTAGCATACTCGTGTGAATGTACTTCCTCTTCATGCACAACCAGGGGGAAGGTTGTACATCCACACAAACACAGGCCAGGTGCTATGTGTGCTTCTCTGGCTGCCAAACGGATTGACTCCATCGGTGCTCACGCCTAGCACGATGTTCCCTGGATCGTTCCCAAATTCTGGGTGTTCAAAGTTCAACGCTTGCCACTGGCTCGCATCCTTAGGGTGACTCAGCATCTTCTCCTTTTTATTTATCTCCGGATCATTTGCGTCATCTTCTCGCTTCTTCTCCTCCCTATCCGCATGCCAACACAGGAGCTTTGCTACCTTAGGGTTCGCAAAATACCGCTGCAGACGAGGAGTGATTGAAAAGTACCACACCACTTTTCGAGGAGCTTTCTTCCTCTTCTTGTATCGAGTGACGCCGCACACCGGACATATGGTAGACTCCGCGTGCTCGTCCCGATAAATGATGCAATTGTTCATGCACACATGGTATTTCACGTGCGATAAATCCAGAGGACACACGATTTTCTTCGCCTCCTCGAAACTTGTCGGGCACTTGTTCCCCTTGGGAAGACGTTCGTGCCAGAATGGCATGTTCTCGTCGAAGCATGCGTCGGTCATTTTGTGTTTTACCTTCATCTCCAGAGCCATGAGCGTTACTTTCATCTCTAGGCGGGTATCCTCGGGCCTGCATCCTTCATACAATGGAGTAACCGCGTCTATCTCCAGTTGATCCAGCTTGGCTTTCTCTCGGGCGGCAGCTCTTGCGTTATCCGTCTGCTTGAGAAGCAGCTCTTGAATATGAGTGTCCTGCACCTAGCCCATCGATGGTCCATCATCGTCTGCTCCGGCATCTTCATCTTCATGATCATGCCCTTTGTCTGCTCCGGCATCTTCCTCATCATCATGTCCGACATCTTCTACATGATGACTGTGTACTGCATCTACTTCGTGATTATGTCCTGGAGATTCTTCGTCTTCTCGCCCGCCCTCGCCACGGTTGTCTTGCTCATGCCCTTCCTCATTTCTTGCCCGGCCCCCATGGACGACTTCATAATCATCTTCATCACCTTGCCACCGATAGCCATCCATGAAACCACGCAAGAGCAGGTGGTCCCGCACCTGTATGGAATCCGGGTCCATAAGGCTCCTCAGCTTGCATCTTTGACACGGACATCTTATCTCCGTCTTGTTCTTTTGAAGCATCTCGGCCTTCGTGGAGCTCAAAAACCTATTCACGATGCCTTCGGTCATCGTGCGGACCATGGTCACCTGCGGGGTAGAGCAAAACAATATTTTAGAACCAAGAAAAAATTTGGCATGACTTTGCCTAAAAATAGGACCAAAAAGAATGCATAGTGCCAAATTCTCGCCGAAACGGAAATGAATCAACATTTTAGCAAAATATTGGCAACTATCGCATTTCAAATACCGGTACCTGCAAACACAAACATATATGCAACACCACAAACATATGCAACACCACAAACATACATAGATCTAGCTAGGCCATAAAAAGTGCATGTGCACGTTGTTGGAGGGAGAAAAAAGTAGATCTACAACATAAAGAAAGCTTTCCCCTTACTTACCTATCAAAAAAAGGTAATTTAACCACTTAATTTGGATGAATCTATGGTGCAAATGAGGTGAGGAGGAGGAGGCAGCCGAGACAAGCTTGGAGGAGGAGGTGGAGAGAATGAAGTGGGGAAAGTGAGTGTGGTAGGTGGCTGTCCAAAATATCTAGCTGGTCCCAGGTTACTAATGGCGGTGCGCAATTACTAGTTTTGCAAAAAAAAAATGTTAGTAGTGGCGGACCTTGCGTGTGGTGCGCCATTACTAGTTTGAACTAGTAATGGCGCACTATACACTGGTGCGCCATTACTAGTTATGAAAAAAAGTAAAAAAAATTTGTTAATAGTGGCGCACCGTGTGTGTGGTGCGCCATTACTAGTTATAACTAGTAATGGCGCACTGTGCCCTGGTGCGCCATTACTAGTTTTGGAAAAAAAAGATTGTTAGTAGTGTCGCACCGTGGGTGTGGTGCGCCATTAGTGTCTATCACACTAATGGCGCACCAACACATGGTGCCACTGCTATATAGTAGTGGCGCACCACATGTGTAGTGCGCCATTAATGTCCATATTATCTATAGCCCTTTTCCTAGTAGTGTCTAGTCGAAGACGATCCTCTCTTTCCCATGTGGCCTCCTTCTCAGAATGGTGTGACCACTAAACCTTGAGAAACTTGATGTTCTGACGCCGAGTGGTACACTCAACTTGATCAAGAATACGAACAGGGTATTCTCGATATGTAAGGTTAACTTGGAGATCAAGTGCTTCGTGGTCTACTTCACGGACAGGGTCCGAGAAGCAACGCTTGAGTTGCGAGACGTGGAAGACATCATGAACCTTGGAAAGATGCGGTGGAAGTTCCAATTGGTAGGCAACTTCTCCTCGTTTAGCAAGAATGCGAAAAGGTCCAATGTAACGAGGAGCCAACTTGCCCTTGATACTGAATCGGTGGGTACCCTTCAGAGGTGTAACCCGAAGATAAGCCTTCTCGTCAACTTCATAGGTCACAACCTTATGATGATGATCATATTGGCTCTTTTGTCGAGATTGGGCTGTTTTCAACTTTTCACGAATAATGCGAACTTGCTCCTCTGCATCCTGGATCATATCCGGGCCAAAGAGTTGTCTCTCTCCGCTTTCTGACCAGTTAAGAGGTGTTTGACACCTTCGTCCATAGAGAACTTCAAAAGGGGCTTTCCCCAAGCTTGATTGATAACTATGGTTATAAGCAAATTCGGCAAATGGAAGACATTTCTCCCAGTTCATACCAAAGGATATAACACAAGCTCGGAGCATGTCTTTGAGGATTTCATTGACTCGCTCAACTTGACCACTTGATTGCGGGTGGAAAGCAGTGCTAAAGGATAGATGAGTCCCCATAGCAGTTTGGAAACTTTCCCAAAATCGGGAAGTAAAGATACTTCCACAGTTTGAGTTAATCTCCAATGGAACACCATGAAGAGAAACTATTCAAGAAACATATAACTCCGCTAGCTGGCTAGCAGTTATACTCTCCCGAACAGGAAGAAAATGAGCCACTTTGGAAAGGCGGTCTATGACCACAAAGATAGCATTATTCCCTCTCTTGGTCTTGGGAAATCCGGTAATGAAATCCATACTGACCTTATCCCATTTCCATTCAGGAATAGCTAAAGGTTGAAGGGTGCCAGCAGTCCTTTGATGTTCTTCCTTAACGCGACGACAAACGTCACAATTAGCAACGAACTGGGCAATTTCTCTCTTCATCCTAGTCCACCAGGACCTCTGGCGTAGGTCCTGATACATCTTGGTACTACCCGGATGAATGGTGATAGGAGAATCATGAGCCTCCTTAAGGATCAGCTGTTGAACATGTTGGTTCTTGGGAACCACCAAACGGTTCTAGAAGAACACCACACCTTGTTCATCAATAGAGAAATCCTTAGAGATACCGCTAACAAGGTTCTCTTTGATCCGGGAAATACCCTTATCATGCTTTTGGCCATCTACTATTTGATCCCTAAGAGTATGTTTCGCCACCAGGTTGGAAAGGAATCCTTGAGGAACAATGTGGAGGTTCAACTTCCAAAATTCCTCATAGAGAAGTGGTTGACCTTGTTGTAACATTAGGTTGTTACAATAAGACTTACGACTTAGTGCATCAACCATGACATTGGCTTTCCTCGGGGTGTAAGTTATCCCTAAGTCGTAATCTATAATCAACTCAACCCACCGTCTTTGCCTGAGATTCAAATCCGGCTGGGTGAAAATATATTTCAGACTTTGGTGATCAGTGTAAAATTCGCAACGATTACCCAGAAGATAATGTTGCCAAGTTTTCAGTGCATGGACTATAGCTGCAAGCTCAAGATCATGTATTGGATAATTATCCTCATGTGGACACAACTATCGAGATGCGTATGCAATCACATGATGATCTTGCATGAGAATGCAACCTAATCCTTGTCGCGAGGTGTCGCAATAGATAACAAAGTCCTTAGAGAAGTCTGGTGGCACCAGAACAGGAGCGGAGGTCAGGCGTCTTTTCAACTCCTGAAAACTGTGCTCGCATTGTGGAGTCCACTCAAACTTTTTATCTTTCTTGAGGAGTTCAGTCAGAGGTTTCGCAACCTTGGAGAAATTCTCTACAAAGCGGCAACAATGGCTCGCTAAGCCAAGGAAACTCCGAACTTGCTTAACCAATTCAGGTTGAGTCCAATCAAGGACGGCCTGAACTCTCTCGGGATTGACAGCAATACCTTTACCAGAGATTACTTGGCCTAGGTAGGTCACTTCTGGCAACCAAAATTCACACTTGGAGAATTTGGCGTACATACGATGCTCTCGAAGTTTCGTCAATCCCAGCCTTAGATGCTCGGCATGTTCCTGTTCGTTCTTCGAGTAGATGAGTATATCGTTAAGGTAAACCACGACGAATTTATCCAAATACTCCATGAAGATCGAATTCATCAAGCGAGAGAAGGTGGCTGGGGCATTGGTTAAACCGAATGATATGACGGTGTACTCGTATTGGCCATAACGAGTAACAAAAGTCGTTTTTGGAATGTCCCCATTTCTAATTCTGATTTGATGGTATCCCAACCTCATATCCATTTTGGAAAAGATAGAGGATCCAACGAGTTGATCATACAGATCGTTGATCCTGGGGAGCGGATACTTGTTCTTTATGGTGACCAGATTCACTGGCCGATAATCCACAACCATCCGATCTGATCCATCCTTCTTCTTAATGAAGAGAATGGGACAAGCCCAAGGAGAAGAACTAGGACGGATGAAACCTTTCTTCAAAGCTTCATCGAGTTGATTTTTAAGTTCAGCTAGTTCTAAGGGTGCCATCTTATAGGGTCTTCTGGCTATTGGGACAGTCCCTGGGATGAGCTCTATCACAAACTCAACATCTCTGACAGGTGGAATTCCTGGCAGTTCTTTTGGAAAGACATCCGGAAAGTCTCGAACTACCGGAATATCTTCTAATTCTGGAAGAGGGCTAGCATTGAGAGAATAGAGTTGGCGCTTGGCCACTCGAGTAGAGACATTAACTATCTCACCCAAGGGATGTGTAAGTTGAACATTCCTAGTATGAGTATCAATCTTAGCATAGTGAGCTTTCATCCAGTCCATGCCCAAGATGATATTGATGTCCTAAGACTTGAGGGCTATCAAAGATGGTAGGAAGACTAGCCTATCCACAAGAATCTCATTGTCATGGCTTACTCTAGAAGTTTTCCATTTTGAACCAGGAGTCTGAACTACTAAAGGAGTAGGCATATCACAAAAAGACATGTTATGAAACTATGCATAACTTTCTGAGATGCCCCAGTATCAAATAGAACAGATGCTGGATGACTATTGATAAGGAGCATACCTAGGATAACATAAGGATCCTCAAGGGCTTCTTCAGCAGAAACATAGTTCACTCGACCACGAGAAGGAGCTAGCTTCACATAGAAGGCTTTTCCCGGCTTCCCACGTCCAGCCGGCTTAGCATTGTTCTAAGGACACTCACGGGAGTAGTGTCCTGGTTCCCACATTTGTAGCAGACAACGGTGGCACGGGGGGCAGCATTGGTAGGAGGACCCCCAAATGTCCTGGCTGGAGGGTTGGGCTGAGCTGGGCGAGGCGCCTAGAAGGATGGCCTTGCGGTGGACCTTGGCGGCAGAGCTGCGTTGGGCACCCACACCCGGCGTTGTTGGAGCCCGAGCCAGATGTAGGGCTCAAGTCATGGTTGTGCTTCCTAGTTGCCTCGTAGTCAGTTTGTCCAGTTTCGGCATTGATAGCCTTGTTGACGAGAGCCTGGAAGGTTGTGCACTCATGCAGGCACAAATCTCGATGGAGCTCAGGACTAAGTCCCTTGCGAAACCTAGCATGTTTCTTGGCATCAGTTGACACTTCCTCCAGAGCATAACGAGCAAGATTGCTGAACTCACGACTATAGGCATCCACTGTCATTCTGCCATGGGTGAAAGCACAAAACTCCTCTCTCTTGCAATCCATCAGCCCTTTTGGGATGTGATGGGTACGGAATGCCTCATTGAAATCTGCCCAAGTTGGTGCGGGGCCTGCGGGACGCATAGCTTCATTATTTTTCCACCACATATTGGTGGGTCCTTCCAGAAAGTATGCAACAAAGGTCACCTTGTTGGCCTTAGATACATTGGCAACTCGGATTTTTCGGGACATGCTGGTCAGCCAGTCATCCGCATCGAGCGGGTCGACCGAATGATGAAACTTAGGTGGGCACAGCTTGCGAAGTCACTGAGAGACACACCATCATTGCGATCATTGTGGGGAGCATGCATTGTGTTCTCCTCAGTACGTTCCAACAGCCTGTTGGTCTCCCTTTTGTTCCGTTCAGCTTCAAGCATCACTTCTTCCAAAGAGGGCGCCTGTGGCAGGTTCTCTTGCCTTGGCTGGCTTCCCTCGCCCTGCTCGGGGACAGGCATGGGGTTATTCCTAGTTGCCACCATCCTGGGAAAACAAAACCACATCTTAGACATAGAGGACATCAACTCTAAGACATGAGATAAGGAATGTACTGGACAACATGGCATGCAGGGGTAAACACCCGATCAACATGGTAATAACAACTTCCATATGAACACCATGATTCATACACACCATGACAAAGTTCAGTACAAGCCCAAGCTGAAATACAAACTGTTGGGGAACGTTGCATGGGAAACAAAAATATTCCTACGCACACGCAGATCTATCCATGGTGATGAGCATCTACGAGAGGGAGAGTGGATCTACGTACCCTTGTAGATCGCTAAGCGGGAAGTGTTAAGAAACACGGTTAGTGTAGTCGAACGTCTTCACGATCCAAATCGCCGTACATCCCACGATCCAATCATGATCTGTCCCGCGATCCAATCACAATCCGTCCCGCGAACTTGATCACGATCCGTCACACGAACTTGATCACGATCTTCCGATCTAGCGCCAAACGAACGACACCTCCGCATTCAGCACACGTACAGCTTGATGACGATCTCCGCCATCTTGATCCAGTAAGAAGGAGCAGAGAGGAAGAAGAGTTCTCCAGCAGCGTGACGGCGCTCCAGCGATGGTGGTGGAGCTATTTTGGCAGGGCTTCGCCTAAGCGCTGCAGAAAACCGATCTAGAGGAGAAACTATGCACTGGAGGAACGGGCAACACGTGGCTGAAAATTCTATGCAAAAACCCTAAAACCTCCATTATATATAAGAGGAAGAGAGGAGGAGGCTTGGCCCAAGGGCCAAGCCTCTAGGAGTCGGCTGAACCAGGTGGGAGAGGTGGAATCCACCTCCAATCCTAGTAGGACTAGGATTCACCCTATTTTTGCCTTTTTCCACTTTTTCTCTTTGGGTTTTTTCTCCCTAGCCGCATGGGCTTTATGTGGGACTTCCACCAGCCCACTAAGGGCTGGTATTCACTCTCCTGCAGCCCATGTTGCCTCTTGCGTCGAAATACCCCTCCCGATGGTCTCCCGATACACTATCGACACTCCCAGTACACTACCGATGAGCCTGAAACTTTTCCGGCGACCAAAATAGGACTTCCTATATATCAATCTTTACCTCCAGACCATTCCGGAGCTCCTCATGACATCTGGGATCTCATCCGGGACTCCAAAAAACCTTCGGTCACCACCATACATAACTCTATACTACCGAAACGTCACCAAACCTTAAGTGTGCAGACCCTGCGGGTTCGAGAACTATGTAGACATGACCGAGAAACCTCTAAGGTAAATAACCAATAGCGGGACCTGGATTCCCAAATTGATTCCTACATATTCTATGAAGATCTTTATCGGTCGAACCTCTATGTCAAGGATTCAGTTAATCCCGTATGATGTTCCCTTTGTTCTTCGGTATGTTACTTGCCCGAGATTCGATCGTCGGTATCTCCATACCTAGTTCAACCTTGTTACTGGCAAGTATCTTTACTCATTCCATAATACAAGATCCTGTAACTAACACTTAGTCACATTGCTTGCAAGGCTTATTGTGATGTTGTATTACCGAGTGGGCCCTAAGATACCTCTCCGTCACACGGAGTAACTGTTGGAAATATGCCCTAGAGGCAATAATAAATTAGTTATTATCATATTTCCTTGTTCATGATAATCGTTTATTATCCATGCTATAATTGTATTGATCGGAGACTTAGATGCATGTGTGGATACATAGACAAAACCATGTCCCTAGTATGCCTCTAATAGACTAGCTCATTGATCAAAGATGGTTAAGGTTTCCTAGCCATTTACATGATATGTTATTTGATAACGGGATCACATCATTAGGAGAATGATGGGATGGACAAGACCCAAACTACAAACGTAGCATATGATCGTGTCAGTTTATTGCTACTGTTTTCTGCTTGTCAAGTATATGTTCCTATGACCATGAGATCATGCAACTCACGGACATCGGAGGAGTGCCTTGTGTGTATCAAACGTCGCAACGTAACTGGGTGACTATAAAGGTGCTCTACAGGTATCTCCGAGGGTGTCTGTTGAGTTGGCATGGATCAAGACTGGGATTTGTTACTCCGTGTGACGGAGAGGTATCTCAGGGCCCACTCGATAATACAACATCACAACAAAGCCTTACAAGCAATGTGACTAAAGTGTTAGCCACGGTATCTTGTATTACGGAATGAGTAAAGAGACTTGCCGGTAACGAGGTTGAACTAGGTATGGAGATACCGATGATCGAATCTCGGGCAAGTAACATACCGAAGAACAAAGGGAACGTTATATGGGATTAACTGAATCCTTGACATAGAGGTTCGACCGATAAAGATCTTCGTAGAATATGTAGTAACCAATATGGTCATCTAGGGCCCTCTATTGGTTATTGACCGTAGAGGTGTCTCGGTCATGTCTACATAGTTCTCGAACCCGGAGGGTCTGCACACTTAAGGTTTGGTGACGTTTCGATAGTATAGAGTTATGTATGGTGGTAACCGAAGGTTGTTCGGAGTCCCAGATGAGATCCCAAACGTCACGAGGAGCTCCGTAATGGTCCAAAGGTAAATATTCATATATAGGAAGTCCTATTTTGGTCGCTGGAAAAGTTTCGGGCTCATTGATAGTGTACCGGGATTGGCAGTGCTGTACCGGGAGACCTTCGGGAGGGGTATTTCGACCCAAGAGGCTTCATGGGCTGTGGGAGAGTGAATATCAGCCCTTAGTGGGCTGGTGGAAACTCCCACACAAGGCCCATGTGGCTGGAGAAGAAAACCCAACAGGAAAAGGTGGAAAAAGGAAAAAAAAGGGACGAATCCTAGTCCTACGAGGATTGGAGGAAAGTCCTCCAATCCTAATAGGTTCGGCCGACCCTATGGGGCCTTGGCCCTTGCGCTAGCCCTCCTTATCCCTCCCTCCTATATATATTGGTGGACTTGGGTGATTTGCACCTGATTTTACGGCCACGTGCTACCCGTTCCACTGATGCTCCTCTAGATCGGATTTCCGGAGTGCTTAGGCGAAGCCCTGCCGGAATTGCTCCACCACCATCGCCGGAACGCCATCACGCTGCCCTGGAACTCTTCTTCCTCTCCACTTCCTCTTGCTGGATCAAGACGGTGGAGATCGTCATCAAGCTGCATGTGTGCTGAACGCGAAGGTGTCGTCCGTTCGGCGCTAGATCGGAAGGACCGTGATCAAGATTGGGAGACGGATCGTGATGAGTTCGCGGGACGGATCGTGATGAGTTCCCGGGACGGATCGTGATGAGTTCGCGGGACGGATCGTGATGAGTTCGCGGGACGGATCCTGATGAGTTCGCGGGACGGATCGTGATGAGTTCGCGGGACGGAACGTGATGAGTTCGCGGGACGGATCCTGATGAGTTCGCGGGACGGATCGTGATGAGTTCGCGGGACGGAACGTGATGAGTTCGCGGGACGGATCGTGATGAGTTTGCGGGACGGATCGTGATGAGTTCGCGGGACGGATCGTGATGAGTTCGCGGGACGGGTCGTGATAAAGATCGCGAGACGGATCGTGATGTGTTCACGGGACGGATCGTGATTGGATCGCGGGACGGATCGTGATGAGATCGCGGGACACTCGGCGATTTGGATCGCGAAGACGTTCGACTACACCAACCGCATTTCTTAATGCTTCCCACTTAGCGATCTACAAGGGTATGTAGATCCACTCTCCCTCTCGTATATGCTCATCACCATGGATAGATCTTGCGTGTGCGTAGGAATTTTTTTGTTTCCCATGCAACGTTCCCCAACAGTGGCATCATGAGCTAGGTGTATGTGTAAATGAGATCTCGAGTAGAACACAAAAGGTTTGTGGGCGTTGATGCTTAGATTGCTTCCTCCCTTGGTTGGATTTTGGTTCAGCGGTATTGTGAGATGAAGCGGCCCGGACCAACATTACTCGTACGCTTACGAGAGACCGGTTCCCTCGACCACAACTTGTTGCATAGATGGCTTGCGGGTGTCAGTTTCTCTCACTTTAGTTGGATCGGATTCGACAAAGGCGGTCCTTGAGAAGGTTGAAAAGAAACTAGTGTATCACCGTTGTGGTTTTTGCATAGATGAAAATTGTTCTTGCTAGATACCCGTAGCAGCCACATAAAACATGCAACAACAATTAGAGGACGTCTAACTTGTTTTTGCAGGGTATGTTGTGATGTGATATGGCCAATTACATGATGTGATATATGTGATGTATGAGATGATCATGTGATGTATAGATTATCACGACTTGCATGTCGATGAGTACGGCAACCGGTAGGAGCCATAGGGTTGTCTTTAATTATTGTATGACCTGCGTGTCAATCATTAAGCGCTATATAATGCTTTACTTTATCACTAAACGATAGCAATAGTAGTAGAAGCATGTGATTTGCATGTGATGTTAATCCTATTATGCACCTTGTTTTGCTTAGGACGATGGTAGCATTATAAGGTGATCCCTCACTTAATTTCAAGATAAATTGCATTCTCCCCGAGTGTGCACTGTTGCGAAAGTTCTTCGTGTCGAGACACCACGTGATGATCGGGTGTGATAGACTCTACGTTCACATAGAACGGGTGCAAGCCAGTGTTGCACATGCAGAACACTCGGGTTAAACTTGACGAGCCTAGCATGTACAGACATGGACTCAGAACACAAGAGACCGAAAGGTCGAACATGAGTCATATAGTAGATATGATCAACATGATGATGTTCACCATTGTAACCACCTCAACTCACGTGATGATCGGACTTGAGTTGGTGAATTTGGATCATGTATCACTCGAATGACCGGAGGGATGTAAATTTGAGTGGGAGTACTTAAGTAATATGATTAATTGAACTCATTATCATGAACATAGTCAGTAGTGTCTTTGCAAATTATGTTGTAGATTACTTGCTCGCGCTGTAGCTCCCTTGAATTTTTATATGTTCCTAGAGAAATAGAGTTGAAAGATGATGGTAGCAATATTGCGGACTGGCTCCGTGATCTGAGGATTGTCCTCGTTGCTGCACAGAAGGCTTATGTCCTTAATGCACCGCTCGGTGCGCCAACCCCTCTAGCGTCGTCTGTAGATGTTGTGAACATCTGACAAGCACGTTCTGATGACTACTTGATAGTTGAGTGCGTCATGCATTATGGCTTAGAACTGAGGCTCCGAAACGTTTTTGAACATCACGGAACATATGAGATGTTCTACGAGCTGAAATTAGGATCTCAGGCTCGTGCCCGTGTTGCGAGATATGAGATCTCCAACAAGATTCTTTGCTTGTAATATGAAAGAGAATAGCTCAATCGTTGAGCATGTGCTCAAATTGTCTGGGTGCTACAATCGCTTGAATCGAGTGGGAGTTGATCTTCCAGATAAGATAGTGATTGATATAGTTCTCCAAGTCACTGTCACTAAGCTACTAGAACTTGGTGATGAACTATAAAACGCCAGGGATAGAAATAATGATCCCTGAGTTGTTCGCGATGTTTGACACCACGAAGGTAGAAGTCAAGAAGGAGCGTCAAGTGTTGATGGTTAGTCAAAACCACTAGTTTCGAGAAGGGCAAGAACAAGGAGGGAAACTTCATGGATAGCAAGTCAGTTGTAGCTCCAGTGAACCAACCCAAAGTCTAACCCAAACCCGAGACTAAGTGCTTCGATTATGAGGAGAACGGTCGCTGAAGCGGAACAACCCTAGATACTTGGTAGATAAGAAGGCTGGCAAAGTCAACGGAAGTATATTTGATATACGTGTTATTGATGTGTACCTTGCTAGTACTCCTAGTAGCACCTGGGTATTGGATACCGGTTCGGTTGCTAAATGTTAGTAACTCAAAGTAAAAACTACAGAATAAACGGATACTAGCTAAGTGTGAGGTGACGATGTGTGTTGGAAATGTTTCCAAGGTTGATGTGATCAACATCGCACGCTCTCTCTACCTTCGTGATTAGTGACAAACCTAAATAAATGTTATTTAGTGTTTTGCGTTGAGCATGAACGTGATTGGATCGTGTTTATTGCAACACGGTTATTCATTTAAGTTAAAGAATAATGGTTATTCTATTTACATGAATAATACCTTCAATGGTCATGCACCCAGTGAGAATGGTTTGTTGGATCTTGATCGTAGTAATACTCATGTTCATAACATTGATGCCAAAAGATACAAAGTTAATAATGATGGTACCACATACTTGTGGCATTGCCGCTAAATGTCATATTGGTATAAAGCGCATGAAGAAACTCCATGTTGATGGACCTTTGGACTCATTCGATTTTTGAATCGGTTGAGACATGCGAACCATGCCTCTTGGGCAAGATGACTAAGGACCCCGTTTTCTGGTTTGATGGTGCGGGCAAGTGATTTATTGGAAATGATACATGTTAATGTATGCAATCCAATGAGTCTTGTAGCATGCAGTGGATATCGTTATTTTCTTACCTTCACTAATGATTTGGGTAGATATAGTGTATGTTTACTTAATGAAACACAAGTCTGAATCGTTTGAAAAGTTCAAGCAAATTCAGAGTGAAGTTTAAGATCATCGTGACAAGAAGATAAAAATATCTGCGATATGATCGTGGAGGTGAATATCTGAGTTACGAGTTTGGCATACAAATTTAGACAATGTGAAAGTTGTTTCACAACACACGCCACCTGGAACACCATAGTGTGATGGTATGTCCGAACGTCATAGTCGTGCTCTATTGGATATGGTGCATGTTATGATGTCTCTTATCGTTTTGCTACTATAATTTTGGGGTTGTGCATTAGAGACAACTACATTCACTTTAAATAGGGCATCATCTAAATCCGTTGAGATGACACCGTGTGAATTATGGTTTGATAGAAACCTAAGCTGTCATTTCTTGATGTTTGGGGCTGCGACGCTTGTGTGGAAAATGTTTTCACCTAATGAGCTCGAACCCAAAGCGGACAAATGCATCTTCGTAGAATACCCTAAGAACAATTGGGTGAACCTTCTATCTCAGATCCAAGCATAAAGTGTTTGTTGCTAAAACGGGTCCTTTCCAGAGAAAAGTTTCTCTCTCAAGAATTGAGTGGGAGGAAGATAGAACTTGATGAGGTTGTTGAACCTTTGTTTCAACCAGAGAGTGGCGCAGCACAGAAAGATGTTTCTGTGGAACCTACGTCAGTTGAAGAGGAAGTAAATGATGATGATCATGAAGCTTCAGATCAAGTTACTATCGAACCTCGTAGGTCAACAATGATGTGTACTGCTCCTGAGCGGTACGACAACCCTGTCTTGGAGGTCATGTTGTTGGAAAATAATGAACCTACGAGCTGTGGAGAAGCAATGATGGGCCCGGATTCCGACAAATGGTTAGAGGCCATGAAATCCGAGAAAGGATCCATGTATGAAAACCAAGTATAGACTTTGGTAGACTTGCTCGTTGGACGGCAGGTCGTTGAGTACAAATGGATGTTTAAAATGAAGACAGACGCGCCTGGTAAATGTCACCATTTGTAAAGCTCTACTTGTTGCAAAGAAGATTACGACAAGTTCAAGGAGTTGACTATGATGAGACTTTCTCACTCGTAGCGATGCTAAAGTCTGTTGGAATTATGTTAGCAGTTGCTGCATTTTTCAATTATCAAATCTGGCAGATGGATGCCAAAACATCGTTTCCTTCCTTAAGGAAAGGTTGTATGAGATACAACGAGAAGGTTTTGTCAGTCCTAAGGATGCTAAAAGGTGTGCAAGCTTCAGTGATTCTTCTATGAACTGAAGCAAGCATCTCGGAGTTGGAATATACACTTTGATGAGGTGATCAAAGTTTTTGAGTCTATACAAAGTTTACGAGAAACTTGTATTTACAATAAGGTGACTGGGAGCACTGTAGAGTTTCTGATAAGCATATGTGGTTGACATATTGTTGATCGGAAATGATATAGAATTTTTGGAAAGCATAAAGGGTTGTTTGAAAAGAGTTTTTCAAAGGAAGACCTGGATAAAGCTACCTAATTGTTGAGCATCAAGATCTATAGAGATAGATCAAGATACTTGATGAGACTTTCAATAAGTACATACCTTGACAAGATTTTGAAAGAGTTCAAAATCGGTCAATCAGAGAAAGAGTTTTCGCCTGATTTGTAAGGTATAAAGTTGAGTAAGACTCAATGCCCAGTGACTACAGAAGATAGAGAAAAGATGAGTGTCATCCCCTATGCTTCAGCCATAGGCTCTATCATGTATGCAATGCTGTGCACAAGACCCGATGTCAGCCTTGCCATAAGTATGGCCGAAAGGTTTCAAAGTGATTCTGGAATAGAGCACTGGACAGCGGTCAAGATTATCCTTAGTAACTAAAAGACTAAGGAGATGTTTCTCGATTATGGAGGTGATAAAG
The DNA here is from genome assembly GCA_022496015.1 of Hordeum marinum. Taxonomy (NCBI): domain Eukaryota; kingdom Viridiplantae; phylum Streptophyta; class Magnoliopsida; order Poales; family Poaceae; genus Hordeum; species Hordeum marinum. Next base: position 255,829,004 of record CM039673.1, read on the forward strand.
AGTTCGTCGTAAGTCACGTCGATGCAAGCTTTAACACCAATCTGCATGACTCGTAGAAGCAATCTGGATACGTACAGTGGAGCAGCGATTTGGAATAGTACCAAGTGGAGTGTGGTAGCAGTGTTTACGGTTTGACATAGAAATTTGCAAAGTACACACGGATCTGAATGTCGCAGACCCGTTGACTATAAGACCTCTCTCACATGCAAAGCATGATCGAGCCCCAGAACTCATTGGGTGTTAGATTCATAACAATGCAAATCACATGGTGATGTGAACTAGAATATTGACTCTAGTGCAAGTGGGAGACTGTTGGAAATATTCCCTAGAGGCAATAATAAATTAGTTATTATCATATTTCCTTGTTCATGATAATCGTTTATTATCCATGCTATAATTGTATTGATCGGAGACTTAGACGCATGTGTGGATACATAGACAAAACCATGTCCCTAGTATGCCTCTAATAGACTAGCTCGTTGATCAAAGATGGTTAAGGTTTCCTAGCCATTGACATGAGATGTCATTTGATAACGGGATCACATCATTAGGAGAATGATGGGATGGACAAGACCCAAACTACAAACGTAGCATATGATCATGTCAGTTTATTGCTACTGTTTTCTGCTTGTCAAGTATATGTTCCTATGACCATGAGATCATGCAACTCACGGACATCGGGGGAGTGCCTTGTGTGTATCAAATGTCGCAACGTAACTGGGTGACTATAAAGGTGCTCTACAGGTATCTCCCAGGGTGTCTGTCGAGTTGGCATGGATCAAGACTGGGATTTGTTACTCTGTGTGACAGAGAGGTATCTCAGGGCCCACTCGGTAATACAACATCACAACAAAGCCTTGCAAGCAATGTGACTAAAGTGTTAGCCACGGGATCTTGTATTACGGAACGAGTAAAGAGACTTGCCGGTAATGAGGTTGAACTAGGTATGGAGATACCGACGATCGAATCTCAGGCAAGTAACATACTGAAGAACAAAGGGAACGTTATACGGGATTAACTGAATCCTTGACATAGAGGTTTGACCGATAAAGATCTTCGTAAAATATGTAGGAACCAATATGGTCATCCGGGGCCCGCTATTGGTTATTGACCATAGAGGTGTCTCGGTCATGTCTACATAGTTCTCGAACCCGCAGGGTCTGCACACTTAAGGTTTGGTGACGTTTCGGTAGTATAGAGTTATGTATGGTGGTGGCCAAAGGTTGTTCGGAGTCCCGGATGAGATCCCGGACGTCACGAGGAGCTCCGGAATGGTCCTGAGGTAAAGATTCATATATAGGAATTCCTATTTTGGTCGCAGGAAAAGTTTTTGGTTCATCGGTAGTGTACCGGGAGTGCCGGTAGTGTACCGGGAGACCTCCGGGAGGGGTATTTCGACCAAGAGGCTTCATGGGCTGTGGGAGAGTGAATATCATCCCTTAGTGGGCTGGTGGAAACTCCCACACAAGGTCCATGTGGATGGAGAAGAAAACCCAATAGGAAAAGGTGGAAAAAGGAAAAAAAAAGGGGACGAATCCTAGTCCTACTAGGATTGGAGGAGAGTCCTCCAATCCTAATAGGTTCGGCCGACCCTATGGGACCTTGGCCTTTTCTCCAGCCCTCCTTATCCCTCCCTCCTATATATTAGTGTACTTGGGTGATTTGCACCTAATTTTACGGCCATGTGCTACCCGTTCCACCGATGCTCCTCTAGATCGGATTTCCGCAGTGCTTAGGCGAAGCCCTGCCGGAATTGCTCCACCACCATCGCCGGAGCGCCGTCACGCTGCCGGTGAACTCTTCTTGCTCTGCACTTCCTCTTGCTGGATCAAGACGGTGGAGATCAACATCAAGCTGCACGTGTGCTGAACGTGGAGGTGTCGTCCGTTCGGCGCTAGATCGGAAGGACCGTGATCAAGATTGCGAGACAGATCGTGATGAGTTCGCGGGACGGATCGTGATGAGTTCGCGGGACGGATTGTGAGCAAGATTGCGAGATGGATCGTGATGAGTTCACGGGACGGATCATGATGATATCACGGGATGCTCGGCGATTTGGATCGCGAAGACGTTCGACTACACCAACCGCGTTTCTTAACGCTTCCCGCTTAGCGATCTACAAGGGTATGTAGATCCACTCTCCCTCTCGTAGATGCTCATCACCATGGATAGATCTTGTGCGTGCGTAGGAATTTTTTTATTTCCCATGCAACATTCCCCAACAGTAACAAATCCCAGTCTTGATCCATGCCAACTCAACAAGGCACTCCTCCGATGTTTGTGAGTTGCATGATCTCATGGTCATAGGAACACATACTTGACATGCAGAAAACTGTAGCAATAAACTGACATGATCATATGCTATGTTTGTAGTTTGGGTCTTGTCCATCACATCATTCTCCTAATGATGTGATCCCATTATCAGATGACATCTCATGTCAATGGCTAGGAAACCTTGACCATCTTTCATCAACGAGCTAGTTCACTAGAGGCATACTAGGGACAGTGTGTTGTCTATTTACCCACACAAATAATGTGTTTCCAATCAATACAATTATAGCATGGATAATAAACGATTATCATGAACAAGGAAATATAATAATAAATACTTTAATCATTGCCTCTAGGGCATATTTCCAACAGTCTCCCACTTGCACTAGAGTCAATAATCTTGTTCACATCACTATGTGATTTACATGGTAATGAATCGAACACCCATGCAGTTCTGGTGTTGATCATGTTTAGCCCTTGGAAGAGGTTTAGTCAAAAGGTCTGCAACATTCAGATCTATGTGCACTTTGCAAATATTTATGTCCTTCTCCTCGATGTAATCGTGGATGGAGTTGAAGCGTCGCTTTATGTGTCTGGTCCTCTTTTAAAACCTTGGTTCCTTGGCCAGAGCAATGGCACCAGTGTTGTCACAGAACAGGTTCATTGGATTCAGTGCACTGGGCACTACTCCAAGATCCGTCATGAACTGCTTCATCCAGACACCTTCCTTTGCCGCCTCCGAGGCTGCGATGTACTCCGCTTCACATGTAGAATCGGCTACCACGCTTTGTTTGGAACTGCACCAGCTTACCGCTCCCCCGTTGAGAATAAATACATATCCGGTTTGCGACTTAGAGTCATCCGGATTAGTGTCAAAGCTTGCATCGACGTAACCCTTTACGACGAGCTCTTCATCACCTCCATAAACGAGAAACATTTCCTTAGTACTTTTTAGGTACTTAAGGATATTCTTGACCACTGCCCAGTGCTCCATTCCAGGATCACTTTGAAACCTGCCGGCCATACTTATGGCAAGGCTGACATCAGGTCTTGTGCACAACATTGCATACATGATAGAGCCTATGGCTGAAGCATAGGGGATGACACTCATGTTTTCTCTATCTTCTACAGTCACCGGGCATTGAGTCTTACTCAACTTCACACCTTGTAACACAGGCAAGAACCCCTTCTTGGACTGATCCATTTTGAACTTCTTCAAAACTTTATCAAGGTATGTGCTCTGTGAAAGTGCTATTAAGCGTCTCGATCTATCTCTATAGATCTTAATGCCTAATATGAAAGCAGCTTCTCCTAGGTCCTTCATTGAAAAACTCTTGTTCAAATATTCCTTCACGCTTTCCAGCATTTCTATATTGTTTCCAATCAGCAATATGTCATCCACATATAATATTAGAAATGCTATAGAGCTCCCACTCACTTTCTTGTAAATACAAGCTTCTCCATAAACTTGTATAAAACCAAACGCTTTGATCACCTCATCAAAGCGCTTATTCCAACTCCGGGATGCTTGCACCAGCCCATAAATGGATCGCTGGAGTTTGCTAACTTTGTCAGCATTCTCAGGATCGACAAAACCTTCTGATTGCATCATATACAACTCTTCCTCAAGGAAACCGTTGAGGAACGCTGTTTTGACATCCATCTGCCAAATTTCATAATCGAAATATACAGCTATTGCTAACATGATTCTGACGGACTTAAGCATCGCTACGGTGAGAAGGTCTCATCGTAGTCAACTCCTTGAACTTGTGAAAAACCCTTTGCCACAAGTCGAGCTTTATAGACGGTGACATTATCGTCTGCGTTTGTCTTCTTCTTAAAGATCCATTTGTTCTGAATGGCCTTTCGCCCTTCAGGTAATACTTCCAAAGTCCATACTTTGTTTCATACATGGATCCCATCTCGGATTTCATGGCCTCTAACCATTTTTCGGAATCCGGGCCCATCACTGATCCTCCATAGCTCGTAGGTTCATTGTTGTCCAACAACATGACCTCCAAGACAGGGTTGCCATACCACTCAGGAGTAGTACTTGGCCTTGTCGACCTACGAGGTTCAATAGTAGCTTGATCTGAAGCTTCATGATCATCATCATTAACTTCCTCTTCTACCATCGTAGGTTCCACAGAAATATCTTTCTGCACAACGCTACTTTCTGGTTGAAGTAAAGGTTCAATAACCTCATCGAGCTCTATTTTCCTCCCACTCAATTCTTTCGAGAGAAACTCTTTCTCAAGAAATGTTCCGTTCTTAGCGACAAACACTTTGCCTTCGGATCTGAGATAGAAGGTATACCCGACTGTCTCTTTCGGGTATCCTATGAAGACGCATTTCTCCGCTTTGGGTTCCAGCTTTTCAGGCTGAAGCTTTTTGACATAAGCATCACATCCCCAAACTTTAAGAAACGACAACTTTGGCCTCTTGCCAAACCACAGTTCATATGGCGTCGTCTCAACGGATTTCGATGGCGCCCTATTTAAAGTGAATGCAGATGTCTCTAATGCATAACCCCAAAATGATACTGGCAAATCAGCCAGAGACATCATAGAACACACCATATCTAATAAGGTTCGATTACAATGTTCGGACACACCATTACGCTGTGGTGTTCCGAGCGGTGTCAACTGTGAAACAATTCCACACTGTCTTAAGTGACTGCAAAACTCATAACTCATATATTCACCTCCTCGATCACATCGCAGGAACTTAATCTTCTTGTTACGATGATTCTCAACTTCACTTTGAAATTGCTTGAACTTTTCAAATGTTTCAGACTTGTGTTTCATTAAGTAAATATACCCATATCTACTTAAGTCATCAGTGAAGGTGACAAAATAACGATATCCACCACGCTTTGTAACATTCAGTGGACCGCACACATCAGTATGTATGATTTCCAATAAGTCACTCGCCCATTCCATTGTTCCAGAGAACGGCATTTTAGACATCTTTCCCGTGAGGCATGGTTCACATGTGTCAAGTGATTCAAAATCAAGTGACTCAAAAAGTCCATCAGCATGGAGCTTCCTCATGCGTTTTACACCAATATGACCTAAACGGCAGTGCCACAAGAAAGTGGTACTATCATTATCAACTTTACATCTTTTGGCATCAATGTTATGAACATGTGTGTCATCACTATCAAGATTCAATATGAATAAACCCCTAACATTTGGTGCATGACCATAAAAGATATTACTCATATAAATAGAACAACCTTTATTCTCTGATTTAAATGAGTAACCGTCTCGCAATAAACAAGATCTAGATATAATGTTCATGCTTAACGCAGGCACTAAATAACAATTATTAAGGTTCATCACTAATCCCGATGGTAATCGAAGAGAGGGCGTGCCGACGGCGATCACATCAACCTTGGAACCATTTCCCACGCGCATCGTCACTTCGTCCTTCGCGAGCCTTTGTTTATTCCGTAGTTCCTGCTTTGAGTTGCAAATGTGAGCAACCGAACCGGTATCAAATACCCAGGCACTACTACGAGGGCTAGTAAGGTACACATCAATAACATGTATATCATATATACCTTGTTTGTCGTTGGTCGCCTTCTTGTCAGCCAGGTACTTGGGGCAGTTCCGCTTCTAGTGATCAGTTCCCTTGCAATGAAAGCACTCAGTTTCTGGCTTGGGTCCATGCTTGGGCTTCTTTACAGGAGTAGCAACTGCTTTGCCATCCTTCTTGGTTTTACCCTTCTTGCCCTTTCCCTTGACCTTGCCATTTTTCTTGAAACTAGTGGTTTTATTGACCATCAAGACTTGATATTCTTTCTGGATTTCAGACTCAGTGACTTTTAGCATCGCAAACAGCTCGGCGACAGAATTGTTCATCCCGTGCATGTTATAGTTCATCACAAAGCTCTTGTAACTAGGCGGCAGTGATTGAAGAACTCTATCAATGATCGCCTCTGGCGGAAGGGCAATTCCCAAATCCGCTAGACGAGTTGAATACCCAGACATTCTGAGTATATGTTCACTGATAGACCCGTTCTCCTCCATCTTGCAAGCATAAAACTTATCGGAGGTTTCATACCTCTCGATCTGGGCAATCTTCTGAAAGATAAACTTCAACTCTTGGAACATCTCATATGCTCCATGACGTTCAAAACGTCTTTGAAGTCCCGTTTCTAAGCCATAAAATATTGCACACTGAACTACCGAGTAATCTCCAGTACGTGCCTCCCAAGCGTTCTTAACGTCTTTGGAGGTCATGTCTTCTGGTTGGTCACCAAGCGGTGCATCAAAGACATATGATTTCTGGGAAGCCGTGAGGATAATCCTCCGATTACGGGCCCAGTCAACAAAGTTACTTCCATCATCTTTCAACTTAGCTTTCTCTAGGAACGCATTAAAATTCAGGGGTGCTACTGCGCGAGCCATTGATCTACAACATAAATATGCAAAGTTCACTTAGACTATTGTTCAAGATAACGAGTTTAGTTAATCAAATTACTAAAGCTCCCACTCAAATTGACATCCCTCAGGTCATCTGAGTGTCACATGATCCAAATCCACCAACTCAAGTCCGATCATCACGTGAGTTGAGGTGGATTCAATGGTGAACATCATTATGTTGATCATATCTACTATATGACTCATGTTCGACCTTTCGGTCTCTTGTGTTCCGAGGGCATGTCTATACATGCTAGGCTCGTCAAGTTTAACCCGAGTGTTCTACACGTGCAACACTTTCTTGCACCCGTTGTATGTGAACGTAGAGTCTATCACACCCGATCATCATGTGGTGTCACAACACGACGAACTTTCACAACGCTGCACACTCGGGGAGAACACAATTTATCTTGAAATTAAGCGAGGGATCACCTTATAATTCTACCGTCGTCCTAACCAAAACAAGGTGCATAAAAGGATTAACATCACATGCAAATCATAAGTGACATGATATGGCCATGAACTTGTGCTTTTGATCTCCATCTAGAAAGCACCGGCATGATCTCCATCGTCACCGGCAAGACACCATGATCTCCATCATCTTGATCTCCATCAACGTGTCGCCATCGGGGTTGTCGCGCCCAACATGCTTCTACTACTACTACTATCGTTTAGCGATAAAGTAAAGCATTACATAGCACTTAATGATTGACACGCAGGTCATACAATATTTAAAGACAACCCTATGGCTCCTGCCGGTTGTCGTACTCATCGACATGCAAGTCGTGATAATCTATACATCACATGATCATCTCATACATCACATATATCACATCATGTAATTGGCCATATCACTTCACAACATACCCTGCAAAAACAAGTTAGACGTCCTCTAATTGTTGTTGCATGTTTTACGTGGCTACTACGGGTATCTAGCAAGAACAATTCTCATCTACGCAAAAACCACAACGGTGATACACTAGTTGCTTTTCAACCTTCTCAAGGACCGCCTTTGACGAATACGATCCAACTAAAGTGAGACAAACTGGCACCCGCAAGCCATCTATGCAACAAGTTGCTGTCGAGGGAACCGGTCTCTCGTAAGCGTTCGAGTAATGTTGGTCCAGGCCGCTTCATCACACAATACCGCTGAACCAAAATCCGACCAAGGGAGGAGCAATCTAAGCATCAACGCCCACAAACCTTTTGTGTTCTACTCGAGATCTCATCTACACATAGACCTAGCTCATGATGCCACTGTTGGGGAACGTTGCATGGGAAACAAAAAAATTCCTACGCACACGCAGATCTATCCATGGTGATGAGCATCTACGAGAGGGAGAGTGGATCTACGTACCCTTGTAGATCGCTAAGCGGGAAGCATTAAGAAACGTGGTTGGTGTAGTCGAACATCTTCACGATCCAAATCGCCGTACGTCCGCGATCCAATCACGATCCGTCCCACGAACTTGATCACGATCCGTCCCACGAACTTGATCACGATCCTTCCGATCTAGCGCCGAACGGACGACACCTCTGCGTTCAGCACACGTACAGCTTGACGACGATCTCCGCCGTCTTGATCTAGCAAGAAGGAGCGGAGAGGAAGAATAGTTCTTCGGCAGCGTGACGGCACTCCGGCGGTGGTGGTGGAGCTATTTCGGCAGGGCTTCGCCTAAGCGCTGCAGAAAACCGATCTAGAGGAGAAACTATGCACTGGAGGAACGGGCAACACGTGGCTGAAAATTATGTGCAAAAACCCTAAAACCTCCAGTATATATAAGAGCAAGAGAGCAGGAGGATTGTACCAAGGGCCAAGCCTCTAGGAGTCGGCCGAACCAGGTGGGAGAGGTGGAATCCACCTCCAATCCTAGTAGGACTAGGATTCACCCTATTTTTGCCTTTTCCACTTTTTCCCTTTTTGTTTTTTCTCCCTAGCCGCATGGGCTTTGTGTGGGACTTCCACCAGCCCACTAAGGGCTGGTATTCACTCTCCCAAAGCCCATGTTGCCTCTTGGGTCGAAATACCCCTCCCGATGGTCTCCCGGTACACTACCGATGAGCCCGAAACTTTTCCGGTGACCAAAATAGGACTTACTATATATCAATCTTTACCTACAGACCAATATGGAGCTCCTCATGACGTCCGGGATCTCATCCGGGACTCCGAACAACCTTCGCTCACCACCATACATAACTCTATACTACCGAAACGTCACCAAATCTTAAGTGTGCAGACCCTGCGGGTTCGAGAACTATGTAGACATGACCGAGACACCTCTACGGTCAATAACCAATAGCGGGACCTGGATGCCCATATTGGTTCCTACATATTCTACGAAGATCTTTATCGGTCGAACCTCTATGTCAAGGATTCAGTTAATCCCGTATGATGTTCCCTTTGTTCTTCGGTATGTTACTTGCCCGAGATTCGATTGTTGGTATCTCCATACCTAGTTCAACCTCGTTACTGGAAAGTCTCTTTACTCGTTCTGTAATACAAGATCCTGCAACTAACACTTAGTCACATTGCTTGCAAGGCTTATTGTGATGTTGTATTACCGAGTGGGCCCTGAGATACCTCTCCGTCACACGGAGTAACAAATCCCAGTCTTGATCCATGCCAACACAACAGACACCCTCAGAGATACCTGTAGAGCACCTTTATAGTCATCCAATTACGTTGCGACGTTTGATACACACAAGGCACTCCTCTGATGTTCATGAGTTGCATGATCTCATGGTCATTGGTACACATACTTGACATGTAGAAAACAGTAGCAATAAACTGACACGATCATATGCTACGTTTGTAGTTTGGGTCTTGTCCATCACATCATTCTCCTAATGACGTGATCCCATTATCAAATGACATCTCATGTCAATGGCTAGGAAACCTTGACCATCTTTGATCAATGAGCTAGTTCACTAGAGTCATACTAGGGACAGTATGTTGTCTATTTACCCACACATGTAATGTGTTTCCAATCAATACAATTATAGCATGGATAATAAACGATTATCATGAACAAGGAAATATAATAATAAACACTTTATTCATTGCCTCTAGGGCATATTTCCAACACAAACTACAGAGAGATGACACAACTCATCGGAGGCATTACAAGCTTCCTATACATTATCTATCTACACCTCCGGAACTCAGCTCTCAACCTCAGTCATATCCCACAAGACACGCAGGACTGTGGCAATACGACTATTACCATACTAGTACTAACATACACGTACTCAAGCATCACCGTAGAATACCTCATATAGGTTACCCCCATGGCCCGGGAGCTGAACCTGAGGATCTGGAAACACTCTAGCCTGTGATCCTTGGAAACTGTAAGGACACGGATGTGGCCTTGGTCCCCTTGTTGGTGGCAACAGCGGTCCTCTAAGAGGAGTGATGCCTCCAACATCGGGCCAGTCTACATGTGTTGGCAGATGAGTCTGCGATGGGTTCAGCATCTCCAAATCTCCATAGCCTGTCTGGACGACAGGTGCTAGCTGCGTCAAGGCTGTCCAAAGACATGCACGGGTAGCATATAGCTCCATGCAAAGGGGGCATGCATCACGATCCCTGTTCTCCAACATCTGAGTGGTCACGTGCAGTCTAGGGTCCTCATGAGAATGGTCATAGTAGGCTGCGCTAAGATAACTATCCTCTCCTCCCAGAGAAGCAGGAACATTACAGAACTCTGTGTTCTGAAGCAGACCATGGTGAAACCTCATGAGAGTCAGCATGGTGTAGGCGGCCTCCTGAACTTCCATGTCTATGGTGACACCTAATCCATAAGTCCAATGAAGCGGCTCTGCAGCTCCAGGATACGATGGATATATCTTAACAGTACACAGATACTGGCTCTGGTTGAAATCTCGATACTGCTCCTCCACTGTGTACTCTGGGTACCAACGGTAACCAGCCTCCATCATAACTCTAACCAGCATGGCCGTGTGACCCGGTACATCAATGCACCTAGTCAGACGGACCACCTGACGGGAAGGACGAGGGGGCATCTGAAACAGAGAATGATGCAAAGACATTAGAGACTCTAGCAAAAATTGGACAACATAACGACTGTAATTGCTCAAAAAGGATTTTGAGACAACTGCAAAAGATTGAAAAGCATAACCACTCGACTGTCTAGACTCAAATCTCTTCTCCAACTATTTATCACACCAACAATACTCAAGTACCGAAGTTCACTTGCGAACAAGCTAGTTAATAGTCCATGGTTAGTACTCGTCATCCTAAGCAATAGGTGAGGAGCCTAGTTCTTATCCCCATAGAAAAGATGAGAGTGACTCAGAATAGAATAACTTGGGAAGAGGAGTAAAAAGAGCCTTACGTTCCCTTCCACAATCAATTCCCCTACTTTTCTATAGTGTTTCTAGACTCAACTTCGACCAGTTTGGCTTGGTAGTCCTACAGTCAGTCAGGCTCTGATACCAACGCTGTCGGGACCCCGATCCTAAGTCATAAGAATCCATATTGTAACATATCACATCACTTTGCGGCCTCACACACGGTAAGCTCCACGACTGCAGCCGTACCTTAGCCGGGACCGTTTGCATCTTTTGGCTCATGTATGTGAACATGTCGCTGACAATCAATCGACAGAGAACCCGAGCCGACATGACTAGTCATAGAACCCAAGTGGCACATCCGTACAGAAACAGGCATACGTAACCTAGCAATGTAGGTGTCGGCCTCAAGCGTGTGTAGACGAGTCATAGCAAGCTACAAGGACTCCACTTACGCCGTGGGACATGAATGTCATCACTGCACGTAGACGAGTCGTAGCAGGCTACAGGGACTCCATTACACTACGAGACATTTCCCCGAAGGGACAGACACAGCAGCAAAGAAGGATACATGCCAGTCAATCAATGTGTCTGGAGCAGTAGCAAGCTACCAAGGCTCAGTGGAAGTACAAAGAGGCAGTTTCCTGTAAGAGTACTACTAAAGGCACATGACTAGGTGTCGGATCCCATACATATCGTTGCACGTCACACGTATGCACGACATGCCCGATATGCATAGATACAACTATGGCATCACAACATAACCATACATCAACACAACTTTTATTTAAAAGGCTCAAAGGAGCCTTGCATAATATGTTCTTATAGGTAGGGATCAAGTCACCCGACACTCAAGTCATACAAGCAAGTTCATACAAACCAAGCAAAAGCATAAAGCTGTGTGAGTACAGACAGTTGAAAGGGTAAAAGGGCACATGGCCTGACTAGACTATCTACAGCCCGCCACAGGGCATTAGGTCGTAGCTGGGACACCAACTATTCAGCGTCGTCGACATCTAGATAGAACTCACCTTGAGTCTCATCTGCAACATTTATTAAGCAAACATGAGTACAAACATACTCGGCAAGTCTTTAAAACAGACCTAGACTATTCATGCTCAAGTATCAACAAGGGGAGTAGTGGAGTTTTTGCAGCACTGATAGCTTTGACTCATGGCTAATTTATACTACACAATTTTAACTCTTTGTTAGAATTTTATATATCGCACACGATTCCACTAACTCCACATCAATACACCATCATGGATTCACTTCCGACTCCTGCGAGAGTGCCATCCACGGTACTCACACTTGTCTTGATATTTTTATGAGTATCCATTAAATTATCTATGAACAACATAAGTTTTCCAAGTAGTCCATATCCGAGGATGCGGCTATTCGAATAGTTTCTTACCCTGCAGGGGTGTACTTCTTCACACCTCTCGCCACTTATTGTTGCGTGCTCATAAAACCATGCACCTCGGCAACCTTCAAGCGGAAGCCCGGCGAGGGAGTCGGCCACGACCGTCAATCACATAAGACCTCTAGTCCAGGCTATCGCCTATTTGAGACTGAACCCGCACGGAAGTCCAGCCGAAGTTTCCTGCTATGGCCCCAAATGATGTGCGCAGGGTTCTCAAGCCCACCATTCGGGTGACCCTTGGTACACCATGCCACTGCCTACCGCGTCATAACCCACCCCTAGGGTCAGCGCTACGCACGGCCTCCAGCACACTATAAACACCAGAAACTACTTGCAACTCCTAGACCAAGGACTAAGTGATTGATAAGTCGAGCGGGGTCATATTCCAGGGCCCAACATGTGGTAGTAACTAGTCTTGGATAACAAATACGGAACTCGTTCCTAAGAACGGTCCCAATGAGACAACCCGCTATGTACTCCTACATAGCCTCTCATCGCTACCTTTACCATATCGGGTTCATCATAAGCTTATCACATCAAAACAACTTTGTTTCACTCCAGTTCATCACCCAGATGAATCAGACCTGACACAACTCTAAGCATAGCAAGCATAGCAGGCAAGGTAAGCAAAGCACATCATGGCACAAGCATCTACTAGGTATGCTAGGTTGCAAGGTTTAGCTATTTACTGTGACAATGACAGGTCATGCAAAGGAATGGGTTCATCTACCGTGTATGACAAACAAGTGAACGTTTGCCCTAATGCAATAAACAAGAGCATGAGCGAGAGAATGGGTTGTTATCGGAATGATCAAAGGGGTTGCTTGCCTTGCTGGGAAGCGGGAAGGTTTTCTCCTTCGTCGGAATACTCGGAGGTATCCTTGGAAGCAGGGCCTAACGCAATGCAGATAAATAACAATCAATACACGGCAAGTGCAACAATATGATGCATGATCATGACATGGCAACATGTATGGATGAGCTAATGCAACTACTGTCCAAGTTAAATGAAGTGATTTTGAATATAGGTTTAAAATCATTCTGCATTTCATATTTCATATGTTAACCTATTGGTAAATGTCAATGTTCATCTACTTAGGTTACTCTAACATGCATGATAATAGCACCATTGGATTCATTGGATTTTTCTAATAAATTTTCATATATACATTATTTCAATCTGAGTTACATATTAATTTCTGTGATTTTTCTAAGTTTTAAATAGTTTCTGGAATTAATTTAATTTAGAAAATTCATTATTGCATCAGCATGACATCATCATGACGTCAGCTAGTCAAGAGAACGTTGACAAGTCAAACCTGACCAGTGAGGTCCACTGGTTAGTGACCCAGCTGCTAACAGAGTTAACTAACTAACTAATTGCTAATTAGCTTAGGATAGGGCCCACTGCCCGTCCCCACTTGCCAGCGACCCAGGGGGTCAAATCCCATGGTTAACTGTGGCAAGACCCGCCAGCATTGAGCCGCCAGTGGCTCCAGAGACGGTGGAGGGGTCGGGTTCCCTCCTTCGGCGACCAAAAGGACGACGGAGGGCACCAAACGGGCCTATGCTCATGCAGCGCGGCCATCCCGACACCTCTCAGAGGCTGAGATGGCCGGGATCGACGCCGCCGACGAGCTCGGCGACTGCCTGGAGCTCGGGCAAGCACGAGCTCGACGAACCAGGGCACCTCATGGCCGGGGCTTAGCACCTACGGGCTCTGCGCGACCCCACGAGATCGATGGTGGCCACGGATAGACCAGCTGGTCATCGGAAGCGACGCCGGCGACGAGCTCGTGTGGCGGGGCAATTGGGAGCCGACCAACCAGGGCCTACAAAGGGGGAAATGGCCGGGGAAGAGAGGGGAAAGGGCTGGGAGCTCACAACGGGCTCGGAGCCGACGAAAGCTTGCTCAGGGAGGGCTCGGAGGCGACGAATCGACGGCGGCGAAGCTCAGGTCTGAGGAGGAAGATGAGCTCGAGGGCGACGCTCCAGGGCTCCTGGCGATGCATGGCTCGGCGTAGAGGACGGGGACGATGAGGCGGAGCCTCTGGCGGTCTCAAGGGGGCACGGGAGCGGTTGCAGCTACGGCGGCGAGCTAGCGGGGCCGTCGGCCATGGCGGAGCAGAGGAGGGGAAGGAAGCAGGGGGGAGAATGGGCCTGAGAGAGCTAGATGGGGATGGTAGCATGTCCTCATCCGCTTGCCAGCACGGCGGGGGAGGCAGGCACGCAGGAGGCTGCATGGCAGCTCTGGCGTGCGCGCGGCGGGCACGCGCTCGTCCTCCTGACCGCCAGGAGGACGACAACGGTGCTGGGCCAGCTGGGCCGGCCAGGTGCTTCCTCCTTTTCTTTTTTTAACATTTCTAGTTTCTGTTTTATTTTTTTGACATTTGTTTTATTTATTTTTAGGCACAAATGCTAGGTATAAAATATCCCAAATATTTTATAGAACTTAGTTTGGATATTTCAAACTTCTATAAAAAGTTTCAGAATATTTTGAAATCTGAAATAATTATAATGCTTTATTTGGTATTTTCAGGAGCTTTAATATTTATTTTGGAATTGCTATAAATGTTCAAATATTTAAAATGACCCCTTGTATAATCATGTCTACATTTATGAGACATAGGGATCATTTTAGATGGGCATTTTGGATTTGTTGGTTTTTCACAATCATTAAGTTGGTTTGATTCAAATGAAGTGTTTGGGGTTTCTTTTAGTCCTCATTTCAAGTTGATGCAAAAAGTGAAATATGATGCACACACATGCTTTCCTAAGAAGCTAGCTAGGGATGTGACAACTCACCCCCCCTCAAAAGAATCTCATCTCAAGATTTGGAAGTCGTCGAGAAGAGTGCGGGGTACTCTCACTACTAGGAAAAGGCCTACTAGTGGCGCACCTGTTTTGGCTACTAATGGCACACTACAGGTGCGCCACTAGCATCACGCCACTAGTAATTAATACTAATGGCACACCCCTGGTGCGCCATTAGTATACCAGATACTAATGGCGCACCAGGGAGTGCGCCATTAGTATATCACACGGTGCGCCATTAGTATGCCTCCGAGGGGGCCATATTTACCATGTGCTCTGGCTTACTAATGGCGCACTTGTGGATGATGCGCCACTAGTGTGCTTACTGCAGTGTGCCACTAAAGTGCAGACTGGTGCGCCACTAGTATGAATATTAGGGATTATTTTATTTCTTTTCTGATATTTGCACAGGTTACAAAACATATTACTGCACAGAATATAGACAACACAACATATAAACAGCAGATTTATCGAATACAATAGAAGATTAGTCTCTGAATACAATTCATCATATTAGTCTCCGAATTTAAAATACCGAACAACGTTAGAACACTACAAGTCTCGAGACCACGACTAGCGAGTTTGTCTTCACATTACAAGTCGATATCGATCATCTAAACTACCATCACATATAAGAGAGTTGCGGTCATCACGATGAGCATCATCGCGATGAAACTGGTCTTCATCCGGTTCCTCCAACGCTCCCTCCTCTCTCCCGCTAGATAGCGCGCGTATCTAGCTTCCGCCTCCGCCCTAGTGGTGTACCCTTTGTAACTGTTACCGCTGAAACGGTGAACCTGTCTCCGACACTCCTCCCAGTCATTGTAGACTCCGGGAACCTTACCCTTGTACACGACATACGACGGCATCTCTATGCACTAGCCAAACAAAATGTTAGTAGCAATTCACAGACAATACATAAGCAATATATAAGTATGCAACAAAAGGATCGGAAGAGAAAAGCAACACATTAATAGCACGATTCATGGTCCTACTAATAAATAGCATCGATTACATATAAGTTGAACGACTGTCCAAACCAAAGAGACATACAAGTTCATTAAAGTTTAATATTACAACATGAGCCAATCGACATTTCAGAACTACATAGCATCACTACTTTCGACTCAACTCAGGGACCGGAGCGTGGATGAAGCCGCCGTCTTTCGTGATGGTCATGAAATCGCAGGCGTTGTCAGCCTGCATTTGTAGTGTTGTTTCTATCTCACTGTTGTACGGTTGATATCCGAGGTAGAACTGCCCCGAGGTACGAAGGACATCTTTATGGATGATTTCCGCAAACTCCGACTGGATGCGATAGAATTCTTGTCTGATGTCCGCGTCCTGGATTGCCGACAAGCGTGTGGCCCAATCTTTGAGATTATTTGGTAGCAGAAGGTGATGCTGGGCCCGTACGATCGCCCGCATGTGATGGAGGGTGTAGTAGGCATCCTTCTGACTGCCAGGCGGCTGCTTGACGCAGGGGAACATCGTATTGTGGGTGAACACATGCTTGCCGTACCTACGAATTGTCCTGCTGAAGGTGCCTCCAGATCTGGCGTAGCCGGGGAGAACATCATCAAGAACTTTCATGATATTTGTGTAGTCTTTCTTCGACTGACGGTCCGAGTCGAAATACGTGGCCATGGAATATTTCGGGCTTAAGAGGATGAGTGTGCAATGTGTGTCACTGCACAAAACACGGAATGTTAAAAAAAAGAACGATCGAAATCTAAGAAATCATATGTTACGGGGCGGTGAGGGGATGACTTACTCGGGAAAGTAAGGCACGAGGAAGTTATCCTTATCTGGGTTTGCCAGAATGACGCCTTCGAGGTGTGAACTTGCGACTTGCTGGTCCCTAGGGCTGCCCAAGATCTTGGCACGCATGTAGAAGGGGTCGACTATCACGATGTCCGGGGTCTTGTCTCTAATGATCCGCATCTCCATACTCAGCGAAAATAGCCGAACGAAGGTGCAGTGCAGCGGATGAAGGTTAAACATAGCGAAGATGTCATCAAACCGCAGGACAATCGTACCCCTAATGGTGCTATCCACAAATCCCTTGCCCTCTGGCACCTTGGCCACGAAAACCGGGTATGCCACTTCATTCTCGGAGAGACGCCGCTTCTCCAAAGAAAGAACACGGTCATGCAGACTCCGCATAGCACCGGTTGCAGCATTGAGCAGATTAGTCGGTAGCATCGGCCTACCCGCCACATGCACCCTCCTCGAGATATCCTTAGGTGAAGGTGGCCCGTCTTGAGCACGGATCGTACTCGGTGCCGACTGGCTCGCACCGCCCTTGTTATTCTTTCTTTTTCGTCCCTTCTTCTTCTGCTGTAATGGGATCGAGTTCTGCTCACAGACCGCCTTCTTGAGTGTGTTGGGGCTGATAATATTTCGCACCTCGGCTATCTGAGGCTCGGTGAAGGCGGAAACTGGAGGCGTCTCCTGAGAACTGAACACCAGACGACGCCTGTTGCAATTGGGTTTCTCCGCGGTACCAGCTAGATCGCGGTCGTCTTTTGCAGGGTTGGGTTCTTGAGAAGGAGGCCCGAAGAATTCGTCACCGTACCCATGTTCGGCAATGTACTTATCGACGTTGGTAAATGTACCGTTGTCGTCGTCGTCGTCCGGATCCTGTGCCATATGCATGTCCGGATCCCGTGCCATATGCATGTCCGACATGTCCGGTAGCGTTGCGGATGTTCTTGCCATGGCTTGGCGCCGGCACGACTGGTGTTGTTGTCTTTGGGGTGGTGTCCCCCGCCCGCAAACGAATCTGGCTCTTCGGCCAAAGCAGGGGCCAGCTTACACAGGCGCTGAGGGTCATCACATCATCTTCGTCGACGAGTCGAATCGAAGGTAACAAGTCGTCGCAGCCTGGCAGCACCCGAACCAGTTCAACCCTATGCACGGTGGGTGGCATCGGATTACCGTGGAACACGGGGTTGCCCGGTTGAACGATTCTGCCCTTGGCGACATCGATCAACTCGCCGCCCATGACGTGCAGGAGAGTGCATGGAACGTCGGCGGTGCCCTGCGAAAACATGTAGGGCGTCAGGGATGCCCAGTCAAAGGCAAGGAGATGAAGTCATCGGCCGAGAGGCTTAGTTACCGTGATGGCGTCGAGCTCGGCTAATGTCGAGACACCGCCAACAGCGGGCGTGCAACTGACGCAGGGGCCGCTTGCTGCCGAGGTGCCGGCTGGCGTACACTCGGGTGCATTAAGCTCCAATGCCCGTGCCGGCGCCGAAGACACCAATACCGCCTCCGCCAGAGACACCAATGGCGCCGCGTGCGTGTTGTGCGAGTTGCTGGTCGTGAAGCTGGGAACCGGGGGCGGCCCCTGTTGGCCGCCCGCAATCCACCCCCGCAGCCCCTCAAGCAAGGAAGGCATAATGGCGGTGATCGCCGTTCCCAGTTGTTGTTGCACTTGCTCTTGGACCATCTCCGGAATCCGCGCCACTTGTGCCTTGAGTTCTTGAACCTCGCGCGCCTGGCTTTCCGAGCTGGTCTTTCTCTCCTTTCGCACACCAGCGTTATAGTATGACGACCATTTTGTGGACAAGCCTTTGCCGGCCACACGACCAGCTGACGACGGCTTACTGAACTTATCCTTGTTTTTCATTACGTTCAACGCCCTATTTAAATTGTTGTCCCAAGGGGATCTCTGAGACGACCCCGCGCTACTGCTTTCAGTCTCCTGCGGAAGGAATGTGAACCATTTAGAAATTTGGCTTCATTAATTAGAATGCAACCATATGGAGCTAATTACGCGGAGGTGTATTCATTACCAGAACACGCTCAAGCACCTTGGTCTTCGCATCCGTGGTAAGCTCCTTTGTTACCGGGTCCATCTTGTACCGGGCCCTGACATAGTTCCTGGTCTCCTTGTCACGGTATTTCTCGAAGCGGGGCGGTAGGCCTTGCTCGGCACGCTCCGCGTCCTCCTTGTCCCATATAGGTTCCGCCACTCTATAACCGCCGGGACCGAGTTGGTGGACCCCTAAGTTCAAGTCCCGCATATCTTTCCCCCACTGACTTGATTCCTCGGTTGCGCTGCTCTCGCACTTGATCTTGAACTCCTTGTAGTCATCTTCGCTGATGGAAGGATTTTTTCGCCTTGATCTTCTCATAACTATCACCTTTGTCAATCATTTTCTTCACCGCGCTTATCCAAGTAGACAGGGCCGTGCTCATCTTCGTTAGGGCGGCACTGTTCACTTTATTCCCTGAGAGGCGTGTGTTTGCGACGTCACCGGGGAACTTGTATCGTTCGTGCGGCTTCGTGAAGAGGAGGCTGTGCAAATTCCCTCGGTCATGATGCCTTAGGTTCTCGGTGTTGATCGAGACAGTGCTCCAAAGAATGCACCCGAGCTGAACCGAGTACCCCTTGACTAATTGTTTGGGCGCCGTTGGATACCCCTCGGAGGACACTTCAGTAAATTCCTCCTTGACGGCGTCGAGCACGTTTGGGCGCCTGTCCTTCCGTTGCCTCTTCGGTTGGCTGCCATCTGTGCGTGTGCTGCCATCATCAGTGGTGGCATCCTCGGCGGCACCATCAGTGGTGTCATCCCCGATGCCACTAGGGGTTGTGTAGTCGGGATCGGTGTCTTCCACGGCGTCCTCATAGCGGTGAGGTTCTTCCTCCATCTCCTGGGACAGCTCCCAGAATGCCTTGCCCGAACCGCTGGCCTCATCGTTATGGGCCATGTTTCGGTCTAAATAGGAAAAATTTTTAGTTTGGTGCATCATTTGCTTCCATATCGTTGGTGTTGAAAAGCCTAGCACATGATGTGTTTGATATTCGGCATCTCACGTGCTGACATGAGTACATATCTTGACTAGAAGTCTAGAACCATTACCAAACCAAACATATCTTGTACAGTATATTAGGCATATCATTTCGAAGCGGAAGCAGATGCATCTGAACTTGAACATAGTTAGAGAACATGTCTTAGTGGCAGTTCTATTGAAGGTAACTACTCCCTCTGTACCGAAATACTTGTAGTTGGGGGAACTTGTACTAGTTTCCTCCAGCTACAAGTGTTTTAGTTACAGAGGTGGTAGATGTGGTTCAGTAGAGGCATCTACTCATCTGATAATGATCACCATCTATATGCAAATATACTCCAGGAAGAACAGAAACTAATCAGTAACCTGTTGACAATAAGATGCCACCGGTCAAACAGATCATCAACTTAGGGGCTTGTAAGACATGTATCTCCATCTCATTCCCGGGGGCAGCACTATATACTTTCCCATGTTTTATTTTATCAAGCACATATATTGTAATTAATCTATATCCAGTTGCAAACAAAACTGGATCCGATTCCAGCCATTCATATGTCTCTCACCTTGCTAGTCAGTGTGGCAGCAACACACTGATAGTAATGGCTGGCATCCAACATAAGTTCATGAAACAAGATGGAAAACTCACAGTTGCAGTAGTGCATGCATGTTCCGAAAGAAGCACCTCCGCACGCAAAGATGCACTTAAAACAAGGTTACAACTTACACATCACTATATTCTCTAGCCACTCCTTATGGAACGCTAGCTAGTCCAAACAACAAGTTCCAGTCGCTTAGGGGTCATGGTTCGACGAAAATCGAAATGGAGTCAACTTTCAAGCAGCCGGCCCATGCATTAGTTGCAAGTACCCCATATGTCCTATTTTTTAGCAAAGTCAGGCTAAAATTCACGGAAAATTTCAGCATGATCTTTGCTGAAAATAGGACATATGGAGTACCCGAATTTGCCGGAACGGAAGTTAATCGACATTCCGGCAAACTCAAGGGCCTCCGGGGTACCTAAATTCAGTATAACCACGCATAGCAAGCATAAACACGCATAGCAAGCATCATGTCCACAACATTAGTCCATTTAACCAGGCATCAGACCATAACATAAGCATGCATCAGACCATAACATAAGCATGCATCAGACGACATAACCATGCATCATATCTAATATCTCACTGGTGCACAAATTTGAATCATGATGATACCTCAGGTCGGCCTAGAGGGTTCCAAATTTTCAGTCAACCTGCAACAAAAGAACACAACATAGATTAGCAAATGTATATGAACAAAAGAACCAGGGAGGGAAGGACTACAAAAAGAAAGATCAGACAGTAGCAAGGCGATGTTTATGGTTTACTATCATGGTTTTAGTTATATAGTTATAAGAAAGATCAGGCAGGTTGGCAAGATAATAACATCTCTTAGCTGACTTTCTTATCTCAATGCTGCTCTTATTCTGGGGCAGACATGTATCTGAAAAAAATTTATTCATTCTTTGCGCATTGTTGCCATCGATTTCAACTCCTACACATTTGATTTATTTTGTGTGTTGTGTAAGTTATTATGTACACTGCAGTGACTGAACTGTTGTGTGTTTGTTCAGGCCGCTCTCAGATTCCAGTTAAGTGTTGCGTTGTGTGCTACATATTTTTTCAGGCAGAAACATCTATTTCCTTCAATGAAAATTAAGTGTTGTTGCTCTTGTGTATACAAGGATAAGTACCAGCATTGCTGTATTAGGGTGAGTGGTAGCAGACATCTTGTTGATGGGCGAAATGTACTAGTATTTGCATTGTGCGGTTCAAAATGCCTGCATCGTTAATATGGTTATATATATATCTCACAGCAGAACTATGGTTCTATAACTGTTTCATACAGGAAATATTCCCAAATTCGAATTAAATCGGTGAAACTCCAAGCAAAATTGTGGTCATATACACTGTATGTTAACTGATACTATAACTGAAGCCAGTCATGGAAGGTATTCAGATGTTCGAAGGGTACTATGCAAGTTGACACACTGGAATAATTAAGCTGCTCGACATAGGAACCGCACACCACACCCATCTCTAGTAAAGAAACTGAAACGAAACTGAAATTGGAAAGTTTTTGACGACAAGCCACTACAAGAGAACCAGTTTTTGACGACAGTGTATGGGGTTGTTAAAATTTAGATTGTGGTTGTTAAAAGAACCATGGAGAAGAGAAGAGAACACATACGGTGACTGCAGCGCACGGTGAAAAGCGACGGCGACGGACGGCGACGGGGAAGAGACGGACGGCGCGGAGACCCCACGCGCGGCGACGGATGGCGATGGGGAAGAGACGGACGGTGCGGCGACAGGGAAGAGACGGATGGGGTGGCAGTTTCCGGTGGGTGGGGGCGGCGTAGGAGGGGGGAATCAGCGGCGGTGGAGGGGGGAATCGACAGAAGAGGAGGGGGGAAGCCGTCGATCTGGTTGATGCCGCCTGAGAGTAGCCCTCTTGATCCCAGGGGTGAAGCGAAGCAGACCGAAGATAGCAATGGCGCACCTCCCAGGGGTGCGCCATAAGTATATCGATAGCAATGGCGCACCACTGAGGGGTGCGCCATAAGTATATAGATAGCAATGGCGCACCACTGAGGGGTGGGCCATAAGTATATCGATAGCAATGGCGCACCACTGAGGGGTGCACCATAAGTAACTTTTTTTTAGTTGCGTCTAATAATTTTTTATTTGTTATTTGAAAAAATTTATGAATATGAAAAAAAATATGAATATGAAAAAATATCATCAAATTTGTTATTTGAAAATATCATCAAATTTTTTATTTGAAAATATTTGAAAAAAATTCATAAAAATTGGTATACCAATGGTCGGCGCACCTCCTAGGGGTGCACCTTCAATATTTTTTTTGGATTTTTAGTTGCATTCATTTGTGAATTGATAAAACATTTATGAATATGAAAACATTTATGAATACAATCGAGAAATGAAGGCTACAATTTAAATACAATCGATCTTAGCTAGCTATTTGTTCACAATCTTCTTGCCCTTATTTTTCGCAAATGGACTTCTTCTTTTGAACGGACGTCCTTTAGGTAGGGTGGTCCTGCTTCTTCTTGTGGTGTATGCTGGTACTTCATCGTTGTCGTCATGTTCCATCTTCGGGTCGCCGTACTTGTCAAAGTCTTGCTCATTGGCGACTCCATCCATTCCGATGATTTTCCTTTTGCCTCTCCTCACGACAACACGACTGGGCTTTGACGGGTCGGTAATGAAGAAGCATTAGTCCACTTGGGAAGCCAGTACCCATGGCTCATTTTTCGCAGTGGCGTTTGCGCCCGCGGTCTTGGATTTGGCTTCGGGTATAACCATGGTGGTGAAATACCGGTCTTCTTTTAGGACGCTCTTGGCCCATATGACACGGAACATCGGGACCTTCTTTCCAGCGTAGCTCAGCTCCCATATCTCCTCGATCCTTCCATAGTATCTGTCCTTGTCGTTACCGGTGTAGGATTCCATCATTACCCTGGAGTTCTGATAACCATTGCTCTTCATGTCCTTTCCCTCGGTGTAGAATGTGTAGCCGTTGATATCATACGCCTCATACGTCATCAGGTTGTGCTCGGTGCCCTGTGACAAGGCGAATATGAGTTGTTCTTCCACGGAAGAATCCTCATGTAAAGGGTATGATAGAAGCTTATTCTTGAACCAACGCGTGAAACATGAGTTGTGCTCTTTGATTATATCTCCGTCCGTCCTCTGTTGGCCTCGGTCATTGTACGTCTTCTCAATAAAGGTTTTGTGCTCTACCACCCAAGGATCGACCACGTCTATGTGTTGTAGCGCGACTAGGTTTGCTCTTTCAATGTCAGCGATTCGACCCTCGAGGTCGACATGCATTTCGCGGCGACCCTCACGGTGACCCCATCCAGCGAGCCTGCCGAGGTGCCTGTTGATGGGCAGACCAACGGGGTTCTCGATGCCTAGATAATTCGTGCAATAGGAGATGCACTCTTTGGTCAGAAAGCCCCTGGCTATGCTTCCCTCTGGACATGACATGTTGCGAACGTATCCTTTGATGACACCATTCATCCTTTCGAACGGCATCATGCTGTGCAGGAACGTCGGCCCGAGTTGGATGATATCCTCCACGATATGGACCAGCAGATGCACCATAATGTCGAAGAATGCGGGCGGGAAGTACATCTCAAGCTCGCATAGTATCACCACGATCTCTTCCTGTAGCCTTCTGAGTTGCCTCACGCCAACCGACTTCCGAGAGATGACGTCGAAAAAGTTGCATAGGCCAAATAGCATTTCACGGACGTGCGCGTCCATGATCCCACGGATTGCAACTGGAAGTATCTGCGTCATCAGCACGTGACAGTCGTGAGACTTCGTCCCGCTGAACTTCTTCTTCGCTGAGTCTAGGTATCTGCTTATCTTCCCCGCGTAACCGTAAGGAAGTTTTACTCCTACGAGGCAGGTGAAAAACTGATCGATCTCCTCCTGACTTAGAGTGAAGCACGCAGGGAGGGAAGTCATGTCCGGTCTTCTTGGCCTTTTTTCCTTTGCGATGACTTTCCATGTCCTGCTTCGCCTCATCATCATCATCATCATCATCATCATCATCATTATTAGCGTGAATCTCCTCCCTGATGCCCATTGATTTCAAGTCTGCCCTTGCTTTTGGCCCATCTTTGGTCCTCTCTGGCATGTTGAGCAGGGTACCAAGCAGACTCTCGCACACGTTCTTCGTGATATGCATGACATCAAGGCTGTGAGGCACACAGAGGATCTTCCAGTATGACAAGTCCCAGAAAACAGACCTCGTTTTCCATACCTTCAGCAGCGGCTCTAGCGCATTTTGCTTCTTTCCCGGCTCCGGCGCCTTTCCCGACGGTGGGACTCTTTCCAATTTTTCAACAGCTTATCTATTTCCTCGCCGCTCCTCGTACGCGGGCGTCTTCAGGGTCCGGTTTCACCATTGAACAGATCCTTGCGTTTTCTCCATGAGTCATCGTCGCGAAGCCACCTTCGATGTCCCATGAACACGGTTTTCGAAGACCCGGGATCTCTATCTAGCTGGCGATACGTTGTGTCATCCATGCACCTGACGCATCCAGAAAATCCGTGGACCACCTGCCCCACGACATATCCGTAAGCGAGATAGTCGTGCACCGTCGTCAGCTGTGCGGCTCTCATAGGGAAATATTCTTTCTCTATGGCGTCCCATGTATTGGTTGTCGTTTTCCACAGCGTGTCTAGCTCCTCGTTCAGCAGCCCCAGATACAGATTGATGTCGTTCCCTGGTTGTTTTGGCCCTTCAATTAGCATACTCGTGTGAATGTACTTCCTCTTCATGCACAACCAGGGGGAAGGTTGTACATCCACACAAACACAGGCCAGGTGCTATGTGTGCTTCTCTGGCTGCCAAACGGATTGACTCCATCGGTGCTCACGCCCAGCACGATGTTCCTTGGATCGTTCCCAAATTCTGGGTGTTCAAAGTTCAACGCTTGCCACTGGCTCGCATCCTTAGGGTGACTCAGCGTCTTCTCCTTTTTATTTATCTCCGGATCATTTGCGTCATCTTCTCGCTTCTTCTCCTCCCTATCCGCATGCCAACACAGGAGCTTTGCTACCTTAGGGTCCGCAAAATACCACTGCAGACGAGGAGTGATCGAAAAGTACCACACCACTTTTCGAGGAGCTTTCTTCCTCTTCTTGTATCGAGTGACGCCGCACACCGGACATATGGTAGACTCCGCGTGCTCGTCCCGATAAATGATGCAATTGTTCATGCACACATGGTATTTCACGTGCGATAAATCCAGAGGACACACGATTATCTTCGCCTCCTCGAAACTTGTCGGGCACTTGTTCCCCTTGGGAAGACGTTCGTGCCAGAATGACATGTTCTCGTCGAAGCATGCGTCGGTCATTTTGTGTTTTACCTTCATCTCCAGAGCCATGAGCGTTACTTTCATCTCTAGGCGGGTATCCTCGGGCCTGCATCCTTCATACAATGGAGTAACCGCGTCTATCTCCAGTTGATCCAGCTTGGCTTTCTCTTGGGCGGCAGCTCTTGCGTTATCCGTCTGCTTGAGAAGCAGCTCTTGAATATGAGTGTCCTGCACCCAGCCCATCGATGGTCCATCGTTGTCTGCTCCGGCATCTTCATCTTCATGATCATGCCCTTTGTCTGCTCCGGCATCTTCCTCATCATCATGTCCGACATCTTCTACATGATGACTGTGTACTGCATCTACTTCGTGATCATGTCCTGGAGATTCTTCGTCTTCTCGCCCGCCCTCGCCGCGGTTGTCTTGCTCATGCCCTTCCTCATTTCTTGCCCGGCCCCCATGGACGACTTCATAATCATCTTCATCACCTTGCCACCGATAGCCATCCATGAAACCACGCAAGAGCAGGTGGTCCCGCACCTGTACGGAATCCGGGTCCATAAGGCTCCTCAGCTTGCATCTTTGACACGGACATCTTATCTCCGTCTTGTTCTTTTGAAGCATCTCGGCCTTCGCGGAGCTCAAAAACCTATTCACGATGCCTTCGGTCATCGTGCGGACCATGGTCACCTCCGGGGTAGAGCAAAACAATATTTTAGAACCAAGAAATTTTTTGGCATGACTTTGCCTAAAAATAGGACCAAAAAGAATGCATAGTGCCAAATTCTCGCCGAAACGGAAATGAATCAACATTCTGGCAAAATATTGGCAACTATCGCATTTCAAATACCGGTACCTGCAAACACAAACATATATGCAACACCACAAACATATGAAACACCACAAACATACATAGATCTAGCTAGGCCATAAAAAGTGCATGTGCACGTTGTTGGAGGGAGAAAAAAGTAGATCTACAACATAAAGAAAGCTTTCCCCTTACTTACCTATCAAAAAAAAGGTAATTTAACCACTTAATTTGGATGAATCTATGGTGCAAATGAGGTGAGGAGGAGGAGGCAGCCGAGACAAGCTTGGAGGAGGAGGTGGAGAGAATGAAGTGGGGAAAGTGAGTGTGGTAGGTGGCTGTCCAAAATATCTAGCTGGTCCCAGGTTACTAATGGCGGTGCGCAATTACTAGTTTTGCAAAAAAAAATGTTAGTAGTGGCGGACCTTGCGTGTGGTGCGCCATTACTAGTTTGAACTAGTAATGGCGCACTATACACTGGTGCGCCATTACTAGTTATGAAAAAAAGTAAAAAAAATTTGTCAATAGTGGCGCACCGTGTGTGTGGTGCGCCATTACTAGTTATAACTAGTAATGGCGCACTGTGCCCTGGTGCGCCATTACTAGTTTTGGAAAAAAAAAGACTGTTAGTAGTGTCGCACCGTGGGTGTGGTGCGCCATTAGTGTCTATCACACTAATGGCGCACCAACACATGGTGCCACTGCTATATAGTAGTGGCGCACCACATGTGTAGTGCGCCATTAATGTCCATATTATCTATAGCCCTTTTCCTAGTAGTGTCTAGTCGAAGACGATCCTCTCTTTCCCATGTGGCCTCCTTCTCAGAATGGTGTGACCACTAAACCTTGAGAAACTTGATGTTCTGACGCCGAGTAGTACACTCAACTTGATCAAGAATACGAACAGGGTATTCTCGATATGTAAGGTTAACTTGGAGATCAAGTGCTTCGTGGTCTACTTCACGGACAGGGTCCGAGAAGCAACGCTTGAGTTGCGAGACGTGGAAGACATCATGAACCTTGGAAAGATGCGGCGGAAGTTCCAATTGGTAGGCAACTTCTCCTCGTTTAGCAAGAATGCGAAAGGTCCAATGTAACGAGGAGCCAACTTGCCCTTGATACTGAATCGGTGGGTACCCTTCAGAGGTGTAACCCGAAGATAAGCCTTCTCGTCAACTTCATAGGTCACAGCCTTATGATGACGATCATATTGGCTCTTTTGACGAGATTGGGCTGTTTTCAACTTTTCACGAATAATGCGAACTTGCTCCTCTGCATCCTGGATCATATCTGGGCCAAAGAGTTGTCTCTCTCCGCTTTCTGACCAGTTAAGAGGTGTTCGACACCTTCGTCCATAGAGAACTTCAAAAGGGGCTTTGCCCAAGCTTGATTGATAACTATGGTTATAAGCAAATTCGGCAAATGGAAGACATTTCTCCCAGTTCATACCAAAGGATATAACACAAGCTCGGAGCATGTCTTTGAGGATTTGATTGACTCGCTCAACTTGACCACTTGATTGCGGGTGGAAAGCAGTGCTAAAGGATAGATGAGTCCCCATAGCAGTTTGGAAACTTTCGCAAAATCGGGAAGTAAAGATACTTCCACGGTTTGAGTTAATCTCCAATGGAACACCATGAAGAGAAACTATTCAAGAAACATATAACTCCGCTAGCTGGC
Source organism: Hordeum marinum (assembly GCA_022496015.1). Lineage (NCBI taxonomy): Eukaryota > Viridiplantae > Streptophyta > Magnoliopsida > Poales > Poaceae > Hordeum > Hordeum marinum. Next base: position 255,857,440 of record CM039673.1, read on the forward strand.
TAGCAGTTATACTCTCCCGAACAGGAAGAAAATGAGCCACTTTGGAAAGGCGGTCTATGACCACAAAGATAGCATTATTCCCTCTCTTGGTCTTGGGAAATCCGGTAATGAAATCCATACCGACCTTATCCCATTTCCATTCAGGAATAGCTAAAGGTTGAAGGGTGCCAGCAGTCCTTTGATGTTCTTCCTTAACGCGACGACAAACGTCGCAATTAGCAACGAACTGGGCAATTTCTCTCTTCATCCTAGTCCACCAGGACCTCTGGCGTAGGTCCTGATACATCTTGGTACTACCCGGATGAATGGTGATAGGAGAATCATGAGCCTCCTTAAGGATCAGCTGTCGAACATGTTGGTTCTTGGGAACCACCAAACGGTTCTAGAAGAACACCACACCTTGTTCATCAATAGAGAAATCCTTAGAGATACCGCTAACAAGGTTCTGTTTGATCCGGGAAATACCCTTATCACGCTTTTTGCCATCTACTATTTGATCCCTAAGCGTATGTTTCGCCACCAGGTTGGAAAGGAATCCTTGAGGAACAATGTGGAGGTTCAACTTCCAAAATTCCTCATAGAGAAGTGGTTGACCTTGTTGTAACATTAGGTTGTTACAATAAGACTTACGACTTAGTGCATCAACCATGACATTGGCTTTCCTCGGGGTGTTAGTTATCCCTAAGTCGTAATCTGTAATCAACTCAACCCACCGTCTTTGCCCGAGATTCAAATCTGGCTGGGTGAAAATATATTTCACACTTTGGTGATCAGTGTAAAATTCGCAACGATTACCCAGAAGATAATGTTGCCAAGTTTTCAGTGCATGGACTATAGCTGCAAGCTCAAGATCATGTGTTGGATAATTATCCTCATGTGGACACAACTATTGAGATGGGTATGCAATCACATGATGATCTTGCATGAGAATGCAACCTAATCCTTGTCGCGAGGTGTCGCAATAGATAACAAAGTCCTTAGAGAAGTCTGGTGGCACCAGAACAGGAGCAGAGGTCAGGCGTCTTTTCAACTCCTGAAAACTGTGCTCGCATTGTGGAGTCCACTCAAACTTTTTATCTTTCTTGAGGAGTTCAGTCAGAGGTTTCGCAACCTTGGAGAAATTCTCTACAAAGCGGCGACAATGGCTCGCTAAGCCAAGGAAACTCCGAACTTGCTTAACCAATTCAGGTTGAGTCCAATCAAGGACGGCCTGAACTCTCTCGGGATTGACAGCAATACCTTTACCAGAGATTACGTGGCCTAGGTAGGTCACTTCTGGCAACCAAAATTCACACTTGGAGAATTTGGCGTACATACGATGCTCTCGAAGTTTCGTCAATACCAGCCTTAGATGCTCGGCATGTTCCTGTTCGTTCTTCGAGTAGATGAGTATATCGTTAAGGTAAACCACGACGAATTTATCCAAATACTCCATGAATATCGAATTCATCAAGCGAGAGAAGGTGGCTGGGGCATTGGTTAAACCGAAGGATATGACGGTGTACTCGTATTGGCCATAACGAGTAACAAAAGTCGTTTTTGGAATGTCCCCATTTCTAATTCTGATTTGATGGTATCCCAACCTCATATCCATTTTGGAAAAGATAGAGGATCCAACGAGTTGATCATACAGATCGTTGATCCTGGGGAGCGGATACTTGTTCTTTATGGTGACCAGATTCACTGGCCGATAATCCACAACCATCCGATCTGATCCATCCTTCTTCTTAATGAAGAGAACGGGACAAGCCCAAGGAGAAGAACTAGGACGGATGAAACCTTTCTTCAAAGCTTCATCGAGTTGATTTTTAAGTTCAGCTAGTTCTAAGGGTGCCATCTTATAGGGTCTTCTGGCTATTGGGACAGTCCCTGGGATGAGCTCTATCACAAACTCAACATCTCTGACAGGTGGAATTCCTGGCAGTTCTTTTGGAAAGACATCCGGAAAGTCTCGAACTACCGGAATATCTTCTAATTCTGGAAGAGGGCTAGCATTGAGAGAATAGAGTTGGCGCTTGGCCACTCGAGTAGAGACATTAACTATCTCACCCAAGGGATGTGTAAGTTGAACATTCCTAGTATGAGTATCAATCTTAGCATAGTGAGCTTTCATCCAGTCCATGCCCAAGATGATATTGATGTCCTAAGACTTGAGGGCTATCAAAGATGGTAGGAAGACTAGCCTATCCACAAGAATCTCATTGTCATGGCTTACTCTAGAAGTTTTCCATTTTGAACCAGGAGTCTGAACTACTAAAGGAGTAGGCATATCACAAAAAGACATGTTATGCAACTGTGCATAACTTTCTGAGATGCCCCAGTATCAAATAGAACAGATGTTGGATGACTATTGATAAGGAGCATACCTAGGATAACATCAGGATCCTCAAGGGCTTCTTCAGCAGAAACATAGTTCACTCGACCACGAGAAGGATCTAGCTTCACATAGAAGGCTTTTCCCGGCTTCCCATGTCCAGCCGGCTTAGCATTGTTCTAAGGACACTCACGGGAGTAGTGTCCTGGTTCCCCACATTTGTAGCAGACAACGGTGGCACGGGGGGCAGCATTGGCAGGAGGACCTCCAAATGTCCTGGCTGGAGGGTTGGGCTGAGCTGGGCGAGGCGCCTATAAGGATGGCCTTGCGGTGGACCTTGGCGGCAGAGCTGCGTTGGGCACCCACACCCGGCGTTGTTGGAGCCCGAGCCAGATGCAGGGCTCAAGTCATGGTTGTGCTTCCTAGTTGCCTCGTAGTCAGTTTGTCCAGTTTCGGCATTGATAGCCTTGTTGACGAGAGCCTAGAAGGTTGTGCACTTATGCAGGCACAAATCTCGATGGAGCTCAGGACTAAGTCCCTTGCGAAAACCTAGCATGTTTCTTGGCATCAGTTGACACTTCCTCCAGAGCATAACGAGCAAGATTGCTGAACTCACGGCTATAGGCATCCACTGTCATTCTGCCATGGGTGAAAGCACAAAACTCCTCTCTCTTGCAATCCATCAGCCCTTTTGGGATGTGATGGGTACGGAATGCCACATTGAAATCTGCCCAGGTTGGTGCGGGGCCTGCGCGACGCATAGCTTCATTATTTTTCCACCACATATTGGTGGGTCCTTCCAGAAAGTATGCAACAAAGGTCACCTTGTTGGCCTTAGATACATTGGCAACTCGGATTTTTCGGGACATGCTGGTCAGCCAGTCATCCGCATCGAGCGGGTCGACCGAATGATGAAACTTAGGTGGGCACAGCTTGCGAAGTCACTGAGAGACACACCATCATTGCGATCATTGTGGGGAGCATGCATTGTGTTCTCCTCAGTACGTTCCAACAGCCTGTTGGTCTCCCTTTTGTTCCGTTCAGCTTCAAGCATCACTTCTGCCAAAGAGGGCGCCTGTGGCAGGTTCTCTTGCCTTGGCTGGCTTCCCTCGCCCTGCTCAGGGACAGGCATGGGGTTATTCCTAGTTTCCACCATCCTGGGAAAACAAACCCACATCTTAGACATAGAGGACATCAACTCTAAGACATGAGATAAGGAATGTACTAGACAACATGGCATGCATGGGTAAACACCCGATCAACATGGTAATAACAACTTCCATATGAACACCATGATTCATACACACCATGACAAAGTTCAGTACAAGCCCAAGCTGAAATACAAACTGTTGGGGAACATTGCATGGGAAACAAAAAAATTCCTACGCACACGTAGATCTATCCATGGTGATGAGCATCTACGAGAGGGAGAGTGGATCTACGTACCCTTGTAGATCGCTAAGCGGGAAGAGTTAAGAAACACAGTTAGTGTAGTCGAACGTCTTCACGATCCAAATCGCCATACATCCCACGATCCAATCATGATCTGTCCCGCGATCCAATCAGAATCCGTCCCGCGAACTTGATCACGATCTTCCGATCTAGCGCCAAACGAACGACACCTCCGCATTCAGCACACGTACAGCTTGATGACGATCTCCGCCGTCTTGATCCAGTAAGAAGGAGCGGAGAGGAAGAAGAGTTCTCCAGCAGCGTGACGGCGCTCCAGCGATGGTGGTGGAGCTATTATGGCAGGGCTTCGCCTAAGCGCTGTAGAAAACCGATCTAGAGGAGAAACTATGCACTGGAGGAACGGGCAACACGTGGCTGAAAATTCTGTGCAAAAACCCTAAAACCTCCATTATATATAAGAGGAAGATAGGAGGAGGCTTGGCTCAAGGGCCAAGCCTCTAGGAGTCGGCGGAACCAGGTGGGAGAGGTGGAATCCACCTCCAATCCTAGTAGGACTAGGATTCACCCTATTTTTGCCTTTTTCCACTTTCTCTTTGGGTTTTTTCTCCCTAGCCGCATGGGCTTTATGTGGGACTTCCACCAGCCCACTAAGGGCTGGTATTCACTCTCCTTCAGTCCCATGTTGCCTCTTGCGTCGAAATACCCCTCCCGATGGTCTCCCGGTACACTATCGACACTCCCAGTACACTACCGATGAGCCCGAAACTTTTCCGGCGACCAAAATAGGACTTCCTATATATTAATCTTTACCTCCAGACCATTCCGGAGCTCCTCATGACATCTGGGATCTCATCCGGGACTCCAAAAAACCTTCAGTCACCACCATACATAACTCTATACTACCGAAACGTCACCAAACCTTAAGTGTGCAGACCCTGCGGGTTCGAGAACTATGTAGACATGACCGAGAAACCTCTAAGGTAAATAACCAATAGCGGGACCTGGATTCCCAAATTGATTCCTACATATTCTATGAAGATCTTTATCGGTCGAACCTCTATGTCAAGGATTCAGTTAATCCCGTATGATGTTCCCTTTGTTCTTCGGTATGTTACTTGCCCGAGATTCGATCGTCGGTATCTCCATACCTAGTTCAACCTTGTTACTGGCAAGTCTCTTTACTCATTCCATAATACAAGATCCTGTAACTAACACTTAGTCACATTGCTTGCAAGGCTTATTGTGATGTTGTATTACCGAGTGGGCCCTAAGATACCTCTCCGTCACACGGAGTAACTGTTGGAAATATGCCCTAGAGGCAATAATAAATTAGTTATTATCATATTTCCTTGTTCATGATAATCGTTTATTATCCATTCTATAATTGTATTTATCGGAGACTTAGATGCATGTGTGGATACATAGACAAAACCATGTCCCTAGTATGCCTCTAATAGACTAGCTCATTGATCAAAGATGGTTAAGGTTTCCTAGCCATTTACATGAATGTTATTTGATAACAGGATCACATCATTAGGAGAATGATGGGATGGACAAGACCCAAACTACATACTTGTGGCATTGCCGCTAAATGTCATATTGGTATAAAGCACATGAAGAAACTCCATGTTGATGGACCTTTGGACTCATTCGATTTTTGAATCGGTTGAGACATGCGAACCATGCCTCTTGGGCAAGATGACTAAGGACCCCGTTTTCTGGTTTGATGGAGCGGGCAAGTGATTTATTGGAAATGATACATGTTGATGTATGCAATCCAATGAGTCTTGTAGCATGCAGTGGATATCATTATTTTCTTACCTTCACTAATGATTTGGGTAGATATAGTGTATGTTTACTTAATGAAACACAAGTCTGAATCGTTTGAAAAGTTCAAGCAAATTCAGAGTGAAGTTTAAGATCATCGTGACAAGAAGATAAAAATATCTGCGATATGATCGTGGAGGTGAATATCTGAGTTACGAGTTTGGCATACAAATTTAGACAATGTGAAAGTTGTTTCACAACACACGCCACCTGGAACACCATAGTGTGATGGTATGTCCGAACGTCATAGTCGTGCTCTATTAGATATGGTGCATGTTATGATGTCTCTTATCGTTTTGCTACTATAATTTTGGGGTTGTGCATTAGAGACAACTACATTCACTTTAAATAGGGCATCATCTAAATCCGTTGAGATGACACCGTGTGAATTATGGTTTGATAGAAACCTAAGCTGTCATTTCTTGATGTTTGGGGCTGCGACGCTTGTGTGGAAAATGTTTTCACCTAATGAGCTCGAACCCAAAGCGGACAAATGCATCTTCGTAGAATACCCTAAGAACAATTGGGTGAACCTTCTATCTCAGATCCAAGCATAAAGTGTTTGTTGCTAAAACGGGTCCTTTCCGGAGAAAAGTTTCTCTCTCAAGAATTGAGTGGGAGGAAGATAGAACTTGATGAGGTTGTTGAACCTTTGTTTCAACCAGAGAGTGGCGCAGCACAGAAAGATGTTTCTGTGGAACCTACGTCAGTTGAAGAGGAAGTAAATGATGATGATCATGAAGCTTCAGATCAAGTTACTATCGAACCTCGTAGGTCGACAATGATGTGTACTGCTCCTGAGCGGTACGCCAACCCTGTCTTGGAGGTCATGTTGTTGGAAAATAATGAACCTACGAGCTGTGGAGAAGCAATGATGGGCCCAGATTCCGACAAATGGTTAGAGGCCATGAAATCCGAGAAAGGATCCATGTATGAAAACCAAGTATAGACTTTGGTAGACTTGCTCGTTGGACGGCAGGTCGTTGAGTACAAATGGATGTTTAAAATGAAGACAGACGCTCATGGTAAATGTCACCATTTGTAAAGCTCTACTTGTTGCAAAGAAGATTACGACAAGTTCAAGGAGTTGACTATGATGAGACTTTCTCACTCGTAGCGATGCTAAAGTCTGTTGGAATTATGTTAGCAGTTGCTGCATTTTTAAATTATGAAATCTGGTAGATGGATGCCAAAACATCGTTTCCTTCCTTAAGGAAAGGTTGTATGAGATACAACGAGAAGGTTTTGTCAGTCCTAAGGATGCTAAAAGGTGTGCAAGCTTCAGTGATTCTTCTATGAACTGAAGCAAGCATCTCGGAGTTGGAATATACACTTTGATGAGGTGATCAAAGTTTTTGAGTCTATACAAAGTTTACGAGAAACTTGTATTTACAATAAGGTGAGTGGGAGCACTTTAGAGTTTCTGATAAGCATATGTGGTTGACATATTGTTGATCGGAAATGATATAGAATTTTTGGAAAGCATAAAGGGTTGTTTGAAAAGAGTTTTTCAAAGGAAGACCTGGATAAAGCTACCTAATTGTTGAGCATCAAGATCTATAGAGATAGATCAAGATACTTGATGAGACTTTCAATAAGTACATACCTTGACAAGATTTTGAAAGAGTTCAAAATCGGTCAATCAGAGAAAGAGTTTTCGCCTGATTTGTAAGATATAAAGTTGAGTAAGACTCAATGCCCAGTGACTACAGAAGATAGAGAAAACATGAGTGTCATCCCCTATGCTTCAGCCATAGGCTCTATCATGTATGCAATGCTGTGCACAAGACCCGATGTCAGCCTTGCCATAAGTATGTCCGAAAGGTTTCAAAGTGATTCTGGAATAGAGCACTGGACAGCGGTCAAGATCATCCTTTGTAACTAAAAGACCAAGGAGATGTTTCTCGATTATGGAGGTGATAAAGAGTTCGTCGTAAGTCACGTCGATGCAAGCTTTAACACCAATCTGGATGACTCGTAGAAGCAATCTGGATACGTACAGTGGAGCAGCCATTTGGAATAGTACCAAGTGGAGTGTGGTAGCAGTGTTTACGGTTTGACATAGAAATTTGCAAAGTACACACGGATTTGAATGTCGCAGACCCGTTGACTATAAGACCTCTCTCACATGCAAAGCATGATCGAGCCCCAGAACTCATTGGGTGTTAGCTTCATAACAATGCAAATCACATGGTGATGTGAACTAGAATATTGACTCTAGTGCAAGTGGGAGACTGTTGGAAATATTCCCTAGAGGCAATAATAAATTAGTTATTATCATATTTCCTTGTTCATGATAATCGTTTATTATCCATGCTATAATTGTATTGATCGGAGACTTAGACGCATGTGTGGATACATAGACAAAACCATGTCCCTAGTATGCCTCTAATAGACTAGCTCGTTGATCAAAGATGGTTAAGGTTTCCTAGCCATTGACATGAGATGTCATTTGATAACGGGATCACATCATTAGGAGAATGATGGGATGGACAAGACCCAAACTACAAACGTAGCATATGATCATGTCAGTTTATTGCTACTGTTTTCTGCTTGTCAAGTATATGTTCCTATGACCATGAGATCATGCAACTCACGGACATCGGAGGAGTGCCTTGTGTGTATCAAATGTCGCAACGTAACTGGGTGACTATAAAGGTGCTCTACAGGTATCTCCGAGGGTGTCTGTCGAGTTGGCATGGATCAAGACTGGGATTTGTTACTCTGTGTGACGGAGAGGTATCTCAGGGCCCACTCGGTAATACAACATCACAACAAAGCCTTGCAAGCAATGTGACTAAAGTGTTAGCCACGGGATCTTGTATTACGGAACGAGTAAAGAGACTTGCCGGTAATGAGGTTGAACTAGGTATGGAGATACCAACGATCGAATCTCGGGCAAGTAACATACTGAAGAACAAAGGGAACGTTATACGGGATTAACTGAATCCTTGACGTAGAGGTTCGACCGATAAAGATCTTCGTAAGATATGTAGGAACCAATATGGTCATCCAGGGCCCGCTATTGGTTATTGACCGTAGAGGTGTCTCGGTCATGTCTACATAGTTCTCGAACCCGCAGGGTCTGCACACTTAAGGTTTGGTGACGTTTCGGTAGTATAGAGTTATGTATGGTGGTGACCAAAGGTTGTTCGGAGTCCCGGATGAGATCCCGAACGTCACGAGTAGCTCCGGAATGGTCCTGAGGTAAAGATTCATATATAGGAATTCCTATTTTGGTCGCCGGAAATTTTTTGGGTTCATCGGTAGTGTACCGGGAGACCTCCGGGAGGGGTATTTCGACCAGGAGGCTTCATGGGCTGTGGGAGAGTGAATATCAGCCCTTAGTGGGCTGGTGGAAACTCCCACACAAGGCCCATGTGGATGGAGAAGAAAACCCAATAGGAAAAGGTGGAAAAAGGAAAAAAAAGGGACGAATCCTAGTCCTACTAGGATTGGAGGAGAGTCCTCCAATCCTAATAGGTTCGGCCGACCCTATGGGACCTTGGCCCTTGCTCCAGCCCTCCTTATCCCTCCCTCCTATATATATATTAGTGTACTTGGGTGATTTGCACCTAATTTTACGGCCACGTGCTACCCGTTCCACCGATGCTCCTCTAGATCGGATTTCCGCAGTGCTTAGGCGAAGCCCTGCCGGAATTGCTCCACCACCATCGCCGGAGCGCCGTCACGCTGCCGGTGAACTCTTCTTGCTCTGCACTTCCTCTTTCTGGATCAAGACGGTGGAGATCGACATCAAGCTGCACGTGAACGTGGAGGTGTCGTCCGTTCGGCGCTAGATCGGAAGGACCGTGATCAAGATTGCAAGACAGATCGTGATGAGTTCGCGGGACGGATCGTGATGAGTTCGCGGGACGGATTGTGATCAATATTGCAAGATGGATCGTGATGAGTTCGCGGGACGGATCGTGATTGGATCGCGGGACAGATCATGATGATATCGCGGGATGCTCGGCGATTTGGATCGCGAAGACGTTCGACTACACCAACCGCGTTTCTTAACGCTTCCCGCTTAGCGATCTACAAGGGTATGTAGATCCACTCTCCCTCTCGTAGATGCTCATCACCATGGATAGATCTTGTGCGTGCGTAGGAATTTTTTTGTTTCCCATGCAACATTCCCCAACAGTAACAAATCCCAGTCTTGATCCATGCCAACTCAACAGACACCCTCGGAGATACCTGTAGAGCACCTTTATAGTCACCCAGTTATGTTGCAACGTTTGATACACACAAGGCACTCCTCCGATGTTTGTGAGTTGCATGATCTCATGGTAATAGGAACAAATACTTGACATGCAGAAAACAGTAGCAATAAACTGACATGATCATATGCTATGTTTGTAGTTTGGGTCTTGTCCATCACATCATTCTCCTAATGATGTGATCCCATTATCAGATGACATCTCATGTCAATGGCTAGGAAACCTTGACCATCTTTCATCAACGAGCTAGTTCACTAGAGGCATACTAGGGACAGTGTGTTGTCTATTTACCCACACAAATAATGTGTTTCCAATCAATACAATTATAGCATGGATAATAAACGATTATCATGAACAAGGAAATATAATAATAAATACTTTAATCATTGCCTCTAGGGCATATTTCCAACAGTCTCCCACTTGCACTGGAGTCAATAATCTTGTTCACATCACTATGTGATTTACATGGTAATGAATCGAACACCCATGCAGTTCTGGTGTTGATCATGTTTAGCCCTTGAAAGAGGTTTAGTCAAAAGGTCTGCAACATTCAGATCTATGTGCACTTTGCAAATATTTATGTCCTTCTCCTCGATGTAATCATGGATGGAGTTGAAGCGTCGCTTTATGTGTCTGGTCCTCTTGTAAAACCTTGGTTCCTTGGCCAGAGCAATGGCACCAGTGTTGTCACAGAACAGGTTCATTGGATTCAGTGCACTGGGCACTACTCCAAGATCCGTCATGAACTGCTTCATCCAGACACCTTCCTTTGCCGCCTCCGAGCCTGCGATGTACTCCGCTTCACATGTAGAATCGGCTACCACGCTTTGTTTGGAACTGCACCAGCTTACCGCTCCCCCGTTAAGAATAAATACATATCCGGTTTGCGACTTAGAGTCATCCGGATTAGTGTCAAAGCTTGCATCGACGTAACCCTTTACGACGAGCTCTTCATCACCTCCATAAACGAGAAACATTTCCTTAGTACTTTTTAGGTACTTAAGGATATTCTTGACCACTGCCCAGTGCTCCATTCTAGGATAACTTTGAAACCTGCCGGCCATACTTATGGCAAGGCTGACATCAGGTCTTGTGCACAACATTGCATACATGATAGAGCCTATGGCTGAAGCATAGGGGATGACACTCATGTTTTCTCTATCTTCTACAGTCACCGGGCATTGAGTCTTACTCAACTTCACACCTTGTAACACAGGCAAGAACCCCTTCTTGGACTGATCCATTTTGAACTTCTTCAAAACTTTATCAAGGTATGTGCTCTGTGAAAGTGCTATTAAGCGTCTCGATCTATCTCTATAGATCTTAATGCCTAATATGAAAGCAGCTTCTCCTAGGTCCTTCATTGAAAAACTCTTGTTCAAATATTCCTCCACGCTTTCCAGCATTTCTATATTGTTTCCAATCAGCAATATGTCATCCACATATAATATTAGAAATGCTATAGAGCTCCCACTCACTTTCTTGTAAATACAAGCTTCTCCATAAACTTGTATAAAACCAAACGCTTTGATCACCTCATCAAAGCGCTTATTCCAACTCCGGGATGCTTGCACCAGCCCATAAATGGATCGCTGGAGTTTGCGAACTTTGTCAGCATTCTCAAGATCGACAAAACCTTCTGATTGCATCATATACAACTCTTCCTCAAGGAAACCGTTGAGGAACGCTGTTTTGACATCCATCTGCCAAATTTCATAATCGAAATATACAGCTATTGCTAACATGATTCTGACGGACTTAAGCATCGCTACGGGTGAGAAGGTCTCATCGTAGTCAACTCCTTGAACTTGTGAAAAACCCTTTGCCACAAGTCGAGCTTTATAGACGGTGACATTACCATCTGCGTTTGTCTTCTTCTTAAAGATCCATTTGTTCTGAATGGCCTTTCGCCCTTTAGGTAATACTTCCAAAGTCCATACTTTGTTTCATACATGGATCCCATCTCGGATTTCATGGCCTCTAACCATTTTTCGGAATCCAGGCCCATCACTGATCCTCCATAGCTCGTAGGTTCATTGTTGTCCAACAACATGACCTCCAAGACAGGGTTGCCATACCACTCAGGAGTAGTACTTGGCCTTGTCGACCTATGAGGTTCAATAGTAGCTTGATCTGTATCTTCATGATCATCATCATTAACTTCCTCTTCTACCATCGTAGGTTCCACAGAAATATCTTTCTGCACAACGCTACTTTCTGGTTGAAGTAAAGGTTCAATAACCTCATCGAGCTCTATTTTCCTCCCACTCAATTCTTTCGAGAGAAACTCTTTCTCAAGAAATGTTCCGTTCTTAGCGACAAACACTTAGATAGAAGGTATACCCGACTGTCTCTTTCGGGTATCCTATGAAGACGCATTTCTCCGCTTTGGGTTCCAGCTTTTCAGGCTGAAGCTTTTTGACATAAGCATCACATCCCCAAACTTTAGGAAACGACAACTTTGGCCTCTTGCCAAACCACAGTTCATATGGCGTCGTCTCAACGGATTTCAATGGCACCCTATTTAAAGTGAATGCAGATGTCTCTAATGCATAACCCAAAACGATACTGGCAAATCAGCCAGAGACATCATAGAACACACCATATCTAATAAGGTTCGATTACAATGTTCGGACACACCATTACGCTATGGTGTTCCGGGCGGTGTCAACTGTGAAACAATTCCACACTGTCTTAAGTGACTGCAAAACTCATAACTCAGATATTCACCTCCTCGATCACATCGCAGGAACTTAATCTTCTTGTTACGATGATTCTCAACTTCACTCTGAAATTGCTTGAACTTTTCAAATGTTTCAGACTTGTGTTTCATTAAGTAAATATACCCATATCTACTTAAGTCATCAGTGAAGGTGAGAAAATAACGATATCCACCACGCGTTGTAACATTCAGTGGACCGCACACATCAGTATGTATGATTTCCAATAAGTCACTCGCCCGTTCCATTGTTCCAGAGAACGACATTTTAGACATCTTTCCCGTGAGGCATGGTTCACATGTGTCAAGTGATTCAAAATCAAGTGACTCAAAAAGTCCATCAGCATGGAGCTTCCTCATGCGTTTTACACCAATATGACCTAAACGGCAGTGCCACAAGAAAGTGGTACTATCATTATCAACTCTACATCTTTTGGCATCAATGTTATGAACATGTGTGTCATCACTATCAAGATTCAATATGAATAAACCCCTAACATTTGGTGCATGACCATAAAAGATATTACTCATATAAATAGAACAACCTTTATTCTCTGATTTAAATGAGTAACCGTCTCGCAATAAACAAGATCTAGATATAATGTTCATGCTTAACGTAGGCACTAAATAACAATTATTCAGGTTCATCACTAATCCCGATGGTAATCGAAGAGAGAGCGTGCCGACGGCGATCACATCAACCTTGGAACCATTTCCCACGCGCATCGTAACTTCGTCCTTCGCCAGCCTTTGTTTATTCCGTAGTTCCTGCTTTGAGTTGCAAATGTGAGCAACCGAACCGGTATCAAATACCCAGGCACTACTACGAGGGCTAGTAAGGTACACATCAATAACATGTATATCATATATACCTTGTTTGTCGTTGGTCGCCTTCTTGTCAGCCAGGTACTTGGGGCAGTTCCGCTTCCAGTGACCAGTTCCCTTGCAATGAAAGCACTCAGTTTCTGGCTTGGGTCCATGCTTGGGCTTCTTTACAGGAGTAGCAACTGCTTTGCCATCCTTCTTGGTTTTACCCTTCTTGCCCTTTCCCTTGACCTTGCCATTTTTCTTGAAACTAGTGGTTTTATTGACCATCAAGACTTGATGTTCTTTCTGGATTTCAGACTCAGTGACTTTTAGCATCGCAAACAGCTCGGCGACTGAATAGTTCATCCCGTGCATGTTATAGTTCATCACAAAGCTCTTGTAACTAGGCGGCAGTGATTGAAGAACTCTATCAATGATCGCCTCTGGCGGAAGGGCAATTCCCAAATCCGCTAGACGAGTTGAATACCCAGACATTCTGAGTATATGTTCACTGATAGACCCGTTCTCCTCCATCTTGCAAGCATAGAACTTATCGGAGGTTTCATACCTCTCGATCCGGGCATTCTTCTGAAAGATAAACTTCAACTCTTGGAACATCTCATATGCTCCATGACGTTCAAAACATCTTTGAAGTCCCGTTTCTAAGCCATAAAATATTACACACTGAACTACTGAGTAATCTCCAGTACGTGCCTCCCAAGCGTTCTTAACGTCTTTGGAGGTCATGTCTTCTGGTTGGTCACCAAGCGGTGCATCAAAGACATATGATTTCTGGGAAGCCGTGAGGATAATCCTCCGATTACGGGCCCAGTCAACAAAGTTACTTCCATCATCTTTCAACTTAGCTTTCTCTAGGAACGCATTAAAATTCAGGGGTGCTACTGCGCGAGCCATTGATCTACAACATAAATATGCAAAGTTCACTTAGACTATTGTTCAAGATAACGAGTTTAGTTAATCAAATTACTAAAGCTCCCACTCAAATTGACATCCCTCAGGTCATCTGAGTGTCACATGATCCAAATCCACCAACTCAAGTCCGATCATCACGTGAGTTGAGGTGGATTCAATGGTGAACATCATTATGTTGATCATATCTACTATATGACTCATGTTCGACCTTTCGGTCTCTTGTGTTCCGAGGCCATGTCTGTACATGCTAGGCTCGTCAAGTTTAACCCGAGTGTTTTGCACGTGCAACACTTTCTTGCACCCGTTGTATGTGTACGTAGAGTCTATCACACCCGATCATCATGTGGTGTCTCAACACGATGAACTTTCGCAACGCTGCACACTCGGGGAGAACACAATTTATCTTGAAATTAAGCGAGGGATCACCTTATAATTCTACTGTCGTCCTAACCAAAACAAGGTGCATAAAAGGATTAACATCACATGCAAATCATAAGTGACATGATATGGTCATGAACTTGTGCTTTTGATCTCCATCTAGAAAGCACCGGCATGATCTCGATCATCACCGGCAAGACACCATGATCTCCATCATCTTGATCTCCATCAACGTGTCGCCATCGGGGTTGTCGCACCCAACATGCTTCTACTACTACTACTATCGTTTAGCGATAAAGTAAAGCATTACATAGCACTTAATGATTGACACGCAGGTCATACAATATTTAAAGACAACCCTATGGCTCCTGCCGGTTGTCGTACTCATCGACATGCAAGTCGTGATAATCTATACATCACATGATCATCTCATACATCACATATATCACATCATGTAATTGGCCATATCACTTCACAACATACCCTGCAAAAACAAGTTAGACGTCCTCTAATTGTTGTTGCATGTTTTACGTGGCTACTACGGGTATCTAGCAAGAACAATTCTCATCTACGCAAAAACCACAACGGTGATACACTAGTTGCTTTTCAACCTTCTCAAGGACCGCCTTTGACGAATACGATCCAACTAAAGTGAGACAAACTGGCACCCGCAAGCCATCTATGCAACAAGTTGCTGTCGAGGGAACCGGTCTCTCGTAAGCGTTCGAGTAATGTTGGTCCAGGCCGCTTCATCACACAATACCGCTGAACCAAAATCCGACCAAGGGAGGAGCAATCTAAGCATCAACGCCCACAAACCTTTTGTGTTCTACTCGAGATCTCATCTACACATAGACCTAGCTCATGATGCCACTGTTGGGGAATGTTGCATGGGAAACAAAAAAATTCCTACGCACACGCAGATCTATCCATGGTGATGAGCATCTACGAGAGGGAGAGTGGATCTACGTACCCTTGTAGATCGCTAAGCGGGAAGCATTAAGAAACGCGGTTGGTGTAGTCGAACGTCTTCACGATCCAAATCGCCGTATGTCCGCGATCCAATCATGATCCATCCCACGAACTTGATCACGATCCGTCCCACGAACTTGATCACGATCCTTCCGATCTAGCGCCGAACGGACGACACCTCCGCGTTCAGCACACGTACAGCTTGACGACGATCTCCGCCGTCTTGATCTAGCAAGAAGGAGCGGAGAGGAAGAATAGTTATTCGGCAGCGTGACGGCACTCCGGCGATGGTGGTGGAGATATTTCGGTAGGGCTTCGCCTAAGCGCTGCAGAAAACCGATCTAGAGGAGAAACTATGCACTGGAGGAACGGGCAACACGTGGCTGAAAATTATGTGCAAAAACCCTAAAACATCCAGTATATATAAGAGGAAGAGAGGAGGAGGATTGTCCCAAGGGCCAAGCCTCTAGGAGTCGGCCGAACCAGGTGGGAGAGGTGGAATCCACCTCCAATCCTAGTAGGACTAGGATTCACCCTATTTTTGCCTTTTCCACTTTTTCCCTTTTGGGTTTTTCTCCCTAGCCGCATGGGCTTTGTGTGGGACTTCCACCAGCCCACTAAGGGCTGGTATTGACTCTCCCAAAGCCCATGTTGCCTCTTGGGTCGAAATACCCCTCCCGATGGTCTCTCGGTACACTACCGACACTCCCGGTACACTACCGATGAGCCCGAAACTTTTCCGGTGACCAAAATAGGACTTACTATATATCAATCTTTACCTACAGACCATTCTGGAGCTCCTCATGACATCCAGGATCTCATCCGGGACTCCGAACAACCTTCGGTCACCACCATACATAACTCTATACTACCGAAACGTCACCAAATCTTAAGTGTGCAGACCCTGCGGGTTCGTGAACTATGTAGACATGACCGAGACACCTCTACGGTCAATAACCAATAGCGGGACCTGGATGCCCATATTGATTCCTACATATTCTACGAAGATCTTTATCGGTCGAACCTCTATGTCAAGGATTCAGTTAATCCCGTATGATGTTCCCTTTGTTCTTCGGTATGTTACTTGCTCGAGATTCGATTGTCGGTATCTCCATACCTAGTTCAACCTCGTTACTGTAAAGTCTCTTTACTCGTTCTGTAATACAAGATCCTGCAACTAACACTTAGTCACATTGCTTGCAAGGCTTATTGTGATGTTGTATTACCGAGTGGGCCCTGAGATACCTCTCCGTCACACGGAGTAACAAATCCCAGTCTTGATCCATGCCAACTCAACAGACACCCTCGGAGATACCTGTAGAGCACCTTTATAGTCATCCAATTACGTTGCGACGTTTGATACACACAAGGCACTCCTCTGATGTTCGTGAGTTGCATGATCTCATGGTCATTGGAACACATACTTGACATGTAGAAAACAATAGCAATAAACTGACACGATCATATGCTACGTTTGTAGTTTGGGTCTTGTCCATCACATCATTCTCCTAATGATGTGATCCCATTATCAAATGACATCTCATGTCAATGGCTAGGAAACCTTGACCATCTTTGATCAATGAGCTAGTTCACTAGAGTCATACTAGGGACAGTTTGTTGTCTATTTACCCACACATGTAATGTGTTTCCAATCAATACAATTATAGCATGGATAATAAACGAGTATCATGAACAAGGAAATATAATAATAAACACTTTATTCATTGCCTGTAGGGCATATTTCCAACACAAACTACAGAGAGATGACACAACTCATCGGAGGCATTACAAGCTTCCTATACATTATCTATCTACACCTCCGGAACTCAGCTCTCAACCTCAGTCATATCCCACAAGACACGCGGGACTGTGGCAATACGACTATTACCATACTAGTACTAACATCCACGTACTCAAGCATCACCGTAGAATACCTCATATAGGTTACCCCCATGGCCCGGGAGCTGAACCTGAGGATCTGGAAACACTCTAGCCTGTGATCCTTGGAAACCGTAAGGACACGGATGTGGCCTTGGTCCCCTTGTTGGTGGCAACAGCGGTCCTCTAAGAGGAGTGATGCCTCCAACATCGGGCCAGTCTACATGTGTTGGCAGATGAGTCTGCGATGGGTTCAGCATCTCCAAATCTCCATAGCCTGTCTGGACGACAGGTGCTAGCTGCGTCAAGGCTGTCCAAAGACATGCACGGGTAGCATATAGCTCCATGCAAAGGGGGCATGCATCACAATCCCTGTTCTCCAACATCTGAGCGGTCACGTGCAGTCTAGGGTCCTCATGAGAATGGTCATAGTAGGCTGCGCTAAGATAACTATCCTCTCCTCCCAGAGAAGCAGGAACATAACAGAACTCTGTGTTCTGAAGCAGACCATGGTGAAACCTCATGATAGTCAGCATGGTGTAGGCGGCCTCCTGAACTTCCATGTCTATGGTGACACCTAATCCATAAGTCCAATGAAGCGGCTCTGCAGCTCCAGGATATGATGGATATATCTTAACAGTACACAGATACTGGCTCTGGTTGAAATCTCGATACTGCTCCTCCACTGTGTACTCTGGGTACCAACGGTAACCAGCCTCCATCATAACTCTAACCAACATGGCTGTGTGACCCGGTACATCAATGCACCTAGTCAGACGGACCACCTGACGGGAAGGACGAGGGGGCATCTGAAATAGAGAATGATGCAAAGACATTAGAGACTCTAGCAGAAATTGGACAACATAACGACTGTAATTGCTCAAAAAGGATTTTGAGACAACTGCAAAAGATTGAAAAGCATAACCACTCGACTGTCTAGACTCAAATCTCTTCTCCAACTATTTATCACACCAACAATACTCAAGTACCGAAGTTCACTTGCGAACAAGCTAGTTAATAGTCCATGGTTAGTACTCGTCATCCTAAGAAATAGGTGAGGAGCCTAGTTCTTATCCCCGTAGAAAAGATGAGAGTGACTCAGAATAGAATAACTTGGGAAGAGGAGTAAAAAGAGCCTTACGTTCCCTTCCACAATCAATTCCCCTACTTTTCTATAGTGTTTCTAGACTCAACTTCGACCAGTTTGGCTTGGTAGTCCTACAGTCAGTCAGGCTATGATACCAACGCTGTCGGGACTCCGATCCTAAGTCATAAGAATCCATATTGTAACATATCACATCACTTTGCGGCCTCACACACGGTAAGCTCCACGACTGCAGCCATACCTTAGCCGGGACCGTTTGCATCTTTTGGCTCATGTATGTGAACATGTCGCTGACAATCAATCGACAGAGAACCCGAGCCGACATGACTAGTCATAGAACCCAAGTGGCACATCCGTACGGAAACAGGCATACGTAACCCAGCAATGTAGGTGTCGGCCTCAAGCGTGTGTAGACGAGTCATAGCAAGCTACAAGGACTCCACTTACGCCGTGGGACATGAATGTCATCACTGCATGTAGACGAGTCGTAGCAGGCTACAGGGACTCCATTACACTACGAGACATTTCCCCGAAGGGACAGACACAGCAGCAAAGAAGGATACAAGCCGGTCAATCAATGTGTCTGGAGCAGTAGCAAGCTACCAAGGCTCAGTGGAAGTACAAAGAGGTAGTTTCCTGTAAGAGTACTACTAAAGGCACATGACTAGGTGTCGGATCCCATACATATCGTTGCACGTCACACGTATGCACGACATGCCCGATATGCATAGATACAACTATGGCATCACAACATAACCATACATCAACACAACTTTTATTTAAAAGGCTCAAAGGAGCCTTGCATAATATGTTCTTATAGGTAGGGATCACCTGACCCGACACTCAAGTCATACAAGCAAGTTCATACAAACCAAGCAAAAGCATAAAGCTGTGTGAGTACAGACAGTTGAAAGGGTAAAAGGGCACATGGCCTGACTAGACTATCTACAGCCCGCCACAGGGCATAAGGTCGTAGCTGGGACACCAACTATTCAGCGTCGTCGACATCTAGATAGAACCCACCTGATGGGTCCTGAGTCTCATCTGCAACATTTATTAAGCAAACATGAGTACAAACATACTCGGCAAGTCTTTAAAATAGACCTAGACTATTCATGCTCAAGTATCAACAAGGGGAGTGGTGGAGTTTTTGCAGCACTGCCAGCTTTGACTCATGGCTAATTTATACTACACAATTTTAACTCTTTGTTAGAATTTTAGATATCGCACACGGGTCCACTAACTCCACATCAATACACCATCATGGATTCACTTCCGACTCCTGCGAGAGTGCCATCCACGGTACTCACACTTGTCTTGATATTTTTATGAGTATCCATTAAATTATCTATGAACAACATAAGTTCTCCAAGTAGTCCATATCCGAGGATGCGGCTATTCGAATAGTTTCTTACCCTGCAGGGGTGTACTTCTTCACACCTCTCGCCACTTATCGCTGTGTGCTCATAAAACCATGCACCTCGGCAACCTTCAAGCGGAATCCCGGCGAGGGAGTCAGCCACGACCGTCAATCACATAAGACCTCTAGTCCAGGCTATCGCCTATTTGAGACTGAACCCGCACGGAAGTCCAGCCGAAGTTTCCGCTATGGCCCCAAACGATGTGCGCAGGGTTCCCAAGCCCACCATTCGGGTGACCCTTGGTACACCGTGCCACTGCCTACCGCGTCATAACCCACCCCTAGGGTCAGCGCTACGCACGACCTCCAGCACACTATAAACACCAGAAACTACTTGCAACTCCTAGACCAAGGACTAAGTGATTGATAAGTCGAGCGGGGTCATATTCCAGGGCCCAACATGTGGTAGTAACTAGTCTTGGATCACAAATATGGAACTCGTTCCTAAGAACGGTCCCAATGAGACAACCCGCTATGTACTCCTACATAGCCTCTCATCGCTACCTTTACCAGATCGGGTTCATCATAAGCTTATCACATCAGAACAACTTTGTTTCACTCCAGTTCATCACCCAGATGAATCAGACCTGACACAACTCTAAGCATAGCAAGCATAGCAGGCAAGGTAAGCAAAGCACATCATGGCACAAGCATCTACTAGGTATGCTAGGTTGCAAGGTTTAGCTATTTACTGTGACAATGACAGGTCATGCAAAGGAATGGGTTCATCTACCGTGTATGACAAACAAGTGAACGTTTGCCCTAATGCAATAAACAAGAGCAGGAGCGAGAGAATGGGTTGTTATCGGAATGATCAAAGGGGTTGCTTGCCTTGCTGGGAAGCGGGAAGGTTTTCTCCTTCGTCGGAATACTCGGAGGTATCCTCGGAAGCAGGGCCTACCGCAATGCAGATAAATAACAATCAATACACGGCAAGTGCAACAATATGATGCATGATCATGACATGGCAGCATGTATGGATGAGCTAATGCAACTACTGTCCAAGTTAAATGAAGTGATTTTGAATATAGGTTTAAAATCATTCTCCATTTCATATTTCATATGTTAACCTATTGGTAAATGTCAATGTTCATCTACTTAGGTTACTCTAACATGCATGATAACAACACCGTGGATTCATTGGATTTTTCTAATAAATTTTCATATATAAATTATTTCAATCTGAGTTACATATTAATTTCTATGAATTTTCTAAGTTTGAAATAATTTATGGAAATAATTTAATTTAGAAAATTCATTATTGCATCAGCATGACATCATCATGACGTCAGCTGGTCAAGAGACCGTTGACAGGTCAAACCTGACCAGTGGGGTCCACTGGTCAGTGACCCAGCTCCTAACAGAGTTAACTAACTAACTAATTACTAATTAGCTTAGGATAGGGCCCACTGTTAGTGGGCCATTAACTTAATTAAATTAGTTAATTAAATAATTAAGCAAATCTTAATTAGCAGGGCCCGGCCCCACTTGCCAGCGACCCAGGGGGTCAAACCCCCGTGGTCAACTCCGGCAAGAGCTGCCGGTGTTGAGCCGTCGGTGGCTCCAAAGATGGCGGAGGGGTCGGGTTCCCTCCTCCGGCGAAAAAAAGGATGGCGAAGGGCACAAGAAGGGCCTATGCTCATGCACGCTTCCATCCCGACACCTCTCAGAGGCTGAGACGGCCAGGATCGACGCCGGCGACGAGCTCGGCGATTGCCGGAGCTTGGGCGAGCGCGAGCTCGACGAACCAGGGCACCTCATGGCTGGGGCTTAGCACCTACGGGCTCTGTGCGCCCCCACGAGCTCAATGGTGGACATGGATGGACCAGCTGGTCACCGGAGCGACGCCGGCAATGAGCTCGTGAGGTGGGGCAATCGAGAGCCGACGCAACTGGGGCCTACAGAGGGGGAAATGGCCGGGGAAGAGAGGGGAAAGGGCTGGGAGCTCACAACGGTCTCGGAGGCGACGAAAGCTTGCTTGGGGAGGGCTCGGAGGCGACGAATCGACAACGGCGAAGCTCGGGTCCGAGGAGGAAGATGAGCTCGAGGGCAACGCTCCAGGGCTCCTGGAGATGCGTTGCTTGGCACAGAGGACGGGGACGACGAGGCGGAGCCTCTGGCGGTCTCAGGAGGGCGCGGGAGCGGGTGCAGCTACGACGTCGAGCTAGCGGGGCCGTCGGCCATGGAGTAGCAAAGGAGGGGAAGGAAGTAGGAAGAGAATGGGCGAGAGAGAGAGCGAGATGAGGACGGCAGCGCGTCCTCATCCGCTCGCCAGCGCGACGGGGGAAGCAGGCACGCAGGAGGCTGCGTGGCAGCTCAGGCGCGTGCGCACGGTGGACACGTGCTCGTCCTCCTTGCCGCCAGGAGGAGCACGACGGTGCTGGGCCAGTTGGGCCGTCCGAGGTGCTTCCTCCTTTTCTTTTTTTTAACATTTCCAGTTTCTGTTTTATTTTTCTAACATTTGCTTTATTTATTTTTAGGCACAAATGCTAGGTATAAAATATCCCAAATATTTTATAGAACTTAGTTTGAATATTTCAAACTCCTATAAAAAGTTTCAGAATATTTTGAAATCTGAAATAATTATAATGCTTTATTTGGTATTTTCAGCAGCTTTAATATTTATTTTTCAATTGCTATAAATGTTCAAATATTAAAAATGACCCCTTGGATAATCATGTCTACATTTATCAGACATAGGGAACATTTTAGATGGGCATTTTGGATTTGTTGGTTTTTCACAATCATTAAGTTGGTTTGATTCAAATGAAGTGTTTGGGGTTTCTTTTAGTCCCCATTTCAAATTGATGCAAAAAGTGGAATATGATGCACACACATGTTTTCCTAAGAAGCTAGCCAGGGATGTGACACTTCGCTTCGTCCAATTGTTGTGCTGGTACCAAACTCTCTTGAGATGGTCTCTAAGCTACTTGTGCCCGCTAGTTCTTCATGGAATGAATAGCTCGTCTGAAACCTGTTTTACCCACTAATGCGGAGGCCATATTGAAGACCCCAGTATGTATGGGAAACACCAAGGACTTTTGGGCTTGGCACCGGGATAAGAAGGGTAGGTTCACGATCAGTTCGGACTACAAATTTATGATCAGAACAAAGATTACGAGAGAAGGACGGCCTCATTAAAGGGTTGTCTCATCAAGCAATGAAAGGGAGGAGAATGACTAGACGAAACTTTGGAGTTTTAATGTTCCATCAAAAATCAAAGTTTTCTTGTGGCGTCTCGCACGCCATTCATTGCCAACGACTGATGTACTAAACCGGAGAAATATGGCTCGGCGGGATTCATGTTCGTTGTGTGGCATGCCCGACTCTTGGCGACACACCCTCATCTCATGTACCATTGCAAGGTGTACCTGGGCGCTAACCGATCCGGTGTTAGTGTCAAAAATGGCAGTGAGTGTGGAACCAAGAGCGAAGAATTGGTTCTTTGAGTTGAACACATCACAACGGTGGTGACTCTTTGGTCTATTTGGTATGCGAGGAGACGGGCAATTCACGAAGGTATATTTCAGTCACCACAACAGAACTCTCCTTTGTGAGCACATACATCGATGAACTGGGCCAACTTGCAAGGCCAGAGATGATGCAAGCCCCTCAGGCACCTTGGCATGGTACTTCACAACATTGGTTAGCTCAACCAGAGGTATGATGAAAATGAATGTGGATGGGGCAGTAGCGCGTAATCGACACGGTGGTGAAGTGGCGGCCCTTTGCCGAGACCACACGAGGATGTACTTAGGATATTCGGCTGTGGTGTTTCGTGGTATCACTGATCAAACCATTCTGGAAACTTATGCATGCAGGGAAGCGATGGCACTAGCGGAGGATCTGAATGTTCTAAATTTGAAGGTGGCAACAAATTGTTTAGGAGTGGTGAATGATATAAATCTTGGGACAAGAGGTCCTCAATCTGTAGTAGTTTGTGAAATAATAGAGCGTAGTAGTGTCTTTACTTCTTGTTCTTTCGTCCATGAGTGTTGGAATTTCAATTTTGAATCTCATAATATTGCCAAATTTGCATGTATTTAGGCTTAGGTAGACATGTTTGGTTGGGTTCTCCCCATGCCCCATCTATTGTACCTATGAACATTCTTATGGATAAATAAAGTGGAAACATTTCTAAAAAAACTTATTTATGATTAAATTTACCAAGGACAAGTGCACTTCCATACAAGAAAAATAAGGGCGAGTGCACACCAAAATCGTCACCTAGGAACTTGGAAGATTGCTTTGAGGGACTGAATCTTCATGGCGAGGGATTAGATCTTCGTGGCGAAGAAGAGGTGGATCTGGACTTCTCCATGGGATCACTTTTAATGTCACAATAAAAGGTCCAAAGATGTTCCTGGTCCAATGCCACTGCTTAAGGGATTAAAGAAGAGTAATGGAGGGAGACCCATGGGTATTCAGGGTTGCACCAGTAGTGACTATGGAGTATGATGGATTCACAAACGTGAGCGACTACACAGTGGACATGATTTGGGTTTGACCGAGAATCAAAGGTGTTCCTGATGGCAAGACGGAGAAGAAAGAGTTAGCTGGAAAAGGTTGCCAGGAAAGTTGGGGAGCCATCGGTTACAGTCATAGTTAACGAAGGGAGGATCGACCCAACAAGATGCGTCTGAGCTCGTGTTTTTGTGGATGTCAACAAACCTTTGGTCATATTTTTTCAGACCATGTTGCGAGAGAGGAATAAGTATCTGGTGCACTATGAGAAACTACCAAGTTTTTGCTATTTCTATGGGTTGATGGGTCATGTTATAGAATATTGTGGAGATGGAGTTCATGAAACAATTGGGTGTGAATGGTGTAACTAGATCCCATGGGATAGAAGTCAGGTAGTCTTTGGTGTCGATGGTGTTAGACATGTGGGTGAGGGAAGAGGGAGAGGGCGATTAGTGTGGTTAGTAGAAAGAGGTAGCAGAGATAGGGTAAATTTGGTAGAGGGAGAGAGGTAGGGGAGGTTGGGATGATAACCCCACTGTTGATATGGATCTTTTCCAATACAACGCAAAAGAGGATCTCGAAAGACTCAAAACTTCTCGTGGTATGGGACAATCAATGTGAATGGCTAATGATCTACAAGTGTACACAGTGCAATCATAGTCTTTTGAAATAAGATTATCGATCCAACAGGGAGCACAAAAAATGGTCTTTGCCTCTTGTAGAGGTTTACAAAGATGTCTCTGCAAGTTAATTACAGTCCCAGGCAAAGTGGAAATGAGGTTGAAAATATTGCAAGCAATTGTCGGCTGATAGTAAAATACAAGATTAAAATAAAAGATGTAAAGGAGAGTAAATTGTGATGATGAAATCAATAGAGCTAAGGCGTTCTGAGAGAGTATGGATTCCCTACTAGTATGTGTCCAACGTAATATATCTGTGAAGCATAGGTCTAGGTTCGGATAACTAAGCCACCATGTATGTGTGTAGGATTGTAAGTAGGTCTAGAGGGGGTGATTAGACTAGTTGACCAATATAAAGCTAGCATTTTCCCAATTTAGTTCTTGGCAGATTTTAGCAATTCTAGCAAGTCTAGCACCCTACACATGCAAAGTCTATTTAAGATAGTGGAAATGGAATGTAAAGACTTTGCACATGAAAGTGAGGGTTCGGAGATAATCATTCATAGTGAAGCCATGGTGGTTTTTGGCGTGGTTACGATAGGTGGTGCTATCATATGTCCATGTTTATAGAGACTTCAACCTCGAAGGGTAACAGCTATGCGAGTCCACGGAGAGCTCAACTCACGACGGGTCAAAGAAAATAAACCTTGTTTACGACATCATGGCTTACGTCCACGAAGGACTAGCGTCACTCGTGGTAGATCTTCACGAAGCAGGTTATCTCCTTGGTTCAACTCCACAAGCTTGGAGGCTCCCAAGTGGCACCTAATCAATCTAGGAGACACCACTCTCCAAAAGGTAATATATGTTGTTGTTGGTGATGAACTCCTTGCTCTTATGGTTCAAAAGATAGTCTCCTTAACACTCAACACTCTCTCACAAATTTGGACTATATGGTAGGAGAAGGATAAGAGTGAGAGCAACTTGGGGAGGATAGAGATCAAGGATAAAAAGTTGGAGTGGAATCATCTTGATCTCAACCCAAGGGTAGGTGGTTCTCTCTCAGAAAATGAATATGAGAAGTGGTATATTCGTCCTAGTTTGCTCTCTAAGAGGAGAGTAATGAGTGGGTATAGATAGGCATCACCAAAAATATAACCGTTACACGCCTTTATGCGTGACTCGGTGGGATCGGGTGAAATCACCCAGTGAGACCGACTAGTACAAAAGGCCTGAACTTTAGGCTTTTTGGCGAGACTAGATGAAACAGATCGGTGAGATCAATGGTTGATGGCCTAGTCACTTTTCCACACTTTGGTGGGACCGATTAAAATCACTCGGCAATTCCGAAGTGAAATCAATAGGTAACACAAGGTTGGAAAGTGCTCTTTGGTAGGACGGAAGGATCATCTCGATGAGGACCAGGTTGTTAGGGTTAGGCAGTGGCTATGCCAAGTATTTCTTGGTGAGTCCAGATGGGAGTGTTTCAGTGGGACCGATATATACTTTAGGGTTTTGGACATAGATGAATGTGAGAGTGTGGTTGAGGGTTTTGGAACAATATACCTAAGCACTTGAGAAGTTAATCCATCATCAAAACTGTTGGAAATATGCCCTAGAGGCAATAATAAAATGGTTATTATTGTATTTCCTTGTTCATGATAATTGTCTATTGTTCATGCTATAATTGTGTTAACCGGAAACCATAATACATGTGTGAATACATAGACCACAACGTGTCCCTAGTGAGCCTCTAGTTGGCTAGCTCGTTGATCAATAGATGGTCTCGGTTTCATGACCATGGACATTGGATGTCGTTGATAACGGGATCACATCATTAGGAGAATGATGTGATGGACAAGACCCAATCCTAAGCATAGCACAAAGATCGTGTAGTTCGTTTGCTAAAGCTTTTCAATGTCAAGTGTCATTTCCTTAGACCATGAGATTGTGTAACTCCCGGATACCGTAGGAATACTTTGGGTGTGCCAAACGTCACAACGTAACTGGGTGGCTATAAAGGTACGCTATGGGTATCTCCGAAAGTGTCTGTTGGGTTGACACGAATCGAGACTGGGATTTGTCACTCCGTGTGACGGAGAGGTATCTCTGGGCCCACTCGGTAAGACATCATCATAATGAGCTCAATGTGACTAAGGAGTTAGCCACGGGATGATGTATTACGGAACGAGTAAAGAGACTTGCCAGTAACGAGATTGAACAAGGTATGGGGATACCGACGATCGAATCTCGGGCAAGTATCATACCGATAGACAAAGGGAATTGTATACGGGATTGATTGAATCCTTGACATCGTGGTTCATCCGATGAGATCATCGTGGAGTACGTGGGAGCCAACATGGGTATCCAGATCCCGCTGTTGGTTATTGACCGGAGAGGTGTCTCGGTCATGTCTACGTGTCTCCCGAACCCGTAGGGTCTACACACTTAAGGTTCGATGACGCTAGGGTTATAGGGAAATGGTATACGTGATTACCGAAGGTTGTTCGGAGTCCCGGATGAGATCCCGGACGTCACGAGGAGCTCCGGAATGGTCCGGAGGTAAAGATTGATATATAGGAAGTCCAGTTTTGGTCACCGGAAAGTTTTCGGGCTCATCGGTAGTGTACCGGGAGTGCCGGGAGGGTGCCGGAGGACCCCCGAGAGGGGTGTGACGACCAGAGGACTTCATGGGCTGTTAGATAAAGTGTGTCAGCCCTTATTGGGCTGGGAAATACTTTTGCTAAAGGCCCATGCGGCTGGAGATAAGGAGATAAGGCAAAAAGGATTTAAAAGGAGGAGATCCACCTCCCTTGTGGGAGGTGGACTCTCCCTTTAATTCGGCCGGCCATCTCCTCTTTGGAGTAGAGGCCAAGCCAGCCCTCCACGTCCCTCCTCCTATATATACTTGAGGTTTTGGATGTTTTGAGATAGGATTTGATCTCTCTCTCTCACGGCGAAGCCCTACCTCTCTTCTTCCTCCTCCGCAGCGCTTAGGCGAAGCCCTGTCGGAATACCTTGCTACTCCACCACCACCACGCCGTCGTGCTGCTGTTGGAGCCCTTCCCCAACCTCTCCTTCCTCCTTGCTGGATCAAGGTGTTGGAGACGTCACCGGGCTGCACGTGTGTTGAACGCGGAGGTGCCGTCCGTTCGGCACTTGATCGGATCTACCGCGATCTGAATCGCTGCGAGTACGACTCCATCAACCGCGTTCTTGTAACGCTTCCGCTTAGCGATCTTCAAAGGTATGAAGATCCACTCTCCCCTTGCTCGTTGCTGGTTTCTCCATAGATGGATCTTGGTGAACGCGTAGGAAAATTTTTGATTTACTACTACGTCTCCCAACAGTGGCATCATGAGCTAGGTCTATGCGTAGAATCTATGCACGAGTAGAACACAAAGCAGTTGTGGGCGTCGAGTTTGTTAATTTGCTTGCCGCTACTAGTCTTATCTTGATTCGGCGGTATTGTGGATGAAGCGGCCCGGACCAACTTTACACGTACGCTTACGTGAGACCGGTTCCACCGCCTGACATGCACTAGATGCATAAGGTGGCTAGCGGGTGTCTGTCTCTCCTACCTTAGTCGGATCGGATTCGATGAAAAGGGTCCTTATGAAGGGTAAATAGCAATTGGCAAATCACGTTGTGGTGTTGACGTAGGTAAGAAACGTTCTTGCTAGTAACCTATAGCAGCCACGTAAAAACTTGCAACTACAAATTAGAGGACGTCTAACTTGTTTTTGCAGCATGTGCCTTGTGATGTGATATGGCCAAAAGGATGTGATGTGATGCATTGTGATGTATGAGATTGATCATGTTCTTGTAATAGGGTTCACGACTTGCATGTCGATGACTATGACAACCGGCAGGAGCCATAGGAGTTGTCTTATATTATTGTATGACCTGCGTGTCAATCATAAACGCCATGTAATTACTTTACTTTATTGCTAAACGTTAGCTGTAGTAGTAGAAGTAATATTTGGCGAGACAACTTCATGAAGACACAATGATGGAGATCATGATGATGGAGATCATGGTGTCGTGCCGGTGACAGTGATGATCATGGTGCCCCGAAGATGGAGATCGAAGGAGCAAGATGATATTGGCCATATCATGTCACTATATTGATTGCATGTGATGTTTATCATGTTTACATCTTATTTGCATAGAACGACGGTAGTAAATAACATGATCTCTCAATAAAATTTCAAGAAAGGTGTTCACCCTAACTGTGCACCGTTGCTAAGGATCGTCGTTCCGAAGCACCACGTGATGATCGGGTGTGATAGGTTCTAACGTTCGCATACAACGGGTGTAAGCCAGATTTACACATGCGAAACACTTAGGTTGACTTGACGAGCCTAGCATGTACAGACATGGCCTCGGAACACGGAAGACCGAAAGGTCGAACATGAGTCGTATAGAAGATACGATCAACATAGAGATGTTCACCATGGATGACTAGTCCGTCTCACGTGATGATCGGACACGGGCTAGTTGACATGGATCATGTATCACTTGGAAGACTAGAGAGATGTCTATCTAAGTGGGAGTTCATTAATAATTTGATTAAGTGAACTTAATTATCATGAACTTAGTCTAAAAATGTCCTTGCAAATTATGTCGTAGATAGCTCGCGCTGTAGCTCCACAGTTTTATTGATACAATCCTAGAGAAAAGTAAGTTGAAAGTTGATGGTAGCAATAATGCGGACAGGGTCCGTGATCTGAGGATTGTCCTCATTGCTGCACAGAAAGCTTATGTTTTTGATGTACCGCTAACTGCACCACTCCCTCAAGTGTTGTCTGTAGATGTTGTGAACATATGACAGGCACCTTTTGATGACTACGTGATAGTTCAGTGCGTCATGCATTACGGCTTAGAATTGAGGCTCCAAAACGTTTTGAACGTCACGGAACATATGAGATGTTCTAGGAGCTGAGATTGTGATCTCAGGCTCGTGCCTATGTTGAGAGGTATGAGACCTCCAACAAGATTCTTTGTCTGCAAGATAAAGGAGAATAGCTCAATCGCTGAGCGTGTGCTCAGATTGTCTGGGTGCTACAATCACTTGAATCAAGTGGGAGTTAATCTTCCAGATGAGATAGTGATTAATGCAGTTCTCCAAGTCACTGCCACCAAGCTACTAGAGCTTCGTGATGAACTATAACATGTCAGGGATGGATAAGATGATCCCTGAGTTGTTCGTGATGTTTGACACCACGAAGGTAGAAATCAAGAAGGAGCATCAAGTGTTGATGGTTAAGTGAAACCACTAGTTTCAAAAGGGGCAAGGGCAAGAACGGAAAACTTCAGGAATGGCAAGCCATTTGTTGCTCTAGTGAAGAAACCCAAGGTTGAGCCCGAACCCGAGACTAAGTGCTTCTGTTATGAGGAGAATGTTCGCTGAAGCGGAAAACCCCTAGATGCTTGGTAGATAAGAAGGCTGGTAATGTCAATGGAAGTATATTTGATATACGTGTTAGTGATGTGTACCTTGCTGGTACTCCTAGTAGCACCTGGGTATTAGATACCGGTTCGGTTACTAAGTGTTAGCAACTCGAAATAAAAGCTATGGAGTAAATGGAGACTAGCTAGGTGAAAGGTGACGATGTGTGTTGGAAGTATTTCCAAGATTGATGTGATCACCATCGCACGCTCTCTCTACCTTCAGGATTTGTGATAAACCTAAATAAATGTTATTTGGTGTTTGCGTTGAGCATGAACGTGATTAGATCATGATTAGTGCGATACGGTTATTCATATAAGTTAGAGAATAATGGTTATTCTGTTTACATGGATAATGCCTTCAATGGTCATGCACCCACTCGAAATGGTTTATCGAATCATGATCGTAGTAGTACACATATTCATAACATTGGTACCAAAAGATACAAAGTTAATAATGATAGTACCACATGCTTGTGGCACTGCCACGTAATGTCATATTGGTATAAATCGCATGAAGAAACTCCATGATGATGGATTTTTTGACTCACTCGATTTCGAATCGGTTGAGACATGCGAGCCATGCCTCTTGGGCAAGATGACTGAGACCCCGTCATCCAATATGATGGAGCGGGCAAGTGGCTTATTGGAATTAATACATGTTGATGTATGTGGTCCAATGAGTGTTAAAACACACAGTGGATATCGTTGTTTTTCTTTACCTTCACTGATGATTTGAGTAAATATGGGGATATTTACTTAATGAAACACGAATCTGAAATGTTTGAAAGGTTCAAGGAGTTTCAGAGTGAAGTTAAAGATCATCGTGACAAGAAGATAAATGTCTATGATACGATCATGGAGGTGAATATCTAAGTTACGAGTTTGGTATGCAATTTTAGACAATGTGGAAATTGTTTCACAGCTCACGCCTCCTGGAACACCATAGTGTGATGGTGTGTTTGAACGTCGTAGTCGTGCTCTATTGGATATAGTGAGTACTATGATGTCTCTTATCATTTTGCCACTATCGTTATGGGGTTATGCATTAAAGACAAATCCATTCACTTTAATAGGGCACCATCTAAGTCTGTTGAGATGACACCGTGAGAATTATGGTTTGACAGAAGCCTAAGCTGTCATTTCTTAATGTTTGGGGCTGCGACGCTTATGTGAAAATGGGTTTTTCACCTAGCGAGCTCGAACTCAAAGCAGACAAATGCATCTTCATAGAATACCCTAATGAGACATTGGGTATACCTTCTATCTCAGATCCAAGCGCAAAAGGTGTTTGTTGCTAAGAACGGGTCCTTTCTTGAGAAAGAGTTTCTCTCGAAAGAATTGAGTGGGAGGAAGATAGAACTTGATAAGGTTGTTGAACCTTTGTTTCAACCAGAGAATAGCGCAACACAGAAAGATGTTTCTGTAGAGCCTACTCAGTTGAAAAGGAAGTTAATGATGATGATCATGAAGCTTCGGATCAAGTCACTATCGAACCTCGTAGGTCGACAAGGACGCGTACTGCTCCTGAGTAGTACGACAACCCTGTCTTGGAAATCATGTTGTTGGACAACGATGAACCTACGAACTATGGAGAAGCGATGGTGGGCCTGGATTCCAACAAATGGCTAGGAGCCATGAAATCCGAGAAAGGATCCATGTATGAAAACCAAGTATGGACTTTGGTAGACTTGCCTGTTGAATGGCGGGTCATTGAGTACAAATGGACCTTTGAGATAAACATAGACGCTAATGGTGAAATGTCACCGTTTATAAAGCTCGACTTGTCGCAAAGAAGTTTCCGCCAAGTTCAAGGAGTTGACTGCAATGAGATTGTCTCATCTGTAGCGATGCTAAAAGTCTATTCAAATTTTGTTAGCAGTTGCTGCATTTTTCGATTATGAAATCTGGCAGATGGATGACAAAACAAGGTTTCCGTAATGGTTTCTGTGAGGAAGAGTTGTATGTGATACAACCAGAAGGTTTTGTCAATCCTAAGGATGCTAATAATATGCAAACTCCAGCGATCCTTCTATGGACTGGAGCAAGCATCTCGGAGTTGGAATATATGCTTTGATGAGGTGATCAAAGTGTTTAAGTTTATACAATATTTATGAGAAACTTGTATTTGCAAGAAAGTGAGTGGGAGCACTATGGAATTTCTTATAAGAATATGTAGTTGACATATTATTGATCGGAAATGATGTAGAATTTCTGGAAGAGCATGAAGGGTTGTTTGAAAAGTTTTTTTTCAAAGGAAGACCCAGATAAAGCTACTATTTTATTAAGCATCAAGATCTATAGGGATAGATCTATTCGCTTGATAAGTTTTTTCGACGAAGACATACCTTGACAAGTTTTTGAAGGAGTTCAAAATAGATGGGTCAAAGAAGGAGTTCTTGACTGTATTGTAAGGTGTGAAATTGAGTAAGACTCAATACCCGACCACGGCAGAAGATAAAGAAAAGATGAGTGTCATCTCCTATGCTTTAGCCATAGGCTCTATATAGTATGCCGTGCTGTGTACCGCACCTGTGTGTGCCTTGCCATGAGTCTGTCAAGGGGTACAAGAGTAATCCAAGAGTGGATCACTAGACAGCGGTCAAAGTTAGCCTTAGTAACTTGAGAACTAAGGAAATATTTCTCGATTATGGAGGTGATAAAGAGTTCATCGTAAAGTGTTACGATGATGCAAGATTTAAAACCAATCCGGATGACTCTTAGTAGAAATCCAGCTACGTATAGTGGAGCAGCCATTTGGAATAGCTCCAAGTGGAGCGTGGGAGCAGTATCTACAAATATGACATGGAAAGTTTGCAAGGTACACACAGATCTAAATGTCATAGACCCGTTCACTAAAAACCTCTTTCACGAGCAGAACATGAACAAACCCCAGAACTTATTGGGTGTTAATCACATGATGATATGATCACATGGTGATGTAAGTGTTAATCACATGGTGATGTGAACTAGATTATTGACTCTAGTGCAAGTGGGAGACTGTTGGAAATATGCCCTAGAGGCAATAATAAAATGGTTATTATTGTATTTCCTTGTTCATGATAATTGTCTATTGTTCATGCTATAATTGTGTTAACCGGAAACCATAATACATGTGTGAATACATAGACCACAACGTGTCCCTAGTGAGCCTCTAGTTGGCTAGCTCGTTGATCAATAGATGGTCTCGGTTTCATGACCATGGACATTGGATGTCGTTGATAACGGGATCACATCATTAGGAGAATGATGTGATGGACAAGACCCAATCCTAAGCATAGCACAAAGATCGTGTAGTTCGTTTGCTAAAGCTTTTCAATGTCAAGTGTCATTTCCTTAGACCATGAGATTGTGTAACTCCCGGATACCGTAGGAATACTTTGGGTGTGCCAAACGTCACAACGTAACTGGGTGGCTATAAAGGTACGCTACGGGTATCTCCGAAAGTGTCTGTTGGGTTGACACGAATCGAGACTGGGATTTGTCACTCCGTGTGACGGAGAGGTATCTCTGGGCCCACTCGGTAAGACATCATCATAATGAGCTCAATGTGACTAAGGAGTTAGCCACGGGATGATGTATTACGGAACGAGTAAAGAGACTTGCCAGTAACGAGATTGAACAAGGTATGGGGATACCGACGATCGAATCTCGGGCAAGTATCATACCGATAGACAAAGGGAATTGTATACGGGATTGATTGAATCCTTGACATCGTGGTTCATCCGATGAGATCATCGTGGAGTACGTGGGAGCCAACATGGGTATCCAGATCCCGCTGTTGGTTATTGACCGGAGAGGTGTCTCGGTCATGTCTACGTGTCTCCCGAACCCGTAGGGTCTACACACTTAAGGTTCGATGACGCTAGGGTTATAGGGAAATGGTATACGTGATTACCGAAGGTTGTTCGGAGTCCCGGATGAGATCCCGGACGTCACGAGGAGCTCCGGAATGGTCCGGAGGTAAAGATTGATATATAGGAAGTCCAGTTTTGGTCACCGGAAAGTTTTCGGGCTCATCGGTAGTGTACCGGGAGTGCCGGGAGGGTGCCGGAGGACCCCCGAGAGGGGTGTGACGACCAGAGGACTTCATGGGCTGTTAGATAAAGTGTGTCAGCCCTTATTGGGCTGGGAAATACTTTTGCTAAAGGCCCATGCGGCTGGAGATAAGGAGATAAGGCAAAAAGGATTTAAAAGGAGGAGATCCACCTCCCTTGTGGGAGGTGGACTCTCCCTTTAATTCGGCCGGCCATCTCCTCTTTGGAGTAGAGGCCAAGCCAGCCCTCCACGTCCCTCCTCCTATATATACTTGAGGTTTTGGATGTTTTGAGATAGGATTTGATCTCTCTCTCTCACGGCGAAGCCCTACCTCTCTTCTTCCTCCTCCGCAGCGCTTAGGCGAAGCCCTGTCGGAATACCTTGCTACTCCACCACCACCACGCCGTCGTGCTGCTGTTGGAGCCCTTCCCCAACCTCTCCTTCCTCCTTGCTGGATCAAGGTGTTGGAGACGTCACCGGGCTGCACGTGTGTTGAACGCGGAGGTGCCGTCCGTTCGGCACTTGATCGGATCTACCGCGATCTGAATCGCTGCGAGTACGACTCCATCAACCGCGTTCTTGTAACGCTTCCGCTTAGCGATCTTCAAAGGTATGAAGATCCACTCTCCCCTTGCTCGTTGCTGGTTTCTCCATAGATGGATCTTGGTGAACGCGTAGGAAAATTTTTGATTTACTACTACGTCTCCCAACAAAAACCTCATCCCTTTTTAATAATATTGGCTTTCCTATGGACTCAATGTGATCTTCGATCAATTAACCCAAAATTTAGAATCTTTAAGCTTCGCCAACACATGTCCTTTGAGTTTTGAGGGGTCCACATCCACAACTGAACTTCCCTGAAATATTCTTTGAGTAGGAATTAGTTCAATCATGTATATGTTACTATGGATTACCAAAACCACACGGGGATTAGTTACACTCAATCTCCCCCTTTTTGGTAACTGATGATAGCATATAGATCAAAGCTTTGAAATAATGTATAATCATTTAATAGCATCGTCACTTTGAGAAGTATGTGATAAGCAAGAGCTCTCCCTAAATTTGTGCATTATTTAATTTTTTTGTGTTGGATGCAAATGCACAATCGATTAGGATCACGGGATAACTCTTCCATGCCACATACATCTTGGTGGAGTGCACAAAATTATAGGAATGGAATACTATAAGCACTCATCACCAAGCATACATGTGAATGCCCATAATAGAAAGGATGCGTAAATGATAGATAGCGTGGTAACAAAAATAAAGCCAAGAACACATGAATAGTCTTACAAACCAAGCAAATCAAAGTATCTCCCAAAAACCAAAATGAAATGAAATACGAAAGAAAGACACTCTCCCACTTGAGGCCCTAATGATCTAAATCACTCTCCCCCTTTGGCAATAAGTTACCAAAAATATTGAATGGCCTCTAGCTAAGCATCTATCTGGGCTGGATCCATGGCTACAGGAGATATATAGGTACTCTGGCTGGTAGCTCAGGTGTGGGTCGATGGAGTGGGGATGAGAGCATTTGTGAAAGCCTCTAACGATGTCTGATGGACTAGCAGTGTCTACTCTGGTGGGGGCACAACTGCAGCACGAGTGACTGTGGGAGTAGGTCTGGACTGAGCCTGGTACTAAGTGGTAGTCTGCACATCCGAGTCACTCATTCATGCCTCAACATCCTGCTTGAACTTTATCAGATCAGTGGCCATCTCTCTCATCTTCACATCTAGAGCATGGAATTTTGTCTCAACGATCTTCTCTACGCTCTCCTGGTTGTTCACAAGGTTACATAGGCCGTGCTCGATCCTCTGGGTAGTTAAGATGAGATACGTCATATGATCACTCTTTGACATAGGAAAATCTGCAGCGATAGCTTTGGTAGTAGAAGAACTTGGCCCATTGACCTATGCAACAACTCTGACAGCCTCCGCTTGCTCCTGAGTAGAAGCAAAGCTAGGATCGACAAGATCCATTGTCAGGCCTAAAATGCGGTACTATCCTCGCAACGGCTCGAGGGTGTCGCTTCGCAAGAATGGAAATCGTCGCAATACATGTAAAGAAGAAGATGAGTATATGAAGTTGGCTTACATTCGCCACATGCTACATCATAAATATCTTAATTTAGCAATACATCACAATCATTATACAGAAGAGCAGGATCCAACTACAGGTGAAATCAAACGAAAAAGAAGATGACATCCACCTGAGGGAGTCCGGGATTAAGGGGCCCTCTGTAACAGCCCGGGACTGACGCTTCAGAAGATTCCCGTTTTATTACCATTCTCGTCATGTGTTTCGTTGGTTGTCGCATTTATCATCACATCATTCACATCATGTGCATATCATCGTCACTCGTTTTTAAAAAACGTGCATCCGTTTGTAGTTGTCGGTTCTCTCCGTTTTGTCGTTGACCGTTTCGAGACAACCCACACACGCACGCGTCCGCGACATCGTTAAAAATATATGCTTTTAAAAGTCCGCGAAAAAATATTCTGGGATTGGGTTGAAACTTGGCAAACGGTCTTAATCTAGTGTTGCTAGACCGCCTGCCAAATTTCGTCGCAATCACATGTCGTTTGATAACCCAACGGTCAACCGTAGTAGTGTTGTCATCGGTTTATTCGTCGAGCGTTTTCGGTGGTTTAAAACTCTGTCACAGGCCGCAAACCTTCCTTTCCTCTTGGCCCAACCCACTCTACACAGCCTAACAACCCACCTAGCAAACCTTCACTTTCGGACCGTACGATCAAACGGCTCAAAAACGGATAAACCCCTCGAACCCTGCCTATTTAAACAGTCACGACCCTAGATCCCATCCGCCGTCCGCCCTCGCCATCCGCACGACACGCTCTCGGGATCCCCACCAAAACCGTTCACCCAGTCCTCTCCCTCGAATTCCCCTCTGCACCAATGCAAGCCAGCCACCGATCCATCCACTCCGCCGGCGCCAGATGCAGCAGCCTCGCTCCCGAAGACGCTTGCCTCCGACCACCCGAGAAGATGAGCTCCGCGACCTCCTCCTCCATCCGTCTCCTCATCACTCTGTCTCATCCCTCCCTTGTTTTCTCTCTCAACAGAACCGCCATGGCTGACGCCTCTGAGCAGCTCGACCGGGCCATCCAGGGGCTCGCTGGCGATCTTGGACATCTTCGCGCGCGCGGACCGCCACCAAGACCGGCCCGATCTGGATCCCCGCACCTGTGCACCTCGTCCCCGACCCCAGCAGGCAAGAGCTCGAGCTCCTCCTCCTGTCCATCGCGCGAGGCCCATATGCGTCCTCCCTGTCCGAAGCCGCTGCCTCCCAGCCGCCTCCGATGAACCTCGTCGTCGGCAACCATCTTCGGCAGGCCCGTGCTGCCCCTCTGCTCCCTGCATCACCCTTCTCCTTCCTCCCGTTTCATCTCTCACTCTCCCTCTCTCGTTCTTCAGGGAGCCTCCATGGCGCCATCGCATGGAGCATCGCGTCCGCGCCGCCCCAAGCTTCCTTGTCGCCGGGAACGGGCTCCCCAAGCCCGAATCTGCCCATCCCCAGTCGTTCCCATCCGTTCCCCAAGCCGCCGTGCCGCTGCCAGCTGGGTCAAATCGCCGTTGACCGCGCCCTCTGCTTCCTCTGCTTCAACCTTCAAGCAAGAGCTCGCCTGGTAGTCCCGCTTCGCCATTGACCGCGCATCCTCCGCGGGCCGCAGCCTCCCAAGGCCCAGCGCCTTCTTCTTCCGCGGCCAGCCAAAGGGACAGCATCGCCATGCCCGCCGGCCTCTTGTTTCCCCGCTGTAAGCAGTCCCGTAATGGCCAAAGCTTCGTGTTTTTCTTTTCTAGATCCGTTCTTCGTGTAGAGGTTATTTAAACTTGCTATTATGTTTCTGGTACGAATGCATGCAGTAGCCGACCTGGTCATCCCAGCGAACCATCAGCAAGATCTCCTGGGATCGAATCCAAGTGAACCCATATTTTGCATCCGCATTTATTTATTTTCTAAACGTGCACAACCGGTTGGGGATAGATCTGTTGTTGGGCTTGCCCAGTGCCACTGCGTTTGGCCCGTTCCTATTTTTTCTCCTATCCCTGCGATTTTGCCAATTAACCCATGAATTACAGATTTATAGAAAAATCCCTCTTATCATGCATTTATTAACTAATTAATCGTGTATCATATGTAAAATGCTTAGAATTTTGTCTAGTTTTACAATATCCAACTTTCACGCATGTTAAAAATGTTTAAACTTGTTGTTTGCATTAATTTGTGTAAATGCCATGTTAAAATGATTGACATCATAACTAACTAACCGTAGCTTCGTTAAAAATGTTTTACATAGGTAACTTAACTAGAAAAAATATGTAGAATCTCATGGTAACATTTATTTTGCTGTTTAACAACTCTAAAATATGGTTAGTTTAGATCTGTATCAAACTTAAAATATGCATATGTGGTCATTCCGGAATTGTTATTCGTTGCTTCCGGCCTCATTTAAAGTGTCTAGGTGATGTAGTTGTTTGTGTTTCACCTCTTGTCATGTCTAACAACATTTAATATTGACGAGTACCTAAATGGGTGTGAACTAAATAATTCGAACGTGGAGTTTTGTCAATATGCAACCTGTTGCATATTGAGCTTCACTTAATGTGTAGTACTTGTTGATGTGATTTGCCATGCCTTGTATATTTAAACCGGACATGCATCATATTTGATTGCGCATCATGTCATGCATATGTTGTGTTGTATCATGTGTTGATTGTTTGTTCCGGATTGTTCCTTCTCAATAGAGTTCCGAACGCGTTCGGAGTGTGAGGATTCGTTCGACTACGTTGGCTCATCTTCTTCATGGACTCGTTCTTCTTCCAAGCGGGATCTCGGGAAAGAGGACACATTTCCCTGGATACCACTACTATCATTGCTATGCTAGTTGTTCCGCTTTTATCGTTATGTCTTGCTACCTATCACTTGTATGTCAAGCCTCCCAACATTGCCATGAAAAGCCTCTACCCCCACCTTCCCAGCAAACCTTTGTTTGGCTATGTTACGCTTGCTCGACCTTCTTATATCGTTTCTAGCTGCAGGTGCAATTGCTTCTATGTGACAACATGGACATTCTTTTGTTATCACTATATTATTGCTATTTAATTTAATGTACTTATATACTTGGTAAAGGATGGAAGGCTTGGCCTTTTGCTCGGTGTTTTGTTCCACTCTTGCCCCCTAGTTACTTGTGAACCGGTGTTACGTTCCATAATTGAACGCTCCTAACATGCTCAGGGTTGTTATGGGGACCCCCTTGATTTTCGTTTTACGATAAAGTTTGTCTGGCAAGGCCCAACATTGGTACTACATTTGCCTAATAACTAATAAAATGCATAGAGACCTGCCGGCACCCACGGATAATTTAATCAACCCCCGGGCCAGTGCTCCTCATGAGTGTTGGTCCAAACTAGAGTCGTGTGCGGGGCCAACCCTAGGCAACTCGGGTGATTTCTATCAGGTCACTGTATGCTGCGCTCATCCGGTGGCGTCCTGAGAACGAGATACGCGGCTCCTGTCGGGTTCGTCGACACGCCGGGCGGCCTTGCTGGATTTGTTTTACCTTTCTCGAATGTCTTGCATGAGGAACTCTGATCTTCTTCGGGCTATCTCGAGGTGTCGGTTTTCCTGTGGAATTTCCTAGGAAGATCACGAGATCCTGGTAGAGGTTATTCTCGTGGCGTGTGGTTAATTTGTGATGGATGAGTTGGAGCACCCCTGCAGGGTTAAATCTTTTGAAAAGCTGTGCCCGCGGTTATGTGGCAAACTTGGAAACTTTGCTTAACACCTGGTCATAGCAAACTTGAAGTAAACTATAATAAAATACCCTAACTGTGTGCGTAACCGTGACTGTCTCTTCTTGGGAGTCCTTATCCGAGAGAGAACACGGTGGGGTTATGCTTGACGTAAACATGTGTTTAGGATCACTTAGTGATCATTACTTGTTCACGTACGTTATGCATAGACCACCATACTTTACTTTCTGTATTTGTAAGAGCCACTCAAATAAATGCTTAGTTGCTTGCTGCAGCCTCACCACTTAACCATACCTCACCCACTAAGCTTTAATAGTCTTGATACCCTTGGAAATGAGATTGCTGAGTCCCTGTGGCTCACAGATTACTACAACAACACTTGCAGGTACAGGTAATGCGATGCTTTGACGTGAGAGCGATGCTTGATTTGATTTGGAGTTATTCTTCTTCTTCATCATCAATCTAGGATAAGTTCTAGGCGGCAGCCTGGGATAGCAAGGATGTATGTCATTTTGTCGTTTGTTTTCGTCCGTAGTCGGTCCCTGGTCTTCTACATGATGTTTGAATATGTTGTTGTATTGATGTGATATTGATGTAGCTTGTGGCGAGTGTAAGCCAATTCCACATAATCATCTCTTCTGTAAATGTACTTGTAATAATATCCATTCTTGCAACACGACAAGATGCACTTCTATCCCTGTCGAGGCCCTCGTGCCAAAATAAGGATAGGATTGCATCTTGGGTGTGACAAGTTGGTATCAGAGCCAGGTTCCGACCTAGGAGCCCCCTTGATTGATCGAACATGACCGAGTCGAGTCTAGAGAAAAACTATTTTGAGTGTAGTTATATCGGAGACTAGGATTCTTTTATTCCTCTTCTATACTCAGTGAGGAATTACGACTTAGAAATTCTGATTCCACCCTCTTCTCACTCAACTTTTTTTAGTATCACGCAGGTATTTTGGAAACTATATGATGCCGATGTGACGGAGTTTTATCTTGGTGCCTCCTGTCTGACTTGATTTCTTCCGGGGAGTTGAGCTCCAGGGGATTCTTGACACATCGTTATCGTACATTTTCCTTAGTATCTTAGGACGGAGGATGATCGAAATTGTTTCAATACTAGTACTGGCGAGAGGAGTCCGGCATCCCCAGTACTGGTGGAGAGAGCCATTCTTAGTATAGTTGTGTTTATGAGGGTCCGAGGTAGATGAGTTTCCGAGAACTCTGGTTATATGTTGACAGATGTGTTACATTGGAGCATAGTATTAATGTTAGGAGTTGAGTGATGGATTGGAGCGTAGTATTCCTATGCCGAGAACTCTGGTTATGTGTTGACGAATGTATATTATTTTTGGTACTAACCTGTTAATTTAGAGCCTAGTAACAATTTCTGTTTTTTCCTTGTTTTTTGAATATTGCAGATATAGAATATTAAACGGAATCCAAACGGAATAAAATCTTCGAAATGGTTTTTTCTAGAAAGAAAGAGATCTACCAGACTTGGAGTGCATGGCAGGGCATCTGCCAGGAGGTCACACGCCAAGGAGGCGCGACCACCCCCCTGGTCGCGCCTGACAGGCTTGCCACCTCCTGGCAGGTCTCCTAACCCTATTCTTCGTCCTATAAATACCCAAATATCCCCCAACACTAAAAAGAGCCATGCAAATACCTTTCTGCCGACAGAAGCCTCCATTCCCGAGAGGTCCAATCTTGAAGCCTTTTCCGGTAATCTGCCGGAGGGGGGTCCAATCATGGAGGGCATCTACATCAACTCCATTGCCCCTCCGATGATGCGTGAGTAGTCCATCATAGACCTACAGGTCCATAGCTAGTAGCTAGATGGCTTCTTCTCTCTCTCTTTGATCTTCAATACCATGTTCTTAATGATCTTCATGGAGATCTATCCGATGTATACTCTTTTGCGGTGTGTTTGTCAAGATACGATGAATTGTGGGTTTATGTTCAGATTATCCATGAATCTTATTTGAGTCTTTTCTAAATTCTTATATGCATGATTTCATATCTTTGCAAGTCTCTTCGAGTTATTGGTTTGGTTTGGCCAACTAGATTGGTAATTCTTGCAATGGGAGAGGTGCTTAGTTTTGGGTTCAATCTTGCGGTGTCCTCACCCAGTGACAAAGTAGGGATAGCGAGCCACGTATTGTATTGTTGCCATCAAGGGTAACAAGATGGGGGTTTCATCAAATTACTTGAGTTTATCCCTCTACATCATGTCATCTTACCTAATGCGTTACTCTGTATTCCATGAGCTTAATACTCTGGATGCAGGCAGGAGTCGGTCGATGTGTGGAGTAATAGTAGTAGATGCAGAATAGTTTCGG
This sequence comes from Hordeum marinum, assembly GCA_022496015.1. Classification (NCBI taxonomy): domain Eukaryota; kingdom Viridiplantae; phylum Streptophyta; class Magnoliopsida; order Poales; family Poaceae; genus Hordeum; species Hordeum marinum. Next base: position 255,900,127 of record CM039673.1, read on the forward strand.
TCTACTTGACACGGACGTGATGCCTATATGCATAATTATTGCCTTGGATATATACATGATTATTGTTGGGGAACGTTGCATGGGAAACAAAAAATTTGCTACGCACACGCAAGATCTATCCATGGTGATGAGCATCTACGAGAGGGAGAGTGGATCTACGTACCCTTGTAGATCGCTAAGCGGGAAGCGTTAAGAAACGCGGTTGGTGTAGTCGAACGTCTTCGCGATCCAAATCGCCGAGTGTCCCGTGATCTCATCACGATCCGTCCCGCGATCCAATCACGATCCGTCCCGCGAACACATCACGATCCGTCTCGCGATCTTGATCACGACCCGTCCCGCGAACTCATCACGATCCGTCCCGCGAACTCATCACGATCCGTCCCGCGAACTCATCATGATCCGTCCCGCGAACTCATCATGATCCGTCTCACGATCTTGATCACGGTCCTTCCGATCTAGCGCCGAATGGACGACACCTCCGCGTTCAGCACACATACAGCTCGATGACGATCTCCGCCTTGTTGATCCAGCAAGAGGGAGCAGAGAGGTAGAAGAGTTCTCCGGCAGCGTGATGGCGCTGTGGCGATGGTGGTGGAACTATTCCGGCAGGGCTTCGCCTAAGCAGTGTAGAAAACCGATCTAGAGAAGAAGCTATGCACTAGAGGAACGGGTGGCACGTGGCTGAAAATCTTATGCCAAAACCCTAAAATCCTCTAGTATATATAGGAGGAGAGGAGGAGGAGGCTTGGCTGCCAAAGAGGCAGCCCTTGGGTCGGCCAAACCAAGGAGGGAGGAGTCCTCCTCCTCCACTCCTAGTAGGATTAGGACTCCTTCCTTATTTGGCCCTCTTTTTGCCTTTTTCCACCTTTTTCCTTTTGGGATTTTCTTCCCAGCCGCATGGGCCTTGTGTGGGACTTCCACCAGCCCACAAAGGGATGGTATTTACTCTCCCACAGCCCATATAGCCTCTTGGGTCTAAATACCCCTCCCGATGGTCCCCCGGTACACTACCGGCACTCCCGATACACTACCGATGAGCCTGAAACTTTTCCGGCGACCAAAACAGGACTTCCTATATATCAATCTTTACCTCCAGACCATTTCGGAGCTCCTCGTGATGTCCGGGATCTCATCCGGGACTCCTAACAACCTTCAGTCACCACCATACATAACTCTATACTACCGAAACGTCACCAAACCTTAAGTGTGCAGACCCTGCGGGTTCGAGAACTATGTAGACATGACCGAGACACCTCTACGGTCAATAACCAATAGCGGGACCTGGATGCCCATATTGGTTCCTACATATTCTACGAAGATCTTTATCGGTCGAACCTCTATGTCAAGGATTCAGTTAATCCCGTATGATGTTCCCTTTGTTCTTCGGTATGTTACTTGCCCGAGATTCAATCGTCGGTATCTGTATACCTAGTTCAACCTCGTTACTGGCAAGTCTCTTTACTCGTTCCGTAATACAAGATCCCATGGCTAACACTTAGTCACATTGCTTGCAAGGCTTATTGCGATGTTGTATTACCGAGTGGGCCCTGAGATACCTCTCCGTCACACGGAGTAACAAATCCTAGTCTTGATCCATGCCAACTCAACAGACACCCTCGGAGATACCTGTAGAGCACCTTTATAGTCACCCGGTTACGTTGCGACGTTTGATACACACAAGGAACTCCTCCAGTATTCGTGAGTTGCATGATCTCATGGTCATAGGAACATATACTTGACATGTAGAAAACAGTAGCAATAAACTGACACGATCATATGCTACGTTTGTAGTTTGGGTCTTGTCCATCACACCATTCTCCTAATGATGTGATCCCGTTTATCAAATGACATCTCATATCCATGGCTAGGAAACCTTAACCATCTTTGATCAACGAGCTAGTCTATTAGAGGCATACTAGGGACATGGTTTTGTCTATGTATCCACACATGCATCTAAGTCTCTGATCAATACAATTATAGCATGGATAATAAATGATTATCATGAACAAGGAAATATGATAATAACTAATTTATTATTGCCTCTAGGGCATATTTCCAACAACTATTCTCTTTTCTATCAATTGCTTGATAGTAATTTGTTTACCCACCGTGATACTTACCTTCAAGAGAGAAGCCTCTAGTGAAACCTATTGCCCCCGGGTCTACTTTCCATAATATATTTTCAGATCTATAAACCAAAAATACCAAAAATACCTTGCTGCAATTCAGTTATGTTTTACTTTCCGCACTCATTTACACCCATCTCTATCAGATCTAATCCTTGCAAATAATCATGAAGGGATTGACAACCCCTTTATAGCGTTGGGTGCAAGAGTTTGATTGTTTGTGTAGGTGCATCCATTGGTGACTTGCTTGTTCCTCCTACTGGATTGATACCTTGGTTCTCATCAACTAAGGGAAATACTTATCTACTTTGCTGCATCACCCTTTCCTCTTCCATGGAAAACCAACACAAGCTCAAGAGGTAGCAATACCACGTCCCGGCTATGCACCATACTTCGGCTCCACCCACTTCCCGAATTGTCCCACCTCGAGTACGGGGGACAAGGCAGAGGTACTTTCTCCATAAACCAAAATGGGCCTCGCAGCCCAAGAACATCTCGCAAAGGGCAACAAAGCCCAAAATGTGCAGGATGGATCCAGGGGTGAGATGATGGAGTTGGATCCCGTAAAATTCCAGTAGTCCCCTCAAGAAGGGATGAATGGAGAATCCAAGGCCCCGTAAGAGGAAGGGCATGAAACATACCCGCTCTTCCTTGCGTGGAACAGGGAAATTCTCTACAAAGGCCTTGCCGTTCGAAGAAGTCAATCCGGCGCGGGTAAACGCCAGATCCAAGGCAGGAAGATAACCCTGGGTCTCAAGGTTGCGCAGCTGGAGGAGAGATACTGAACAACTTGCCCAATCTCCGGGAAGGGGGCCATGAGGACGTGAGGAGGAGCCAGGGATGCTCGTCATATTTTAGAGTTCTCTCGCTTGAGGCTTTTCGATGGTAAGGAATATGAAGGGGTTGCCTAAGCCACGATTCAACCTGCTTAAATGGGCGGTTCCTCCCCTTCGCCTGCAGGAAGGGCAGCCCTATAAAAGTCTGCTGAGCTGCCCATCTCCCATGGGCGCACATGAATTGAGGGGCATCGTTAATTCTGGATGGCGAAGTTAATACTATGGGCCCCGCGTAGTCTCGAAGATCGAGAGTTCACTAATGACTGGATTATTGTTTACCGAATAGAGAGGAGGAGAAAACTCGCCTCACCAGCCAAAGACTTTGGGAGCAAAGGACTGCCCAGACTACATACCTCGACATTGGAAGCTAGTTCGGGGGCTATTGAGGGAGTCCGGGATTAAGGGGTCCGCGGACTACCGGCCTATTCCTAATGGGCCAGACTCATGGGCCACTCGTTGGAGGATTGGACTGACCGAATACCCCGTGACCAGGGGGAGGCTCATGAGCCATTGCGTGCCCTTCAAGCTTAAGAAGATAGAATATGCATGTTTATTCCATCGGTAAGCAACCGACTATGTGTAAATAGGGACCCCTGGTATCTATATAAGCCAGAGGGTTTAGTTCGTAGAGGCAGGAGAACTCATCTAGGGTTTTAGTTACTTGATCTCGAGGTAGATCGACTCTGTAATCTTCATACACATTAATACAACCAAGCATGACGTAGGGTTTTACCTCCATAGGAGGGCCTGAACCTGGGTAAACATTGTCTCCTTCATCTCATGTTACCCATCGATTCTAGATCCATAGCTCGGGACCCCCTACCCGAGATCCGCTGGTTTTGACACCGACAACACCCTTGCTAATCCCAGGACGCTGACATGGAACCCATCCTATGATCGATGAAGCAGAAGAACTCCAAATAGAACAATCATCACGCTCACATCAAATCGTCACATTACTTGTACCTGCATCTGTTGTTGTAGGAATATGTGAGCCATGGGGATTCGACAATCTCATTACCAAGGGTATCAAGACTAGCAAAGTGTCACACCCTTTGTTTTGCCTCATGACTAAGTTAAAATGACTCAAAAAATAGGACCAATTAAAACTTTTTGAGAGCATATGAATGCTTGACTTGTGTGTTACTTGCTTGCTTGTTTGATTGCTTGCTGGTGCTCTATATTCATAAAACTCCCTCCTACTCTCAAAACTCTTTTCCTTGATCCAAAATCTTGTCCAGTGATCATACCATGTGTATAGTACCTAAGACTATTTTATCCAATTTTATTTTGGCAAAAACCATTTACTCAATTTAGGTTTTCAAAAACCCATGAATTGAGGTTTGTACTACAACTCCTCAAATTGGGTGGATTGTTTTGCCCCAAAGGATTTATTTGGAACCTAATATATGTATAAATCCCCAAAACCACAAAATATTATTTTTAAAGATTATTTTATTATTTTATTTAAAGGCTTTTTCTTAATGCCAGAAATGGTCTTTTATTAGGAAAAAATATTTTTATGCTTTCAAAATATTTGAGAAAATTTAGAGAAACTCAATGGACACATATTTTTCCATATATATGAGTTTCAACACATGGTCATTTTTAACATAATGGGCAAAACCTTCCAAAACCATTTCTGCTTAAATCAAGCTTTTGAAATATTTCTATAAGAAATATTCTTAATATAATCCTGGAAAATTCCAGCAAGTCACGCATGATATTTGTGATGATCTTGAAAAGTTTCATTTCATCCCAATAGTTTTGCTTCACCAAAATATTCCAAAACCCTCTCTGTCCAGAATCAAATTTGAGAAACTTAACATTGTCAAGTTTCTCCTATTGCCTCTAAACTTCGTGGACACGTACAATCCCCAAATAATTCTACTACACCAAGTTGTGCATTTAGGAGATTAATTTAGCATGCCTAGAACTACACACGTCTGATTCTGTTAATTTCTAGGGTTTACCAAGTTTGTGTTATCAACTTTATCCATTTGGGCTCAAAACTTGTGATCAGCACCAAATAGACTTTTCATTTCACCCTGGTAAATATCAAGGCCATAGGAATCCTATACCTAACCCAATCACAACTGAAACACCTTCAGCCATAAGCTTGTGGACAAGCAAAGTGGGCCTAAAAAGAGTCTCCTTGTCTCCATATTTTTACCATAGTATATTCTAACCCCTTCTACCCCCACTAACCTTGCCATGGCCTCTGCTCAATGATTTGGGGGGTAATTCCCTTATTCTCTCCCTCTTTTTACCATGGCAAACCCTCTTCTTCCTCCCTCTCATTATTCTGTTCATGAAAGTGCCCCCAAGTTTTTCCACAATATCTCTAGATACTAATGTTGGAAATACGCCCTAGAGGCAATAAATAAAGTGTTTATTATTATATTTCCTTGTTCATGATAATCGTTTATTATCCATGCTATAATTGTATTAATTGGAAACACATTACATGTGTGGGTAAATAGACAAAACTTTGTCCCTAGTATGCCTCTAGTGAACTAGCTCGTTGATCAAAGATGGTCAAGGTTTCCTAGCCATTGACATTAGATGTCATTTGATAACAGGATCACATCATTAGGAGAATGATGTAATGGACAAGACCCGAACTACAAATGTAGCATTTGATTGTGTCAGTTTATTGCTACTGTTTTCCACATGTCAAGTATATGTTCCTATGACCATGAGATCATGCAACTCACGGATACCGGAGGAGTGCCTTGTGTGTATCAAACGTCGCAACGTAACTGGGTGACTATAAAGGTGATCTACAGGTATCTCCGAGGGTGTCTGTTGAGTTGACATGGATCAAGACTGGGATTTGTTACTTCGTGTGACGGAGAGGTATCTCAGGGCCCACTCGGTAATACAAAATCACAATAAGCCTTGCAAGCAATGTGACTAAGTGTTAGTTGCGGGATCTTGTATTACGGAACGAGTAAAGAGACTTGCCGATAACGAGGTTGAACTAGGTATGGAGATACCGACGATCGAATCTCGGGCAAGTAACATACCGAAGAACAAAGGGAACATCATACGGGATTAACTGAATCCTTGACATAGAGGTTCGACCGATAAAGATCTTCGTAGAATATGTAGGAACCAATATGGGCATCTAGGTCCCACTATTGGTTATTGACCGTAGATGTGTCTTGGTCATGTCTACATAGTTCTCGAACCCGCAGGGTCTGCACACTTAAGGTTTGGTGACGTTTCGGTAGTATAGATTTATGTATGGTGGTGACCGAATATTTTTCGGAGCCTCGGATGAGATTCCAGACGTCACGAGGAGCTCCGGAATGGTCCGGAGGTAAAGATTCATATATAGGAAGTCCTGTTTTGGTCACCGGAAAAGTTTCGGGCTCATCGGTAGGGTACCGGGAGTGCCGGTAGTGTACCGGGAGACCATGGGGAGGGGTATTTCGACCCAAGAGGCTCCATGGGCTGTGGGAGAGTGTTTACCAGCCCTTAGTGGGCTGGTGGAAGTCCCACACAAGGCCCATGCGGTTTGGGAAAAAAGGCCTAAAGAGAAAAAGTGGAAAAAGGCAAAAATAGGGTGAATCCTAGTCCTACTAGGATTGGAGGTGGAGTCCACCTCCTCCACCTGGTTCGGTCGACTCCTTGGAGGCTTGGACCTTGTGCCAAGCCTCCTCCTCTCTTCCTTTTGTATATACTGGAGGTTTTAGGGTTTTTGCACAGAATTTTCAGCCACGTGTTGCCCGTTCCTCCAATGCATAGTTTCTCCTCTAGATCGGTTTTCTGCAGTGCTTAGGCGAAGCCCTGCCGGAATAGCTCCACCACCATCGTCGGAGCGCCGTCACGCTGCCAGAGAACTCTTCCTCCTCTCCACTCCCTCTTGCTGGATCAAGACGGCGGATATCGTCATCAAGCTGTACATGTGCTGAACACGGAGGTGCCGTCCGTTCGGCGCTAGATCGGAAGGATCATGATCAAGTTCGTGGGACGGATCGTGATCAAGTTCATGGGACGGATCGTGATTGGATCGCAGGATGGATCGTGATTGGATCGCGGAACAAATTGTGATTGGATCGCGGGATGCATGGCGATTTGGATCGCGAAGACGTTCGACTACACCAACCGCGTTTCTTAATGGTTCCCGCTTAGCGATCTACAAGGGTACATAGATCCACTCTCCCTCTCGTAGATGCTCATCACCATGGATAGATCTGCGTATGTGTAGGATTTTTTTTGTTTCCCATGCAACGTTCCCCAACAGTATTATCAGAGGTAGGTCTATGTGTAGATTAGATCTCGAGTAGAACCCAAAAGGTTTGTGGGCGTTGATGCTTAGATTGCTTCCTCCCTTGGTCGGATTTTGGTTCAGCGGTATTGTGAGATGAAGCAGCTCAGACCAACATTACTCGTACGCTTACGAGAGACCGGTTCCCTCGACTGCAACTTGTTGCATAGATGGCTTGCGGGTGCCAGTTTCTCTCACTTTAGTTGGATCGGATTCGACAAAGGCGGTCCTTGAGAAGGTTGAAAAGCAACTAGTGTATCACCGTTGTGGTTTTTGTGTAGATGAGAATTGTTCTTGCTAGATACCCATAGCAGCCACGTAAAACATGCAACAACAATTAGAGGACGTCTAACTTGTTTTCGCAGGGTATGTTGTGATGTGATATGGCCAATTACATGATGTGATATATGTGATGTATGAGATGATCATGTGATGTATAGATTATCATGACTTGCATGTCGATGAGTACGACAACCGGCAGGAGCCATAGGGTTGTCTTTAATTATTGTATGAGCTGCGTGTCAATCATTAAGCGCTATGTAATGCTTTACTTTATCGCTAAACGGTAGCAATAGTAGTAGAAGCATGTTAGGCGTGCAAACCTGGCGACACGTTGATGGAGATCAAGATGATGAAGATCATGGTGTCATGCCGGTGACGATGGAGATCATGCCGGTGCTTTCTAGATGGAGATCAAAAGCACAAGTTCATGGCCATATACGGTCACTTATGAATTGCATGTGATGTTAATCCTTTTATGCACCTTGCTTTGCTTAGGACGACGGTAGCATTATAAGGTGATCCCTCACTTAAATTTCAAGATTAATTGTGTTCTCCCCGAGTGTGCACCGTTGCGAAAGTTCGTCGTGTCGAGACACCACGTGATGATCGGGTGTGATAGACTCTACGTTCACATACAACGGGTGCAAGCCAGTGTTGCACACGCAGAACACTCGGGTTAAACTTGACAAGCCTAGCATGTACAGACATGGCCTCGGAACACAAGAGACCGAAAGGTCGAACATGAGTCATATAGTAGATATGATCAACATAATGATGTTCACCATTGAATCCACCCCAACTCACGTGATGATCAGACTTGAGTTGGTGGATTTGGATCATGTGACACTCAGATGGCCTGAGGGATGTCATTTTGAGTGGGAGCTTTAGTAATTTGATTAACTAAACTCATTATCTTGAACAATAGTCTAAGTAAACTTTGCATATTTATGTTGTGGATCAATGGCTCGCGCAGTAGCACCCCTGAATTTTAATGCGTTCCTAGAGAAAGCTAAGTTAAAAGATGATGGAAGTAACTTTGTTGACTGGGCCCGTAATCTGAGGATTATCCTCACAGCTTCCCAGAAATCATATGTCCTTGATGCACCGCTTGGTGACCAACCAAAAGATATGACCTCTGAAGACGTTAAGAACGCTTGGGAGGCACGTACTGGAGATTACTCAATAGTTCAGTGTGCAATATTGTATGGCTTAGAACCGGGACTTCAAAGACATTTTGAACGTCATGGATCATATGAGATGTTCCAGGAGTTGAAGTTTATCTTTCAGAAGAATGCCCGGATCGAGAGGTATGAAACCTCCGATAAGTTCTATGCTTGCAAGATGGAGGAGAACGGGTCTATTAGTGAACATATACTCAGAATGTCTTGGTATTCAACTCGTCTAGCAGAGTTGGGAATTGCCCTTATGCCAGAGGCGATCACTGACAGAGTTCTTCAATCACTGCCACCTAGTTACAAGAGCTTTGTGATGAACTATAACATGCACGGGATGAACAAGTCAGTCGCCGAGTTGTTTGCGATGCTAAAAGTCACTGAGTCTGAAATCCAAAAAGAACATCAAGTGTTGATGGTCAATAAAACCAGTAGTTTCAAGAAAAATGGCAAGGTCAAGGGCAAGGGCAAGAAGGGTAAAACCAATAAGGATGGCAAAGCAGTTGCTACTCCTGTAAAGAAGCCCAATCATGGACCCAAGCCAGAAACTGAGTGCTTTCATTGCAAGGGAACTGGTCACTTGAAGCGGAACTGCCCCAAGTACCTGGCTGACAAGAAGGCGGCCAACGACAAACAAGGTATATATGATATGCATGTTATTGATGTGTACCTTACTAGCTCTCGTAGTAGTGCCTGGGTATTTGATACCGGTTCAGTTGCTCACATTTGCAACTCAAAGTAGGAACTACGGAATAAACGAAGGCTGACAAAGGACGAAGTGACAATGCACGTGGGAAATGGTTCCAAGGTTGATGTGATCGCCGTCGGCACGCTCTCTCTTCGATTACCATCGGGATTAGTGATGAACCTGCATAATTGTTATTTAGTGCCTGCGTTAAGCATGGACATTATATCTGGATCTTGTTTATTGCGAGACGGTTACTCATTTAAATCAGGGAATAAAGGTTGTTCTATTTATATGAGTAATATCTTTTATGGTCATGCACCCAATGTTATGGGTTTATTCATATTGAATCTTGATAGTGATGACACACATGTTCATAACATTGATGCCAAAATATGTAGAGTTGATAATGATAGTACCACTTTCTTGTGGCACTGCCGTTTAGGTCATATTGGTGTAAAACGCATGAGGAAGCTCCATGCTGATGGACTTTTGGAGTCACTTGATTGTCAATCACTTGACACATGTGAACCATGCCTCATGGGAAAGATGTCTAAAATGCCGTTCTCTGGAACAATGGAACGGGCGAGTGACTTATTGGAAATCATACATACTGATGTGTGCGGTCCAATGAATGTTACAACGCGTGGTGGATATCGTTATTTTCTCACCTTCACTGATGACTTAAGTGGATATGGGTATATTTACTTAATGAAACACAAGTCTGAAACGTCTGAAAAGTTCAAGAAATTTCAGAGTGAAGTTGAGAATCATCATAACAAGAAGATTAAGTTCCCGTGATCTGATCGAGGAGGTGAATATCTGAGTTATGAGTTTGGTAGTCACTTAAGACAGTGTGGAATTGTTTCATAGTTGACACCGCCCGGAACACCACAGCGTAATGGTGTGTCCGAACGTCATAATCGAACCTTATTAGATATGGTGCATTCTATGATGTCTCTTGCTGATTTGCCACTATCATTTTGGGGTTATGCATTAGAGATAGCTGCATTCACTTTAAATAGGGCACCATCAAAATCCGTTTAGACGACGCCATATGAACTGTGGTTTGGCAAGAGGCCAAAGTAGTCATTTCTTAAAGTTTGGGGATGTGATGCTTATGTCAAAAAGCTTCAGCCTGAAAAGCTGGAACCCAAAGCGGAAAAATGCGTCTCATAGGATACCCGAAAGAGACAGTCGGATATACCTTCTATCTCAGATCCTAAGGCAAAGGTTTTGTCGCTAAGAACGGAATATTTCTTGAGAAAGAGTTTCTCTCGAAAGAATTGAGTGGAGGAAAATAGAGCTTGATGAGGTTATTGAACCTTTACTTCAACCAGAAAGTAGCGCAACACAGAAAGATGTTATTGGGGAACTACGATGGTAGAAGAGGAAGTTAATGATGATGATCATGAAGGTTTGGATCAAGCTACTATTGAACCTCGTAGGTCGACAAGGCCGCGTACTACTCCTGAGTGGTACGACAACCCTGTCTTGGAGGTCATATTGTTGGACAACAATCAACCTACGAGTTATGGAGGAGCAGTGATGGGCCCGGATTTCGAGAAATGGTTAGAGGCCATGAAATCCGAGATGGGATCCATGTATGAAAACAAAGTATGGACTTTGGAAGTATTACCTGAAGGGTGAAAGGCCATTCAGAACAAATGGATCTTTAAGAAGAAGATAGACGCGGACGGTAATGTCACCGTCTATAAAGCTCGACTTGTGGCAAAGGGTTTTCACAAGTTCAAGGAGTTGACTACGATGAGACCTTCTCACCCGTAGCGATGCTTAAGTCTGTCAGAATCATGTTGGCAATAGTTGCTTATTTCGACTATGAAATATGGTAGATGGATGTCAAAATAGCGTTCCTCAACGGTTTCCTTGAGGAAGAGTTGTATATGATGCAACCAAAAGGTTTTTTCGATCCAGAGAATGCTGACAAAGTTTGCAAACTCCATCGATCCATTTATGGGCTGGTGCAAGCATCTCGGAGTTGGAATAAGCGTTTTGATGAGGTGATCAAAGCGTTTGAGTTTATACAAGTTTATGGAGAAGCTTGTATTTACAAGAAAGTGAGTGCGAGCTCTATAGCGTTTCTAATATTATATGTGGATGCCATATTGCTGATTGGAAAAAAACATAGAAATGCTGGAAAGCGTGAAGGAATATTTGAACAAGAGTTTTTCAATGAAGGACCTAGGTGAAGGTGCTTTCATATTAGGCATTAAGACCTATAGAGATAGATCGAGACGCTTAATAGCACTTTCACAGAGCACATACCTTGACAAAGTTTTGAAGAAGTTCAAAATGGATCAGTCCAAAAGGGGTTCTTGCCTATGTTACAAGGTGTGAAGTTGAGTAAGACTGAATGCCCAGTGACTGCAGAAGATAGAGAAAAGATGACTGTCATCCCCTATGCTTCAGCCATAGGCTCTATCATGTATGCAATGCTGTGCACAAGACCGGATGTCAGCCTTGCCATAAGTATGCCCGGAAGGTTTCAAAGTGATCCTGGAATGGAACACTGGGCAGCGGTCAAGAATATCCTTAAGTACTTGAAAAGGACTAAGGAAATGTTTCTCGTTTATGGAGGTGATGAAGAGCTCATCGTAAAGGGTTACGTCGATGCAAGCTTTGACACTGATCCGGATGACTCTAAGTCACAAACCGGATATGTATTTATTCTTAACGGGGGAGCGGTAAGCTGGTGCAGTTCCAAGCAAAGCGTGGTAGCCGATTCTACATGTGAAGCGGAGTACATCGCAGCCTCGGAGGCGGCAAAGGAAGGTGTCTGGATGAAGCAGTTCATGATAGATCTTGGAGTAGTGCCCAGTGCACTGAATCCAATGAACCTGTTCTATGACAACACTGGTGCCATTGCTCTGGCCAAGGAATCAAGGTTTCACAAGAGGACCAGACACATAAAGCGACGCTTCAACTCCATCCGCGATTACATCGAGGAGAAGGACATAAATATTTGCAAAGTGCACACGGATCTGAATGTTGCAGACCCGTTGACTAAACCTCTTCCAAGGGATAAACATGATCAACACCAGAACTGCATGGGTGTTCGATTCATTACAATGTAAATCACATAGTGATGTGAGCTAGATTATTGACTCTAGTGCAAGTGGGAGACTGTTCGAAATATGCCCGAGAGGCAATAAATAAAGTGTTTATTATTATATTTCCTTGTTCATGATAATCGTTTATTATCCATGCTATAATTGTATTAATTGGAAACACATTACATGTGTGGGTAAATAGGCAATACTTTGCCCCTAGTATGCCTGTAGCGAACTAGCTCATTGATCAAAGATGGTCAAGGTTTCCTAGCCATTGACATGAGATGTCATTTGATAACGGGATCACATCATTAGGAGAATGATGTGATGGACAAGACCCGAACTACAAAGGTAGCACTTGATCGTGTCAGTTTATTGCTAATGTTTTCCGCATGTCAAGTATATGTTCCTACGACCATGAGATCATGCAACTCACGGATACCGGAGGAGTGCCTTGTGTGTATCAAACGTCGCAACGTAACTGGGTGCCTATAAAGGTGCTCTACAGGTATCTCCGAGGTGTCTGTTGAGTTGGCATGGATCAAGACTAGGATTTGTTACTCCGTGTGACGGAGAGGTATCTTAGGGCCCACTCGGTAATACAACATCACAATAAGCCTTGTAAGCAATGTGACTAAGTGTTAGTTGCGGGATCTTGTATTACGGAACGAGTAAAGAGACTTGCCGATAACGAGGTTGAACTAGGTATGGAGATACCGACGATCGAATCTCGGGCAAGTAACATACCGAAGAACAAAGGGAACATCATACGGGATTAATTGAATCCTTGACATAGAGGTTCGACTGATAAAGATCTTCGTAGAATATGTAGGAACCAATATGGGCATCCAGGTCCCGCTATTGGTTATTGACTGTAGAGGTGTCTCGGTCATGTCTACATAGTTCTCGAACCCGCAGGGTCTGCACACTTAAGGTTTGGTGACGTTTCGGTAGTATAGAGTTATGTATGGTGGTGACCGAATGTTGTTCGGAGTCCCGGATGAGATCCCGGACGTCACGGGGAGCTACGAAATGGTCCGGAGGTAAAGATTCATATATAGGAAGTCCTGTTTTGGTCGCCAGAAAAGTATCGGGCTCATCGGTAGTGTACCGGGAGTGTCGGTAGTGTACCGGGAGACCATCGGGAGGGGTATTTCGACCCAAGAGGCTACATGGGATGTGGGAGAGTGTTTAACAGCCCTTAGTGGGCTGGTGGAAGTCCCATACAAGGCCCATGCTGTTTGGGAAAAAAGGGCTAAAGAGAAAAAGTGGAAAAAGGCAAAAGTAGGGTGAATCCTAGTCCTACTAGATTGGAGGTGGAGTCCACCTCCTCCAGTTGATTCGGCGTCCTCCTTGGAGGCTTGGACCTTGTGCCAAGCCTCCTCCTCTCTTCCTATTATATATACTAGAGGTTTTAGGGTTCTTGCACAGAATTTTCAGCCACGTGCTGCCCGTTCCTCCAGTGCATAGTTTCTCCTTTAGATCGGTTTTCTGCAGTGCTTAGGCAAAGCCCTGCCAGAATAGCTCCACCACCATCGCCGGAGCGCCATCACGCTGCCGGAGAACTCTTCCTCCTCTCCTCTCCCTCTTGCTGGATCAAGACGGCGGAGATCGTCATCAAGCTGTACGTGTGCTGAACGCGGAGGTGCCGTCCGTTCGGCGCTAGATCGGAAGGATCGTGATCAAGTTCGTGGAACGAATCGTGATCAAGTTCGTGGGACGGATTGTGATTGGATTGCGGGACGGATCGTGATTGGATCGCGGGACGCACGATGATTTGGATCGCGAAGTTGTCCGACTACACCAACCGCGTTTCTTAACACTTCCCGCTTAGTGATCTACAAGGGTACGTAGATCCACTCTCCCTCTCGTAGATGCTCATCACCATGGATAGATCTGCGTGTGCGTAAGAATTTTTTTGTTTCCCATGCAACGTTGCACAACAGCTAATGCATCTTTCCACACCCAAAAATGACATGGAAGATGTGAGCAGTTCATCCAAAACTAGATTTTGGCAGCAAATAAAGCTTTGTACTACAAGTACCCTATTCAGTTACCTCCATGGGCTGAAAGTTGGTGTACATGTAGTCGTTCCATGCCTAAGACCAATGGACAAGGTTTAGCCCCAAGTGTCTAACAGTAACAACACTTTAGATGAACCCCAAGTTTGCTGCTGAAACCTTACCCACGGTAACAACCACCCCGACACAACTCCGTTTACCTTGCCACTTCACCACTGCCCTTCTGTATGCGTGACTCACACACCAAACAACATTGGCTGACAAAAAAGGCGCTCGGGACACGCCTTAGGATGGTGACCATGCAATGGGCTTGCAGAAACGGCACTCTGCCGACATGAGCTCTCGTGTAGCTCGCGTCCGGTTGTAGGAAGCTATCCAAGCACGTCAGGGGTTCCCTCTCGACCTCCCACACCTCTCCTTGGTGTCGGGATGTAGTCAAAGGAGCCTAGGCACGCGGGAGCTCGGCGCCCGAGGGCATCCGAGGCGCACCCGAGCTCCCCCTTGGTCGCCCCCGCCTATAAGACCATTCCCGAACCCCTCACTTGCCTGTTGTTGCTTTCTCTCCCTCACAGTAGCCCCCGAATCGAGCCATTGGAGCTCCCGAGCTCCCCATGACCTCTCATGGCCGCAAGGGTGCCGCCTTGGCATCGGGCAAAATCTGGGCAGCTCCGGATCCCTCCTCCCTCCTAAGCTTTGCCAACTCCCCCACCGTTTCTACACTTCTTCCGATGCTCCTCTTCATCCCCTGGGCGCTCTGCTTCCGTGCTCGCCCATCGCCGACTCCCGCCGTGGCCGAAATCCTGCTCACCCTAGCGCCCCAGGTGGGAATGGGCCCCCCCAGGCGGGTGCAGGTCTCCTTCCTGATCACTCCGGTGGCCGGAGCCCCGTCGGACGTGGCCGGAGCCACCGGGACGGCACCCACGCCCCCTCTTTCCTGTCTCCCTGCCTCACCTCTATTGAGCAGGAGGAGGGAGATGGTCTTGATGGCCGGGGACCGCCTTTAGGCCACACCCGACCGCCCCTCGTTTAAGTGAAAACGGTTTTCCCCGTGGACGCCTTTCCACGCGAGAAACATACTCCCACAACCCCGCCTTCGACGTGGCCCCTTCACCCCGCCAGGCCGAGCCACTAGGCTTGCCAATTCCTATTTTGCGCCCTGTGCACATCTTACTTATTTAGGTAAATTCCTTTTTATCCTTTTCTTTTCTCAGAGCCACTGTATAATTTATATTAAATTCATATGGACTCCAAATCTATTGATTCAAAATCCTAGATGCTTGCAAAATTAGGCTGTATCCAAAAATGTATCTCACACATTTTACTTGTAAGCTGTTCTATACCGTTTTATTTTTTATTCATAATTGAACTAAGAAAACCCCTCTTTGCAAAAATCCTAGAGCCTTCATATCAACTCCAAATGGAGTGATTCAAAATCCCAGATGCTCTAGATATCATTGCCTATTTATTTAAGCCACGTTGAACATTTTATCATTCACCTAATCTGCTAGATTAAATAAATAGCTCCCTTTCTCCAATATTCCATCTAAGGAAAAAAACATAAGAAATGCATCCCAACTACAAATCTAGTGAAACTACTTCCCACATGTTTCTAAAATAATGCCCTAATTGTTGGGTCCATCCACTCATGTTTACAAAAATATTTTTTGTGGACATCTTATAGCATCATCATTTCCCTCATTTCCATCATTCAAGACTCCCCCTTTGTCCACATCCAATGAAACCTCCTTGGTTATTTTTCTCGTGATCAGAGGTGTCGAGGAAAAATAAAACTCCTATTTATAGAGCACTTTTATTTCTTCTTGTTGTGTTGCTTATTGTGGTTGTTTACCGACGGTAGTTGACAAGATAAACAAAGTGCTCGGAGTTGGACAAGAAGCGTGTGAAGACCTCGAAGACTTGGATAAGACATGCAAGCAGCGCTTTGACCATGACTATGAAACCCTTTTAATGCATGGCATTAACACTTTTTTCGTGATGTTGGTCATGTGATGTGGTGTCCCCCACTTAGGTGGGATGCCTTTGATACTTCACCTTTGATACTTGCATCATGCATGACACTACCATCCTTGTGAGGGTTGTGCGGGTGGAGTAGATAGGATGCTTAGTAGATGCGATGAAAGTGGGATGGGAATGTGCATGGTGATGGAAAGAGAAGTGTTTCAAAGACTTTTCAAAAACCCCGTCGAGTGCCACTAATGCCCGAGGGAGATGATGATGAGCTAGGTAACCACTTGATAAAGAAATGGTGTACCGAAGCAAGTGAGTGTGTGTGTGTTTTCGAAAACGGATTAGATTTAAGATTGGTCAACCGTCCCAAGATTACATGTACAACTACGATACCCCTTATGGGACGGGCTTTTTTGATTACTTTGGTGGGTACTAGCAGAGAGCCCGCATTACTAGTGGCGGGAGTGACGTGGTCACTCCCAATACGGGGTCATGCCTGGTAGGGCGACATGTGCTGTCTTTACAGCCACCGGGCACACCGTTGCATGCCCTCATGGATAATACGTGTGATGTATATCATGAGGGATGGCACCAACAAGTGGAGTCTTTGTCTAGTTCACTATGGTAAAGGCATTGTTCGGGTGCTTACCTCGGGTATGTAATAGACCACGAGATGTGGATGACACGGAAGTTCCCCGAGTCTTGCGGGTAAAGTGTGCAACCTCTGTAGAGTGTAAAACTATTCTAATAGCCATGTCCACGGTCAAGGACAGTTGGGTGGTGCTGCTTAAACTACGTCCGGTGTTTTCACAAAACTTGGTGTGTGTGTGACAAAGAGATACTTGAGCTAAGTCAGAAGACTTGATGAAATAATTGAACATGTGATGTTCAAACCCTGCTTTTGTTGATAACTGTAACTTGTTCATATGGATATCTGCAACCTGTTGGTGTATGCTTTTACAAGTTGATTGAACATGTCATTGCACTCAAACTAGCTTTCCGCAAAATTACTTATTAGTGCTATATCATGCTCTGTTGAACCTTGTTCCAAACATGGGTTGCTTGCGAGTACATTCAAAGTACTCATTGGCTTGCCACTAGTTATTTTATTGGCTAGGCATGAAAGACGAGGTTATGATGAAGATTATCTTGGTGACGTACATGCGAGCTAGGACGCTTCCCAGTTAGAATGCCTGTAGGGTTAAGGCTGATGGCATGGGTTCACGCTATCGTTGAAGATTTCCGCTGCAATTATATGAAAATTTGGCCATAAAGGCCATATTTGAGTAAACCGGTATGTAATGGATGTAAGACTCTTGTTATTCAGTTTCTGTGTGTTCAGTGAGCATTGATCTCTGGGATCACTGTCCACGTACATTCGGTGATCACGACTTATGACTCGGGGTCCCAAACAGAGCTGGTATTAGAGCCATCCTGACTATAGGAAGCCCATAGTTAGCATGGACATTAGTTAGGACAAAAATATTTTTCCAGACCCTTCAAAATTACTTACAAAACCACTATAATTCTCACCTTTCCTAAAAATTCAAAGGAAGCAAAAGTTTTTGCCTATGCACATCCACCCTTATTCTCTTTGACTCTCATAGTCTGCCTTTTCAAACCTTGCAAATAGTCGTTAGTACCCCTGTGCCCCTGACCACTGGATTCCTTGAAATCCTCGTGGGTAACCTAGAAGGAAGCCAACTTTCTAGACTTTCACATGAGTTTGACGGCACCACGACAAGACGATACCAACAGAGGAAACCTTCTCGAGGGATGGAGACATCAAGACTAGGAAGATGGTGACACCCTCGACATTGCCCCAGGATAATGCAACCTTGGCCTATGATAATCAGGGCATAAGAAATGCAAGGTCATTATATGCACTAGATCATTGATGGCACGCGTTGCTACGCCCGTCTATTTCTACAATTAAATAGTAAGAACTTTGATAAATAAATGACCATATGATATATATTAAATTTTCCAAATCATAATCATACATTAATCAGTAATCCAAGAAAATCTCATATATACTCTGTAAAGACAAGGTCACATATACAAATTGGCTTGGTATAACAACATACAAAACAATTTAGATAGTAAATACAACTAATTGATACAGATAAGAAATACATTTTATACAACATGCATAAATGAAATCTTCACATGTCTACCAAAGGGCCACCATGTTAGGAAACAATGAAGAATCATGCCAGCCTAATGCAGCAGCTGGCCATTTCTTGTGAAGGGCATCACATTCATAGGACAAGCGTCCTAACAAGGATTAAATTACCCGCAATATACTCCATACAAGCAGTAGCAGGGATATCTGCTAATCATATTTTTCATTTTCGTTTGCTTGTGTTTTGTAAAGAGCAACCATTCTGAAAGCTATATTTAATAAAGTGGCATACCAACAATTCCATTTTATACATGAAAATGCTTACCAAAAAAACCAACATGGAAAATTATATTACTGCACTTGTACGGATTAAATTAGGTCCAAATTGAAATGTCAACCAATCAGAAGCCACCTTTCTCGCTCAGAGAAAAGAGAACTTTCCAGTCAGGACAACATAATTGATATAGCAAAGCATCATCACGTATAAAATGAAAGACAGAGAGTATTACAACAAAAGTGATAACTGAAATAAAAGTGAAGAATTGTGTAAGATGTTAGTATACCTAGCGTGTATCCAGTGCGTCGTACTTGAGCTGCTCAAGCTGGATATCATTACTTAGTTATGCATTAGTACTGTAATAAATTTCAGAAAAGATTCAATCAAATTTTATTGATTCAGTACCTATAAATACATACAAGACAAACTTGAATTCTATTTGAAAACATAACATCCGTTCAACTCGTAACAACCAAGTTTTCTGCAACACTATGGGAAAAGTTGAGCAATAACAGTCCACCCATGACTGACATGCTCGCTTCTTGTGTTGTTGTTTTTCATCTAACACAGAGCTATTGCCAGTTTGAACTATTGCTACCACCGTGAAACCTTGTTCGACAACCAAAAAGCAATGTCCTAAATTTAAACCACCAGCTAGAGCGATTAGGATTTTTTACCGCTACGAATTATATACTGAGGGTTAGACGTTCTAAAGAAAGACAATTACAGGAATCAGTAGCAAGCATTGCTTTCTGCTTAATTTTTCATCATACCTCAGAACTGTAATAAGCAAAATGAGTATTTATGAGGTCCAGGAAAGTAAAGTGAAACGGATCTTTGTGTTCATGAGGCCAACTAAAAAGGTTCAATCATATTCGCCCCATGGTTGCCCTGCCATCACATGGTAACAATTAAATACCGAGTTTGTAGTCAGGTACTCATGAATTAGCAAGCAAAAACAATTCTACCGAATTTATAACCTTCATGTAGTACTACTGCAACTCATAACTAAAAAAGGACCACATGATTTAGATAAAGATAACATATAAGATGTGTAAGAGTAAATTTTCTCCATAAATATTTCTTTTACCTTGTTTCGCAACATTTTGGCTCTATCAGTTCAGGAGAAAATTCACAGATTCAATGAAATATTGTCCGGGGCAGAGTGGAAGACTTGAGAGAAACAAAGCTTGGAATTGTAGGAAGTGGATTGTCTCGTTACCTTGTATAAAGGGGTTTGACATCAACGTCAAAGGAGCAGAGGATGTATTGCATATTCAGAAGAGAATTTTCAGCTACGAATAAGCATTGCTAAAGATTTTTTCTAAGATATTGTGACTGTTCAACGCAACATTCAGAAATGAAATGCTATTATTACTCTCTCAATAGGTACACATTATTTTATACTCCCTCCATTCCTAAATACAAGACCTTTTAGACATTTCACTATAGACCTACATACAGTGTAAAATGAACGAATCTACATCTAAAATATGTCTATATACATCCGTATGTAGTTCATAGTGAAATATCTAGAAGGTCTTATATTTAGGAACGGAGAGAGTAGGTTATAATGTATCCTCCACTTACAGATTTTAATCCAAGTATCATTGCTTTGGATGGAGATGGTGTCCTTGAGCTGCAGTATCTTGGACTCGATGGTCTCACACACTCCCGAACCCCCAGTGTGTTGGACGAACCTGCCAACAATAACCAACCACCAAAATGAGCTGACACCATTGTTGCCATGGGCAACCGGCAAATAGACACGAGACGGCCAACAAATAGACGATGAACCTCACGATGGTGCCCTGGCCTTCGGATCCGACTGGAGCAGGATGGTGTAGCTTCCGCTGGCGATCTGCTCTTAAGTTGCCTTGAGGTCGCCACAAAGGGGCTCCAGGCTGGAGGTGATCTTCTTCTTCCTCCCATTCTCTACCACAACCAAATCACAAAATAGTAACGAATATACAAAATAAACAAGAGAAATGCATAGATGTTTAGTAACCCTGGTTAGACAACTAATTCTTCAATTTCTATGGATGCGGCCGGCTTCCTCTCAAAGTTAAATGCACAAGATACTTAACATCAATTCCTATGACAAAATTGAATTGCCTTCCTAGTTCCTTTCTCTGTTATAAACTAAACAGAATGGTTTATTCTTATTTTTTCTGCTAAATCCAGTAAATAAAAGTCTAAAAGAGAAAGAATCAATTGAAAACTCATCACCAACATACAAGGTGCACTTCAAAAAGCAATTAAACCATACATAAAATAAATAAGAGAAATCTGAATTTATTTGGAAAAGCTAGGACAAGTAGAAAAAGTATGTATACTATGGACTCACATATTAAATCTAGTGTATCTAGCATAGCCATGTCTTGGTGATTCTCGTATGGGGGAAAGGTCTCCATCTCTAGCCTGGGAATATTGTGTATGGGGAAAGGCTAGCTATACCTGTAGGCAAGGCATGTATGTGCGGTAGCCAAGTTGCACGGCAATCGCATCGCACATGTGCACGTTGAATCTGTTGGCGGCGCCGGTGGACGATATGGCTAGATGTGATGTATGATGCCACATGGAGGTTGAGGTCGGGGGAGAATCTGGTGGCGCCGCCGGTGGATAATATGCTGGATGCTGCCACTAGAGGTTGAGATCGGGGGATGGGCTTTGCCGCTCGAGGGCAACGTTACTGGAGCGCGACGGCCTGCTTGATAGGGACGAAGCGATTGAGGTCGAGGACGGAGGCCTGGATCGGTGACAGCGGCGGGATGGGGCCGCAGGCACCACCCAGTCACGAGGGATGCGGTCCGGATCCTCAAGCGCAGCGAGAAGCCACCGTATCTAGCCCGACTCCTTCACCCGCCGGCGGTCAAGCGCGTGCGGGACCAAGCCCTGCAGGAGGACCGAAGAGAAGAGGTCGCCGGGGAGAGGAGTCGAGGAGGAGATATTTCTTTTTTTTAGGACAGTCAAGGCGGAGAGATTTGGGTTGACGGTTCGTGGCAGAGAAATGGGCCACTAAACCAAATACCAGCCCAGTTAACCACAGTGGGCCAAAAATGCTACGAGAATAGCTGCCCTTTAGGACAGCCAACCCATTTGGCGAAAAAAGAGCTCAAAGAAGATCTAACGGCCAGTAATGTTCAATACATTAAATCAAACGGCCAAAAATGTCTAAGGCATGAGAGGGTTGGGATTAGGTGCAGTTTTACTGTCCTAAATTGCTAATAGAGCAATCCTATCATTACTGTTGTTGTGTTGGTAACCACCGGTGGATGAGAACCTCGCCATTTAGTCTGCCTCACTACAGTGAGCAGGAAAACGGTTCTCATCATCCCCCGCTCTTGGTGCCGATGATATCATCAACGTGACCAACATGATACAACTTTACCATGCCCTGTTAATGTCATTGCATAAAAGATTGCCTACCTAGAACCCTCGACATCTCATAAGGCAAGAAGGCATTGCCACAATTATGAAGACACCAGAAGACCCTGTCAACAACAGCTATGAAGAATCACCTTCATCGTCAACTCAACAGACCCAAAGTCGTCCAGGACTCTTCAGGCGCAACTAGGATCGTTTCGATGAACAACAACCAGAGAAATAGCAACACCTGAAGAAGACCTAGGAGACCGAGGATAATCCTCTCCAAGACATGAAGCAAGCACGACTAATGAGTTCGAGAACCCCTAGGGTAGGATAGGTCGTGTGTCCCCTATGCGAAGTCGAGTCCGTATGATGGTTCAGATAGAACCATAATTGCGTGTTGCTTTTGTTTGCTTGTTTGTGCTTTGCTGAAAGTCGCACTTTTGCCCTAGGCAACAAGTACGCGACTATATCATGTACCTTACCTTAATGTTTGTGTTTGGCCTTTTCGACACCTGTTTGATTACACTTGCACTATACCACCCCCTTAGGCACTCTTCTCTATGCTACTTTACCTCTTCCCCCTCTCGTCAACTGAAGACCGGCATGACAAGATGCACTAAGGATCCACCTCGACGGACAGCTAGCGTTGAAGAGCATGCCTACAATGTACTCAACCAGACACAACCCCATAGGGTTTGGCTTTTCCCTCAAGACTGGAAACCCATCCCGAGACCAACCTAGACCTCATGAGATCCCCCAACTCAAGTCATTGATCGCGTGTTTAATACACGGATTTTCCAAAGCACTTGTTGAGCTTCGTAAACCCTACTTGGCACTGGATTCACCGCGAGACTAGTGATCATAGTGAACAGACACGTTACATCCCTAAGCCAACACTTGAACTGATGACATAGGAATATTGTTTTGAGGATGCATGGTTAATAGACTAATGATCTGGCAAGCTGTAGTAGATATCTTGAGGAAGCAGTTAAGATCCTTTGGTGGATTATGAGACTCTATGTTGGTAGACGATCTTGGTGGATCAAAGTTGATAGAGTAGCATAGCATGCTTCTCCCTTGAGTAGATTGCGTTTAGTAGGACAATGGTGATCATAAGTCAAAATTCTTGGTGGTATGATAACTTGATTTTGATGAATAGTGGTCATGGATTGATGGTGCTATCATAATGGCTTGGACTAGCAAGTAGGAATTCTCACTAAGTGTGAACTTTGGATTAAATAGGTGACCCTCAGGAAGTGTTGGTCTGAAGCAAGACTACATGGTTCGGAGTAATTTGGATTTAGTTAGATGATCTCGATATTGATACCATATTTCTTGATGGGAGATAAAACTAGAAACACTGGATCGTTGTCCGATTTGATTCAGGGGAATTTTTATGCACCTAACTATTGGAAACATGCCCTCAAGTCAATAATAAATGGTTATTATTATATTTCCCTATTCATGATAATATTTTATTATCCATGCTATAATTGTATTGATTGGAAACACATTGCATGTGTGGATACATAAACAACACTGTGTCCCTAGTATGCCTCTTGTAGACTAGCTCGTTGATCAAAGATGGTCAAGGTTTCCTAGCCATAGACATAAGATGTCATTCGATAACAGGATCACATCATTGAGAGAATGATGTGATGGACAAGATGCAAACTATAAACATAGCATACGATCGTGTTAGTTTATTGCTATAGTTTTCTGCATGTCAAGTATTTGTTCTTATGACCATGATATCATGCAACTCACTGACACCGAAGGAGTACCTTGTGCATATCAAACGTCGCAATGTAACTGGGTGACTATAAAGACGCTCTACAGGTAATTCTGAGGGTGCCTGTTGAGTGGGCATGGATCAAGACTGGGATTTGTTACTCTGTGTGATGGAGAGGTATCTCAGGGCCCACTCGGTAATACAACATCACAACAAGCCAGGCAAGCAATGTGACTAAAGTGTTAGACACGGGATGTTGTATTACAAAACGAGTAAAGAGACTTGCCGGTAACGATATTGAACTAGGTATAATGATACTGACGATCGAATCTCGGGCAAGTAAAATACCGAAGAACAAAGGGAACAACATACGAGATTAACTGAATCCTTGACATAGAGGTTCAACCGATAAAGATATTCATAGAATATCTAGGAACCAATATGGGTATACAGGTCCCGCTATTGGTTATTGACCGTAGAGGTGTCTCGATCATGTCTACATAGTTCTCGAACCCGCACGATCTGCACACTTAACGTTTGGTGACGTTTCAGTAATAGAGAGTTATGTATGGTGGTGACCGAAGGTTGTTCGGAGTCCCGGATGAGATCTCGTATGTCACGAGGAGCTCTGGAATGCTCCACAAGTAAAGATTGATATATAGGAAGTCCCATTTTGGTCACCGGATAACTTTCGGGTACTTTGGTAGTGTACCGGGAGTGTCGGGAGGGTACGAGGGGACAATCGGGAGGGGCCTCTCGCCCCAAAGGGCCTCATGGGATGTGGGAGGAGGCAAAGCAGCCCTTGGTGGGCTTTCTGAACCCCCCACTAAGGCCCATGCGACTAGGGGTGGAAAAACCCAAGAGGAGGAAAATGATTCCAAGTGGGGGAGGAATCCTACTCCTAGTAGGATTGGAGTTGGACTCCTCCACCTCCTCACTTTGGCTGCAGCCTAGGGGGAACCCTAGGGGCACTTGCCTCCGTCCCTTTCCTCCTATATATATTGGAGGTGAGAGAGGGCAGCCGCACTAGAAAACCCTAAGCCACGGTGCAGCCCTCTCTCCTCGATAGATCGTTCCCTCTAGTTTTCGGCGGTGCTTAGGCGAAGCCCTGCCGGAATAGTTCCACCACTAACACTACGCCGTCGCGCTGCCGGAGAACTCATCTACCTCTCCACTCCCTCTTGCCGGATCAAGAAGGCAGAGATCGTCATCGAGTTGTACGTGTGCTGAACGCGGAGGTGCCGTCCGTTCGGTGCTAGATCGGGACGGATCGTTATTGGATCACGGGACGCTCGGTGATTTGGATCGTGAAGGCGTTCCACTACATCAACCGCATTTCTTAATACTTCCCGCTTAGCGATATAAAAGGGTATGTAGATCCACTCTCCCTCTCGTAGGTGCTCATAACCATGGATAGATCTTGCGTGTGCGTAGGAAATTTTTTGTTTCCCTTGAAACGTTCCCCAATGGTGGCATCATGAGCTAAGTCTATGTGTAGATGAGATCACGAATAGAACACAAAGGAGTTTGTGGGCGTTGATGCTCAGATTGCTTCCTCCCTTGGTCGTTTTTTGATTCAACGGTATTGTTGGATGAAGCGGCTCGGACCAACCTTACTCGTACGCTTATGAGAGACCGGTTCTATCAACTGACATGTGACTTTGTTGGATGAAGATGGCTGGCGGGTGTTTGTCTCTCCTACTCTAGTTGGACAAAGGCAGTGCTTGATAAGGTTGAATAGCTATTTGTGTATCACCATTGTGGTTTTTGCGTAGGTGAGAATTGTTCTTGCTAGATACCCATAGCAGCCACGTAAAACATGCAACAACAATTAGAGGACATCTAACTTGTTTTTGCAAGGTATGTTGTGATGTGATATGGCCAATTACATGATGAGATATATGTGATGTATGAGATGAACATGTTTTGTATAGAATATCATGACTTGCATGTCTATTAGTACGACAACCGGCAGGAGCCATAGGGTTGTCTTTAATTATTTTCGCCGTTTTTGCTTTACTTTATCGCTATGAGTTAGCAATAGTCGTAGAAGCAACAATTGGTGCGACAACTTCATGGCGACATGTTGATGAAGATCAAGATGATGGAGATCATGGTGTCGTGCCAGTGACGATGGAGATCATGCCCGTGCTTTGGAGATGGAGATCAAAAGCACAAGTTCATGGCCATATCATGTCACTTATGATTTGCATGTGATGTTAATCCTTTTATGCATCTTATTTTGCTTAGGATGACGGTGGCATTATAAGGTGATCCCTCGCTAAAATTTCAAGATAAAATTGTGTTCTCCCCCAGTGTGCATCGTTGCAAAAGTTCATCATGTCGAGACACCACGTGATGATCGGGTGTGATGGACTCTACGTTCACATACAACGGGTGCAAGCCAGTGTTGCACATGCACAACACTCGAGTTAAATTTGAAGAGCCTAGCATGTATAGACATGGGCTCGGAACACAAGAGACTGAAAGGTCGAACATGAGTCATATAGTAAATATGATCAACATGATGATGTTCACCATTGAAACCACCTCATCTCACGTGATGATCGGACTTGGGTTGATGAATTTCGATCATGTATCACTCAGATGACCAGAGGGATGTCAATTTGAGTGGGAGCTTTAGTAATTTGATTAACTAAACTGATTATCTTGAACAATAGTCTTAGTAACCTTTGCATATTTATGTTGTAGATCAATGGCTCGCGCAGTAGTTCCCCTGAATTTTAATGCGTTCCTAGAGAAAGCCTAGTTGAAAGATGATGGAAGTAACTTTGTGGACTGGGCCCGTAATCTGAGGATTATCCTTACGACTTCCTAGAAGTCTTATGTCCTTGATGCACCGCTTGGTGATCCACCCGTTCCCGTGTCATCCGAAGACGTTAAGAACGCCTGGGAGACACGTTCTGGAGGTTACTCAATAGTTCAATGTGCAATGTTGTATGGCTTAGAACCGGGACTTCAAAGACGTTTTGAACGTCATGGAGCATATGAGATGTTCCAGAAGTTGAAGTTTATCTTTGAGAAGAATGCCCAGATCGACAAGTATGAGACCTTCGATAAGTTATATGCTTGCAAGATGGAGGAGAACAAGTCTGTTAGTGAACATATACCCAGAATGTCTGGGTATTCGAACCGTCTGGCTGAATTAGGGATGCCCCTTCCACCGGAGGCGATCACTAGTAGAGTTCTTCAATCATTGCCACCTAGCTACAAGAGCTTCGTGATGATCTATAACATGCACGAGATGAACAAGTTAGTCACTGAGCTGTTTGTGATGCTGAAAATCGTTGAGTCTAAAATCCATAAATAGCATCAAGTGTTGATGGTCAATAAAACCACCAGTATCAAGAATAATGGCAAGGGCAAGAAGGGTAACTCCAAGAAGATTGGCAAAACAGTTGACCCTCCCATGAAGAAACCCAAGGTTGGACCCAAACCAGAAACTGAGTGCTTTCATTGCAAGGGAACTGGTCAGTGGAAGCGGAACTGTCCCAAGTATCTGGCCGACAAGAAGGCGTCCAACACCAAACAAGGTATATATGATAAACTTGTTATTTATGTGTACCTTACCAACTCTCGTTGTAGTGCCTGGGTATTTGATACCGGCTCGGTTGCTCACATTTACAACTCAAAACAGGAGCTACGGAACAGATGAAGGCCGGCTAAGGATGAAGTGACGATGCACGTGGGAAATGGTTCCAAGGTTGATGTGATCACCGTCGGCACGCTCGCTCTTCGATTACCATCGGGATTAGTGACGAACCTGTATAATTGTTATTTAGTGCCTGTGTTAAGCATGAACATTATATCGGGATCTTGTTTATTGCAAGACGGTTACTCATTTAAATCAGAGAATAATTCTTGTTCTATTTATATGAATAATATCTTTTATGGTCATGCACCCAATGTGAGGGGTTTAATCCTATTGAATCTCAATAGTGATGATACACATGTTCATAACATTGCTGCCAAATATGTAGAGTTGATAATAATAGTACCACTTTCTTGTGGCACTACCGTTTAGGTCATATTGGTGTAAAACACATGAAGAAGCTCCATGCTGATGGACTTTTGGAGTAACTTGATTTTGAATCACTTGACACATGTGAACCATGCCTCATGGGAAGATGACTAAAACCTCGTTCTCTGGAAGTACGGAATGGGCAAGTGACTTGTTGGAAATCATACATACTGATGTGTACTGTCCGATGAGCATCGAGGCATGCAGTGGATATTGTTATTTTCTCAACTTCAGTGATGACTTCAGTAGATATGGGTATATTTACTTGATGAAGCACAAGTCTGAAATGTTTGAAAAGTTCAAGCAATTTCAGAGTGAAGTTGGGAATCATCGTAACAAGAAGATTAAATTCCTACGACTATGTGGTAGTCACTTAAGACAGTGTGGAATTGTTTCACAATTGACACCGCATGGAACACCACAGCGTAATGGTGTGTCCCAACGTCGTAATCGAACCTTATTAGATATGGTGCGTTCTATGATGTCTCTTGACGATTTGCCACTATCGTTTTGGGGTTTTGCATTAGAGACAGCTGCATTCACGTAAAATAGGGCACCATCGAAATCTTTTGAGATAACACAATATGAACTGTGGTTTGGCAAGAAGCCAAAGTTGTCGTTTCTTAAAGTTTGGGGATGTGATGCTTATGTCAAAAAGCTTCAGCCTGAAAAGCTGGAACCCAAAGCGGAGAAATACGTCTTCATAGGATACCCAAAAGAGATAGTTCGTTATACCTTCTATATTAAATCCGAAGGCAAAGTGTTTGTCGCTAAGAATGGAATATTTCTTGAGAAAGAGTTTCTCTCGAAAGAATTGCGTGGGAGGAAAATAGAACTTAATGAAGTTATTGAACCTTTACTTCAACCAGAGAGTAGTGTATCACAGAAAGATGTTTCTGTAGAGCCTGCATCGGTTGAAGAGGAAGTTAATGTTGATGATCATGAAGCTTTAGATCAAGTTACTATTGAACCTTGTAGGTTGACAAGGGCATGTGCTACTCGTGAGTGGTACGACAACCCTGTCTTAGAGGTCATGTTGATAGACAATGATGAACCTACGAGTTACGAGGAAGCAATGATGGGACCGGATTCTATGAAATGGTTAGAGGCCGTTGAAATCCGAGATGGGATACATGTATGAAAACAAAGTATGGACTTTGGAAGTATTACCTGAAGGGCGAAAGGCCATTTAGGAAAAATGGATATTTAAGAGGAAGACGGACGCGGACGATAATGTCACCATCTATAAAGGTCGACTTGTGGCAAAGGGTTTTTCACAAGTTCAAGGAGTTGACTACGATGAGACCTTCTCACTCGTAGCGATGCTTAAGTCCGTCTGAATCATGTTAGAAATAGCTGCATTTTTCGATTATGAAATTTGGCAGATGGATGTCAAAACATCGTTCCTTAATGGTTTCCTTAAGGAAGAGTTGTATATGATACAACCAAAAGGTATTGTTGATCCATAGAATGCTAACAAAGCTTGAAAACTCCAGCGATCCATTTATGGACTGGTGCAAGCATCTCGGAGTTGGAACCTGTGCTTTGATGAGGTGATCAAAGCGTTCGGGTTTATACAAGTTTACGAAGAAGCTTGTATTTACAATAAAGTGACTGGGAGCTCTATAACGTTTCTAATATTATATGTGGATGACATATTGTGAATTGGAAACAATATAGAAATGCTGGAAAGCGTGAAGGAATAGTTGAACAAGAGCTTGTCAATGAAGGACCTAGGAGAAGCTACTTTCATATTAGGCATTAAGATCTATAGTGATAGATTGAGACGCTTAATAGGTCTTTCACTAAGCACATACCTTGATAAAGTTTTCAAGAAGTTCAAAATGGATCAATCCAAGAAGGGGTTCTTGCCTGTGTTGCAAGTTGTGAAGTTGAGTAAGACTCAATGCCCGATGACTGCAGAAGATAGAGAAAAGATGAGTGTCATCCCCTATGCTTCAGCCATAGGCTCTATCATGTATGCAATGCTGTGCACAAGACCCGATGTCAGCCTTGCCATAAGTATGGCTTGAAGGTTTCAGAGTGATCCAGGAATGGAGCACTGGACGACGGTTAAGAATATCCTTAAGTACCTCAAAAGGACTAAGGAAATGTTTCTCGTTTATGGAGGTGATCAAGAGCTCATCGTAAATGGTTACGTCGATGCAAGCTTTGACACTGATCTAGATGACTCTAAGTCGCAAACCAGATACGTATTTATTCTCAATGGGGGAGTGATAAGCTGGTGCAGTTCCAAGCAGAGCGTGGTAGACAATTCTACATGCGAAGAGGAGTACATTGCAGCCTTGGAGGCGGCGAAGGAAGGCGTCTGGATGAAGGAGTTCATGAAAGATCTTGGAGTAGTGCCCAGTGCAATAAATCCAATGGCTCTATTCTGTGAAAACACTGGTGCCATTGATCTGGCCAAGGAACCAAGGTTTCACAAGAGGACCAGACACATAAAGTGACGCTTCAATTCCATCCGCAATTACATCAAGGAGAAGGACATAAATATTTGCAAAGTGCACACGGATCTGAATGTTGCAGACCCGTTGACTAAACCTCTTCCAAGGGTTAAACATGATCAACACCAGAACTGTATGAGTGTTAGATTTATTACAATCTAAATCACATAGTGATGTGAGCTAGATTATTGACTCTAGTGCAAGTGGGAGACTATTAGAAATATCCCCTAGAGGCAATAATAAATGGTTATTATTATATTTCCTTGTTCATGATAATTGTTTATTATCCACGCTATAATTGTATTGATTGGAAACACATTGCAAGCATGGATACATAGACAAGACTGTGTCCCTAGTATGCCTCTAGTAGACTAGCTCGTTGATCAAACATGGTCAAGGTTTCCTAGCCATAGACATAAGATGTCATTTGATAAAGGGATCACATCATTGGGAGAATGATGTGATGGACAAGACCCAAACCATAAACATAGCATATGATCGTGTCAGTTTATTGCTATAGTTTTGTGCATGTCAAGTATTTGTTCCTATGACCATGAGATCATGCAACTCACTGACACCGGAGGAGTAACTTGTGTGTATCAAACGTCGCAACGTAACTGGGTGACTATAAAGATGCTCTAGATGTATCTCCGAGGGTGTCTGTTGAGTGGGCATGGATCAAAACTAGGATTTGTTACTCCATGTGATGAAGAGGTATCTCAAGGCCCACTCGGTAATAAAACATCACAACAAGCCTCGCAAGCAATGTGACTAAAGTGTTAGCCATGGGATCTTGTATTACGGAACGAGTAAAGAGACTTGCCGGTAACGAGATTGAACTAGGTATAGATATATCGACAATCGAATCTCGAGCAAGTAACATACCGAAGAACAAAGTGAACAACATACGGGATTAACTGAATCCTTGACATATAGGTTCAACGGATAAACATATTCATAGAATATGTAGGAACTAATATGGGCATCCAGGTCCCGCCATTGGTTATTGACCGTAGAGGTGTTTCGGTCATGTCTATATAGTTCTCGAACCCGTAGGGTGTGCACACTTAACGTTCGGTGACGTCTTGGTAGTATAGAGTTATGTATGGTGGTGACCGAAGGTTGTTCGGATTCCCGGATGATATCCCATATGTCATGAGGAGCTCTGGAATGGTCTGGAGGTAAATATTGATAATATAGGAAGTCCCGTTTTGGTCACCGAAAAAGTTTCGGGTACGTCGGTTGTGTACCGGGAGTGCCGGGAGGATACCGTGGGACCATCGGGAGGGGCCTCTCGCCCCAAAGGGCCTCATGGGCTGTGGGAGGAGGAAAAGAAGCCCCTGGTGGGATGGCCGAACCCCCCCACTAAGGCCCATGCGGCTAGGGGTGAAAAAACCCAAGAGGAGGAAAAGGTTTCCAAGTGGGGGAGGAATCCTACTCCTAGTAGGATTGGAGTTGGACTCTTCCACCTCCCCACTTCGGCCGCAGCCTAGGGGGAACCCTAGGGGCACCGACATCCCTCCCTTTACTCCTATATATACTGGAGGGGAGAGAGGGCAGCCGCACTAGAAAACCCTAAGCCACTATGCAGTCCTTTCTCCCCGATAGATCGTCTCCTCTAGTTTTCGGCAGTGCTTAGGCGAAGCCCTGCTGGAATAGTTGCACTACCACCGCCACGCCATCACACTGCTGGAGAACTCATCTACCTCTCTGCTCCCTCTTGCTGGATCAAGAAGGCGGAGATCGTCATCGATCTGTACGTGTGCTGAATGCGGACGTGTCATCCGTTCAGTGTTAGCTCGGGACGGCTCGTGATTGGACCGCGGGACGCTTGGTGATTTGGATCGCGAAGACGTTTGACTACATCAACCACGTTTCTTAATGCTTCCCGCTTAGCAATCTACAAGGGTATGTAGATCCGCTCTCCTTCTCATAGATGCTCATCACCATGGATAGATCTTGCGTGTGCGTAGGAAATTTTTTGTTTCCCATGCAACGTTCCCCAACACTAACATTGGAGTTCACTAGATCCTCATGATGGGAATCGATGGTTATACTGTGATGAGATAGTTCTTTCTGGAATTTGGGGATTTAAGAAATCTGGAGATATATGGAATGACACCGGTATTAGATTTGTAGCAATACTAGGTCATGTTATAGTGGATGATTTTTGTGGATCGATTAATTGGATTCGTAGGAAGGAAACAAGATCCTGGATTAGTTTGTTATGTGTTTTCATAGTATAGGGATGCAATACCTTAGACCTTGGACATATTAGCTGAATGTTTGGGTTGTAGTATTGCCATCAAGCTTAGTAGCTTGTATGATTCCCGAGGATTTTTACATAGGGATATATATGAGTTAGCTATGGTATACATATGAGATTTTGGGTATAGTGCTTCTATCAAAACCTTGGAGTTGAATAGCATGTTTGACGATGGAGTTGACTTATATGAGGTAATACCTTCAATGATATAGGGTGATTTTTTCTGGAGAAACAGGTAGGACTATTGGCATCTAATAACCGTGCTCGAGGATAATATGATAGACGTTCACTCACATCCTAAGCTCCTTCAAACCTCAAAGCTTTACCGAGCTACAATATTGTCGGATTATGACCATAGGTCTTGGTTCTGAGTCATTAGACTATGGCCAATATTCCACCTTGACCACCACCAATCCTATTCATAAGGAAGGTGGACACGAAGAACTATATTAAGTTGGATCACGAACCCGTGAACTAGTGACCATCCGGAGGAAATGCCCGCTCCTCTCACATATCCCATGAGCATTGTGTTTATGTGATACTTGCAGAAATATTTTGTTGTCCTCCGGGATGACATATTTATTTACCCAACAAAGGAAGAAACACCTTAGTCCTGTTGGGATCAGCCCCAGGAACACCAATTACCATGCCTCTCAAGTATAAGCTTCACCTTGAAAAGAGCTGGACTACTTGAAACACCCTCCCATCAGTAGAAGACATTCTTGCCCAAGCAATACGAAGGAACCCAACGAAGAAGATGAAGCAATAGAAGTTAACCACCACTCCTCTACCAACTACATCAGCTAGAATGTATCAAGAAGCACCAACGTCCAAGCACGATGATGCCCTTGCACATCAACAGGATTATAGAGCCCCTTGTCTTAACAATCACCTATCAGTTCGTGACTAGGAAGGAATCGAGAAGTTGATAACACCTCTCACTCCACCACACTGATGGTGTACAATGGGCATGACGTCACTACTCCTTTCAAATGCCTAGAATGGAGTGGACGACTGTCATGACTTCGTTACCATCCCCTTTTAGACAATCTAGGCCGTAAATCCTGACTCGATCATGGTAAACCACCTGTCAAAGGTAGTTCACCCCGCTTGTCAAGCCTCGGACCTTGGGGACTAGATGATTGTTCTATACTTCTGGATAGTCAGCATATTTAAAACCCCTGAGAGACCCTCTCAGTTGGAAGGAACTATTTTGCCACCAAATCTCTAGGCTAGTCTTAGGGACGAGACCCAACCAAACCTTTCCACAAATGGCTACGGAGAGACTAGTAGACCAGACACTCAAAGACCCACCAGAAACACGTGTCCGTAGGGATGAAGACAAATGGACAAAGGTGAATCAAGAACATACCTGGGAAACTTACTCAAGCAGAGGATCTCGACGAGAAGCCTACGATGACGCGCTTCAACACTCTCAAGGATGAAGACCACCTGCGACTGAAGATCACCCGCCTTAAGGGACTCGAGCACTTCCCCGTCTATGAGAGCTACACCAAGACTCGACCCTTCTATTCTAACGTGAGACATCTATATGTCACTAACAACCCCAGAACCAGCACACAGACACACTACCTTGCCATGTATTCTGACTATGGAATACACCCCCAAGCCAGACCCTGGCCAGGACCTCGTTCACCAAACCTTGACCTTTACGCAAGCCTAGCATATTGCAAGAACCCCGTTCACCCTTAGACAAGGTCAACGATGCACTTGAAGACATATCATCAGGCACTTCAAGACCTAGAAGGACAACCACGCAGAGCAGAAGCAACATGGAACGTGAAGACTACCTCACCTATGAATTTCCGCATCTTTCCCATGCCTAGCCTAGGAATTTCGGGGACGACATTCTTGTAAGGGGGGTAGGCCTGTCACACCCTCCGTTTTACCTCATGACTAAGTTAACATGAATAAAAAATACGGCCTATTAAAACTTTTTGAATGCATATGAATGCTTGACTTGTGTGTTATTTGCTTGCTTGCTGGTGCTCTATATTCATAAAACTCCCTCCTACTCTCAAAATTCTTTTCCTTGATCTAAACTCTTGTACAATGATCACACCATGTGTATAGTACTTAAAACTATTTTTATCAAATTTTATTTTGGCAAAAACCATTTATTCAATTTAGGTTTTCAAAACCCACTGAATCGAGGTTTGTACTACAAGTACTCAAATTGGGTGGATTGTTTTGTCCCAAAGGATTTATTTGGAACCTAATATATATATAACTCCCCAAAATCACAAAATATTATTTTTAAAGATTATTTTCTTATTTTATTTAAAGGATTTTTTAAGTCCAGAAATGGTCTTTTATTAGGAAAAATATTTTTATCCTTTGAAAATATTTGAGAAAATTTAGGGAAATTCAATGATCATACCATGTGTATAGTACTTAAAACTATTTTTATCAAATTTTATTTTGGCAAAAACCATTTATTCAATTTAGGTTTTCAAAACCCACTGAATCGAGGTTTGTACTACAAGTACTCAAATTGGGTGGATTGTTTTGTCCCAAAGGATTTATTTGGAACCTAATATATATATATAACTCCCCAAAATCACAAAATATTATTTTTAAAGATTATTTTCTTATTTTATTTAAAGGATTTTTTAAGTCCAGAAATGGTCTTTTATTAGGAAAAATATTTTTATCCTTTGAAAATATTTGAGAAAATTTAGGGAAATTCAATGATCATACCATGTGTATAGTACTTAAAACTATTTTTATCAAATTTTATTTTGGCAAAAACCATTTATTCAATTTAGGTTTTCAAAACCCACTGAATTGAGGTTTGTAGTACAAGTACTCAAATTGGGTGGATTGTTTTGTCCCAAAGGATTTATTTGGAACCTAATATATATATATATATATATATATATATCCCCAAAATCACAAAATATTATTTTTAAAGATTATTTTCTTATTTTATTTAAAGGATTTTTTAAGTCCAGAAATGGTCTTTTATTAGGAAAAATATTTTTATCCTTTCAAAATATTTGAGAAAATTTAGGGAAATTCAATGGACATATATTTTTCCATATATATGAGTTTCAACACATGGTCATGTACAACATAATGGGCAAAACCCTCAAAAACCCTTTGTGCTTAAATCAACTTTTGAAATATTTCTATAATAAATATTCTCAATAAAATCTAGGAAAATTCCAGCAATTCACGC
This sequence comes from Hordeum marinum, assembly GCA_022496015.1. Lineage (NCBI taxonomy): Eukaryota > Viridiplantae > Streptophyta > Magnoliopsida > Poales > Poaceae > Hordeum > Hordeum marinum. The sequence goes on from CM039673.1 coordinate 255,936,048, forward strand.
ATGATATATGTGTTGATCTTGAAAAGTTTCATATCAATCCCAATAGTTTTTCTTCACCAAAATATTCCAAAACCCTCTTTGTCCAAAATCGAATTTGAGGAACTTTACATTGTCAAGTTTCTCCTATTACCCCAAAACTTTATGGACATGTTATAATCCCCAAATAATGCTACTACACCAGGTGGTGCATTTAGGAGATTAATTTAGCATGCCTAGAACTACAGAAATCTTATTCTGTTAATTTCTAGGGCTTACCAAGTTTGTGTTATCAACTTTCTTCATTTGGGCTCAAAACTTGTGATCAGGACCAAATAGACTTTTCATTTAACCCTGGTAAATATCAGGGCCATAGGATTCCTATACCTAGCCCAATCACAACTCAAACACCTTCAGCCATAAGCTTGTGGACAAGCAAAGTGGGCCCAAAAAGATTCTCCTCGTCTCCAACTTTTTACCACGGTATATTCAAACCCCTCCTACGCCGAGTAACCTTGCCATGGCCTCTGCTCAATCATTTGGGGGGGGGGGTAACTCCCTTATTATCTCTATTTTTTTTACATGGTATCCCCTCTTCTTCCTCCCTCTCATTATTCTGTTCATGAAAATGGCCCCAAGTTTTTCCACAATATCTCTAGTATGCTAATTCATCTTTCCACACCCAAAAATGACAGGCTCATATCGAAGATGTGAGCAGTTCATCCAATACTAGATTTTGGTAGCAAATACAACTTTGTACTACAAGTACCCTATTCACTTATGTCCATGGGCTGAAAGTTGGTGTATATGTAGTCCTTCCATGCCTAAGACCAATGGACAAGGTTTAGCCCCAAGTGTCCAACAGTAACAACACTTTGGATGAACCCCACGTTTGCTGCTGAAACCTTACCCATAGTAACAACCACCTCCACATAGCTCCATTTACCTTGCCACTTCACCGGTGATCTCCTGCATGCGTGCCTCACACCCCAGACAACTTTGGTCGACCAAAAAGGCACTCAGGACACTCCTTAACATGGTGACCATGCAATGGGCATGCCGAAACGGCGCTCCGCCGACAGGAGCTGTCCTATAGCTCGCACCCGGTTGCAGGAACATATCCACGCGCGCCAGGGGTTTCCTCTCGACCTCCCACGCCTCTCCCCGACATCGGGATGCAACCAAAGGAGCCCAGGCAAGCACGAGCTCGACACCCGAGGGCATCCGAGGCGCACCCAAGCTCCCCCTTCGGTGCCCTCGCCTTTAAGACCTTTCCCGAACACCGCACTTGCCCCTCTTTGTCTCTCTTGCTCACAGTAGCCCCCGAATCGAGCCATTGGAGCTCCCGAGCTCCCCATGACCTCGCATGGCCGCAAGGGTGCTGCCTCGGCCCCGGGCAAAATCATGGTAGCTCCGGCTCCCTCCTCCCTCCCAAGCTTCGCCAGCTCCCCCCAGCATTGCCATGCTTCTCCCCATGCTCCTCTTCCTCCCCTAGGAAGCTAACGCTCTGCTTCCACGGTCGCCAGTCGCCGGCCCCTGTCGTGGCCAAAATACTGCTCACCCCAGAGCCCCTCGATGGGAATGGGCCCCCTAGGCGGGTGCGGGTCTCCTCCCTGATCACTCTGATGGATGGAGCTCCGCCGGACGTGGCCGGAGCCACTGGGACGACACCGGTGCCCCCTATGTACTACCTCCCCTGCCTCGCCTCTATTGAGTGGGAGGAGGGAGATGGCTCTGACGGCCAAGGCCCGCCTATAGGCCACACCCGGCCGGGCCCTCCTTTTAAGTGAAAATAGGCTTCCCCATGGACGCCTTTACACGCGGGAAACGTACTCCCACGACCCTGCCTTCGAAGTGGCCCCTTCACCCCGCCAGGCCGAGCCACTAGGCTGGCCCAGTTCCTGTTTTGCGCCCTGTGCACATTTTACTTGTTTAGGTAAATTCCTTTTTACCTTTTTATTTTTTGAGAGCCATTGTATAATTTATATTAAATTCATATGGAATCCAAATCTAGTGATTCAAAATCCTAGATGCATGCAAAATTAGGCTGTATCCAAAAATGATCTCACACATTTTACTTGTAAACTTTTCTATACTATTTTATTTTTTAATTCATAATTGAACTATGAAAACCCCTCTTTGCAAAAATCCTAGAGCCTTCATACAACTCCAAATGGAGTGCTTCAAAATCCAAGATGCTCTAGATATCATTACCTATTTATTTAAGCCATATTGAACATTTTATCATTCACCTAATCTGCTGGATCAAATAAATAGCTCTCTTTCTCCAATATTCCATCTTAGGAAAATCATAGGAAATGCATCCCAACTCCAAATCCAGTGAAACCACTTCCCACATGTTTCTAAAATCATGCCCTAATTTTTGGGTCCATACACTCATTTTTACAAAAATATTTTCTGTGGATATCTTATAGGATCATCATTTCCCTCATTTCCATCCTTCAAGACCCCCCTTGATCTGCATCCATGAAACCTCCTTGGTTATTTTTCTCATGAAGAGAGGTGTCCAAGAAAAATAAAACTCCTATTTATAGAGAACTTTTATTTTATGCTTGTTGTGTTGCTTATTGTGGTTGTTTACCGACCGTAGTTGATGAGATAAACGGAGTGCTCGGAGTTGGACAAGAAGCGTGTGAAGACCTCGAAGACTTGGATAAGCCAAGAAAGCAACCCTTTGACCATGACTATGAAACACTTTTAATGCATGGCATTAGCACTTTATTTTCATGACGTTGATCATGTGATGTGGTCTCCCCCCCTTCGGTGGGATGCCTCCGATACTTTACTGTTGATACTTGCATCGTGCATGACCCTACCATCCTTATGAGGTTTGTGCAGGTGGGAGTAGATATGATGCTTAGTAGATCCTACACAAGTGGGGAGGGAATATGCATGGTGATGGAAAAAAGTGTTTCAAAGACCTTTCAAAAACCCCGTCGGGTGTCACTAATGCCCGAGGGAGATGATGATGAGCTAGGTAACCAATTGATAAATAAGTGGTGCACCGGAGCAAGTGAGTGTGTGTGTTTTACAAAATGGATTAGATTTAAGATTTGTCGACTGTCCCAACCATACATGTACAACCACGATACCCTTTATGGAAGGGGCATTGTTGATTACTTTGGTTGGTACTAGCAGAGAGCTCACATTACTAGTAGCTGGAGTGACGTGGTCACTACCGATACGAGGTCGTGCCTGGTAGGGCAACCATGCGCTGTCTTTACAGGCACCGAGCACACCGTTGCGTGCCCTCATGGATGATACGTGGGATGTATATCATGAGGGATGACACCAATGAGTGGAGTCTTTGTTTAGTATCGCTAGAGGCAATGCATTGTTCGGGTGCTTACCTCGGGTATGTAATATACCGTAAGTCATGGATGACACGGAAGTTCCCCGAGTCTTGTTGGTAAAATGTGCAACCTCTGTAGAGTGTAAAACTATTCAAATAGTCGTGTACACGGTCAAGGACAATTGGGTGGTGCCGCTTAAACTATGTCCGATGTTTTCACAAAACTTGGTGTGTGTGTGTGACAAAGAGATACTTGAGATAAGTCGGAAGACTTGATGAAATAATTGAACATGTGATGTTCAAACCCTGCTTATGTTGATATCTGTAATGGACATGTGCAACCTATTGATGCATGCTTTTACAAGTTGATTGAACGTGTCATTGCACTCAAACTAGCTTTCCGCAAAATTACCTATTAGTGCTATATCATGCTCTGTTGAACCTTGTTCCAAACATGGGTTGCTTGCAAGTACATTCAAAGTACTCATTGGCTTTCCACTGGTTATTTTATTGGGCAGGCATGAAAGACTAGGTTATGATGAAGTGTATCTTGGTGACAGACATGCGAGCTAGGGCGCTTCCGAGTTAGAATGCTTGTAGGGTTAAGGCAGATGGCATGGGTTCAAGCTATCATTGAAGATTTCCGATAAAATCATATGAAGACTTGGCCATAAAGGCCATATTTGAGTAAACCAGTATGTAATGGATGTAAGACTCTTGTTATTCAGTTTCTGTGTGTTCAGTGAGCATTGGTCTCTTGGATCACTATGCATGTACAGTCGGTGATCACGACTTATGAGTCGGGGTCCTCAACACAAAGCTTAATGGGTGCGGTATGGATAAGTAGTGAGGTTGTAGCAGCACTAAGCATTTTATCTAGCTAACTTACGAGTACAAGAATAATAAGAGCAATCTACGCACAACAGATGTGAACTAGTAATGATCAAGAAGTGATCCTGAACACCTACCTACGAGTCAATCATAACCCCACCGTGTCCTCTTCTCGACCCCCCTCAAAAAGATACGGTCACGGTTATGCACATGGTTGGTGTATTTTAATTGGGTTTACTTTTACTTCAAGTTTTCTTTTACCAGCATTACAAAATTTCGAAGGTGCCACATAACCGCGAGCACGACTTTCGGAATGATTTAACCACGCAGGGGTGCTCCAACTCATCCATCACAAACTAGCACAAGCTGCGATGGAAAACCTCAACCGCGGGATAACCTATAGTATCCTCGGAATCCCGCTGCAGAAGACGTTCGTTAAAGGTCAACCAAATCTAGCAACACCGCCAGGCAAGCCAGATCCTGATAGGAGCCGACGTATCTCATTCTTAGAGCACTACAAGATGAGCTACGCGTACAGTGGCCAAATTGAACACCCAAGTTTCCCCAGGATGACCCCACATAGTGCTCTATTTTGGGCCAGCACCATCAGCACCGGCCCACCAAGTATTATGTGGATTAAATCAACAAGGGGCGACCCTCTTTGAATTAATAAAGGTGATCAATATTATTATGTTTGGCAAATATTAGTACCAATGTTGGGCCTTGTCGAAAGAGGTTTGTTGCAAAACAAAAATCAAGGGGGTCCTCATAACAACCCCAAGCCTATTAGGAGTGCTCGATAGGGAACATAACACCGGTACATGGAAACTAAGGTCGGAAGAGTGGAACAAAACACCAAGCAAAAGGCCAAGCCTTCCACCCTTTACCAATGTATAGATGCATTAAATTAAATAGCAAGAATAATGTGATATCCCAAGATATCCATGTTATCACATGGATCCACCCGCACCTGCAACTAGCAACGCTACAAGAGGGGCCGAGCAAGGAGTAACTTAGCCAAACAACGGTTTGCTAAGATGTGAAAGGTTAGAGGCTGATCATGGCATTTTGGGAGGCTTGACAAACACGTGGTAGGTAGCGAGACATAGCAATTGAATCGAGACAACAAGCATAGCAATGATTGTAGTGGTATATGAAAGCACAACTTCTCCCTGGGTGGTTTTGGTAATTAATAACAACATATATTTCATTGCACTAATGTTTCCACGAAGTATATTACATAAAATTTTCAATGATAGATTGGCAAAGGATTGTGAGGAGATTTCCTAGGTGCAAGGAACACCCATTGACAAAAAGCTTGAAGACTCTACATTTTATATTTTGTGAGAAATCACTCTTGAGTCCATAGGAAAGCCAATACTATTAAAAGGGGATGAGGTGTAATATGATGATCTAGTTGCTCAAGTGCTTAGAGATTAGCCACCAAAAATACTCATCCATTCTCCCACAAATATTCCATCCAAACCCTAAAATGTCCAAAATTCGGTGCCACCAACCTTGGCCCTACTGAGTTTGCCCTAGACAGATTCCATGCCAAACCCTAGTTTCTCGGTGCTACCAACTTTGCATTCGGTGCAACCAAAATAATTGACCAACCTTCTGTCGTCCCATTACTAAAAATTGGAATTTCCGAGTTTTAGGAATTGGTGAAACTGAGATTTGGAAACTACCTAGGTCACCCATATCGGTCTCACCGAAACGCCAAAAGTTGCCACATTTTGCACTAGTCGGTGAAACCAAGTTTTCACTTCGGTTTCACCAAGTTGGGTAATAATGTTGTAACGGTTGGATTTTTGGAGATGCCTATATATATCCCTCCACCACCTCTCAATCGCAAGAGAAGCACTCAGAACACACCAACACTTTTCATATCTCTTTTTCTGAGAGAGAGCCACCTACTCATGTGTTGAGATCAAGATCTTCCGTTCCAATCATATGAATCTTGATTTCTAGACTCCCCAAGTTTCTTTTCACCCAATCACCCTCTTCTACCAAGCCAAATCTATGAGCAAGTGATTGAGTGTTGAGGAGACTATCTTTTAAAGCACAAGAGCAAGGAGTTCATCATACTACCACACATATTACCTTTTGGAGAGTGGTGTCTCCTAGATTGGTTAGCTGTCGCTTGGGAGCCTCCGCCTTCGTGTGTGGAGTTGAACCAAGAAGTTTGTACGGGTAAGGATATGACCTACTTCGTGAAAATCTACCCATAGTGAGGCTAGTCGTTCATGGACAGAAGCCATGATGGAATAGATAAGGTTGCTACTTTGTGAACCCTTATGGGTGGAGCCCTCCGTGGACTCTTGCGACCATTACACTCCGTGGCTTGAAGTCTCCATCAGTATGGACGTACGATAGCACCACCTATCGGAACCATGGGAAAAATCTTCATGCCTACAATTGCGTTTGATCTTCCTATCCCTTCCGTCTACATTCATGTGCTTGCCTTTACTTTCCGCTGCTATACTCTTACACATGCATGTGTAGGGTGTGCTTGACATGATACAATTGCTAGAACTTGCCTACAACTAAAATTGAGGAAAGGCTATAATTTTTATTTGGTCAAGTAGTCTAATCACCCCTCTCTAGACATACTTCGGATCCTACAAGTTGTACCAGAACTTTGGTATCCATTGCATTGGTCTCACATCCTAGGATAGTATGTCGTCTAGTGAGGGAAATTATCACCGTAGAGGTCCATATTTTGATGGTACAAACTTTGCTAGTTGGAAGCATAAGATGAAAATGGACATTCTTGGCCATAACCCTGCCATATGGGTTGTTCTTCGTGTTGGATTGAAAGGTGAATTGTTTGGTGATGGAAAGGAACCGGATCGTGAAGCGAGCGCGGAAGAATTGAAGATGTTGCAATAGAACGCTCAAGAATGTGACATTCTATTCAACTGCCTATGCCCCGAAGAGTTTAGCAAGATTAGCCGTCTTGAGAATGTAAAGGAAATTTGGGATACTTTGGTTGATATGTCCGAAGGTACCAAATGCATCAGGGAATGTAAGTTGGATGTGCTACAAAGTCAACTTGAAAAGTTCCATATAAAGGATGGTGAAGGAGTCACGGAAATGTACTCTAGGATTGCTCTCATCACAAATGAGATTGTCCGCTTAGGAAGTGAAGAGATGACCGACAAATTCATCAACATGAATATCTTTATAGCCTTGGATGGAAAGTATGACACCGTGTGCACATTGATCCAAACAAAGATCTCAAGCCAACAGAGGTCATTGGAAGGATTGTTGCTCATGAGATGTCACTCAAAGACAAACAAGAGGTTCACAACAAGTCAAAAGGTGCATACAAAGCTTCAAGTGACACTCCCGCTACCTCAAGTGCAACCTTGTTACCAATGAATAGATAAGCCTCATGGTCAAGAAATTCAACAAGTTCTACAAGAATAGATGCAAAGAGAGAAGCTACAACTCAAGATATGAAGAAAACCGTTCATCTAGTCATGACCGGAATTGTTACAATTGTGGAAGGCCCGAACACTACTCAAATTAGTGCATGCCCCCCCACAAACGAATAGAAGAGTCACCTTGAAGAAAAAGCTCAAGAGATGAGTCACCTTGTAGAGAGAGAAGGAGTAGAGATGATCGTTATGAACAAAGACCCTCCCAAAGAAGCAAGGACTCGGAGAAGAAGGACAGGTACACCAAGAGCCAAACAAGAAGAAGATATCAAGCTCATGTTGGTGAATGGGTTTCCACTCCGAATCCGACAACCAATCCGAAAGAAGCTATCACTTTGACTTCGACTCTAGTCAAGAGGAAGGTGTTGCCAGACTTGCACTCGTATCCACAAACTCCTATGACATATTTGATTCACCAAATGAAGGGAGTGGAAATTGCTTCATGGCTAAAGGCCCCAAGGTATGACACCCCAAATACATTGACTTTAATAGTGATGAGGATGACTTACTTGGAGATGATGACTTGCTCTTTGACAAAACTAGTGATATTAGTAAAAATGAACTTGATAATAATCATGCTAGTCAAGATAAGTCGTGTGACGATGATAAGAAGGAAATTGAGCGTCTCACTAAAGAATTAAACACTCTTAAGTTAGCTCATGAATCTACTCTAGTGTTGTAAATATTCCCTAGAGGCAATAATAAATTGGTTATTATCATATTTCCTTGTTCATGATAATCGTTTATTATCCATGCTATAATTGTATTAATTGGAAACTCAGATACATGTGTGGATACATAGACAACATAGTGTCCCTAGTGAGCCTCTAGTAGACTAGCTCGTTGATAAAAAATGGTTAAGGTTTCCTAACCATAGACATGAGTTGTCATTTCACAATGGGGTCACATCATTAGGAGAATGATGTGATGGACAAGACTCAACCGTAAGCATATAATTTGATCGTATTAGTATATTGCTACTCCTTTCTTTATGTCAAGTATCTGTTCCTATGACCATGAGATCATGCAACTCCCTAACACCGGAGGAATGCTTTGTGTGTATCAAACGTCATAACACAACATGGTGATCATAATGCTGCTCTATAGGTATCTCCGAGGGTGTGTGTTGGGTTGGCATGGATCGAGACTGAGATTTGTCACTCCGTATGACAGAGAGGCATCTCTGGGCCCGCTCAGTAATACAACATTACAAGAAGCTTCAAGCAATGTGACTAAGGAGTTAGTCACATGATCTTGTATTGCGGGATGAGTAAAGAGACTTGCCGGTAACTAGATTGAACTAGGTATGGAGATACCGACGATTAAATCTCGAGCAAGTAACATACCGACGGACAAAGGGAACTGCATACGGGATTGATTGAATCCTTGGCATCATGGTGTGAGTGATAAAGATCTTCATGGAATTGTTGGAACCAATATAGGCACCCAGGTCCCGCTATTGGTTATTGACTCGAGAGGTGTCTCGACCATTTCTACATGATTCTCGAACCCGTAGGGTCCGCACACTTAACGTTCGATGACGCTAGAGTAGTATTAGGATATGTACATTGGTGACCGAATGTCGTTCAAAGTCCCGGATGAGACCCCCCACGTCACGAGGAGGTCCGGAATGGTCTAGAAGTAAAGATTTATACATGGGAAGTCATATTCAGGGTTTCGAATAATATTCAGGATTTTTCGGTATTGTACCGGGAAGGTTCTAGCAGGTTCCGAAGTGGGGCCCACCTGCATGGGGACCCACATACACGTGGGTAGTGGGGAAAGTACCCACACCCCTGGTCTAGGCGCATCGAGATCTGTCACGCCCAAGATGCGATCATATCCTTATTTCGGCACGAGAGCCTCGACAGGGATAGAAGCACATCTCGTCGTGTTGCAAGAATGAATATCATTACAAGTACATGTACAGAAGAGATGATTATATGGAATTGGATTACACTCGCCACAAGCTACATCAAGTCCACATCAATACAACAACATATTCACACATCATACAAAAGATCAGGGTCCGACTACGGACGAAACCAAACGATAAAATGACATCCATCCTTGCTATCCCAGGCTGCCGCCTAGAACCCATCCTAGATTGATGAAGAACTCCAAATCAAACAAGCAACACGCTCACGTAAAATCATCGCATTACCTGCACCTACAACCGTTGTTGTAGTAATATGTGAGCCACAGGGACTCAGCAATCTCATTTCCAAGGGTATCAAGACTATTAAAGCTCAATGGGTGAGGTATGGTTAAGTGGTGAGGCTGCAGCAAGCGACTAAGCGTTTATTTGAGTGGCGAACTTATGAATACATAAAGTAAATTATGGTGGTCTACGCATAACGAACATGAACTAGTAATGATCACTAACTGATCTTGAACACCTACTTACGTCAGACATAACCCCACCGAGTTCTCTCTCGGATAAGGACTCATGAGAAGAGACAGTCACGGTTACGCACACAGTTGGTGTATTTTATTTGAGTTTACTTCAAGTTTTCTATGACCGGGTGTTAAACAAAGTATCCAAGTTTACCACATAACCGCGGGCACGACTTTCCAAAAGATTTAACCCTACAGGGGTGCTCCAACTCATCCATCATAAATTGACCACACGCTGCGGGAATAACCTCGACCACGGATCTCGTGATCTTCCTAGGAAATTCCATAGGAAATCCACCACCTCGAGATAGCCCAAAGAATAATCGGAATTGCTCACACAAGACGTTCGAGAAAGGTAAAACAAATCTAGCAAGGTCGCCCGACGTGCCGACAATCCCGATAGGAGCCGCGTATCTCATTCTGAGGGCACGACAGATGAGCGACACATACAGTGGCCTGATAGAAATCTCCCGAGTTGCCCCGGGTTGGCCCTGCACAGTGCTCTAGTTTGGACCAATACTCATGAGGAGCACTGGCCCGAGGGTTGATTAAATTATCCACAGGTGCCGACGGGTCCCTATGCAATTTTATTAGTTATTAGGCAAATGTAGTACCAATGTTGGGCCTTTCCAGACAAGCTTTCTCCTAACACGAAAATCAAGGGGTCCCCATAACAACCCCGAGCATGTAAGGAACACTCAATTATGGAACATAACACCGGTTCACAAGTAACTAGGGGCTGCAAGAGTGGAACAAAACATTGAGCAAAAGGACAAGCCTTCCACCTTTACCAAGTATATATGTGCATTAAATTAAATAACAATAATATTGTGATAACAAAAGAATGTCCATGTTGTCACATGGAAGCGATTGCACCTGCATCTAGAAACGCTATAAGAAGGGCTGAGCAAGCGGTAACATAGCCAAACGAAGGTTTGCTGGGATGTGGAGGGGTTAGAGGCTTATCGTGGCAATGTTGGGAGGCTTGACAAACAAGTGGTAGGTAGTGAGACATAACGATAAAAGCGGGACAACTAGCATAGCAATGATAGTAGTGGTATCCAGGGAAATGTGTCATCTTGCCTGAGATCCCGCTCGGAAGAAGAATGAGTCCATGAAGAAGACGAGCCAACGTAGTCGAACGAGTCCTCACACTCCGAAGCTTTCGAAACTCTATCGAGAAGGAACAATACAGAAACAATAATCAACACACGAAACACCACAACATATGCATTATATGATGCACAAACAAATATGATGCATGTCCGGTTTAAATATGCAACGCATGGCAAATCACATCAAATAACCACTACACATTAAAGTGAAGCTCAGTATGCATCAAGTCGCATATTGACGAAACTCCACATTCGAATTATTTAGATCACTCTCGTTTAGGTACTCATCAATATTAAATGTTGTTTAACATGGCAAACGGTGAAGCACAAACAACTACAACTTCTAGGCATTTTAAATGAGGATAGAAACAATATATATCATTTCCAAAACAACCCCATATATGCATATTATGAATTTGGTCCAGATCTGTCCTAACACAATTTTGAGTTGTTAAACAGCAAAATAGATGTCACCATGGTGATTCTACACATTTTCTAGCCAAGTTATATATGTAAAACATTTTTATCGGAGCTACGGTGTAGTAGTTATGAAATAAATCATTTTAACATGACATTTATGCAAATCAATGCAAACAGCAAGTTTAAACATTTTTTTATGCATGAAAGTTATATATTATTAATGTACACAAAATTCTACAAGTTTTTTTTATATATAAAACATTTTCATCCAATGCACGGTTAAATATTTATAAGCATTGCAAGATGATAGCAATATGTAGTTATGCAATGCACTAAAAGACAACTACAGAAAATAAAACAACCATGAGCCAGAAGGAGCATAGTGCAGCATCCTAATAGTGAAACCGGTTTAACTGGCTATGTGTGTGTGCAATTTAAAACAAAGAAACAACAACAACAACAACAAAAGAAAAAGGGAGAACATGGGATTTGAACCCCAGTCTCCTATGTCTACAACATGCATGGTTATCCAGTTGCTATAGGATTGAATTGTGATCACAAATGGGTTTAAGCATATATGACACACACACACTCGAGCTAATCTGAAAGAAACCGAAAAACAAAACAGAGTATGCAAAAATAGGGGCGCTTGGAATTGAACCCAGGACCTCCAAGATAGGGTTAAATGCACTGACCAGCTGGCTTATGAACAGACTATGATTAAAGCTGGGTTTTGTCCTATATAAATTCGGATAACGAGCTAATCTGAGAAAATAACATAACAAAACACAAAATAGGAGCACCTCGGATTCGAACTCCAGATCCCTTGGATGTGAACCTGCGAGGTCAACCAGCAGGCTAGCTAAGATATTTGTGAAACAAAACAACAACATGGTTAATAATCATACAAAAGCAGAACGGACCTATGGGAAAATACGCAGCTTTACGGTGCTCACGGGAAACAGAGGCCAGCGGCCTTGGTGGGAACAACGGCAGCTTGCCACCCCGACGACGAAGGAAAAAAATCAAGATGCTGTCGGGTTTGACAGATCCAGACATGGGGAATCCATTCCTGCTGACGAGGTGGCTTGGGGCGATGCTGCAATTCCGGTTGTGTTCACGCATCTTGGAAGCTCCTAGGGAAAGGGAGAGAGCAGAGAGATGAGAAGCTTAAGAGAGAGAGCCAGGGAGGAGAATAAGGAAAAGAGAGAGGAGATGGGAACGAGGGCAACAGGTCCTACACGCCGGTGCTGCTCCCACGCGTCGCCGATCGCCAAATGGCGGAGTCGAGGTGGTGAGGTCCTCGGGTGCTGACTGCTTGGGGGCGGGGCTCTCCCACTCGAGCGCCTCGGTTGCAGGCTGACGCATGAGCATGGGAGGAGGCAAGGGCGAGGAGAGGCGTTCATGGACGAGCTCCTGCTCGTTCCTGTTCTTTCACAAAAAAGAAAGAGAGATGCGGAGATGAGGGAGAGAGAAGAAAAGGAAGATGGGAAAGAAAAGTGAGGAGGCAGGAGACGACTTGTTCTCTGACGATGGAGGATGGATGAAGCGGCTATCCATGAGAGGAGCTCCTGGTGGTGACCGTCTCCACCAACGGGGCTGACAAATCAATCGGGAACGATAGCGATTGGCCATGGGAGGCGAGGCAGAGGAGCGCTCGGGCGTGGGGTAGAGGAGGCCTTGCTCTCGATCCAGGCGCGGGGGCAGCTCAGGCAAGGAGGTGGATGCTCTGTGACGCTGGACGCGAGAAACGACAGGCGCTGGACGCGTCCAGGAGGCACCGAAGGAGGCGCTCGGGCTGGGGAAGGTGGATCCGATGAGGAGCTCAGGTTGGTCGGCTGGGGATCCCGATGGGAGAGGGTGTGCGGCAGGCGGATGATGGGATGGATGGGACATCTCCCCTAGATTTTAGGTTTGCCAAATATATACATTAGTAGGTACTAGATAGGAGGGAGATTGGGGCAGTCTTAATCAATGGATTCTGATCGGACGGCGTAGCTCGGAGGAGAGGCTAGATGGCCTTGTGGGTGTGTAGGGTTAAACATTGAGATGAGAGGGAGATGTGTGGCTCGGCAATAAGTTTTATAAAATGAAAACGTCCGACGATTTGACCGGCTATAGTGTCCCTACAGGTTTAACGGTTGGGCATCAAACACACTCTAAATTGGATGAAATTTGGCAGGCGGTCTACCTACTCTATAATAAGACCGCACGTCAAGTTTCGACCCAATCCGAGGAAGTTTTATACGCACTTAAAAAACAATATTTTACGATGTCGCGGGCACGTGCGTGTGTGGTTGGTCTCGAAATGGGCAGCGACACGAACGGAGAGAACCGACAGCTACGAACGGATGCAAGTTTTCGAAAACGAGTGACGATGCTATGCACATAATGCGAATGATGCAATGATGAATGCGACAACCAAACGAATCACACGCCGAGAATGGAATAAAAGGATAATCTTTTGGAGCGTCGGTTCCGGGCTTTTACAAGATCTCCCTTAAAAGAAAAGATCATATCCCGAAAGGAAAAGATTGAGATCCCTAAAAAGGGGTATAGTGATCGGTGGGGAAGGAAAGGAGGGATTTCCTTCCTCCCCCCTTGACCAACGACCCTAGGGGCTTGGAGGGCAAGCCACCATCCCCCTCACGCCTATATAAAGGTGGGGAGAGTCAACGGGGCTGGGTTTCCTCCCACGACTGTGGCCCTCCTCCCGTATTTCCCGTTTCTTCCTCGTACGTCGTTCCGAAGGCGCTTGACGAAGCCCCCATCACTGTGACACCACCATCACCACCGCGTCATAGCGTTGGTTGAGATCCAATCTACTTCTTCTCCCTCTCTTGCTGGATCATGAAGTGGGAGACGTCATCGAGCCACATGGGTGCTGACCGCGGAGGTGCCGTCCATTCGGCACTTGATTGGATTGGATCGCGATTGGATCGTGAAGAGTACGACTACATCAACCGCGTTATATACGCTTCTGCTTAGCGATCTACAAGGGTATGTGGATCCACTCTCCTTCTTTTAGCTGTTGATCTCCATAGATAGATCCTAGTTGTTCGTAGGAATTTTTTTGTTTCCCATGGAACGTTCCTAATAGTGGTATCAGAGATAGCTCTATGCATAGATGATATGCACTAGTAGAATACAAAAGAGTTTGTGGGTGTTGATGTTTAGATTGCTTACCTCCTTAGTCTTATTTTGATTCGACGGTATTGTGGGATGAAGCGACCCGGACTAACCTTACTCATCGACGAGAGACCGGTTCCATCGACTGACATGCAACGTGTTGCATAAAGATGGCTGTCGGGTGTCTATCTCTCCCAATTTAGTTGAATCGGATTCAACAAAGGATGTCCTTGTAGAAGGTTAAAAGGCAACTTGAATATCACCGTTGTGGCTTTGCGTAGGTAAGAACGGTTCTTACTAGTTGTCCATGGCAGCCACGTAAAACATGCAACAACAAATTAGAGGACGTCGAACTTGTTTTTGCAGGGTATGTTGATATGATATGGCCAAAGACATGATGAAATATATTTTGTGTATGAGATGATCATGTATTGTAATAGTTAATATCGGCTTGCATGTCGATGCATATGGCAACCGACATGAGCCATAGGGTTGTCTTTAATTATTCTATGACCTGCGTGTCAATAATTAAGTGCTATGTAATGCTTTACTTTATTGCTAAATGGCAGCAATAGTAGTAGAAGCATGGTTGGCATGACAACCCAGATGGCAACACAATGATGAAGATCATGGTGTCATGCCGGTGACGATGGAGATCGGTGCTTTGGAGATGGGGATCAAAAGCACAAGTTCATTGCCATACCATGTCACGTATGATTTGCATGTGAGTTAATCCTTTTATGCATCTTATTTTGCTTAGGATGATGGTAGCATTATAAGGTGATCCCTCACTAAAATTTCAAGATAAAATTGTGTTCTCCCCGAGTGTGCACCATTGCGAAAGTTCGTCATTTTGAAGCACCACGTGATGATCGGGTGTGATAGACTCTACGTTCACATACAACGGGTGCAAGCCAGTTTTGCACATGCGGAACATTTAGGTTAAACTTGAAGAGCCTAGCATGTATAGACATGGCCTCGGAACACAGGAGACCAAAAGGTCGAACAAGAGTCATATAGTAGATATGATCAACATGGAGATGTTCACCATTGAAACCACCTCATCTCACGTGATGATCAGACATGGGTTGGTGGATTTGGAACATGTCACACTTAGACAACCTTAGGGATGTTGATTTGAGTGGGAGTTCTTAAGTAATATGATTAATTGAACTCATTATCACGAACATAGTCAAAATATCTTTGCAAATTATGTTGTAGATCAAATAGCTTGCGCTGTAGATCCCCTGTATTTTGATACGTTCCTAGAGAAAAGTAAGTTGAAAGATGATGGTAGCAATTATGGGTACTGGGTTCGTGATTTGAGGATCGTCCTCATTGTTGCACAGAAGGCTTATGTCCTTGATGCACCGCTCGGTGCGCCGTCCCCTCAAGCGTCATCTATGGGTACATCAGACAAACACGTTTTGACTACTACTCATTAGTTCAATGCATCATGCTTTACGGCTTAGGATTGACGCTCCAGAGCTTTTTTGAACGTCACAGAACATATCAGATGTTCCAAGAGCTAAAACTGGGATTTTAGGTTCGTGCCCATGTTGAGAGGTATGAGACCTCAAACAAGATTCTTGGCTTGCAAGATGAAGGAGAATAGCTCAATCGGTGAGCATGTGCTCAGATTGTCTGGGTTCTACAATCGCTTGAATCAAGTGGGAGTTGATCTTCCAGATAAGATAGTGATTGATATAGTTCTCCAAGTCACTGCCACAAAAGATGCTAGAGCTTCATGATGAACTATAAACATTCCAGGGATGGAAAAGTTGATCCCTGAGGTATTCGCGATGTTTGACACCACGTAGGTAGAAATCAAGAAGGAGCATCAAATGTTGATGGTTAGTAAAACCACTAGTTTCGAGAAGGGCAAGGGCAAGAAGGGAAACTTCATGAATGGTAAGCCAGTTGCTACTCCAGGGAAGAAACCCAAGGTTGAACCCAAACCCGAGACTGAGTGCTTCTATTAGGAGGAAAACAGTCACTTAAGCGGAACTGCCCTAGATACTTGGTAGGTAAGAAGGGTGGCAACATCAATAGAAGTATATTTGATATACGTGTTATTGACGTGTACCTCACTAGTACTCCTAATAGCACCTGGGCATTGGATGCCGGTTTAGTTGCTAATGTTAGTAACTCGAAATAAAAGCTACGGAATAAACGAAGACTTGCTAAGGGCGAGGTGATGATATGTGTTGGAAGTGTTTCCAAGGTTGATGTGATCACCATTGCACGCTCCCTCTACCTTCAGGATTAGTGTTGAACCTAAATAAATGTTATTTTGTGTTTGCGTTGAGCAAGAACATGATTAGATCGTGTTTATTGCAATAAGGGTATTTATTTAAGTCAGAGAATAATGGTTATTACGTTTACATGAATAATACCTTCAATGGTCATGCACCCAATGTGAATGGTTTATTGAATCTCGGTCGTAGGGATACACATGTTCATAATATTGTAGCCAAAAGATGCAAAGTTAATAATGATAGTACCACATACTTGTGGCACCGTCGCTAAGGTCATATAGGTATGAAGCGCATGAAGAAACTCCATGCTGATGGATCTTTGGACTCACTCGATTTCGAATCGGTTGAGATATGCAGACCATGCCTCATGGGCAAGATGACTGAGACCCCATTTTCCGGTATGATGGAGCAGGCAAGTGACTTATTGGAAATGATACATGTTGATGTATGCGGTCCAATGAGTGTTGAAGCCAGTGGTGGATATCGTTATTTTCTTTCCTTCACTGATGATTTGAGTAGGTATGGGTATATTTACTTAATGGATCACAAGTCTGAAACGTTTGAAAAGTTCAAGCAAATTCAGAGTGAAGTTTAAGATAATCGTGACAACAAGATAAAATGTTTACGATATGACCGTGAAGATGAATATCTGAGGTATGAGTACTATGTCGTGAAGAGTGAAGTTTAAGTGTAATGGTGTTTCCGAACGTCGTAGTCATGATCTATTGATATGGTGCGTACTATGATGTCTCTTATCGTGTTGCCACTATCATTTTGGGGTTATGCATTAGAGACAACTACATTCAATTTAAATACGACACCATCTAAATCCGTTGAGATGACATCATATGAATTATGGTTTGGCAGAAAAGTAAGCTGTCATTTCTTTGAGTTTGGGAATGCGACACTTATGTCTGATAAGCTCGAACCCAAAGCGGAAAAGTGCATCTTCATAGGATACCCTAAGGAAATAGTTGGGTATACCAGGGCAAAGTGTTTGTTGCTAAAAACGGGTCCTTTCTCGAGAAAGAGTTTCAGTCGAAAGAATTGAGTGGTAGTGAGGGATTCCTGGATTAAGGGGTCCTTGGGCCGTTGGCCTATCTCCTAACATGCTGACTTGGTGGGCCGCATTCTGACTATCGCAGGAGGGGACAGATACATTGAGAGACCTCCGAGGGAGTCCTGTGTTAGGGGGTCCTCGGATAGCTGACCTGTTGTGTACGGGCTGGACTGTATGGCCACTTGGCGAACACTGGATGATGTGAAGGCCCGGTTACCAGGATGGAAGCTTCAAGAAGCATGGCTTGCGCTCCATGTTTGATATAGTAAATAGTCATGTTTATCTCTTTGGCATGTAACCGACCGTGTCAAACCCTAGGCCTCCTCGGCATCTATATAAGCCGGAGGGTTTTAGGGTATAGACAGAACAACTCATCTAGGGTTAGACATACGATCTTGAGGTAGATCAACTCTGTAACCCCTTACACCATCAATACAATCAAGCAGGATGTAGGGTATTACCTCCATAGGAGGGCCCAAACCTGGGTAAAGTCGTGTCCCCTTCGTCTCCTATTACCATCGATCCTAGTCTCATAGTTCGGGACCCCCTACCCGAGATCCGCCGGTTTTGACACCGACATTGGTGCTTTCATTGAGAGTTCCTCTATGAGCGACATGGGATCGACGCCTCGCCTTTTCATTAACGAAGAGGTCCGCAGTATGGATGTTTTCGTCCCCGGGCAGATCTTTGCCTTTGGCAGCGTTGTGCTGCATGCTGGTTCCACCGGTCATCTAGACCGCGTTGAGAGCCTCGCCCCGATCAGGAAGTTAGATTTGGAAACCTGCAGTTTTGTGTCGACTCTCGAGGCGACTTGTCACTAATCGGGCTCACGGCTTCGCCCGTAGCCTCCGAGGACTCTGAGGCCTTAACCTCGAACCCTTCCGTCGGACACACCAATGGGGTCTCCCATGGCGACAGTCCGATCTCTAACCCTGGCCTGGCCATCAAGCCGTACGACCGGACATGTGTTTCTACCGAACACTCCCCATGGGTGGGCTTCATGGGGGTTGACTCCACTAGTTCCGAACAATTGGATCCAATCGGGCCCTCAGCAGTCGACGAAGCCTTGGAACAATTCTCATCGTTGAGAATCGCTGACGATCCAACCCTAATCTATGCCTGGCCCGGTTACAGTTCGGGCAGGGACGGATTTTTCGACCCAACCACCACCCACTTGATAGCCACCGTCGAAGACTTAACCGAGGTGCTGGACTATGCCTCCGAGGAGGCAGAATACATGGATGAAGAGGACCGTGCTCCCACCCCTGTTAACACCGGGAGTTGGACCACCACTTCTACGTACGACGTTTACATAGTGGATACTCCCGCCAGAAACGGCGACAACACGCCTCACAACAACGGTGACAAATCGGGCGATGCGCCATCAATGTGCCAGAAATCACATAAGCGGTCCAAAAGCAAAAAGGGAAGACAAACTATTATCAACAACAAGGATGGTAACGTCCCTGCCGATCATGATCTTCTCGCTGTGCCTGAGCACCCGCTCGAGGGTCCGGGCGAACCCGCGAACCAAAACGACCCAGATACCGTCAAGGACCCCAAAGATGATGATTACCTTCCCCCGTCGAGGAGGAAGACTTACCAGAAGACGATGACTTGTACATCCCTGATAACCTTGAGGATTAGGAAGAAATCAGGCAGCGGCTCATAGCAACGGCTCGCAGCTTCAAGGCCAAAGAGCGGCAACTCCAAGCCGAACAGGCCGACCTCACTGATCGATGGACAAACGTCCTCTCAGCCGAAGAAGCATACGACACTGGTTTGTCAAACCAGCCCAAAAGCTACCCTTGGAGGCCACTGCTGCCACAATGTAACACCCCGGACACACCCGCCGGTAGTCGTTACTCCTGGCGGGAACTACTCCCAGCCAAGCACGCTTAACCTGGGAGTTTTGTTCGAATGGGCTCCCGGAAAAGAAGGAATTCCTTATTGATATGAGTAGTCTATCATCCCTAATATGCCAGGCTATTACATACACCACCACTCAGAGGAATCGACATCCTCGTTGGGTCACAGGAACGTTCCCTCTTGGCACAAACGTCTGTGCTTCTAGTCCGATACATGTGTCATTCCGTGTGCCACGAAGGGTCACCAGCCCAAAAGCTACCCTTGGAGGCCACTGCTGCCACAATGTAACACCCCGGACACACCCGCCGGTAGTCGTTACTCCTGGCGGGAACTACTCCCAGCCAAGCACGCTTAACCTGGGAGTTTTGTTCGAATGGGCTCCCGGAAAAGAAGGAATTCCTTATTGATATGAGTAGTCTATCATCCCTAATATGCCAGGCTATTACATACACCACCACTCAGAGGAATCGACATCCTCGTTGGGTCACAGGAACGTTCCCTCTTGGCACAAACGTCTGTGCTTCTAGTCCGATACATGTGTCATTCCGTGTGCCACGAAGGGTCACCAACTTCATGAACAACATGACCACGCACCTGTCGGCAAACATCCGTGTAACCGCAAGAACCTGGCTCTGATACCAACTTGTAATGCCCCTCACAGATCAATACTAGTCTTTTCTGTGCACTTTGTCCTCACTCATGCGCATCCGGGACCAACTTCCCGATCGGTCACCCATCCTAGAACTACTCCCAGCCAAGCACGCTTAACCTAGGAGTTCTATTCGAATGGGCTCCCGGAAAAGAAGGAATTCCTTATTGATATGAGTAGTCTGTCATCCCTAATATGCGAGGCTATTACACACAATTCGACGATGAGCTCACTGACACTTCGTATCCGCATCGTACCGCATATGATGAGCCGGACCACCCTTCTCGTGGGTGCGATAGAGCGGCTAAAGAAACTGGTTATATATCGGCGATGCCTCGAAGACAAGGTAAGGAGCCATTCGAGCCCAATGACCGGTTCGACCTGCGCGACGACTTAAATCACAGAGCAGGCCATACGAGATCCATCCACGGATCCAAAGATTACTTGCCGGATAGAAGGGGAGAATATAGACCATGGTTCGACCAAAATCATAGAGTCCGGGAACGCAACCGGTCCCATACAAACGCCGAATACAGGCGGGAGATAGCTCGGGTCAGAGGCGCCGCTCACCCTCTGTGCTTCACAGATGAAGTAATGCGGCATCAGTTCCCCGAAGAGTTTAAACCCGTAAATATAGAACAGTATGACGGGACCACTGACCCGACGGTATGGATTGAGGACTTCCTCCTCCATATCCATATGGCGCGAGGAGATGATCTCCATGCCATCAAATACTTACCTCTTAAGCTTAAGGGGCCAACTCGGCACTTGTTAAACAGCCTCCCCCAAAAATCCATAGGATGCTGGGAAGACTTGGAAGACGCATTTCACTCTAACTTCTAGGGAACCTATGTCCGCCCGTCGAACTCTTCCGACCTTAGCAATGTCGTCCAGAAGCCCGGCGAGTCTGCCCGACAGTTCTAGAATCGGTTCTTGACTAAAAAGAACCAGATCGTCGACTGACCGGATGCGAAGGCTATAGCCTCCTTCCGGCACAATATTTGGGACGAGGGGTTGGCCTGCCAGCTAGGCCAGGACAAACCTCGGACTATGTCCGCCCTCACCTCCCTCATGACCCGCTTTTGCGCGGGCGAAGATAACTGCCTGGCAAGGCGCAACCACAATTCTGAAGATCCTGTGGCACCTGAAGCCCAGGATGGAAACTCAAAGTCGAAGCACAATAAGAACAAACGCTGGCACAACAACAACGACGCTGATGACACGGCGGTTAATGCCGGATTCCGCAACTCCCGACCCGGGCAGCAAAATAAGCCCCCTAAAGGCAATCGTGACGGACCCACCCAGATCGAAAAGATCATGGACAAGACTTGCCAAATCCATGGAACTCCGGAGAAGCCAGCCAATCACACACACCGCAACTGTTGGGTGTTTAAACAGGTCGGCAAAATAGAACCCGAAGACCAGGGCAAGAGCTCGCGCAGCGAGGACAAAGAAGAGCCTCGGGGTCCAATAGGTGGCTGTCACAAGAAATTCACTCCCGAAGTCAAAATGGTGAATATGATATATGCCACCCACATACCTAAGAAATAGATGAAGTATGTGGACCCCGACTCATAAGTCGTGATCACTGAATGTACGTGCACAGTGATCCCAGAGATCGATGCTCACTAAACACACAGAAACTGAATAACAAGAGTCTTACATACATTACATACTGTTTGTGCTCAAATATGGCCTTTAAGGCCTAGTCTTCTTATACTTGTAGCGAAAATCTTCAATGATAGTGTGAACCCATGCCATCTGCCTTAACCCTACAGGCATTCTAACTGGGAAGCGTCCTAGCTCACACGTACGTCACCATGGTAATATGTCACAACCTGATCTTCTATGCCTGGCCAATTAAATAACTAGTGGCAAGCCAATGAGTACTTTGAATGTACTCGCAAGCAACCCATGTTTGGAACAAGGCAATAACAATGCATGAAATAGCACTAAGTAGGTATTTTGTGGAAAGCTAATTTTTGCATGCAATGTCATGATCAAGTAACTATGTGTAAGCATGCATCAACAGTTGGCAGATATCGATATGAACAAGTTACAGATATCATCATAAGCAGGGGTTGAACATATCATGTTCATTCATCACATCAAGTCTTCAGACTTGTCTCAAGTATCATCCTTCTATCTTCCGCACACACACACACACACACCAAGTTTGCGAAAACATCTAGACGTAGTTTAAGACGGACCTCCAACTGTCCATGACCGTGGACACAACTATTCGAATAGTTTTACACTCTGCAGAGGTTGCACACTTTACCCACAAGACTCGGGGAACTTCCATGTCATCCACGACTCGTGGTATATAACATACCCGAGGTAAGCACCCAAACAATGCCTTTCCCCTGGCGATACAAAACAAAGAGTCCACTCGATTGGTACCCATCCCACATGATGTACATCACTCGTAGCATCCATGAAGGGACCAACGGTGTGCCCGGTGCCTGTGAAGACAACGCATGATTATCCATACCGGCACGACCCCGTATCAAGAGTGACCACGCCACTCCCACCACTAGTAAGGCGAGCTCCTTGCCAGTACCCACGAAAGTAATCAATAGAGCCCCATCCCATAAGGGGTATCGTGGTTGTGCATGTAAGGTTGGGACGGTCAACAGACCTTAAATCTGATCTGTTTTCGAAAACATGCACACTCACTTGCTCCGATACACCACTTCTTCCTCAAGTGGTTACCCAACTTATGATCATCTCCCTCGGGAATTAGTGGCACTCGACGGGGTTTTCGAAAAGTCTTTGAAAATACTTTTGTTTATATCACCATGCATAAACCCGATCCCACTTGCGTAGCATCTACCATCAACCTAACTACTCCCTCCCTCACAACCCTCATAAGGAGGTAGGGTCATGCACGATGCAAGTATCAACAAGAAGTATCGGGGGCATCCCACAAAAGTGGACTCCACATCATCCTGATCAAAAAACAAAATAAAGTGCCATATGCCATGCAATAAAAAGGGTTCATAGTCATGGTCAAAGGGCTGCTTGCCTGGCTTCGCAAAATCTTCGAGGTCTTCACACGCTTCTCGTCCAACTCCGAGTACTCCGTTTATCTCATCAATTACCATCAGTAAACAACCACAATAAGCAACACAACAAGTAAAAAATAAAAGTGCTCTTTAAATAGGACTTTTATTTTTCTTGGACACCTGTGGTCACAAGAATAATAGCACATAAGGTTTCATTGGATGTAAATCAAAGGGGAGTTTTGAATGGTGGTAATGAAGGAGACGATGATCCTATAAGATGTCCACTGGAAATATTTTTGTAAAAAGGAGTGTATGGACCTAAAAAATCGGGCATGATTTTGGAAACATGAAAGAAGTGGGTTCACTGGATTTGGAGTTGGTATGAATATTCTAGGGATTTGCAAAGTGGATCATATATGAAGAAATGGTCCGATATTTGACATAGCAGAATAAGTGTAATGACAAATGTTCACATACTAATACATGATTTTATATGCACCTAGGAACTTGAATCACTCAATTTGGAGCTAAGGTGAGTGTCCTAGGGATTTTACAAAGGGGCGCTATCATAGTTCAAATTCGAACTTAAATTTGAACCTTACAGAAAAGTGTAGCGGAAAATTATGGAAGTGCCACCATTAAATAGGTGATATTTTTAGGAGTATGTAGAAATTTGAATCATTGGTTTTGGACATGTATTTATTTGTTTATGCTTTTTGGAACTTTCTGGAAAAAGAAAACAATAGGAAAAAGGGGTCTTACCGATGGGATAAAATGTGCCCAGCATGCTAGATAGGCACTGGGCCGGCGCAGTGGCCTGGCCGGTTGCGCACAGGGGGCCATGTCGAAGGCGCCCTGGCGAAAGGCACCTTTGCCGCAGGAAACCGCAAACTTGTAGGAGTGCTTCCACTTAAACACCCGGGCCCGATGCCTGGCTCGGTGACACGCGGGGCCCGCCTGGAAGGGCGTCCTTCCTCCTCCCGTTCGAACAGAGAGGGAGTAGGGGACAGGGGGATCCGGCTGGCGCCGGTACTTGCTCCGGCAGCACAAGCCACCTCCGGTGCTACCGCGCACGCCGGAGAGCTCATGGGGATTTTTCGCATCCGTCTCGGTGCTGAGCACCCACAGGGAGGGGCCACAACGGCACCAGCTCCGATGCTCGCGGAGGAGGCTATCAGCCATGGGAGACGATGGAGGGCATGGGCGAGCAAGGCGGAAGGTCCTGGGGGTTTGCAGGAGTTAGGAGGGGCGAAGGGATCCGAGAGGGGTGATCAAGGAGGCTTTATATGGCCGAGCGGCGCAGCACCGTGGACGATGTCCACGGCCAGGGCCTAGGAAGTGCCAGTGGCCAAATTGCCACTTCGGACGGTGTCTACGACCTTGTGGACGCAGTTCTGGCACATGGAGGGGTGAGAGGGAGAGCGGGGGTATCCTCAGGAGCTCGCGCGTGCGAGGCTGGCCACTGGCCGAGCGGAGCGACACCGGGCACGCGCAACAGAGGAGAGAGGAGGGCAAGGGTGGAGGGGGCCGACACGCTGCCGTGTCATGGACGTCGAGGTGGTCTCGGGGGACACCATCACGAGGTTCAAGGCTGTCGAGGGCATCCATTGGGCGGCAGCTATAGTGCTTAGGTGCACTGTAGTGCGCTCCAGAGCACCCAAATGGCCGGCATGGCCACGCCCTCCATGCTTTGGCTTGTCTGGTAGTGTCTGGGGAGTTCAAGGATTCCCTAGGGGTACTTGGGAGCTAAGGTAGGGTGTAGGAAACAAGAAAATGAAGGTGGGGGAGTGCTTCCTTGGTGAAATAGGGTAGAAGGTGGGGGTTTTACCCCTCCAATAATTGAGCTACTACCATGGTTTTTTTACTGGTTGTTAAGGAGTATTATGAGAGGGTGTGGTAAAAAGTTGAACCCAAGGAGAACAATATAAGGGGGTCAAACAAGGTCCTCTACAAAATAAGCAAAAGTTTTTGATGGTGATTTGGCTAAGCAAATGGAGTCTGCTTGCCATGAGATTTAACAGGATGAAATTATAGGTAGAAATAGAGAGGATCACCAAGTTTGAGGAGTTTTGAAGAAATTTCACAATGTAACTTTGTGAAACCCTAGAAATCAATAGAATCATATTTCTATAGATCTAGGCATGCATTTGACTTCCCACAATCCACCACTTGGTGTGCTATCATTACTTGGGGTTTAGAACATGCCCACAAAGTTTGGGTTCAAGGGAAGAAACTTCACAATGTAAAGTTGCTCAAATATGGCTCTGGACATGAATGGTTTTGGAATATTTTTATGAAGCAAAACAATTGGTTTTGATATGAAACTTTGCAAGATCATCGTGTATGACAGTGTTGACTTTCTTGAATTTTCTTGGAATTTCTTGAGAATATTTCTTATAGAAATATTTCATAAGCTTGATTTGGACAGAAAGGGTATTGAGGGGTTTTGCCCATGATTTTGAACATGACCATGTGCTAAAACTCATATATATATGGAAAATATTTGTCCACTGAGGTTTCCTAAATTTTCTCAAATATTTTTAAATCATTTGAATAATTTTTCCCTATAAAAGACCATTTCTGGCCTTAAGAAAAAGCCTTTAAATAAAATAGTAAAATAATCTTTAAAAATAGTATTTGGTGGTTTTGGGAAGTTATATATATAGTAGGTTCCAAATAAATCATTTGGGGAAAAATCATCCACCAAATTTGGGGACTTGTTGTGCAAATCTCAAATCAGGATTTTTTGAAAACCTAATTCAAGGAAATTCTTTTTGGCCAAAATAAAATTTTGTAATATTTTTTTGAAGTCCTATTCACATGGCATGATCATTGGACAATAGTTGGGATCAAGGAAAAGAGTTCTTGAGGGTAGGATGATGTTTTATGAATTATAGAGCACTAGCAAGCAATCAAACAGGCAATCAAATAACACACAAGTCAAGCATTCAAATGCACTCAAAAAGTTTTAATTGCCCCTAATTTTTGTGTCATGATAACTTAGTCATCTGGCAAAACACAGGGTGTGACAGACCTACCCCCTTACAAGAATCTCGTCCCCGAGATTCCTAGGCTAGGTGCTGATGCGGACATTCAGAGGTGAGGTAGTCTTCACGTTCCACGTTGTTTCTGCTCCGGCATGGTTGTCCTTCTGGATCTTGAAGTGCCTGATGATATGTCTTTGAGTGCACTATTGACTTCGTCTAAGGGTGAACGGGGTTCTTGCAATATGCTGGGCTTGCCTAATGGTTAAGGGTTTGGTGGACGAGGTTCTAGCAAGGTCCTGGCTTGCGTGTGTATCCCAAAGTCGGAATACCTGGCCAAGTAGTGTGTCTTTGTGCTGGTCCTGGGACTGCTCGCGTTGGTTAGTGACATCTAGATGCCTCACGTTAGAATAGAAGGGTCGAGTCTTGGTGTAGCTTCTCGTTGACGGGGAAGTCCTTATCTTCCTTAAAGCAGGGGGTCTTCAGTCGTAGGTGGTCTTCATCCTTGAGACTGTTGAAGCGTGTCATCGTGGGCTTCTCGTCGAGATCTTCTTCTTGAGTAAGTTGCCTAGGTAGATTCTTCATTCTTCTTTGGTCATTTGTCTTCATCATCATGGACGCACGTTTCTGGAGGGTCTTTGTGTTTGGTCTACTCGTCACTCCATGGCAAGGTCTACGCCTAATCTCGTCCCTAAGACTGGGCTTAGAGACTTGGTGTAAAAATGGGTTCTACCATCTGGGAAGGTTTCAGTGGAGTTCTAGATAAGCTGACTATTCAGAGTATAGATCAACCATCTAATCCCCAAGGTCTAACGCTTGGCAAGTGGGGTGAACTACCTTTGACGGGTGGCTTACCATGATCGAGTCATGGTTTACGCCCTAGATTGTTTAAAAAGGGCTGATAACAAAGTCATGACAGTCGTCCACTCCATTCCAGACATCTGAAGGGAGTAGGGACATCATGCTCATCATACACTATCAAAGTGGTGGAGTGAGGGGTGTTATCCACTCCTCGTTTCCTTCCTATCCAAGAACTGATGGATGACCAGTCATAACAAGGGATTCTTCAACCCTCTTGCTGTGCAAGGGCTCCATCGTGCTTGGGCGTCGGTGCTTCTTGATATTATCTAGTGGATGTAGACTCCATGGAGGGCGGTGGTCGAATTCTCTTGTCTCATTCTCTTCGTCTTCGTGGCTCCCTAACCATAGTGGTTCTTCGTCTTGATTGGGCAAGAATGTCTTCTACTGAAGGAAGGGTGCTTCGAGGAGTCCAACTCCTCCAAGGTGAAACCTTATACTCGAGAATCATGGTAATTGGTGTTCCTGGGGCTAGTCCAAACAAGACTAAGGTGTTCCTCCTGTCATTGGGTAAATAAGTATATCTTCCCGGAGGACAACAACCTATTTCCCGAAGTATAACATAAACACATTGCTCATGGGATATGTGAGAGGAGCGAGCATTCATCCCGGATGGTCACTAGTATCAAGGGTTTGCGGTCCAACCTAATAGAGGTCTTCGTGGCCACCTTCCTTTTGAACATGATTGGTAGAGGTCGGGGTGGAGTATCGTCCATAGTCAAATGACTTAGAACAAAGGCCTATGGTCATAACCTGATCACATTGTGGCTCAATAAAGCTCAGAGGTTTCAAGGAGCTTAAGATGTGAGTGAACGTCTATCATCTTATCCTCGAGCACAGTCCTTATATGCCAATAGTACTGCCTATTACTCCAAACAACATCACCATATATCATCCAAGGTATCATCTCATGTAAGTCAACTCCAATATTACACATGCTACTCATATCTCCCAGGTTTGAGAGAAGGACTAAACCAAAAATCTCATATGTATACTATAGGTAACTCACATATATCCCTATATAAAAATCCTCAGGATAATTTACAAGCCGCTAAGCTTGATCATGACACTACCAATCCAAGCGTCCTACTGACCTACCCAAGGACTAAGGTACTACATTACTATGCTAAGGAAACTCGTAATATACCAATCCAAGATCTTGTTTCCTTCCTACGAATCTAACTTAATCGATCCATGAATATCATCCACTATTAATGATCCATTACTGCTACAAATCCAGCATCAATGGTGTCCAACATAATCTCCACGATTTCATATAATCCACATATCATTGCAAGGACTATTATCATAATATATCCATGAACTTCCAATCTCATGGCCATCTAACTCCAAGGTCGAGCTTATATAGGTCCCTAAATTATCCCTAACCTCATCTGATTCCTTCTACTCTCCTCCATCTAGAAACATGGTATCATGATCAAGATCATTGGTCTAAATCCAAGTTACTCCGAACCATGTGGTTTAATTGATCTCGATCACCTAGTAGAATCACCTATTTAAATTCAAGTTTTACATCTAGTAAGAATTCACTACTAGTTACTCCGGTCACTATCATGTCACCATCAATACACTATCAACATTACTTGGCAAAGTCAAGTCATTAATCCACCAAGAGTTTCAGCTTGTGATCATATTCGTCCTACTAATCTAATTTTCTCAAGGGACAAGTAAGTTATGCTACTCTATCAATCTTGATCCACCAAGTTCGTCTACCAACATTAAGCCTCGTAATCCACCAAAAGGTGTCAACTGCTTCCCCAAGACATCTATTATTGCTAAATAAAATCAGTATCCACAAATCGTATACCCTTAGAACAATACTTCCTATGGCGTCAAGGTTCTAGTGCTAGCGTAAGAATGAAGGATGTTTGTTCACTATGATCACTAGCTCCATAATGAACCCAGTGCAAGGCAGGGGTTATTGATGCTCATCAGGTGATCTCGCAAATTCGTGTTTTAAACACGTGATCATAGGTTTGATCTGTGGGAGCTTGTGAGGTCTAGGTTGGACTAGGGAGGGTTTTCCAATCTAGAGGGAAAAGTATAGCTCTACGGGTTGCGTCTGGTTGAGTACGTTGTAGTCATAGTCTTCAACGCTAGCTATCCGACGAGGTGGATCCTTGGTGCATCTTGTCTTGTCGGTCTTCAGTTGAAGAGATGGGTAAAGAGGGAAAAGTAGCATATAGGGAGTGCCTAAGGGGGTGGTATAGTGCAAGTGCAATCAAACAAGTGCCAAAAAGGCCAAACACAGTGTTAAGGTAAGTTAAGTGATATAGTCATGCACTTGTTGCCTAGGGAAAAAGTGTGACTTGAACCAAAGCACAAAGAAGCAAAAATAAGCAACACACATCATGGTTCCATTTGAACCATCACTCGGACTCAACTTCGCATCGCGGTTACACGACCTATCCTACCCTAGGGGTTCTCGGACTCAGTAGTCGTGCTTGCTTCGTGTCTTGGGAAGGAGTCCGCTCAATCTTCTGGGTCTTCTTCAGGTGTTGCTATGTCTCTGGTTGTTGTTCATTGAAATGATCCTGATTGTACCTAAATAGTACTTGACAACTTCGGGTATGTTGAGTTGACGACGAAAGTGATTCCTCATAGTTGTTGTTGATAGGGTCCTTTGGTGTCTTCGTGATCGTGACAATGCCTTCTTGTCTTCTAAGATGTCGAGGGTTCCAGGTAGGAAATGTCTTATGCAGTGATATTAACAAGGCATGGTAGAGTTGTATCCTATCGGTGTCGTTGACGATATCATCGGCACCAAGAGCGGGGTACGGTGAGGACCGTTTTCCTGCTCACTATAGTGAGGCGGACCAAATGGCAAGGTTCTCATCCACCGATGGTTGCCAAAACAACAACGATAAGGACAGGGTTGCTCCATTAGTGATGCATATCATGACATTGCATGTATTGTGCCCTAGTCATCAAAGCTAAGGAAGCATCATCCTTGGGCGATGTCGAGGGTGTCACCATCTTTTGAGTCTTGGTATTCTCATCCTTCGAGAGGGTATCTTCTGTTGGTATCATCTTGTATGGTGTCGCCAACTAGTGTTCAAGATATGTGGGCAAGTGTCTGGCAAGGTGGCTTCCTTCCAGGTTACCAACGAGGATTTCAAGGAATCCAATAGTCAGGGACATAAGGATACTATCGACCATGGAAAAGTTTTGAAAAAGAAGACGAGGAGAGTCAAGAGATTAGGGGTGGAAGTCGTAAAGAAAAAATCTTCACTTCCTTTGAAAATTTAGGAGAGGTGAGAAATATAGAGGTTTTGTAGTTGTTTTTGAAGTGTCTGGAAAAATAGTTTAGTCCTAACTAACGTCCATGCAAACAAAGGGCTTCCTACAGTCAGGATGGCTTAGATATCAGCTCTGTGGGGACCCTGACTCATAAGTCGTGATCACTGAATGTACGTGCATAGTGATCCCATAGACCAATGCTCACTGAATACACAGAAACTGGATAACAAGAGTCTTACATCCATTACATACCATTCATGCTCAAATATGGCCTTTGAGGCCTAGTCTTCTTATACTTGTAGCGGAAATCTTCAATGATAGGGTGAACCCATGCCATCTGCCTTAACCCTACAGGCATTCTGACTGGGAAGCGTCCTAGCTCACACGTACGTCACCATGGTAATCTTCATCACAACCTGGTCTTCTATGCGTGGCCAATTAAATAACTAGTGGCAAGCCAATGAGTACTTTGAATGTACTCGCAAGCAACCCATGTTTGGAACAAGGCAATAACAATGCATGAAATAGCACTAAGTAGGTATTTTCCGGAAAGCTACTTTGAATGCAATGTCATGATCAAGTAACTATGTGTAAGCATGCATCAACAGTTGGTAGATATCCATATGAACAAGTTACAAATACCATCATAAGCAGGGGTTGAACATCTCATGTTCATTCATCACATCAAGTCTTCAGACTTGTCTGAAGTATCATCCTTCTGTCTTCCGCACACACACACACACACCAAGTTTGCGAAAACATCTGGACGTAGTTTAAGAAGGACCTCCAACATTCCATGCCCATGGACACGGCTATTCGAATAGTTTTACACTCTGCAGAGGTTGCACACTTTACCCACAAGACTCGGGGAACTTCCGTGTCATCCACGACTCGCGGTATATAACATACCCGAGGTAAGCACCCAAACAATGCCTTTCCCATGGTGATACTAAACAAAGAGTCCACTAGATTGGTACCCAGCCCATGTGATGTACATAACTCGTAGCATCCATGCAGGGACCAACGGTGTGCCCGGTGCCTGTGAAGACAGCGCGTGATCGTCCATACCGACACGACCCCGTATCGAGAGTGACCATGCCACTCCCGCCACTAGTAATGCGGTCTCCTTGCCAGTACCCACCAAAGAAATCAACAGAGATCCGTCCCATAAGGGGTATCATGGTTTTGCGTGTAAGGTTGGGATGGCCAGCAGACCTTAAATCTAATCCGTTTTCGAAAACACACACACTCACTTGCTTCGGTACACCACTTCTTCCTCAAGTGGTTACCCAACTTATCATCATCTCCCTTGGGCATTAGTGGCACCCGACGGTGTTTTCAAAAAGTCTTTGAAAATACTTTTATTTCTATCACCATGCATAAACCCGATGCCACTTGCGTAGCATCTACCATCAACCTAACTACTCCCACCCGCACAACCCTCATAAGGAGGTAGGGTCATGCATGATGCAAGTATCAACAAGAAGTATCGGGGGCATCCCATCAAAGTGGACTCCACATTATCATGATCAAATAGCAAAATAAAGTGCTATATGCCATGCTATAAAAAGGGTTCATAGTCATGGTCAAAGGGTTGCTTGCCTGGCTTCGCAAAGTCTTCGAGGTCTTCACACGCTTCTCGTCCAACTCCGAGCAATCCGTTTATCTTGTCAAATACCGTTTGTAAACAACCACAATAAGCAACACAACAAGAAAAAAAATAAAGGTGCTCTTTAAATAGGAGTTTTATTTTTCTTGGACACCTCTGTTCACAAGAAAAGTATCCAAGGAGGTTTCATTGGATGTGGATCAAAGGGGAGTTTTGAATGGTGGTAATGAAGGAGACGATGATCCTATAAGATGCCTATAGAAAATATTTTATGAAAAAGGAGTGGATGGACCCAAAAAATAGGGCATGATTTTAGAAACATGAGGGAAGTGGTTTCACTGGATTTGGAGTTGGTATGAATATTCTAGGGATTTTCAAAGTGGATCATATATGAAGAAATGGTCCGATATTTGACATAGCAGAATAAGTGTAATGACAAATGTTCACATACCAATACATGATTTTATATGCACCTAGGAACTTGAATCACTCCATTTGGAGCTAAGGTGAGTGTCCTAGGGATTTTACAAAGGGTCTCTAACATAGTTCAAATTCGAACTTAAATTTGAACCTTATAGAAAAGTGCGGTGGAATATTATGGAAGTGCCACCATTAAATAGGTGGTATTTTTAGGAGGATGTAGAAATTTGAATCATTGGTTTTGGACATGTATTTATTTGTTCAGGATTTTTGGAACTTTCTAGAAAAAGAAAACAAATGGGATAAAGGGGTATTACCGATGGGCTAAAATGTGCCCAGCGCACTGGATAGGCACTGGGCCGGCCCAGTGGCCCGGCCGGTTGCGCGCAGGGGGGCACGTCGAAGGCGCCCTGGCGAAAGACGCCTTCACCGCAGGAAATCGGAAACCTGCAGGAGCACTTCCACTTAAACGTCCGGGCTCGATGCCTGGCTTGCTGACATGCGGGGCCCGCCTGGAAGGGCATCCTTCCTCCTCCCTCTCTAACAGAGAGGGAGCAGGGGACGAGGGGAGCCAGCCGGAGCCGGTACTTGCTCCGGCGGCACAAGCCACCTCCGGCGCTGCCGCACATGCCAGAGAGCTCGTGGGGACGTTTCGCATCCGTCTCGGTGCTAAGCACCATAGGGAGGGGCCACAATGATACCGGCTCTAATGCTCGCGGAGGAGGCTGTCGGCCATGGGAGACGATGGAGGGCACGGGAGAGAAAGGGGGAAGGTCCTAGGGGTTTTCGGGAGTGAGGAGGGGCAAAGGGATCTGACAGGGTTGATCAAGGAGGCTTTATATGGCCGGGTGGCAGAGCACCATGGACGACGTCCGCGGCACGGCCTAGGCTGTGCCAGAGGCCAAATTGGCACTTCGGACCGTGTATACGGCCTTGTGGACGCGGTTCTGGCACAGGGAGGGGGTGAGAGGGAGAGCGGGGGTATCCACAGGAGCTCGCACGTACGAGGCCGGCCACTGGCCCAGCGGAGCGGTGCCGGGCATGCATGATAGAAGAGAGAGGAGGGCAAGGGAGGAGGGGCCCGACACGCTGCCGTGTCGTGAACGTCGAGGCGGTCTCGGGGGACACCACCACGAGGCCCAAGGCTATCGGGGGCATCCATTGGGAGGGCGGCTACGGTGCTCAGGTGCACTGTAGCGCGCTCCAGATCACCCAGATGGCCGACTTGCCATGCCCTCCGCGCTCTGGCTTGTTTGGTAGTGTCTGGGGGTTTCAGAGATTCCCTAGGGTACTTGGGAGCTAAGGTAGGGTGTAGGAAACAAGAAATTGAAGGTGGGGGAGTGCTGCCTTGGTGAAACAGGGTAGAAAGTGGGGGTTTGATAGTCCCCAAGTGCAAGGAATCATCGTAACAATTTCCAAAGGCAGAAGTGATAAGTATGGAGTGTCAAACCCACAAGGAGCTAAAGGTAAGATCAATATTCTCTCAAGTCCTATCTGCCACCGATACGACTCTACGTACACTGAACGTTTGCTTCCAACTAGAAACGAGAAATAAAACTACGTTGTGGGTATGAAGATGACATCTTTGCATGATATCAGAGAACTAAAATATAAAAATAGGTGTTGTTATCATATTATTACAATATATTACAAATATCGAGTGTGGAATAATGATGGGTCGGTGTGCGGAATTATCCTAGGAAATTGTTAAGAAGATCGGAGATCATTATTGCAGTTTTATATGAGGGAGAGGCATAAGCTAACATACTTTCTCTACTTGGATCACATGCACTTATGATTGGAACTCTATCAAGCATCCACAACTACTAAAGATCATTAAGGTAAAACCCAACTAGAGCATTATAAGGTATCAAGTCCTCTTTATTCCCATATGCAAACAACCTACTTACTCGAGTCTGTGTTTCTATCACTCACACCGCCCACCATAAGCGAGTCATAAGCATATTGCAACACCCTACAGCGAGGATCCCTCATGCTTGCGCGACACGGAGGGCACCATAGGATAGCACCAATAATAAAACATGCACTCAAACCAATCTATATCATCAATCAACCCAAAGGACAAAAGTAATCTACTCAAAACATCATAGGATGCCAACACATCATTGGATCATAATATGTAGCATAAAGCACCATGTTCAAGTAGGTGATCACAGCGGGGTGCGGGAGAGTGGACCGCTAAAAGGAGATGATGATGGTGATGAAGAAGGTGATGTTGATGAAGATGATCACCGTGGCGATGGTTCTCCTGATGGCACTCCGGCACCACCGAGAGAGAGGGGGAGAGGTTACCCCCCTCGTGCTTCCTCCTCCATGGCCTCCCCCCCTCTATGGGAAGAGGTTCTCCCTCTGGTCCTTGGCCTCCATGTTCTTGATGGCCCCTCCGGGACGATGAAGATGGCCTCCGGTGAGGGCGACCCCCTCCGGTAGGGTGCCAGAGAGGGCCAAGATTGGTTTTTCGTGGGTCTGGAGGTGTGCGGCGGCGAAACTCCCGATCTAGGTTATTTTTCGGAGGTTTTGGAATATTTGAGGATTTATAGAGCTGAGAGGGAGGTCGGTGGACTCCCGAGGGTCCCACAAGCTTGGTGGTCGCGGCCAGGGGGGGTGATGGCCGCGCCCCTAAGGCTTGTGGCCTCCTTGGCCTTCCTCTCGGGTGACTCTTCGCTCTAGTATTTTTAATATTTTCCAAAAATATTCACCGTAAATTTTCAGCTCATTCCGAGAACTTTTATTTCTGCACAAAAACAACACCACAGTAGTTCTGCTGAAAACAACGTTAGTCCGTGTTAGTTCTAGTAAAATCATATAAAATTATTGCAAACATGGTATGAATACTTCATAAATTATAGATACATTGGAGACATATGAGCATCCCCAAGCTTAATTCCTGCTCGTCCTCGAGTAGGTAAATGATGAAAGAAATAATTTATGAAGTGTGAATGCTAGCAAGTGCATAAGGTTGATCAATGATAATTTCAATCACTTTTTCTATCATCAATATATATCACAAACAGTATCTCATCTCATAAAACTTCTCATGATTGAGTAACAAGCTATTCACATGTTAAAGTATAGACCAGAAATCTCTTGAAAACTAACAAACCATATTCCTAGTCATCGAACAATTGCAATTCATCTTATTTTCTGGAAGGGTCTATGTAAGAGCTTTGATTTAGCAAATTCCACATACTCAACTATCATACAGTCTTCCATGATTGCTAGCACTCAAAGCATATTTGTAGAACAAATAGCATCCATCAAACATAGAGAAAGATAGGGGCTTAATGTTTCGCCTCCCAACTTATTTATCATATAGATAATTGTCAACAATAATAATTCATGATCAAATATATTTGGATGGACATATATGCTCGGATCTTTCCCCACCACATGATGATTGGCAAGAGAAAAAGGGAAATATTGGAAGTGGTGAAGATCACCATGACTCTTGTATAAAGGTAAGTACTAGAAAATAAAAGATATGCCCTTCATAGAGGTAAGCAGAGGTTGTCATGCGCCTTTTGTTTTTGGATGCGCAAACTCTTAATGTAAAGGAACGTCATGTTGTATTGCCCTTTGTGATAGCAACCTTTATTATGCAGTCCGTCGCTTTTATTTCTTTGTCATCAGAAATTCATGCAACACTTATTTTCCCTTACAATAAAAGGTCTTACATATTTAGGAGAAATTTATTGCTTTTTGCATTGATGACAACTT
This sequence comes from Hordeum marinum, assembly GCA_022496015.1. NCBI lineage: Eukaryota > Viridiplantae > Streptophyta > Magnoliopsida > Poales > Poaceae > Hordeum > Hordeum marinum. Next base: position 255,972,389 of record CM039673.1, read on the forward strand.
ACTTTAAGGATCTTATTCAATCCATAGGTAGGTATAATGGACTCTCATAGCAAAACTGGTTTAAGGGTGTTTGGGTGCACAAGTAGTATTTCTACTTGGTGTGGAAGTTTTGGCTAGTATGAGGTGGAAGCAAGCACCGCATTTTGGAGGATCCATAACAATATAAATTCTATGCAAATATACTCAACCATAACTCATCACGTTGTCTTCCTTGTCCAACTTCAACTAATTTGCTCAAGTTTGAAAATAATTAATGGGTAATCACAATCATAGAAGATGTCCAAGATAGTATATTTATATGTGAAATCTCTCGTCCGTCAATATTCTTTCATGAATTGTTCAAGTGATCAATGCGGTGTTTGCTAACTTTCAATAAATTTCACCACCTATACCTATTATTTGTCAAGTCACTACTCCCCATGGGGTAAGTATATGAAGCATTTTTATTTTCGGATTTATGATATTTAATACATTCAGTTATTTACTCATAGGATATAAGTGAAGCACGAGAGTGAATGACAAACTACTTTAAAAAGATAAAAGTGAAGATCGATACATAGTCAATTAGTTAAATAGCCACATGAGGACTCTCTCTTATTCAAAATTTCAGATCCAATGATTTTATTGAAACAACAAACAAAATATAGATTTCACTCCAAGAATAGCATGCATCATGTGAACGAATAAAAATTTAGGCTCAACATAGGCTAACCGATAATTGTTGATGAAGAGAGGTGGGATGCATAGCGTCCCCAGCTTAGATAATTGGGAGTTCTTGAAATATTTTCTTGGGGTGCCTTGGTCATCCCCAAGCTTGAGCTTTTGTATCTTTTTCAATCCTCTCATATCCCAGTTTCACCTATTCTCAAAAACTTCACCCACACAAAACTCAAAAAGAACTTGTGAGATAGGTTAGTACACATAAGAACAAATCAACACTTCATGTACTGCCAAGACAAGTTGCACAATAATTTTAAAACATTAGGTTCTGTATACTACCATTTCCACAATTTATATCTACCAATATAGGCTATGGAAACTATAGGATAAGTAGATAGCAAAACTATGACAACAATCTGTCCAAACAGAACAGTCTATAGTAATTCATTAAACCAGTGTACCTCTGGACCTCTAAAAATTATTAAACTTTAGTAAATGATAAGAAATTTATATTAGAATACTATGTAAAAATATCATAAACTTTCTATGTTCTTGTAAAATATGAAAATTCAAACACTACAGCAAAAGTTTCTGTTTTTTACACAGAACACATAAAATATGCAATGCAAGCATCCTAAGGCAATTCATGGAACTTTTTATTGAAAAAAAAGATTATAAATAACACCTAACAGATAAAGGTAAAATAAAATGATGATCCAAGCAAAAGTCATATTATGTTCCAAGCAAAACTCATATTATGTGACGAATAAAAATATAGCTCCAAGTAAGATACACCGATAATGTTGAGGACGAAAGAGGGGATGCCTTCCGGGGCATCCCCAAGCTTAGACGCTTGAGTGTTCCTTTTTAATATTACCTTGTGGTGCCTTTGGCATCCCCAAGCTTGGGGTTTTTTCACTCCTTATTCCCCTAATATCGGTATCTCACCCAAAACTTGAAAACTTCAATCAAACAAAACTTAACGAAACTTCATGAGAAGGGTTAGTGTAATAAAGATAAATCATTCACATAGGTACTATCAAGACAAGATTCATAATTGTTCCCCCAAGATACCTACTGTATTATATTATTACCATAATTTATATTACTCAATATAAGCTATAGGAACACTTGAAACAACCAGACTATGCATGCAAAACAGAATCTCTCAAAAACAGAACAGTCTGTAAAGATCTGAATGATTACCATACTTACATGACTCTAAAAATTCTGAAACATTAGGAAATATCACAGAATTTTCACATCAATGTTGTGTAAAAGTTTCAGAATTTTTTGACTCTTCAGTAAAATCATACAATTCCAATACTGGACGCAAAACTTTCTGTTTTGCACAGAATCGAACAAGCAAGTATCCACACTATCCCAAAGGCTTTACTTGGCACTTTATTGAAATGAAAGGCACAAAACATGATTAATAAAGTAGATAATCATGTTAAAACATCAAAACATAAAGTAAAAGTATTGGGTTGTCTCCCAACAAGCGCTTTTCTTGAATGCCTTTTTAGCTAGGCATGATATTACAATGATACTCTTCCAAGCCAAATTCCGATGATAATTATATTCATACTCTAAAAGGTATAAGTGAAGTTCATAGAGCATTCTCAATTAATATAGATTAACCAACATCAAAGCTCAAAATATATAATTGAAGCATACGATGCATTCTATAAAGCCATACTCAAAAGGTTTAAGTGAAGCACAAAGAGCATTCTACAAATCCATACTCAAGAGATTTAAGTGAAGAACAAAGAGCATTCTACAAATCCATCAAGGACTATTTCATACTAGAAGGGAGCATAAAGGAAAAGAAAAACATTAAAGACACATGTTATGTGAATAAAACAAAAACCGAGGTATACCGATAATTGTTGAAGAAATATAGATGGGATTCCTTCCGGGGCATCCCCAAGCTTAGGTGCTTGACTCTCCTTGAAATATTTACTTGGGGTGCCCTGGGCGGTGCGGTGGCATCTTCGTCTTCAGAGTTGACTCTAGCGCCAACATCCTTGCCGGGGAGTCTCCTCCCTTCTTCAGCTCGAGCACATCTATTAGCTAAAGCATAGAGCTCGGCGACATCCCTGACTTTGTTCATCGCCAACTCTCCGCGCATCCTGCGATTACGCACATTCTGACGAAATGTGCTGATAACAGCAGCATGATGAACGTCTAGGATGTTGTGATGTACATGGTTGAATGTTTGGATGTACTTGCGCAATGTTTCGCCTTCTTTCTGGGGGATGATATGCAAATCACTTTCCTGGCCAGGAGCTTGGTGGCCTTTGGTAAAGGCGATGACAAACTCATGACACATATCAGCCCAGGAAGAAATGGAATTCTGCGGTAGATGCATCAACCATGACCTGACGTTGGGCTTGAGTACCAACGGAAAGTAGTTGGCGAGTATCTTGTCGTTGCGAGCCCTAGCAACCTGCACCGCAATGGTGTAGATGCTCAAGAACTCCGATGGATGAGTCTTGCCATCGTATTTCTCCGGGACTTCTAGTTTGAACGATTGGGAATTGGGCCACTGGACTCGTTGCAGCTCATGGGTGAAAGCCGGACAACCCACCTCATAAGGTAGATCGATAGGATACCCTGGCATAGGCTTGTCTACAGTGGGTCCTGCGCGCCTATCAGATTGATGGCGTGCTTCCTGCCGCTGCTCAATGGTAGTCCGAGGGTCTTCTTTGCTTTGTTCCCGGAGAACTTGATGTTGATCATGGCGAGTTCGCTGATTAGACGATGCCGTCGAATCGTCACCACACGCACCGATCCGTCGAGTTGGCGACCGTTGTTGCCGCCGCGGAGGGGAGTGTGATAATACCCAAGTGCAAGGAATCATCGTAACAATTTCCAAAGGTGGAAGTGATAAGTATGGAGTGTCAAACCCACAAGGAGCTAATGGTTAAATCAATATTCTCTCAAGTCCTATCTGCCACCGATACGACTCTACGTACACCGAACATTTCCTTCCAACTAGAAACAAGAAATAAAACTACGTTGTGGGTATGAAGAGGATAGATTTGCATGATATCGAAGAACTAAAATATAAAAATAGGTGCTGTTATCATAATATTACAATATATTACAAATAGCGAGTGTGGAATAATGATGGGTCGGTGTGAGGAATTATCCTAGGAAATTGTTAACAAGACCGGAAACCATTATTGCAATTTTAAATGAGGGAGAGGCATAAGATAACATACTTTCTCTACTTGGATCATATGCACTTATGATTGGAACTCTAGCAAGCATCCTCAACTACTAAAGATCGTTAAGGTAAAACCCAACCATAGCATTATAAGTTATCAAGTCCTCTTTATTCCCATACGCAAATAATCTACTTACTCGAGTCTGTGTTTCTATCACTCACGCCACCCACCATAAGTGAGTCATAAGCATATTGCAACACCCTATGGTGAGGATCCTTCATGCTTGCGCGACATGGAGGGCACCATAGGACAGCACCAATAATAAAACATGCACTCAAACCAATCTATATCATCAATCAACCAAAGGACAAAAGTAATCTACTCAAAACATCATAGGATGCCAACACATCATTGGATCATAATATGTAGCATAAAGCACCATGTTCAAGTAGGTGATTACAGCGGGGTGCGGGAGAGTGGACCGCTAAAAGGAGATGATGATGGTGATGAAGAAGGTGATGTTGATGAAGACGATCACCATGGCGATGGTTCTCCCGATGGCACTCCGACACCACCGGGAGAGAGGGGGAGAGGTTCTCCCCCTCGTGCTTCCTCCTCCATGGCCTCCCCCCTCTATGGGGAGATGTTCTCCCTGTGGTCCTTGGCCTCCATGGTGTTGATGGCCCCTCCGGGACAATGAAGATGGCCTCCGGTGATGGTGACCCCGTTCGGCAGGGTGCCGGAGAGGGCCAAGATTGGTTTTTCGTGGCTCTAGAGGTGTGCGGTGGCGGAACTCCCGATCTAGGTTATTTTTTCGGAGGTTTTGGAATATTTGAGGCTTTATATAGTTGAGAGGGAGGTCGGTGGACTCCCGAGGGGCCCACAAGCCTGGTGGCCGCGACCAGGGGGGTGGCCGCGCCCTTGTGGCTTGTGGCCTCCTAGGCCTTCCTCTCGGGTGACTCTTCGCTCCAGTATTTTTTATATTTTCCAAAAATATTCTCTGTATATTTTCAGTTCATTCTGAGAACTTTTATTTCTGCACAAAAACACCACCACGGTAGTTCTGCTCAAAACAACATCAGTCTGGGTTAGTTCTAGTAAAATCATATCAAAATCATATAGAATTATTGCAAACATGGCATGAATACTTTATAAATTATAGATATGTTGGAGACGCATCAACGTTTTACCCCTCCAATAATTGAGCTACTACCATGGTTTTTTTACTGGTGGTTATGGAGCACTATGAGAGGGTGTGGTAAAAAGTTGAACCCAAGGAGAACAATATAAGGGGGTCAAACAAGGTCCTTTACAAAATAAGCAAAAGTGTTTGATGGTGATTTGGCTAAGCAAATGGGGTCTGCTTGCCATGTGATTTAACAGGATGAAATTATAGGTAGAAATAGAGAGGATAACCAAGTTTGAGGAGTTTTGAAGAAAGTTCACAATGTAACTTTGTGAAACCCTAGAAATCAATATAATCAGATTTTTGTAGATCTAGGCATGCATTTCACTTCCCACCAATCCACCACTTGGTGTGGTATCATTATTTGGTGTTTAGAACATGCCCAAAAAGTTTGGGTTCACGGGAAGAACCTTCACAATGTAAAGTTGCTCAAATATGGCTCTGGACATGAATGGTTTTGGAATATATTGATGAAGCAAAACAATTGTTTTTGATATGAAACTTTGCAAGATCATCACCTATGACAGTGTTGACTTTCTAGAATTTTCTTGGAATTTATTGAGAATATTTCTTATAGAAATATTTCAAAAGATTGTTTTGGACAGAAAGGGTATTGAGGGGTTTTGCCTATGATTTTGAACATGACCATGTGTTGAAACTCATATATATGGAAAATATATGTCCACTGAGGTTTCCTAATTTTTCTCAAATATTTTTAAAGCATTTAAATAATTTTCCCTATAAAAGCCCATTTTTGGCCTTAAGAAAAAGCCTTTAAATAAAATAGTAAAATAATCTTTAACAATAATATTTGGTGGTTTTGGGAAGTTATATATATATATATATATATATATATACTAGGTTCCAAATAAAGCATTTGGAGAAAAGGATCAACCCAATTTGGGGACTTGTAGTGCAAATCTCAAATCAGGGTTTTTTGAAAACCTAATTTAAATAAATGCTTTTTGGCCAAAATAATTTTTTGTAAACATATTTTTAAGTCCTATTCACATGGCATGATCATTGGACATGAGTTGGGATCAAGGAAAAAAGTTCTTGAGGGTAGGAGGGTGTTTTATGAATTATAGAGCACTAGAAACCAATCAAGCATGCAAGCAAATAACACACAAGTCAAGCATTCAAATGCACTCAAAAAGTTTTAATTGGTCCTAATTTTTGAGGCATCATAACTTAGAAATGAGGCAAAATACAGGGTGTGACATGAAGCGGGCCATCCGGGAGGTCTATGCCGTGGAGCCTGTAGCTCCGAAGTATAACCCATGGTCAGCATATCCAATCACCTTTGACCTGCGCGACCATGCGACCAATATTCGTCATGGGGGCTCGGCTGCCCTCGTCCTAGATCCCATTATAGATGGGTATCACCTCACCAAAGTCCTAATGGATGGAGGAAGTAGCCTCAATCTGATTAACTCGGACACAGTGAAAAAGATGGGTATAGATCCGTCGCTGATCAAACCCAGCAACACTACCTTCAAAGGGGTGATCCCAAGTGTTGAGGCCCGATGTACGGGCTCCGTAACATTGGAAGTTGTGTTCGGCTCGCCTGATAACTTCTACAGCGAGGACTTGATCTTCGACATCATGCCCTTGCGCAACGGCTATCACGCGCTGCTTGGTTGGACAGTGTTTGCTCGGTTCAAAGCAGTCCCTCATTACGCATACCTCAATCTGAAGATGTCTGGCCCCAAGGGGGTCATTACTGTAAATGGAAATTCTGAACGGTCCCTTAGAACAGAGGAACATGCATTGGCACTGGCAGCTGAATTCTGCTACATAGACGACTGACAAGCTTCGACATTCATCGTAAAGGCACCAAAGGCCGGGAAGCGAGTTCGGATTCAGACCGAACACACTAACCGTCAATAGGGACTCGCCCCCACCGCACAACCTCAGGACCAACAAAGTATGTGCCGCTGAGGCACAACTTCGCACTTAAGATTCCATGGGTAGCGGTGGTGAACTTACGATAGGCATCCGGTTGTTCCGAATTGTTGCCATCAATACGTCTTCGGACAAACTGCAGGCGCTCCTAAAAAAGTCGGCCCATGGCGTAAAGCTCATCTTTAAACATAACGGCCTTTCAAGATTTTGTTCGCAAAATCCGCCCACATCAACACCCATCAAGGTACATCCAAAGCAGGAGTCAAATAGCAACAGGGAATATCGGAGGCGGCTGGTCACCAATCGAAGACCCCTGGTACAATAAGTCCTGGAGGACTTTTATTCTTATCACATACTTGTAAATAGTTGCTTTGGCAATCCGAGTTATAAGAGTTGTTGAGGAAGCGCAAAATTGCTTGGCACACGTACACTTATTTGTCTTGTTTTCGGCATATACTTTTTCCCTCCCTCTTCTCGTGAACCTGTTCGGTATGACTCAAGGTCACCGGATAATAGACTGGGGGCTCGATTTCAAACACAAATCGCCTTAACCATTGTGTGTTCGGCGTATTGGCATTCGCTTTATATGCATCGGTTCCGAACTATGTCTTTGGTCATTAAGTTGGGTTGCTCGGCTCCTGTGCTTGCCCCTTTATGTTCCGCTCGTTAGGCTAAAAGGGAAAAAGGGAGAAAGCCCCTTTATGCTCCTGTGCTTGCCCCTTTATGCACCCCTGCGATTCCGCTTCCAGATACTCCAGTCAAGCACCTCAGGGGAGAAAGCCGAAAACAGATTGTCATAGTATGTGCGACCCGATCTATGAACCCCAAGTTGGAAGTATTACACTTCAACCTTCATAAGAGGATAGGATATACGAGGAATTTTCCCTTTGATAAAACACTATGATGATGGCTTCGGCCTCGGCTCGTCCGAACATCGCAAAAAACCCGATGGCTAATTGTACGCTTCCCACAGTCCTTTTCGCACCCCTTCGGTTAAGTGAAAGAAATAAAGCATAATAGTCCGATTGCCTAGTCTGCCACACTAAATCGCCTTCGGGTTCCTATAATTTGGCTAAGGAACGTAGTGCATTGGCATAGACACCCCATGTAGTATCTACGTGGGGGTTGAAGCCGACGACTCGCATCTTTCAGTATCAAACAACCACACAAGAGTTATAAAGGAAGGCAAAAACAATATAAGTGCGAATACTAATATCATTGGAAATTATAAACAAGTCTTCGGACATATTACAATCTCATTCAATTTGTTTTGCCCGAACACTACGACGCTATCACCCGCACGATCTCCATTACTCCATCGAAGTAGAGCTGGGGCGTCGTTGCTCCTTTCCGGGCACGGTGGATCGGTGGCGACCTTAATCAGATTGAGCCCCGACCAGTGCACTTTGGCCTTGGCAGGGGCCATTCGGACTCCTTCGATGCAGGAGGAACGTTTGTCAAGGCAGGGCATCGCATCAATCAGCCGTTGAACTAGGCCGAAGTAGCTGCCTGGGAGTGGATCACCGGGCAATAGACAGATGCAGAGGTCCTTGATGGCCGGCTCCACCATCCGGTGCATCTCCACCAGCTATTTCAGCGGCTCCACCAGAAGAGGAGGACGCTCGGGGGCTCCGAATTGTTCCCAGAAGATCCGAGCTACGTCTTCCTCTCCCCGCGAGGCAAACAACTGATTGGCATCTACCACACTCTTCTGGAGATCGACGAACGCGCCTGAGGATTGCCACACCCAGGTCATCAATTCGAATTTTCTATTCCCAAATATGCAATTTAGGGAGTACGGCTTACGATCAGCTATCTCCTTGGTCTTCCGAACTTGTTCCTCGAAGAACCGTCTGTCCATCCGCTCCTTCTGGAAATCAGACCTCATGGAGGACAGTTCGTTTGAGACCGTCTTGTTCTTTTGCTCCAAGGACTCACACTTATTGCTAGCATCCTTGAGCTCATCCTGTATCTCCACCACACGAGCCTGGTGTTTATCACTGGTGGCTCGTAGGGCGGAGAGAGCGATGGCCACCTCTTTGGCCGCCGTCTTCTCTTTGGCACGTTGAAGCTCGGCCTTGAGATTCTTGATCTCTTTCGATGAGGCTGCAACACGGTTAAAACCTTATATAAACATGAATCTGCATTGACAAAATTTGTGGGAATAATAAAATTCAATTCAAACTTACCATGTGCCTCGTCGAACCTTTTGTTGAGGGCTTCCACCTCATCCTCGGTGCGCTTGAGATTCTGATTTAGCTCGTGCAGTTCGGCACCGTTTCTGGTCGCCACCGATGACGAGGCCTACACCGCACATAATGCATACATTACATCGACACTTTCTACCCGAACTATAGATATGACCCCTAGGCGAGTTTGTTCAAACTCACCTAGGGCTAGGGGGCTGCCATGCATACAATACGACTAAATGAAATCTCAATAAAAACGACATGCAACTTACTTGAAAGCCTGCAAGGAGACCTTTGAAGGCCTCCTTCAGTCCGTTGTCAATGGACTGGACGCTTTCTAATACCGCACCCATAAGGGTGTGGTGCTCCTTGGGGATTGTCACGCCCAAGATGCGCGCCTATCCATATTAAGACACGAGGGCCTTGACAGGGATAGAGGCACATCTTGCCATTAGCAAGTACAACATCATTACATACATTTAGTAAGAGAAGAGTATATGAGTTGGCTTACGCTCGCCACATGCTAAATTACAAATCCACACAATTATTCCAATCATCAATACAAAGGCAGGGTCCGGCTACGGACGAAAACAAACGATAAAATGTTGTAATGACATTGGCTTGCTAGCCCAAAGATCTCGACCACGACCACTCTACTCGTCTGGATAAGTGACATACATCCTGCCAGGCTCCTCATCATACTCCCACTGGAGCTGCATCACATCATTTGGCACGATCTCATCTGTACCTGCACATGGATTGTTGTAGTAATCTGTGAGCCACGGGGACTGAGCAATCTCGCGCCCGGGTACCGAGACTATTCAAGCTTAAAGGTTTGGATGGGGTATGTGTTTATTTTGCAGCAACACTAAGCATTTATGGTGGCTAATCTTACGAAACATGAAAGCAAATATGTAGTCTACGATAAACGATCGAGACTAGAACGACCTCCAAGAGATCCTGAACACCTACTTACGTCAATCAGAACCCCACCGTGTTCTCTCTCGATTCATGTTCACGGGTAGAGATGATCACGGTTACTCACATAGTTGGTGCATTTAATTAGAGTTTACTTCAAGTCAACTATAACCGGGTGTTAAAAAAATATCGAAGTTGCCACATAACCACGGGAATGACTTTCCGAAAGTTTTAACCCTATAGGGGTGCTCCAACTAGTCCATCATAAATTAACCACAATCCGCGGGAATAACCTCGACCACAGATCTCGTGATCATCATAGGCAACTCCAAAGGAATTCCAACACCTCGAGATAGCCCGAAGAAACTTAGAAACTCACACACATGCCACTCGATAAAGGTAAAACAAATCCAGCAAGACCACCCGACGTGTCGACAAACCCGATAAGAGCTGCATATCTTGTTCTCAGGACACGACGGATAAGCGATGCATACGGAGGCCTGATAGAAATCTCCCGAGTTGCCCCGGGTTGGCACCGCACAGTGCTCTAGTTTGGAGCAACACTCATGAGGAGCACTGGCCCAGGTTGTTGATTAATCCACGGGGTTGCAAAGCGCTATGCAAATTTTATTAAGTTGTTTAAGCAAATAGTACCAATGTTAGGTCTTGCCAGACAAGTTTTAATCTCAACTGAATAATCAAGTGGGTCCCCATAACAACCCCGAGCATGTTAGGAGCCCAAAATATGGAAACATAACAACGGTAACAAGAAACTATGGTGGTAAAAGTGGAACAAAACACCGAGCAAAAGGCCAAGCCTTCCTCCATACCAAGATATACATGTGCATTAATTAAATAGAAGATAATATTGTGATATGCCAAAATCCATGTTGTCACATGGAAACAACCTGCACCTGCAACTAAGAACACTATAAGAGGGGCTGAGCAGCGGTAACTTAGCCAAACAAGGTTTGCAAGGATGTGGAGGGGTTAGAGGCTATCATGGCAATGTAGGAGGCTTGACATTCAAGTGGTAGGTAACACACAAGTAATGATAAGAACGAGACATCTAGCAAAGAAAAAATAGTGTCGAGATCCGGGTACGATCATCTTGCCTATTGGTTCTTCAGAGGGACAAAGAGCGGGGATTTCGTAGTGGTACTCTCCTGGATCATCGTACTCAGTTTCAACACTCGCGTCTACCCAAGATAAACAGCAACAAGAAACATCCAACCAAGGTGCAGTGCACAAACAAGATGATGCATGATTCCTTTGAAGAATTTAACATGGCAATCCTAAACTAGTCATGTTTCACATGCAATAGTTTAGTTATTTACAATTCTGTACAGAACCTCATGTTAAGTTATTTAAACATGCATGATCATGCCAAATATGGATGCTTCATGCAAAATCGATAGAAATGCATATGTAGAACGTAAGAAACGGAGCTAAGGTTCTCACGGTACACTCACGACAAGTTACGAAGGCAAAACACAAGACAAAGAAGGCCATGGGATATTCCTTGGCATTCCAAGGTAGCCACTGGATAGGCAATGAAAAACCAACCACAATAGATCCAAAGATCAAGCAATTCCATGGGGTATAGCTCCCACAAGTCACAAAACACTAAAACAAACAATCTGCCACAAAACAACAACATAGCAACTTTCACAGCAAATAACTAGAGCTATAGGAAGTCTCCAACCACAAACAATGCATTGACAACAACTACATAGCATGCTTATCAAATTATCCAACTACACAATCTAGAAAGGGGGCACACATCAATAAGCCTGAAGCTCACAAGTTAGCAAGTTGACAGCAAAAACTAATGGTGATAGAGACCACCTCATGGCATGAAAATTAACAGGATGATAAAGGACAACATCTACTTCAAAACACTAGCACTGATCTTGAGCTAATTCTCAACATATCACTTGGTAGCATCCACTCTACATGGCATAAAAATATTAACAGATTCTCAGACTTAGAAATATTTGGCATGCTTGAAAACAACAACATTTTAGTAGCTACTTTAGATCATGGTTCCCACTTATATGCAAGTCTAACATGTCCAAAATAAATACCATGGCATTCTACTAATCAAAGGCTACCATATTCATGTTGGCACAAATATCATAGCATGCATGGATTAAATATAACAAAAATGACAAAATGGCACCTTGAGACAAAATGACATTTTGTCGAACTTGCCCAAATGCGCAAACCAATGGCACCAATGGGTTCCTTGGGTGATTCTACGCCGAAATCATGTATCATACTCATATGTTTGGTTTAGCAAAACTTCCAATACTCATGATCAAAATTAACATGGCATGCCCATAAGTGAAAACTTACTATATTTGCACATAGACATAAATGATCATACCAGATTTAGCAATTATACTAGAAAAGGAAGTAATCCATTTATAACACCACAAAAACTTAAACAATTAAAAGAAAACACAAAATAGGAGGGGGACCCACCTGGCATACTAACCAGGCCCCCCTAGTGTATGACAAGTGGGGCCTGGGCCCACTTGTCACACACACACACACAACACTGCCACACACACACAACATGCACACACACACACACACACACACTTATCTGGATCTGGTGCCACACCAGATCCACACACATACATGCCACACACAAGCACACACCTCACACTACACAGCCACACCAGATCGGGCACATACCGCACCAGATCCTACACACACACAACACTTCACACGGGATCCGCACACACAACGGATCCGAACACACAATACCACACTATGCCAATTGAAAAAGAGGAAAAAGGGGGGAGCTGGGACTTGATCCCGTGACCTCGAGTTTGATCTCCGAAGCCGGTTGCCACATCGCCACTCGATGGATCACAACAGGAAGGAGGGGGAGCGCTTCTAATACTAACTGCCCAAGCGCAACACTGACGAAACTGAACTTACTTGACTGCGGCGACAAAGGGAACGGTGGCGATGATTCCGGCGACGGAGGGGACTCTCCGGCGATGCGGACCTGTTGCGGGAGCTGCAGACTCTATGGGGAGTCCATCCCTTGCTCGTCTCATGACGAGGGGATGGAGGCAATGGCCCTCGAGGCCATGCCTTGGACGGAACAGCGGCGACAACACACTACAACGCTGGCGAGCTACGCATATGACAACAAGAGGGGACACAGCGGCTCATCGGGAGGGGAACGACGATGGCTTGGAGCGCGACGAAGAGGAGGAAGAAGGACGACGACGCGACGATGACGAAGAGGAAGAAGAACTACGGCGAGCTTCGGGAGCGCGGCGCCAGCGAGGAAGAAGAAGATGGCGAGGGCCTTCCCACGACACCCTAGCGCCAGGAACGGAATGCGGGGACGGTCCGAGGAGGACCACCAGAGACACGAGGACGACGATGACGAGGACCGGCGACCTCTCTGAATCTTACCTGATAGAAGAAAGGAGGGGGAAGGAGGAGGAGAAGAATTGAGGAGCGGCGGCGGCGAGGGAAAGATGAACCCTAGGGATCTGCACACTTAAATAGGGGGTCGCCTCAACGTCCATGAGCTCCTCTCACGGCATAGACGCGCTCTCTTTCTCTGCACTCTTTGCTCTCTCTCACGCGCACCTGACGGAGGAGGACGACAGGGTAGGTAGCCGTTAGCTACCTGACTAGGCCGTGCGAGGGAAGGAACTGGGCCGGGAAAAGAAAGGAAAAGGCCCACTTGCCAGCTCTCTCTCACAGGGAAAAACACAACAGGGTTTCCCTTTAAATAAAAAAAGCTACACCAGAAAAACCCTCAAAGGAAAATAAAATGTTTTTGCAAGAACAAAAAATACTTTGACATTGAAATAATATGCACCATTTAATAAAAATAACAAGTTGATTTTTGGGACAAAGTTTTAAAATACTTTTGAATATGAACAACCCCTGTTATTTAGCAAACCCCATGAGCCCAAGTTCAACCATCAAAGAGAGCAACACATACAAACTCAAACTAATATTTCCTACATCTTGACCATTTTGAACAGATTTAATTAGCAAGATAATTCTGTTGAAGAATGACAATAGGAATAAAAGGTTTTAGGAATTGGTGTTTTGACTATAAGAGAGAGGGGAGGAGGTTGAAGCCCACTCATGCACACTCATACACAAGACCACTCACAACATCACAACAAGGAGACATAGAAGAGCACCACAAGATAACATGCATGACATGATGATGAGATGCATGACGCATGATGCATGAGACAATGACATGGCAAGGAGAATACTCATATCATACAACACATGACACATGGGTCCACATAGGTTACAAGGCCATAAAAGGCAGGGGCAGCACTTGGGCTGTCACAACTCTCCCACACTACAAGAGGATCTCGACCCGAGATCTAGGAATGAAAGAACTCTGGAAATTCGGAACGGAGAAGATCCTCACGTTCCCAAGTAGCTTGTTTGTCAGAATGATGAGACCACTTCACCTTGAGAAACTTGATAGATTTGTTGCGAGTCTTACGCTCAGTTTCTTCGAGAATAGCCATTGGATGCTCACAATAAGAGAGGTCTTCTTGGAGATCAATGTCTTGGAGGTCAATGGTATGCTCGGGAGTATTGAAGCACCTCCGGAGATGAGAGACATGGAAGACATCGTGCACATTTGCGAAGTTCGGAGGAAGCTCTAGTTGATATGCAAGTTCAGCTCTCTTGCCAACAACTCTGAAAGGACCAACAAAGCGAGGAGCTAGCTTCCCTTTAATTCCAAACCGCTGAGTGCCCTTCATGGGAGAGACTCTGAGATAGACTAGATCATCCACTTGAAAGGAAACATCCCGATGTTTGTTATCGTAATAAATCTTCTGTCGGGATTGAGCTGCTTTGAGGTTCTCACGAATGACATGGCACATCTCTTTAGATTTGTTGATCATGTGATTGCCCAAAATTTGACGCTCACTGGTTTTAGACCAGTTATGCGGGGTACGACACTTCCTGCCATAGAGAATCTCAAAAGGGGCCTTTCCCAAGCTAGCCTGAAAGCTATTGTTGTATGAGAATTCAGCATATGGAAGGCAGTCTTCCCATTTCATACCAAACGAAATCACACGGGCTTTGAGCATATCTTCAAGGATTTAATTGACTCTCTCAACTTGAGCACTTGTCTGCGGATGCAATGCAGTGTTGAAATGGATCTTGGTACCCATAGCGATCTGGAAGGACTCCCAAAACTTGGACGTAAAGAGGCTTCCACGGTCAGATGAGATGAGCTGAGGAATCCCATGCAAAGAAACTATCCTTTACGTATACAACTCTGCTAGTTGAGCTGCCGAGATAGATTCTTTGACTGGAAGGAAATGAGCTACTTTGATCAGCATTTCGATAACCACAAAGATGACATCGTTGCCTCTCTTGGACTTGGGAAACCCAGTGACGAAATCCATCTCCACATGATCGAATTTCCACTCTAGGATAGGCAAAGGCTGAAGAAGACCTGCTGGACGTTGATGTTCCGCCTTCACTCTACGACAAACATCACACTCGTTCACGAACCGAACAATTTCACGCTTCATGCGAGTCCACCAGAAGGTTTTCTTGAGATCCTGATACATCTTGAAACTGCCTGGATGAATGGATAGAAGAGAATTGTGTGCTTCGTCCATGATAACCTTCCTGAGATCACCTTTTGGAACCACCAGACAGTCCTCAAAGAACAAGGTATCTTTGTCATCAACGCGAAAGCACTTACACTTTGGAATGCCCTTGGCCACACCTTTCTTCACTTTCTTCACCATTGCATCAAGAAGTTGAGCTTGGTGAACCTGATCTTCCAGAGTCGGAGAGACTTGAAGATTGGCAAGAAATCCTTGTGGAATCATTTGAAGGTTGAGCTTGCGGAAGGCTTCCAAAGCTCGGGTTGAAGAGGCTTCAGAATGAGACTGTTGTAGCACGCCTTTCAGCTGAGCGCATCTGCAATGACATTTGCTTTACCAAGAGTATACTCAATGCTTGGATTGAAGTCCTCAAGCATTTCTACCCAATGAGACTGCCGAAGATTGAGATTGGGTTGAGTGAAAATGTACTTCAAGATCTTGTGATTGGTGTACACCTCAACTGGTCTACCCAACAACAAATGCCTCCAAGTCATCAGAGCAGGCACAACTGCCGCCAACTCGAGATCATGAGTGGGGTAGTTCTTCTTGGCAGGCTTCAACTGACGCAAGGTATAAGCAACAATCTTCTTATCTTGCATGAGAACACCACCAATACCTTGGAGAGAAGCATCACAGAAAACTTGGAAAGGCTTTGATTGCTCAGGAGGAACAAGAACTAGAGCTGAAGTCAGTCTCTGCTTGAGCGTATTGAACACCACATCACACTCAGGAGACCAAACATACTTGACATTCTTCTGAAGGAGATTAGACAGAGGCTTAGCAATTTTAGAGAAGTTCTCCATGAATCTTCTGCAATAACTAGCAAGCCCGAGGAAGCTACGAAGCTGCTTCACATTTTGAGGAGGCTCCCACTTCAAGATTGCCTCAACTTTCTCAGGGTGCACTTTAATGCCCTCGTAAGAGATCACATGCCCAAGGTACATCACTTCATTGATCCAAAACTCACACTTGGAAAACTTGACATAGAATCGATGTTCTCTTAACTCGTCAAGCCCAAGGCAGAGATGCTTTGCATGCTCTTCTTCTGTCTCCGAGAACACAAGGATATCATCCAAATAGACCAAGACGAACTCATTCTTGAAAGGAGAGAAAATGAAGTTCATCATTCTTGAGAAGGTTTGAGGAGCATTTGCAAGACCAAACGACATCACGGTGTACTCATAAGAGCCAAAACTCGTCCTAAAAGCGGTCTTTGGAATATCTTCTTCGCGAATGCGAATCTGATAATAACGCATGCGAAGATCAAGCTTCGAGAAAACCTTGGTACCGTTCAGTTGTTCAAACAACTCGTTGATGTTGGGAAGTGGGTACTTGTTTCTGATTGTCTTCTTGTTCAATGGACGGTAATCGACACAAAGACGGTCCGTGCCATCCTTCTTGTTGACAAACAAAACACCACAACCCCATGGAGAAGAACTTGGTCTGATCAGACCCAGACATTCTTATTCGTCTAGCTGCTTCTTCAACTCTTTCAGCTCTTCGGGGCCAAGTTTATAAGGGCGCTTGCAAACCAGTTCAGTCCCGGGCTCGAGGTCAATCACGAACTCGACTGGCCAGTGCGGAGGCATTCCTGGCAATTCTTATGGAAAGACATCTTCATACTCATTAACCACCGGAATTTGAGAAATAGCCGAGATTTCACCCTTCTCATTAAGAGCAAAGAGACGGATTGTGTCATCGCGAGATGCGAAAATAATCACATCTTCGGAAGGATGAGTAAGCTTGACTTCTTTTGCTTGACAATCAACATATGCCTTATTCATAACCAGGAAGTCCATGCCTGAAATGAGATCAATGTCGAAATTACCGAGAACAATTGGAGAACCCAGAAACGAATAATTTCCCATCTTGATAGAAACATCTGGAACCACCTTGTTAGCACTCATGAGAGTGTCGGGTGAAACAACACGCAAGGCCTTACTCAAATACTCAGAATCAAAATCATGCTTGGCGAAGAATGCTTTAGACATGAATGAATGCGAAGCACCAGTATCAAACAAAACTTTTGCAGGAATAGAATTAACTAAGAGATTACCCATGATCACTTGAGAAGAATCCTCTGCCTCTGCAGCATTCACCATATTCACCCTTGCTGACTTGGGATTATGGTTCACCATTGCATTGCCATGAGGTCTGACTGGAAGAGGAGGCGGAAGACGCCGCTGGTTGCACTTGTTTGAGTAGTGACCCTTCTGCCCACACTTGTGACAAGTAACCTCAGATAGCGGACTAAAGTTGCCTGGAGGAGGAACAAAAGCTGACTTTGGCGCCTAGGGTCTCTCTTGATATCCTGGGTTGGGTGGGTGGGAAGAACCACAGCCACTGAACTACTTCTGCTACCGAGGAGGACGAAACAGAGGAGGATTAGGCACCCAATATTTCTGATACTTAGGAACCATCTGAGAGCTGGAAGAAGAAGAATATGAATCCCTTGAATGCTTCCTTGAGTTCTCCAACTTGAGCTGAGTTGCCTCGACCTTCAAGGCCATATTGTTGAACTGATCGAACTCATGAGGCTCTTGAAGGACTAGACCTGGCAGAAGCTCATCCTTGAGACCACCTCTAAACTGATAGATCATGGCCTTGTCATCCAGAACATCTTGCTTAGCATAGCGGGCTAGGTTTTGGAATTCAATGTTATACTGATAGACAGACTTGCTCCCCTGCTTCAGGTGCCTAAAATTCTCACGCATCTCCTCGACAAAGCTTGTTGGAATGTAATGGGCCTTGAAGTCATGACAGAAATCGTCCCTAGTAGCACCACGATCGCCCCTGGAATCCTTGTATTGCTGCCACCAATCAACTACCTGACCCTTGAGGTGGAACGACGCGGATCTGACAAAGTCCTCTGGTATGATATTGCTGCACTCAAAATGCTTACTCATGTCATGGAGCCAATCATCAACATCAAAAGGCTGCTCACAACAGGTGAAAGACTTGGGCTGGTTGGCAAGGAACTGGTTGAGCGTCGCAAACTGAGGTTGATTTTGAAAATTCCCTTGAAAGCCTTGCTGACCCTGATCTCTTTCTTGCAACAGCCTGAGCAACATCTGAGTGTTCGCATTAGTTGCGGCCATCACAACTTGCCAAGCTTCTGGAGGAGGAGGCGGTGGCAGGGGTGGTGGAACATCAGCTTGCTCCTCACCACGACCCGGATTCCCGCGAGTTGGTGGAGCCATCCTAAAGATGGACAAAAAATCAGCACCTCATTGATAAGATGAATTCAAAGCTGAATCAAATGCTTGAAAGAAATTGAATGAATAACACAAACAGCCTTCCTACTGAAAAATTAGTACGAGTACCTTCTTCAGTTTTGCGATAATATCATTAGATATTAGAAGCCACTTGCAATAACACAAAAGTATTGAGATAATGTTGCTCGGAACAAATGTATAGGCCCACATACATCTGAAGAAGATGATCCTAGACACTACATGAGTTCCCACCTAAGAACTTCCGAAAACTTTCTGGTTATGCAATCCGGTGTGGGGGATACAAGGAGGAAATATCTCACACAACTAGCAAACCTACACCCCAACTGTATCCACCCTTCAACACTTAACCAGAGGCTTTCGCAAATCCATGTAACTCGAATTCTCGAAACCACAATGATACTAAACCATGGTGGTACCCCGGACGCCTCCCCAGTACTGGGTGACTCCGACCTTATGTCACCACGACAAGTATTGAAGTAATTCCGAACACTCTCCGACCTGAGATACTAAGGAAGCTGAATGATGACGATGTGCCAAAATTCCCTGGAGCTCGACTCCCCAGAAGAAATCAAGTCAGACAGGAGTCACCAAGACAGAACTCCGTCACATTGGTATCATATAGACTCCAAAATACCCGCATGATCCTAAATTTTTTTGAGCGAGAAGAGGAGTAGAATCAAAATTCCCAAGTCGAATGCCTCACCAGAGCATAGAACATGAGTAAAGAGAAACCTACTCTCCGATATAACTAGACTCAAAATAGTTTTTACTAGACTCAACTCGGCCAAGTTCGATCAAGCAAAGGGCTCCTATGGTTGTATGGCTCTGAATACCAACTTGTCATGCCCAAGATGTGTGCCTATCCATATTAAGACACGAGGGCCTCGACAGCGATAGAGGCGCATCTTGCCGTTAGAAAGTACAACATAATTACATACATTTAGGAAGAGAAGAGTATATGACTTGGCTTACACTCGCCACATGCTAAATTACAAATCCACACAATTATTCCAATCATGAATACAAAGGCAGGGTCTGGCTACGGACGAAAACAAACGATAAAATGATGCAATGACACTGGCTTGCTAGCCCAAATATCTCGACCACGGCCACTCTACTCATCTGGATAAGTGACGTACATCCTGCCACGCTCCTCGTCATACTCCCACTAGAGCTGCGTCACATCATCTGGCACGATCTCTGTACCAGCACCTGGATTGCTGTAGTAATCTGTGAGCCACTGGGACTCAACAATCTCGCGCCCAGGTACTAAGACTATTCAAGCTTAAAGGTTGGGATGGGGTATGTGTTTAGTTTGAAACAACACTAAGCATTTATGGTGGCTAATCTTATGAAACATGAAAGTAAATATGTGGTCTACGATAAACGGTCGAGACTAGAATGACCTCTAAGAGATCCTAAACACCTACTTACGTCAATCATAACCCCACCGTGTTCTCTCTCGGTTCATGCTCACGAGTAGAGACTATCACGGTTACTCACACAATTGGTGCATTTTATTAGAGTTTACTTCAAGTTAACTATAACCGGGTGTTAAAAATCCAAGTTGCCACATAACCACGGGCATGGCTTTTTAACCCTGTAGGGGTGCTCCAACTAGTCCATCATAAATTAACCACACTCCGGGGAATAACCTTGACCACGGATCTCGTGATCATCATAGGCAACTCCAAAGGAATTCCAACACCTCAAGATAGCCCAAAGAAAGTCAGAGTCCCACATGCAAGCCACTCAATAAAGGTAAAACAAATCCAGCAAGACCACCTGACGTGTCGACGAACCCGATAAGAGCCACGTATCTCGTTCTCAGGACACGACGGATAAGCAACGCGTACGGAGGCCTGATAGAAATCTCTCGAGTTGCCCCGAGTTGGCCCCGCACAGTGCCCTAGTTTGGACCAACACTCATGAGGAGCACTGGCCTGGGTTGTTGATTAATCCACGGGGTTGCAAAGCCCTATGCAAATTTATTAAGTTGTTTAAGTAAATAGTACCAATGTTGGGTCTTGCCAGACAAGTTTTAATCTCAACCGAATAATCAAGGGGGTCCCCATAACAACCCCGAGCATGTTAGGAGCCCAAAATATGGAAACATAACACCGGTAACAAGAAACTATGGCGGTAAAAGTGGAACAAAACACCGAGCAAAAGGCCAAGCCTTCCATCATACCAAGATATATATGTGCATTAATTAAATAGCAGATAATATTGTGATATGCCAAAATCCATGTTGTCACATGGAAACAACCTGCATCTGCAACTAAGAACGCTATAAGAGGGGCTGAGCAGCGGTAACTTAGCCAAACAAGTTTGCGAGATGTGGAGGGGTTAGAGGCTATCATGGCATTGTCAGAGGCTTGACATTCAAGTGGTAGATAACGCATAAGTAACGATAAGAACGAGACATCTAGCCAAGCAAAAATAGTGTCGGGATCCAGGTACGATCATCTTGCCTGTTGGTTCTTAAGAGGGACAAAGAGCGGGGTCCTCATAGTGGTACTCTCCTGGATCCTCCTACTCAGTTTCAACACTCGCGTCTACCCAAGAGAAACAGCGACAATAAACATCCAACCAAGTTGCAATGCATAAACAAGATGATGCATGATTCATTTAAAGAATTTAACATGGCAATCCTAAAGTAGTCATGTTTCACATGCAATAGTTTAGTTATTTACAATTATGGACAGAACCTCATGTTAATTTATTTAAACATACATGATCATGTCAAATATGGATGCTTCATGCAAAATCGATACAAATGCATATGTAGAACATAAGAAATGAAGCTACGGTTCTCACGCTACGCTCACGACAAGTTACGAAGGCAAAACACAAGACAAAGAATGCCATGGACTATTCCTGGGCGTTTCAAGGTAGCCACTGGATAGGCAATGAAAAAACAACCACAATAGAGCCAAATATCAAGCAATTCCATGGAGTATAGCTCCCACAATTCACAAAACACTAAAACAAACAATCTGCCACAAAACAGCAACATAGCAACTTTCACAACCAATAACTAGAGCTACAGGAAGTCTCCAACCACAAACAATGCATTGGCAGAAACTAAATAGCGTGCTTATCAAATTATCCAACCACACAATCTGGAAAGGGGCACACATCAATAAGCCTGAAGCTCACAAGTTGGCATGATGAAACAGATTTTTGGGACTTGGTGAAAAAACAGTTTTCCGGAATCTGAGTTAAGCTGATAGAAAGTTGACAGCAGAAACTAATGGCGATAGAGACCACGTCATGGATGAAAATTAACAGGATGATATAGTACAACATCTTCCTCAAAACACTAGCACCGAGCTTGAGCTAATTCTCAAGATATCACTTGGTAGCATCCACTCTACATGGCATAAAAATATTAGCAGATTCTCAGACTTGGAAATATTTGGCATGTTTGAAAACAACAACATTTTAGTAGCTACTTTAGAGCATGGTTCCCACTTATATGCAAGTTTAACATGACCAAAATAAATACCATGGCATTCTACTCATCAAAGTCTACCATATTAATGTTGGCACAAATATCATAGCATGCATGGATTAAATATAACAAAAATGACAAAATCGCACCTTGAGACAAAATAACATTTTGTCAAACTTGCCCAAATTCCCAAACCAATGGAACCAATGGATTCCTAGGGTGATTCTACCCCAAAATCATGTATCAGACTCATATGTTTGGTTTAGCAAAACTTCCAATACTGACGATCAAAATTAACATGGCATGCCCATAAGTGAAAACTTACTATATTTGCACATAGACATAAATGATCATACCAGATTTAGCAATTATACTAGAAAAGGAAGTAATCCATTTATAACACCACAAAAACTTAAACAATTAAAAGAAAACGCAAAATAGGAGGGGGACCCACTTGGCATACTAACCAGGCCCCCCCTAGTGTATGACAAGAGTGATTTTTGTCGAACTTTTTGGTCGTTGCAGCCCCCGAATCGCTCCAGAAAAAAAATTATTCAAAAAATTCCGTGCCTATCTTGCTTATACGACTTGGGAAGAGTTTTGAAACACTCGCCATTGTAGTGATTTTCTAAGCAAAAAAAAGAGGCACCGAAAATAAAATAAAAAAATGAAGAAAAAAATTCAGAGTGTGCTCTTCCTTGATTACGTGTAGCGTCGTGATTTTGTTGGTGTTTTAGGCTTGCGTATCTAGCACCGTCTAGCCTAGGACCAGCACAGTACCATCGTTGAGCATTTATTCAACCTTGCATCTCCGAATTGATTATTGCTGACCCTTTTTGCTACTGTATTATAAGCCATCCTAGCTCCACATACATCTACATCGTGTGTTTGACACCACCTGGCAATCACTTTATCAAAGCTTTGAGAGCTTTGACTACAATGTTTCCAATCACCGCCTGCTGCTCGGTAAGAACTGGTAAGAATTTGAGATTCACTTGAAGGATTTGTGACACACCACCACCACCACCACTTCCTAGTAGTCTGTAGGTTTCATATTCTTGTGTGTTTCCTATTTCTGCTAACCATGCCAGGATCACAAGGCAACAAGAGACTGGGAGAGCATGACCAACAAGGCGCTCCATGATAAATTTCAGCAAATGATGGCTGACCAAGTACACGACTTCGTGACCAACCTTGGAGAGGCCATGGAGAAGCTAGATGGTTTGGAGAAGACATTCGACACCAAGATGGATGCGAAGTTCAATGACGTGCTGGCCTGTCTACCACCACCAGCTGTAGCTCCTCTCCCTCTCGAATCACCAGCGCGACGTGTGTCTATCGGCCTAGTCCAACATATTGGTACTGTTGATACTGCTGCTACTTCTGTGGCTGTTGCTGCTACTATTGTTAAGAAGGTTGAGGATTATGAGGGTGATTACGATGATGAGGGAGAGGTTGCTCCAGATTAGCCTCAGGGGCAACCACCACCACAAGCACCAGGTCGTCCACATGGCTACAACCAAAATGGTAGGGCTGCACCACCCCCTCAGGTACGGGATCACGTCCATCTCCCTAAACTTAAATTGAATATTCCGACATTTGAGGGTAGATATGTTGCTGATATATATCTTACATGGGAGTTAGAAATAGAACAAAGTTTTACATGCTTACAATTTCCTGAGGATAGACGTGTTGCTGCCGATGTTTGTTCATTCACTAGTTTTGCTTGTGTTTGGTGGTCAGAATATTGTAGAATGCATCATGCTAATATTCCAACTACTTGGGCTGCTTTGAAAGCTGCTGTGCATAATCGTTGGGTTCCACCATATTATCAACGTGAATTGCTTCAAACTTTGCAACGTTTAAGACAAGGAAAAAATTCTATAGAGGAATATTATTAGGAATTACAAACTGGCATGATTAGATGTGGTATTGTGGAAGAGAATGAAGCTATGCTTGCACGTTTTATGGGTGGATTAAATAGAGAGATTCAGACTATTCTAGAGTATAAGGAGTATAACACTATCACTAGTTTATTCCATCTTGCTTGCAAAGCTGAATGTGAAGTGCAGGATCGACAGGCAATGGAGAGAACTAATTTTTTTGTGCAGGTCACACTTCATCATGGGCGCCACATACCTCCTCTACTTCCACACCTCCTGCTGCATCACCACCTACTTCAACCTCGAACTCCAACCGAGATACCAGGAAACAGGCTCCTACTGCACAGAGCTCTTCTTCATCTATTGCATCCACAGGGCAAACACATGAGGTTATATGTTACTATTGCAAGGGTGGAGGTCACTTTGTGAGAGAATGTCCTTCCAAGGCTGTGATGATTGTTACTGAGGATGGTGGATATGAGTCCACTAGTTATTATGATGAGGAGACTTTGGCTCTCATTGTGAGTGAAGAACAGGGTGGCGAGGATACAGAACCAGAGACACACTACATGGCTATTGATTACGCTGACATGTATGAAAGTTTAGTTGCTCAACGTGTTCTTAGTGTGCAGGTTACACAGGCTGAGAAAAATCGGAGGCAAAACTTGTTCCACACAAAGGGAGTTATGAAGGAGCGTTCTGTTTGCATCATCATCGATGGAGGGAGTTGCAATAACTTGGCTAGCATGAAGATGGTGGAGAAGCTGTCTCTAACCACTAGACCACATCCTCATCCTTATTACATCCAATGGTTCAACAATAGTGGCAAGGTTAAGGTAACACGTACTGTTCGTGTGCATTTTAGCATTGCTGCATATTCTGATTATGGGGATTGTGATCTGGTACCCATGCAAGCATGTTCTGTTTTACTTGGTAGGCCATGGCAGTTTGATAAAAATTCTGTACACCATTGTAGGGAAAATCAATATACTCTTGTTCATAAGGATCACAATATCACTTTGCTTCCTATGTCTCCTGAACATATTATGAAAGATAACATTGCTAGATCTAATAAAGCAAAACAGGAGAAAAATAAGAGTGAAAATCAGATTGTAGCATAGGAATTTGAGCAACACCATAAGCCTAATAAACCATCTTCTAGTGTTGCATCCGGAATAAAATTAAAGAGTGGATGTTTACTTGCTACTAAATCTTATAGTAATGATTTGGATGTTGCTACATCTGTTTGCTATGCTTTTGTATGCAAAGAGTTATTATTTTCATTCGAGGACATGCCTCCCTCTTTGCCTCCTGCTGTCATTAACATTTTGCAAGATTTTACTGGCATCTTTCCACAAGACGTGCCACCAGGATTACCACCTATTCGCGGGATTGAGCATCAGATTGACTTAATTCCCGGCGCATTGCTACCCAACCGTGCGCAATATTGTACCAATCCGAAGGAGACAAAGGAGATTATGCATCAAGTACAGGAGCTGCTTGACAAAGTTTATATACGCGAAACCCTTAGTCCTTGTGTTGTTCCTATTATTCTAGTGCCTAAAAGGATGGTACATCGCGCATGTGTGTGGATAGAGGCATTAATAATATTACTATTCGTTATCATCATCCTATTCCTAGGCTAGATGAGTGGGCCTAATCTGAATTATTCTACTTATGATAAGGAATTAGATGCTCTTGTTCGGACTTTGGAAACATGGCAACATTATTTATGGCCCAAAGAGTTTGTTATACATTCTGATCATGAATCTTTGAAACATATTAAAAGTCAAGCAAAACTGAACCGTAGACATGCTAAATGGGTTGAATTCATTGAGACTTTCCCTTATGTCATTAAACACAAGAAGGGTAAAGAAAATGTTATTGCTGATGCATTGTCTCATCGTTATACTATGCTTTCACAACTTAACTTCAAAATATTTGGTTTGGAGACCATCAAAGATCAATATGTGCATGATGCTGAATTTAGAGATGCGTTGCAGAATTGTAAAGAAGGGAGAACATGGAACAAGTTCGTTATCAATGATGGATTTGTGTTTCGTGCTAACAAGCTATGCATTCCAGCTAGCTCCATTCATCTTTTGTTATTATAGGAGGCGCACGGAGGAGGATTAATGGGACACTTTGGCGTGAAGAAGACGGAGGACGTACTTTCTACACATTTCTTTTGGCCAAAGATGAGATGGGATGTTGAGCGTTTCGTTGCTCGCTGCACTACATGTCAAAAAGCTAAGTCACAACTCAATCCTCATGGTTTATATATGCCTTTGCATGTACCTAGTGTTCCTTGGGAGGATATATATATATGGACTTTGTTTTAGGTTTAACTCAAACAAAGAAGGGGAGGGATAGCATATTTTTGTCGTGGATAGATTTTCCAAAATGGTACACTTTATACCATGTCATAAAAGGGATGATGATGCTAATATTGTTGATTTGTTCTTTCGTGAAATTATTCAGTTGCATGGTGTGCCAAATACAATTGTTTCAGATCATGATGCTAAATTTCTTATCCACTTTTGGAGATGTTTATTGGCTAAGTTAGGGACTAAACTGTTTTTAGTACTACATGTCATCCCCAAACTGATGGACAAACTGAAGTAGTCAATAGATCATTGTCTACTATGCTTAGTGTTGTCTTGAAGAATAACCTGAAAATTTGGGAAGAATGCTTGCCTCATATTGAATTTGCTTATAATCGGTCTCTGCATTCTACTGCTAAGACGTGCCCTTTTGAAGTTGTGTATGGTTTCTTACCTCGTGCACCTATTGATTTGCTGCCTCTTCCATCTTCGGAGAAGGTTAATTTTGATGCTACAGAACATGTTGAATTGATATTAAAGATGCATGAGTTAACTAAGGAAAACATTGAGCATATGAATGCTAAATACAAACTTGCTGGAGATAAGGGTAGAAAACATGTTGTCTTTACACCTAGAGATCTTATTTGGCTACCTTTGTGTAAGGATAGATTTCCTGATTTGCGCAAGTCAAAGCTAATGCCACGTGTTGATGGTCCTTTTAAGGTGTTAGAGAAAATAAATGATAATGCATATAAACTTGAGCTGCGTGCAGAGTTTAGGATTAGCCCCACTTTTAACATTGCAGATTTGTAGCCTTATTTGGGTGAGGAAGATGAGTTTCTGTCGAGGACGACTTCAGTTCAAGAAGGGGAGGATGATGAGGACATCCCTACTAATGTTACACCCACTACCCCGACTGCTATACATATAGGACCAATTACTAGAGCTCGCGCACGTCAATTGAATTACCATGTACTTTCGTTTCTTGGAAATCCTTCTAATGTTCATGAACATATGATGCTGCCTAAATTAGATACTTTTGTTTTACTTATGAATGAAGGACCTAGCATGGACAAGAAGGATGACCATTGGAGCGGGATCAAGCATGGAGAAGAAGGTGCGCGCGCGGGAAAGAACAATGGAGCTTCTAGTGATGATTTTCACACTTTGAAGCCACCGTAATGGGAGCGAGAAGCCTTGGACGAAATATGCATGATGCCAGTTTATAAAATTCATCCATAGGCTAATATAGGTGCTGCACCACCTTATTTCTTGGCCAGGCCCATGTAATTTCGAAATACCATATTATAGACTGTTTTTAGAGCCCGTATGTATGGGGAAACTGGGTGAGGGTCGGTTTCGGACCCCTCCTCCAAGGGGCCACGAAATCCCCCTCTTTTCCCCCATATATACTACCCTTTGGGTGTCGTTTTAGGTTTGAGTTTTGTTTAGATTACAAGTTCGCCATAGCTAAGGCGTGACATCATCACACGTTCGTAGTCGGATCATCAAATTCTACTCCACCAAAAACGATAGCCACCATATCATGAAAGACAGGGATAACTTCGCCTCTATCACACTGTGCTTCACCGACGAGGTGACGCAAAATCAGTTCCTGGAAGGATTTAAACTCGTGAACATAGAGCAATACGACGGAACAACTGACCCAATAGTGTGGATCAAGGATTTCCTCCTCCATATCCACATGGCATGAGGAGACGATCTCCATTCCATCAAGTATCTACCCCTAAAACTTAAGGGGCCAGCTCGGCAGTGGTTAAAAAGCCTCCCCGAAAATTCTATCAGGTGCTGGGAGGATCTAGAGGATGCATTCCGATCTAATTTCCAAGGCACCTATGTACGGCCACCGGACTTATCTGACCTAAGCAACGTCATCTAGAAGGCAGGAGCGTCCGCTTGGCAATTCTGGAATCGGTTCTTGACCAAGAAAAACCAGATCGTTGATTGCCCGGATGCCAAGGAAATAACCTCTTTCAAGCACAATATTCTGGATGAATGGCTGGTTCGCCAGTTTGGTCAGGACAAACCTAGGATAATGTCCGCCCTTACATCACACATGACTTGCTTTTGAGCGGGCGAGGATAACTAGCTAGCCAGACAGAGCCACAACCTCGAAGACCCTGGAACCTCCGAAGTTCGGGACGGAAACAGGAAATCAAGACGCAACAAAAATAAGCGCCAGCACAACAATAGTGATGCCGACGACACGACTGTTAACACCGGTTTCCGCAATCCCCGACCCAGGAAGCGGAAGAAGGCTCCTAAAGGCAACCATGATAGACCTACCCCGCTGGATAAAATCATGGAGAGGCCTTGCCAGATCCATGGTGCTCAAGACAAGCCCGCTAACCACACCAACCGTAACTGTTCGGTGTTCAAACAAGCCGGCAAACTCGTAGCCAGGTGCAAGGAAAAGGCCCACGCAGCAAGGACGGTGATGAGCCCCGTCATCCTATCAATGGCGGACAAAAGTAGTTACCTCGAGAGGTACAAACTATGAATATGATATATGCCACTCACATACCCAAAAAGGAGAGGAAGCGTGCCTTCGATAGGTCTACGTCATAGAGCATGTAGCCCCAAAGAATAACCCATGGTCGGCGTACCCGATCACCTTCGATCGACGCGACCACCCAACCAATATCCATCATTGAGGTTCAGTCGCCCTCGTCCTAGACCCCATTATCAATGGTTTCACCTCACTAAAGTCCTAATGGACAGAGGAAGTAGCCTCAATCTAATTTACTCAGACACGGTGAAAAAGATGGGTACAGATCCATCAAGGATCAAACCATTCAACAATACCTTTAAACAAGTGAACCCAGGCATCGAAGCTCGGTGCATGGGCTCTGTGAGCCTGGAAGTAGTATCCGGTTCACCCGATAACTTCCGTAGCGAGGACTTGATCTTCGACATTGTACCTTTCTACGCCGGTTATCACGCCCTATTAGGCCATGCATCATTCGCTCGCTTTAACAGTGTCCCACACTACGCATACCTGAAGCTGAAGATGCCCGGTGCCCAAGGGGGTCATTACTGTCAATGGCAACACAGAGCATTCCCTCCGAATTGAGGAACATGCATTGGCTGTGGCGGCCGAACTCCATTACGATGATGACCGACAAAGGCCGAAATCTGCCATAAAGCCACGTAAGGGTGACAAGCAAGCTTAGTTTTAGCCCGAACTCCCAAAACCCTCTTCTCCCCAAAAATAGGGACACGCTCCCCATCGCACAGCCCTAATACCAGCCAAACACATGCCGAGAAGGCACAATTTTGCACTGAAGATTCCATGGGCAGCAGTGGGGAACAACTATCAAAGAGTAAGTAGTCACCTGGACCGAACTACTACCAATACACGTCCTCGGACATACTATTGGTACCATCAAGGACTTGCTAAAGCGTAAAGCTTATCCATACTTTGGATACTTCTCAAGACCTTCCTTCCAAGGTCCGCTCGCCGATAGCATCACCCATAAAGGAATGCAACTCCCCAGGAGGCACAAGAGTGGACAAGCGACAGGGAATATCGAGGACGTCAGGCCACCCATCGAAGACCCTTGGTACAACCCCTCCTGTAAACTTTATATTTCATTTTCAAATCCCTGTAAACAGTTGCTTTGGCAATTTGAGTTATAAGAATCACTGAGCAAATAAAAGTCCATTATGCATGGCCTCGTCGCTGTATTTTATGGTCCATACTCTGTTTCTTCCCTCATCAACGCTTCTTGCGAAACTGTTCAGTACACATCAAGATGCAACCGGCTAATAGACCGGGGGCTTGAGTTTAAATACCGCCTTACGCATCCCACCAGCACAATCGATCGTGTGTTTGGCTTCTTGGATTTTGCTTTATATGCATCGATTTCGAACTATGTCTTGGGTCAATACTTGGGTTGCCCGGCTCCTATGTTTGCCCTCTTATGTTCCGCTCGTTCGGCTAAAAGGGCATAGGGAGAACCACTCCGATTGTGCTTCCAGCTAGCCTGGTCAAGCACCTCAGGGGACAAAGCCGAAAACTAACTGTCATAGTACGCGAGAACGGGTCTGCAAATTCGAGCATAAATGTCATATTAAAACTTTGTTAGAGGTTATTCCGTGTAATACGATGGGTTTTGTATTTGCGCAAACCATGTGATGTTGGCTTTAGCCATAGTTCATCCGAACATCACAAACCACCGGGGGCTAGTCATCAGCCCCCGCGTTCCTTTTTCACGCTCATATGGCTAAGTGAAAGCAATAAAGAATCATAGTCTGATTGCCTTGTCCCCCTCGCACTACCGCCTTCAGGCACCGATACCTCGGCTAAGGGTCACAATGCGGAGGCAGAGACACCCCGCGTAGTATCTATGTGGGGGCTGAAGCCGACGACTCACAACTTTCAGATTAAACGGCCACATGTGAGTTATAGCGAATGCAAAACTTAAAAGACATGATAAACCATGAAAAATCATCATAAAGAATTAAATAGTCTTCGGACATATTAAAACACGCTCATTCATAAAATTCGTCCTTCGAAAATTGAGCCACTATCGCCCGAGCACCGTCCATCACTACGGAGAAGTATCGCTCGGGGCACCTGTACTCCTTTCCAGGGGTGGATAT
Source organism: Hordeum marinum (assembly GCA_022496015.1). Lineage (NCBI taxonomy): Eukaryota > Viridiplantae > Streptophyta > Magnoliopsida > Poales > Poaceae > Hordeum > Hordeum marinum. The sequence continues at coordinate 256,003,585 of CM039673.1, forward strand.
GCGGTAGCCATCTTGGTCGGATCAAGCCTCGGCCAGTGCACCTTGGTCCTTGCAAAGGCCATCTGCATTCCCTCGATGCAGGCAGAACGCTTTAACGTGCCAATCTGAGCTGCAACATTGCTTAGCTTCCGCACCAGACCGAAGTAGTTGCTCGTCAATGGCTCGTCGGGCTATAGCCGAATGCAGAGATCCTTCATGGCCGGCTCCGCCATCCTGTGTAGCTCCATTAGCTGCTTCATCTGGTCGATGCAAAGAGGAGAGTGCTCGGGGGCTTCAAACTACGCCCAAAAGAGCAGAGCCTCATCCCCTTCTTCTCGCGAAGCGTAGAACTGATTCGCGTCTGCTACACTGTTCTAGAGGTCCGAACAGGTGCCTGGGGAATGCCACACCTGGGTGAGCCATGCGAATCTGCTATCACTGAAGACACATTGTAGTAAATACGGCTTACCATCTACGATAGCCTTGACTTGGCGGATCTGTTCTTCAAAGTACCGTCTATCCACCCGCTCCTTTTGAAGATCGGATTTGAGCGTGGATAGCTCGGGGGCTTGTTCCTTGCCCGTTTGCTTAAGGGCCTCACACTTGACATTGGCATCCTTGATCTCCTGCTGAACCTCCTCCACCCAGGCCTCATGCTTCACACTTGTGGTTTTTAAGGTGGAGAGCACGACTGCTGCTTGTTCGGCTGCTGCCTTCTCGTCCACGGCCTCTTGCTTCATCTTTCGCAGCTCGGCCTTGAGCTTCGACCTCCTTAGCCGAGGCTGTGTAAGAAATAAATATATAATTATACTGAGTCAACAGTATGTATCACTAATGATCGAAAGCACGGATATTACAATTCGGCTTAACTTGCAACTCATCGAACCTCTTGTTCAAGGCATCAAGCTCCTCTTCTGAGCTTTTGAGCTTCCGATTTAAGTCGGTAAGATCCACGGCATTAATTTCCACCGCCGTTGACAAGGCCTAGAAACAATAAAAAATCAGTTTATATGGGTTCAAACCCCTAAACTGTCAAGAGCATGACCCTATGTTCGGCTTTCTTGAGGGCTGTTAGAACATTAGGGGACGGATAATGTCTTGTGCCTTGCTGGTTAGTTATTCGTATTTGACCCCCGAGAATTTTTTTATAAAACTCACCTAGGGCTCGGGGGCTACTATATATATAACGATAGCACAAACCTAATAAAATTAAAATTTTAGGACAATAATATTAAGTGGCTCATCTGGAAGCCCGTCAAGAGACCACTGAAGGCCTCTTTCAGTTTGCTATCAATAGACTAAATGCCTTGCAAAACCGCACCATAAGGGTGCGGTGATCCTCAAAGATGGAGACGCCTGATAGAGCCTCCTCCATGACCGGCCACCCAGTCATCGTGGTGTCGGTGGTGACAGGTTAACCCTACCCCTGACCGGGGACTGAACTAGTAGCTCCGAAGGCACAGTGTGCTTCGAAGATAACCTTGGAGGGGACTGGACATCTCTTTGTCCGTCCTCCTCAGTGGCTGGGAGGGGCTCCTCCCCCCGGTCTTCGACAGCCAAGGCATTAACCTTATCCATGACGCCATCACCCCCACCGCCGGTGTTTCGCTCCAAAGGAGCCTGGCGGGATGACACCTTCGCGACATCCTTTCGGCCCCTGGAGGTGTGGGGTGCGACGTAGTCCCACTCTCCGCCAGCTCGGCGGGTGGTGACTCCCCATCCGAAACTTGATTGGTGGGGAGAACGCGTGGCAGGCTGCAAACCAAAAGGGTGTCCTTGCATTTAAAAACATTAAAACTTTGCATAGAGGATTCCGGAAGTCTTCAGATTCATACCTTCGAGCTGGGGCTTGACTCTTAGGTTCCTTTAGGGAACCTTTTCGAAGTCCTCGGACCCGGCATCAGAGTCCAAGCTCTCATCAGGAAGGATTAACCATGGCCGGCACGCCCTCTTTGTGACAGGAGGAGGTACGTCCTCCGCGCCATCCGGTGATGCCGCCCTGTTTCTCGTGAGGGGGGAATTACCTCCCCCCTCGTCCTCATCCTCCTCCTCATGAGTGGAGGAGGCATGGGTTTCCTCGGACATAGCGTCCGGTTGGCCCCTTATGCGGAGACCTTCTCTAACCTTCTTCTTCTTCTTTTCCTTCTTGTCTGGCGCCATGTACGGCACCACGAGGAGCATCTTCGCCAACAGCTCTGACCTGGGGTCTTCGGGCTACAGTGTTGGGCATTTAATTCGTGCGCACTTGCTTAACCATTTCTGCATAGATGAGGGGAAAGGCATTTAGTCATTTTGTCAAAAAACAATGCTAGTCGATTGAAATTGTATCATACATGGGTAGGAGGGCTATCAGCGCTTAGGCTCGAATCCTCCTTCTCAACTGGCCAGCTCTTCCAGGGCTTAAACAACGCCTTCCACAGTTTCTCAAGCGGAAGAGTTGGCGTACGGTAGGCCCATCATCAAGCTGATAAGCCCACATGGCGGACTCTCGGTGCTGGCAAGGAAGGATATGACGTCGAAGCATGATCTGGACCATGTTAACCAGCTCGATCTTGTCCTTGACCATCGCGGAGATGCGCTTCTGCAGTGTTTCCACCTCTGCATCCGACCCCTAGTCAAGGCCCTTCCTAGGCCATGAGGTTAATCTCGTGGGGGGTCCGGATCTGAACTCCGCTGGAGCAACCTGACCCTCTTCAGTCCATTCGGTGATATAAAACCACTCATTTTGCCTGATCTTGATGGTTTCGAGGAAGGTGCCAGTCGGCCATCCGACATGGGGGACCTTGCTGATTACCGCCCCTCCACAGTCCGCGTGCTCGCTCACGACAATCTTCGGCTTGACGTTGAAGACCTTAGGCCACATGCCAAAGTGCGGTTCGACCCGTAGGAAGGCTTCACAGACGATGATAAATATCGATATGTGCATGAAGGAGTTCGGGTTGAGGTCGTGGAAATCCAACCCGTAGAAGAACATGAGATCCCTGACGAAGGGGTGGAGCGGGAAGCTCAGTCCCCGAATGAAATGGGGGACAAACACCACCCTCTCGCCTGGCTTAGGGGTGGGAACCACCTGGTTCTCCTCCGGAGCACGGTGGAAGACATCGGCGGGGAGGTAGCCAGCCTGCTTTAAGTCCCGGATGTCCTGCTCGGTGACCGTGGACGCCTCCCACTTGCTGTTGGAGCCGGAACCCTACATTGTTAAGCTCGGGGGAGAAGTCGAGGAAGAACTGGATCTAGGTTCTCGAAGCTTGGGGAGATTGAGGAAGCGAAGGATGCGAATGGAAGCGATAATAGGCTTTGTTTTTTTGCCTTTTTATGAGGCGTGCCACCAATTAGCCTCCCTTACTGTGCCGCAAATTCCTTTGCTTCCCAAGACGTGCATGCTGTTATACGTGCATAAAGTAAGTTAAGATATTAAGAATATCACGTGTGAAACGGAGCACGATTTAAGCATTGATGAGTTGTGCCAATGAAAAAACGGCCTCGAACCACGAATCGAGTTTTCATAACTAGTTTAGTGGTCGTGGTAGGCCACGACCCTTCGTTAAAAAGGTCGGCAGAAAACACTGTTTACACCTTGACATTTGGCCTTCGGGACTAAGAAATTCATGGTGTCCGGACGATCATATGATCGGAAACATTATGCGTCATCGGAAGCTGAACTAGTCTCAGCCGATCATTAATGGGAAGAAGAACTCACCCCGCAAGCCGAAGACTCTGATCATATGAAGTTGCCAGAGCTAAGACCCATAGCATTGGGGGCTAGTTCGAGGGCTACTAAGGGAGTCCTGGATTAAGGGGTCCTCGGGACGTTGGCCTATCTCCTAATGGGCCGACTTGGTGGGCCGCATTCTGACTATCGTAGGAGGGGCCGGATACATTAAGAGCCCTCATTCTAGAAGGAAGCCCCGAAGGTGCATCGTGCACTCCAAGTCAAGATGAGGAAATCGACATCTCCATCCCCGACAGGAGACCTATCATGTGTAAACCCTAGGTACCCCCCGGTGTCTATATAAACTGGAAGGGTTTTAAATTGTATGACAGAGAAACTCATCTTGGGTTCTAGCTATTTGATCTCAAGGTATATCAACTCTGTAACCTTCATACCATCAATATAATCAAGCAGGACGTAGGGCTTTACCTTCATAAGAGGGCCCAAACCTGGGTAAACATCGTCTCCTTCGGCCCTTGTTACCATCGATCCTAGTCTCACAACTCGGGACCCCTACCCAAGATCCGCCGGTCTTGACACCGACAGGGAGGAAAGTAGAACTTGATGAGGTTGTTGAACGTCACTACAGTTGGATAGTAGCACAATGCAGAAAGATGTTTTTGCGGCGCCTATACCAAGTGAAGAGGAAGCAAATGATGATGGTCATGAAGCTTTAGATCAAGTTACTACCAAAACTCATAGGTCAACAAGGACTCATACCTCCCCTAAGTGGTACGACAATCCTGTCTTGGAGGTTATGTTGTTAGACAACAGTGAACCTGTGAGCTATGAAGAAGCAATGGTGGGACCAGGTTCCAACAAATGGCTAGGAGCCATGAAATCCGAGAAAGGATCCATGTATGAAAACCAAGCATGGAGTTTGGTAGACTTGTCTGATGAACGACATGCCTTTGAGTACAAATGGACCTTTAAGAAGAAGACATACGCAAATGGTAATTGTCACCATTTATAAAGCTCGACTTGTCGCAAAGAAGTTTCCCAAAAGTTCTAGGAGTTGACTACGATGAGACATTCTCACCCGTAGTGATGATAAAGTCTGTTGGAACTATGTTAGCAGTTGTTGCATTTTTCGATTATGAAATCTGGCAGATAGATGTAAAAATATCGGTTTCTCAATGGTTTCCTTCACGAAAGGTTGTATGTGATATAACTGTAAGGTTTTGTCAATCCTAAGGATACTAAAAGGTATGCCAGCTCCAGCAATCCTTCTATGGACTGGAGCAAGCATCTTGGAGTTGGAATATACGCTTTGATGAGGTGATCAAAGTTTTTGGGTTTATGCGAAGTTTATAAAAAACTTTTATTTACAAGAAAGTGTGTGGGGGCACTATAGAATTTCTGATAAGTATATGTGGTTGACATATTGTTGATCGGAAATAATGTAGAATTTCTGGAAAGCATAAAGGGTTGTTTGAAAGGTGTTTTTCAAAGGAAGACCTCGGATGAAGCTACTTAAATATTGGGAATCAAGATCTATACGCTTGAAAATACTTTCAATGAATACATACACTGACAAGATTTTTAAGGAGTTCAAAATAGATTGGACGAAGAAGCTGTTCTTGGTTGTGTTGTAAGGAATGAATTTGAGTAAGACACAAGGCTTCACCACAACAGAAGAAAGAGAAAGGATGAAGGTCGTCCCCTATGCCTTGGCCTTAGTCTCTGTATAGTATGCCATGTTATGTACCGTGTCGGTGTCAAAACCGGCGGATCTCGGGTAGGGGGTCCTGAGCCGTGAGACTAGAATCGATGGTAACAGGGGGCGAAGGAGATGATGTTTACCAAGGTTCAAGCCCTCCTATGGAAGTAAAACCCTACGTCCCGCTTGATTATATTGATGATATGAAGGTTACAGAGTTGATCTACATCAAGATCGAATAGCTAAGCCGTAGATGAGTTGTCCTCTCGCACAACCTAAAACCCTCCGGCTTATATGGATGTCGTGGGGTACTAGGGTTTACACATGGTCGGTTGCACATTAGAGGAAAACATACGCCTATCTATTGCCGAAAACCGGGAGGACATGCCAGGACTCCTTGAAGCTTCCACCCTGGTGATGGGGCCTTTGATCATCCAATGCTCATCCAGCGGCCCACATAGTCTGACCCATGAGAAACAGATCAACTATCTGAGGACCCCTTAAACCAGGACTCCCTCAGTAGCCCCTGGACTAGCCTCCAACGCCGAAGTATATCCTGACAATCTTGTGCGTCGAAGTCTTTGGCTTGCAAGGCAAGTACCTCTATCCCTTCTTGTTCGGGAACCATCTTGTCATCGGTGAAATCGCAAGCGTCATGAACTTGCCAGGTCCACTGTAATAACCGTCAGCAGCTTTTTACAAGACTGCCCCTCCCACAAAGGAGGCACCACCCGTTTGAATAAACTGAATCGCGGTCTAGGCCACATCCTCTTCTTCCTCCCCATCGGAAAAAACCTCTAGTGAAAGATCGCCACAAGAACATGGCGAGCACACCTAGCTCTTCCTTGTGCCGTTACGGCTCCCATCCCAGATATTGGACAAGCTTCTCCGTTTCCCTCCTTCGAATACGCAACCTCGAGACCCAAGGGTATCTTCCTTCCTCTGATCTGGCGATTACCCGCGCCAGTCTGACTTCATCCAATGGTGAAGCCTTCGCGGAAAATTTCCCCAATCCGCAAAAGGGGGAGCATGTATGTTTCTTGCCCTTCCCCTTGCGTGGTCTTGGGTTCCCCATTCATCCATTCCCGAGGGGGTTATTAGAGTTCTATGGGATCCAACTCCATCATCTCACCCCAGGGTCTATTTTGCACATCTTGCACTTAATCACCCTTTCTGAGATGTTCCTGGGCTGCGAGGCACACTTAGAATTGTGGAGGAAGTACTTCTACCTCGTCCCTCATACTCGGGACAAGACAATTTTAGAGCTCGGAGGAGACAAAATATGCCGCATAGCGGGGATGGGGTGCCTATTGGGAACACCAAAGGAATCCGAAGAATGGTCTTCGGAATGGTTCTACATCAAGGACGTCCCCCTATTCGATCCATCTCGGAGGGGTTTGCCCAAATACTCCGACACAGCTTTTAAGAAAAGGTACAACTTGCGACCGAAGAGCTCATCCCAAGAGGACCGCGTTGAAGTGCAATGCTTGGAAGCCCATGTAAGGATACTAGCCCATCACAAGCTGACCATGATAGACGTCATGGCCGCCACCATTACTCGGTGCGTTCAACCTCTCCAGCAGAGAATACACCATTTGTGGCCTTACAACGGGACAAGCAACACCACTCGCTCCCGAAGACTGGGCCCTGCCAATCAAACAACAGTAGCTGCCACACTTGCCGACCTATACAAAGGGGAGCAAGAAGATTTTGTTCATCTGTCGTCCAAGGAGGGCTACTCAAGTCACAATCCCAGCGAATGGGTGATCATTTTGACTCTGTGACCATAATTCGGGTTTTCAATTTGTCCCTTTTTGAGCGAAGCCTTTAGCTCATGTGAACAGGAATGGAGGAGCTTCACCGCGACAATTAACTATCTGCCCCCCAACCCAAGGACTATTCTCGCGATGACGATCTAGGCTTTCATGACGACCCAGATCTATCCATTGAGCTTGAAGACGAGGTTTTCTACTAGGAGCGCCTCGACTGCTCCAAGGTGGCTATCATAGCCGATTACCCTAGGTCATTCCCTTCCCCTGCCATAAGCAAGAAGAAGAAAATATCATCCCGCAAAAGGCAAGTATCCACTAACGACCAAACGCACCAGGTCCTACCCCCAAGCGTCGTCGGTCCGTGCAACACACAGCGGCTACGGTGGCAATGTCTGGACCAGAAAGCAACAGGGATCCGTCAAATGAGCCGGTCGTGGGGACAAGCTTGCCCACTCATTCAACTCAAAGGTGCTTTGTTCGGCTGTTTAATTTATTATCACGGCCAATAAAGCCTCACGAGAGACCTTATGTCGAAATTCCCAGGCAAAGAGTTCAACCATCTTCTGCCGAGGATGTTACCAGGGTGTCTGGCAGTGCTCACAATTCTAGATCTTCTGCTCACGCTAAACCCACTGCGGAGGTCCCTATGGTCAATCAGGCCCCTGTAGAATCTAGGGACGTGATGTCAGTTACCAAATCTGAGGTAGAGAAGCCTATGAATCATCGGCGGCGGCGAGAAGCCCTGCGCCATCCAGCCCTCTCCGAACAAGAGTTCAATGCTCTACACTCGGCGAATGCACACATCGGAGCTGGCCGAGCTGGGTTTGGGGAGGCCACGAAACTAATATCGTACAACCTGCAGGTGAGTAATTGGTTATAAGGGTCCAAACACCCGTGTAAACCCAGTAGCCCCCGAGCCTTGAATTTTCGAAATGACTGAATTAAGGGTCTTCGTATTGTTTTACTGCTAATGCAGGCCTCGAGGCACCAGAGCGAGCAACTGGCCAAGGAACTGGAGGCAAGCCGAGCATAGGTGGAAACTGTGAAGGCCGGATTGGATCACGTGAAGAGTTTTACCCGGGAGGCACATGGTGAGTATACCTGTTCTGCAGATCTTTACTATATATCCCCATGCTGACGCAAGGGTACTTTCTAGCAGGTGAATCTATAGGGAAATTGCAAAGATATTTAGATGTAGCTCGATAATCTCAGTGGTACACTGAGTCCCAACATGAGGCCGGTTGTCGTACATTGCAACGAAACCTTGAGGAGAATAACCACCTCCAGGAGGAAAACAAACACCAGGCCAAAGAAATTGAGAGCTTAAAGACTCAATTGGCCCAGGCCCAAGAAGAGAACCAAAAAATTACACAGGGGCATGTTCGGTAAGTGTGATTCTAACATCGGACAATACTTCTTATATGTGAAGTATAATGGGCATGCCTTGCCTCATGTATAGGTCTCCTGTCCGGGTGGCCCGAAGAAGAGATTGGATCCTACTAGGGAAGCCTTCTGAAGGAGTTGTTCGCCCTTCATGAGCAGGCTCAGAAGGCCATGAAGAGCATGATAAAAGTACTATGGCCTCCCGAGCAACCTCTGTAGGAGATGATCAAACTGGTTGATTAATTCAAGGGAAGCCGAAGTAGGTTCGATCTATGGAAGACATCGGCCTGTCGAGAGGGAGCACGAGAGGTGTAGGCAATGATCAAGGCCCGTTATATTGGCCTTAACCCCAAGCGTATGGCTCGGGTTGGGCCGGTAGGGTCGGATGGGCAAGAAGTGCATCTTCACTTGGTGTATGACCAGGTTATGCCTGCTGCCCGTCTCTCACAAGAAGACTGCTCCCTGGATACCTTAATAGACAATCTCGATCAGCAGCCAGATGTATGATTATATGTAACTAGGTAGTAATAATCGAGAAATTGCTCCGTCTATGTTGTAAACTTTGTCTTAACCGCCCATTAGCTGCGACCTCTCGTGCTAAGAGCTTGGGAGTGTTCCTTATAAAATATCACTCAAGAAGAGTGAATTATGTTCGGGGAACCAGGCAATCTAGCCATTTGGTGAGAACGGACAAAAATCATACATGGATATATGTTATATTACTGCTTAGCGTAAGAAACACCTTTCGAAGAAAATAGTACCTCTATCTATACCTTCTTTAGGGTGCTACGTAAATCGTAGGTAGTAAGGCCGTATACTGCTAGTATGTGACTAATGGCTTTTGTGAGAAAAGAAGCCCGAGTAATGGTGCTAATGACCATAGTCTCATTTGTTGCTTCCGTCGTACCTGACCAATTGTCCGCTAAATATAGCTAGCTTTTGGATTCACCTGTCTAAGGTACATATCCAGATGACCCAGTTGTAACAATCGCAGAGGTGCTCCCTTAACCCTCTAGCCGAACAATCGGGAACGTAGAGGGGAAGCACAAGAGCAAGGCAACCCAGCTTGACAAAAATCTTAGTTAGAATTGATGCATATAATGGCTTAAAATCGACAAGGGAAACATGCATATAGAATAAATGTGAATAGATGCTTAGAGTATAAAAGCATTGGCTTCGGGAAGAAGCCCCCAGGTGATGTGTTCGGAGTTAACAATTAAGGATGTAATCCGAAAATCTTAATAGAAGATTGGTTGAGCCGAACATAGAGTTGGGAAGAAAAGGAAAAAAATAAACCTGCCCAAAAATCAAGGTGGGAGGGAAAGGAAAAAATAAAGAAAAAGAAAGGAAAAAAGAGGTAAAGGGTAAAGAGTATGACGACACCGGTTTATTCGTAGAAGCGTCGAAGACGAGTTGCGTTCCATGGGTTTGTTCAAGGCGGTTATCTGACGGGTTTCGAAGACAATAAGCCCCTCCCGCGAGTACTTCATCGATAATGAAGGGCCCCTCCCATTTGGTATTGAGTTTATGCTTTTGCTTCTCCGGGAGCCATAAGACGAGTTCACCCACATTATACGCTTTTGCCCTGACCTCCCTACTCTGGTAACGTTGGGCCTGTTGTTGATAAAAAGTAGAGCGAGCCCAAGCTATGTTGCGCTCTCCTTCTAAGACGTCCATGTCTTCCCGCTGATCTAACTCGGCCTCCTTTACCTCGTGCATGCGCACCCTTGGTGCATCATGAAGCATGTCACAGGGGAGGATTGCTTCTGCCCCATAGACGATGAAGAATGGTGTGTACCACGTTGATATGTTCGGGGTGGAGCGCATGCCCCATAGAATGGAGTCGAGCTCCTCCACCCAATGACAGACGGACTCATGAAGAAATCGGTCCAAACATGGTTTAGTGCCGCTCATGATGAGTCCATTTGCTCGTTCGACTTGTCCATTGGTCTACAGATGATACACCGATGCGTAATCAAGCTTGATGCCCATTTTTGCACACCAGTATTTGACCTCTTGGGCTATGCAATTGGATCCATTGTCCATTATTATACTGTGTGGGACGCTGTAACGGTGTACCATGCCGGATATAAAGTCGATTACTGGTCCGGACTTGACTGATTTGATAGGTTTGGCCTCTATCCATTTGGTGAACTTGTCAACCATGACCAGTAGGTATTTATTCTTCTTGGTCCCCACTTTAAGTGGTCCAACCATATCCAGCCCCCAGACCGCGAAGGGCTAGGTGCTTCAAGCACTAGGTGCTATAGACATCACCGACCACGAAGTGGTGAAGAAATTGCTGAGTTCTCTTGATTCCTCATTCGGTACACTAGCTTTGATGATTTAAGAGCGTGGAGACTACAAGTCACTTGATCCCGTTGATATACTTGAGAGACTCAATACTCATGAATTCCAACAAGCTAAGAAGAGAGACCTTTATGGGCCAAGCTAAGGAAGATCTCGTGCTCTGAAGGAAAAATCAATTTCCTCATCCGAAGGCGAATATTTTGATAGTAGCCTTGGTGATCCTGAAGAACCGAGTTAGGAGCTGGCAATGGTCGTGAGGAAATTCCATAAGTTCTCAAGGAGAGGCCAATTTGGAAAGTCATCAAAAAGTGGCTTGAGGAAATCAGATTCCTCAGGCGACTACAAGAAGAGAACTTGACACAAATGCAAGAATCTGGTCACTTTATCTGTGACTGTACTCTCTAGGAAAAAGAATCAAGAAAGAAGAAGTACAAGGACGACAATTCTGATGACTCGAAGAAAAAGAAGAAATCTTAAAAGTTCTCATCTGCAAATTCCTCATCTTAAAAGTCCTGAACGCACAAGAAGAATGGTTCCAGAAAGGCTCGGGCTTTCATTGGCAAGGAAATGGATTCCAAAGAAGAATCTAAAGAATATGAAGAAGAGGAAGAATCTGAGGTGGAATTAGAATCTAGTGTTTCTAGCCTTGCTCTCGCCACTGCTTTCGTCAGCAAGTCCATCTTCAACGATGAAGAAAATGACTGGTCCAACGACTCTAACATCAAGAATGATGATTATGCTTCCCACCTATTGCTTCATGGCTAAAGGTTCCAAGGTACATAAGCATCACTCCTCCTCTGAATCAAGTGATGGTGAATCTGATGAAAATATGTGAAACCTAGCTATGCCAAACTTGCTAATACTGCCACTAAGCAACAAAGTGCACTTGAAAAGCTTCAGAAACTGCTAGACAAAAGCGATGATCTATTGAATGAGGAAGTGGATTGAACTCAAACTCTAACTGATGCTCTCAAAAGCCTTCAGTTAAAGTATGATCACCTTCAGACTCACCATAATGCCCTCTTAGTCGATCATGATAAGCTTTCTTATGAATTTCTTCAAAGAAAGCAAGATCTTGAGAAGCTGAGAGTGTTTCATGAGGATCACCAAAGGGAAAACGATTCCTTACTGGCTCAACAGATCAGTACCACTCAGGAAGAATTTGTTCCACCTTGTTTGAAATGCATCAAATGTGAAACTGCTAATTCCTCACCTGAATGTTCAAAGGCTTCTATTGCTGCAAATTCTTCAAATATCCACTGGTCACAAATTCCTCATCTGAGGATACCACAAGTATCACTGACAAAAATGCAGGGTTGAAGGAATTGTATGTGATAGGCATGTACAAAATTCTCAAAGGGCATCAAACCCTTTGCGATGTGATCAAAAAGCAGATTCTGTACAGGAACCCTAGGAAAGAGGGTATTCATTTGAGAGGAAACTCAATGCTGATGGATCCTACTGGACACCTGAGTAGTACCCCAAAACCTCATGGATTGCTGCAAAAGGACCTCTTGTAGATCCATCCACTTTATCTGGCTTTACTTGTGAAACTTCATATTCCTCTGATGAGTCACTTGACTCCAACTTCAAATTCTTCAAAAATCATAAAGGTGAAGTATTTGCCAGATTTGTTGGAACTAACTGCAAGAACGGTTCACCTATGAAGAAAATCTGGGTTCCCAAGAGCTGATTACAAAATCTTCATGTGAATGTCCTCACGACACCACCCATGCAGAAAAGGAACCCCAGATCAAATTCCTCACATGGACCAAAGTCTTCACTTGGATCAAATTGCTCAAATGGTCAAAAATATCATTCTAATGCTAATGCATCTATTTCACAGGGAAAATCTAAGAGTTCTAAATATGTGCATTATTCTTCAAATCATTATGTTCATAAGTTCTCAAAGAATTTCTATGCTTATTCATATGAGTACTCTAAACCTCGTCCTGTGAAATGAAGCGCACTAGCTTCAATGCCTCCCTTCTCATATGGTGCTCGCAGAATGATGAACTCTTTGCCACCCCTCCAGATGTGGGTGGTGAAGAAACTGAACTAATCTCTTATGCATGGTCAGGTCTCCAGATGAACTTGAACATCTGATGAATTTGCTGGAGACCTAAGGAAATGCTTGAAAGGACACAAGCTAAACATGCAGAAATTAATTCCACATTTCTCACGTGCTCACACTACTTTACTTACTATGTTGTGTGATGAGATTCTGCCTCATGAATTTGATGCCATATTCTTCACTCTGAAGCATATGAGTTCGTCAGTTGTACCAATTCATCTACAGGATGAACCTCCAAAAGCTACTGAGTGGGTCCTCAATAGTGGATGCACCAATCACATGACTGGTGACAAAAATCTACTGATGAATTTACCACTTGCCCCATCTCATCTGAAGCATATCACCTACGCTGACAAAGGAAAAAAGCAAGATATTGGTTCTAGGTAAGGTTGCAATCTGAAAGGACCAACACATGGATAAGGTGATGCTTGTAGAATCCCTCGGGTTCAACATCGTGTCTATCTCAATGCTTTGTGATCTCGATATGGTTGTCATATTTGGAAAATATTGTTGTGTTGTCATTATGGAATCTTACCATTCCAAAGTCTTTGAAGGCTCTAGGAGAGGAGACTTGTATATTGTTGATTTCTCTACAGGTCCTCTGCCTACCACATGCCTACTTGCAAATTCCTCAGAAGGCTAGTTGTGGCATTGACGACTTGGACATGCTGGTATGAGGAACTTGCACACACTCGTGAAGAAAAAGCACATCATTGGCATTGAAGGTGTCAAATTCCTCAAGGACCACCTCTATGGTGCATGTGAGTCTGGGAAGATGACTAGATCCAAGCATCCCTCGAAGATAATCATGACCGGGACTCGACCTTTTGAATTGCTTCACATGGACCTCTTTGGCCCCACTCGTTATGCCACACTAACAATTTCTTCAATTTTGTATGGCTTTGTCATTGTTGATGATTACTCTCGTTACACTTGGGTGCATATTATTTTCTACAAGTCTAAAGTGCAGGATGTCTTCAGACGATTTGCTTCAAGGGCCTCTACAAACTTTGGCGTCAAGATCAAGCATATCAGGAGTGATAATGGGACTGAGTTCAAGAACACAAGTCTTGATGAATATCTTGATGAACTTGGTATTACTCATGAGCTATTTGCCCCATATACTCCTCAGCAGAACAGTGTCGTGGAGCACAAGAACAGGACTCTTGTTGAGATGGCTCGCACCATGCTTGATGAATACAAGACTCCTCGTCGCTTCTGGCATGAGGCAATTGATACAGCTTGCCACATCATCAACGGGGTATATCTTCACAAATTCTTCAAGAAGGCTTCATATGAACTCATGACTGGCAAGAAACCCAATGTAATTTATCTCAAAGTCTTCGGTGCAAAATGTTGGATTAGAGATCCTCACCATAGTTCTAAATTTGCACCGAAAGCACATGAAGGTTTTTTGCTTGGTTACGGAAAGGACTCGCACACCTACAGAGTCTTCAACACCTACCGTCAAAAGGTTGTTGAAACTATAGATGTGCGATTCGATGAAACTAACGGCTCACAAGAGAGCACTTGCCTTCTGTGCTAGATGAAAAGTCTCCTGAGGAATCCATTAAGCTGAAGGCTACTAAAGATGTCATACCCACTGAAGAACCTCAACCTACCGAGGCAGTCATTCCAACCAATGAAGACATTCATGCTGATACACCTAAAGAAAATGGTGCTGAAGAAAATCCTTAGCCACGTCAACCTGCTCATCCAAGAGTTGCAAATGAAGTGCAGATTGACAAAATCGTCGACGACATCAATGCACTAGGTCCCCTCACTCGCTCAATAGCTTTACATTTGACTAACTTTTGTGGGCACTTTTCTTTTGTCTCTATCATAGAGCCCACCAAAGTTGATGAACCATTCAAAGAGCCTGAGTGGATTCAATCTATGCAAGAGGAACTACATCAATTAAAGCTAAACAACATGTGGGAATTTGTCAAGCCGTCAGATCCTTGCAAGCACAACATCATAGGTACCAAGTAGATCTACCGCAACACGCAAGATGAAAATGCCTTGTGGTAAGAAATAAGGCTCGTCTTGTAGCTCAAGGCTACACACAGGTTGAAGGAATTGACTTCGATGAAACTTTTGCACTTGTTGCTAGACTTGAAGCTATTCACATATTGCTTGCTTATGCTAACCATCATGATATCATCTTATATCAGATGGATGTTAAAAGTGCATTCCTCAATGGTAAGCTTGAGGAAGAAGTATATGTTTCTCAACCCCCAGGTTTTGAAGACCCTAAGCATCCTCACAAAGTCTTCAGACTCAACAAGGCCCTCTATGGCCTCAAGCAGGCCCCTCGGGTGTGGTACGACACTCTGAAGGAATTCCTCATGAAGAAAGGCTTCAAACCCGGTTCACTCGACCCAACACTTTTCACTAAATCCTATGACAATGAACTGTTCATATGCCAAATATATGTAGACGATATTATCTTTGGTTGTACTGACAAATGTTACAGTGATGAATTTGCCTATATGATGAGTGAAGAATATCAAATGTCTATGATGGGAGAGTTGAAGTTCTTCTTAGGTCTTCAAATTCATCAGCAAGGGAATGGCATCTTCATCTCTCAAGATAAATACCTCAAGGATGTTCTAAGGAAATTCGACATGCAAGACTACAAAGGCATCAAAACTCCAATGCCTTCAAAAGGCCACCTCTGCATTGACGAAAATGGTAAAGATTTCGATCAGAAGGTATATTGCTTCATGATTGTCTCTTTATTGTATCTATGTGCATCTAGGCCTGATATTATGCTGAGTGTTTGCATGTGTGCCTGATTCCAAGCAACACCGAAGGAATCACATCATAAGGCTGTGAAACATATTCTTCGATACTTAGCTCACACACCAACGCTTGGATTATGGTATCCCAAGGGCTCAAATCTTCTCCTCGTCGGATACTCAGTTGCTGACTATGATGGAGATCATTGGGATCGCAAGTCAACCTTAGGCACATGTCATTTCCTCGGACGATATTTAGTCTGTTGGTCCTCGAAGAAGCAGAACTACGTGTCACTATCTACTTCTGAAGCTGCTTCTTTGCTACTGGTTCATGTTGCGCTCACTTGCTGTGGATGAAGCAAACCCTCAAGGACTATGGCATCAAGGTGAAGAATGTGCCTCTCTACTGCGACAACAAGAGCGCTATCAAGATTGCTTACAACCCAATTCAGCACTCCAAGACCAAGCACATCCAGATTCGTCATCATTTTCTTCGAGAGCGACATGTCCATCGACCACACCACCAGTGAAGAACAACTCACTGATATCTTCACAAAGCCCTTGGATGAAAAGAGATTTTGCAAGTTGCGGTGTGAGCTAAATATCTTAGAATCTTCGAATGTTCTTTGAAAAGACACACATCCTAACACTTATGCAAAATTGATGACTTAGATGCGCAACACACGAGGTAACATTTTTCTTCAATCAATGAAGAATAACCCTCTAAGTGTGAAGAAATTAATGAAGAATTTGATTCTCAGAACCCTACGAACATTGTAAGCGGTATCTGAAATCATCATTCTTATACGGTGAGTAACGCCACCAAAAATAGTTGAAATTCTTCAAAGTTGAGTTTTTCATTATTTTGCAAATTCTTCAATTGTTCAAATTACTCAAAGTTTGCAAATTCCTAAATTTTTCAAATTCTTCAAACTATGAAACTGATGTTCTACATTGATTGGATATATATATATATATATAATTTGAGTTTTCAATGTCCTCAATAGCATTCACTTATTGCTAATTCTTCAAGTTGATTTTCGTCTAAGTGAATGTGATCGAACCCGTTCCCCCTCTGTGCAAAACTCAACCCAGTCTGTTCACAAATTCTTCATATGCATTCTACTTTGAAAGTCGTTCAAAGTCTTCACCGTGTCCTTGACAGCTGAAGAATTTGCGAACGGAAACTTTAAAATTTTAACTATCAAAATTTTTGGTGCTTCCCGCTCAAACCGTTCCGATTCCCATGACTGGATAACCCACGATCCCCCACTATCTCCACTACTCAGAACGTGGGTGACACATGTCGTATGGAGAGCAAGGGTTAGGGGAAATATGGTCGAAAATCTTTAGGCTGATTGGTTTTCACCTCCACTATAAATACCCCTTCCCTTTTACTTTGCTCGAGTTACTCCTCACTCACACTTTCTCCCGAGCTCAAACCTAGCGCCGCTGCTAAAATCATTGCCGCCGGTGTGGAAGAGCTTCACTGCCTTGACCTCATTGTCGCCGTACTCGCAGCAGCTGCGAAAATCTTCACTCCGCCGCCGTTGTAGCTGTCTCCCTCGGCCAAGCTAGGGCGTGGGAGATCTGGACGGACGAACTTCTCCGATTTCATCTCACTTTCCGTCGTGTTCTTCATCAGGGTAAATAAAATTTAATTTTACTACCCTTGTTTGATCTTCATGTTTTCCACAAAATCCTCAAAGGTGTTTATTCTTCAAGAATCATATTCTAAAGCAACTTAAATGTTCATTCCCTTGATATTTTTCCTAAGTTATGATTTTCTTCAAGATTCCTCAATTGTGTGGATCCACAAATTCGCACAACTCTGGAACCTAAGACCAGAACACTTAGTGAAATTCCTCAAGACGCCTATGGTCAAAATTCCTGAACTTGATGTATTTTGAAAATTTCTGAGAACGCATATGACCTCTTCAAATTCCTCGCATCTATACTTTGTTCACATGTACAAAATGTCTGCTGATGAATCACTAGGTTCTCGTCAACTTAACTCATTTGCAGCATTTATTGAGGAAAAAATGTATACATCTTCAGAATCTTCAAGAGTTCAAAGTCATCCAGTAAAGAAAATGGCAGATGGTAAAAGACCTCAGAAGGGCAGAAAGAAGGCTGAACAGAACACTGCTTTTGAAATACCTAAGCTTTTGTATGCTGGTTACCGTACTCCCGATAAAGGCATTCATGGGAAAGAAACAAAGGAGTAGAGGAAAATCAGGATTCAGAGGATTTAATGGAGGTGCGTGAAGGAATGGAGAGACTACCGCTATGTCACTCCCAAATACATGAACAAATTCGCACTCAAACCTCCTTGCAGAAGGGCTCCTCCTGTTGATGATCAATAAGTTGACTCCACAAGTGTTGCTCATGGTGAAGGCTTTCCAGCTGAATGGGCAAAGCATCAAAGAAAACTTCAGAGAACTGCCAGAGCTGAAGTGAAGCAATTCAATGAAGACTTTGCTGAGCCCCCGCTAGTGCTCCGAAGAAATTGGTTGTCAAGAAGTCTGCATTGAAGCCAAAATCCTCAACTTCAAAGTCCACACTGTAGAATCCTCAAGCAGGTTCTTCAAAGGCCACTGCAATGCCTTCAGTAGCTGCACAATCATCAGCTGCTGCCGCAAAGTCCTCAACACCTGTACATCTTGCAATATGTCAAAGGACTATGGGCTTTTCAATTGCTTCAGGGATCTCTGCAAGTTCCTCTGCCCAAGCACAGTCCTCAACTAGTCCTTCTCTGCTAAACGTGAAAGATACTACTGGATGAGGCACTCGACCAAGTCCTCAACCAAAGAAGGTTGTGTACAAAGTACCATCAGATTCTTTAGAGGATGAAGCTGATGATGAGGAACTTGAGGCAATCATCAGAAACAAGCAAGAACGAGTGGCTCAAGCAAAGGCAACTCAAATTCCTCTCTGGATGGATCCTAATATGGTGCTAAACTTCATTGATATATGGCACAAGGATATGAACACTCCAATTGATGAGTTGAAACTGCCTCCCGGACCAGACCATGTCCTCACTGTCTTCATAGCTAAAGAAAAGTGGAAGTATGAGAAGGCCAGATAAACCAAGAACGCTTAGTACAAGAAGGAACATTTCTTGAAGGGTAACGTTCTGAAGGTTTCTCCTGAACCACTTGTGTCCATGCAATCTAAGAACAAAGGCCTCGGTGATGAATTCAATCGATACTATGTTGATTGGCAAGGCGCCAAGGTCCAGTTTGTCAAAGTGGCTGACAAAGCCATCAAGGACCACAACTCAAGGGTTGTAGCTTAGTCGCAATCACAAATTCCTCAGGCTAAAGAATCTGCTCAGCCTGCTGAAGAAACTGCACGCGCATCTAAAGAAATTTAGGCTGCTGAAGAACCTATCATGGCAACCTCCACTGTTGCACCTGAAGAAACTGCTAGGCCAGCTGAAGCTTTTGCTGCACCTGATGAAATTGAGACCACTCGGACGACTACATCAGTCGTGCCTAAAGAAATTGCTAATCCATCACCCTCTGCTGAAATTGCAAGATCTTCAAGGGTGAAGAATATCAACCTTCCTTCTGCATCAGAAGTGAAGAAAACAAAGGCTATGGAGAAGAAGGCTTCTCAAAAGAGAAAAGCATCAACTTCAGATTCCTCATCAGTGAAGAAATTGAAGACATTGCCACGTTCTTCAACTGACCCAATTGATGCAACTCCCATTACCTCCGTGCCAGCCTATGAATTAGTGTCATTTGGTGTTGACTATGTCATCCCAAATGATGAACAAGAAAAGGATCATTTTGTTGCTTCCTCATAGCAGATTGATGAAGAAATCGAAGTGGAAGCAAATGCTTCTACCCCACTGGTATCATCGCCCCACCCTCAGTTGACTGCTAAAGAGGGAAGCGTTGAAGAAATGGAAGAGGATGTGGATGTTGGAAACACAACTCCTCTTATCAATGATGAATATTGGGAAGCTGCACACCCAAATTCACCAATGACCACTCCTCTGTCACAAATTCCTTAGTCTCCAGCCCAGACTGAAGAAATTCATACAGGATCTGATGACTTGTCTACACCTGTCCCTAAAGATATTCCAGCTGCATCATCTGAAGAAATTGCTACTCCTACTACAACTAAGGAAACTGCTGTTCAAATTCCTCAGTCTGAAGAAGTTCCTCCAATGCCCAAGGAAATTGTGGGCCGCTTCAAGACAAACTTTCAGTCGAAGCGTAAGATGCCATTCAAAGGCTTAAAGTGCGCCAAATTCATCAAGACAAATTTCTTCAACGAGTACATCTTCTTCATTGGTCCGAACCCATATGATTCAGCAAGGGCCGGTCGCACTAGATTCTGGACTCCCACGTTGATGAACTACTATGCATCAGTGATGTTTGACAAGGAGAAAGTCTTCGAGCATCAGCAAATTCCTCATGCGCACATGGAAACTATCCCATGCTTCACACTGGCGCTCACTATTCTTCATGATGCAGGAATTCTTCCATTTTGTGTGGATATATGCGATTGGAATGAAGAGCTGATTCTTCAATTCTATGCCACCTTGCACATCACAGGTGATGCCTCTAATGTCAACTCTTGGGTCTTGGATTGGATGACTGGATCCACTCACTACACTGCTCCAGCCTCTGAAATGCTTCGATCAGTCCCAATTCCAAATCCCCTGGAAGGAGCAAGATGCCTATTTGATGAACCTGCTCTGCCCAATCACATGATGCAAGTGCTGATGAAGCCTTTGGCTCCTGGAAAACCTCAAAGGACTACCTTCCATGTGAAGGATTTGCTCTATGTGCCCAGGACAGTCTATCGCATTTTGACGAAAAACCCTCAGTCCTCAAAAGGGTCACAACTCTGAAGAACAAGAAGAAGTGGAGGGAATCATGAAGAACATGCTCTTCAACATCATTCATGGGATTCCCATCAACTACCATGATTTCTTCCTGAGGACTTTGGCAAATGCAGCTTCAGGCCCATTTGAATTGAAGCCTTATGCTCCCTGGATCATGAAATTCATCAGATCAAGGTCTTCAGTTCCCTTCAAGGCAGATTTTCAAAATCACTTTGGCTTTCTGCCTCCTATTGGAGTCCTCAAGCACACACTTACTTCAATTGAGGGAAAATTCAAGGCTGTCATTGATGAAGGTACTCATCCATTGGATGGTTAGTTTCACAAAGTTGCATCTTACTCCACCAATGATGACTTTGATACCCAAGACTCTGTTGCAAAAGCCTCAACACAAAATCCTCAAAAGTCTGCCCCTCATGTGATGACTGATCTTGAGCTTCTTATAAGTCTTCATCAGAAGGTTGATCGCAATCACAAGTGGGTCAAGCGCCAGTTTGGTTCACTTCTTCGAGACATGACTATCACACACAACACTATGAGGAAGAACCAATACTACCTACGTGAAGTATTCAAGCGCACCTAGGCCATTCTATCACACCTCAAGGCTCCTGAAGAACTCAAGGAGATGGATCTTGAGCAGAACCTTGACGGGGCTCGTCCTCCTCAGAAGAAATTCCAGAAAGTTCAAGTTCCTCAGCTAGTTACAAGCTCATATTCTTCATCGCGCGAGGCGGATGAAGATGAGGATATTGTCGACACTGCGGTGGGCCCTGCATCGACAAACGACCCTGACAACGCTGGCGCTCATCCATCACCATCAAGATGATATTCCTCAGGGGCGTTAGTCCTCATTTTTTCATCCCTTTTGTTCTTTGATGACAAAGGGGAGAAAAATTGAGTTAGTCTTGAAGCGGGTCTCTACATATGGGCTGTTTTTGTTTAAGTTACAACTCTCGCTCTTCTGAAGCTTTTGTTGGTTGAGTTGTAAACTTAATTCCGATTGTGGTCTGACTCTTTTGAAGTACTTTCTGCATGCTTATTTCCTCAAGTACCTTAATGCATACATGCTGAATTTCGTCACACACCATTTTCATCATGCATTTCAAATTCCACATATCATATGTCAAAATGAATTACAAGATATAGGGGGAATTCTCCATGTTTTTAACCTACCATTTGCATTTGCAGTCCAAAGCAAATTCCTCAAATATGCACATCTTCAGGGGGATTTCTTCTATATCTTGCAATCAAATTCCTCAAACTCAGTACTTACACTTCATATTATTATCCCCATTGAAAACTTAACCTACTTGTCATCAATCATCAAAAGGTGGGAGATTGTAAGTGCATCTAGTGCCCCTTAGTGATTTTGGTGTATTGAAGACTTATAGGAGAAGAGACTGATGTGTTTGTGAGTGTACACAGGCTCTATAAGTCATTGAGGAGTTTGATATATTCGGAGAGTACCAACCCCTAAAAATGTTTGTCTTCAACTGAAGACTTTGGTGAATACTTTGCTGAGGGCTTTGGTATTCCCTGGAGACTTTGAAAATGAAGAAGTTGGTGTGACCTTGAAGATATGAACGAGGACTATGAAGCGTGAATACTTTTGTTTTCGTAGTTTCATTTCCTTTCTTTGAGTCATAGGAAACACTGTACTATTAAAGGCGGTTGAGGTAATACTAAGGAAAATTTCCAACTCATGCTCAAATCAAAAGGCTCAACCTATCCAATCCTTCAAGTGAAGCCTTTGGAAATCTCTTACGGTTCAGTCAAGTTTTCAGTGAAAGAGGCGAACTTCTTCTGGTTTCTGAGGAAATTGGTCTGACTGAGCAGTTAGGATTTCGCCAGTGCGAATTGCCTACAAGTGAGGAATATGATAAGCTTGAGGACTTTCATAGTTCGAAATTCCAACCATTGTTGTGCTTAGCACCAGCTGTCCCTGATCATCTTATTCACATAACAGTCATATCATTGGGGGCATTTATGTCTTATCATGTCAGGTTGCACCCTGGCTATAAATAGCCACCCCCACAACCACTAGTTGGTTGGCTGCTCCGAGAGAGAACTGACACTTGTTACTTGAGAGCAACCCATCCTCCGAGGATTTTGAGAGGAAATCATCAGTGTGGAAAAACCCAAATCCAAACCACCAAACCCAAAGTGATCGAGCATCACTGAAGAGATTGTTCCTGTGTGGAACCGATGCTTGTTACCTTTGAAGATTGTGTATCTTCCAGACGGTTAGGCGGCATGGTCTAGTGCATCCTGCAGTCAATTAGGGATCACGGAGTGACCTTGGTCTAGAGCATCAAACAGTCAATTATGGATCACCGGGTGACCAGTTTGTGAGGATTTTGGAAGTCTATCCTAAAGACTTACCACGAGTTTTAGGCGAGGACTTTGTGACCTTAGCTCAAGGAGAATACGGCAAGGACTGTGTGTCCTCGGACTGTGTGTCCTCAGGTTTAAATACCAGACTGCTCCAAACCAGACGTACGGCTGTCACAGCAGTTGGAACTATGTTATCAGATCATTGTCTTCATCGAGCTACCTGGTTCTATTTCCTCAACCCTTTCATTTCCTCATATACTTGTTGATGAAATTGATATTTACTGTTTGAAGAATTTGACTAAAGACTTTCACAATTTCCTCACCTCAAATTCTTCAAGTTACCTTGTTCCTCACCTCCTCATCCTGTATCACGCTACCTGTAATATGTGCATGCTTTATTTCATCATGATGACTATGCTACTGCTATGTTTCTGATGCACTTGAGTACTTATTCAACTGCTAGTTATTCATCACATTTCAAATTCCTCAAGTTGTAATTCCTCAATGATGAATTTGTAAAAATCGCCTATTCACCCCCCTCTAGTCGATATAACGCACTTTCAAAGGGAAGGAGCTCAATAGTCAACTTGGCTATGCGGCCAATGGCGTCCTTGTCTTTGATTACATCATCCAGGAGCACTTTGGATGCCACTGTAATCGAACACTCTTGAAAGTAGTGTCTGAGTTTTCGTAATGCCATAAATATTGTATAGACTATCTTCTGGTAGGGCAGGTATCTGGACTTGCACTGCGTTTGTATCCCTCCTCATCTCGTTCGACGACGAGCACTACGCTAATGACTTGGTTGGTAGCCGATATCTATAATAACATGGATTCACCAGCGCCTGGTGCTGTGAGTATGGGATTGCTTGCCAGAAGTGTTTTAATTTCTTCTAGCGCAGCTGCTGCTTCATCGGTCCATTTAAAATTGTTGGTCCGTTTCAGCAGTTTGTAGAGCGGTAAAGCCTTTTCCCCGAGGCGAGAGATAAAGCGGCTTAGCGCCTCCATGCAACCAACCAACCTTTGGATGTGCTTTAGCTCTATGGGAATTGCAAGTTCTAATAGGGCTCGGATCTTAGCCTGATTCGCTTCTATTCCTCCATGGGAAATGATGACTCCGAGCAATTTACTAGCGGGAACTCCGAATATACATTTCCCCGGATTGAGTCATATATGGTACTCACATTGGCTGGCAAAGGTTTGCCTTAGGTCGTAGATCAGCTGGCTGACGTGTTTGGTTTTGATTACCACATATGCCTCGATTGTTTTACCGACTTGTTTTGCGAGACAAGTCTGGATCATGCGCTGGTATGTAGCCCCAGCATTTTTAGCCCGAAGGCCATCGGGTTGAAGCAAAATGGCCCATAGGGGGTGATGAATGTGGTTGCAGCTTGATCGGATTCCTTCATTTTAATCTGATGGTATCTGGAATAAGCATCGAGGAAACACAATGAGTCATGTCCGGCTGTGGTGTCAATAATATGGTCTATACGTGGTAAGGGGAAAGGGTCCTTAGAGCAGGCCTTGTTGAGGTCTTTAAACTCGACGCACAGCTGCGAGGATTTGTCTTTCTTTGGTACCATCACAAGGTTTGCCAACCATTCGGGGTGCTTAATCTCCCGAATGAATCCGACATCTAGAAGTTTGGCTAATTCTTCACCCATAGCTTGTCGTTAGGGCTCGGAGAAGCGGTGCATAGTCTGTTTAACGGGCTTAAAGCCTGCAATGATGTTTAGACTATGTTTTGTGAGCCGTCGTGGGATTCCGGGCATATCGGAAGGACGCCATGCGAAGATGTCCCAATTTTCTTGTAAGAATGTTCGAAGTGCTTCGTCTATTGGAAATATGCCCTAGAGGCAATAAATAAAGTGTTCATTATTATATTTCCTAGTTCATGATAATTGTTTATTATCCATGCTATAATTGTATTGATTGAAAACACATTGCCCGTGTGGATATATAGACATCACTTTGTCCCTAGTGTGCCTCTAGTAGACTAGCTCCTTGATCAAAGATGGTCAAGGTTTCCTAGCCATTGACATGAGATGTCATTTGATAACGGGATCACATCATTAGGAGAATGATGGGATGGACAAGACTCAAACTATAAATGTAGAATGTGATCGTGTTAGTTTATTGCTACAGTTTTCTACATGTCAAGTATATGTTCCTATGACCATGAGATCATGCAACTCACGGACACCGGAGGAGTGCCTTGTGTGTATCAAATGTCACAATGTAACTGGGTGACTATAAAGGTTCTCTACAGGTATCTCTGAGGGTGTCTGTTGGGTTGGCATGGATCAACACTGGGATTTTTTTACTCCGTGTGATGGAGAGGTATTTCAGGGCCCACTCAGTAATACAACATCACGACAAGCCTTGCAAGCAATGTGACTAAGTGTTGGTCACGTGATCTTGTATTACAGAAACCAGTAAAGAGACTTGCCGGTAACGAAGTTGAACTAGGTACGGAGATACCGATGATCGAATCTCGGGCAAGTAACATACCGAAGAACAAAGGGAACATCATACGGGATTAACTGAATCCTTGACATAGAGTTCGACCGATAAAGGTCTTTGTATAATATGTAGGAATCAATATGGGCATCCAGGTCCCGCTACTGGTTATTGACCGTAGAGGTGTCTCGGTCATGTTTGCATAGTTCTCGAACCCGCAGGGTCTGCACACTTAAGGTTTGGTGACATTTCGGTAGTATAGAGTTATGCATGGTGGTGAATAAAGGTTGTTCGGAGTCCCGTATGAGACCCCGGACATCCCAAGGATCTCTGAAATGATCAGTAGGTAAAGATTGATATATAGGAAGTCCTGTTTTGGTCACCAGAAAAGTTTCGGGCTCATCGGTAGTGTTCCAGGAGTGCCGGGAGGGTATCGGGGGACCATCGGGAGGAGTATTTCGACCCAAGAGGCTACATGGGCTATGGGAGGATTAATACTAGCCCTTAGTGGGCTGGCCGAAGTCCCACGGAAGGCCCATGTGGCTGGGAAGAAAGTCCAAAGTGGAAAAAGGTGGAAAAAGAATAAAAGGTGGAAATAAGGAAGGAGTCCTAATCCTACTAGGAGTGGAGGAGGAGGACTCCTCCTCTCCACTTTGGCCGAAGCCACCAAGGGCTGGCCCTTGTGCCAAGCCTCCTCCTCTCCTCCTCCTATATCTAGAGGTTTTAGGGTTTTTGTAAATAGATTTTTAGCCACGTGCAACCCTCTTCTCTAGTCCGTAGTTTCTCCTCTAGATTGGTTTCAGCAGTGCTTGGGCGAAGCCCTACTGGAATTACTCCACCACCATCGCCGCAACACCGTCGCGCTGCCAGAGAACTCATCTACCTGTCTACTCCCTCTGGCTGGATCAAGAAGGCGGAGATCGTCATCAAGTCATACGGGTGCTGAACGCGGAGGTGTTGTCCGTTTGGTGCTAGATCGGGACGGATCGTGATTGGATCGCGGGACGCTCGGCAATTTGGATCGCGAAGACGTTCGACTACATCAACCACGTTTCTTAATGCTTCCCGCTTAGTGATCTACAAGGGTACGTAGATCCACTCTCCCTCTCGTAGACGCTCATCACCATGGATAGATCTTGCGTGTGTGTAGGAAATTTTTTGTTTCCCATGCAATGTTCCCCAACAGTGGCATCATGAGCTAGGTCTATGTGTAGATGATATCTTGAGTAGAATGCAAAGAGTTTGTGGGCGTTGATGCTTAGATTGCTTCCTCCCTTGGTCGTGTTTTGGTTCAGCGGTATTGTGGGATGAAGCGACCCGGACATACCTTACTCGTACGCTTACGAGAGACCGGTTCCATCGACCGACGTGTAACATCGTTGCAAAAAGATGGCTAGCGGGTGTCTGTTTCTCCTACTTTATTTGGATCGGATTCGACTAAGGCAGTCCTTGAGAAGGTTGAAAAGCAACTTATGTATCACCGTTGTGGTTTATGCGTAGGTGACAATTGTTCTTGCTAGATACCCGTAGCAGCCACGTAAAACATGCAACAACAATTAGAGGACGTCTAACTTGTTTTTGCAGGGTATGTTGTGATGTGATATGGACAATTACATGATGAGATATATGTGATGTATTAGATGATCATATGTTTTATAGAATAACACGACTTGCATGTCGATGAGTATGACAACCGGCAAGAGCCATAGGGTTGTCTTTAATTATTGTATGACCTGCATGTCAATCATTAAGCGCTATGTAATGATTTACTTTATCGCTAAACGGTAGCAATAGTAGCAGAAGCATGGTGGGCGCGACAACCCCGATGGCGACACGTTGATGGAGATCAAGATGATGGAGATCATGGTGTAATGCCGGTGACGATGGAGATCATGCCGGTGCTTTCAAGATGGAGATCAAAAGCACAAGTTCATGGCCATATCATGTCACTTATTATTTGCATGTGATGTTAATACTTTTATGAACCCTATTTTTCTTAGGACAACGGTAGCATTATAAGGTGATCCCTCACTTAAATTTCAAGATGAATTGTGTTCTCCCTGAGTGTGCACCGTTGCGAAAGTTTGTCATGTTGAGACACCATGTGATGATCGGGTGTGATAGACTCTACATTCACATAAAATGGGTGCAAGCCAGTGTTGCACATGTAGAACACTTGGGTTAAACTTGACGAGTGTAGCATGTACAGACATGGCCTCGAAACACAAGAGACCGAAAGGTTGAACATGAGTCATATAGTAGATATGATCAACATGATGATGTTCACCATTGAAACCACCTCAACTCACGTGATGATCGGACTTGAGTTGGTGAATTTGGATCATGTGTCACTCAAATGACCCGAGGGATGTCAATTTGAGTGGGAGCTTTAGTAATTTGATTAACTAAACTCATTATCTTGAACAATAGTCTAAGTGACCTTTGCTTATTTATGTTGTAGATCAATGACTCGCGCAGTAGCACCCTTGAATTTTAATGCGTTCCTAGAGAAATCTAAGTTGAAAGATGATGGAAGTAACTTTGTGGACTGGGCTTGTAATCTGAGGATTATCCTCATGGCTTCGCAGAAATCATATGTCCTTGATGCACCGCTTGGTGACCAACCTGAAGACATGTCATCCGAAGACGTTAAGAACGCTTGGGAGGCACGTTCTGGAGATTACTCAATAGTTCAGTGTTTAATATTTTATGGCTTAGAACCGGGACTTCAAAGACGCTTTGAATGTCATGGAGCATATGAGATGTTCCAGGAGTTGAAGTTTATCTTTCAAAAGAATGCCCGGATCGATAGGTATGAGACCTCCGATAAGTTCAATGCTTGCAAAATGGAGGAGAACAGGTCTATCAGTGAACATATACTCAGAATGTCTAGGTATTCGACTCATCTGGCGGAGTTGGGAATGCCCCTTCCGTTAGATGCGATCACTGACAGAGTTCTTCAATCACTGCCACCTAGCTACAAGAGCTTTGTGATGAACTATAACATGCACGGGATGAACAAGTCTATCGCCGAGCTGTTTACGATGCTGAAAGTTGCTGAATCTGAAATCCAGAAAGAACATCAAGTGTTGATGGTCAATAAAACCACTAGTTTCAAGAAGAATGGCAAGGGCAAGAAGGGTAATTCCAAGAAGAATGGCAAAGCAGTTGCTCCTCCTATAAAGAAACCCAAGGCTGAACCCAAGCCAGAAACTGAGTGCTTTCATTGCAAGGGAACTGGTCACTGGAAGCGGAACTGCCCCAAGTACCTAGCTGACAAGAAGGCGGCCAACAACAAACAAGGTATATATGATATACATGTTATTGATGTGTACCTTACTAGCTCTCGTTGTAGTGCCTGGGTATTTGATACCGGTTCGGTTGCTCACATTTGCAACTCAAAACAGGAGCTATGGAATAGACGAAGGCTGACAAGGACGAAGTGACGATGCAAGTGGGAAATGGTTCCAAGGTTAATGTGATAGCGTCGGCACGCTCGCTCTTCGATTACCATCGAGAGTAGTGATGAACCTGACTAATTGTTATTTGGTGCTTGCGTTAAGCATGAACATTATATCTGGATCTTGTTTATTGCGAGACAGTTACTCATTTAAATCAGAGAATAATGTTTGTTCTATTTAGATGAGTGATATATTTTATGGTTATGCACCCAATGTGAGGGGTTTATTCATATTGAATCTTGATAGTGATGATACACATATTCATAACATTGATGCCAAAAGATGTAGAGTTGATAATGATAGTACAACTTTCTTGTGGCACCGCCGTTTTGGTCATATTGGTGTAAAACGCATGAGGAAGCTCCATGGTGATGGACTTTTGGAGTCACTTGATTTTGAATCAATTGACACATGTGAACCATGCCTCATGGGCAAGATGACTAAAACGCCGTTCTCTGGAACAATGGAACGGGCAAGTGACTTGTTGGAAATCATACATACCGATGTGTGTGGTCCAATGAATGTTGCAGCACGCGGTGGATATTGTTATTTTCTCACCTTCACTGATGACTTAAGTAGATATGGGTATATTTACTTAATGAAACACAAGTCTGAAACGTTTGAAAAGTTCAAGCAATTTCAGAGTGAAGTTGAGAATCACCGTAACAAGAAGATCAAATTCCTACGATCTGATCGAAGAGGTGAATATCTGAGTTATGAGTTTGGCAATCACTTAAGACAGTGTGGAATTGTTTCACAGTTGACACTTCTTGGAACACCACAGCGTAATGGTGTGTCCGAACGTTGTAATCAAACCTTATTAGATATGGTGCGTTCTATGATGTCTCTTGCCGATTTGCCACTATCGTTTTGGGGTTATGCATTAGAGATAGCTGCATTCACTTTAAATAGAGCACCATCGAAATCCGTTGAGACGACGTCATATGAACTGTGGTTTGGCAAGAGGCCAAAGTTGTCGTTTCTTAAAGTTTGGGGATGTGATGCTTATGTCAAAAAGCTCCAGCCTAAAAAGCTGGAACCCAAAGCGGAGAAATGCACCTTCATAGGATACCCGAAAGAGACAGTTGGGTATACCTTCTATCTCAGATCTGAAGGCAAAGTGTTTGACACTAAGAACGGAACATTTCTTGAGAAAGAGTTTCTCTCAAAAGAATTGAGTGGGAGGAAAATAGAGCTTGATGAGGTTATTGAACCTTTACTTCAGCCAGAGAGTAGCGCAGCGCAGAAAGATGTTTCTTTAGAGCCTACGACAGTTGAAGAGGAAGTTAATGATGATGATCATGAAGCTTCGGATCAAGTTACTATTGAACCTCGTAGGTCGACAAGGGCGCGTACTGCTCCTGAGTGGTACGACAACCTTGTCTTGGAGGTCATGTTGTTGGACAACAATGAACCTACGAGCTATGGAGGAGCGATGATGCGCCCGGATTTCGAGAAATGGTTAGAGGACATGAAATCCGAGATGGGATCCATGTATGAAATCAAAGTATGGACTTTGGAAGTATTACCTGAAGGGACAAAGTCCATTCAGAACAAATGGATCTTTAAAAAGAAGACGGACGCGAACGGTAATTTCACCGTCTATAAAGCTCAACTTGTGCCAAAGGGTTTTTCACAAGTTCAAGGAGTTGACTATGATGAGACCTTCTCACCCGTAGCGATGCTTAAGTCCGTTAGAATCATGTTAGAAATAGCTGCATATTTTGACTATGAAATTTGGCAGATGGATATCAAAACGGCGTTCCTCAACAGTTTCCTTGAGGAAGAGTTGTATATGATGCAACCGAAAGGTTTTGTCGATCCAGAGAATGCTGACAAAGTTTGCAAACTCCAGCGATCCATTTATGGACTGGTGCAAGCATCTCAGAGTTGGAATAAGCGCTTTGATGAGGTGATCAAAGCGTTTGGGTTTATACAAGTTTATGGAGAAGCTTGTATTTACAAGAAAGTGAGTGGGAGCTCTATAGCATTTCTAATATTATATGTGGATGACATATAGCTGACTGGAAACAATATAGAAATGTTGGAAAGCATGAAGGAATATTTGAACAAGAGTTTTTCAATGAAGGACCTAGGAGAAGCTGATTTCATATTAGGCATTAAGATCTATAGAGATAGGTCGAGACGCTTAATAGCACTTTCACAGAGCACATACCTTGATAAAGTTTTGAAGAAGTTCAAAATGGATCAGTCCAAGAAGGGGTTCTTGCATGTGTTACAAGGTGTGAAGTTGAGTAAGACTCAATGCCCAGTGACTACAGAAGATAGAGAGAAGATGAGTGTCATCCCCCATGCTTCAGCCATAGGCTCTATCATGTATGTGATGCTCTGCACAAGACCCGATGTTAGCCTTGCCATAAGTATGGCCAGAAGGTTTCAAAGTGATCCTAGAATGGAGCACTGGACGGCGGTCAAGAATATCCTTAAGTACCTGAAAAGGACTAAGGAAATGTTTCTCGTTTATGGAGGTGATCAAGAGCTCGTCGTAAAGGGTTACGTCGATGCAAGCTTTGACACTGATCCAGATGACTCTAAGTCGCAAACTGGATACGTATTTATTCTCAATAGGGGAGCGGTAAGCTGGTGTAGTTCCAAGCAAAGCCTGGTAGCCGATTCTACATGCGAAGCGAAGTACATCGTAGCCTCGGAGGCGGCGAAGGAAGGTGTCTGGATGAAGCAGTTCATGATAGATCATGGAGTAGTTCCTAGTGCACTGAATCCAATGACTCTGTTCTGTGACAACAATGGTGCCATTGCTCTGGCCAAGGAACCAAGGTTTCACAAGAGGACCAGACACATAAAGCGACGCTTCAATTCCATCCACGATTACATCGAGGAGAAGGACATAAATATTTGAAAGTGCACACGGATCTGAATGTTGTAGACCCGTTGACTAAACCTCTTCCAAGGGCTAAACATGGGTGTTCGATTGATTACAATGTAAATCACATAGTGATGTGAACTAGATTATTGACTCTAGTGCAAGTGGGAGACTATTGGAAATATGCCCTCGAGGCAATAAATAAAGTGTTTATTATTATATTTCCTTGTTCATGATAATTGTTTATTATCCACGCTATAATTGTATTGATTGGAAACACATTGCATGTGTGGATATATAGACAACACTTTGTCCCTAGTGTGCCTCTAGTAGACTAGTTCGTTGATCAAAGATGGTCAAGGTTTCCTAGACATTGGCATGAGATGTCATTTGATAACAGGAACACATCATTAGGAGAATGATGGGATGGACAAGAACCAAACTATAAACATAGCATGTGATCGTGTCAGTTTATTGCTATAGTTTTCTGCATGTCAAGTATATGTTCCTATGACAATGAGATCATGCAACTCACGGACACCGGAGGAGTGCCTTGTGTGTATCAAACATCACAACGTAACTGGGTGACTATAAAGGTGCTCTATAGGTATCTTTGAGGGTGTCTGTTGGGTTGGCATGGGTCAACACTGGGATTTGTTACTCCGTGTGACGGAGAGGTATCTCAGGGTCCACTTGGTAATACAACATCACAACAAGCCTTACAAGCAATGTGACTAAGTGTTGGTCACGGGATCTTTTATTACGGAAAGGAGTAAAGAGACTTGCCGGTAATGAGGTTGAACTAGGTATGAAGATACCAACGATCGAATCTCGGGCAAGTAACATACCGAAGAACAAAGGGAGCATCATACGGGATTAACTGAATCCTTGACATAGAGGTCTGACCGATAAAGATCTTCGTAGAATATGTAGGAATTAATATGGGCATCCACGTCCCGCTATTGGTTATTGACCGTAGAGGTGTCTCGGTCATGTCTGCATAGTTCTCGAACCCGCAGGGTCTGCACACTTAAGGTTTGGTGACGTTTCGGTAGTATAGAGTGATGCATGGTGGTGATCGAAGGTTTTTAGGAGTCCCGAATGAGATTCCGGATGTCATGAGGAGCTCCGAAATGGTACAGAGGTAAAGATTGATATATAGGAAGTCCTGTTTTGGTCACCGGAAAAGTTCCGGGCTCATCGATAGTGTACCGGGAGTGCTGGGAGGGTACCGGGGGACAATCGGGAGGAGTATTTCTCCCAAGAGGCTACATGGGCTGTGGGAGGATGAATACCAGCCCTTAGTGGGCTGGTCGAAGTCCCACAGAAGGCCCATGTGGCTGGGAAGAAAGTCCAAAGTGGAAAAAGGTGGAAAAAGGCAAAAAGGTGGAAATAAGGGAGGAGTCCTAATCCTACTTGGAGTGGAGGAGGAGGAGTCCTCCTCTCCACTTCGGCCGAAGCCACCAAGAGCTGGCCCTTGCGCCAAGCCTCCTCCTCTCCTCCACCTATATATACTAGAGGTTTTAGGGGTTTTGTACATAGATTTTCAGCCACGTGCAACCCTCTTCTCTAGTCCGTAGTTTCTCCTCTAGATCGGTTTTAGCAGTGCTTAGGCGAATCCCTGCTGGAGTTACTCCACCACCATTGCGACAACGCTTTCGCGCTGCCGGAGAACTCGTCTACCTCTCTATTCCCTCTTGCTGGATCAAGAAGGTGGAGATCGTCATCAAGCCGTACGTGTGCTGAACGCGGAGGTGCCGTCCGTTCGGTGGTAGATCGGGATGGATCGTGATTGGATCGCGGGACGCTCGGCGATTTGGATCGCCGTTCGACTACATCAACCATGTTTCTTAACACTTCCCGCTTAGTGATCTACAAGGGTACATAGATCCACTCTCCCTCTCGTAGATGCTCATCACCATGGATAGATCTTGCGTGTGCGTAGGAAATTTTTTGTTTCCCATGCAACGTTCCCCAACATCGTCCACTATGGGGGCGAGCTGAGCTCCGATGGACGCTGTCTTGTTGGGGTCCGTTAGGTGTACCTTAAATTTAATGATCTCGTTTGCAGGTTTAAATGACGTGGGTTTGGGCCTTTTACTAAGGATCACATCGTCCTTGTCTACTGTTGACCGAAGTGCGGTGAGTTCTTCTACAGCGAAGGTCTCGGCTAGTGCCTCGAGGGAGAGCATTGTTGTTTTGTTTTCGGCTCGAAGGGCCATATTTTGATCATTGGCAATTGTGATTACCCCATTTGGTCCCCTTGCATCTTGAGTTTCATATACCCGTAATGTGGTATAGCCTGGAATTTTGTGAAGGCATCACGTCCGAGCAGGGCGTGGTAGCCACTAGGGAAGGGCATGATATGGAAGAGGAGTTCTTCGGATCGGTAGTTTTCGTATGTGCCGAACACTACATCCAGGGCGATACGTCCTGAAAAACGCGCCTCTTTCCCTGGAATGCCGTGTTGCTATGCTCGATGCGAGATCGGTCGAACTGCATTTTTTCCAGGGTATCTTCATAGATAAGGTTTAAACCACTGCCGCCATCCACTAGCACTTTCTGTAACCTAAAGATATCGATGATGGGGTTTAGGACAAGTGCGCCGGTGTATGACCAGGAAGAATGGCTAGTCTGTCAGTGTCTCCGAAGGTAATGGGTATGTCTGCCCATGCACTTGTTTCTGCCACGTGATAGACCTGTTCGAGTTCTCTAAGAACTCTTTTCCTCCAGTTCCTTGAGGGGAACGTTTCGTAGATCGTCAGTACTTCGACATTGTATTCTGATGGCGATGTGGAGAGCCTATTCGGCGGTAGTGCCTCAAGAATGGCTTCACCGCTTTTTGCGACCTGCCTAACGACCCAACAAGCTCTAAGGCTGCGAGTCGGGTTTGTGTTCAACAATAAGGAATGTATAGGGCATGGTTTATCCAATAGCCCGTCAAGGACAGTACTGACCCATGTAAGGGGCCTATTTCTCTTTTTGGCGGGTTCGAGTTTGGCTGGCCAGTTCGCAGGTATCCTCTTTTTTCCGATATCCTATAGGGTACTCGGTAAAGGTTGGTTCCGAAAAGAGTCGTTCGGCTTGCGAGGCGCTTTTCATGGCACAATATTTTTGTACCAAGTCTGA
This sequence comes from Hordeum marinum, assembly GCA_022496015.1. Classification (NCBI taxonomy): domain Eukaryota; kingdom Viridiplantae; phylum Streptophyta; class Magnoliopsida; order Poales; family Poaceae; genus Hordeum; species Hordeum marinum. Next base: position 256,038,300 of record CM039673.1, read on the forward strand.
CAGCTCGGTGAAGTCATGAATGTGCCATGGAGCCAGGGTATTGAGAATCCCTTCGTCACGGCAATTGCGATTGAAGGTTGCCATTATCTCCTGATCATTAAGACCTCGTACTTTGTTTCTAGCGAGGAGGATTCTAGCCCAAAAATGATGAACCGACTCTCCTGGTAACTGTTTAACATCCCGTAAGTCCGAAGACTTGGACACCGTTGCGTTGCTTGAGTGATCGGCTTGGGTGGTGGGTGGGAAAAGTTTTGACTCCATGCCACAATGTGAGTCCGGAATTACGGGCTCCGAATTGTGCGCTAGATCAGGGACCGATACCTACTAGTCTGTCTTTGGTGCGAACTCTAGGGTCTGGGTTGCCAGCGGGGTCTCAGTGATTAGAGATTGGGGTATAAACCGTTTTTAATTCCAGTCACTGGGAGGACGTGCCCCCAGCTGGACACTCGGCGGTGGCGACTAAGTGGGTGACCGTGGGAGTGAGGATCTCCCTATCGTCGGGTTTAAGCCCGAGACGGTCATAGACCGGGGTCTGGTCGTCAGTCATACGCATGGTCTGAATCCGATCAAATAGCTCGTTTAGAAACGGGGCGACGGTAGGATGCGTGTCACTGAAGCGAGTGGGGTCGATGTAAGGCATCACAGTTCTAGAGTCACACAAAAGCGGATCCAGGTCCTGTTCGGCCATAATGGATTCGGTCACAACGACCGGATTGGGCGCTCTAGACAGCCCGAAGGTGACAACCTCCACAGAGGTGGGGCCCGTTATCTCCAGCGTCAAGGCATCGGGATCTACGGGCTCCTCCATAATAGTTGAGGGTCCTATCAAGACAAGTTCTCCCCGTGAATTGGCGACGAACTCTAGGGTTCCGAATTGGATCCCTTGATCGGGGGAGAAGCTTCCGATCTGGCCAGGGTGGTCGGTCGGGTCGGCGTGTGACAAGATGTCGTCACTTGTGAAGATCTGATCAGGGAAAAGAATACCCTGGTTGCAGATCCCGTTGCTTGTGACAAGGTGAGCCATCGATTCCTTTGGCGATCACAGCGGAACTCTCAGTGAAAGCACCAATGTCAGTGTCAAAACCGGCGGATCTCAGGTAAGGGGTCCCGAGCTGTGAGACTAGAATCGATGGTAATAGGGGACGAAGCAGGCGATGTTTACCTAGGTTCGGTCCCTTGTATGGAGATAAAACCCTACATCCTACTTGATTATATTGATGATATGAAGGTTAGAGAGTTGATCTACCTTGAGATCGAATAGCTAAACCCTAGATGAGTTGTCCTCTCCTACAACCTAAAACCCTCTGTCTTATATAGGAGCCATGGGTTACTAGGGTTTACACATGGTCGGTTGCACATTAGGGAAAAAAACATGCCTATCTATTGCCGAAAACCTGGAGGGTATGCCAGGACTCCTTGAAGCTTCCACCCTGGTGACGGGGCCTTTGATCATCCAATGCTCATCCAACTGCCCACATAGTCCGGCACATTAGAAACAGGTCGGCTATCCGAGGACCCCTTAAACCAGGACTCCCTCATACCGCACCTGGTGTTTGCCTTGCCATGAGTCTGTCAAGGGGTACAAGAGTGATCCAGGAGTGAATCACAAGACAACAGTCAAAGTTATCCTTAGTAACTCCAGGACTAAGGAAATGTTTCTCAATTATGAAGGTGATAAAGAGTTCATCGTAAAGGGTTACGTCGATGCAAGCTTTGACACCAATCTGGATGACTCTAAGTAGAAATCCGGATATGTATAGTGGAGAAGACATTTGGAATAGCTCCAAGTGGGGCTTAGTAGCAGCATCTACAATATGACTTAGAGATTTGCAAAGTACACGCGGATCTGAATGTTGCAGACCCGCTAACTAAAACCTCTCTCACAGGCAAAACATGATCAAACCCTAGAACTCATTGGGTGTTAATAACATGGTGATGTGAACTAAATTATTGACTCTAGTGCAAGTGGGAGACTATTGTAAATATGACCTAGAGGCAATAATAAATTGCTTATTATCATATTTCCTTGTTCATGATAATCGTCTATTATCCATGCTATAATTGTATTGATTGGAAAGTCAGATACATGTGTGGATACATAACAAACACCGTGTCCCTAGCGAGCCTCTACTAGACTAGCTCGTTGATCAAAGATGGTTAAGGTTTCCTAACCATAGACATGAGTTGTCATTTGATAATGAGTTTACGTCATTAGGAGAATGATGTGATGGACAAGACTCAATCATAAGCATACCAATTGTTTGTATTAGTTTATTGCTACTTCTTTCTTCATGTCATGTATCTGTTCTAGTGACCATGAGATCATGCAACTCCCTAACATCGGAGGAATGCCTTGTGTGTACCAAGCGTCACAACATAACTGGGTGATCATAAAGATGCTCTATAGGTATATCCGAGGGTGTGTGTTGGGTTTGCATGGATCGAGACTAGGATTTCTCACTCCGTATGAGACAGAGGTATCTCTGGGCCCACTCGGTAGTACATCATTACAAGAAGCTTGCAATCAATGTGACTAAGGAGTTAGTCAAAAGATCTTGTATTACAGAACAAGTAAAGAGACTTGCCGATAATGAGATTAAACTAGGTATGGAGATACCAGCGATCGATTCTCGGGCAAGTAACATACCGTCAGACAAAGGGAACTACATATGGGATTGATTGAATCGTTGGCATCATGGTTCATCGAATGAAGATCTTCCTGGAATATGTAGGAACCAATATGGTCATCCAGGTCCCGCTATTGGTTATTGACCCGAGAGGTGTATCGGTCATGTCTACATGATTCTCGAACCCATAGGGTTCGTACACTTAACATTCGGTGACACTAGAGTAGTATTGGGATATGTACATTGGTGACCGAATGTTGTTTGGAGTCCCGGATGAGATCCCGGACGTCACAAGAAGCTCCAGATATATATATGGGAAGTCATATTCACGGTTTCGGGAAATGTTCAGGATTTTTTGGTATTGTACCGGTAAGGTTCTAGAAGGTTCCAGAGTGGGGCCCACATGCATGGGGACCCACATGGATGTGGGTAGTGGGGAAAGTCCCCACATCCCTGGTATAGGCGCATCAAGACCCCCCTTAAAAGGAATAAGATCATATCCCGAAAGGAAAATATCGAGGTCTCTAAAAAGGGGGATAGTGATCGGTGGGGAAGGAAAGGAGGGATTTCCTTCCTCCCCCATTGACCAACGACCCTAGGGACATGGAGGGCAAGCCACTAGACTCTCCGACGCTATATAAAGGTGGGGAGGCGCAAGGGGGATGGGGTTCCTCCCATGACCGCGACCCTCCTCCTGTCTGCCCCGTTTATTCCTCGTATGTCGTTTCTGAGGCGCTTGGCGAAGCCCTGCCGGCACCGTGACACCACCCTCACCACTGCGCTGTCGTGTTGGTTGAGATCCCATGTACATCTCCTCCCTCTCTTGATGGATCAAGAAGGAGGAGACGTCATCGAGCCGCACGTGTGCTGAACGCGGAGGTGCCGTCCGTTCGCACTAGATTGGATTGGATCGCGATTGGATTGTGAAGAGTATGACTACATCAACCGTGTTATATACGCTTCCGCTTAGAGATCTACAAGGGTATGTGGATCCACTGTCCTTCTCGTAGTTGTTGATCTGCATAGATAGATCTTGGGTGTTCTTAGGAATTTTTTAGTTTCCCATGCAACATTCCCAACATCCAGAAGATCATAGAGAGATGGTAAGAGATCTTGAGAAGCTACGCTTCGAGAAGCTAAATTTAGAGCAAGAACATGAGTTTCTTAAAGCAATTAATGACGATCTTCGAAAGAAGACTTCTTCTTATCTAGCCAAATGATTACTCTTGTCTACTTTTGTTCCACAAGTTAAACCGAAGCAAACTAGTAACAAAGGCATGAAAGGTTCTTCATCTAGTAGCAACAATAAAAATGATAAATCAATTGATATTCCTTCTGGTAGTTCTATTGATTCCACTAATGATTCTCTTAGTTACACTTGAGCAAGAAAACGATTTATTGAAAGGGATCGTAGAAAAAGGTGTCTACAAAAGTCTTCCCGGATGTAAGCAATTTGAGGTTTGTATGAAAGCACGAAGGATACCGGAAGAACCAAGGCATTGGCTACTTCAACACCAATGGAGTTGAATGGGAAGAAGGTCAATACCCCGAGCCAAAGTTTGGTCCCTAAAAGGAGAAGTATGAACCCACTCTCCCAAGGGAACAAAAGCCCAGGATGACCTTCAACCGCAAGACCACAAGCTCAAGGACAAGGACAAGCTTCAAGAGGAGATTGGCACATTTGAAAATGAATCCCAAGCCATGGTCAAGTGGGTTTCCAAGGCTACTACAAGCTCTACTTCAACAAGTGCTACTTCAACTCCAAGGATCCCCATCAAAGTTGATGTGGGTCCCAAGGAAGATGAACTAGATATGTTCTTGAGGGGAGACTCCGCCAACAAAATTCACTCACATTCATATTTGGCAAGGACTATTTGCAATCAACTCCAACCTTATGAAATAATTCCAGGAGTCATGTATTCCCTCATAGCTAAGCAAGGGACAAGGGAATTAATGAATTGATGGACATCATCATGTATGCATTTCACTCCATGTCCATAGATATACTTGTATTTGTTCCTCGTGTGGGACTAACCCATGTAGGTGAAAAGAGTATGAAACAACAAGGATTGCTCCCAACTCAAGATGATCTTCATCAACATTGAGCATCCACTACTACAACATCTACATGAAGTCTTCTATGACAAAAACCAAGGTTAGTTTGTCCCTCTTAGGGGTGTGTCACATCAAGGGGAGCTTTACTCTATGACTTGAATCAAAGCATGTAACAGCCCGAGACCGACGCTCCAGGAGATTCCCCTTTAATTCTATTGTTGTCGTGTGATTCGTTTGGTTGTCGCATTCATCATCGCATCATTCGCGTCATCTTCATAGCATCGACACTCCGTTGTCATCGTTTTCAAAACTTGCATCCGTTCGTAGTTGCCGGTTCTTTTCGTTCTCGTCGTTAGCCGTTTCGAGACAAAGCCCTCCATTATTTTCATGATAGGCTCATGACTTGCATGCTTAAAATGTGTGTTTTATTTTATTTTTGCATCATGCATCATCTTCATAGTATTGATTGTGCTTGTGTTCTTTTATTTGGTCATGTGGTTGCTACCTATTCTTCTTCTTCCAAGTCTGTTCCTTCCTAAACCTCATGGCATGTTACATCTATCTTTGCACCATTGTTTTTTTCTATGCTCAACTCCAACTTGACATCATCCAAGTTCCAAGTTCCTGATAGTGCAACTTCCTATATTTTTTCCCTATTCATTTTATTTAATTGAGACACACCTTAGTGGCTCAATTAAATGATTTTGTGGTGCCCATAAATCACAGTATGTGTGTAGGGTCACGTTCTAAAATATCTACCCATTGGGGTTTGGTTTGGTTCGGCTATACATTCACGTAAGTTCGAATTTAATTCAAACTTGCTCAAATTCATAGTGTGTAAAATTTCCCCAACCAATTATATTCAATTTTGCATATTTTTCTAAGTCAAGGAAAATATGCCTCCAAGTGAGATCCTTCCTCCAATCCTCTCATTATTTATCTCCAAGTTTCTGTTTTGTTAAATAGAAAAGAGACAGAAATAAGAGAGATAAAAGGCCCACCTCTCTTACCTGTTTGATTCAGCCCATCAAGCCCACCACTCCTTCTTCCTATGTCACTTCTGTACGAAACAGGGGATCACCATTGATCTTCTGGAGCTCGATCAGACGGCCATCCCTTCCTCCTCGAGTCATAGAAGAGCCACTGTTGCGCCTAGGGTTCCCTCCTCGCTCCATTTTGCCTTTCTCCTCCCTCTCCCGCCGTCAAGGTAAGCCTCTCCCGTCCCCACCATCCCCGTCGCCACGGGCGAGAGCACCGACGCAGTCAGCGTCTCGCCCTGGCCTCCCCGTCGCCTCCCCGGCCTTCTCTTTGTTCCTATCGAGCCCTGGTGAGCTCCCCTTCCTCCCAGCTCTCTCCCTCCTTTGAATTCGTCCGTGGTAGCGCCCTTCCCATCATGTCCGAGACATGGCCGTCGTGCTTCTGCTCACCACGCCTTTGCCTGCCTCCACACACGAGCTCCTGCACACTAGCACGATGCACGCACCACAAGCGCATCCTACGCCTGCGCGCGCGCGTGCACGCGCAAGGGCCTCGCCCAGCCTTGCATCTGTTGGCTGAATCCTGTTCGCCATGGCTTCCATGGGAGCAAAAACTCAAAGCTTGTGCCTGGGCTCCCTGCTCGCCTCTAGCCACACAGCACCACTTCAAACAGCCACGCACTGCCCCTCAATCGCGGCTGAACTCCTGTTGATCGACCGAGCATGCATGCCCAGCCACGGCGACAGACGAAGCCGTCTCTGTCCGTTGTTTCATTTTGCTTCAGATTCGTTCGTTGATGGTTCATGTTCGTAAAAGTCTCTTTCGTAATACAAGTTGATGTGTAGCTCAGCGGTGGCACCCTTGTTCCCAACCAAGCGACCAGGGATCAAGTCTCCCTCCTGTCCATTTTTTTCTGCAATTTCCTTCCTCTGTAGAGTATCAGCTCCCGCGCCTGTTTCATTAGCAGCCGAGGCCCTTTCAAAACGTTAGCATTGATCCATTCTGCTGGCTAGGGCCTCATCCATGAATCCATGGGATCCCGTGTTCGATACCTAGCTGACCATGTTTTTACAATGTTTTTCTTTTGTTTTTACACACACACAAACTCTCAGCCGATTTGGGCCATATCTTGCTGGGCTTGCCCAATGCACTGCATTCGGTTCGTATATATTTTTTCCTCCATTGCAGTTTACTATTTATTCAATGCATTGCATAATTACAAATGTCATGATTTTAATTGCTCATATCTAATTAGTCGTGCGTCGGATGAAAATGATTTATAAATGTAAAATTCTTAGAAATGTATGCAGGTTCGTAATATCCCACTTTCATCCATGATAAAAATATTGAACTTGTGGTTTTCATTTAATTTGCGTAAATGTCATGTTTAAATGATTTATTTCATAACTACAAAATCGTAGCTTTGCTAAAAATGTTTCACATATGTAACTTGAAAACTTGGAAACTTTGTTTAACACTCGATCATAGCAAACTTGAAGTAAACTCAAATAAAATACACCAACTGTGTGCATAACCGTGACTGTCTCTTCTCGTGAGTCCTTATCCAACAGAGAGCACGGTGGGGTTATGTTTGACGTAAGTAGGTGTTCAGGATCAGTTAATGATCGTTACTAGTTCACGTCCATTATGCGTAGACCACCATACTTTACTTTCGGTATTCGTCAGTTAGCCATTCAAATAAATGCTTAGTTGCTCGCTATACCGTCACCACTTAACCGTACCTCGCCCATTAAGATTTGTTAGTCTTGATACCCTTGGAAATGAGACTGGTGAGTACCTGTGGCTCATAGATTACTACAACAACAGTTGCAGGTATAGGTAATGCGATGATTTGACGAGAGAGCGATGCTTATTTTGATTTGGAGTTCTTCTTTTTCTTCATCAATCTAGGATGGGTTCCAGGTGGCAGCCTGGGATAACAAGGATGGATGTCATTTTATCGTTTGATTCCGTCCGTAGTCAGACCCTGTTCATATGTATGATGGTTGAATATGTTATTGTATTGATGTGACCTTGATGTAGCTTGTGACGAGTGTAAGCCAATTCCATATACTCATCTCTTCTGTACATGTACTTGTCATGATATCCATTCTTGCAAAACGACGAGATGCGCTTCTATCCCTGTCGAGGCCCTCGAGCCAAAATAAGGACAGGATCGCATCTTGGGCGTGACAAAACATCTCTTAAGATGTGAACACATTAAAAACTTTATGTAAAAGCAGTAACCCCACTTGCGCTTAAATGATGAGTATGACCTTTGATCATGTATTCTGACTTGGCTCCTAAGTCAATAGTCATATATAGATGACTACGTCATCGCCAAAGTTCTTGGTAGATACTAGAGTGGTTTTGCATGTTTGCCATATTTCATTTGACATATTTTTGCGTGAGCATGTTGGTATGCATATATCTGCTCATTTGAGGATATCCATTTTTTGTTATTTGGCTCTCAATTTATTTGGCCAATTGGATATACAAGAATGCTTAAGTACCTCCCTCTAGCTATCTATACTTTCTCGTCTCTAATTCTATTCATGCTTCATCACAAAATTTGAGATAGCACTTCTCGGACCCTCTGTGTGAGGAGCACTCAGAGTACCGTTTTGACAAGAGCTAACTGTTGGTGAACGTTGCATGGGAAACAAAAAAATTCCCACGCTTCACCAAGATCAATCTAGGAGATGAACATCTACGAGAGGGAGAGTGAATCTACATACCCTTATAAATCGCTAAGCGGAAACATTAAGAAACGCGGGTGATGTAGTCGAACGTCTTCACGATTCAATCACGATCTGTCCTGCGATCTCATCACGAGCCATCCCGCGATCCCATCGTGGTCCTTTCGATCTAGTGCCGAACGGACGACACCTCCGCGTTCAGCACACGTACATCTCGACGACGATCTCCGCCTTCTTGATCCAGCAAGAAGGAGCGGAGAGGTAGACGAGTTCTCTGGCAGCGCGACAGCGTTGCGGCGATGATGGGGGAGCAATTCCAGCAGGGCTTTGCCTAAGCATCGCTGAAAACCGATCTAGAGAAGAAAACGATCTAGAGGAAGAAGAGGACAACACGTGGCAATTAGGGTTAGGTCTGCCCTAAAAACCCTTTAGTATAAATAGGAGGGAGAGGAGAGGAGGCAGCCTAGCCCTTCCTACAAGGGAGGTGGACTCCTAGTAGGACTCTCTCCTACTTGGCCCCTACTCCTTCCTCCTGCGCATATGCCTTCTTGGGCTGGCCTCCCAGCTGACCAGGGGCTGGTGCACCACCACTAAGGCCCATGTGGCCCCTTATGGCCCCACTTGGTGGTCCTTCGGAACCCATTCGTCACTCCTGGCACACTATCAGAAATGCCCAAAACCTTTCCGGAGTTCAAACACCACTTTCCTATATATCAATCTTTACCTCCGGACCATTCCGGAGCTCCTCGTGACGTCCGGGATCTCATCCGGGACTCCGAACAACCTTCGTCACCAACATCCATAACTCAATACTACCGAAACGTCACCGAACCTTAAGTGTGCAGACCCTGCGGGTTCGAGAACTATGTAGACATGACCGAGACACCTCTATGGTCAATAATACCGGGACCTGGATGCCCATATTGGCTCCTACATATTCGACAAAGATCTTTATCGGTTGAACCTCTATGTCAAGGATTCAGAGAATCCCGTATGATGTTCCCTTTGTTCTTCGGTATGCTAATCGCTCGAGATTCGATCGTCGGTATCTCTATACCTAGTTCAATCTCGTTACCGACAAGTCTATTTACTCATTCTGTAATACAAAATCCCGTGGCTAACACTTAGTCACATTGCTTGCAAGACTTGTTGTGATGTTGTATTACCGAGTGGGCCTTGAGATACCTCTCCGTCACACGGAGTAACAAATCTCAGTCTTGATCCATGCCAACCCAACAGACACCATCGGAGATACCTGTAGAGCACCTTTATAGTCACCCAGTTACGTTGCGAAGTTTGATACACACAAGGTACTCCTTCAGTGTGAGTGAGTTGAATGATCTCATGGTCATAAGAACAAATACTTGACATGTAGAAAACTGTAGTAATAAACTGACACGATCATATGCTACGTATATAGTTTGGGTCTTTTCCATCACATCATTCTCCTAATGATGTGATCCCATTATCAAATGACATCTCATGTCCATGGCTAGGAAACCTTAACCATCTTTGATCAACGAGCTAGTCCATCAGAGGCATACTAGGGATTTGGTGTTGTCTATGTATCCACACATGTATCTAAGTTTCCGATCAATACAATTATAGTATGGATAATAAACGATTATCATGAACAAGGAAATATGATAATAACTAATTTATTATTGCCTCTAGGGCATATTTCCAACAGTCTCCCACTTGCACTAGAGTCAATAATCTAGTTCACATCACCATGTGATTCGCATTGTTATGAATCTAACACCCAATGAGTTCTGGGGCTCGATCATGCTTGGCATGTGAGAGAGGTCTTATAGTCAACGGGTCTGCGACATTTCGATCCGTGTTTACTTTGCAAATCTCTATGTCAAACTGTAAACATTGCTACCACACTCCACTTGGTACTATTCCAAATGGCTACTCCACTATACGTATCCAGATTGCTACTACGAGTCATCCGGATTGGTGTTAAAGCTTGCATCGACGTAACTCTTTACGACGAACTCTTTATCACCTCCATAATCAAGAAACATCTCCTTAGTCTTTTAGTTACAAAGGATAATCTTGACCACTGTCCAGTGATCCACTCCTGGATCACTTGTGTACCCCTTGATAGACTCATGGCAAGGCACACACGAGGTGCGGTACACAATATGGCATACTATATAGAGCCTATGAATAAAGCATAGGGGACGACCTTCGTCCTTACTCTTTCTTCTGCCGTGGTCGAGCTTTGAGCTCACTCAACTTCACACCTTAAAAATCAGGCAAGAACTCTTTCTTTGACTGATCCATTTTGAACTCTTTCAAAATCTTGTCAAGGTATGTACTCATTGAAAGTCTTATCAAACGTCTTGATCTATCTCTATAGATCTCGATGCCCAACAATTAAGTAGCTTTATCCAGGTCTTCCTTTCAAAAACTCTTTTCAAACAACCCTTTATGCTTTACAGAAATTCTACATCATTTCCGATCAACAATATGTCATCCACATATGCTTATCAGGAACTCTGTAGTGCTCCCACTCACTTTATTGTAAATACAAGTTTCTCCTAAACTTTGTATAGACTCAAAAACTTTGATCACCTTATCAAAGCGTATATTCCAACTCCGAGATGCTTGCTCCAGCCCATAGAAGGATTGCTGGAGCTCGCACACCTTTTAGCATCCTTAGGACTGACAAAACCTTTAGGTTGTATCACATACAACCTTTCCTCAATTAAACCGTTAAGGAAACGATGTTTGGACATCCATCTGCCAGATTTCATAATTGAAAAATGCAGCAACTGCTAACAGAATTCCAACAGACTTTAGCATCACTACGAGTGAGAAAGTCTCATTGCAGTCAACTCTTTGAACTTGTCGGAAACTTCTTTGTGACAAGTCGAGCTTTATAAATGGTGACATTTACCATTAGCGTATGTCTTCATCTTAAAAGTCCATTTGTACTCGACGACCTGCCGTCCAACGAGCAAGTCTACCAAAGTCTATACTTGGTTTTCATACATGGATCCTTTCTGGGATTTCATGGCCTCTAACCATTTGTTGGAGTCCGGGCACATCATCGCTTCTCCATAGCTCATAGGCTCATTGTTCTCCAACAACATGACCTCTAAGACAGGGTTGCCGTACCACTCAGGAGCAGTATACGTCCTTTTCAACCTACGAGGTTCGATAGTAACTTGATCCGAAGCTTCACGATCGTCATCATTAACTTCCTCTTCAACTAACATAGGCTCCACAGAAACAACTTTTTGTGCTGCGCTACTCTCTGGTTGAAGAAAGGTTCAACAGCCTCATCAAGTTCTATCTTCCTCCCACTCAATTCTTTTGAGAGAAACTCTTTCTCGAGAAAGGACCCGTTTTAGCAACAAACACTTTGTGCTCGCATCTGAGATAGAAGGTATACCCAATTGTTCTTAGGGTATTCCATGAATATGCATTTGTCCGCTTTGGGTTCGAGATCATTAGGTGAAAACCTTTTTTCACATAAGCGTCGCAGCCCCAAACATTAAGAAATGGCAGCTTAGGTTTCTATCAAACCATAATTCATACGGTGTCATGTCAACGAATTTAGATGGTGCCCTATTTAAAGTGAATGTAGTTGTCTCTAATGCATAACCCCAAAACGATAGTGGCATCGATAAGAGACATCATAGTATGCACCATATCCAATAGAGCACGACTATGACTTTCGAACACACCATCACACTATGGTGTTCCAGGTGGCGTGAATTGTGAAACAACTTTCACATTGTCTAAATTTGTATGCCAAACTCGTAACTCAGATATTCACCTCCACGATCATATCGTGGACATTTTTATCTTCTTGTCACGATGATCTTAAACTTCACTTTGAATTTGCTTGAACTTTTCAAACAATTCAGACTGGTGTTTCATTAAGTAAATATTAGGGATGGCAATGGGTCGGGTTTGGAGCGGGTGGATCTGGTCCAAATCCAACCCATGAACCATCTTCCTACCCTCTGCCCATCCACCAACGCATCCATGGGCACAAATTGTGCCCATGCCCAAACCCATTGGATATCCAGATACCAATGTAGCTCCATGGGCATAGAAAAATCAGCATGAAGACTTCACAAATATCAAATGAACTCATCAACGTTCATTAACTAATATTAGGTTCAATAATTGTGATTAGTGGAGTTTTGGGGGATTAGGGAACATCGGTCGGAATTTGACTTTCTATGACGATGAGAGACTTGGGGTTAGACATTTGCTTAGTTTAATGTCACTACCATAGGTGCCCATTTGTCATACGGGTATCCATTGGATATCCATGGAGCAAAAATTACAACCGTTCCCAACCCAACTGTTCATGGGTATCCAACTCCATGGATCCATGGGCGGAAATGCACTCCATACCCTTGCCCAACCGGGTCGGGTATCCACGGGTATCCAGATCCATGGATCTAATTGCCATTCCTAGTAAATATACACTATATCTACTCAAATCATTAGTGAAGGTAAGAAAATAATGATATCCATCACACGCTACAAGACTTATTGGATTGCATACATCAACATGTATCATTTCCAATAAATCACTTGCCCGCTCCATCAAACCGGAAAACGGGGTCCTTAGTCATCTTGCCCAAGAGGCATGATTCGCATGTATCAACCGATTCGAAATCGAATGAGTCCAAACATCCATCAGCATGGAGTTTCTTCATGCGATTTATACCAACATGACATTTAGCGGTAGTGCCACAAGTATATGGTACTATTATTATTAACTTTGTATCTTTTGGCATCAATGTTCTTAACATGTGTATTACTACGGTCAAGATTCAACAAACCACTCTCATTGGGTGCATGACCATTGAAGGTATTATTCATGTAAACATAATAACCATTATTCTCTCACTTAAATGAATAACCGCATTGCAATAAACACGATCTAATCATGTTCATGCTTAACGCAATCACCAAATAAAATTTATTTAGGTTTGTCACTAATCTCGAAGGTAGAGAGAGCGTGCGATGTTGATCACATCAACTTTGGAAACATTTCCAACATACATCATCACCTCACACTTATCTAGTCTCCGTTTATTCCGTAGCTTTTATTTCGAGTTACTAACATTTAGCAACCGAACCGGTATCCTATACCCAGGTGTTACTAGGAGTACTAGCAAGGTACACATCAATAACACATATTCAAAATATACTTCTGTCGATGTTGCTAGCCTTCTTATCTACCAAGTATCTAGGGTTGTTCCGCTTCAGCGACCCCTCTCCTCATAATAGAAGCACTTAGTCTCGGGTTTGGGTTCAACTTTGGGTTGCTTCACTAGAGCAGCAACTGACTTGCCATCAATGAAGTTTCCCTCCTTGCCCTTGCCCTTCTCAAAACTAGTGGTTTTACTAACCATCAAAATTTGATGCTCCTTCTTGATTTCTACCTTCGCAGCGTCAAATACCACGAATAGCTCAGGGATCATTATTTCCATCCCTGGCATTTTATAGTTCATCACGAAGCTCTAGTAGCTTAGTGACAGTGACTTGGAAAACTATATCAATCACTTTCTTATCTGGAAGATCAACTCCCACTCGATTCAAGCGATTGTAGCACCCAGACAATCTGAGCACATGCTCAACGATTGAGCTATTCTCCTTCATCTTGCAGGCAAAGAATCTTGTTGGAGATCTCATATCTCACAACACGGGCACGAGCCTGAGATCTCAGTTTCAGCTCTTAGAACATCTCATATGTTCCATGACGTTCAAAACGTTTTGGAGCCTCAATTCTAAGACATAATGCGTGACGCACTAAACTATCAAGTAGTATCAGAACGTGCCTGTCAGATGTTCACAACATCTACAGATGATGCTAGAGGGGGTGGCGCATCAAGCAGTGCATTTAGGACATAAGCCTTCTGTGCAGCAATAAGGACACTCCTCAGATCACGGACCCAGTCCGCAATATTGCTACCATCATCTTTCAACTCTATTTCTATAGGAACATATAAAAATTCAAGGGAGCTACAACGTGAGCAAGTAATCTACAACATAATTTGCAAAGACACTACTGACTATGTTCATGATAATGAGTTTAATTAATCATATTACTTAAGAACTCCCACTCAAATTGACATCCCTCTGGTCATTCGAGTGATACATGATCCAAATTCACCAACTCAAGTCTGATCATCATGTGAGTTGAGGTGGTTTCAATGGTGAACATCATCATGTTGATCATATCTAGTATATGAGTCACGTTCAACCTTTCGGTCTCTTGTGTTTCAAGGCCATGTCTGTAGATGCTAGGCTCGTCGAGTTTAACCCGAGTGTTCCACATGTGCAACACTGGCTTGCACCCATTGTATGGGAACGTAGAGTCTATCACACCCGATCATCACGTGGTGTCTCGACACGACGAACTTTCGCAACGGTGCACACTCGAGGAGAACACAATTTATCTTGAAATTTAAGTGAGGGATCACCTTATAATGCTACCGTCGTCCTAAGAAAAACAAGGTGCATAAAAGGATTAAGATCACATGCAAATCATAAGTGACATGAAATGGCCAAGAACTTGTGCTTTTGATCTCTATCTTGAAAGCATCGGCATGATCTCCATCGTTACCGGCACAACACCATGACCTCCATCATCATGATCTCCATCATTGTGTCGCCATCGGGGTTGTCGCATCCACCATGCTCATACAACTATAGCTACCGTTTAGCGATAAAGTAAAGCATTACATAGCGCTTAATGATAGACACGCAAGTCATACGATAATTAAAGACAACCCTATGGCTCTTGCCGGTTGCCGTACTCACTGACATGCAAGTCGTGATACTCTATACAACACATGATCATCTCATACATCACATATATCATCATGTATTTGGCCATATCACATCACAACATACCCTGCAAAAACAAGTTAGACGTCTTCTAATTGTTGTTGCAAGTTTTATGTGGCTTCTACGAGTATCTAGCAAGAACAATTCTCACCTACGCAAAACCACAACGGTGATGCATAAATTTGTTTTCAACCTTCTCAAGGACCGCCTTTGTCGAATCCGATCCAACTAAAGTAGGAGAAACAGACACCCGCCAACCATCTTTGTGCGATGAAGTTACATGTTAGTCGATGGACCGGTCTCTCGTAAGCGGACGAGTAAGGTTGGTCCTGGCCGCTTCATCCCACAATACCGCTGAACCAAAACATGACCAAGGGAGGAAGAAATGTAAGCATCAATGCCCACAAACTCTTTGTGTTCTACTCGAGATCTCATCTACACATAGACCTAGCTCATGATGCCAATGTTAGGGAACGTTGCATGGGAAACAATATTTTTCCTATGGTTCACCAAGATCAATATAGGAGATGAGCATCTATGAGAGGAAAGTGGATCTACATACCCTTGTAGATCGCTAAGCAAAAGCGTTAAGAAACACGGTTGATGTAGTCGAACGTCTTCACGATCCAATCACGATCCGTCCCGCGATCTCATCACGAGCCATCTCACGATCCCACCACGGTCCTTCCGATCTAGTGCCGAACAGACGGCACCTCCGCGTTTAGCACACGTACAGCTCGATGACGATCTCCGCCTTCTTGATCCAACAAGAGGGAGAGGAGAGGTAGACGAGTTCTCCAGAAGCGCGACGACATTGCAGCGATGGTAGTGGACCAATTCCAGCATGGCTTCGCCTAAGCACCGCTGAAAACCGATCTAGAGGAGAAAACGATCTAGAGGAAGAAGAGGGCAGCACATGGCAATTAGGGTTAGGGCTGCCCTCAAAAACCTTTAGTATATGTAGGAGGGAGAGGAGAGGAGGCAGCCTAGCCCTTCCTACAAGGAAGACTTCGGCCAAACCAGAGGGGAGGAGTCCACCTCCCCTACTCCTTCCTCCTGTGCATAGGCCTTCGTGGGCTGGATTCCCAGCCCACCAAGGGCTGGTGCACCACCACTAAGGACCATGTGAACCCTTGGGGTGTGATGTCCCCACTTGGTGGTCCTCCGGAACCCATTCGTCACTCCCGGTACACTACCGGAAATGCCCAAAAGTTTTTCGGAGTACAAACACCACTTTCCTATATGTCAATCTTTACCTCCGGACCATTCCAGAGCTCCTCGCGACGTCCTAGATCTCATCCGGGACTCCTAACAACCTTCGGTCACCAACATACATAACTTAATACTACCGAAACGTCACCGAACCTGAAGTGTGCAGACCCTGCGGGTTCGAGAACTATGTAGACATGACTGAGACACCTCTACGGTCAATAACCAATAGCGGGACCTGGATGCACATATTGGCTTCTACATATTCTACAAAGATCTTTATCGGTTGAACCCCTATGTCAAGGATTTAGATAATCCCGTATGATATTCCCTTTGTTCTTCGGTATGTTACTCGCCCGAGATTCGATCGTCGGTATCTCTATACCTCGTTCAATCTCGTTACCGACAAGTCTCTTTACTTGTTCCGTAATACAAGATCCCATGGCTAACACTTAGTCACATTGCTTGCAAGGCTTGTTGTGATGTTGTATTACCGAGTGGGCCCTAAGAAACCTCTCCGTCACACGGAGTAACAAATCCTAGTCTTGATCCATGCCAACCCAACAGACACCCTCGAAGATACTTGTAGAGGACCTTTATAGTCACCCAGTTATGTTGCGATGTTTGATACACACAAGGTACTCCTCCGGTGTCAGTGAGTTGCATGATCTCGTGGTCATAGGAACAGATACTTGACATGCAGAAAATTGTAGCAATAAACTGACACGATCATATGCTACGTTTATAGTTTGGGTATTTTCCATCACATAATTCTCCTAATGATGTGATCCTGTTATCAAATGACATCTCATGTCCATGTCTAGGAAACCTTAACCATCTTGGATCAACGAGCTAGTTCATCAGAGGCATACTAGGGATTTGGTGTTGTCTATGTATCCACACATGTATTTGAGTTTCTGATCAATACAATTCTAGCATGGATAATAAACGATTACCATGAACAAGGAAATATGATAATAACTAATTTATTATTGCCTCTAGGGCATATTTCCAACACTATTTTCCAAAACCTCCCTTGTGCCACTTGGTGTAACCAACCCACAAATCACGGTTTCACCGAAGCACTAGGGTTGATCTAGATTTTTACCTCGGTAGAACCGATTCTAAAATATCAGCCTCCAATATTTCCCCCGTCCCCTAGCAGTTAAGAAACTCGGTGGCACCGATATTTCGCAGTCGATCACACCGACAACAGGGGATATATATATCCAACAGACCCGACTTTTGAAAATTCATCTTCAATCGTCGTCCACCGCAACCCCTTGTTGCGCTCATGTCTACAAACGTTGCCACTTCACCTCCGTGCACCCTCACTACCGGAGTCCTTCGCCGGCGACTGCAATCAGCCTTGCCATCGCTGTCGTATGAGGTTTTCATAGAGTTAGGGTAAAGATCTCACCCCTCTTGCGCTCCATATTCCAAATCTTGCGCATTATAACTTGTTACCCATCATGCCACAGATTGAAAGAGATCCATCCATGTAAAAAACCCATTAAATAGCCAAACGAGAAAAATCTATGTGTAGGGTTTCGCCAAATGTGTTTTGTGTCACCGAGTGCAAACAAATCGGTCCTACCGATTTGTGTTTTTGGCTCATAGAGCTTTCTCGGTGAGACCGAGTCGTCATTTTTGGTGAAACCAAAAAAGTGACCATGTTTCTATGATAGAGAAAGTCAATCTCGGTAGCTCCAAAAATCAAAACCCGATGGAACCAAAACCCATTTGATAGAATTCTGAAACTATATTTTCAAGTTCAAATTTGCAAAATAGCGGTGTTTTGTGATGTTCATCTTTTCTACTCTTCTCTATGTCTATTCACAAGGTCAGATTGTCAGCATGTTAGTCTCATAGGATAGTGACAATGATTTTAGAGAGCAAAGTGTGGATCTAAATGCAGACACTAGTCTTGAAAGAAGCTCTTCTTCAGAAGAGGCACACCAAGTTCTCATGGTTTGCCCAAGGCAACCACTAGGGCTAGGAGGAAGTTAAACTTAGATGAGGAGGATGCAGACTTTGTACCTCATGAGGTAACCTCCAAGAAGCATCTAGAAAAGAAACAAAAAGCTGGTGTCAAGAAAACCACTATGGAAGCTACAACTTCCAAGAAACCCGTCGAAAAGGAGTATGCCAGTTCGGAGGCTGTGAGAGCTCTAGAGACTGCCAAGAGAGGACTTACCATCACTGAGAACCCTACATCCTCAGGGTAGAGAATGTCATTAGCTAAGAAGGTAGGAGATAATAGGAAAGCATGGAAGAGGATACTCCATGTCATTGGTAGACTAACTTCCATGTATGAGGAGCCAACCGAGCATGAGGAAAAAGAACAGGAAGAAGAACCTGTTGCAGCCCCTCTTTCCAAGAAGAAGAAGCTCTTGGCTGATGCTATGCCTAGCAAGCGTCCTTAGAAGGCCAAGCCAACTACACCCAAGAAGCCATCTGCCCCCAAGCCCAAGAGGACTAGGAGAGATATTCCGCTTGCTGAGAACAACAAGAGATCTTCCACCATGGAAGATAAGGAAGACATTGTTGTGTTGAGGAAGCTCAAACCTCATCTACCAGAGCATAATGATGATCACCTAGTGGCAAAGGACATGAACAATAGGAAGGAACAAGGGCTGAGGAAATGGAGAGCAGATGATCCATATCCGATCAGGAGAAGGACTGCAGTTGATGCTTGCTTCCATACCAAGGAGCATAAAGATTTGTATGATAATGTCTTGTTAGACAAGAGTCCTGCAGTCAGTGACATGAGATATGTGGACTGGAACTTCATCATGGAGAATGAGGATTACTTCCCTCGTGTGTAGGAGACCCTCAAGGCCATTGACATATATACATTTGTTGACAGAGAGTTCACAACTTGGAATTATGAGATGATTATGCAATTCTATTCCATGGCTCACTTTTATCCAGATGGAAGAATTGTTTGGATGAGGGAGGGTATCAGATACCAGTCTACTGTTATGGAGTGGGCAACCATCTTAGGTGCCCCAAAGGTTGAAGAGAGAAAGATCTCGATGTTTATACCAAGGCCAAGATGAATCAAAACTCCATGGCCAACATGAATAAACCCATCCCCACTACTTATGTAAAGACTCACAAGCTTGGCTCTATCTACTTTTTGCAAGCATGACTACCCACCACAAACACAATCATGAGATACACTTTGATGCCTAAGTCTAGAGATGACAAGATGATTAGGGGGTACTCGATCAACATGCTGCACCATATAGACACCCACACCAGATTTAGGGTGATGGATCCGGATGTTGACACAATCAAGAGGATGGCTGCTGAAGAAAATAGGTCATGTGGATATGCACCCTGTCGGTGTCAAAACCGGCTTAGCCACGGCTTAGCCACGCTCCCCATTCGCACCCTCTGCTTCCCCATCCTTCTGAGCTTCCACAACGCAGATCTAGGTCTTCCACCGCACCCTCTCCGAGCTAATACATGGTGGGTTCCGGCTCCAATAGCAAGTGGGAGGCCTCCATGGTCACCGACCAAGACATCCGGGACCTTAAGGCCACCGGCTGCCTCCCCGCCAACACCTTCCACCATGCGCCGGAGAAGGACCTGGTGATCCCCTCCACCAAGCTGTGTGAAAGGGTGGTCCTTATTCCCCACTTCATCCGGGGATTGAGCTTCCCACTCTACCCCTTCGTCAGGGGGCTCATGTTCTTCTACGGCCTCGACTTCCATGACCTCCCGCCGAACTCTTTCATGCACATATCGACCTTCATCCTTGTTTGCAAGGCTTTTCTGCAGGTCAAGCCACACTTGGTATTTGGCTCAAGGTGTTTAACATCAAGCCGAAGTGTGTCGCAGGCGAACACGCAGACTGCGGCATGGCTGTCATTGGCAAGCTCGCCCATGTCGTATGGCCCTCCGACACCTTCATCGACACCATCCAAGTATGGTAGAAGGAGTGGTTTTACATCAGCGACCCGAGGGAGGATGGTCAAGATGCCCTAGCCAGATTCAGATCCGCCCCCACCAGACTAACCTCGTGGCTCTGAAAGGGCCTCAACTGGGGGTCGAGCAAGAAGGTGAGCGACCTGCAAAAGCGCATCGGCTCCATGATTGAGAACGACATCACGTTGACCATCATGGTCCAGGTCATGATCCGGCATCGCATCCTCCCCTGTCAGCGTCGGGATACTCCCCGGTGGGCTCGTTAGCTCGACGATGAGCCCATGATTCGACACCTCTTCCGCACTACTTGAGAGAAGCTGTGGAAGGCGCTCTTCAAGTCGCAGAAGGATTGGCTAGCAGAAGAGGAGGATCGGGGTCTACAAGCCGCCAAGACCGCTTCCAAGGTATAGCGTAGCTCTGTTTGATCGGCTCAACTCTCATAAAGAAGTTTCTAAGACATCTTTCAGAGCATTCTTTGCAGAAATGGTCGAGGAAAGCCACGGGCATCGACTTCCTGATGCCTCAGCCCGAAGACCCCAGGTCCAGGCTGTTAGCAGAGATGCTCGTCAAGGTGCCTTATGAGGCGTCTGCGAAGAAAGAGAAGAAGAAGAAACCAGGACAAGAAGGCCTGCACATTAGGGACCAGCCAGAGGCTGTGTCTAACGAAACTCATGCCTCCTCGAATCAAGAGGAGCACGAGGACGAGGACGAAGGCGGGGGGAGGGGGATTCCCCCTCGCAAGAAAGAGCGTGGCGTCATCGCATGCCGCGGAGGCGGTACCCCTCCTGAGGGTCAAGCCTCCAACTCGGGGGTAAGGATCCGAACACCCCCTCGACTATTATTAATAGGCTTTTTGAGGGTTACCGACATGTGAGCATTCGCCCATTATGCAGCCCACCGCACGTCCTCCCAACCGACCAGATTTTGGACGGGAGACCACGCCCACCAATTTAGCGGAGAGAGGGAATGCGTCGCACCACACTACTCCGGGCTCCATGAAGGACACCATGAAGGTGTCGTCCCAACATGCTCCTATGGGGCCGGGTACCAGCGGCAGGGGAGATGATGTCATGGTCGAGGCTAATACCTTGGCCACCAAAGACTGGGGGGCGGGACCCCACTCGGATACCACGGATACCGTATGTGCAAACGCTTAGTCACCTCCGAGGATCACTCTGGAGCGCACCACGACTCCGGAGGTTCCGGTTCAATCCCCGGTCGGTGATCGGGTTGTTCGATCACCACCGGCACCACCGACCAATGGGTGGCTGGTCATGGGGGAGGCTTTATCAAGCGCCTCCATCTCCGAGGAGCACCGCACCCTTATGGGTGCGAAATTGGAGAGCATTCAGTCCATCAGCAACGGACTGAAGGAGGCCTTCAAGGGTCTCTTGACGGGCTTTCAGGTAAGCCACGCGACACTCTATTTGCAAAATGTTTTATTTATTTCTATAGTTATATACATGGCAGCCCCCGAGCCCTAGGTGGGTTTGAAAAACTTACCTAGGGGTCAATCATGGATCATTGTCCGAACTATATATGAAACTATATGGTCGAAATGTTCTAACAACCCTTAAGAGGTCCAGACATAAGATCGAATTGACAATAATTCGGAAGTTTCAAACTCATATAACCTGACAAAGATTTGTGTGTTGCAGGCTTCATCATTGGTGGCGGCTATGAATGACGCCGAGCTGGACGAGCTGAATTGGAAGCTTAAAAGCTCTGAAGATGAGCTTGATGCTCTCAACAAGAGATTCGACAAGCCACAAGGTAAGCCTTACGTAGTATCCATAAAATTGTCGTTATCCTATTGTCGATGCGATATACTTATTCTTGATACTTACATAGCCTCGGTGAAGGAGATGGAAAAGGTTAGGGCCGAGCTACAAAAGGTGAAGCTGGAGGCTTCGGTTGAGAGGGCGGCGTCTGAACGAGCGACTTCTGCATTGTCGGCCCCAAGGGCCATCAGCGACAAGCACGATGCTTGGGTGGAGGAGATCCAACAGGAGCTCAAGGACGCGGGCCACAAGTGCGAGGCCCTTGAGCAAAAAGTCAAGGAGCAGGCTACCGAACTATCCACCATGAAAACCGAACTCCAAAAAGAGTAGGTGGATAGGAGGTTTTTGGAAGAACAAGTTCGCCAGGTGAAGGATATAACCGATGTTAGCCATACTTATTGCAGTGTGTCTTCGGTGATAGCAAGTTCGAGTTGCTTACCTGGGTTTGGCGTTCCTCAGGCGTCTGCTCCGACCTTTAGAAGTGTGTGGCGAATGCGAATCAGCTCTATGCTTCGCGGGAAGAAGGAGACGAAGCTCGTCTATTCTGGGCTCAGTTCAGACCCCTGAGCACTCTCCTCTTCTTTTCGAGCAGCTGAAGCAGCTGATGGAGCTGCACCGGATGGCGGAGCCGGCCATGAAGGATCTCTGCATCCGGTTAGGGCCCAACGAGCCACTGCCAGGCAGCTACTTCATCCTGGTGTAGAGGCTAACTGACGCCTTGCCCCACCTTGATGCTCTGAAGCGCTCCTCCTGCATCGAGGTGGCCCGGATAGCCTTTGTAAAGGCCAAGGTGCACTAGCTGGGGCTGGACCCAATGAAGATAGCCACCGCCCCGCCGCCTGCTGGAAAGGAACATAGGCTCCCCGAGCTCTACTTCTCCAGAGTAATGAAGGGTGCTCAGGCGATAGAGTCGGAATGGTCGAAAGAGAACATGTATGATTAGATGCATTGTAATATGTCCGAAGACTTTTGAACGCTTGTATATTTGTTATGCATGGGTTATCATGTTTATAATTGCTTGCGTTCCTTTATAACTCCTTTGTGGTCGTTTAAACTGGAAGCTGCAAGTCATCGGCTTCAGCCCCCATGTAGATACTACGTGGGGTGTCTGTAGATACGCACTATAAGCCTTAGACAAACTATCGGTACCTGAAGGTGGTAGTGTGCGGCAGACCAGGCAATCAGACCATAGTGCTTTATTGCTTTGACATAGCCGTAGGGGCGCGAAAAGGACTGCGGGAGGTTGGCGACTAGCCCCCGGTGACTTGTGATAGTCGGACGATCCGTGGCTAAAGCCGATATCACATGGTTTGTATGAATAACAAACCCATCGTATGACATGGGATGACTTCTGACGAGGTCGTGAGTATAACACTTAGTATCGGATTCACAAACCGGTTCTCGCATACCATGACAATCGGTTTTCGCCTTTCTCCTCTGAGGTGCTTGACTAGACTAGCCAGAAACACAATCGCAGAGCTTCTCCCTTTTCCCTTTAGCCGAACTAGTGGAACATAAGGGGCAAGCACAGGAGCAGGGCAACCCAACTATTGACCCAAGAAATTCTTTGGAACCAATGCATATAAAGCAGATTCCAAGACGCCGAACGTATAAGGAAATTCTTGTAAGGGGATTTTATTTTTAAACTCGAGCCCCCGTTCTATTATCCAGTAGCATCACAACATACCGAACAGTGTCACAAAAAGAGGTGAGAAAGAAAATATGTGCCAAAAAGGACGACGAGACAAACATGTGGAATGATGCTATATTTTTCTCAACAACTCTTATTGCTCGGATTACCGAAGCATCTGCTTACAGGTATGTGAAAGAGGAAGAAATTCTACAGGAGTGGTTGTAGCAGGGGTCTTCGATTGGTGGCCTTACGTCCTCGATGTGCCCCGCTGCTTGTTTACTTTTGCGCCTTGGTGCACCTTAATGGGTGGTACTGTTTGACGAACGGATCTTGCAAACAAGGTCTTGAGAAGTCGCCAAAGTGTGCATGAGATTTATGCCTTTGGCAGGCCCTTTGATGGTACCTACATTGTGTCCGAAGATAGTGTAGTGGTATTAGTTCGGTCTAGCAGAACACTTACCCTTTTTCCCCCACCGTCGCCCATGGAATTTTTAAGTGCGAATTTGTGCTTCCTTGGCACGTACTTTGCTGGTCCTGGCGTTGTGCGATGGGGGCGAATCCCTATTTAAGGGGATGAGAAGGTTTTGAGAGTTCATACTGATACCATGCTCGCTTCCCCACCTTGCGCGCCTTTACGACATATGGCGGAGTTTGTCGATCATCGTTGTAATTAAACTCGGCTGCTAGGGCCAGTGCATGTTCCTCAGTTCAAAGAGAGCACTCTGTGTTGCCATTGACAATAATGCCCTCCTTGGGGCAGGGCATCTTGAGCTTGAGGTACACGTAGTGCGTTTCAACATTGAAGCGAGAGAATGCTGTTCAGCCGAGCAGGGCGTGATAGCCTCTGCGGAAGGGCACAATGTCAAAGATCAAGTCTTCGCTTCGAAAGTTATCGGGCAAGTCAAACACTACTTCCAGGCTGATGGAGCCCGTACACCGAGCCTCAACGCCTGGAATCACTCCTTTGAAGGTAGTGTTGCTGGGCTTGATCCTTGATGGGTCTATTCCCATATTTTTCACCATGTATGAGTAAATCAAGTTAAGGCTACTTCCTCCATCCATTAGGAATTTTGTGAGGTGATACCCATCTATGATGGGGTCTAGGACAAGTGCGGCCGAACCCCCATGATAGATACTGGTCGGGTGATCACGTCGATCAAAGGTGATCGGATATGCCGACCATGTGTTATACTTCGGGGCTATGGGCTCTATAGCGTAGACCTCTCGAAGTGCGTGCTTCCTGTCACAACCCTAGCAAGTGTCTAGGCTAGCATTGTGTTTGCATCATCATCATCATCATTGCATCAATATGAAATGGGGAGAAAGAAAGAAACCCTAAGCATTTTATGAATTAAAGGAATTCCAGATAAATGAAATTTCAACAAATCCAAAATGCCCATCAAAAATGTCCCCTATGTTTGATAATTAGGGACATGGATATACCAGGGCCATTTGAATTATTTGAACATTTAAAATAATTTGAATTAATGGTCTAAGTCCCTGGAAAATGATAAATAAAGCAAATATCATTATCACTGTTTTCAAAATAATCTGAAACTGTTATTACAAGTTTGGAATATTCAAACTTCAATTTAGAAAATATGTGGGTCATTTTGAAAAGTTATTTGGATCTGCAAAGAAATAAAACAAATGTTAGAAAACAGAAAACAGAAAATAAAAAAAAGAGAAAGAGGCTTACCTGGCCCAGAGAAGGAGATGGCCCAGCCCGCCAGGGCCAAGCGGTCATCTTCAACCTCTGCCAGTAGGCAGAGGCGAAGTGTCGCGCGGCGCCGGCGGGGCCTCCACCTCCTCCCTGCTTGCCTGGCCGCTGTGGCGTCCTCCCGAGCACGTCGCGTGGCCGCCCCGAATCTTCTCCCTCTCTCTCGTGGCCGCTCTCTCCCTCGCTTCTCTTTTTTCCTTTCTCTGCCGAGCTTCGCCGTCGACGCCGCTCGCCGTAGCCGCCGTTCTGGCCACCCCCTCTTCCCTCCGAGCCCACCAATATACTCGCCGCGACGCCCTCAGCCTCTCCGTGGCGTCAGAAGGACCCGAGAGCCCTCGAGGCCTCCGCCGCATCCGTCTTCAACCTCAGGACCCGCCGGAGCTCGTCGCCGTTCCTACCGTCCCCGGTCGTCCCCGAGCCCGCTGACCAACCAGATCGACTCGCTGTGAGCTCCCCGTGCTTTCCCATATCTCGCCGTGGCCCTCTTCGCCCTTAGCTGCCATCCCCGAGCTCGCCCGAGCTCTGGCCGCCGCCAAAATGGACGTGGCCGTCAACTCCGGCCACCCCAGCCCCTCCTGACCCCATAGATGGATGCGGACGTGCGCGGGCTACCTCCAGGTGGTCTCCGCACGCCCTGCCGCCGTGCCTATGCGATTCCGGCGAGTTGCCGCCGTCGTTTTGGTTGTCGCCGGCGAGTCTCCGGCGCCGCTGACGTGGCCTAGTGATTAGGCTAACCCCCGCGCTAATTAATCCCCCTCCAGCCACTGACAGCGGGCCCTGTAGCGGGGTCAACGCCTAGTCAGCGCGGGATTAGCCCCTGTGTCTATGACATGTGGGTCTCGCGTGTCATTTTGACCCAGATCGGTCAGTTGACCAGGCTGATGTCATGCTGACGCATGGCTGACGCAGTAAATCTATTTTCTGTTTTAGAATAATTCCAGAAATAGTTAAAAACTTTGAAAAAACATATAAATTAATCTGTAACTCAGATGAAAATAATTTATATATGAAAATTTATCAGAAAAATCCAATGAATCCAATGGTGCTATTCTCATGCATGTTAGAGCAACCTAAATAGATGAACATGGACATTTTAGCATTAGGTCAATATATAGAATTTGAAACGAGAACAACTTTGAACCTATATTCAAATGCATTTCAAATTGGCATGATCACTAGTTACATTAGCTCATCCATGCATACTATCATGCCATGATCATGCATCATATTGTTGCATATGCTTGTATTGAATGTTTCATCTGCATTGCGGTAGGCCCTAATCCGGAGGATACTACTCCGTACCCCGACGAAGGAGAGAACTCTTCCACAACCCAGCAAGGCAAGCAACCCCATTGATCATTTCGATAAAATCCCCTTCTCTCGCTCCTGCTCTCCTTCATTGCATTAGGACAAACGATCACATGTCAGTTATACATGGTAGATGATCCTATTCTTATGCATGACCTGATCTTGTCAGAGTAAATAGCTAAACCTTGCAACCTAGCTTACCTGGTAGATGCTTGTGCCATGATGTGCTTAGCTTACTTGCCTGCTATGCTTGCTATGCTTAGAGTTGTGTCAGGTCTGTTTCATCTGGGTGATGAACTGAGTGAAACAGTGTCGTCCAATGTGATGAGCTCATAATGAATTCGAATTGGTAAAGGTAGCGATGAGAGGCTATGTAGGAGTACATAGTGGGTTGTCTCATTGGGACCGTTCTTAGGAACTGGGTTCCGTGTTTGTGATCCAAGACGAGATACTACCACATGCTGGGCCCTGAAATATGACCCCGCTCGACTTATCAGTCGCTTAGTCTTTGGTCCAGGTATTGCAAGTAGTTTTTGGTGTTTATAGCATGCTGGAGGCCGTGCATAGCGCTGACCCTCGGGGTGGGTTACGACACGGTAGGCAGTGGCACGGTGTACCAAGGGTCACCCGAATGGTGGGCTTGGGAACCCTGCGCACATCGTTTGGGACCGTAGTGGAAACTTCGGCTGGACTTCCATGCGGGTCAGTCTCAAATAGGCGGTAGCCTGGACTAGACGTCTTATGTGATTGACGGTCGTGGCCGACTCCCTCGCTGGGCATTTGCTTGAAGGTTGCCGAGGTGCATGGTTTATGTCACACAACGATAAGTGGCGAGAGCGTGTGTGAAGAAGTACACCCCTGCAGGGTTATGAAACTATTCGAATAGCCGCGTCCTCGGATATGGAATACTTGGAGAACTTATGCTGTTCATAGATAATCAAATGGATACTGCTAAAAATCTCAAGACAAGTGTGAGTACCGTGGATGGCACTCTTCCGGAAGGGGAAGGTGAGTCCATGGTGGTGTATTGAGACGGAGTTAGTGGACTCGTGTGCGATAATTGAAATCGTAACAAAGAATTTAAAACTGAGTAGTGTAGGTTAGCCATGAGTCAAAGCTGGCATTCTTCATAAATTCCACCCCCCTTGTTGATACATGAGCATAGATAGACTAGGTCTGTTTTAAAGACTTGCTAAGTATGATTGTACTCATCCTTGCTTAATTAATGTCGCAGAGGAAAACCAGGACCCATCAGGTGGGTTCTATCTAGACATTGACGATGCCGAATAGTTGGTGTCCCAGCTACGATCTTGCCCATGCGGTGGGCTGTAGATAGTCAGGCCTTGTGCCTCTTTTAAATTTTGCCGTCTGTACTCAGACAACTTAAGTTTCCGTTGGCTTGTATGACTATGTTTGTATGACTTGAGTGCCGGGTCATGTGACCCCTGTCTGTATGAACATATTATGCAAGGCTCGTCTGAGCCTCTTAAATCAAAGTCATGTTATTGTATGGTTATGTTGTGATGCCATGGTTGTATCTATGCATATCGGGCATGTCGTGCGTACGTGTGACGTGCAACGGTATGTATGGGATCCGACACCTACTCGTGTGCCTTTAGTAGTACTCTTTACGGGAAACTGCCTCTTTGTGCTTCCACCGAGCCATGGTAGCTTGCTACTGCTCCGGACACATTGATTGACCGGCATGTATCCTTCTTTGCTGGTGTGTCTGTTCCTTCAGGGAAATGTCTCGCAGTGTAATGGAGTCCCTGTAGCCTGTTACGACTCGTCTACGTGCAGTGATGACATTCGTGTCTCGCGACGTAATGGAGTCCTTGTAACTCACTACGACTCGTCTACACACGCTTGAGGCCGACACCTGCATTGCTGGGTTATGTATGCCTGTTTCCGTACGGATGTGCTACTTGGGTTCTATGACTAGTCATGTAGGCCCGGGTTCTTGTTGTGAGATTGCCAGCGACATGTTCACATACGTGAGCCAAAAGACGCAAACAGTCCCGGTCAAGGTAAGGTGGCAGCCGTGGAGTACCGTGCGTGACGCCGCAAGGTGATGTGGCTTGTTACAGTATGGAATCATATGACTTAGGATCGGGGTCCCGACACTTCCTCTCCTTCTTGGGTATATGGGTGGCGTATATCATGTTTACTGTTTTGACCTCTGGAGGGAATTTCTTTTGTCCGCTACCAATCGGACCCCGAGGCTCATCCTCATCCTTGCTATGAGGGCTCTTGCCTTGATCCTCGGGCGTGAGTTTGCCGGCCAGTTTGAACACCCAACACTTTCGTTGCGTGTGATTGGCAGGATTCTCTTGAGTGCCATGGATTTGGCAAGGCCTTTCCATGATTTTCTCCAGCGGGGTTGGTCCGTCGCGATTGACTTTAGGAGGCTTCTTCCTCTGCACAGGTGGGGAATTGCGGAATCAGCGTTAATGGCCGTGTCATCGGCATCACTGTTGTTGTGCCAGACGCTTGTTTTTGTTCCGCTTTGGTTTCCCATTGCCATCCCGAACTTTGGAGGTTCCATGGTCTTTAGAGTTGTGGCTGCATCTCGCAAGCCAATTATCTTCACCCGCGCAAAAGTGTGTCATGAGTGATGCGAGGTCGGACATGGTCCAAGGTTTATCTTGGCCGAGCTGGCGAGCCAGCCATTCATCCCGAATATTATGCCGGAAGGAGGCTATTGCCTCGACATATGGGCAATTGACAATCTGGTTTTTCTTGGTCAAGAATCGATTCCAGAATTGCCGCACAGACTCTCCGGGCTTCTGAATGATGTTTCTTAGGTCGGAGGAATCTAGCGACCGAACATAAATGCCCTAGAAGTTAGATCGGAATGTGTCCTCTAGGTCTTCCCAGCATCCAATGGAGTTTTTGGGGAGGCTGTTTAACCAGTGTAGAGCAGTCCCCTTTAGTTTTAGGGGTAGAGATTTGATGGCATGGAGATCGTCTCCTCGCGCCTTGTGGATGTGGAGGAGGAAGTCCTCGATGCATACAATTGGGCCAGTTGTTCCGTCATACCGCTCGATGTTCACGGGTTTAAACCCCTCTAGGAACTAATGTTGCATTACCTCATCCGTGAAACACAGTGGGTGGGCGACGCCTCTAACCCGAGCTATGTCGCGCCAGTATTCGGCGTCTGTTCTAGCCCGGTTGCGCTCCCGGCCTCTATTATTGCGGTCGAGCCAGTGTCTGTGCCCGTCCCGCCTGTCGGGTGAGTATCCTCTTGATCCATAGATGGATCTTGTACGACCTGCTCTATAGTATAGGTTGTCTCATAGGTCGAATCTGTCATGGGGCTCTAAAGGCTCCTTTCCCGTCTTCGGGGCCTTGCCGGCCTATAACTGGTGTTGTCAGCCGTCCTGTCTCGTCCTCGAGGAGGGCGGTGTAGCTTGTCATATGGAGTGTGTTTAGAGGACAAAGTATCCGTGAGCTCGTCGCCAAATTGCGGTAGCAGCCTTCGGCGTGGGTAACTCTTCGGTTGGTCTGACAGACTGCTACCGTGTCCTTCCTTAGCTACGAGGACGCTCGTCCATCGATCATTGAGGTTATCTTGCTCGGCTTTAAGCTGCCGCTCTTTCTCTTCCAGGTTGCGGGCAGTTGCTATAAGATGTTGCCTGAATAGTTCCTTTTCTTCTCTATTATCAAGGATGTCAAATTCATCGGCTTCCTAAATGTCCTCCTGCTCGACAGGGGGAGGTAGTTGTTGTCCTCGGAATCGTTGAGGTCGTCAGCGTCACGCTGGTCTTTAGGCTTCTCTTGACACTCTAGCAGGTTTTCGGGAATATCAGGATCGCCGTGGTCTTCCGGGGTAACTCCGTCCCCAGTACCTATGATAGCTTTCCTCCCCTTATTGCCTTTAGACCGTTTATGCAGCTCTGGCACCTTGACGGCACGTCGCCCGACTTGCCGCCATCATTATTGGGCGTGTTCTCTCCATTAGTGTCGGGAGTGTCCACCATGTAGACATCATCTGTGGAGGTGGTGGCCCATTGCCTAGTGTTAATGGGGGTGGGAGTGCAATCCTCTTCATCCATGTATTCTGCCTTCTCGAAGGCATAGTCCAACATGTCGGTCAAGTCCTCGACTATGGCTATCAAATGGGTGGTGGGTGGGTCCAAAACTTCGTCCCGACCCGCTCTATAGCCGATCCGAGCATAGATCGGGGTTGGGTTGTCGGTAATCTTCATCGACGAGATCCAATCTAGGGACTCGTTGAATGTCGAGAGCTCGATCGGGTCAAACTACTCAGATCTTTCGGGGTTGATCTTCGATGTGTCCAGGCGAGTGGAGTGTTCGACAAGAACAAGCATCCGGTCCTCTGGCACTAAGGTCAGATCCAGACTAGGAGCCGGGCCGTTGCCAGGTTTAATCCGATGGGCGTGGATGAAAAAGGAACTCGAGGTTAAAGCCTCAGAGTCGTCGGGCATGGCAGGCAAAACTCCAAGCCAGGTTAGTGACAAGTCACCCCTAGGATCTACAAAGAACTCTAGGTTCCCGAATCTGACCTCTTGACCAGGGGCGAAGCTTTCGACACGGCCTAGTTGGCCGGTCAGATCGGTGTGCAACACAACGCTGCCAAAGGCAAAGATCTGTCCGGGGAGGAAAGTGTCCGTATTGTGGACCTCTTCGTTGATGACAAGGCAAGACATCGATTCCTTGGATGATCACAGTGGAATTCTCAATGAAATCACTAATGTCGGTGTCAAAACCGGCAGATCTCGGGTAGGGGGCCCAAGCTATGAGATTAGAATCGATGGTAACAGGTGCCGAGGGAGACAAGGTTTACCCAGGTTTGGGCCCTCCTATGGAGTTAATACCCTACGTCCTGCTTGGATGTATTGATGATTTATAGGTTACAAAGTCGATCTACCTCGAGATCAAAGAGATAAACCATAGATGAGTTGTCTTATATCTACAACCTAAAACCCTTCGGCTTATATATACGCCGAGGGTACCTAGGGTTTACACATGGTCGGTTACACACGAAGAGATAAACATGCCTATTCGCTACATAAAACATGGAGGACAAGCCATGATTCCAAAAGCTTCCTTCCTGGAGATAGGGCCTTCGATTGATATAATGTTCGGTAAGCGGCCCATACAGTCCGGCCCATAAGAAACAGGTCGGCCTCCCAAGGACCCCTTAATCCCGGACTCCCTCACACCCTATATCCAGATGCTCATAAATTCCAAAGTTGGAAAGATCCAAGATACACTTGATCGTCACACCTACCACTCTAGCCAGTGCTCGAGGACAACATTGTGGTGATGGATCCTTCACATCCCACTTCAGCTACTGCCCAGGAAGAGGCAGAGGAAGAAGCAGCTAGAGCCACTAGTGCTGAAATTCCCAGGACGATGAGCAATCAAATGTCCTATCGTATCAATGTTGTCCAAGGGATAGAGAAGCATGTGTCTGAGATCCTCAAGAACCAGTCTTGAAAGGATTGTGGAGACAAAGCTTCATGGTCTAGACAACAAGGTGGATGAGCTGCAGAAGACTGTCACATAGTTGAAGCAGGAAGTGTATGTAGTGCCCAGTCCCCAATCCAGTGATGATGATGATTGTTCTCCTCTACAGCCTCACACTTAGTTCAAGACACATGCTAGATTGTATGCCATGCCAGTTCCAGAGAAGAGACCTTCTTCATCAGCACTGGCATCAGAACCATAAGTTCCTTTAGCTCCTCCAACACCTCGAGTGTCTACACCTCCACCTTCGTAGACATCACGTTAAGCCTTCGCTGACACGGTTCTCTCGACTTCTTCATCAGCTACAGGAGGAGGCCTTGCTCAGAGCAACACTTAGCTCGATATATTTTGAACCTTTTTGTAACCTGTTGCCAAAGGGGGAGAAGTGTATAGATAATAGGGCTTCGAGAGAGAGTGTTTTGGCTTTTGTTTGCTCTTCTCATTTTAATAACCAAATGTGCATCGTTCGTTTGTCTTAAACTAAATTGTGTGTCATCATACGCTTTAATTGATGATGATACTATTTCCTATCCATTTGATGTTTATACTATGATCACTCACTCATGATTGGTGTTATGTGGATTGGTATTCATTCATATAATTTATGCTTGATGAGGACATCAATACCATTTTTACACCCACAACCCCTGCCGCTATGCATACTGGACTAGTTACTAGAGCTAGCGCACTCCAATTGAATTACCAGGTACTTTCGTTTCTTGGAAATCCTTCTAATGTTCATGAACATATGATGCTGCCTAAGTTAGATATGTTTGTTTTACTTAATAATGAAGGACCTATCATGGACAAGGATGGCCATTGGAGCGGAATAACCATGGAGAAGAAGGAGCGCGCACAAGAAAGAACAATGGAGCTTCCAATGGTGATTTTTGCACTTTGAAGCCACCATAATGAGAGCTTGAAGGCTTGGACGAACTATACAAGATGCCACTTCATTAATTTCGTCCATAGGCTATTATAGGTGCCGCCTCACCTTATTTTTGGGCCAGGCCCATGTAATTTCAAAATACCACTCTATAGGCTGTTTTTATAGTCCGTATGTGTGGGGAAACGGAGTTAGGGTCGGTTTTGGACTCCTCCTCTAAGGGGTCACGAAATTCGTCCTCTATTCCCCCATATATACAACACTTAGGGCACCGTTTAGACTTCGGTTTTGTTTAGATTAAAAGTTTGCCATAGCTGCAACTTCACGATCTTCGTTTGTGTTCCATGACCATACAAAGGCGTCACATAACGCCACTTTCGTCAATAATGCTTTCCTCTTATATTCGCAATATCTAGATTCCAATCTTAGTTTCTTGCTTGTTCTTTGTTTGCGTGCTGGAAATAGACCCTCGTGGTCAGGTTGATCATGCTCCGGCGTTGTCAATAACCTCTCAGAGGTGGTTTAGCGATTGCTAAGGTGTGATGTCCTCGCACATTCGTAGTCAGATCGTGAAAGTCTAGTCCACCAAAAACGATTGCTACCATCTCATCGAAAGATGGGACACCATTGCCTTTGTCAATTGGTATCAAATTTCCAGGTTGCTCGGTGAGATTTTACCAGCTTTTCGTAGTTAGATCGCATTTGTTATTCATACCTATAGTCTAAGAAAAATCCACAAAAAATTAGGGTTAGTTCATCATATCCGAACCAATCCGAGCCTTTTGCAATTTTATGTTCGGTGTTTTGCTTTGTTGAATTTGCGGTTACATCGTCGTGCCAAGTTGCTGGTCTTAGGGTCTAGTCCTTTAGATTTTCGAGTTCTATTCACATGCCGCCACCGCTCCATATTCACCGCTGCTATATACCATCATCCACCACCATCATTACCGCTGCCATATACCATCAGCCACCACCATCATCACCGCTGCCATATACCATCACCCACCATCGTTGTTAACCTTGCCATATATCACCACCCACCATCTCCATCAATTGGTGTCCACATATCCCACCACATATCCGCCACCAATCTGAATCCTTTACATATTAGGTTTAGTTTTGAGATCGTTTTGTTTTCGGTTTCGCGTTTACTTACCTGAATAGGTTTCAGAAAAAAGTCTGCCACCATTTTCAGAGCACTTTTTAGGCCAAAATTTTAGAGGGTGAAAATATTTTTTCCCTATCCTATTTTTTGGCTTTCCGGAGCATTTTGAGACACTTGCCATCATAGTGATTTTTGTCGCAATTTTTGGTCGTCAAGGCAGAGTCGCTCCGAAAAAATATTAGTCAATTATTTCATGACTATCCTGTTTATCTGCCTTCGGAAGAGTTTTGAGACATTCACCTTTATAGTGATTTTTTGAGCAAACAGAAAAGCGAAAAAAGAGGCGCAAAAAAATCGAAAAAAATCAGTGTGCTCTTCCCTTGATTACGTGTAGCGTCATGATTTTGTTGGTGTTTTAGGCTCGCGTCTCTACCATGGTGTAGCCTAGGACCAGCATAGTACCGTCGTTGAGCATTTATTCAACTTTGCATCTCTGAATTGATTATTGCTGACCCCTTTTGCTACCATATTATAAGCCATCCCAACTCCACATACATCTACTTCATGTGTTTGACACCACCTGGCAATCGCTCTATCCAAGCTTTGAGAGTTTTGACTAGAATGGTTGTTGATCACTGCCTTCTTCTAGGTAAGAACTGGTAAGAATTTGAGATTCGCCTGAAGGATTTGTGACATACCACCACCACCACTACCACCACCACTTCCTAGTAATATGTAGGTTTAATATTCTTGTGTGTTTCCTATTGCTGCTAACCATGCCAGGATCACAAGCTGATGAGATTGATTGGGAGAGCATGACAAAAAATGAGCTCCATGTTAAATTTCAGCAAATGATGGCTGACCAGGTACAAGACTTTGTGACCAGCCTTGGAGAGGCCATGGAGAAGCTAGATGGTTTGGAGAAGACATTCAACATGAAGATGTATGCCAAGTTCAATGAGGTGATTGCCTGTCTACCAGCACTACTTGTAGTTACTATCCCTCTCCAACGACGAGCGTGACGTGTGCCTCTCGACCAAGCCCAACATTCCGGAGTTGTTGGTACTGCTGCTACTTCTGTGGTTGCTGCTGCTACTATCATTGAGCAGATTGAGGATTATGGTGTTGATTATGATGATGAGGGAGAGGTTGCTACAGATCAACCCAGGGGTAACCACCACCGCACGTACCAAGTCGTCCACATGGCTACAATCGCAACGGTAGGGCTGCACCGCCCCATCAGGTACGGCATCATGACCATCTCCCTAAACTTAAATTGAATATTCAGACATTTGAGGGTAGATATGTTCCTGATATATATCTTACTTGGGAATTAGAAATAGAGCAACGTTTTACATGCTTCCAATTTCCTAAGGATAGACGTGTTGCTGCTTGCTTGTGTTTGGTGGTCTAAACATTATAGAATATATCATGATAATATCCCTACACTTGGGCTGCTTTGAAAACTGCTATGCGTAATCATTGGGTACCACCATATTATCAACGTGAATTGCTTCAAAATTTGTAACGTTTAAGATAAGGAAAAAAAATCTATAGAGGAATATTATTAGGTATTACAAACTGGGATGATTAGATGTGGTATTGTTGAGGAGAATGAAGCTATGCTTGCATGTTTTATGGGTGGATTAAATAGGGACATTCAGACTATTCTAGAGTATAAGGAGTATAACACTATCACTCGTTTATTCCATCTTGCTTGCGAAGCTGAATGTGAAGTGCATGATCGACAGGCAATGGTGAGAACTAATTTTTCTGTCGATCGCACTTCATAATGGACGGCGCATACCTCCTCTACTTCCTCACGTCCTGCTGTAGCACCACCTACTTCAGCATCCAACTCCAACCAAGATACCAGGAAATAGGCCCCTGCCCCACCCTCCGCGATGAGCACACTTTCCGGGCCTGCACAGAGCTCTTCCTCATCCATTGCATCCACATGGCAAACACATGAGGTTATATGTCATCGTTGCAAGGGTGGAAGTCACTATGCGAGGGAATGCCCATCCAAGCATGTGATGATTGTGACAGAGGATGGTGGATATGCCTCTGCTAGTGATTCTGATGAGAAGACTTTGGCTCTAATTACGAGTGAAGAACGGGATGTCGAGGATACGGAACAAGAGACACACTATATGGCTGCTGACTATGTGGACATGTATGAAAGTTTAGTTTCTCAACGTGTATTGAGTGTGCAGGTTACTCATGCTGAGCAAAAACAGAGGCACAACTTGTTCCATACAAAGGGAGTTGTGAAGGAGCATTATGTTTGCATCATCACCGATGGAGGGAGTTGCAATAACCTAGCTAACATGGAGATGGTGGAGAAGCCGTCTTTAACCACCAGAACACATCCTCATCGTTATTACATCCAATGGTTCAACAATAGTGGCAAGGTTAAGGTAACACGTACCGCTTGTGTGCATTTTAGCATTGCTACATATTCTGATGATGTTGATTGTGATGTGGTACTCATGCAAGGATGTTCCGTTTTACTTGGTAGACCATGGTAGTTTGATAAAAAATTGTACACCATGGTAGGGAAATTAGAATACTCTTATTCATAAGGATCAAAATATCACTTTGCTTCCTATGTCTCCTGAACATATTATGAAAGATGGCATTGCTAGAGCTAGAAAACCAAAACATGAGCTAAATAAGAGTGAAAATCAGATTGTAGCAAAGGAATTTGAAGAAACACCATAAGCCTAATAAACCATCATCTAGTGTTGCATCTGAAATAAAATTGAAGAGTAGATGTTTACTTGCTACTAAATCTGATATTAATGATTTGGATGTTTACTTGCTACTAAATCTGATATTACTGATTTGGATGTTACTAGATCTATTTGCTATGCTTTTGTATGCAAAGAGGCATTATGTTCATTCGAGGACATGCCTCCCTCTTTGCCTCCTGATGTCATTAACATCTTGCAGGAGTTGGCTGACGTCTTTCCACAAGATGTGCCATTGGGATTACCACCTATTCGATGGATTGAGCATCAGATTGACTTAATTCCCGATGCATCGCCACCCTACCGTGTGCCATACCATACCAATCCAGAGGGGACGAAGGAGATTATGTGTCAAGTACATGAGCTGCTCGACAAATGTTATATATGCGAATTCCTTAGTCCTTGTGTTGTTCCTATTATTCTAGTGCCAAAAAACGATGGTACATCGCGTATGTGTGTGGATTGTAGAGGCATTAATAATATTACTATTCGTCATCATCATCCTATTCCTACGCTAGATGATATGCTTTATGAATTAAGTGGCTCTACAATTTTCTCCAAAGTTGATTTGCGAAGTGGATACCATCAAATTCGTATGAAATTGGGAGATCAATGGAAAACAACATTTAAACTTATTTCAGATTATATGAGTGGTTAGTCATGCCTTTTAGGTTAACTAATGCTCCTAGCACTTTCATCAGATTAATGAACGAGGTTTTACGTGCTTTTATTGGATGATTTGTGGTAGTCTATTTTGATGATATCGTGATTTATAGCAGACCTTTGGAGGGACATTTGGAACATTTACGTGCTATTTTTTTTGCTCTACGTGATGCACGTTTGTTTGGTAAGCTTGGGAAGTGCACCTTTTGCACCGACCGGGTATCTTTTCTTGGCTATGTTATTACTCCATAGGGAATTGGACTAGGTAAAGCTAATATTGATGCTATTGAGAGTTAGCTGCAGCCCAAAATGGTCATAGAAGTGAGGAGTTTTCTTGGCCTCGCTGGTTTTTATAGCCGTTTTGTGACAGATTTCAGCACCATTGTTGTGCCTCTCAATGGGCTTACAAAGAAGGATGTCCCTTTTTGCTTGGGTTACAACACAATAAGAAGCCTTCACAGAATTGAAAGATAAGTTAACACATGCTCCTTTACTCAAACTTCTTGATTTTAATAAGACTTTCAAGCTCAAATGTGATGCTAGTGGAATTGGATTAGGAGGTGTGTTATTACAAGAAGGTAAACTTGTTGCATACTATTCTAAAAAATTGAGTGGGCCTAGTCTGAATTATTCTACTTATGATAAGGAATTATATGCTCTTGTTCGGACTTTGGAAACATGATAACATTATTTATGGCCCAAAGAACTTGTAATACATTCTGATCATGAATCTTTGAAACATATTAAAAGTCAAGCAAAATGGAACCGTAGACATGCTAAATGGGTTGAATTCATTGAGACTTTCCCTTATTTCACTAAACCCAAGAAGGGTAAAGAAAATGTTATTCCTGATGCATTGTCTCGTCGTTATACTATGCTTCCACAATTTGACTTTAAAATATTTGGTTTGGAGACCATCAAAGATCAATATGTACATGATGTTGAATTTAAAGATGTGTTGAAAAATTGCAAAGAAGGGAGAACATGGAACAAGTTCGTCATTAATGATGGATTTGTGTTCCATGCTAACAAGCTATGCATTCCACCTAGATTCGTTCGTCTTATGTTGTTGCAGGAGGCGCATGGAGGAGGATTAATGGGAATCTTTGGCGTGAAGAAGAGGGAGGACGTACTTGCTACACATTTATTTTGGCCAAAGATGAGATGGGATGTTGAGCGTTTTGTTGCTCGCCACACTACATGTCAAAAAGCTAAGTCGTGACTCAATCCTCATGGTTTACATATGCCTTTGCCTGTACTTGGTGTTCCTTGGGAGGATATATCTATGGACTTTGTTTTAGGTTTACCTCAAACAAAGAAGGGGAGGGATATCATATTTGTTGTCGTGGATAGATTTTCAAAAATGGCACACTTTATACCATGCCATAAAACTGATGATGATGTTAATCCTGCTGATTTGTTCTTTCATGAAATTATTCGCTTGCATGGTGTGACAAATACAATTGTTTCAGATTGTGATGCTAAATTTCTTAGCAACTTGTGGAGATGTTATGGGCTAAGTTGGACACTAAACTTCTTTTTAGTACTACATGTCACCCCCAAACTGATGGACAAACTGAAGTAGTCAATAAATCATTATCTACTATGCTTAAGGATGTTTTGAGGAAAAACCTAAAAATGTGGAAAAAATTCTTGCCTCATATTGAATTTTCTTATAATTGTTTGCTGCATTCTACTACTAAGATGTGCCCTTTTGAAGTTGTGTATGGTTTCTTACCTCGTGCACCTATTGATTTGTTGCCTCTTCCATCTTCGGAGAAGTTTAATTTTGATGCTAAAGAATATGCTGAATTGATATTTAAAATGCATGATTTAAGTATGGAAATCATTGAGTGTATGAATGCTAAATATAAAATTGCTAGATATAAGGGTAGAATACATGTTGTTTTTGCGCCAGGAGATCTAGTTGGTTATATTTGCGTATGGATAGGTTTCCTGATCTGCGCAAGTCAAATCTAATGCCACGTGCTAATGGTCCTTTTAAGGTTTTAGAGGAAATAAATGATAATGCATATAAACTTCAACTGCCTGCAGAGTTTGGGGTTAGTCCCACTTTTAACATTGCGGATTTGAAGCCTTATTTGGGTGAGAAAGATGAGCTTTCGTCAAGGATGACTTCAGTCTAAGAAGGGGATGATGATGAGGACATCAATACCATTGTTACACCCACAGCCCCTGTTGCTATACATACTGGACTAATTACTAGAGCTTGCGCACGCCGGTTGAATTACCAGGTACTTTCATTGCTTGGAAATCCATCTAATGTTCATGAACATATGATGCTGCCTAAGTTAGATACGTTTGTTTCACTTATGAATGAAGGACATAGCATGGACACGAAGGATGGCCATTGGAGCGGGAACAAGCATGGAGAAGAAGGTGTGCGTGGGGGAAAGAACAATGGAGCTTCCAATGGTAATTTTTGCACTTTGAAGCGACCATAAGGAGAGCTCGAAGTATTGGACGAAATATACAAGATGCCACTTCATTAATTTTGTCCATAGGCTATTATAGGTGCTGCATCACCTTATTTTTGGGCTAGACCCATGTAATTTCGAAATACCACTTTATAGGATGTTTTTAGAGTCCGTATATGTGGGGGAAATGGAGTTAGAGTCGGTTTCGGACCCCTCCTCCGAGGGGTCACGAAATTCCTCCTCTATTCCACCATATATACAGCCCTTAGGGAGGCGTTCAGACTTGGGTTTTGTTTAGATTAGAAATTTGCCATAGCTACAACTTTGCGCTCTTTGTTTGTGTTTCACAACCAGACAAAGGCGTCACAGAACCCCACTTCCATCAGTAAAGCTTTCCTGTTATATTCCTAATATCCATATTGCAATCTTTATTTCTTGCTTGTTCTTCGTTTGCGTGCAGGAAACAGACCCTCGTGGTCAGGTTGATCATGCTCCGGTGTGGTCAATAACCTCTCGGAGTTGGTTTAGCGATTGCTAAGGCACGACGTCCTCGCACATTCGTAGTTGGATCGTCAAAGTCTACTCCACCAAAAATGATAGCCACCATCTCATCGAAAGACGGGACACCTTTGCCTCTATCAATGTGCACCACCAAGTTGTATGTGGCCTGGAAAAGTGACCCATGATCCTAATCGATTGTGCATTTGCATTCAAGTGCAATTTTAAGAATTGTGCACAAATTTAGGGGGATCTCTTGCATATCACATATTTCTCAAAGTGAAGATGCTCGATATGTCTCCAACATATATATAATTTTTGATTGTTCCATGCTAATATATTATCATTCTAGGATACTTTTTGGGTAGTTATTTACCAATTTATAATATTTTTGAGCA
Organism: Hordeum marinum; assembly: GCA_022496015.1. Lineage (NCBI taxonomy): Eukaryota > Viridiplantae > Streptophyta > Magnoliopsida > Poales > Poaceae > Hordeum > Hordeum marinum. Next base: position 256,079,311 of record CM039673.1, read on the forward strand.
CTAACCTATTGACCTAGTGCCCAGTGCCAGTTGTTGTTTTCTGCGTGTTTTTGCCTTTTCAGAGTTACAGTACCAAACGATGTCCAATCGCCATGAACCTTTTTGACTATTTTTATGGAAAAATTGTAACAGCCCGGGACCCACGCTCTAGAAGATTCCCCTTTTATTCCACTGTCATCGTGTGATCCATTAGGTTGTTGCATTCATCATCACATCATTCACATTATCTACATAGCATCATCACTCGTCTTTGAAAAATTGCGTTCGTTCATAGTCACTGGTTCTCTCAGTTCTCGTCGATGCCCGTTTCGAGACCAACCACACGCACGCGCCCGCGGCATTGAAAAATATTATTTTGAAGTGGCATTTCAAACATTCTTGGATTGCTTTGAAACTTGGCGTGCAGTCTTGTTATCTTGTAGGTAGACCGCGTGCCAAATTTCGTCGCATTTTGAGTTCGTTTGATACCCGAACGGTCGACCGTAGCGACTCTGTCATCGGTTTATTTATCAGTCGTTTTGGTGTTTAAAACATCGTGTCACGGGCTCGCTTTTCCCTCTTGTCTTAGTCCAAGCCCCTATAACACATCCGACCTAGCCCACCTAACCCAACCCCGCGACCAGAGCCGTCCGATTGCGACCGCACGACTCGAATCGGTGCAAAGAAACCCCTAACCTAGCCCCATTTGCTATAAATAGACCCCTAGGCATCCCAATCAGGCAAGCTGACCCCCTGCCTCGAAATCCATGCCACCGCTGCCTCCTCCCACCTCCCAGCACTGCAATCCTACCCAAGCCTGCGTGGGGCCTGCGAAGCCCGGATCTCCGCTGCTGCCAGCACACATCCATCGCCGCCCGAGCCGCAAGCACCCGAGCGCGCCCCTGCCGCCAAGGCCTCGCCAGCGCCCGCGCCCGAGCTCCCGACCCTGCTGTCCCTTGCGGAGATCCCACCGGAGGCCGGACCTCGCTGGCGACCTCATAGGCGAGCTCCCCCCGCACGTCTTCCCTCTCATCCTCCCATTCTTCTCTCCCTCTCTCTCTCTCTCTCTTAGGGACCTCCATGGCGCCGAAGCACATGCCGACGTCGTTGTATACCCACGGTCGCCGGAAATGGCCTGATCCGGCGAGCCCCTTTGCCCCAACCTTGTTCACACCGGTCTCCCGCCTGGCCCCTGCCGCCTGTCGCTGTTGAGCCGCCGCCATGGCTCCTGTTCATGAGGAGCACGAGCAGGAGGGCGAGCCAACCTTGCTCGCCCCGCTCCTAGGCCGCGCACATCGCCCTTGTGGGCCGGCCTCTCGCACCGAGCCCAGTCCGTCGTCGAGCCGGCCTTTGGCCCAATGTGAGCAAGCCGGCCCCCTCCTTTGCCGCTATTGTTGCCCTGGGCACGCTATAGTATCATGCGCCTAGTAGATTTGGCCCATTGCTTTTTTCATTATTGCAGTAAAAGCACGGTTTTAAAATGTTGGTAAATAATGAATCGTGCATCAGATTTAATCAAACCTTGCATGTAAATGTGTAGAATTTTTATAGGTCTTTTCCATGCATGCTAAAAATATTTCATGTGTTGGTTGCATTTATATTGCATGAATAACTTGCTAATAGGTTATGCCATAAACTTGCATAATTTATTGTGATGTGTTCTCCTACATGAACATATACATGTTATATATGCTTTCGGGGTAGAAAAATCCATTGAAATTATATGTGCATTTAGTTTTGTCATTTGAGTAAGTTTGTGTGCATGTTATTTTTGCTGTGATGCCCTTTTGTTATTTTCGTGTGATTAAATCCATGCATCATATGAGTTATTTTTGAACATGAGATATGCTCTTTGACATGTGCACTAGCCCTTGATCATTTTGTTTGCCGTAATAATCCATGTTTAGGTGTTGTTTTCTTGTTGCCAACATGCATAGCCAATGTTGCTGATTTGAGATGCTAAAATATTTCTGTCTGGAATCTGAAATATTTTGTTGTTGTATTGCCATGAGTTTTGCTAGTGGTCTAGGGCCCCTTTGGGGTTGGTGAAATGGAGTTATTTGTAGCTTACAATGTCTTCTAGCATGTTGTTAAGTTTCATGCCAATATATGCCCTGTAGCTTGTAGTTTTACTGCTGTCAATATTCCTTCATGATAAAATCTGCACTATCAAAAACTGCTATTTTCACTAAGTCTGAAACTTTTTCCAATTAGCTATCTTGTGAGCTCATTTCCTATTGATCCATGCTTCTAATCAACTTGCTATTAATAGATGAATTGTTAAGCATCATGTAGGATTCACCACCATTTCCTTGTTCTGTATTTTAGGTGGCTGTAGCTTGTTGATTCGTGGGTTGCAAAATAGCATGTTGTTGTTTTGGACAGAGTTTAGTTAAAACTTGTGTTGGTTGTTGTGGTTGAACCGTAGCTCTATTTTGGGCATGCCATATATGAAAATTGGTTAGAATCTCATGTAGTTTCATAATATCTTGCTGCGTCCATGTTTTGAAGTGTTTGTGGTTGTCATTTTCATGCATTTTACATTCATATCATATTCATCTTGTGTGTGTCATAACTTTTACACCGTAGCTCCGTTTTAAATGTTCCATACATGTAAAACTACTAAAATGACGTATAGAATTGCATGGCACACTTTATATTGCTGTTTAACATCTATAAAATATGCTTAGGACTGATATGGACCAAAATCATAATATGCATGTCAGGTCGTTTCGGAAATGCTATAAGTTGTTTCTGACCTCATTTAAGATGCCAAGATAGTGTAGTTCATTTATGCTTCACCTCTTGCAATGTTTAACAATATTTAATATTGTCGTGTACCTAAGAGGGAGTGAACTAAGTAATCCAAATATGGAGTTTCGTCAATATGCAACTCGTTGCATATTGAGCTTCACTTAATGTGTAGGAGTTGTTTGATGTGCTTTGCTATGCCTTGCATAATTAAATGAACTCGCATCATAATTGTTTGCACATCATGTCATGCACTTGTTGTGGTGTATCGTATGTTGATTGTTTGTTTTGGATTGCTTCTTCTCGATAGAGTTGTAAAAGCGTTCGGAGTGTGAGGATTCGTTCGTCTACTTCACGGGTCTTCTTCTTCACGGACTCGTTCAAGATGACAGGATCTCAGGCAAGATGACACATTTCCCTGGATACAACTACTATCAATGCCATGATAGTTGTCACTCTTCCATCGTTATGTCTCGTTACCTACCACTTGTTTGTCAAGCCTCCCAACATTGCCATGATAAGCCTCTAACCCCTCCACATCCCAGCAAACCTTTGTTTGGCTATGTTACCGCTTGCTTAGCCCTTCTTATAGAGTTTCTAGCTGTAGGTGCAATTGCTTCCATGTGTCAACATGGACATTCTTTTGTTATCGCAATATTATTGCTATTTAATTTAATTCACATATATATACTTGGTAAAGGGTGGAAGGCTTGGCCTTTTGCTCGGTGTTTTGTTCCACTTTTGCCACCCTAGTTCCTTGTGAACTGGTGTTATGTTCCATATCGAGCGCTCCTAACACTCTTGGCGTTGTTACGGGGACCCCCTCGATAATTCGTTTTGTGATAAAACTCTTTTGGCAAGGCCCAACATTGGTACTATTTGCACAACATAACAATACTGAACACCGTTATTAAAGCATAGGGCGTCATAACCCCGAGGAGTTAATTCAACATAATATAGGGGGCCCAGTGCTGATGGTGTTGGTCCCAAATGGGTAGACTGTGGGGTCACCGAAGAGAAACTCGTGGTTTGGTCTTACTCATAGGCTTTCCCATCCAGTTGTGCCCTGAGAACGAGATACACAGCCCCTATCGGGATTGTCGGCATGTCAGGCGACCTTGCTGGATTTCTTTTACCTTCCGTGAATGTCTTGTGTACCAACTCTAAGGATACCTTGGGCTATCCCGAGGTGGAGGTTTTCTGGTGGAGCTTGTGGTAATTTGTGATGGACTAGTTGGAGCACCCCTGTAGGGTTAAATCTTTCGGAAAGCCATGCCTGCGATTATGTGGCAACTGGGAATTTTTTTAACTCCCGGTCATAGCAAACTTGAAGTAAACTGTAATAAAATACACCAACCGTGTGCGTAACTGTGACTGTCTCTTCTCGTGAGTCCTTATCCGAGAGAGAACATGGTGGGGTTATGTTTGACGTAAGTAGGTGTTTAGGATCAGTTAGTGATCATTACTAGTTCACGTCTGTTATGCGTAGACCACCCATTTTTTTGCATTCGTAAGTTAGCCACTCAAATAAATGCTTAGTTTCTTGCTGCAGCCTCACCACTTAACCATACCTTACCCATTAAGCTTTGCTTGTCTTGATACCCTTGGAAATGAGATTGCTGAGTCCCTTTGGCTCACAGATTACTACAACAATAGTTGCAGGTACAGGTAACGCGAAGCGCGATGCTTGTTTGATTTGGAGTTCTCCTTCGTCTTATTCTTCATCAATCTAGGATGGGTTCCAGGCAACATCCTGGGATAGCAAGGATAGATGTCATTTTATTGTTTGATTTCGTCTGTAGTCGGACCCTGCTCTTCTTTATGATGTTTGAATATGTTTTTGTATTGATGTGATCTTGATGTAGCTTGTGGCTAGTGTAAGCCAATTCCATATACTCATCTCTTCTGTACATGTACTTGTAATGATATCCATTCTTGCAAAATGATGAGGTGCGCTCCTATCCCGGTCAAGGCCCTCGAGCCAAAATAAGGATAGGATCGCATCTTGGGCGTGACACGAATACAGGACCTAGAAGCTTTGGAGGAAGGCCGGGAGCTGCACCGGGGCTCCACCACATATATATGTGGTGCCCCCTAGCACATCTCCCGATGTCGTTCTCTGGCCTCTAAATTCACATCGACCATAAAACACCAGAAGCGCTCCCGAAACACTTTTTCCGCTGATGCAAGTCTCTGTTCAGACGGGAGGCTATCTACACCTTTGTTCCAGCACCCTGTCGGAGGGGAGATCTATCATGGAGGTCCTATTCATCAACCTTGCTTCCCTCACCATGATATGTGAGTAGTTAACCATTGACCTATGGGTCCGTAGGTAGTACCTAGCTGGCAATTTCTCTCTCTCTCTCTCTCTCTCTCTCTCTCGATCTTCAATACAATGTTCATCGCATCTTTGCCTTGATCTATCTAATGTAATCCCTTTGTATGGTGTGCTTGTTGGGATTCCATGAATTGTGAGATTATGTTCATATTATTCATAAAAAGTATTTGAATAAAATCTGATTACTATGATTCTTATTTGCATGATCATCATAGCTTCATAATGCTCTCCGATCTATTGAGATAGTTTGGCCAACTAGATTGATATTTCTTCGGTGGGAGTGGTGCGTTGTAGTAGGTTCAACCTGATGAGTTTCTATATTCCAGTGGCAGAAGGGGACAAGTTGTATATTTGTGTTGCTTCTACTAAGGATAAAATGATGGGGTTTATTCATATTGATTCAGTTTACTTTGTCTACATCATGTCAATGTTGTCCAAGCATTACTCTGTTTTACTTAATACTCTAGATGCATGCTGGATAGCGATCGATGGGTGGAGTAATAAGGTGCAGGAAGGATTCAGCCTATTAGCTTATGGACGTGATACCTATATACACATGATCATTGCCGTGAAAATCGCATAACTATTCCCTTTTCTATCAATTTCCCAATAGTAATTTGTTTACCCACCGTATGCTTTGCTTATGAGAGATGCCAGTAGAGAACTCTATGCCCCCCGGGTCTATTCATTTATATCACAAACTCTATCACTACCTTGCTATTTATTTATTACCTTCTATTTTATTTTGCACTTTCTTATTATCTAAACAACTCACTTGCTTGCAAAGAACGAGATCAAGGGGATTGACAACCCTATGGCTGGTGTTGGGTGGAAGTTGTTTGTTCTTTTTGTGCAATATCGAAGAATGTTGAGGATTGGTATTCCTATTGGTTTGATAAACCTTGGTTTCATAACTGAGGGAAATACTTACCCACTTTTTTCTTTGATTACCCGTTCCTCTTCACGAAAAAACCAACGCAAATCACGAGTATCAGGAAGGATTTCTGGCACCGTTGTCGGGGAATACAATCACCAACTATCAAGTAACTTCACACAAACTTTCATTCACTTCTTCTTATTTTTATTTTCTGTTATATTTAGTTTGTCTCATAAAAAATAAAAATACAAAAATATTTATCTTTGCTAGTTACTAGTTTACTTCTAGTTTTCTTTACTTGCTAGTTTACTTGTCTTGCTTGTTGCTTTGCTTGTGTGGTCGCCATGTCTCAAGATATTACTAAGTTGCATGATTTCTCAAATACGAATAATAATGATTTTATTAGGACTCCTATACCACCCGCCACTAGTGCGGAGGCATTTTATGTTAATGCTGCATTACTGAATCTTGTCATGAAACATCAGTTTTCGGGAAGTCCTAATGAGGATCCCACGTCACACCTTAATACCTTTCTTGAATTATGTGATATGAAAAATAAAAAGGATATGGATAATGATATTGTGAAATTATGTTTTTCCCTTTTTCACTAAGAGATAAAGCTAAAGCTTGGTTTTCATCTCTACCTCGTAATAGTACTGGAACACTGGATAAGTGTAAAGATGCTTTTATTGCCAAGTATTTTCCTGCTGCGAAGATCATCTCCCTTAGAAATAAAATAATGAATTTTAAACATCAATATCAAGATCATGTTTTACAAGCTTGGGAGAGAATGAAATTGATGATAAGCAATTGTCCAACTCATGGCTTAAACTTGTGGATGATTATCTAAATTTTTTATGATGGACTAAACTTTATGACTAGAAATCTTCTAGATTCTGCTACCTTTGGTACCTTTATGGATGTGACCTTAGGAGAGGCTAAAAAATTTCTGGACAACATTATGACAAATTATTCTCAGTGGCATAATGAAAGAGCTCCAACTGTAAGAAGGTAAATTCTGTCAAAGAAATCGCTACTTTGAGTGAAAAAGTGGATGCTCTTATGAATATGGTTGCTAATAAAAATGCTAATGTTGATCCCAGTGATATGCCTTTCTCTACTTTGATTGAGCAAAATAATGATGCTATTGATGTGAACTTCATCTCGTGAAATAATTTCAACAACAATGCTTATAGAGGAAATTTCAATGCTAGACCGTATACTGGTAATTCATCTAATAACTATGGAAATTCTTATGGTAATTCTTATGGAAATTCTTCTATAAATCCTAATTGGATACTTTCTGATTTTTTGAATACAATTAAATAATGTATTAATTATCAAAAGGTTTTCAACACTATGGTAGAAGAAAAGTCGCGTGTGATCGATACTTCGGCTAAAAAATGGATAGAATTGCTCTTGATGTTGAAACTCTTAAAAATAAGTCTTTGCCACCCAAGCATGATTTTAATGAGACTATTAAATCTATCCAATTATATATTACAGAAAGTAATGAAAGGACCGCTAAGTTGAGAGCTAAGAATTCTTAGAAAAACCTATTTCACCTGGTTTTTACGTGAACCATGATGAAGATCTTAAAATGATTGGTGTTTCTCCTATTGGAAGTTGTTTACTTCTTTGAATATACTGATAAAGGGACTAGAGATGAGTCAACTTTAGTTAAAGGGCGCCCCGTTTGTTTAGAGGGTAATGATTTTAATGGTAAAACTAAAAAAGTGGGGTTGGAGAGGTCAAAACTTTAGCTAGTGATGTGCCCACTATCTTGGATTACAAGGACTTTAATTATGATAAATGCTCTTTAGTAGAATGTATTTCCTTGCTATAATCCTTGATTCTAATGCTAAAATTGATTTTCATTTTTATTTCAAATATTTTTCAAATAAACCCCTGGTTCAAAAAGGTTAAATGTATTCAGAAAAAATACCCCTCACATGGAGGGTCATGTTCCTCCTCTTATATTTGAAATTTTCAGAGGTTTCAAATATTTGAATTCAAATGAAGGCAATTATTTGAAAAGGGATTTCAACAAATATCAAAAAGCTTTCAACCATCATTCATTTCATCAATGCATGTGCAAACAACATTTAGGGATGCATAACTAATTTCATAACATAACAAAATGAAATTTTGAGATGTTACCAACTTACACACCTTAATATGAATCTCACCCTCGAGATTCAGGTTGGCTACAAATTAGGTGCATGTGATCTCAATGAAGATCTTCTTCTCATTCCCAGGTGGCTTCTTCCTTGGTGTGGTGACTCCATAGAGCCTTGCAAAACTTGATGATCTTGCTAGGAGTAACTTTGTTGGCAGTCTCAAGGACTGACGGGATTCTCCTCATACGCTAGGTCACTATTCACTGTATGGCCTATAGGGGCACTGTGTCTCTCAAAGGAATATCAACCATCTCAGCATGTCATTTCTTTAGTTGGGAAACATGGAAGACATCATGAACTCCGGACAATCCTTCCGGCAATTCCATCTTGTATGTAACATCATCTTCACGTTCAAGAATTTTGTAGGGGACTATAAATCAGGGTGTTAACTTTCCTTTAACACCAAATCTCTTGATTTCTTGAAGTGGGGGACACACGGAGGTATGCTCGGTCGCCCACTTCGTATGTCACCTCCTTGCATTTGTAATGAACATAGCTCTTCTGCCTAGACGAAGCTATCTTGAGTCGGTCACGAATCAGCTTGACCTTCTTTTCAGAATCTCCGATAAGATTGGGACCAAATAGTTTTTGGTCTCTAACACCATCCCACATCAATGGTGTTCTACACCTTCTTCCGTATAAATCTTCGAAAGGGGCCATCTTCATATTGGTCTGATAACTGTTGTTGTATGAGAACTCTGCATAAGACAGGTTATCGTCCCAGCTAGACCCAGAGTGTAGCGCACATGCTCTCACAATAACCTCTAGAATCTGGCTTACTCTCTCCGTCCGTGCATCTATATGTATATGAAAATTTGTACTGAACTTCAGCCTTGACAGGGATAGAAGCGCATCTCGTCGTGTTGCAAGAATAGATATCATTGCAAGTACATTTACGGAAGAGATGAGTATATAGAATTGGATTACACTCGCCACAAGCTACAACATATAACATCAATACAACAACATACTCAAACATCATACAGAAGAGCAGGGTCCCACTACGGACGAAATCAAACGATACAATGACATCCATCCTTGCTATCCCAGGCTGCCGCCTGGACCCCATCCTAGGTAGATCAAGAAGAGGAAGAAGAACTCCAAATCAAAACAAGCATCACGCTCATGTCAAATGATCACATTACCTATACCTGCAACTGTTGTTGTAGTAATCTGTGAGCCACAGGGACTCAGCAATCTCATTTCCAAGGGTATCAAGACTATTAAAGCTTAATGGGTGAGGTATGGTTAAGTGGTGAGGCTGCAACAAGTGACTAAGCATTTATTTTAGTGGCTAACTTACGAATGCAGAAAGTAAAGTATGGTGGTCTACGCATAACAGACGTGAACTAGTAATGATCACTAACTGATCCTGAACACCTACTTACATCAAACATAACCCCACTATGTTCTCTGTTGGATAAGGACTCACGAGAAGAGACAATCACGGTTACACACACGGTTGGTGTATTTTATTGGAGTTCACTTTAAGTTTACTATGACCGGGTGTTAAACAAAGTTTCCAAGTTTGCCACATAACCGCGGGCATGGCTTTCCGAAAGATTTAACCCTTTAAGGGTGCTCCAAGTCATCCATAACAAATTAACCACACGGATCTCGTGATCTTCGTAGGTAATTCCAAAGGAAATCCAACACCTCGATATAGCCCGAAGAAGATCAGAGTTCCTCACGCAAGACATTCGAGAAAGGTAAAACAAGTCTAGCAAGACCACCCGACGTGTCGACGAAGCTGATAAGAGACGCGTATCTCGATCTCAGGACACGACCGGATGGGACTAGCTACAGGGAAAACCAATCCCCAAGTTTCCTTGAGGCGGCCTCACAGGCAGCCTGTTTTTGGACCAATACTCATGAGGAGCACTGGCCCGGGTTGTTGATTAAGATCCTCGGGTTAATTACTCCCTATACAGGTTTATTAGTTATTAGGCAAATGTAGTACCAATGTTGGGCCTTGCCAGACAATATTTATCCTAAAATAAAATCAAGGGGGTCCCCATAACAACCCCGAGCATGTTAGGAGCGCTCAATTATGGAACATAACATCGGTACACAAGTAACTAGGGGCGGCAAAAGAGGAACAAAACACCGAGCAAAAGGCCAAGCCTTCCACCTTTTACCAAATATATATGTGCATTAAATTAAATAGCAATAATATTGTGATAACAAAAGAATGTCCATGTTGACACATGGAAGCAATTGCACCTGCATCTAGAAACACTATAAGAAGGGCTGAGCAAGAGGTAACATAGCCAAACAAAGGTTTGCTGGGATGTGGAGGGGTTAGAGGCTTTTCATGGCAATGTTGGGAGGCTTGACAAACATCTGGTAGGTAGCAAGACATGAGGATAAAAGCAGGACAACTATTATAGCAATGATAGTAGTGGTATCCAGGGAAATGTGTCATCTTGCCTGAGATCCCACTTGAAAGAAGAACGAGTCCATGAAGAAGATGTGCCAACGTAGTCAAATGAATCCTCACACTCCGAACGCTTTCGGAACTCTATCGAGAAGAAGCAATCCGAAAACAACAATCAACACACGGTACACAACAAGATATGCATGACATGATGCTCAACCAAATATGATGCATGTCCGGTTTAATATGCAACACATGGCATGGCATGTTAAGAACAACAACCAACTCCTACATATTAAATGAAGGTCAATATGCAATGAGTTGCATATTGAAGAAACTCCACGTTCGAATTATTTAGTTCACTCCCGTTTAACATGGCAAACGGTGAAGCATAAGCAACTACAACATCTAGGCATATTAAAGGAGGACGGAAGCATCATATAGCATTTCCGAAACAACCCCATATGCATATTACGATCTTGGTCCAGATCTGAACTAACCATATTTTATATTTATTAAACATGGAAATAAAGTGTGGCATGAGATTCGACGTATTTTTCTAGTCAAGTTACATATATAAAACATTTTCATCGGAGCGACGGTTAATTAGTTATGAAATAAATTATTTTGGCATGGCATTTACGCAAAATAAATGAAATCAGCAAGTTAAACATTTCAAACATATGCGAGAGTTGGTTATTGCGAATCTACACAAAATTCTAAGCACTTTTCACATATATATTATTTCCATCCGATGCACGGTTGAAAAGTTATTAATGCATAAAGTTAGGTTTTTTGTCTGCAATTTTATAATTCACTGGATAATTAGCAAAATTCGCAGGAGGAAAAAATAGTATGCGGGTCGAATCTCCATGCGGGCTGGGCAGAGGGCTGACATGCGGGCCTTGGCTCATGCAGAGGAGAGGTGGTAGCGGGCCAGCTGAGAGGGCATGGCTGGGCTGGCGATGGGGCCCACTCGAGCGCCCCTAGCGGTTAATGCACTAGTGGTGGGGCAGAGAGCAGGGACATCGCGAGGCGGCGCGACGACCTCAAGCGAGGCTCTAGCAAAGGGGATGTAGGTGGGGGAGGCCGAATCCGGTGGCGGCAAAGTGGCAAGGCTCTGACGACCTCCATGGCTGCAGCTCCTGCGGGGACAAGGGGAGAGAGATAGATTAGAGGAAGGAGAGAGAGGGCAAGGGCAGTGGCACCAGACTCCGGCGGAGCTTCGGCGAGGGGCAGCGGGTCGGCGAGCTGCGGCTCTGGCGAGCTCCAGCGAAGGTCCCGCGGGCTTCGCGACGAGGAGGCCCTTGCGCACGGAGCCACAATGCTGGAGTCGTGGGGAGCTCGGGCTCCCCTGGCTGCGGGTGGCAGCGGCTCCCCTCTGGCCCGAGCGGGCCACGGGTGGGATTCGGCGGTCCCTGCGGCTGGGAGGTGGAAGGAAGTGTGCCAAGTGGCAGCTAGGGTTAGGAGGGCGCGGATTTCGAGGCAGGGTAGGCTAGGGGTGTTTATATAGGAAATGGGGGGCTAGGTTAGGGATTTAAGCCCGTTTTCGGACCCTCCGATCGCGATCGGACGGCTCCGGTCACGGGGTAGGCTAGGTGGGTTGGTGTTGGGCTGTGAAGAGGGGTTTGGGCCAAGATGAGAGGGAAGAGGGAGGCCCGTGACATGTTTTGAAATACCGAAAACGTCCGATATTAAACCGATGGCCGCACTGCTAGGACTGACCGTTGGGGTATCAAACGACCTCAGAACGCGACGAAATTTGGCTAGCAGTCTACCTACGCTATAATAAGACCGCATGCCAGGTTTTGACCCATCTAAGAATTTTTCATACGCACTTTAAAAACAATATTTTATCGAAGCCGCGGGCACGTGCATGTGTGGTTGGTCTCGAAACGTCGACGAAACGAATGAAGAGAACCAGCATCTACGAACGGATGCGAGTTTTCGAAAACGAGTGATGAAGCTATGTAGATGATGCGAATGATGCGATGATGAATGCAACAACCAAACGAAACACAGACGAGAATGGAATAAAAGGGCAATCTTCTGGAGCGTCGGTCTCGGGCTGCTACACTTGGTCAAGCGATCGACTACTAGTCAGATGGAATCATAACCTAAACGGGTCCTCGGTAATGCTATGATGAAGTCCATACCAAGATTCTCCCGTTTATACTTGGGTATAGGCAAAGGTTGAAGTAATCCAGCTGGATTCTGATGTTCTGCCTTTACTCGCTGAGATACATCACATACTACAACATGCTCAGCAATATCCTTCTTCATACATGTCCACTAGAAACTTTCCTTGAAGTCCAGATACATCTTGCTATTGCCTGGGTGTATCGAGTACGGTGCTTCATGGGCTTCTTGAAGTATAACCTTCCAGAGCTCTAGGTCATTGGGCACATAGACACGGTCCTCAAACCATAGAGTTTTGTGTTCATCCTCACGAAAGCCTTTAGCTTTCCTGTCCTTCATTCTTTGCTTTATCTCAGCTATGTCCTTTTCTGACTTCTAGGCTGCATACATTCTTTTGCTCAAAGTGGACTGAATCTCTAGTGTGGAAACATATCCTCTTGGAAATATGTCCACTTTGAGATCTCTGAGGTCATAGACTAACTACTAGGTAACCTCCCGCTATGAGTGTGTTCACATAACTCTTGTGGCTCAAGGCATCTTCTACAACATTTGCCTTCCATGGGTGATAATGCAATCTCATGTCATAGTCCTTGATCAACTCTAGTCATCTCATTTGGCTGAGGTTCAACTCCTTCTGCGTGAAGATATACTTCACGCTCTTGTGATCAGTGTAAATATCACAACTCTTTCCGATAAGGAAATGTCTCTAGGTCTTGAGTGCATGCACTATGGATGCTAACTCCAAATCATGTGTGGCATAGTTCAACACATGAGGTCGTAGCTGTCTGGATGCATAGGCTACAAATTTTCCCTCTTGCATTAGCTCTCCTCCAAGTCCTTGACTTGAAGCGTCACAATAAACCTGGAATTCCTTCCGAATGTTTAGCAAAATCAACACTAGGGCTATGACCAAACGTTTCTTCAACTCCTGGGAACTAGCTTCACATTCCTCAGTCCGGATATACTTGGACTCTTTCTTCACTAACTCCATCATGAGCTTGGAAATCTTTGAGAAGTTCTTGATAAACCTCCGGTAATATCCAGAAAGTCCAAGAAAACTATGAATTTCCTTAACGGAGGTGGGTGACTCCCACTCGGTGACTGCTGCAACCTTAGCGAGATCCACTGCTATTCCGTCTCGAGAAATAATGTGTCCAAGAAATCCGAATTTTGTCAACGAGAATTCAAATTTGCTGAACTTGGCATATAACTGATGCTCTCTGAGCTTCTCATGAACTAAACACAAGTGTTACTTGTGTTCTTCCTCGCTCTTGGAGAATATCAATATATCATCGATGAACACCACAACAAACTTGTCTAGATATTCCAAAAATACCGTGTTCATCATACTCATAAAATTGACAGGAGCATTAGTCAAACCAATGGACATGATTGTATAGTCATATAGGCCATACCTTGTGGTGAAGGAAGTTTTGGGTATATCATGTTCACGAATTTTCAACTCATGATACCCTGATCGAAGATCGATCTTGGAGAACACTCCGGCTCCCACTAGCTGATCAAACAACTCGCTAATCATCGGTAGAGGGCACTTCTTCTTGATATTCACCTCGTTCAATGCACGATAATCGACTACCGTTCTCAAAGTTTTATTCTTCTTCTCTACCAAAAGAACTGGGGCTCCCAAAGGTGAAGAACTTGGGTGAATATACCCTCTGTCTAATAACTCCTTGGTCTGCTTCTTCATTTCTTCTAAATCACTTGCTGGCATCCGATAAGGCCTTTTGGATATTGGGGCTGTCACTGACAATAACTGAACTAGGAACTCAATCTCTCTATCTGGTGGCATGCCTGGCAATTCTTCCGAAAATACATCTAGGAAGTCTTGTACAACTGACACTTCTTCTTGAACAACTGTTGTTAGGGAATTCACCCGAGTACTCTTTGGTGTGTGTCGGGATACATACTTAATCCTCTTCTGCATCGGGTGGTGAGCAAAATAGACTTATTGACACAATCAAGGTTTCCTTCATACCTAGTCATCCAATGCATGCCTAGGATTATATCCAATCCCTGTGGACTCTAGGACGATGAGATTGATGGGAAATACATGGTTTCCAATGTTGAGATTCAATGCATGTCATCCTATCCCTGCCCTCAGCATGCCTCATGGGGAACTGACCTTAATGGGGTGACTAAGGGTTCTAGTGGGAAAACCATACTTTTCCACAACTACCTTTGGTATGAATGAGTTCCACCCGAATCAAAAGTACCAATATTGGACGTGAATGTAACAAAAACTTACCAACCGCAGTCTCGGGCTGATCATAGACTTCTTCCACATCAATGTGGTAATTCTACTTCTCGAGCATGCGTTGGTTTCCCGTGAAGAGGAACGGTTTGATGCAGCAAAGTAGATAAGTATTTCCCTTAGTTTTTGAGAACCAAGCGAGCCACCAATATGTGTACCTGCACAAAGAATCAAACTCTTGCACCCAACACTATAAAGGGGTTGTCAATCCCTTCACGGTTATTTGCAAGGATGAGATCTAGTAGAGATAGATATAATAGGATGCTTGAACAAAAAGTAAAACTAAAAGTAAAAATAGGGCAGCAAGTATTTTTGGTATTTTTGGTTTTAGATCTGAAAGTATTATATGGAAAATAGATCCGGGGGCTATTGGTTTCACTAGATGGCTTCTCTCATGATAGCAAGTATTATGGTAGGTGAACAAATTACTGTCGAGCAATTGATAGAAAAGCAAATAATTATGAAGATATCCAAGGCAATGATCATCCATATAGGCATCACGTCTGTGACAAGTAGACCAAAACGATTCTGCATCTACTACTATTACTCCACACATCGACCGACTCCTACGTCCATCTAGAGTATTAAGTTCATGAAAAACAGAGTAACGCATTAGGTAAGATGACATGATGTAGAGGGATAAACTAAAGGAATATGATGAAAACCCCATATGAAGGGGCAGGGGGCGGGGGTGGGGGTCGACCGGAGTTGGGCGGCATTATGAGGCGGTGGGACAGGGTGGGGGTCGACTCCGTCGGCGGCGAGCCCCGGTCCACGGCGAGCGACAAGCGGCAGGCGGCATGGAGATCGACTAGCGGGAGGCGGAGGCGTGGAGATCGACTGGCGGGCGGCAGCATGGGGGAACGAAAGCTAGGAATTTGGCTCGCGGGACATGGCCGCTTGTGATTTCGGGAAAAAACGCGGATTGGGCCGGCTATTTGGCGCTAAAAATTGGTTGTTCGCGCCAAAGGCCCATAACGTCGGAATGTTGGTCAGGGTTATTTACCGGCCGATGATCTACGGGCCATAATAGAATTCCCAATAGATAGTTTGATTGGATACGTTAGTGCATTCCCGACCGACGGTAGGTCACCATTCGTAGTTTTCTCGACTCACAAACCGTTAGCAGATTTCTGGTCAAACAGTGGGTCGGCAATAGTCATGTTTTCCCAACAAACATCAGTATGGAATTCTAGTGCATGGTATAGTGAAATTACTGTCGAGCAATTTACAGAAAAGCGAATAATTATGAAGATATTTAAGGCAATGATTATGCATATAGGCATCACGTTCATGACAAGTAGACAGAAATGATTCTGCATCTACTACTATTACTCCACACATCGACCGACTCCTACCTGCATCTAGAGTAATAAGTTCATGAAGAAAAGAGTAATGCATTAGGTAAGATGACATGATGTAGAGGGATAAACTTAAGAAATATGATGAAAACCCCATATTTTTACCCTTGATGGCAACAATACAATACATGCCTCGCTACCCCTACTTTGTCACGGGGTGAGGACACCGCAAGATTGAACCCAAAACTAATCACTTTCCTATTGCAAGAATTACCAATCTAGTTGGCCAAACCAAACAAATAAACCGAAGAGACTTGCAAATATATGAAATCATGCATATAAGAATTCAGGAAAGACTCAAATAATATTCATGGATAATCTGAACATCAACCCACAATTCATTGGATCTCGACAAACACACCGCAAAAGAGTATTACATCGGATATATCTCCATGAAGATCAGGAAGAACATGGTATTGAGAAGCAAAGAGAGAGAATAAGCCATTTAGCTACTAGCTATGGACCCGTAGGTCTGTGGTGAAATACTCACGCATCATCGGAGGGGCAATGGAGTTGATGTAGATGCCCTCTGTGACCAAATCCCCCTCCGTCAGATTACCGGAAAAGGCTCCAAGATTGGATCTCTGAAGAATGGAGGCTTTTGGCGGCGGAAAAGT
This sequence comes from Hordeum marinum, assembly GCA_022496015.1. Lineage (NCBI taxonomy): Eukaryota > Viridiplantae > Streptophyta > Magnoliopsida > Poales > Poaceae > Hordeum > Hordeum marinum. The sequence continues at coordinate 256,096,202 of CM039673.1, forward strand.
GTATTCGTGGCTCGTTCTAATAATGATGGAATATTTGGGAATTTATAGGCCAAAGATTAGGGTTAGGGGAGTTGCCAGGGGCCCACAACTTGCCCGGCGCGGGGTACCCCCCTGGCCGCAGCAAGCGGGATTGTGGCCCCGTGGCAGCTCCTCTACCATGGTTCTCAAGTCTCATGGCTTCCTTTTATTCCAGAAAAATCATTCCGGAGGTTTTATTCCATCTGGACTCCGTTTAATATTCCTTATCTGCGAAACTCAAAAACAAGGAAAAAACAAAAACTCGCACTAGGCTCTAGATTAATATGTTAGTCCCAAAAATAATAAAATAGCATATTAATGCATATAAAACATCCAAAACAGATAATATAATAGCATGGAACAATCAAAAATTATAGATACGTTGGAGACTTATCAGCATCCCCAAGCTTAATTCCTGCTCGTCCTCGAGTAGGTAAATGATAAAAACAGAATTTTTGATGTGGAATGCTACCCAACATATTTATCCATGTAATATTCTTTATTGTTACATGAATATTCAGATTCGTTAGATTCAAAACAATAGTCTAATATTGAACAAAAACAGTAATACTTCGAGCACACCAACTAGGTAGTCATGTCCTTTCGAAATAACATGGACTTAGAAAGTCATGCCTACAAAATCATATGGTCTGGTTATGCTCCATCTTCCCCACACAAAGTATCTAAATCATGCACAACCCTGATGAACAAGTCAAGCAATTGTTCACACTTTTGGTGTTCTCAAACCTTTTCAACTCTCACGCAATACATGAGCATGAGCCATGGATATAGCATTACAGGTGAAATAGAATATGGAGGGGGTGCAAAGGAAATATGAGAAGATAGTCTCACATCAACTGGGCGTATCAACGGGCTATGGAGATGCCCATCAATAGATATCAATGCGAGTTAGTAGGGATTGCCATGCAACCAATGCACTTAGAGCTATAAGTGTATGAAAGCTCAAAAAGAAAACTAAGTGGTCGTGCATAATGAATATCCACTAGTTATATGAAAGTGACAAAATAGGAGACTCTCTATCATGAAGATCATGGTGCTATTTTGAAGCACAAGTGCAGGAAAATATAGTAGCAATTGACCCTTCTCTCTTTCTCTCATTTTTTGGTGGGCTTCTTTGGCCTCTTTTATTTTTTTTTGTTTGGGCTTCGCTGGCCTCTTTTATTTTTTGTAAAGTCCGGATACTGGTCCCAACTTGTAAGGGAGTCATAGCCTTTATCATCCTTTTCTCTCATGGGACAATGCTCTATTGATTAAAAATCATCACACTTTTATTTACTTATAACTCAAAGAAAAAGAAATTACAACTCGATTCCTATGACAAGATATAACTCTATATGCAATATGAAGTGATGATGCAACTCAAAGAAAAACTACATGGTGGAAGTTGCATGGCAATATATCTCCTAATGGCTATGGAAATGCCATGATAGGTAGGTATGCTAGCTGTTTTGAGGAATATATGGTGGCTGTTTTGAGGAAGGAGGGTTTGATGTACCAGCGAAAGTTGCGCGGTACTAGAGAGGCTAGCAAAGATGGAAGGGTGAGAGTGCGTATAATCCATGGACTCACATTAGTCATAAAGAACTCACATACTTATTGCAAAAGTATATTAGTTATCAAACAAAGCATTAGACATATTCTCCTAGGGGAGAGGTTGGTAGGAGTTAACCATCACGCACTCCTGACCCTCACACAAAGGTCGACAATCATTTAACAAATCATGCTCCCACTTTGTTACATAACGGTTCACCATACGTGCATGCTAAGGGAATCACAAGCTTTAACACACATATCTCTTCAATTCACAACTACTCACTAGCTTGACTCTCATATTACCATCCTTATTATGTCAAAACTATATGCAAGGAATCCAACTTCGCATAGTTGTTAATGCACTTAATATGAAAGTTTTTATTATATCCCTCTTGGATGCCATTATATTAGGACTAAATTAATAACCTAAAAAAATTACCATGCTGTTTTAAGAAACTCTCAAAATAATATAAGTGAGTAACGAGAGTTCAATCATTTCTATAAAATATACCACCACCATGCTCTATAAAGATATAAGTGAAGCACTAGAGCAACATTGCCTAGCTCAAAAGATATAAGTGAAGCACATAGAGTATTCTAGCAAATTAATGATTCAGAGTGTCTCTCTAAAAATATGTGTGAATCAAGGATGATTGTGGCAAACTAAAAAGCAAAGACTCATATCATACAAGACGCTCCAAGCAAAACACATATAATGTGGTGAATAAAAATATAGCCTCAAGTAAATTTACCGATGGATTGAAGAAGAAAGAGGGGATGCCTTCCGGGGCATACCCAAACTTAGGCTTTTTGGTATCCGTTAATATGACTTGGGTTTCCTTGGGAATCACCAAGCTTAGGCTCTTGCCACTCTTTATTCCATAGTCCATCAAATCTTCACCCAAAACCTGAAAACTTCAGAACACAAAACTCAACAGAAAACTCATGAGATCCGTTAGTATAAAAAGATAAATCACCACTTTAGGCACTGTTGTGAACTCATTATTTATTTATATTTGTGTAATACCTATTGTCTTATAACTTTTCCATGACTCATACCCCCGATATGACCCATAGATACATCAAAATAAGCAAACAACACAAACAAAACAGAATCAGTCAAAAACAGAACATTCTGTAGCAATCTGTAAACTTCGAATAATTCTGGAACTGTCAAAACTCTAAAAAAATATGAAAATTACGGAAATTTGTATATCAATCCTGTGTAACAATTTTAGATCAATTTGACGCTCTGAAAAATTCAGAAAATTCCTGGACAGAGCGCAAAAGTTTCTGTTTTCCAGCAAGATCAAATCAACAACTACCATAGATCACCCCAAAGGTTTTACTTGGCTCAAACACTAATTAAAACACAAATTTTTTTATTATAGAAGTAATAATGTGCCAAACACACCAAAAAAGAAGCAAAAAGAAGAAAGCAAAATAAAAATTGGGTTGCCTCCCAACAAGTGCTATTGTTTAACGCCCCTAGCTAGGCATAATGATTTCAATGATGCTCACATAAAAAGTAGTAATTGAGATATGAAAAAGAGCATCATGAATAGAATTAAAAACACATTTAAGTCTAACCCGCTTCCTATGCATAGGGATTTTGTGAGCAAACAATTTATGGAACAAAAATCAACTAGCATAGGAAGGCAAAACAAGCATGACTTCAAAACTTTGAACACATAGAGAGGAAACATGATATTATTGCAATTCCTACAAGCATATGTTCCTTTAGTAGCATAATGAAGGAATCTCACAATATAACTATCACATAAAGTATTATTTTCATGATCAATTATAGCATACATGTCATCACCAAAACTTGGGGAACAAAAAATTTCATCTTCATCAAGCATAGCATCCCAAGCTTGTGGTTTTGCATATCATTAGCATCATGGATATTCAGAGAATACATACTAACAACATGGCAATCATGCTTTTCATTCAAGTAACTATCATGAATCTCCTTACAAATTTCTTCTTTTAAAACTTCATCAAAAAAATTAGATTCATGATTTTCAAACAAAACTTCATAGAGATAATCAAGTGCACTCAACTGACTAGCAATTGGTTCAGCATAATTTGGTCTTTTGAAAAGATTAGAAAGTGGATGAGGATTAATATAGATAAATTTTTAGCAAGCGAAGATGCAAGCAAATAGAAGGCACATGGCAACACAAGAAAACGAAAGAGGGCGAATAAAAAGGCAAATATTTTTGGCATTTTCTGAAAATTGTTTTAGAAGTGGGGGAGAGGAAAACGAGAGGCAAATGGAAAATAATGTAAATGCAAGAGATGAGTTTGTGATGGGTACTTGGTATCCTTGAACATGCATCCGTAGGTATGGCCTGCACATTACTCAATCAAATATCAGATTCTTAACATGCTAATATAGTTTCAGACAGAAATAACAGATTTGCAGAGGAGTAGCAGGAGGGAGGCAGGAGTTCACTTGAACTCACTAGTTGGAGAGAGAGTAGACGGTGGTGTAGAGGGCGTGGTGACGACGGTGAAGAGGTAGACGGCATGGGGCGGCGGCGAGAGGAGCAGGACGGCGTGGGGAGGCGGTCAGAGGGGCGGGACGTCGTGGGGAGGCGATCGGAGGAGCAGGACGGCGTGGGGCGGCGACCTGAGGAGCAGGACGACATGGGGAGGCGATCAAAGGAGTTGCACGATGTTGGGTGGCTGGAGGAGAAGGACGGCGTGGGGCGGCGGTCGGAGGGCAAGACGACGTTGGGGAAGAGTAGGACGCGGGGCGGCGGCGGGACGGGGTGCCGATCGATGGGAAGCTCCGGTCGGCATGGGGCGGGGGGCGGGGGTGGGGGTCGACTGGAGTTGGGCGGCATTAGGAGGCGGTGGGACGCGGTGGTGGTCGACTCCGTCGGCGGCGAGCCCCGGTCGACGGCGAGCGACAGGCAGTAGGCGGCATGGAGATCGACTAGCGGGAGGCGGAGGCATGGAGATCACTGGCGGGCGGTGACGTGGGGGAACGAAACCTAGGGATTTGGCTCGCGGGACATGGCCGCTTGTGATTTCGGAAAAAAACGCGGACTGGGCCGGCTATTTGGCGCTAAAAATTGGTTGTTCGCGCCAAAGGCCCATAACGTTGGAATGGTTGTCGGGGTTATTTACCGGCCGATGATCTATGGGCCATAATAGAATTCCCAACAGATAGTTCGATTGGATATGTTAGTGCCTTCCCGACCGACGCTGGGTCACCATTCGTAGTTTTCCCGACTCACAATCCGTTAGCAGATTTCTGGTCAGACAGTGGGTCGGCAATAGTCATGTTTTCCCAACAAACGTCAGTAGGGAATTCTAGTGCATGGTATAGTGAAATTACTGTCGAGCAATTTATAGAAAAGTGAATAATTATGAAGATATCCAAGACAATGATTATGCATATAGGCATCACGTTCATGACGAGTAGACTGAAATGATTCTGCATCTACTACTATTACTCCACACATCGACCGACTCCTACCTGCATCTAGAGTAATAAGTTCATGAAGAAAAGAGTAACACATTAGGTAAGATGACATGATGTAGAGGGATAAACTCAAGCAATATGATGAAAACCCCATATTTTTACCCTTGATGGCAAGAATACAATACGTGCCTCGTTACCCCTTCTTTGTCACTGCGTGAGGACACCGCAAGATTCAACCCAAAACTAAGCACTTCTCCTATTGCAAGAATTACCAATCTAGTTGGCCAAACCAAACCGATAACTCGAAGAGACTTGCAAACATATGAAATCATGAATATAAGAATTCAGGAAAGACTCAAAAAATATTCAGGGGTAATCTGAACATAAACCCACAATTCATCGGATCTCGACAAACACGCCACAAAAGAATATTACATGGGATAGATCTCCATGAAGATCATGAAGAACATGGTATTGAGAAGCAAAGAGAGAGAAGAATCCACCTAGCTACTAGTTATGGACCCATTGGTCTGTGGTGAACTACTCACGCATCATCGGAGGGGCAATGGAGTTGACGTAGATGCCCTCCGTGATCGAATCCCCCTCCGGCAGATTATCGGAAAAGGCTCCAAGATTGGATCTCTCGAGAACGGAGGCTTCTAGCAGCGGAAAAGTGTTTTCGTGGCTCGTTTTGATAAATGGAATATTTGGGAATTTATAGGCCAAAGATTAGGGTTAGGGGGGTTTCCAAGGGCCCACAAGCCTGCCCGACGCAGGGTACCCCCCTGGCCGCGGCAAGTGGGGTTGTGGCCCCGTGGCAGCTTCTCTGCCTTGGTTCTCAAGTCTCGTGGCTTCCTTTTGTTCTAGAAAAAAGTTGTTCTGGAGATTTTTTCCCATTTGGACTCCGTTTAATATTCCTTATCCGCGAAACTCAAAAACAAGGAAAAAATAGAAACTAACACTAGGCTCTAGATTAATAGGTTAGTCCCAAAAATAATTTAAATAGCATATTAATGCATATAAAACATCCAAAACAGATAATATAATAGCATGGAACAATAAAAAAATATAGATACGTTGGAGACGTATCAGGTACACCTGAGCGCGGGGAAAGGGATTGGGCTTCTTCACTCTAGAGTTTCCATTGCCATTGGCACATCCATTTCCATTGCCGTTGTTCAGTTTAGCATCAGGTCATTTGTTGGCATAATGTCCAGTCTATTTGCACTAGAAACATTTGATGGTGCTAAGGTCCCTCATTACTGGAGCGGAACGATGCTGAGTACCACTACCTCCATTGCCATTCTTATGGCTGCTGGGGTTGGGACGGTTGTTGCCATTTCCTCCATGAGTGTGCCCTCGATGGGTTTGGTGAGTGTGTTCTCCTGATCTGGCATCCCCTGTGTAAGGGGAGTAATGGGGCTTCTGCTGAGCTCTGGAGTTAGACTTCCCCTGTGCATATTGCGTCTTGTGGTTCTTGATCTACTACTGCTTTCACTGTAAGATGAGGGCCTTGTCTACCAGCTCCTAGTAGTTGTTGAAGGTAGCCACCATCAGTTGTATGATCAACTCATCGTTGAGTCCTTCCAAAAATTTCTCCTGCTTGGCCATCATCAACCACATCTCCTGGTGCATCACAGGCCAACATGCTGAATTCATCCACATACTAGGCCACTAAGCGATTACCCTGGCGTAAGTTGCGACACTCACTCTTCTTCAGACTCATGGCTCCAGCTGAGAAATGAGCAGTCTGGAAAGCTAGCTTGAACTGCTCCCATGTCACACTAGCAATGGGTATGTTGTGGTGTAGTTCTCCCATAATGAAGCTGCTGGCCTGTCAAGTTGATGTGCGGCAAAACGCACTTTCTCAGCTTTAGTGCATCCCGTAGTAATAAGTTCCCTCCATCTTGCCGAGTCAGTCATCTACCACAATGGGCTCAGTGCTCCCAGAGAAGGTCAGTGGATTCGGCCTCAAAAACCGGGCGATGTTGTGGGCCTGGGCTGGAGGGTTGTTGTTGGCCTGGTTCTGGATCAATAGTTGCATCAAGGCATTCTGCTGCTGGATAAGTTGGGTGCGTTCCAGCGGGAAGTTGGAGCCAGGGTCTGAAAGCACATTTGCTCCCTTGATGGTTTTGATAATTAATAAAAACATATATGTCATTGAACTAATGTTTCCACTAATCATATTTCATGAAAAGTTCAATGATAGGGATGGCAAAACGATTGTGGAATACACCAAGATGCAAGGAAATGGACTGGCAAAGCTTCAAGCAAGAGGACTCTACATTTTACTTTGTGAGAAATCACTTTGAGTCCATAGGAAAGCCAATACTATTAAAAGGGGGTAAGGTACTGTTGGTGAACAAAATGCTCATACATGCACAAGTGATAGTCACCAAAAACACCCACGAGCTCTTCGACAAAAGTCTGTCCAAAGCCAAATATCCAAAATTGGTGAAACCAACAACTCCCACTCGGTGCCACCGATTCCCACACTCAGACAGACCCAAGCCAAACCCTAGCACATCGGTGCAACCGATTCTATTTTGGTGCCATCGAGTTCTGGTTGCTAACTTCCCGTTACCCAAATTCACAAAATTGGCCCCACCGAGTTTATTGGATCGGTGTCACCAAGTTGCGCAATATGACCGTTGGTCACCTAATCGGTCTCACTGAGATTTATGTATCAGTCTCACTGAGATTCAAAATTTGCTACCTTTGGAGAAACTCGGTACCACCGAGATTCACACATCGGTGTCACCGAGTTGGTCACTTAAGGTGTAATGGTTGGATTTTTGGAGATGCCTATATATACCCCTCCACCACCACTCACTCGTTAGAGAAGCACTCAGAATAGAGCCCCACTCATACCAATAGATTTTCTGAGAGAGAGCCACCTACTCATGTGTTGAGATCATGCCATTCCATTCCAACCATATGAATCATGATCTCTAGCCTCCCCAAGTTGTTTTCCACCCAATCAATCTCTTCCACCAAAGCCAAATCTATGAGAGAGTGATTGTGTGTTGAGGAGTCTATCATCTTGAAGCATAAGAGTAAGGAGTTCATCAACATTATCGAGCGTATTACCTTTTGGAGTGTGGTGCCTCCTAGATTGTTTAGGTGTCGCTTGGGAGCCTCCTACTTCGTATTGTGGAGTGAACCAAGAAGTTTGTAAGGGCAAGGAGATCGCCTACGTCATGAAGATCTACCCTGAGTTAGGCTAGTCCTCCGTGGACGTAGGCCATCATGGTATATTCAAGCTTACTTCTTCATGGAACCCTCCATGGGTAGAGTCCTCCATCGACTCTCGCGATTGTTACCTTCGTGGGTTGAAGACTCTCTAAACGTGAATGTACGATACCACCACCTATCGGAACCACATGTAAAATCATCGTGTTTCTAAATTGCGTTTGATCTTCCTACCCTTTCTTTACTACTCATGCTTGTCTTTACTTTCCGCTCCTATACTTGTAGACATGTATGTGTAGGTTGTGCTTGACTTGCTATGAACGCTAAAATCTGCCAACACTTAAAATTGGGAAAAAGTAGATTTACATTTGGTCAAGTAGTCTAATCACCCCCCTCTAGACCTACTTTCGATCCTACAAGTGGTATCAGAGCTTTGGTCTCCATTGCATTGGTCTCACAACCTAGGACAGTATGGCATCTAGTTAGGGAAGTTATCAACGTAGAGGTTCGTACTTTAATGGCACTAATTTTGCTAGTTGGAAGCATAAAATGAAAATGCATATCCTTGGTCATAACCCCGCCTTTTGGGCTATTGTTCGTGTTGGATTGCAAGGTGAATTATTTGTGGATGGATGGGAACTGGATCGTGAAGCGACTACGGATGAATTGAAGATGTTGCTATACAACGCTCAAGCATGGGACATTCTCTTCAACTTCCTATGCCGCGAAGAATTCTGAAAAATCAGCCATCTTGAGAATGCAAAAGAGATTTGGGATACTTTGGTTGATATGCATGAAGGTACCGAATCTATGAGAAAATCCAAGTTGGATTTTCTTCAAAGTCAGGTTGACAAGCTCGAGGTCAAGGATGGTGAAGGAGTCGCTGAGATATACTCTAGGATAGCTCTCATCACCAACGAGATTGCCGGCTTAGGAAGCGAGGAAATGACCGGCAAATTTATCATCTATAAGATACTTCGAGCTTTGGATGATCGATAAGACACCATATGCACATTGATCCAAAGGATGCCCAACTACAAAGATCACAAGCCTATGGAAGTGATTGGAAGGATTGTTGCTCATGAGATGACACTCAAGGAGAAGGAAGAGCTTCACAACAAGTCTAGCGGTGCTTATTAAGCCACAAGTGACGCTCCGATAACTTCAAGTGACAGCCTTGTCACAAATGAAGAGATACGCCTCATGGTCAAGAAATTCAACAAGTTCTACAAGAATAGAGGCAAAGATAAAAGCTCCAACTCAAGATATGAAGAGAACCATTCATCAAGTCATGACCGAAACTGCTACAATTGTGGGAAGCCCCGACACTACTCCAATGAGTGCACGGCTCCTTACAAAAGGAAAGAAGAGTCACCAAGAAGAAGAAGCTCAAGAGATGAGTCACCTCGAAGAGAGAGAAGGAGTAGAGATGATCGTTATGAGTGAAGACCCTCAAGGAGAAGTCAGGACTCAGAGAAGAAGGACAAGTACACCAAGAGCTACTCAAGAAGACATCAAGCTCATGGTGGTGAATGGGTTTCTGGCTCCGAATCCGACAACCACTTTGAGAGAAGCTATCACTCCAACTCCGACAATAGTCAAGATAAAGGTGTTGCCGGACTTGCACTAGTGACAATCGACCCCTACAACATATTTGATTCACCAAATGAAGGGAGTGGATGTTGCTTCATGGCTAAAGGCCCCAAGGTATCACACCCCGAGTATCTTGATTTCAATAGTGATGAGGATGACTTGTTAATTGAACATGAGTCGCTATTTGACAAATATAGTAATGTTAGTCAAGATGAAGTTGCTAGTAATCATTCTAGTCAAGGTAAGTCATGTGATGATAAGATGGAAATATAACGACTAACTCAAGAACTAAACACTCTTAAGTTAGCTCATGACTCTACTCTACAAGATCATAGAGAGCTTGAAAGGACACATGAGAAGCTCTGTTTCGAGAAGCTCAAGTTAGAGCAAGAACATGAGTTCCTTAAAGCTATCAATGACGATATTCGAAAGAAGACTTCCTCTTATCTACCCAAACGACTTCTCTTGTCTATGTTCATACCACAAGTAAAGGCTAAGCAAACTAGTAACAAAGGCAAGAAAGGTTCTTCAACTAGTAGCAATAAAAATGATAGATCCAATGATATTGCTTCTAGTAGTTCTATTGATCCCACTAACACTTCTCTTAGCCAATTTACACTTGAGAAAAAAAATGAAATTTTGAAAGGGATTATAGAGAAAGGTATCTACAAGAGTCTTGTCGGATGCAAACAATTTGACGAGATTGTACGCAAGCATGGAGGATACTGAAAGAACTATGACATTGGCTACTTCAACGCTAATGGAGTTGAATGGGAAGAAGGTCAATACCCCAAGCCCAAGTTTGTTTCTCAAAAGGAGAAGTATGAAAATACTCTCCCCAAGTGAACAAAATCTCAAGATGACCTTCCACCACAAGACCCCAAGCTCAAGGGCAAGAAAAAGCTTCAAGAGGACATTGACTCACGTGAAGATGAATCCCGAGCTTTGGTGAAGTGGGTTCCCAAGGTTGCTACAAGCTCGACTTCTACAAGTTCTACTTCAACACCAAGGATCCCCATCAACTTGATGTGGGTCCCCAAGAAGGAGAAATAGATAAGTTATTGAGCGGTGACTCCGCCAATGAACTTCACTCATATTCATTATTGGCAAGACCTAGTTGCAATCAACATAAACATCATGCAATAGTTCAAGGAGTCACACATTCGCTCAAAGGAAAGCAAGGGACAAGGTAATCAACAAATCAATGGAGATCATCATATATGCTTTGCACCCCATGTCCATAGGTATCCTTGTATTTGTCTTGTGTGATTGGACTAACCCATGTAAGTGAGAAGAGTAAGTAAATAACAAGGATGCTCCCAATTCATGGTGTTCTTCATCAACATTGAGCATCCATCACTACTTCACCTACATGAAGTCTTCTTTGACAAAACCCAAGGTTAGTTTATGTTGGGGAACATTGCGTAGGAACCAAAAAATTTCCTACGCTTCACCAAGATCAATCTAGGAGATGCGAGAGGGGAGAGTGGATCTACATACCCTTGTAAATCACTAAGCGGGAAGCGTTAAGAATCGCGGTTGATGTAGTCGAACATCTTCGCGATTCAAATCGCCGAGTGTCCCGCGATCCGATCACGATCCGTCCCGATCTAGCACCGAACGGACGGCACCTCCGCGTTCAGCACACGTACATCTTGATGATGATCTCTGCCTTCTTGATCCAGCAAGAGGGAGTGGAGAGGTAGACAAGTTCTCCGGCAGTGGTACAGCGTTGCAACGATGGTGGTGGAGTAATTCCAGCAGGGCTTCGCCTAAGCACTGCTGAAACCGATCTAGAGGAGAAACTATGGACTACAGAAGAGGGCAGCACATGGCTAAAAAACCATGTCAAAAACCCTCAAAACCTCTAGTATATATAGGAGGAGGGGAGGGAGGAGGCTTGGCTCCCAAGGGAGCCAACCCTAGTTCGACCAAAGTGGGAGGGAGGAGTCCTCCTCCTTCACTCCTAGTAGGATTAGGACTCCTTCCTTATTTTCCCACTTTTGCCTTCTTTCCACGTTGGGTTTTCTTCCATGGCCGCATGGGCTTCCTCTGGGCCTTCGGCCAGCCCACTAAAGCCTGGCATTCCTTCTCCCACAGCCCATGTAGCCTCTTGGGTTGAAATACCCCTCCCAATGGTCCCCGGCACTCCCGGAACACTAACGATGAGCCCGGAACTTTTCCGGTGACCAAAACAGGACTTGCTATATATGAATCTTTACCTACGGACCATTTCGGAGCTCCTCGTGACATCCGGGAACTCATCCGAGACTCATAACAACCTTCGGTCACCACCATACATAACTCTATACTATCGAAACATCACCAAACTTTGAGTGTGCAGACCTTGCGGGTTCGAGAACTATGTAGACATGACCGAGACACCTCTACGGTCAATAACCAATAGCGGGACCTTGATGCCCATATTGATCCCTACATATTCTATGAAGATCTTTATCGGTCGAATCTCTATGTCAAGGATTCAGTTAATCCCGTATGATGTTCCCTTTGTTCTTTGGTATGTTACTTGCCCGAGATTCGATCGTCAGTATCTCCATACCTACTTCAACCTCATTACCGGCAAGTCTCTTTACTCGTTTCCATAATACAAGATCTCGTGACTAACACTTAGTCACATTGCTTGCAAGGCTTGTTGTGATGTATTGTTACCGAGTGGACCCTGAGATACCTCTCCATCACACGGAGTAACAAAGCCCAGTGTTGATCCATGCCAACCCAACAGACACCCTCGAAGATACCTGTAGAGCACCTTTATAGTCACCCAGTTACGTTGTGACATTTGATACACACAAGGCACTCCTCCGGTGTGAGTGAGTTGCATGATTTCATGGTCATAGGAACATATACTTGACATGCAGAAAAAGTATAGAAATAAACTGACACGATCATATGCTACGTTTATAGTTTGGGTCTTGTCCATCCCATCATTCTCCTAATGATGTGATCCCGTTATCAAATGATATCTCATGTCAATGGCTAGGAAACCTTGACCATCTTTGATCAACGAGCTAGTCTACTAGAGGCACACTAGGGACAAAGTGTTGTCTATATATCCACACATGCAATGTGTTTCCAATCAATACAATTATAGCATGAATAATAAACAATTATCATGAACAAGGAAATATAATAATAAACTCTATATTTATTGCCTCTAGGGCATATTTCCAACAGTTTATCCCTCTTATGGGGGGATGTCACATCAAGGGGGAGCTTTACTCTAAGACTTGAGTCAAAGAATCTCATAGTATGTGATAGCATTAAATGTTTTATGTAAAAGTGGTAACCCCACTTGTGCTTAAACGATGAGTATGACCTATGATCAAGTATTCTTACTTGGATCCTAAGTCAATATACTCATATATAGATGACTTCGTCATCGCCAAAGTGCTTGATAGATGCTGGTATGTTTGTGCATGGTTGCCATGATTTCATTTGACATCTTATTGTGTGAGCATGTTGGTCTGCATTTATTTGTCCATTCGAGGACATCCAGTTGTTGCTATTTGGCTTTTAGATTTTTCTTTTGCTAATTGGATGAACAAGAATGCCTAGGACCCTCTTTTAGCTATCTATGCTTTCTCACCATATATTCTATTCAGGCTGCATCACAAAATTTGAACAAGTACTTTTCGATCTCTCTGTGTGAGGAGCACTCGGAGTTCCGTATCGACAAAGGACTCACCGTTAAAACCTCCCAAGTGCATCTCGGTGGAACCAACTCTAAAATCTCGGTCTCACCGAATGCCAAGGGTTGATCTGGGTTTCAATCTCGGTACCACCGATTCCATGTTCTCGGTTACACCAAGTTTCCTGTCAACTGATAGTTGAGGAACTCAGTGACACCGAAAATTTAGAATCGGTGTCACCGACAGCCGCGGGTATTTATAGAGGAAGACCTAACATTTGAAAATTTTCTTCAAACATCGCCCCCTCCAAAACCCTAAGCTACGGAATCAAGGCCACTGGTCATCGCCTTTACGTACCCGTGCGTCTCCACCGTTGGGAATCGCCGCCACCGATGGAATCATCACCCCCATCGCCGCCGTAGTGGATCCATCACAAAGCTAGGGTATTGATCCAACCCTCCTTGCACTCCACGTCTAATTCTTGTGCATTGGAGTTCATTTTATCAATAATCAACTGATTGCAAAACTATCTATCCATTGGAAACCTCATTAGATTAGCAAACGAAGGATTTTTAGGTTTAGTTGTCTGCATAACGGAATGTCGATGAGACCGAGTCAGAAATATCGATTCCACTGATTTTGTTTTTGTGGTACTGAGGACTGTACTCGGTTAAACCAAGTGCAAATTTTTGGTCCAACCGAAATTGCCGCCAAGTTTCTGATAAAGAGCACTGTGTCTCTGTAGTACCGAAATCTTTGACCCGGTGACACATAAATCCCTTTTTTCTGAGGACTACATCTAAGAATTTCTTTGTTCAACTTTTTGAAAAAATGTTTGCATCTTGTGATGACTCATCCCCTTGTACTCTTCTACACTCTTTTCACAGGGTCAGATATGTTAGCTTCAGAGGACAGTCAGAATATGCAGGAGTAGAATGTTGACGTGAGCTCTAGCACTAGTGTAGACAATGGCTCATCATCTTCAGATCTTGGTATACCCAGCTCACCTGATCTGCCCAGGGCTGCTACTAGGACTAGGAGGAAGCTAAATTTTGATGAGGAAGATGAGGACTTCATTCGTGAGGAATGCCTTCCAAGACCAAGCAAGAAAAATCTGTCAAGAAGGCCCCCAACAAGCCTATCAGAAAAGAGTATGCACCTTCACATTCTATGAGAGCACCTAAGAGATCTAGAGGCACTATGACTATCGAGCCTCCCAGGAAGTCTATGCCTAAGAAGGAAGAAGCGAAGAAAGCTAGGAAGAGGATTGTCTATGTGACTGGCAGGGCTACCTCCATGTATGAGGACCCAGAGGAGACTGTTGGTGCTGCTGGTGAGGAAGAGGAGGAAGAGCAAGTTGCCAAGGCCCCTCCCAAGAAGAACTAAAAGAAGCTTTTGGCAGATGCTATGCCAAAGCAAGCTCCATCCAAGAGCACTAAGTATGCACCCATGAAAGCTGCCGCTGACAAGTCCAAGAGGTCATCCAAACAAATTCCAGCTTTTGAGAAGAATAAGGGATCCACCTCTAGCGATATAAATGAGGATGCCATGTCCGCATTGATGAAGCTTAGACCACACCTTCATGAGCATAATGCCAGCCATCTGCTTCCTGAGGACATGAAGAAGAAGGATTAAGGTTTGAGAGAGTGGAGAGCCATTGATCCTTACTCTTAGAGGAGGAAAACATATGTGGACTACATATTCTATACCAAGGAGCAACAGGATTTCTATGAGACTGTGTTGCTTGACAAGAGCCCAGCTGTCAGTGACATGAGGTATGTTGATTGGAAGTGCATCAAGGAAAATCAAAATCATTTGCAAAATGTGCAAGACAACTTCCACTGCGTTGTCCTAGATAATTTTATTGGCAATGTATTCACTGCATGGAATGATGAGATGATCATGCAATTCTACTCCACTGCCCACTTCTATGGAGATGGCAGGATTGTGTGGATGTGTAAAGGAGCAAGATATGAGTCTATTGTTGATGAATGGGCTGCCATCTTAGGAGTCCCAGAGGTGCAAGATGGAGATGTATGTGTGTACACAGAGTCCAAGGCCAGCCACAATATCATGAAGGACATGTACAATGCTATCTCTGCTGCACATCTTCAGTCTCATAAGCTACGATCTATCTATTACCTCTAGGAAGGTCTCCGTACCGTCAACACTATTCTGAGGCATACTTTGATGCCTAAGTCAGGAGACGAGAAGATGATCTAAGGCTACTCCATCAACCTGCTGCTTCTTATTGACCAGCATCAGAGATTCAGAGTGATGGATCTGATTGTGGAGACTGTGAAGAGGGTTCCTGCTCATCAGAAGCACTCATGCTGCTATGCACCCTACATTCAAATGCTCATCAACTCCAAGATGGAGAAGCACATATTTGCTCTTGACATACACCATTTTACCCTACAACCATATTTTGTGGACAACGTTGTGGTGATGGACCCAGATCATCCCACATTAGCTGCAGCTCAGGCACAGGCAGAGGCAGCTAGAGCCACTAGTGCTCTAGTCCCTAGATCCAGGAACGAGCAAATGGATCTCTTGATCTCTACCGTTCAGGGCATGTAGAAGGATATCAAGGATATACTGGAGAATCAAAACAGTCTTGTGATGATCTTTTAGAATAGGGTCAAGACCCTCAATGACAAGGTGATAGAGCTAACCAAGACCGTGAATGAGCTCAAGAAGGAACTAGATGATGTGCCTATCGCACACTCCACAGATTAGGACACTTCAGATGTGCCGGACACTCACTTCACTACCCATGCCAGATCAGCCACATTGCTAGCTCCTGAGTTGAGGCCTTCTTCATCAGCATCGGCTACAGTCACTTCAGCTCCATCAGCTCCTGCAGTACCTCCAGTTGCTACTCCAACTCCCTCCATGACATCAGTAGAGGTCTTCGCCGACACAATTCTCTCGACCCTAACATCGACCTCCGGAGGAGATCAGCCCCAGAAGAATGATTAGCTATATCTCTTTGAACTTTTTGGTAACTTGTTGCCAATGGGGGAGAAGTTGTATATATATCTTTAGGCTTCGAGTGAGAGAGCGTTGGTTTTTATTGCTGTTTCATAAACATTTGGTCTTTTGGTTTCTTGTGTTAAACTTTGTTTGGTGTTTGATCATACGCTTAATGTGTGTTGCTACCATTTCCTATCCTTTTGATCTTTATGAGATGATCATTCACTTTGCTTGATTCTGTTATGCTATGATATTCACTCTTATTATTCTCGCAAACCACCAAGATGTATGTGACATGGAAGAAGTGCCCCATGTATCTAATAGATTCTACATTTGCATTCAAACGCAAATTTAAAATAATACACAAATTTAGGGGGAGCTCTTGCTTATCACAGACTTATCAAAGCAACGATTATATTCATTAATTATATATATGTCGAAGCTTTGATCTATATGTTGTCATCAATTACCAAAAAGGGGGAGCCTTAAAGCACATTTGCTCCCTTGGTGGTTTTGGTAATAAAAAAACATATATGTGATTGAACTAATGCTTCCACTAAGCATATTTCATGAAAAGCTCAATGATAGGGACGGCAAATGGATTGTGGAATACCCCAAGATGCAAGGAAATGGATTGGCATAGCTTCAAGCAAGAGCACTCTACATTTTACTTTGTGAGAAATCACTTTGAGTCCATAGGAAAGCCAATACAATTAAAAGGGGGCAAGGTACTGTTGGTGAAAAAAATGCTCATATATGCACAAATCATAGTCACCCAAAACTCCCACAAGCTCTTCCACAAAAGTCTGTCCAAAGCCAAATATCCAAAATCGGTGCAACCAACAACTCTGACTCGGTGCCACCGATTCCCAGACTCAAATAGACCCAAGCCAAACCCTAGCACGTTGAAGCAACCGATTCTATTTTGGTGCCACCGAGTTCGGGTTGCCAACTTCCTGTTACCCAAATTCAAAATATCAGTCCCGCCGAGTTTGTTGGATCGGTGTCACCGAGTTGCGCAATCTGACCTTTGGTCACCTAATTGGCGCAACCGAGATTTATGTATTGGTCTGACCAAGATTCAAAAGTTGCTACCTTTGGAGCAACTCAGTACCACCGAGATTCACACATCGATGTCACCGAGTTGGTCACTTAAGGTGTAACGGTTGGATTTTTGGAGATGCGTATATATACCCATCCACCACCACTCACTCGTAAGAGAAGCACTCAGAACAGATGCCCACTCATACCAAGTGATGTTCTCAGAGAGAGCCACCTAGTCATGTGTTGAGATCATGCAGTTCCAATCCAAACCATACGGATATTGATCTCTAGCCTCCTGTAACAGCCCGGGACCGATGCTCCAGAAGATTCCCCTTTTATTTCCATTCTCGTCTATTTTTCGTTTGGTTGTTGCATTCATCATCGCATCATTCGCATCATCTGCATGGCATCATCACTCGTTTTCGAAAACTTGCATTCGTTCGTACTTGCTGGTTCTCTCCATTCTTGCCGTTGCCTATTTTGAGACCAACCACACATGCACGCGCCCGAGGCATCGTCAAAATATTGTTTTCAAAGTGCGCTAAAAATATTCTTGGATTGGGTCGAAACCTGGCGTGCGGTCTTATTATATTGTAGGTAGGCTGCTTGTTGAATTTTGTCGCATTCCGAGTTTGTTTGATACCCCGTCGGTCAACCACGGTAGTGCTATCATCGGTTATTCGTCGGACGTTTTTTGCTGTTTAAAACACGTGTCACGGGCCACCATTATCTCTCTCTTCTCAGACCTAGCCCACTCCACACACACAGCCCACCGCCCTTGCCCCGATCCAGCCGTCCGATTACGACCGCACGGCCGAAATCGGCTTCGAAAACCATCACCCTAGCCCCTAAACCTATAAATAGACCACCTGTCTGATTTGGAGGAGACCTAACCCTAATCCTCCTCGTTTCCCGTGCCTTAGCCGCCACCCAACCGCCTGTCTCCCTCCTCCCCTAGCGGGCCCGCCAGGCCTAGATCCAGGCCCGCCCGGGACCAAACCACGCGAGGCACCCGAGCGCTGCGAGCTCCTACCAACAGCCCCAATGGCCACAGCCTCCGCGCCTCAGCCGCCGATGGAGCCCTTGGACCCAGCCGTCCTCGCCGGAGCCAACGCCGGCGACCACTCCGACTAGAGCTGCCGGACCTCCTCTCCTCCCCCTTCTCCATTTCTCTCCTCCCCATCCCCTGCCTGAGCTCACCCCGAGTGCCTATCCTCTCGCAGGTCCGCCGGCCAGACCTCCGCCACGACGTCACCTCCTCAGATCCGGGCCGAAGCTTGCCCGGATCCAGCCGCCCCAGCCCCGATCTACCTATCCCTGTGCCCGTCGCCAGCCTCCATTGACCGCCACCTCCCTGTCTCGCCGTCCTCCGCTCGGGCTCGAGCGGACGAGGGAGCGACGCCCCCACCGAACCGCGAGCGCCCCCACATGGGCCTCGCCTCCCGCCAGCCCATCAGCCCACCAGGCCGCTGTGAGCACTGCCGCCCTATTCCCCGCCTGAGCGCTATCTAGTTATCCATTGCCCACGTCCTATTCGAGCCCTTTTGCAGATTCGGCCCATAGTATGTTTTTTTCCTGCGTGCGATTTGTCTATTATTTTAGGATTTCAGATTTACAGAAAAAACCCATGTTTTTAAATTGCTAATAACTTTTTAACCGTGCATCGAATGAAAATACTTTATATATGAAACTTGATTGGAATTTCATGGAGATCCACAATACCAACTCAAACATGTGTTTAAAATGTTTAACCTGCTGTTTTCATGTAATTTGTGTGAATGACATGCTAAAATGATTTATTTCATAACTACTAAACCGCAGCTCCGATAAAAATGTTCCACATGTATAACTTGACCGGAAAAATGTGTAGAATCACAAGGTGACATTTATTTTGCTGCTTAAAAACTCTAAAATATGGTTAGTATAGATCAAGACCAAATTCATAACATGCATATGGGGTTATTTTGGAAATGATATATATTGCTTCCGGCCTCATTTAAAATGCCTAGATGATATAGTTGTTCATGCTTCACCTCTTGCCATGTCTAACAACATTAAATTTTGATGAGTACCTAAATGGGAGTGAACTAAATAATTCGAACGTGGAGTTTCATCAATATGCAACTCATTGCATATTGAAATTCACTTAATATGTAGTGGTTGTTTGTTGTGCTTGCCATGCCATGCCCTGCATTGCATATTAAACCGGACATGCATCATATTTGTTTGCACACCGTGTCATGCATATGTTGTGGTGTATATTGTGTTGATTGTTCTTTCCGGATTGCTTCTTCTCGATAGAGTTCCGAAAGCATTTGGAGTGTGAGGATTCGTTCGACTATGTTGGCTCGACTTCTTCATGGACTCGATCTTCTTCTGAGCGGGATCTCAAGCAAGATGACACACTTCCCTGGATACCACTACTATCATTGCTATGCTAGTTGTTCCGCTTTTATCGTTATGTCACGATACCTACCACTTGTTTATCAATCCTCCCAACATTGCCATGAAAGCCTCTAACCCTCCACCTTCCCAGCAAATCGTTGTTTGGCTATGTTACCGCTTGCTCAGCCCTTCTTATAGCGTTTCTAGCTGCAAGTGCAATTGCTTCTATGTGACAACATGGACATTCTTTTGTTATCACAATATTATTGCTATTTAGTTTAATGCACTTATACACTTGGTAAAGGGTAGAAGGCTTGGCCTTTTGCTCGGTGTTTTGTTCCACTCTTTCCACCCTAGTTACTTGTGAACCGGTGTTATGTTCCATAACTGAGCGCTCTGAACATGCTCGGGGTTGTTTTGGGGACCCCCTTGATTTTTGTTTTAGGATAAAACTTGTCTGTCAAGGCCCAACTTTGGTACTACATTTGCCCATCATAATAATATTGATCACCTTATTAAAGCATAGAGGGTCGCCCCCTCGTGAATTAATTTAACATAATATAGGGCGGCCAGTGTTGCTGGTGCTGGTCCAAAATAGAGCACTGTGCGGGACCAACCCGGGGTAACTCAGGAGATTTCTATCAGTCCATTGTATGTGTCGCTTATCAGTCGTGTCCTGAGAACGAGATACACGGCTCCTATCGGGATCGTCGACACGTTGGGAGGCCTTGCTGGACTTGTTTTACCTTTCTCGAATGTCTTGCATGAGGAACTCTGATCTTCTTCGGGCTATCTCGAGGTGTCGAAATTCCTTTGGAATTGCCTAGGATGATCACGAGATCCGTGGTCGTGTTTATTCCCACGTCGTGTGGTTAATTTGTGATGGATGATCTGGAGCACCCCTGCAGGGTTAAATCTTTCGGAAAGCCGTGCCCACGGTTATGTGGCAAACTTGGATACTTTAGTTAACACCCGGGCATAGCAAACTTGAAGTAAACTCAAATAAAATAAACCAACCGAGTGTGTAATCATGACTGTTTCTTCTCGTGAGTCCTTATCCAAGAGAGAACACGGTGGGGTTATGTTTGACGTAAGTAGGTGTTCAGGATCAGTTAGTGATCATTACTAGTTCACGTCCGTTCTACATAGACAACCATACTTTACTTTCTGTATTCGTAAGTTAGCAACTCAAATAAATGCTTAGTCGCTTGCTGCAGCCTCACCATTTAACCATACCTCACCCATTAAGCTTTAATAGTCTTCATACCCTTGGAAATGAGATTGCCGAGTCCCTGTGGCTCACAGATTACTACAACAACAGTTGCAGGTGCAGGTATTGCGATGATTTGACGTGAGCCAGTTGTTTGTTTGATTTGGAGTTCTTCTTCTTCATCAATCTAGGATGGGTTCCAGGCGTTAGCCTGGGATAGGAAGGATGGATGTCATTTTGTCATTTGTTTTTCTCCATAGACGGATCCCGCTCTTCGGTATGATGTTTGAACATGTTGGTGTATTGATGTGATATTGATGTAGCTTGTGGCGAGTGTAAGCCAATTCCGTATACTCATCTCTTCTGTACGTGCACTTGTAATGATATCCATTCTTACAACATGACGAGATGTGCTTCTATCCCTGTCAAGGCCCTCGTGCCAAAATAAGGTTAGGACCACATCTTGGGCATGACACCTCCCCAAGTTGCTTCCCACCCAATCAATCTCTTCCACCAAAGCCAAATATGTGCGAGAGTGATTGTGTGTTGAGGAGTCTATCATCTTGAAGCACAAGAGCAAGGAGTTCATCGACATTATCGAGCACATTACCTTTTGGAGGGTGGTGCCTCCTAGATTTTTTGGGTGTCACTTGGGAGAATCCTACTTCGTGTTGTGGAGTGAACCAAGAAGTTTTTAAGGGAAAGGAGATTGCCTACTTCGTGATGATCTACCTCAAGTTAGGCTAGTCCTCCATCAACGTAGGCCACCATGGTATAGTCAAGGTTGCGTATTTGTGGAACCCTCCGTGGGTAGAGCCCTCAGTGGACTCTCGCGACCGTTACCCTCCGTTGGTTGAAGACTCCATAAACATGGACGTACGATAGCACCACCTATCGGAACCACGGGAAAAAACATCGTGTCTCCAAATTGCATTTGATCTTCGTACCCTTTCTTTACTACTCATGCTTATCTTTACTTTCCGCTGCTACACTCATAGACATGCATGTGTAGGGTGTGCTTGACTTTCTATGAATGCTAAAATCTGGCAACACTTAAAATTGGGAAAAAGTAGATTTTGATTTGGTCAAGTAGTCTAATCACCCCCACTAGACCTACTTTTGATCCTGCTGGGTCACGTCTCGGAGGCATATGATGTTTTTAGAGTGATGAGAATTAGAATAGAACAAGGTTCTAAAGAGAAAATTCACTACCCATATGCAATGCACAAACAATTAACACACCAAGCATTCATTCATTAACTCAAAGGTTCAGACATCCAGATACAAGTCTTGCAATAGAAACGTGTGCCTACGGTTTAATGAGAAACTAAAAGATATAGGGAGGGCATGAATAAAGTTCACCTAAAAAGTCCATGGTGGTGCATCCTCCTCCAGTGGTGCTCTCCTCGTAGTCGTCCTTGTTGCTGATCAATGGGGCCTTGTCGCCTACCAGGTGAAGGTTTTCTCCCATGTCCAGTTGCTCCTCCCGATTTGCAACGAGAGTATTCAGGTTCTTGATCCTCTCCAAGAAATCCTTCACTTCATCCTCGTGCTCGTAGTTGGTTTCTTGAGCATAAGCTTCGAGATCAAGTTCACAAACCATCAGTTGCTTGATCTTCTTGGTGTCTCTGCTTACACGGAGCTCTAGGGTCCTGATGTGTACCTCCAATGTTTGGACATAGGAAAGAACGAGAAATTAAGTAACGACACTAATGATTCCTCCATCTGCACCTCTGTGACAAAACATGTTGAGGCACGATGAAATGGGACTGACCCTGTACACCTCCTTGATACGGCCGAGGACACAATGAATCGCTAGGTCCCTCCCGAGAATCTAGCTGGGTGCGACAAACTTGAAGTCAATGGGCTCTGTGAGATTTCCGAAGCTTTTTCCGAGGATGTGCACCTCAATCCTGTAGTGAGCATTTGCTAGGAAAGACACGATAGGAGTCTCGGTGATGGTTGGCATAAAATTCCTTACGTCCTTGACAATCTGCACCAGCTCTTTGCCGAAGGGCATTGTCGTGTCGAGCTGGCAAAACTCCATGAACAAAACTGGGTCAAAGGTGACCATCTAGAAATATTGGAAATTGGAGAGAAGTCAGAAATGAGCATATGAGAATAATAGGAATTTTAAAGAGATAATAAAATGGTTTTCTTCCTAAGGATTTTCCAATCCTAGAGGTTACGTCCTATAGTCAGCGTATGCTCTGATACCAGATTTGGACCCGGCCTGAAACAGTGGTGTTTTCGTACCATCCCAAGATCATGCTGGTACACATGAAGTACATCAATGTATATATTAAACGTAAATCACACTACCTTATTAATCGAAACTCATATAGTCTTTTTTAAAATAAATTCGGCCGAAGGCCAACTCATGAGATAAAACTAAATGCGGAAGACGTAGACGCTAGCGAGTCCATCTGACTCTAAGGGAATATCATCGAGCGTAGAGCGTGTCCTCAGTATTGGTCGCAAAAGTACTCTGCAACATGACACGTTGGAGCCGTGTAGGTCAGCATATTGAATATGTCGGCAAGTCACGAAACGAGGGGTGAGAAAATATCATCTATACTATATGCATATATGGTAGGTGGGGCTGTAAGTTTAAGTTTAGTGTAAAGCAAATGTTTCCTACAACAAGAGAGGGGGCAAAGCAAAAATTATTATTACATTGTTGGTTGTTTAATGAGAAGGTTCCAGTAACCATTTATCATAACCAAGTTAACAATAATACCCACATCATCATTAATATTATTTGTGTTGAGACTGGATGATAGTATCAGCTTCGGTGCGCATGTTGTCCATAACTAGGCACACGACTAATCGATTAGATTGTTACACTACAGAGTCTTGTACACATTACCTGCAAGAATCGATCCCTCCCATGGTGTCCTCGCACTGCCTGGTGTTTGAGACCGGGACAATCCAAACATGGTCTTCCAAAGAGATTCTCCGATAGAAATTCAGTGCCCATCCGATCCTACCGATCTTCTACATCTCGTAGCAACTGACCTACCAGAGTCACGACTATGGTCAACCAAAGGAAAATCCCATATTGGATTGCGGTTGCACATGTAAGCTTTCCGTCCTTGAAGTATCCATCCATCTCTTTGAGCCTGGGTGGCATTCCATCGGGATGATCATAGGTAGATACTAGGATTCCCAGCCATAACCATGATAGATATCAGGCTGCCAGATGAATGTCCAATCCACCCAGAGGTATATTGAGAACTTGAAGTCTTGATCATCATGTAGGTCTTGAAATAATTAATCTCACAACTTGTAACGACCAAACCTCTAAGGATTTGAGTCTTTGTGCTTACTGTGCTAGTCCCTGGATCGATTCTCTAGCACACACAGTATAGATGAATGCCAGAATAACAAGTGCATCATTTATTACATCGTATGATCCAGAACTAATAAAGTATAACAATCTGCATAGCCCATGGCTAGCTTTATTCACTCAAACAACGGAAAAATAGCAAAAAATAACACTGAGTCCCACCATAGCCCACTGGCGATGCTGAGTGCAGACTCGCGACCCTAACGGTACCTTACTCTTTGTCTGAAAATCCTGCAACATGAGAAGTTGCAGCCGTATAGGTCAATACTTTGAATGTATTGTCAAGTTACACAGGAGAAATAAGAAGCAGACCTACATGTACATGCATAGTATAACAAAGGAAGGCTTGATGGATATTTTGCAGAAAGCTAATTTTATCCTCATAACTACATAATAGTCAAATTTTAATTTATTTGCTACAATTAAATACACATGGTTGAATTGACATCTCCAACTCCAACCTAAACCATTATTAAGTGTCCCACCAAGTTTTATTAAGGGTAACATCTGTCAAGATCATCCAACAACTATAATGGTCTAGCTGCTCAAAGTTGTCCATAACTGGGGACACGGCTAATCATGATTAGTTTTATTACTCTGCAGAGTTTAGCGCTTTGTACCCACTGGACCCAACCCGAAGATTGAGACGAAGTCTTTCAGAAGCAGTGACCTAGTCCCAAAGGAGGCCCATCCCAACTATCATAACTACATCAACTAGCACATCTGGTTAAGGTTTCCACAACTGATCAACTAAGCCAGAGCCCATATTGCCAGTGGCAGCACATGGAAGCTACTAGTCACTAAGTTTGTCTGATCTTTTTGAACCTGGGCAGCATTCCACTTACATTCAGAGGGTCAAAACCATGATGTTCTTAAAGCCACCCAGCAATACCAATTCCGCCCAGAAGTGAATTATATACCTAGTTACTACTCAATTGATTTAATAATCCTCACATAATCTCAATGAATACTCGAACCAACCCCGTCTACATAGCATAGCAGAACTAACTACCACGATCTTCATTGATGAGGGGATAACTCAATAGCATAGCATAAGACAAAAATATTCCTACACATGCATAATTTGATAGTGTGACATATACTACATGCATAGAAAAAGAATAGGTGAAGGCTGATCAACATGTAACTTGCCTTGATTCTGGTTCAAAAGGTCACAGTCCTGAGAATAGTTTGCGTCGCACTGCGGACAATCTACACGTTTCAAACAATCGCCCCAAAGCAATCACCACACTCAAATATCATCAAATAGAACCAACATCAAGAAATCATTTTTACAACCACAAAACATAAGCATAATAGTAGGTATAAAACAGCTACAAATCAGTAGAAACACAACACAAAAAGAATCATCAAATTTTAATAAACGGTTTGCAAAATATGGCCTACGGAAGGTTTAAATTAAATTTGAAAAAAAATATAATTTTAACATTGCAAAAATGCTAAATTTTGGTGCTGTCATATACTACTAGTCACTATGAGTGCACAGGAGAAAGAATTTTCTAATTCGAGCATATAGATTAAAAGTTAGAGCTATCTGAAAATTGGGTGAAAATCTGTCCAAAAATAAACAGATCAAAAATAGGTTTTTGCGGTTACTGTAGCTATCGTCATGTGGCGCCACGTGATTGGTCGGGGTGAAATCTATGCGCCCGTGCTCACCACGAGCGAAACAGACGGCAGCGGCCTCGGGTGACGATGGCGGCGCTTCTCCGGAGGCTCTCCAGCGAAGGCGAGGTGGTTGGTGGATGCGGCTTCCAACGGGGGTGGCGACGGTGGTTCTTCGGGCGGTGGTGGTCTCCTCAGCGGGTAATGGCGGCGGTGGGAACTCCGGTGGCATCGGGTGGACCTCGTCCTCACCTCCCACTTTGATTCCGGTGACAAGGCGATGCCAAGGAGGTCTGCGTTGAGTGGGGGATCGACAGAAACGAGCGGTGCGGCCGTGGGATGGTCTTACGGCGACGAGGGTGTCCGGTGAACGGCGGTGGTCTATGGAGCTCCCGGCAAGATCGAATTCGCCCGTCCATAGGCGTGGTTGCTATGGGAGAGATCGGGAATGGGGTCCGGGGTCTCTTGGAGGGCTCCTCCTCGCGCTAGATGTCCTGGGGAAACACGGGATCGACCAGAGCGCCATATCGATCCCAGCCTGGCCTCGGGTTCACATGCGGTGCGTGCGGTGAGTCCGGCTAGGGGAAGGAGACGAGCAATGATGCGGGGCCTGTGGGTCAGCGACTGAAGGTGCGGTGCGGCGTACGGCTTCGCTAGCTGGGTAATGGCCGGCTTGCGCGTGCGCCAACACCCTGTTGGGCCACTGTGCGGCCCAACTACATAGTGTGTATCTGTTTTAAAAAAACTGCTACTTAATCAAAAACAAATATAAATATTCTGGATAAATAAATACCAGGATAAATCCTAAAAAAATATAATCCTACAACAATATATATGCTACTAATTTAAAATATAGGAACACTAGTTCCAACCCTAATGCAATTTTGAAAAATAATTTTTATGCGAAAAGCCACACAATAAGCCTTGCAAAATAAATTCAAAATAATTTGGAGTTTATAAAATTTCAAAAATAACTCAGATGAAACCCAAATATTATTCTCGACATTATGAACTTTTTATTTGACAGGGGAGAAGTCATATTATCTCCACTCCAATAATTTGCCTTTAGTTGCGTGATGAAAAGAATTTTCAGAAAATTAAATAATGCATAGGAAAATATGAGATGAATATGAATGATCTATTAACATCCTAATTTACGAAAATTGGGATGTTACAAACCTACCCCCCCTTAAGATGAATCTCGCCCTCGAGATTCGAGTTGGCTAGCAAATAGGTGTAGGTGATCCTGCCTGAGGTCTTCCTCTTGTTCCCAAGTAGCCTCCTCCTCTATATGATGATCCCACTGAACTTTGCATCACTTGATTGTCTTGGTGCGAGTAACTCTCTCTGCCGTCTCCAGAATCTTAACATGCTTCTCCTCATATGTCAAATCAGTCTCCAACTAAATTGCCTCAAGTAGCACTGTATCTCTCAAAGGAACATCTGCCATCTCTGCATGGCACTTCTTCAACTGGGATACATGAAACACATTATGAACTCCTGACAAAGATTCTGGCACCTCCAGCTGATAAGCTACCTCTCCTCTACGCTCCAAGATCTTGTAAGGCCCCACAAAGCGTGGTGCTAACTTACCTTTGATTCCAAACCTCTTAATTCCATGAAGCAGTGAAACTCTAAGGTATGCATGATCTCGTACCTCATATGTCACCTCCTTACGCTTTGCATCTGCATAACTCTTCTGTCTGGACTATGCTATCTTTAGCCTATCACGAACCAACTTGACTTTCTCCTTAGCATCTCTGATCAAGTCTGGTCCAAAGAATTGACGCTCTCCAACCTCATCCCACATCAATGGTGTCCTGCACTTCCTACCATACAGAAACTCAAACGGTGCCATCTTCAGACTAGCCTGATAACTGTTATTATATGAGAACTCTTCATATGGTAAATTATCATCCCAACTGGACCCGTAGTCCAAAGCACAAGCTCTCAACATATGCTCCAAAATCTGATTCACCCTCTCTGTCTGCCCATCTGTCTGTGGAATTTGAAATAAATCTGCTCCAAAATCTGAAAATCAACATGAAGAATTTGCAATAAGTGAATGTTGTTGAGGACATTGAAAACTCATATATATATATATATATATAGTAAATGAAGAACATGAGCTTCAAAGTTCGAAGAATTTGAAGAGTTGATGAGTTTGAAAAGTTGAGGAATTTGCAAACGTGAGGAACTTGAAAATTTGAAGAATTTCCAAAATGACGAAAAACTGAACTTTGAAGCATTTCAACTATGGTTGGTGGCATGACCCATCGTATAAGAATGATAATTTCAGACACCGTGTACAATTGTCGTAGGGTTCTGAGAATCAAATTCTTCATTAATTTCTTCACACTTAGAGGGTTATTCTTCTTTCATTGAAGAAAAACATTAATTCGTGTGTTGCACATCTAAGTCATCAATTTTGCATAAGTGTTAGGATGTGTGTCCTTTTTCAAAGAACATTCAAAGATTCTAAGATATTTAGCTCACACTGCAACTTGCAAAATCTATTTTCATCCAAGGGCTTCGTGAAGATATCGGACAGTTGTTCTTCAGTTGGGATGTGGTCGATGAAGATGTCGCCCTTGAATACATGATCTTGAAGAAAATGATGACGAATCTGGATGTGCTTGGTCTTGGAATGCTGAACTGGGTTGTGATCAATCTTGATGGAACTCTCATTGTCACGGTAGAGATGCACATTCTTCACCTTGATGCCATAGTCCTTGAGGGTTTGCTTCATCCATAGCGATTGAGCACAATATGAACCAGCTGCAATGTACTCAACTTCAGCGGTAGATAGTGACACACAGTTCTGCTTCTTCGAGGACTAACAGACTAAGGATCATCCGAGGAAATGACATGTGCCTGAGGTTGACTTGCGATGCACACGATCTCCAGCATAGTCAGCATCAGAGTATCCGACGAGGTGAAGATTTGAGCCCTTGGGATACCATAATCCAAGCGTTGGTGTGTGAGCTAAGTATCGAAGAATATGTTTGATAGCCTTATGGTGTAATTCCTTGGGCGTTGCTTGGAATTGGGCACACATGCAAACACTCAGCATAATATCAGGCCTAGATCCACACAGATACAATAAAGAGCCAATCATGGAGCGGTATACCTTCTAATCAAAATCTTTACCATTTTCGTCATTGCAGAGGTGGCCTTTTGAAGGCATTGGAGTTTTGACGCCTTTGCAATCTTGCATGTCAAATTTCCTCAGAACATCCTTGAGTTATTTTTCTTGATAGGTGAAGATGCCATTATCTTGCTGACAACTCTGAAGACCTAAGAAGAATTTCAACTCGCCCACCATAGACATTTGATATTCTTCACTCATCATATAGGCAAATTCATCACTGTAACATCTGTCAATACAGCCAAAAATAATATTGTCTACATATATTTTGCATATGAACAGTTCATTGTCATAGGATTTTGTGAAAAGAGTTGGGTCAAGTGAACCGGATTTGAAGCCTTTCTTCATGAGGAACTCCTTTAGAGTATCGTACCACGCCCGAGGGGCCTGCTTGAGGCCATAGAGGGCCTTCTTGAGTCTGAAGACTTTGTCAGGATCCTTAGGGTCTTCAAAACCTGGGGGTTGAGCAACATATACTTCTTACTCAAGCTTACCATTGAGGAATGAACTTTTCACATCCATTTGATAGAAGATGACATCATGATGGTTAGCATAAGCAAGCAATATGCGAATAGCTTCAAGTCTAGCAACAGTTGCAAAAGTTTCATCGAAGTCAATTCCTTCAACCCGTGTGTAGCCTTGACATACAAGACGAGCCTTATTTCTTACCACAAGGCCATTTTCATCTTGCTTTTTGTGGTAGATCCACTTGGTACCTATGATGTTATGCTTGCGAGGAGCTGGCCGCTTGACAAGTTTCCACACATTGTTGAGCTTGAATTGATGCAATTCCTCTTGCGTAGCTTGAATCCATGCAGGCTCCTTGAATGCTTCATCAACTTTGGTGGGCTCTATGATAGAGACAAAAGCAAAGTGCCCACAAAAGTTAGTCAAATGTCTAGCTCTTGAGCGAGTGAGGGGACCTGGTGCATTGATGTCATCGATGATTTTGTCAATCTGCACTTCATTTGCAACTCTTGGATGAGCAGGTTGATGTGGCTAAGGATTTCCTTCAAGACCATTTTCTTCTGGTGTATCATCATGAATATCTTCATTTGATGGAATGACTTCCGCGGTGGGTATGACATCTTTAGTAGCCGTCAACTTAATGGATTTCTTAGGAGACTTTTCATCTAGCACAGAAGGCAGGTGCTCTCTTTGCGACTCGTCAGTTTCATCGAACTGCACATCTACAGTTTCAACAACCTTGTGGTGGTAGGTGTTGAAGACATTGTAGGTGTGCGAGTCCTTTCCGTAACCAAGCATAAAACCTTCATGTGCTTTTGGTGCAAATTTAGAACTATGGTGAGGATCTCTAATCCAACATTTTGCACTGAAGACTTTGAGATAACTTACATTGGGTTTCTTGCCATTCATAAGTTCATATGAAGTCTTCTTGAAGAATTTGTGAAGATATACCCTAATGATGATGTGGCATGCTATATCAATTGCCTCAGGCCAAAAGCGACGAGGAGTCTGGTATTCATCAAGCATGGTGCGAGCCATCTCAACAAGAGTCCTGTTCTTGCGCTCCATGACGCCGTTCTTCTGAGGAGTATATGGGGAAGATAACTCATGAGTAATACCAAGTTAATCAAGATATTCATAAAGATTGGTGTTCTTGAACCCAGTCCCATTATCACTCCTGATATGCTTGATCTTGGCGCCGAAGTTCGTGGAGGCCCTTGAAGCAAATCGTCTGAAGACATCCTGCACTTCAGACTTGTAGAGAATAATATGCACCCAAGTGTAACAAGAGTAATCATCAACGATGACAAATCCATACAAACTTGAAGAATTTGTTAGTGTGGAATAATGAGTGGGACCAAATAGGTCAATGTGAAGCAATTCGAAGGGTCGAGTCGTGTTCATGATTGTTTTCGAGGGATGCTTGGATCTGGTCATCTTCCTAGACTCACATGCACCACAGAGGTGATCCTTGAGGAATTTGACACCTTCAATGCCAATGACATGCTTTTTCTTCATGAGCGTGTGCAAGTTCAACATACCAGCATGTCCAAGTCGTCGATGCCACAACCAGCCTTCTGAGGACTTTCCAAGTAGGCATGTGGCAGGCTGAGGACCTGTAGAGAAATAAACAATATAGAAATCTCCTCTCCTAAATCCTTAGAAGACTTTGGAATTGTCAGATTCCATGATGACAACACAACAGTATTTTCCAAATACAACAACCATATCAAGATCACAAAGCATTGAGACAGACATAAGGTTGAACCCGAGGGATTCGACAAGCATCACCTTATTCATGTGTCGATCCTTTGAGATTGCAACCTTACCTAGACCCAATACCTTGCTTTTTCCTTTGTCATCATAGGTGATATGCTTCCGATGAGATGGAGCAAGTGGCAAATTCATCAGTAGATTCTTGTCACCAGTCATGTGGTTTGTGCATCCACTATCGAGGATCCACTTAGTAGATTTTGGGGTTTCATCTTGTAGATGAATTATTAAAAATTACGAACTCATATGCTTCAGAGTGAACAATATGACATCAATTTCATCAGACAAAATTTCATCACACAACATAGTAAGTAAGGCAGTGTGAGGACGTGAGAAATGAGGAATTCATTTCTACATGATTAGCTTGCGTCCTTTCAAGCATTTCCTCAGGTCTCCAGCAAATTCATCAGAGTTTCAAGTTCATCTAGAGACCTGGCCCTGGATAAGAGATTAGTTCAATTTCTTCACCACCCACATTTGAAGGCGTGGCAAAGAGTTCATCATTCTGCGAGCACCATATGAGAAGGGAGGCATTGAAGCTAGTGTGCTTCGTTTTACGGGACGCCGGTTAGAGTACGCATATGAATAAGCAGAGAAATTCTTCGAGGATTTATGAACATAATGATTCGAAGAATAATGCACATATTCACAACTCTTAGATTTTCCCTACGAAACAGATGCATTAGCAAAATAATGATATTTTTGACCATTTGAGGATTTTGGTCCAAGTGAAGACTTTGGTCCATATGAGGAATTTGATCTGGGGTTCCTGTTCTTCATGTGCCGTGAGGACATTCACTTGAAGATTTTGTAGAAAGCTCTTGGGAACCCAGATTTTCTTCATAGGTGAACCGTTCCTGTAGTTAGTGTCATGCCCAAGATGCGCGCCTATCCATTTTATGACACGAGGGCCTCGCAAGGGATAGAGGCGCATCTTGCCGTTCGCAAGTATAGAATCATTGCATCATACATTAAAGAAGAGATGAGAATACAAGTTGTCTTACACTCGCCACATACTAAATTACAATTCCACACAGAGTTCAAATCATCAAGATGAAGACAGGGTCCGACTACGGGCCAAACCAAACGATAAAACAGATGCAAATGATACTATTTCGCTATCCCAAAGATCACGACCATGGGCCCCTACTCGTCTGGATAAGTCACGTACATCCTGCCTCTTTCTCCATCATATTCCCACTAGAGCTGGGTCAGATCATCCTGCACGAACTCATCTGAACCTGTACATGGAGTGTTGTAGTAATCTGTGAGCCACAAGGACTCGGCAATCATGCGCTCGGGTACCGAGACTATTCAAGCTTAAGGTTGGAAAGGGGGTATGTGTTTAGTTTGCAGCAGCACTAAGCATATATGGTGGCTACACTTATGCAACATGAAAATAAATATGAGTGGCCTACGATGAACGATCGAATCTAGTATGATCTCTATGAGATCCTAAACACTTACTTACGTCAATCATAACCCCACCGTGTTCTCTCTTGGATCATGTTCACAAGCAGAGACGATCACGGTTACTCACACAGTTGGTGTATTTTAATTACAGTTTACTTCAAGTTAACTACAACCGGGTGTTAAACAAATATCCAAGTTCCCACATAACCGCGGGCACGGCTTCTCAAATAGATTTATCCCTGCAGGGGTTCTCTAACTAGTCCATCACAAATAACCACACTCCGCGGGAATAGCCTCGACCGCGGATCTCGTGATCCTCATAGGTAACTCCAAAGGAGTTCCAACACCTCGAGATAACCCGAAGAAAGTCAGACTCCACACGCAAGACACTCGATAAAGGTAAAACAAATCCAGCAAGACCTCCCGACGTGTCGACGAACCCGATAAGAGCCGCGTATCTTGTTCTCAGGACACGACGGATGAGCGATGGTTACCACGCCAATCACCGAGTTGCCCCGGGCGGCGTTAATAAGCTGCTCTGGGCTGGACCAACACTCATGAGGAGCACTGGCCCGGGGGTTGATTAATTATTCACGGGGTTGCAAAGCCCTATGCAAATTTATTAAGTTATTAAGCAAATGTAGTACCAATGTTGGGTCTTGCCAGACAAGTTTTAATCTCAACCGAATAAACAAGGGGGTCCCTATAACAACCCTGAGCGTGTTAGGAGCGCAAAATATGGAAAACATAACACCGGTAACAAGAACTATGGCGGTAACAGCGGAACAAATCACCTAGCAAAACGCCAAGCCTTCCACCAATACCAAGATATATATGTGCATTAAATTAAATAACAGATAATATTGTGATATCCAAAACCATGTTATCACATGGAACAACCTGCACCTGCAACTAAGAACACTATAAGAGGGGCTGAGCAGCGGTAACTTAGCCAATCAAAGGTTTGCTAGGAGGTGGAGGGTTAGAGGCTATCATGCAATTAGGAGGCTGATATTCAAGTGATAGGTATCGCAATTGTAATGATAAGAGCGAGTAACTAGCAAGCAAAAATAGGACCGGGATTCGGGTACGATCATCTTGCATGTTGGTTCTTCAGCGGAACAACTAGTGGGATCCTCGTAGTGGTACTCTCCTGGGTCCTCGTACTCAGTATCAACACTCGCGTCTACCTAAGAGAAACAGTAAAAATAAACATCCAACCAAAGTGGAATGCACAACCAAGATGATGCATGATTCATTCGTGAAAAATTTAACATGGCAATCCAAAACTAGTCATGTTTCACATGCAAGAATTGGTTATTAATGAATCTGGACAGAACCTCATGTTAAGTTATTTAAACATGCATGAACATGGCAAATATGGATGCATCATGCAAAATCGATAGAAATGCATATAAAGAACGCATGAAATAGAGTTACGGTTCTCATGATACGCTCACGACAAGGTTCGAAGGAAAAACACAAGACCACAAGGCCATGGGCTAATTCTTGGCATTCCAAGGTATCGACTGGTTAGGCAATTAAAAACCAACAACAATAGACCCAAATATCAATCAAATCCATGGAGAATATCTCCCACAAGTCACAAAACAATAAAACAACAATCTGCCACAAAACAACAACATAGCAACTTACACAGCCCACAACTTGAGCTACAGGTATCCTAAAGCCACAAACAAGGTATTGACAGAAACTACATCACATTCTTATCAAATTATCCAACTACACAATCTTTAAAGGAGGCACACATCAATAAGCATGAAGCTATCAAGTTGGCATGATGAAACAGTTTTCTGGGACTTTGTGAAAATAACAGCTTTCTGGAATCTGAGTTAAACTGGTAGCATGTTGACATCATAAGTTAAATGGGTTATAGACCACCTCTTGGTATGAAATTTAACAGGGTGGTATTAGACAACATCTACTACATAATACTAACACTAAGCATGAGCTAATTCTCACCATAACACAAGATGTCAACCACTCTTCATGGCATAAAAATAACAACATATTTAGCATGTTGAAAACAGAAACATCAAGTTGGCTACTTTGCAGCATGTTTCCCATTTATATGGGTGATTCTCATGTTAAACAAAAATACCATGGCATAATAGACATAAAAAACTAGCACTTCCTAGTTGGCACATGCCCCAAAGCAAGCATGGATTAAATCATGCAAATATGACAGTAGCTTCACAACAGAAAATGACAGTTTTATAAACATGCTCAAAAGTGAAATCTGAAAGCACCAATGGATTCATTGGCTCTTTCTATCCCAAAAGCATGTGTAATAATACTCATATGTTCATGTGAAGCATCAAGGCACAAACTATACTAGCAAAATATCATCTACTCTTATAAGTTAAAACTTACTCTAAATGGACATGAGCATAAATGGACATAAGCAGATTTGGAAACTTAGCTAGAATTGGAAATGATCTAAAAATTCACAAAACATGCATATCTACAATAAGGGGGGGGGGGGTATGTCAAGTGGGGGAAACCCACTAGTCCCCCCCACACACACATACACTCTACTCACACATACTACAAAAGCATACACACACATGCTCCATATGCCTAAGGGCATATGAGCACAAACCTCCCATGAACATACCACCCAAGAGGGGGTGTTCATCCACACACATACTCACATGCCCATATATGCATAATGCATATAGGCACACACACACTCACACTCATATCTATATATGCCTTAGCCTCACACACACATATGGGTGTATGCATGAAGCACACACATATACACACACCACACTACACATGCACATATACATGTTACACACCTACACATACAACACCTACACACACTCTCACATATAAAAACAAAAGAAAAACAAACATGCAGGTATTTTCATCTACACACACACATACATACCACATCACAAAAGAAAGGAAGAAAAACAACAACAAAAAGGGGAGGGGTTCAGGTTCGAACCCTCGACCTCCTGGTCGTTTCCCGAGCCGGTTGCCACTCGGCTATGGCTGCGTACGTTAACAAAGGAGGGGATCTAGCTCTCTAATACACACACACACATACACACACACGCTAGTGCACTTACTGACGAAACTGAAGACAAGCACCCACGGCGACAGCGGTGATGGCGGGCAAAATTCCGGCGACTACAAGCAGATCCAGCGATGCAAAAGGGCTCTCACGCAAGAGGGAACAACCGGAGTTCCATTCCCCTACTCACCTTGTAGTGAGGAGGAATGAGGCGAGCTACAAACGCCGGCCTTGCGACCGGCGGCGACGGACAAGGCGGCAACTACCCGACGTCCTACGCGGGGAAGAAGGGAGCAACAGGGACCTGCTGCTCATCGAGGGGAAGGCGTCGACGAGCCGGATAAGAAGAAGACGACGAAGGGGTCGGAGACGCGCGCCAGAGTCAAAGCAGGGGAAGAAGACGACGGAGCAGAACCGTCTGGCGAAGACGACGACGGGGCCGTCGCTGCAGAGCCTCTCCGGGGCTCCTAGCGGTGGGAATCGAATGCGGGGAGGAACCTCGAGCTCTTGGACACCATGACCGACGACGAGGCCGACGGAGACGACGAGCTGGTCGCCAGAGAACTACCCCGAACCTCTCTAACGCTCACTGAAGCTTACCTGATAGGGAGGAAGAAGAGAGGAGGGAGATGAATTGAGAGGGAGATGGGAGCTGCGGCGGCGGAGGGAGAGAGAGGAACCCTAGCGGAGGGGCACGCACACCAGGGGGGCCTAAATACCCTTGGGCTGACGGCGATGACCAACGGAAAAGGGGACGACGGAGGGTGCTCTTTCTCTGCTCCCTGGCGGAGACGACAGGCAGAGCAAGTGGCCGTTCCTCGAGCGGGCTGGGCCGCGGGAAGGAAAGGCCCATCTCTAGCGTGCTCTCTCAAAAACAAATAAAACAGAGATGTTTTTATCCTTTTTTTCAAAACATAGCCATACCAGAAAAACCCCAGAGAAAATATAAAGGATTTTTGTGCAAAACAAAAATGCTTTTGCAATGACAATAAAATGCACTAATTACTAAAAATAACAAAATGATTTTTAGGACAGTTTATTTAAATACTTTTTAAAATAGCAGCCCCTGTTATTTAAATACCCCAAATGCATGAAAGCTCAAAACAACAAAATACCAACACTCACATGCTCAAAACAATTTAGGCTAACACTTGAACATTTTAAACAATATGAAAAGCAAGTTAAATCTGTTTATAAAATAACATGGGAGATAAAGGCATTGGTTGGGTTTTGTTGAAAAGAAAAGAGAGGGGAAGAGAAGGAGAGTTGCACACATGATCCAACCACAATACACAATACAAGCCACACTCACAAACAAGGTCACTACAAAGCAAAGACATGGCATGATGGATGCATGATGCATGATGCATGAATGCAAGAGCAAGACATGGTATGACAAGGTGCAAATCATTTCATAACTCATGACGACAAGGTTCATACAAGACATATGCCATAAAAGGTAGGAACAACACTTGTGCTATCATAGTTAGTTCCAACAAATCTGGCAAATACTTCACCTTTCTAACTTTTGAAGAATTTGTAGTTGGAGTCAAGTGACTCATCAGAGGAATACGAAGTTTCACAAGTAAATCCAGATAAAGTGGATGGATCTACAGGAGGTCCTTTTACAGCAACCCATGAGGTTTTGGGGTACTGCTCAGGTGTCTAGTAAGATCCATCAACATTGATTTTCCTCTCAAATGCAATACCCTCTTTCCGAGGGTTCCTGTTCAGAATCTGCTTTCTGAGGACATCACAAAGGGTTTGATGCCCTTTGAGACATTTGTACATGCCTGTCACATACAATTCCTTCAACCCCGCATTTTCGTTAGTGATACTTGTGGTATCCTCAAACGAGGAATTTGTGACCACTTGAATAGTTTAAGAATTTGCAGCAATAGAAGCATTTGAACATTCAGGTGAAGAATGAACAGTTTCATGTTCGATGCATTTCAAACAAGGTGGAACAAATTCTTCCTAAGCGGTACTGATCTGTTGAGCCAGTAAGGAATCGTTTTCCCTTTGGAGATCCTCATGTGACACCCTTAGTTTCTCAAGATCATGCTTTCTTTGAAGAAATTCATAAGAAAGCTTCTCATGATCGGCTAAGAGAGCAATATGATGACACTGAAGGTTATCATACTTTGTCTGAAGACTTTTGAGATCGTCAGATAGAGTTTGAGTCCGATCCACTTCCTCATTCAACAGATCATCGCTTTTGTCTACCATTTTCTGAAGCTTTTCAAGTGCACTTTGTTGTCTAGTAGCAATATTAGCAAGTTTGGCATAGCTAGGTTTCACATGTTCATCAGATTCACTCTCACTTGATTCGGAGGAGCATTGATGCTTATGTACCTTGGAACCTTTAGCCATGAAGCAATAGGTGGGAGCGTAATCATCATTGCTGACGTCAGAGTCGTTGGAGTAGTCATTTTCTTCATCATTGAAGATAGACTTGCTGACGAAACCTGTAGCGAGAGCAAGGCTAGCGACACCAAATTCAGATTCCACCTCAGATTCTTCCTCTTCTTCATATTCTTCCGACTCTTCTTCTGATTCCATTTCCATGCCAATGAAAGCCCGAGCCTTTTTAGAACCATACTTCTTGTGCATTAAGGACTTTGAAGATGAGGACTTTGCATATGAGGACTTTGTAGATTTCTTATTTTTCTTCGAATCATAAGAACTATCGTCGTTGTACTTCTTCTTCTTGTTCTTTTTTGATTCTTTTTCCCAAAGAGGACAGTCAGAGATGAAGTGACTAGATTTCTTGCATTTGTGACAAGTTCTCTTCTTGTAGTCGTCTGAGGAATCTGATTTCCTCAAGCCACTTTTTGATGACTTTCCAAATCCACCTCTCCTTGAGAACTTCTGGAATTTCCTCACTAGCATTGCCAGCTCCTGACTGAGTTCTTTAGGATCACCAAGGCTACTATCAGATCTTCGCCTTCGGATGAGTAAATTGCTTTTGCCTTTAGAGCACGAGATCTTACATAGCTTGGCCCATAGAGGTCTCCCTTCTCAGCTTGTTGGAATTCATGAGTATTGAGTTTCTCAATAATATCAGCACGATCAAGTGACTTGTAGTCTCCACACTCTTGAATCATCAAAGCCAGACTATCGAATGAGGAATCAAGATACCTTAGCAGTTTCTTCACCACCTAATGGTCGGTGATATCAGTAGCACCCAGTGCTTGAAGCTCATTGGAGATGTTAGTGAGACGATCAAAAGTTTGCTAAACATTTTCATTGTCGAGTCTCTTGAAGCGGTTGAAGAGATTGCGAAGTACGTCAACACGAGAGTCACATTGAGTGGAAACACCTTCGTTGACTTTGGATAGCCTATCCCAGATAAGCTTAGCAAACTCCAAAGCACTCACTCTGCCATACTGACCTTTGCTCAGGTGGCCATAGATTATATTCTTCGCTTCAGAATCGAGTTGCTTGAATTTCTTCGTATCAACAACAGTAACAGTCAGAGAAATGCGAGGAACACCATTTTCCACAACGTACCAAAGATCTTTGTCAATAGCTTCAAGATGCATGCGCATCTTGTTTTTCCAGTAGGGGTAATCCGTCCCATCGAAGGTAGGACAGCCTGTGGAAACCTTGATCACACCTGCAGTCGACATAACTAGAACTCCAGGTGGTTAAACCAAAATCACACAGAACAAGGGAGTACCTTCCTCTGATACCAATTGAAAGTGCGTTATATCGACTAGAGGGGGTGAATAGGCAATTTTTACAAATTCATCACTTGAGGAATTTGAAATGTGATGAATAACTAGCAGTGGAATAAGTACTCAAGTGCATGAGAAACATAGCAACATCATAGTCATGATGATCAAATGAACATGCACAGATTACAGGTAGCGTGATACATGATAAGCAGGTGAGGAACAAGGTAACTTGAAGAATTTGAGGTGATGAACTTGTGAAAGTCTTCAGTCAAATTCTTCAAACAGTAACGATAAATTTCATCAACAAGTATACGAGGAAATAGAGGGGTTGAGGAAACAGAAACAGGTAGCTCGATGAAGACAATGGTTTGATGACCCAGTTCCAACTGCTGTGATAGTCGTATGTCTGGTTTGGAGCGGCCTGGTATTTAAACCATAGGACACACAGTCCTAGGACACATAGTCCTTACCGTATTCTCCTTGAGCTAAGGTCACAAAGTCCTCGCCCAACACTCGTGGTAAGTCTTCAGGGTAGACTTCCAAAACCCTCACAAACTGATCATCCAGCGATCCACAATTGACTGTTGGATGCTCTGGACCAAGGTCACTCCATGATCCCCAATTGACTGCAGGATGCACTAGACCATGACGCCTAACTGTCTGGAAGATACACAGTCTTCAAAGGTAACAAGCGTCGGTTCCACACAGGAACAATCTCTTCGATGATGATCAATCACTTTGGGTTTGGTGGTTTGAATTTGGGTTTTTCCTCACTGATGATTTTCTCTCAAAGTCCTTAGAGGATGGGTTGCTCTCAAATGAGAAGTGTTAGTTCTCTCTTGGAGCAACCAACCAACTAGTGGTTGTGGGGGTGACTATTTATAGCCAGGGTGCAACCTGACATGATAAGCCATAAATGCCCTCAATGATATGACCGTTATGTGGATAAGATGATTGGGGATAGCTGGCAGTAAGCACAACAACGATCGGAATTTGGAACTATGAAAGTCCTTAGGCTTATCGTGTTCCTCACTTGTAGGCAATTCGCACTGGCGAAATCCTAACTCCCCAATCAGATCAATTTCATTAGAGACCAGAAGAACATCGTCTTTGTGACTGACGAACTTGACTGAACTACGAGAGATTTCCAAAGGCTTCACTCAAAGGATTGGATCAGTTGGAAATTTTCCTTAGTATTACCTCGGCCCCCTTTAATAGTACGGTGTTTCCTATGACTCAAAGAAAGGAAATGAAATTACGAAAACAAAAGTCTTCACGCTTCATAGTCCTCGTTCATATCTTCAAGGTCACACCAAATTCTTCATTTTAAAAGTCTTCAGGGAATACCAATGTCTTTAGCAAAGTCTTCACCAAAGTCTTCAGTTGAAGACATACATTTTTAGGGGTCGGTAATCTCCGAATATATCAAACTCCTCATCGACTTATAGAACATGTGTACAGTCACAAACACATTAGTTCCTTAACCTATAAATCTTCAATACACCAAAATGACTAAGGGGCACTAGATGCACTTACACGTTCCTCCTCTCATATTTGAAATTTTCAGAGTTTTCAAATATATGAATTCAAATGAAGGCAATTATTCAAACAGGAATTTCAAAAAATATCACAAAGCTTTCAACCATCATTTATTTCTTCCAACGAAGTGCAAAAAACATGTAGGGATGGATAACTAATTTTGTAACATACAAAAATAAAATTTTGGGATGTTACATGGGGCCCACGTGGTTCCGATTGATGTTATTTCAATGCTGAAAATTCCTATAAATCCATAAACCCGCGAAAGTTAAGCTAGAACTTCCGCTCCGCCACCGCAAGCCTCCCTACCGAAGCAAACCCATCCAGATCCCTATTCCGGCACCCTGCCGGAAGGGCAATCATCACCGGAGGCCATCTTCATCATCTCGGTAGTGTCCATGGTGAGGAGGGAGTAGTTCGCCCTCGAGGCTAAGGTTATGTATGAGTAGCTATGTGATTGATTTCTCTCTCTCCCATGTTCTTGAGATCTCATGATCTTGATGTATGATGGGCCTTGTTAATATAGTTGGGTATTATGATGTTATTCCATTGCTGCCTTGTTGTGATGAATTGAATCTTTCCCTTTGAGA
This sequence comes from Hordeum marinum, assembly GCA_022496015.1. Classification (NCBI taxonomy): domain Eukaryota; kingdom Viridiplantae; phylum Streptophyta; class Magnoliopsida; order Poales; family Poaceae; genus Hordeum; species Hordeum marinum. The sequence goes on from CM039673.1 coordinate 256,137,895, forward strand.
TCTCGTTATGTCGGATTGAATATTGGATTTGAGATCACTTGATGTATAACTTGCATATGGATACCCGTGGTGACAATGGTGTATTCTATTGATTCCCTTGATATATGTTTTGGTACTCAACTTGCGGATGCCCGTGACAATGGGGTAATCTATGCATAGGGGTTGATAGACATTCTTTTCCTACTTTCTCTGATAGAAATCTTGGGGTACTCTTTGAAGTTCTTTATGTTGGATTGAATATGACGAATCTAAAATTGTTTGACCCATGTTGAATAATTAACCACAGATACTTGAGTGTGACATTGGAGTATCTAGGTGGCATTAGGGTTGATTGATGTGTATAATAGGTGTTATTCTAGTACGAACTCTAGGGTTGTTCGTGACACTTATAGGAATATCTCAATAGATTTATCGGAAAAATAGCTTTGAGCTGGCTTTACTACCTACAACAATTGCATCTTATGTTCTCCGCTATTTATGAACTTTGGAGTGATTCTTTGTTGCACATTGAGGGACGATCATATGATTCTATTTTATTAGCATTGTTGAGATATTGCACTAGTGAAAGGATGAACCCTAAGCCTTATTTCCAAGAATTTACAAAACTTTTTCTCGCTGTTTGCCACTTGCTACCTTGCTGTTTTATATTTACATATTACAAAACCTATATCTACTACCCACGGATTGATAAACCTTAGCTCATCCACTTGAGGGAAATTGATGTTGTCCTACAAAACTTGGCACTTGGAGGCCCAACAATGCTTACAAGAATAAAGTTGTGTAGTAGATATCAGGAGGTGTCGCGCGTGCAACTGTTTTATTAGAAGGCACGTGTGCAAGAAGTTCGTCTCACAAGCTCAATGGGATGAGCGTGATTTGTCTGCTGTGCAGGCTCGACAAGACGTGTGCGAGCAGTCTACTTCATAGGCTCATCACAAATAGAGCCTCTAACCATCACCCTTCGCCAGCCTCGCTCCCAACTTATGAATTAATGGAGGCCGACCCGTTGTTTATAATGCGGTTAATGCGCCTGGATGGAGGGAGTAGTTTGGTTGTGATCCCATTGCACCGCTCAACGTAACCATTGTTTTGTTAGCGCCTCACTAAGAACGTGACTTTTATCCTGTTTTCGATTGGTATACATGTACCTATGAATGAAAAATTGGCAATGGCTGTGGATAAATAATTGTTTTACATATTAAGGACAATTTAAAATGCCACATGCTACAACTCCCCAAATACATGGGGGCAAAAGAATAAGGAATAAGACACAGAAGAAGGAAGGCGCAAACAATGATCTAGGTCGCTGCTCTCTAATACTTGATGGATTGCTCGGCGTTGAGTTATTCCATATCCTCCTTATTTGATTCCATGACCTCTAAACCCTATCGCCTCTCCTCCCCCATCTTACGTATTGCGGCCGTGGCGTAGAATTTTTGCTCGAGAGCGTCGATGCTCTCCTTCACATAAGCATGACTTTGCTTGGCAGTAGTCAATGATTCCTGCAACAACTACTCATGTTGGATGCGGAGCTTGACCAAGTCATCCATAAGTACGTCGGCGAGGCCTTTCAACCTCTCCATCGAGACACTGCTCTGCTCATGTAGCTTTTTCCAACTAACGCTCGGCTCCTTCTGCTTATCGCGCTCGTTGTGGAGGTTCATCTTCCCGCCTGTAAGTTTCATGATGAAGCCGGTTGCCTTGTTAAGCTAGACATTGCTCTTCTCCAGCAGCTTCAGCAAGCCGAGAATCAACTTCTCCATCTCATCGAGCTCAGCACGCATGTTGTTGCTAGTTAGGGAATCCAACACTGCCAGCTCGTCCAGTTCGCCTTCGAGGCGAATGCACTTGTGAGAGTCCTCGCCTCTCCGCGAGATATCGTTAACGGCCTCTGTGGTGCCACCGGACATCTCTGATGTGGCTAACGGTGCGAGGCGGAGGGACCTCTCTATTGCTTTCGCGGCCTTGGTCTTGGCTGCTTGGTTATATCTCGATGCAGAACTCCTCTTACCGGCCATGACAGACACAAGGAACAACTAAAAATAAAGATTTGTTTTTTGGGTGATGAGAGCAGGAACGTGTGGTGATATTTTAGTAGATTGTTTTATAGCCTACTGGTAAACAGGTGCTAAGTGGGAACATGTTTAGGATTGGTAGGTGTGAATAGATTTCCAATTAATTATAGTGTGATAAATTGGAATGTGAGAGCAAACAAGCTCAATATTTATTGATGATTTTCATTTCGAAGCCCGAAACGGTTTACAAACCATGTGGGATGGTGTACATGTGGTATCATGTTCTCCAATGTGAACGTGTCTGTCCACTATCACACATGGTCCACACATCCTCATCGGGCCCATGGATGGTACGATGTTTTTCCAAGGATGCCACCCATAAGTGAATAAAAGGTTTGATATGCTACATGGGCCTTTTCCTATAGTTTATCTGATGTGTGGCCCCTAATTGAACACAACAGCAGATTTGGCCCACTAGCCAAAGCCTTACTTCACCACGCAGGAGACTTGAGTTCGATGCCAGACTAGCCCCTTTTTCTTTTTCATTATTTTGTAAATTAAAATGCCATTTGAATATACTTTTCTTTCAAAAACTAACTCTAAATCTTTTTATTTTTCACTTCTTCTTTAAAAAAATCATATGCCTTTTAAAATATTCATATCTTTCAAGCCCTAACTTTCAATCTGGCATGTTGTATATGGAAATTGCTCACAGAATGTGTAGATTTCAAATATGCTATTATCTTGCATGTTAATGATTTCTAGAACTCCCTGAGTACACTCCAAAAATCATCCAATCATTGTGCTTTACGCAACACCACTTATCATGTTGTTTGTTGTGCGGATATTTGAATGATTTTGTTGATATCGTCGAGTGTGTATAAGAGGGTGATTTTTCCCACCCGTTGAATGCACATGCATGTTTGATAATAAAACATGGAAATGCTCAAATAAACGTTGGTACGTAATATGGGTCAGGGACAAAATTTGTTGCTTTTACATGTGATTGGCGACTTAAAATTCTGAAGGAAAAACGAGAGAGAGAGAGAGGAGCGAATGGTGGAAGAGTTGTTTCATTGATCAAAGATTGGGGTATTTATACCCTCATTACAACGCGGTTACAAAGGAGGCAGTCGCCAAAATATGGGTACCAACACCACATGGATTTACATTTATTGAACCTAATTGATTAATTCCTTGCAAAAATGTTGATAAGCAGCACATTCATACAATTATAACAAAATAGGATAAAAGGAAGTGCTTGCTGCCTTCCGTTGATGTTCTGCTGGCATTCCATGGTCAGCAGGACCCTTGTGGCCATTCATCACGAGTGTACGGGCCGAAGACACTGGTACCCATGTCTGCCTGCACAACTGCTGGTGCTAGTAGGCTGTTAGGGCTACTGGGCCTCATCTAGTAGAGCTTGACAGCATTCAATCACACGCATGACATGGTCACCAAACCGCTCCATCTCCATGCCTTCCCACTGGTAGCGAATTTCACCCATGCCCTACCTCCACAAGACATGACGTTGGTATACCTCTACTTCGTCGGGGACATCATCTCTGTCGATGATGCGCTTGAGCCTGGACACATAAACATCTGGATCGACGATGACACGTCCATCGCCAAGCATGATGAAGCGACACATAAACCCACTAACCATTGAGTCGCACAAGGATTCTGCCCATTATTGGTGGGGCATTAGGCTTCCATAGGGCACCGATGATGACGGATCTTCAGGTGGGTCATCGATCATGCCTACAAGCACCTCTGGATCTTTTGCGCGGTGCATCACAAGAAGCTCTTCATACTTGTTTTGTAGAAAGAACATCATGCGCCCAAGGAACGCCACGGAGATATCGGCGCAGATGGGGCATGGCACCTGCACCGACTCGTTCTCCTCGCCGAGAATGTATTCCGAAAAGGTGTTGAGGTAGTCGATCTCCGAGATTTGGTTACCTGGCAAGGGGCCAACATTGACCTCCATGATTGGGTTGCCTGGCAAGGGGCTGTCATCGACCTCGAAGCTTTGGTTGCCTGGCAAGGGGCCGATGTCGAGCTCTATGCTTTGCTTGCCTAGCATGCTTGGAACAATTAATGTAAGATAGTGTGATAGCTTGGCTTATTAGGGATGATAAACTACTCATATCAATAAGAAATTCCTTCTTTTTCGGGAGCCCATTCGAACAGAACTCCCAGGTTAAGCGTGCTTCGCTTGGAGTAGTTCTAGGATGGGTGACCGACCGGGAAGTTGGTTCCGGGTGCGTATGAGTGAGGACAAAGTACGCAAAAAAGAATAATATTGATCTGTGAGGCCAGTCTAGATCCCGCCAGGAGTAATGACTATCGGCGGGTTGTTCGGGGTGTTACAGATAGGCGTGCAATAGATGTCCGCAGTGTCGCTGTGTTTCCGTAAGGATCATATAGAGCTAGCCACTTGCTCGTGGCGGGAAGCGTTGGCGTGGATTACGGTACACGTGTATAACACCATTAATTTCTGCACCAGGGCATATGTGTTCATAGGTACTAGTTGGTGCATGCAATTAATGGTTGCACTGGGCCGGTTTCTAGGTTTCTCCTAGTTTATTAAGCTTGTAAATTGTCTATTGAGGTGTGCAAATGTTATGTAATTGCATTTTTAATCTGGTTATGCATCTTGTATTGATAAGCATATATCTTGTTGTTATGTAGACAGAGCAAATCACATCGTAAACGATTAAACCAACAAACACGATGGTGATGATTTTAGCAATCACAAACAATTGTTCACCAGCAAGCATTTGCCCACACCACACACAACTTATTAGCAGAAATTAATTGTGTTATTTTTTTCTCAGCGCATAGAGTACATCCGAGTGACATGTATGATGTGTATCGGTCTTCACACATGATTCAGATAACTGACATGTTTGTCGGGTATCACACACATCTTGTTACGCCGAATCGTTTGTGTTAATTTTGCTCATCGCACACAATTCATCCAAGTGACATCTATGCTATCTATCACACACATCTTGATATGTGTACCTATTTGCGTTATATTATCTCATCACAAACAGTTCTTCTGAGTGACATGTATGTTGTCTATCACACGCATAATCATTTGAGGAATTGTGTGTGTTCTTCTGGATCAGTGCAAATAGATTATCCGAGTGAACAGTATGTCATACATCGCACACAACTGTGTTTGATTAATCATTTGTTTTATATTGTCTCAATGCATACAGTAAGTCTGGATGAACTGTTTGCCACATATCGCACACGTAACTCTTTTATGAATCCTTTTGATGGATCCGCAATCGCACAAAGTTTGTGTTATTGGCGAAAGAGCAAGAACTATATTGTTTGTGATTCATGCTCACACACAGTTTGGTCGAAGGGTCTCAGATTGATGTGTTGTCTTTGGACCTTCCTGCAATAGTGTTGAGGGCTAGGGTTGAGCATAACTAATTAAAAAAATCAAGAAAAATCTGAAGCTTGGGCACATCGTCGTTTTATGTTACTAAGTTGCTGGAAAAAAATAAGAAACCACAAACTATGAACATTTTCATGAAATTCCTTTCACATAACTAGCTATCATGAACAAGGTTGCATTGTTTTCAAGGGGAATGAGCTAGGGTTTAGGGTTAACCATGACATAGTTTGTCCAAACGATCACATATTGGGCATGGACCCGATACTTGCACAATAGATGACAAGATTTTTTAGCTCATTTAGATAAGTTCTAACAAAACTATCTTAGAAATAGAGCTGTTTAACCTAGCTTTGGAGCACATTTTTCATGAATATGAGTTTTACTTCTAGAAAAACTCAGATTGAGCACCTAACGTGCATAAAACTTGAGAATGCATTCGAACATCAATACCCATACAAGTTCAAATTTGAAATGTGCCTAAAATCTGAAATTCCGCACAAACTTGAAATCTGGCTCAAATTTGGAACATGGCACATAGTTTTCAAAGTACACCACACATCAAAATACAAGTAACATTACATCACACAAAACGAGACTCATAGACTAATAGTTTCCACTTGTTCTGTTGACAACTTGCTTTTGATTTCATAGCACAAAGCTCATTAATGGTCTTGGTTTTCTTCACTTCATTAGCTTCAGTATGCAATGTTTCAGTAAACAAGGGCTAGCTTGCACACTTCCTCCCGACATACAAAGTATTTCATTTGGTTAGTAACAGAAAGTAGTAGCCAAACCAAAAACATCACAAACATAAACATACTTTGGCCTTTTAGGAGTGTAACGACGAGATCCTTTTATGTGCCCAAGTTCCTGGCACATCTTGCATCTATTTTTATTACATTTCTGTGACCTCTTAGGCTTTGTATCTTTCTCTCCCTTCTTACTACTCTTAGCTTTCTCAAACGATGCCTTGAATTACTCTCCATAGGCTTGACAACCTTTCTTTTCGTTAAGGGTAGACACATGGAAAACTTGATTTCCACTTCAAGCCATTGAGACTGATCTGTAAGTGCTGGAATTGGAGCTGCATATGCAGTCTTGAATCTTGCTACTGAGCAATATTCATGGAAATATTGGTGCATGTTTAAATTCAGGAGGGAGGCCAAGAAAAGCATGCATGCTCACATGGTCTCCCAGTGTGTTGCCACACGAGGCAAGTGCAGTCATGCATTTCAATGTTAACAACATGTCGCTTTCCAATCTTTACATCTCTAACTTAAACACCCCACACTACAGATTATCAACAAAAAATATGTAACATTTCTGCTCCTGTTGACCACATGTTGTACCACTACAAGAAGCTTATCCCCTTGCAGACAGTCAACAATCCTTCTTCTCAATTCCCACAAACTCATGATCCTTCTCAAGTTGTTGATATAATCACACATGTGGCCATAATAGAGAATGGTATGTGTTCATCCATGGACCAAACTCAGTACATGCTGCCATTATGTTACTAACATGATATGAATGTGTCTGATTAGTGTAAATCTTTTTGTTGGCCACATGTTCCCAAATTCTTCCCCGCTAAATCCATTGATCAAATTCATCCACATATGGCCGAAGCACTCCCTCTGCTCGGCATGGGAAAAGCATTCTTGACTACAATTTCTAGCTCCTTACATGCATCTATGTGGAATGCCAAAGGTGACATTGCCCCTATGCACCTTTTTAGCTCCATCATGGACCATGTCCATGAAACCTCTGTATCCGACTGAAACAAGCTAACTACAATAGGGAACATCCAATTGTGGTGATCTAGAGCATTGTGTGCTGCCAATTGACCATTCCACCTCCCAGTCAAAGAAGAAGAGCCTATGCTCAAATATGGATGACACCCGGCTTTGAAGCCATTGATGTAAGGCTTTGAAGACATAAAGAACTTAGAGAAAACGACTTTGCCATCCTCCGTTACCTTAGTATCTATCTCAACAACACTGCCAGGTGACCTCTTCTCCACCTCTGCTTTGAAGTTATAAAGGATCCTAAGGTATTTGCCCAATCACCATATAATTGTTTCATTTCCCTTTGTTTTGCCTTCCACAATATGGTATATTTAAGCTTAATGGGGTACCGATTTTCTAGGTCTAATAGAAGATTCTTTACAGTAACGTTTGCTATCTTGGCTAAAATAGGAGTAATCTTTTCTGCAACCCAACTGTGTGATGCCATGGTTGATACTCTCTATGAACTTGTAATACAAGTATGTTGATGTCGGATTTGATTAACCCTGATGGTGCTTCCATTAGGATGGCGTCTACCAGATATGTACACCTTTCAAGGCTTGGTGTTTTCATAAAAACCTCTTCACATTGCATAAAACTTCTTTCTATTAGACTACTTAGTATTGGCATCAAACTCATGCTTGACTGCATAAGTCTTGCAACACATCCTAAACTCATCCATGTTTGGCCACAACTTCCCAATTCAATCAGAGGATTTTATTTTTCTTGGACATTCACTAGCTCAGCATCGTGTGCGTCATCAACACCATCTTTCATCAACTTTCCTTCCACATCTTCAAATGAATCTCTGTTCGCATCAGCGGGCAAACTACATTCACCCCTATCATCCGTATCTCCATCCTATACTGGAATGCCAATAAAATTTGCCATCTTAGTGTCGACCATTGGTGCGGTGAACAAATATGTAGGGTCATCTAGCTGTACTGAATTCCAATCAACTGAAGCAACCCTTGCAACACCATCATCCTTGTTTGTCAGGACTGGCTCCATATTGTTCAGCCAATATATATTCCATATCAATCGAAAACAGAGGTGAGTCGGTCAGATCTAAATCGACATGGAGTAGGGTTTTGAATTAACTCACCTCATCTGCCATAGCCTAGAACAATAGGGCCGCCACCCCCAGCCGTCGCCCTTAGCCCACGTCCCGACACCGAGAACAAAGAGGAGAGCAGGAAAGGTTTAGTCCGACATGGGGGCACATCTCACTTGATGTACTGCCAAATTATGATGGACCCACTTGCCTTAACATAAGCTCATTCCATTGATAGCCCGTTTTATCGCCCAGTCAGATCGTGCTTATTTCTTCCTTACAAAATTAGACAACCACTTTTTTATAACCAGCTGTGTTGTTGTCCTTCCATTATGCATTCAAAAACTTTGCACGAGTGGTAAGTTTCCCCATCTATGAGGATATCAGGGCCGACCCACTAGTCAGGAGGTAACTGTCAAAGGATTTGACACAACTATGGTGCTCCGTTTAGCATTTTGTGAGTAGGTGGTGGAGGGGGAGGAAAAAAGTGAGAAATGTTAGTTTTCTCGGGCAAAACGGAGAACCAAGGAACCAAGGGCATGAAAATAGAAATCCCTTTGACGTATGGGACTACAAAGGTTTTTTGGATGATTGGGCAACTATATAGAGAGAGGATATGTAGGATCCAAAGTATGTTGAGGGGTGATTACACTACTTGAGCAATTTAAAATCTAACATTTTCCCAATTTAATAGGTTGGTAAGTTTCAACGATTTTACCAAGTCTATAACATCCTAAACAGGCAAGTCTATGAGTATATGAGTGGAAAGTAAAGACATGCAAGTGTAAATAATGATAGGGATAGGAAGATCAAACGCAATGAAGACAAGGAGTTTCGGCATGGTTTCGATAGGTGGTGCTATTGAACGTCCACGTTGATGGAGACTTCAACCCACGGAGGGTAACATTTGTGAGAGTCCATGAAGGGCTCCACCCTCGAAGGGTCTACAAAGAAGCAACCTTTCCTATTTTGTCGGATTTTGGGCTCTGCAAAACCCTCAAGGTTCGAACACAGGGGCGTGTGCAAATATCCCTTGTAGCCTTGCCCTAATCAACTCGCTACTCGATGGTTACTATGGAGAACTCGCACGATGATGAGTAAGAAGATGAACACGATGGTTTACCCAAGTTTGGGCTGCTCGGAAGAATAATACCCTACTCCTGCTTTGATGGATTGCCTCTTGGGGAGGTGTGGTGGATGAACTAGTACAGTGGTTTCGAGCCTAGCGAGGGAGAGCTCTACGGTGTGGCCTAGCCTCTATATATAGCGGTGGCCCAGGTCCTCTCCCCTTATCACAATGGCGGGAAGGGAACCCACAACGGACAAATTTGAAGGGGGACAGGAGTACATCCACGCCCTGTCCAAAGCTGGTCTTCGCCTGCAAAGTAGCTGCCGATGATGCAGAGGTGGGCTCGGCAATGTCATCCGCCCTGTGGGGCTCGTTGTCGTGGTCTTGTTTCACCGGAATGGAAACCTTTGAGAGGTTCTTCGGGAACCCGCATACGTCCTTGCTCCCTTTCCACCGAAGGGGAAACTGCACCGCCTCACGCGCTGGCGCCCACTCGTCCTTCCCTGCGTCATCCTTGACCCTTGAGGTCGGGTTCTGCATAGAGATCTCCGCCACTCCGGAGGGGGCCTGAGGAGGTCCAACCTTGTTTTCCTTAGTGTCGTTCATCCTCGCAAGCCTGGTGTCCTCGCGAGGGCCTTGTCTTGAGTTGAGCCACGCCAGGCCGTGCCTTGCTGATGAGGTGGTTCATGTCCAGGGCCGCAGGCAGGAAGGTTTGGGTACCCTAGTTCCCAGAACGCCAGCAGTAGCCCCCGGATCCAAGGCGCACCCAAGATGGCTTCCGAGCGAAGCCTTGGAGGATGTCCCAAAGTGTCGTGGGCCCCAAACGCCTGCGGGCCAGGCTTTCCACGCGTCGAATGCCTGAGCGGCGATGCCTCCGCTCCCCGAAGGCGGCAGGAACCGCCCCAGGTCAAACTGATGTGATACCCGTGCACAGCGTCGACCATCATTGCCCTTCCTCTAATGCAGTTGTTGCCTCGGCCTTCTCTCCTTGGGCTATGCGGATGTGACCCTTCAGAGGTTGCGTGCCTCCCGGAGTGCGAAGGGCGCCAGTTGGCCCCTGGTCGTACATAAGCAGGAGAGGGCGAGAAAAATCCCCAACACACCTTCATCTTCTTTGCCTCCCAACTCCCAAACCGCCGCTCTCCTAATCATGGATTCAGTGAGGAAGCTCTCCGCAGCCGAGAAGGGGAAGGCCTCTGAGGAGAACCCTCACTCACCACTGCCTAGGTGGGGCCACGATCGTCTTTGAAAGCACGCTATGACGCCGGTGGTGGTTCCCCATGGGCACGGTCGCGCTTCGACGTAGCCCGAGGTTACCATCGGGAGCCATGGTCAGGCTACGACCAATGAGGGTACCCGCAGTAGTCGAGGAGGTGGCACCCGCGGTGGGAGGACGATGGTGGCGACCCCGCCACCACGCCCGCGGCTCCATACGACCGACACGGCCCTGTTGGAAATATGCCCTAGAGGCAATAATAAATTAGTTATTATCATATTTCCTTGTTCATGGTAATCGTTTATTATCCATGCTATAATTGTATTGATCGGAGACTTAAATGCATGTGTGGATACATAGACAAAACCATGTCCCTAGTATGCCTCTAATAGACTAGCTCGTTGATCAAAGGATGGTTAAGGTTTCCTATCCATGGACACGAGATGTCATTTGATATCGGGATCACATCATTGGGAGAATGATGTGATGGAAAAGACCCAAATTACAAACGTAGCATATGATCGTGTCAGTTTATTGCTGCTGTTTTCCGCATGTCAAGTATATGTTCCTATGACCATGAGATCATGCAACTCACTGACACCGGAGGGATACTTTGTGTGTATCAAATGTCGCAATGTAACTGGGTGACTATAAAGGTGCACTACAGGTATCTCCGAAGGTGTCTGTTGAGTTGGCATGAATCAAGACTGGGATTTGTTACTCCGTGTGACGAAGAGGTATCTCAGGGCCCACTCGGTAATGCAACATCACAACAAGCCTTGCAAGCAATGTGACTAATATGTTAGCCACGGGATCTTACATTACGGAACGAGTAAAGAGACTTGCCGGTAACGAGGTTGAACTAGGTATGGAGATACCGACGATCGAATTCCGGACAAGTAACATACCGAAGAACAAAGGGAACGTTATACGGGATTGATTGAATCCTTGAGATAGAGGTTCGACCGATGAAGATCTTCATAGAATATGTAGGAACCAATGTGGACGTCCAGGTCCCGCCATTGGTTATTGGCCGTAGAGGTGTCTTGGTCATGTCTACATAGTTCTCGAACCCGCAGGGTCTGCACACTTAAGGTTCGGTGACGTTTCGGTAGTGTAGAGTTATGTACGGTGGTGACCGAAGGTTGTTCGGAGTCCCGGATGAGATCCCGGACATCACGAGGAGCTCCGGAATGGTCCGGAGGTAAAGATTCATATATAGGAAGTCCCAGTTTGGTCGCCGGAAAAGTTTCGGGCTCATCCGTAGTGTACCGGGAGTGCCGGTAGTGTACCGGGAGACCACCGGGATGGGTATTTCGACCCAAGAGGCTTTATGGGCTGTAGGAGGATGAATACCAGCCCTTAGTGGGCTGGTGGAAGTCCTACACAAAGCCCATGAGGCTGGGAAGAAAATACCAAAAGGAAAAAGGTGGAAAAAGGCAAAAAAGGGCCAAATAAGGAAGGAGTACTAATCCTACTAGGAGTGGAGGAGGAGGACTCCTCCCTCCTTGGTTTGGCCGACCCAAGGGCTGCCTTTTCGGCAGCCAAGCCTCCTCCTCCTCTCCTCCTATATATACTAGAGGATTTTAGGGTTTTGGCACAAGATTTTCAGCCACGTGCCACCCGTTCCTCTAGTGCATAACTTCTCCTCTAGATCGGATTTCTGCAGTGCTTAGGCGAAGCCCTGCCGGAATTGCTCCACCACCATCACCGGAGCGCCGTCACGCTGCCGGTGAAATCTTCCTGCTATCCACCTCCTCTTGCTGGATCAAGACGGTGGAGATCATCATCAAGCTGTACGTGTGCTGAACGCGGAGGTGCCGTCCATTCGGTACTAGATCGAAGGATCGTGATCAAGGACACGGGACGCTCGTGATCGGATCGCGAGATGGATCGTGACGAGATCGCGGGACGGTTCGTGATTGGTTCGCGGGATGGTTCGTGATTCGATCGCGGGATGCTCGGCGATTTGGATCGCGAAGAAGTACGACTACACCAAGCGCGTTTCTTAACGCTTCCCGCTTAGCGATCTACAAGGGTATGTAGATCCACTCTCCCTCTCGTAGATGCTCATCACCATGGATAGGTTTGCGTGTGCGTAGGAATTTTGTTGTTTCCCATGCGACGTTCCCCAACAGTGGCATCATGAGCTAGGTTGATGGTTCGATGAGATCTCGAGTAGAACACAAAAGGTTTGTCGGCGTTGATGCTTAGATTGCTTCCTCCCTTGGTCGTGTTTTGGTTCAGCGGTATTGTGGGACGAAGCGGCCCGGACCAACCTTACTCGTACGCTTACGAGAGACCGGTTCCCTCAACTGCACTTGTTGCAAAAGATGGCTAGCGGGTGTCAGTTTCTCCTACTTTAGTTGGATCAGATTCGACAAAGGCGGTCCTTGAGAAGGTTGAAAAGCAAACTAGTGTATCACCGTTGTGGTTTATGCGTAGGTGAGAATTGTTCTTGCTAGATACCCATAGCAACCACGTAAAATTTGCAACAACAATTAGAGGACGTCTAACTTGTTTTTGCAGGGTATGTTGTGATGTGATATGGACAATTACATGATGTGATATATGAGATGATCATGTGATGTATAGAATTTCACGACTTGCACGTCGATGAGTACGGCAACCGGCAGGAGCCATAGGGTTGTCTTTAATTATTGTATGACCTGCGCATCAATCATTAAGCGCTATGTAATGCTTTACTTTATCGCTAAACGGTAACAATAGTAGTAGAAGCATGCAGGGCGTGTCAACCCCGATGGCGACACGTTGATGGAGATCAAGATGATGGAGATCATGGTGTCATGCCGGTGACAATGGAGATCATGCCGGTGTTTTGAAGATGGAGATCTTAAACACAAGTTCATGGCCATATCATGTCACTTATGAATTGCATGAGATGTTAATCTTTGTATGCACCTTGTTTTGCTTAGGACGACGGTAGCATTATAAGGTGATCCCTCACTTAATTTCAAGATAAATTGTGTTCTCCCCGAGTGTGCACCGTTGCGAAAGTTCGTCGTGTTGAGACACCACGTGATGATCGGGTGTGATAGACTCTACGTTCACATACAACGGGTGCAAGCCAGATTTGCACATGCAGAACACTCGGGTTAAACTTGACGAGCCTAGCATGTACAGACATGGCCTCGGAACACAAGAGACCGAAAGGTCGAACATGAGTCATATAGTAGATATGATCAACATAATGATGTTCACCATTGCAGCCACCTCAAGTCACGTGATGATCGGACTTGAGTTGGTGAATTTGGATCATGTATCACTCGAATGATCGGAGGAATGTCAATTTGAGTGGGAGTTCTTAAGTAATATGATTAATTGAACTCATTATCATGAACATAGTCAATAGTGTCTTTGCAAATTATGTTGTAGATTACTAGCTCGCGTTGTAGCTCCCTTAAATTTTTATATGTTCCTAGATAAATAGAGTTGAAAGATGTTGATAGCAATATTGCGGACTGGGTCCATGATCTGAGGATTGTCCTCATTGCTGCACAGAAGGCTTATGTCCTTAATGCACCGCTCGGTGCGCCACCCCCTCTAGCGTCGTATGTAGATGTTGTGAACATCTGACAGACACGTTTCGATGACTACTTGATAGTTTAGTGCGTCATGCATTACGGCTTAGAATTAAGCTCCGAAACGTTTTGAACGTCACGGAACATATGAGATGTTCTAGGAGCAGAGATTGTGATCTCAGGCTCGTGCCTGTGTTGCGAGATATGAGATCTCCAACAAGATTTTTTGCCTGTAAGATGAAGGAGAATAGCTCAATCATTGAGCATGTACTCAGATTGTCTGGGTACTACAATCGCTTGAATCAAGTGGGAGTTGATCTTCCAGATAAGATAGTGATTGATATAGTTCTCCAAGTCACTGTCACTAAGCTACTAGAACTTAGTGATGAACTATAAAATGCCAGGGATAGAAATAATGATACCTGAGCTGTTTGCGATGCTTGATAGCGTGAAGGTAGAAATCAAGAAGGAGCATCAAGTGTTGATGGTTAGTAAAACCACTAGTTTCAAGAAGGGCAAGGGCAAGGAGGGAAACTTCATGGATGGCAAGTCAGTTGCTGCTCCATTGAAGCAACCCAAAGTTGAACCCAAACCCGAGACTAAGTGCTTCTATTATGAGGTGAGCGGTCGCTGAAGCGGAACAACCCTAGATACTTGTCGACAGAAGTATATTTGATATACGCGTTATTTATGTGTACCTTGCTAGTACTCCTAGTAGCACTTGGGTATTGGATACCGGTTCGGTTGCTAAATGTGAGTAACTCGAAATAAAAGCTACGGAATAAACGGAGAACTAGCTAAGGGTGAGGTGATGATGTGTGTTGGAAATGTTTCCAAGGTTGATGTGATCAACATCGCATGCTCTCTCTACCTTCAGGATTAGTGACGAACCTAAATAAATGTTATTTGGTGTGTTGCGTTGAGCATGAACATGATTAGATCATGTTTGTTGCAATACGGTTATTCATTTAAGTCAAAAAATAATGGTTATTCTGTTTACATGAATAATACCTTCAATGGTCATGCACCCAGTGAGAATGGTTTGTTGAAATCTTGATCGTAGTAATACACATGTTCATAACATTGATGTCAAAAGATACAAAGTTAAATAATGATAGTACCACATACTTGTGGCACTGCCGAAAAATGTCATATTGGTATAAAGCGCATGAAGAAACTCCATGCTGATGAATACTTGCACTCATTCGATTTCGAATCAGTTGAGACATGCGAACCATGCCTCTTGGGCAAGTTGACTAAAGGACCCCGTTGGATGGAGCGGGCAAGTGATTCATTGGAAATGATACATGTTGATGTATGCAATCTAGTGAGTCTTGTAGCGTGTAGTGGATATCGTTATTTTCTTACCTTCACTGATGATTTGAGTAGATATAGTGTATATTTACCTAATGAAACACAAGTCTGAATCGTTTGAAAGGTTCAAGCAAATTCAGAATGAAGTTTAAGATCATCGTGACAAGAAGATAAAAATGACTGCGATATGATCGTGGAGGTGAATATCTGAGTCACGAGTTTGGCATACAACTTAAGACAATGTGAAGGTTGTTTCACAACTAAACGCCACCTGGAACACCATAGTGTGATGGTGTGTCCGAACATCATAGTTATGCTCTATTGGACATGGTGCGTGCTATGATGTCTCTTATCGTTTTACTACTATAATTTTGGGGTTATGCATTAGAGACAACTACATTCACTTTAAATAGGGCACCATCGAAATCCGTTGAGATGACACGTGTGAATTATGGTTTGATAGAAACCTAAGCTGTCATTTATTAATATTTGGGGCTGCGACACTTGTGTGGAAAATGTTTTCACCTAATGAGGTCGAACCCAAGGCGGACAAATGCATCTTCATAGAATACCCTAAGATCAGTTGGGTGAACCTTCTATCTCAAATCCAAGTGCAAAGTGTTTGTTACTAAAACGGATCCTTTCTCGAGGAAAAGTTTCTCTCGAAAGAATTGAGTCGGAGGAATATAGAACTTGATGAGGTTGTTAAACCTTTGTTCAACCAGAGAGTAGCGCAGCATAGAATGTTGTTTCTGTGAAGCCTACATTAGTTGAAGAGGAAGTTAATGATGATGATCATGAAGCTTCAGGATCAAGTTACTATCGAACTTCGTAGGTCGACAAGGATGTGTACTGCTCCTAAGCGGTGCGACAACCCTGTCTTGGAGGTCATGTTGTTGGACAACGATGAACCTACGAGCTATGGAGAAGCGATGATGGGCCCGGATTCCGACAAATGGTTGGAGGCCATGAAATCCGAGATAGAATCCATGTATGAAAACCAAGTATAGACTTTGGTAGACTTGCTCGTTGGACAGCAGGTCATTGAGTACAAATGGATCTTTAAAATGAAGACAGACGCTGATGGTAATTATCACCATTTGTAAAGCTCGACTTGTTGCAAAGTTGTTTGTGACAAGTTCAAGGAGTTGACTGCGATGAGACTTTCTCACTCATAGCGATGCTAAAGTCTGTTGGAAATATGTTAGCAGTTGCTGCATTTTTCAATTATGAAATCTGGCAGATGGATGTCAAAACATCGTTTCCTTAACGGTTTTACTTGAGGAAAGGTTGTATGTGATACAACCAGAAGGTTTTGTCAGTCCTAAGGATGCTAAAAGGTGTACAAGCTTCAGTGATCCTTCTATGGACTGAAGCAAGCATCTCGGAGTTGGAATATGCACTTTGATGAGGTGATCAAACTTTTGAGTCTATGCAAAGTTTATGAGAAACTTGTATTTACAATAAAGTGAGTGGGAGCAATATAGAATTTCTGATAAGTATATGTGGATGACATATTGTTGATCGGAAATAATGTAGGATTTCTGGAAAGCATAAATGGTTGTTTGAAAAGTGATTTTCAAAGGAAGACCTGGATAAAGCTACCTAATTGTTGAGCATCAAAATCTATAGAGATAGATCAAGATGCTTGATGAGACTTTCAATAAATACATACCTTGACAAGATTTTGAAAGAGTTCAAAATGGATCAGTCAGAGAAAGAGTTCTTGCCTGATTTATAAAGGTGTGAAGTTGAGTAAGACTCAAAGCTCGACAACGGCAGAAGAAAGAGAAAAGACGAACGTCGTCCCCTATGCCTTAGCCATAGGCTCTGTGTAGTATGCCATGCTGTGTACCGCACCTGTGTGTGCCTTGCCATGAGTCTGTCAAGGGGTACTAGAGTGGTCCAGGAGTGGATCACTGGACAGCGGTCAAAATTATTCTTAGTAACCAGAGGACTAAGGAGATGTTTCTCGATTATGGAGGTAATAGAGAGTTCGTCGTAAAGAGTTACGTCGATGCAAGCTTTAAACACCAATCCGGATGGCTCGTAGTAGCAATCTGGATACGTATAGTGGAGCAGCCATTTGGTAAAGTACCAAGTGGAGTGTGGTAGCAGTGTTTACGGTTTGACATAGATTTGCAAAGTACACACGGATCTGAATGTTACAGACCCGTTGACTATAAGACCTCTCTCACATGCAAAGCATGATCGAACTCCAGAACTCATTGGGTGTTAGATTCATAACAATGCGAATCACATGGTGATGTGAACTAGATTATTGACTCTAGTGCAAGTGGGAGACTGTTGGAAATATGCCCTAGAGGCAATAATAAATTAGTTATTATCATATTTCCTTGTTCATGGTAATCGTTTATTATCCATGCTATAATTGTATTGATCGGAGACTTAAATGCATGTGTGGATACATAGACAAAACCATGTCCCTTGTATGCCTCTAATAGACTAGCTCGTTGATCAAAGGATGGTTAAGGTTTCCTAGCCATGGACACGAGATGTCATTTGATAACGGGATCACATCATTGGGAGAATGATGTGACGGACAAGACCCAAATTACAAACGTAGCATATGATCGTGTCAGTTTATTGCTGCTGTTTTCCGCATGTCAAGTATATGTTCCTATGACCATGAGATCATGCAACTCACTGACACCGGAGGGATACTTTGTGTGTATCAAACGTCGCAACGTAACTGGGTGACTATAAAGGTGCACTACAGGTATCTCCGAAGGTGTCTCTTGAGTTGGCATGGATCAAGACTGGGATTTGTTACTCCGTGTGACGGAGAGGTATCTCAGGGCCCAATCGGTAATGCAACATCACAACAAGCCTTGCAAGCAATGTGACTAATATGTTAGCCACGGGATCTTACATTACGGAACGAGTAAAGAGACTTGCCGGTAACGAGGTTGAACTAGGTATGGAGATACCGACGATCGAATCTCGGGCAAGTAACATACCGAAGAACAAAGGGAACGTTAGACGGGATTGATTGAATCCTTGAGATAGAGGATCGACCGATGAAGATCTTCATAGAATATGTAGGAACCAATGTGGACGTCCAGGTCTCGCCATTGGTTATTGGCCGTAGAGGTGTCTCGGTCATGTCTACATAGTTCTCGAACCCGCAGGGTCTGCACACTTAAGGTTCGATGACGTTTCGGTAGTGTAGAGTTATGTATGGTGGTGACCAAAGGTTGTTCGGAGTCCCGGATGAGATCCCAGACATAACGAGGAGTTCCGGAATGGTCCGGAGGTAAAGATTCATATATAGGAAGTCCCAGTTTGGTCGCCGGAAAAGTTCCGGGCTCATCGGTAGTGTACCGGGAGTGCCGGTAGTGTACCGGGAGACCACCGGGAAGGGTATTTCGACCCAAGAGGCTTTATGGGCTGTAGGAGGATGAATACCAGCCCTTAGTGGGCTGGTGGAAGTCCTACACAAAGCCCATGAGGCTGGGAAGAAAATACCAAAAGGAAAAAGGTGGAAAAAGGCAAAAAAGGGCCAAATAAGGAAGGAGTCCTAATCCTACTAGGAGTGGAGGAGGAGGCCTCCTCCCTCCTTGATTTGGCCAACCCAAGAGCTGCCTTTTTGGCAGCCAAGCCTCCTCCTCCTCTCCTCCTATATATACTAGATGATTTTAGGGTTTTGGCACAAGATTTTCAGCCACGTGCCACCCGTTCCTCTAGTGCATAGCTTCTCCTCTAGATCGGATTTCTGCAGTGCTTAGGCGAAGCCCTGCCGGAATTGCTCCACCACCATCGCCGGAGCGCCGTCACGCTGCCGGTGAAATCTTGCTCCTCTCCACCTCCTATTGCTGGATCAAGACGGTGGAGATCGTCATCAAGTTGTACGTGTGCTGAACGCGGAGGTGTCGTCCGTTCGGTACTAGATCGAAGGATCATGATCAAGGCCACGGGACGCTCGTGATCGGATCGCGAGATGGATCGTGACGAGATCGCGGGACGGTTCGTGATTGGTTCGCGGGACGGTTCGTGATTCGATCGTGGGACGCTCGGCGATTTGGATCGCGAAGAAGTACGACTACACCAACCGCGTTTCTTAACGCTTCCCGCTTAGCGATCTACAAGGGTATGTAGATCCAGTATCCCTCTCGTAGATGCTCATCACCATGGATAGGTTTGCGTGTGCGTAGGAAATTTTTTGTTTCCCATGCAACGTTCCCCAACAGGCCCATGAGTTCATGGAGGGCGGAGAAGCCGTAGGCCACCTGGTTTCAGCTCCCGTGCTCCTTCAAAGGATGGTAACGGCTGAAGGGCCCGACGGCCTATGGCTGCAGGCCGACGGCTGCCGTAGCATGGCACCATGGGTGGAGGTGGAGGTTACCCAAAGGGTTATGTGTACCTAAACCGTAGGTGGCGAACATTTGCCTATGCCCGTGGCCTGGTGGGGAGGCGCACCCTTCACTACAAGTATTACGGGGTGGCAACGCTCTTCTTCAAGGTCTTTGAGGGAGAAGTTGAGCACTTAGGGTGCTGCCCAAAAGATGTCGGTCGCGACAATCCTGGAAATGAGCTTGTCCTTCGTGACAAGCGTCGTGGCTCCAGCAATAGCGATAACCCCTCCGAGGAGAGCCCGAGCAACAGCAGCGACATTAGCTATGATGAGCCACCGCGCCGGCATGCCCGGACATCGAGGGATAGCCAGCCGCCATGACGTCACTCCTTCGCTCCTGAAACGTTCGCGCCGACACGCCTTCACGGGCCCGTGAAGGAGGAGGACAGCGACTGCGTGCTAGTATGCGGACCCCGAGGCTCCCGAAGCGGCAGCCCCTATAGGGGGCTTTCTACTTTTCCTCCTTTTCTTGCTCCTGCAATCAAAGAACCAAGGGAGGCCCTACAGGCGTGTAATGAATTTGAGCGCTTGCCTATTTATATTTGCACTTCTGCTATGCATCTTGGCCTTTGCGTTTTCGTTAATTGAGGCGACCTTCCGGTTGTGATTAGAGTACTTAGCTTGGCGTGCTTGCGGTAGGCTCCAGGGGAGGCACGGCTATGGCGCTTGGGGAGTCCTGACGTCCTGTGGACCTCTTTTTCTTGCGGGTGAGACGAGTTGGGAGCCCTTTCAACACTCTGTGTCTACAGGCCCTAGTCCCGCACATTTCCCTACCACCGTAGTGTACGACCGGATCACAAAGGACGCAACTACGTGGGCGATGCCTCGACACCCTCGATATCGACCGGATCACCAAGAACGACATCGAGAGGCAAGTGGCTATATCACCGGTAAGGCTCCTGAGGCATGCTGCTCAAGAGCCCCCTTTGATGCTCAAGCAGCTCTACGTCGACAAGTCCCAGTCATGCACATTTCCCTACCACCATAGTGTACGACCGGATCACCAAGGACGCAACTACGGGGAAAGGCCTCCCTCGATGTCGATCGGACCACCAAGGATGGCATCGAGAGCCGAGTGGCTATATGGCCGGTAAGGCTCCTGAGGCATGCTGCGCAGGAGCCCCCTTTGATGTTCAAGCGGCTCCTCAAAGAAAGTTTTGTTTCCTGCCCCAGGAGGGGTGGGCCTCTCGAGGCTCCGAGATGGTGCGTCGAGCCGTGAATGGAGCCCCTCAGCGAGTATAAAGCGCCATGCGCCTGCTAACTCATTCAGGAGTACCACGTGAGTATTCGGGCGCCAAGGCCTTGGTGAGGTGCGAGCACCGTGCCCCTCAGCCCCCGCTCGCAGGGTGCGAGGGGGAGGGGAGCAGGCGAGTGCTTAATCTGAAGAGAGAAATCCCAAGATGGGAAATGGCAATGAAAGCAAATCCCTGACCCGTTCTTTAAAACATGATCTGGAAAAAAGCCTCGAGTTTTGTTCTAGGAAAGTTGGCAAATCCAAATATGAGAATAGCAAATAACAACCGCATCCAGCACCTAGACTAGTCTTCGTCTTCCCCCTGCGGTGAGCGTAGGGCATCCACGTTGCATGGGCATAGCCATTGATGGGTAGTGTTGACTTCTCCACCAACACAGAGTTGTGGCTTCCACATTGTGTGGGAGGAACCCCTCTGCATCCTCGGGAGGCTCTGGGCGTTTAAATCCTACTAATTGTTATGTGAGAGTGTCACGGGTAGAACTTCTGAAGGTGCTGCATGTTCTAGGCATTCTGGATGGGGACCCCATCCTGTGTCTCCAAGCGCACGACACCAGGCCTGGAGACGTGAGCGACCTTGAACGGGCCCTCCCACATGGGCGAGAGCTTATGCAAGCCCTCCCTGGAGAGAACCCACCTAAGGGCGAGGTCTCCGAGTTCAAGGGTCCTGGAGTGGATATTACGGCAGTGGTAGCGCCGTAGCGCTTGCTAATACCTTGTAGCTCGGAGCGAGGCTTGGTGACGCGCCTCCTCCCCAAGCACTAGGTCCTTTCCTCACGCGACATCCTAATGCTCCTCATCGAATGCCAAGACAAGCAGGGTGCGGTGCTTGACCTCGTGGGGGAGGACGGCTTTGGCTACGTAGACGAGGAAGAATGGGGTCTCGCCGATGGGCTTAGTCATAGTGGTGCAGATGGACCACAACACAGACTATAGCTCATCGACACAATGCCTGCCGCAAGCCTCCAGTTTCTTCTTGAAGCTCCCTGTCTTGAGGTCTCGCAAGACTTTCGCTTTGGCGCACTCCGCCTGGCCATTGCTCCTAGGTTGGGATACCGAGGCATAGCAAATCTGCATTCCAAGGTTAGCACAATAAGTCTTGAAGATGTTACTTGTGAACTGTAAACGTTGTCAATGATGATGCGGTTGGGGACGCCGAATCGGCATACGATGCCCATGATGAACTTGACGGCCGATCCAGCTGGGATGGTGCGCAGTGGCTCCACCTCCACTCACTTGGTGAACTTGTCAATGGAGACGTAGAGGTAGCAGTACCCGCCCGCTGCCCGCGGGAAGGTGAGGGACCACTAGAAGACTGTCTAGAGGGGGTTGAATAGAATACTAGCCGGAAATTAAAATCTAACCTTTTCCCAAGTTAATAGGTTGGTAGATTTTAACAGTTTTAGCAAGACTAGCAAGTCCATATACCCTACACATGCATGTCAACAAATATGGCAGCGGAAAGTAAAGTCATTGCAGAAGAAGTAAAGAGTTGAGATATGGAGATCAAACGCAATTGGAGACGCGAGGATTTTTCCCGTGGTTCTATCATAAATCCACGTTTATGGAGTCTTCAACCCGCTGAGGGTAACGGTTGCGAGAGTCCACGAAGGGCTTCACCCATAAGGGTCCACGAAGTAGCAACCTTGACTATTCCATAATGGCTTCCATCCATGAAGGACTGGCCTCACTATGGCTAGATCTTCACGAAGTAGGCGATCTCCTTGCCCGTAAAAACTTCTTGGTTCAACTCCACAACTCGAAGTCGGAGGCTCCCAAGTGACACCTAACCAATGTAGGAGGCACCACCCTCCAATAGGTAATAGGCTTTGTAATGCGATGAACTCCTTGCTCTTGTGCTTGAAGATGATAGACTCCTCAACACACAGTCACTCTCTCACAGATATGGCTTTGTAGAAGAGATTGATTGGGTGGAAATCAACTTGGGGAGGCTAGAAATCAAGATTCATATGGTTGGAGTGGAATATCTTGACCTCAACACAAGGGTAGGTGGTTCTCTCTCAGAAAATTGGATGGGGCAAGTATGTAGTAGTTCTGAGAGCTTCTCTCTCGAGTAAGTGGTGGTGAAGGGATATATATAGGCATCCCCAAAAATCCAACCGTTACACATGATACGTCAGACTCGATGGAACCGATCTGTGAATCTCGGCTGTACCGAAGTGACTTAAGGTTAGCAACTTTTGAATCTCCGTGAGACCGATATAGGAATCTCGGTTGCACCGATAAGGTGACCAACAGTCAGAATGTCCAATCTCAGTAACGCCGATTCGACAATCTTGGAGGGACCGAAACCGTTTGCGTAATGGAAAGTTGGCAGCCCAACTCGGTGGCACCGAATGTAGTATTGGTTGCACCGAAAAGCTAGGGTTTGGGTGAGTCTGTCTAGGGTTTGGAATCGGTGGCACCGAGTGTAAAATGTTGGTTGCACCAATTTTGAATATTTTGCTTTGGACAGACTTTGGTGGGAGATTTGTGGAAGTTTTTTGTGACTATCACTTGTGCACGTATGAGCATTTTGTTCACCAACAAAACCTTACCCCATTTTAATAGTATTGTCTTTCCTATGGACTCAAAGTGATTTCTCACAAATATAAAATGTAGAGTCCTCTTGCTTGAAGCTTGGCCAACCTATTTCCTTGGCTCTTGGGGTATTCCACCATCTACACAATCCTTTTGCCAACCTAACTCTTCATGGACTATTATCTGAAATACACTAGATAAAAGTATTAGACCAAGAGACAATGTATGTTGTCATGAATTATCAAAACCACCAAGGGAGCATGTTGTGCTTTCAATCTCTCCCTTTTTTATAATTGATTAAAACATACAATCAAGGCTTCAAATAAATATATGCATGGATATAATGAAGACTTTGAGAGACACATGACTTAGATTTGCTCCCCCTAAATGTGTGTAGTTGTTTAAAGGATAGTTGCTTTGGAATGCATGGACACACATATGGATGAAGGGATATAAGGAGTCATGTGTATATTGGCTATATGCATCAAAATATATATGAATGAGATGTATCCTTGTTCAAGACTTCACTCTTGCAAACAATATGTGCAAGAAGCAAGAGATCATCTTGACAAAGAGTATGATGGAAATACTTAACTTGAGTTCTTGATCATTCTAGTAGTAGAAACACACTTGAGAAAACAATGTTAGGAAATACAAGAGTATTCCACTAATATAAAGACAATAGAACTCAAAAGTAAACACTATATCTTGGTACTTTAGATATGGAGAACATATAGAAGATAGTATTCTTTAAGATTGATATGTCTCCAAGATCATTTAGAGCTTTCTCCTCTTAGATATGAAAGTAGTAGTTCATCCTCTTCCCCTGAATCTCAGCATCTGGATATTGGGATTGGATAGGGTGAGGAAAGTTCTAAAGTGAACAGTCAAATAAAATAAGCTCAATAACATTCTCCAAACAGGTTTTTTCTCCCCCGTTTTGGCATTCTCACCTTGTTTATATAAGTAAAGGCTTGATATCTGCTCTACCCCTATATCATATCTCCCCCTTTGCATAAGCATGTAACTCTCCCTTTAGCATGAAGCTTTGTTATTCTCCCCCCTTTGGCATTAATTTACAAAGAGGTCAAATTTAGGAGTAGGTATAGGGATCATTTACAAGGAAGGGATCCTCGAGAACAAGGGTCATTGAAAGTAGGGTTCATAGAAAAGATCTGAGGGAATCATTGAAGGTAACTTCTCTCCCTGTGGCAAATAGTAGCGAGGTCTTGTTGAGTCTTCTCCTCCTTTGAGCTAGGGATCCTTGAATAAAGAATTTCTCCCCCTAAGTTTTGCTTGTTATTATCCCCTAAGTGTTTTAGAAGGGATCACTGAAATAACAAAAGAAGAACAGATAAGGGAAAAACAAATAGGTGACTACGATATAGATAGATCGGTGGTACCGAGATTTTGTAGTGCAACTTGTCTGCAGTTCGGTAGAACCGAGATATCTGAGTCGGTGGCTCCGAGGCTAAAACAGAAAGAAAGGAATAAGGGACCAAGTTTTTGTTTTCAAAGAGTCAAAAGAAAATATTTTCAAAGGAATGAGAAGGACATCATCTAGAGAAGATTTGAGTGGTTATGAGAGATCATGCAAATAGAGAACAAACCACACAAGACTCTTAACTGTATGATGGGCGGTGACTAGGTCACCTATATTAGAGTATATTGACTTAGGAGCCAAGCAAGAATACTTGATCATAGGTCATACTCTAAGTTAAGCTCAAAATGGGGTTACCATTTTTCGACTAAGCATTTTAATGTCTTCATATCACTTGAGTTGCTTTAGCTCATAACTTGGAGTAAAGCCTTTTAAAGGATATGAGTGCATACCTTTGAGTGATGTTGATGATGTTACTCGTAGGTGAACTTTTTGAGGATGCTTGAGGTTGATGAAGAACATCTTTAGTTGGGAGCAATCCTTCTCGTTCTAGTACACCTGTTACCTACAAAGGTTAGTCATGCAAGGAAGAATAATAGGTATATCCATTTGACATGATACCAATTGAGATTTTGCAATAATGACCAACTATATGTCAAGGATATGTTTTTGTTGTCTTGTTCCTTCCATCATCATGAGGGGTTGTGGATACTTGGTCAATACAAGATTGCTTATGATTGGAATTGGTTGCAATCTCGTGGAATGAAATTCTTCCAAGTACCTACAAACGGTTAGATGCAATACAAGGGAGCATAGAATTCCATGGCATGAGATAACATGTTAGTAATATCATGGAAGTATCAAGATGGCTGATGCCCTTGAAGGCATCCGAGTGAGACTAGCTCAAGTTTGAAGCATCAATGATTTTCAACTCACTCCTCAAGTGACAAAAAGTTCTCTCATCAAGTGGCTTAGTAAAGATATCGGCCAATTGCTTGTTAGTGTGAACATGCTTAAGATTGATATCTCCTTTGGCAACATGATCACGAATGAAATGATGTCGAACTTGAATATGCTTAGTTTGAGAATGTTGCACAGGATTATGACCAATCTTAATAGAACTTTCATTGTCACAAAGTAATTGAACATTTTTAACATGGATTACATAATCCTTAAGCGTTTGTGTCATCCATAGTAATTGCGCACAACAAGATCCAGCAGCAATATACTCAGCTTCGACAGTAGATAGAGATAAGGAGTTTTGTTTCTTGGAGGACCAAGACACAAGAGATCTACCCAAAAATTGACAAGTACCCGAGGTGGATTTTCTATCAACCTTGTCACCGGCATAGTCCATATCGGAATAGCCAACAAGGTTAAAAAAATATCCCTTGGGGTACCATCTGCCAAAGTTTGGTGCTTGTATTAAGTATCTCACAATACGTTTCATGACAAAAAGATGACACTCCTTAGCTGTAGCTTCATAACTAGCACATATGAAAACACTAAGAATTATATCGGGACAAGATGCACATTGATACAACAATGAACCAATCATAGATCGATAAACCTTTTAATCAACCGGTTCATCCTCCTTGGTAAGATCAACATGTCCACTAGTTAGCATGGGAGTTTTAATACGTTTCCACTCCTGCATGTTGAACTTCTTGATCAAGTCCTTTGTATACTTAGTTTGAGAGATGAAAGTTCCTTCTTTTGATTGCTTGATTTGCAATCCAAGAAAGAATTTCAGCTCACACATCATGGACATCCCATACTTTTCGGACATCAACCTTCCAAATCTTTCACTAAATTGAGGGTTAGTGGAACCAAAGATAATATCATACATAGAGATTTGGCACGTAAATAATTCACCATTAACTCTCTTAGTGAACAAGGTTGCATCAATTTTAAAAATTTCAAAACCATTTTCAATGAGAAACTTCGTTAAGCATTTGTACCAAGCACGAGGGCTTGCTTAAGGCCATAAAGGGCTTGACGAAGCTTGTAAACATGATTAGGTTTCTTAGGATTCACAAAATCAGGTGGTTGCATAACCCTGTTCTTCAATTTCACCATTTAAAAAGTCGCTTTTAATGTCCATTTGATAAAGCGTGATATCATGGTGATTAGCAAAGGCAAGAAGAATGCGAATAGCTTCAAGTTTAGCGACAGGGGCATAAGTCTCACCGTAGTCCATACCTTCGACTTGAGTATATACTTGGGCCACGAGACATGCCTTGTTGCGTACGACTTGACCATCTTCGTCTTACTTGTTCCGAAACACCCATTTGGTTCTGATGATGTAGAGCTCATCCTCGGGCTTCTTCATGAGTGTCCACATTTTGTTCCTTTTGAAGTTGTGAAGCTCTTCATTCATGGAGTTCACCCAATCCGGGTCTTCAAGAGCTTTCTCTACATTCAAGGGCACAATGCTAGAGATGAAAGAATAATGCTTACAAAAGTTAGCTAGACGAGTTTTAGAACGAGTGATTCTTCCGGTTTGGATGTCACCAAAGATTTGGTTTAGGGAATGGTTCTTGGTCACTTGTGCTCGAACTCGGGGTAGCTTGGGCTTGTTAGACGGTGGAGCTTCTTCTTCTTCATCATCATCTCCTTCATCTTTGTTGTTGTTGACGGTGTCATTCCCTTGAGGTGGTGGAGAAGGAGGTTGTGGTGGATCTTAATGATGTACTTCCTCCTCTTGATCATTCGCCATGTACCGCTTGTGGATGCCTCGATGTCATGTTGTGATTCACCTTGTCGTGAAGTAGGGTCTTCCGCTTGAGTTGATGAAGTACTTTCCTTCACCTCCATGGGATGAATCTTGCCAATGGGTAAATCTAGGATAGCTTTCGAAGGGTCCTTATCACCTACATCATTCAACAATTGCTCGACTTGCAAACCATTAGATTCATCAAACTTCATATCTACCGTCTCTTCAACTTTTCGAGTGAAGTTGTTGTAGACACGGTAAATGTGAGAATTCGATCCGTAACCAAGTTGAAATCCTTCATGAGGTTTAGGAGCAAATTTAGTACGATGATACTTCTCATGAATGTAGCACTTGGAGCCGAATACCCGAAAGTATCCAACTTGGGGTTTGTTACCGGTGAGTAGCTCATATGCCATTTTACCGAGAAGTTTGCGCAAGTAAAGTCGGTTTGTGGCATGATATGCTGTTTCCACGGCTTCTGCCCAAAAGTGTCTTGGCGTTCTGTATTTGTTAAGCATCATTCTAGCCATCTCAATAAGCGTTCGGTTCTTCCTCTCAGTAACTCTATTTTGTTGAGGCGTGTACGTAGGCGAGAACTCATGTGAGACACCTTCTTCGTCAAGAAAGGTATCCACATGAGTGTTCTTGAACTCTGATCCGTCATCACTCCGAACTTTCTTGATCTTCACTTCAAACTGATTTTGCTCTTTGCAAACGAAGTTCTCGAAGATCTTTTGAACCTGCGACTTATCATCAAGGAAGAATACCCACGTAAATCTGGAAAAATCATCAACTATAACTAGACCATAGGAATTTCCACCGAGACTCTTGTAAGCATTGGGACCGAAAAGATCCATGTGAAGGAACTCGAGTGGTCTCCTAGTAGTCATGATATTCTTAACATGATGACTTCCACCTACTCGCTTTCCAGCTTGACAAGCACTACAAAGTCTATCTTTATCAAAGATAACATCTTTAGCACCAAATATATGATCACCTTTGATAAGTTTGTCTAAATTATGCATGGCAACATGTCCTAATCTTCTATGCCAAAGACAACCTTTAGAAGATTTAACAATTAAACACATGCGGGACTTGGATCTCTTAGTGAAATCAACAATGTATAGATCACCTCTACGGATACCCGTAAAGACCATTTTATGATTATCTTGACGAAACACTTGGCAATCTACTTTCATGAATAACACGATACGGAAAGAAGATTGTAGCCAAGAGATTCAACGAGCATAACATTTTGAATAGAGCTATCATGGGACATGAACACCTTACCAAGACCAAGTACCTTACCCTTGGAGTTGTCTCCAAGTGTTACGTACCTTCGTGGTCCATGGATTGGTGTGATCTCTTCAAACATTTCTCTATCTCCGGTCATATGATCGATACATCTGCTATCGAGAATCCACTCTTTTCCCCTGGACATGTAATCCTTAAAATTTTCCATGAGATTTAGATTCTTCATGATCTTCTCATACTCGATGTCAAACAGCTCATCTTCATCATAATATCCATGTTCCACATTGTGATCATCAAGTGGGAAATCCTCGTCATAAAGAACAAGAGATTTGTTAGGATGGTGACATGACAATGTTCAAGTTTATGAATGCGAAGGGCCTCTATAATGATATTGTTGATAGTTGTGACATCTCCTTTAGCACGCATGAGGTCTCTAAGCTCAAATAGACAATCATCAAACTTAGGATCACTAGGCATCATTTTGTAAAAGCCAATAGTTTTATGAAGAATTTCATCAAGATTATTCAATGAATAATTTGGATATCGTTTGTCCAAATCATTTCACAAATTATAAGCACATGCAAAATTATTCATTTTCTTGAGAGAATTTATAGGCAAAGTTCTAACAATAAGATTAACAGTTCTAAGATTGCATAGCATATCAATTTCCTCTTCGTGTGTGGGATGCAAGGGATCAATAGGAGGCTCATAGGGGCATATAACAGATTTCCTCAATTGAAATTCATTAAACATCTCAAGCATCAATGTTTTCCATTGACTATAACATTCTCCATCAAGAATAGGCACTCTACAACTCAAATCCCCTATACTATACACATCCATATTCCTCCTCGGTGACTAAACCGAAGCAATGTAGACCAAAGCTCTGATACCAATTGAGGGATCACTAGAACTCTAGAGGGGGTGAATAGACTAGTCGCAGGAAATTAAAACCTAACCATTTCCCAAGTTAATAGATTTGCAAATTTTAATAGTTTTAGCAAGACTAGCAAGTCTATATACCCTACACATGCATGTTAAGAAATATGGCAGCAAAAAGTTAAGACATTTCACAACAAGTAAAGAGTTGATATATGAAGATCAAACGCAATTGGATACACAAGGATTTTTTTCCGTGGTTCCGATAAATGGTGCTATCGTATGTCCATGTTTATGGAGTCTTCAACCCACAAAGGGTAACGGTCGCGAGAGTCCACGAAGGGCTCCACCCATAAGGGTCCACGAAGTAGCAAACTTGACTATTCCAAAACGGCTTCCGTCCACGAAGGACTAGCCTCACTATGGATAGATCTTCATGAAGTAGGAGATCTCCTTGGCCGTACAAACTTCTTGGTTCAACTCCACAACAGGAAGTAGGAGGCTCCCAAGCGACACGTAACCAATCTAGGAGGCACCACCCTCCAAAATGTAATAGGCTCGGTAATGCGATGAACTCCTTGCTCTTGTGCTTCAAGATGATAGACTCCTCAACACACAATCACTCTCTCACAGATATGGCTTTATAGAAGAGATTGATTGGGTGAAAAGCAACTTGAGGAGGCTAGAAATCAAGATCCATATGGTTGGAGTGGAATATCCCGACCTCAACACAAGGATAGGTGGTTCTCTCTCAGAAAATTGTATGGGGCAAGTTTGGAATAGTTCTGAGTGCTTCTGTCTCGAGTAAGTGGTGGTGAAGGGGTATATATAGGGATCCCAAAAATCCAACCGTTACACACTATAAGTCAGACTCGGTGAAACCGCTGTGTGAATCTCGACTGTACCGAAGTGACTTAAAATTAGTAACTTTTGAATCTCGGTGAGACCAATATAGGAATCTCGGTTCCACCGATAAGGTGACCAATAGTCAGATGTGCAATCTCGGTGACGCCAATTCAACAATTTCGAAGGGACCGAAACTACAAACTTGCATAACAGAAAGTTGGCAGCCCAACTCGGTGGCACCGAATGAAGTACCAGTTGCACCGAAAAGCTAGGGTTTGGTTGAGTTTGTCTAGGGTTTGGAATCGGTGGCACCGAGTGTAGAATATTGGTTGCACCAATTTTGAATATTTTGCTTTGGACAGACTTTGGTGGGAGATTTTGTTGGTGTTTTTGGTGACTATCACTTGTGCACGTATGAGCATTTTGTTCACCAACAAAACCTTGCCCCCTTTTAATAGTATTGGCTTTCCTATGGATTCAAAGTGATTTCTCATAAATATAAAATGTAGAGTCCTCTTGCTTGAATCTTGGCCAACCTATTTCCTTGCCTCTTGGGGTATTCCACAATTTCCACAATCCTTTTGCCCACCTATCTCTCCATGGACTATTATCTGAAATACACTAGATAAAGGTATTAGTCCAAGTGACAATGTATGGTATCATGAATTATCAAAACCACCAAGGGAGCATGTTGTGCTTTCAGAAGGGACCCAGAATGTCTATCCCACAAACCGCAAAGGGCTAGGAGAGTGGGATGGTCTGGAGGCCTTGGGCGGGCTGGTGAATTTGCTTGGCGTGGAACTGGTAGGCCTCGCAAGACCTGACTAACTCGATGGCATCGTTGAGAGATAAGGGCCAGTAGAAGCCCGATCGAAATGCCTTACCTCCAAGGGTGCGCGACGAGGAGTGGTGCCCGCAGTCCCCTCCGTGGATGTCTGCCAACAGCTCGCACCCCTATTCCTTTGAGATGCATCATAGAGGGAAGTCGTTCAAGCACGTACGGTACAAGTCATTGTCTTGCAAGTAGTAGGTCATGGCCTGCCATGCTACGTGCTACACGTCTTCATCATTTTCCTATAGCGTGTCGTGAAGCAGGTACGCCTTGAACTCGAACGTCCAGTGATCGGCCTGAGGCTCCAGCGCTAGGAGCAATCGGGCTCCTGAGGCCTGGCCATAGTCTAGAGCCCCTGAGGTCGGCGCAAACGGGAGCTCCTCTCTTCGCGACGCTAGATCCTCAGTAGGTGGTGCCATGGAGGGTTTGAAGAGCCGCTCCTCGAAGACGCTCGGCTCCTGGGGCTCACATCATGACAGCCTTTTGGCGATGTCATCGGTCTCCTTGTTCGTGCTGCGCGAGATGTGCTGCAATTCCAAGGCCTGAAACATTTTTCGATCTTACGTACCTCTTCCAAATAAGCCTTCATATGGTCGTCCTTGGGTGTATACTCTTTGTTGGAGAAGTTGATGAGGAGCCGGGAGTCGCCCATGACGGTGAAGCACCGAACCCCCAAGGCCGCCAGTGCCTTGAGGACTGTGATGAGGCCCTCGTACTCCACGATGTTGTTGGAGACCTTCTCGCCACGCTGGAAATATAGCTGCATAGCATACCGGTGCTTGTCTCCCACCAGGAAAGTGAGCACACCCCAACCCCTCTCCCATGCGGTTGAAGGCTCCATCGAAATGCACGGTCCAACCCTCAGGTGTCTCATCGTCAGGGGTGATGGAATAGCTTTCATCCAGCCCCAGGTCAGGGCCGTCCGTCCACTCCGCCATGAAGTCCGCCAGGGTTGCCCCTTTGATGACCTTGGTCGTGCTGAACTCTATGTTGAAGGCTTGTAGCTTGATGTTCCATTCGGCGACTCTTCCTGCTGCATTGGGGTTGCACAAGACCTTCTCTAGGGGGTATGCAGAGATGATCTTGATGGGATGTCCCTAGAAGTAGTGGCACAGTTTCCTCGAAGTGACAAGAAGCGCTAGGAGGAGCTTGTGTTGCATGGGGTAATGTGAGCGTGCGTCTCGTAGCACCGTACTAATGTAGTAGACTAGGTGTTCGACAAGGGTGATGCCTCTCGTGGTGTCCTGTCCCAGGGCGGTCTGAAGAGGGTCGAGCGCCTTAGGAGCCGCTGGAGCGGTCGGATCCTCATGAGGGTTGAGCGCCTTGGGAGCCATCAGTATGGTTGTGGCCTCAGGAGGTCTGACTTGGGGAGAAACAGGCTTCTTGGGATCCTGCGAGCCCCCTTGTTCCATGCTTGGGAACCCGCGTACGCCCGGCGATGTGGCGCGGGTGTCAGCTTGCTCCTCCCTAACCATCACCAATGCAACGCTGGCGGAGTGGGGGGGGGGGGTGGCGGCCAGGTATAGTAGCAGTGGCTCCCAGGGGCGAGGCGCCACCATCACCGGCGGGCTCGTGAGGTATAGCTTGAGCTCCTCGAAGGCTGCGTACACCTCCGGGATGCATTCGAAGGGGCCCTTTCTTTTCATGATCTTGAGGAGCGGCAGGGCCTGATCACCAAGATTGGAAATGAAATGCCCGAAGGAGGTCACGCAACCCGCCAATTTCTGCATTTCCTTGAGGGTCTTGGGCGCGCTCATCTTGCTTATGACCTTGATCTTTTCTGGGTTCATCTCGATTCCCTAGTGCGACACCAGGAAACCAAGTAGCTTGCCCGAAGGGACCCTGAAGACGCACTTCTCAGGGTTGAGCTTCAGGTTTAGTTCCCTCAGGCTGGTGAATGTCTCCTCCAAGTCCTCGATTAGGGTCATCGCCACTGTGGACTTGGCCATGATGTCGTCGACGTAAGCTTTTGTATTCCTCCCCAACTACGGCCCAAGGGCAATGTGCATCAGCCTCTAGAATGTTGCCCCAGCATTCCTCAGCTCAAAGGCCATGCACGTGTAGCAAAACACCCCGCATGAGGTGAGGAAGGTTGTTTTCTCGGTGTCCTCCACTGCCATTTTGATCTGGTGGTAGCCCGTGAAATCTTCCAGGAAGCATAGGAGGTCGCGTTCCGAGGTGGAGTCCACGATCTGGTTGATCCACGGCAGCGTGAATGGGTCTTGGGGCAGGCTTTGTTGAAGCTCGTGAAGTCCATGCACATACGCTCCTTCCCGCATTTCTTCAGTACGACCACGAGGTTGGCAAGCCATTCTGGGTAGCGCACCTCCCGAATGACGTCGGCCTCCTTCAGCTTGCCGACCTCCTTGGGAATGAATGATTGCTTTTCCTGAGCTTGCCTTCTCGCCTTTTGCTTAACTGGGTGCGTGTTCGGGCACACCATGAGGTGGTGCTCGATCACGTCCCTCGAGACCCCCACAACGTCAAAGGCGCTCCATGCGAACACGTCCTTGTTCGAACAGAGGATAGCCACCAATGCCTCCTCTTGATCATGGGGCAAGTTGGTGCCGATGGTGAAGGTAGGACCAAGGTTTCCTTTGTCCACAGGCACCTGCTTGGTCTCTGCCCACTCTGGGAGAACAACTGCCTCTTTTTTACCGACGTGACGTCAAAGACACCCCCGAGGTCCTCCGTGGCCCGTGCGGCATCCCCAACACTGGGGCGCGCCGCGGCCATCGCCTTGTAGGTGAGCTTGAGCGCGTGGGACGTGTACTTGACATTTCCCACGATGGTCAGGATGCCACCGCTCCCGGGCATCTTGATGACGTTGAAGCCCGGCCGCGTTGCCGCCGTGAACTGGGTGAGCGCGGGGTAGCCGAGTATCGCGTTGTACGGGTGGTGGATGTGGGCGACGTCAAAGTCAATCTGCTCGGTGCGGAAGTTGGAGCAGGTGCCGAAGGTGAAGGAGAGGCACACCCGCCCCAACGAAGGGCCTTGAGGGCGTGAGTCGATCGCGGGGTAGCTGCAACGTGCTGAAGGCCTCCACAGAGATGACGTTGAGGCCGGCGCCATCGTCTATGAGGGTCCTGGAGACAGCCGTGCCGCTTATGGTGGGCATGCGCAACATGGGGCGTGTTCTGACGGCTGACGCCGTCTTGGGATGGTCGGCAGGGCCGAAGGTGATGTCGGTCTCCGACCAAGCACGGGGGGGCATGAGCTCGGGCCGCGGTTAGACTGCTCCTACGTGGCGGAGGAACTGCTTGAGCTGACGGTTGGAGGAAGGCGCCTGCGACCCTCTGAGGATGCAGGCGATCGCGGAGCCGGCCCCGCGTGCCCCAGCGCCACCACGCACAAAGGGCCGGCTGGTGTCAAGGATCTCATCCGCCATGGGGTCACCGAACCACTGCTTGACTGTTGCCGCGAGAGGGGAGGATTCGACACGCCCCCTACCTAGCGCGCCAAATGTCGGATTTTGGGCTCCGCAAAACCCTCAAGGTTCAAACAGAGGGGCGTGTGCGAAGATCCCTTGTAGCCTCGCCTCACTCAGCTCGCTACTCGATGGTTACTACGGCAAACTCGCATGATGATGAGGAAGAAGATGAATACAATGGTTTACCCAGGTTCGGGACGCTGGGAAGCGTAATACCCTACTCCTACTTTGGTGGATTGCCTTTCGGGGAGGTGTGGTGGATGAACTAGTATAGTGGTTTCGAGCCTCGCGAGGGAGAGCTCTGAGGGTGTTTTGTCGGATGGTTTGGCCGTCGTCCTCTATAGTGCGGCCTAGCCTCTATATATAGGGGTGGCCCGGGTCCTCTCCCCTTATCACAATGGTGGGAAGGGATCCCATAACGGCCAAATTTGAAGGGGGACAGCAGTACATTCATGCCCTGTCCAAAGGTGGTCTTCTCCTGTAAAGTAGCTGTCCATGATGCAGATGTGGGCTCGGTGATGACATCCGCCCTACGAGGCTCGTGGTCGTGGTCTTGTTACATCAGAATGGAAACCTTTGAGAGGTTCTTCAGGAACCCGCATACGTCCTTGCTCCGTTTGCACCAAAGGGGAAACTGCACCGCCTGACGCGCTGGCGCACGCCTGTCCTTCCCTGCGTCATCTTTGACCACTGAGGCCGGGTTCTGCATAGAGATCTCCATCGCTCCGGAGGGGGCCTGAGGAGGTCCAATCTTGCTGGTCTTGATGTCGTTCATCCTCGCGAGCCTGGGGTCCTCGTGAGGGCCTTGTCTTTAGTTGAGTCGCGTCAGGCTGTGCCTGGCTGATGAGGTGGGCTATGTCCTGGGCCGCAGTATGGCAGGTTTGGGTATCCTGGTTCCCAGAACACCGACATATTCCACTATGTCGTATGTCCACGAAGGACTAGCCTTACTCAGGATAGATCATCATGAAGTAGGTGATCTCCTTGTCCTTACAAATTTCTTGGTTAAACTCCAAACGATCTGAAGGCTCCCATGCGACACCTAACCAATCTAGGAGACACTACTCTCTAAAAGGAAATAGATGATGTATGTACAATGAACTCCTTGCTCTTATGCTTCAAAAGATAGTTTCCTCAACACTCAATCACTCTCTCATAAGATTTTTCTTGGTGGAAGAGGATGATTGGGAGGAAAGAAACTTGGAGAGTCTAGAAATCAAGATTCATATGATGGTAATGGAATATCTTGATCGTAACACATGCGTAGGTGGTTATCTCTTAGAAAACTAGATGATACCCCGCATGTTATTGCGGGAATTAGTTGCATTATATTTTGATGAGATTTATTTGTGTGTAATGTTAATACTAGATTTGTTAATGAGAACTTAAATAGAGCGTAAGGTACCGTGTAGGATTATTGTTTAGTTTAAAATATATTTGTTATATATAAGTAGCATAATATAATGTATGATGGGTCTTTATTACTTGGATGTTAAAAAAAGAAGGATGTTTCATTTTATCCTTGTAGAACTTAGAAAATCATGTTTACCTCACTTCCCTTTCTACCAGGGTGTTGGTTTTTCTATTTCACTTGGAGCCAATTGATAACATATCACAATTTTAAAAAATACGTAAGTGTTGTATTGATGCCTTATGAATATTCAACATGTACTTGTGATCTCAAATGAAAAAAATGGAATGTATTGTTAACATGTCATAAACACACTATATATGATCAATTGTTATGCCATTCGGATTTAAGCCACCCACCTATGTCTTCTCTCAGCACTGATGGACCTGCGCCTATATCATATGACAATATAACCGAAGGGACGATAAATGGACTATGTATTAATTTGGAAATTAAAACAACATACATGCACGAGAAGCTGAAGCATCAAACCCGAAAGTGAAGGATGTTTTGCACCATAAGATCGATTGGACTCAAGAGCAGAGAAAATCATTATCAGTCATTCGTATATGAGATACTTTTTCAGAGCAAAGAAGGTTGCTGGTAATTAGTGGGATCATATTGATTTGGTTAAGTATAAGGGAATGCCTAGAATGCACTCTATACGTGCAGAATAAAAAAACTAACCATTTTATTTGCAAAACATCTAGATTGTATTATAGATAAAATCACACAGCGATAACATTAACCATAAGAATTCTTGAGTAAATGATCTCGTCATATAGTTCATAGTGTGAATATCTTTAGACCAATAAAAATGCAGAAAAAGCTAATATCAGTCCCTACCTCTATCAGATAGGATTGGTAGCAGTCAGAAGGTTGAACAGAAACCAAATAGGTAGGTATTTGGGACCATCCTAATGAACAACAGTATGGGAAGGCCAATGCATTAGAAATTAGAATGCAGAAATATGGGCTTGAAAGATCAGACGCAGGAAGAAACATTAGTGCGTACCTCTGTGCAGTAGTAGAAGTAGGAATTAACGTATTTCTAACAACGTGTGGCCTGCTGCAAAATCAAGAGTACAGATCCATCCCAACAAATAACTGAAAAGAAAGATGATAGATCCAGACGCTATGGGGAAAAGGATTAGAGGGATTATAGGAATCAAAAGAGAAATTGTGACATTAATGAACCAATCTTTATTACTCAGGAAGAACTCTTTATGCTCAACACTTGATTTGCTATAAATAGTCAAAAGGGGAAAATCCACAACTTAACTGGAGTGTGTAGTAGAAGCGTCTCTGCACTGTGTCCGTATGTGTGCGTTGGCCTGGTGTTCCGGTGAGTCCCATGAGGGAGGCATGCACAATGGCGTCCATAGGAGGAGCGGTACTTCCGATGTGGGTAACAGTAAGGGAGGCAGCCACAGTGCCCTTAATCGGAGGAGCGACACTTCTGATGTAGATCGTTGGCTGTTGTGCGACCAGCTTGGCCGACACCCAATACACGTGACCAGTGCAGCAAGGCAACGACTATATGAACGCAAGAAGTTGTTGCTGGGTTGGGCGGTGCAGACAGGCCGATGGAGGAACGACGTTAGTGCTACCATGGACAAAACAAAGACATAGACTGGAGGGGAGGACCAGGGCACCGCCGTCTTGACGATGCAGGAATCGTACTTGCAAGGGGAACCTAGCGCCAGATAATCCCGGAGTGCCGCAAAGGCAAGCCAGATCGGCGGTTGGAGAAGCGCATGGCGTGGAGATGGGATCCCAGTCGCCACACACTACGAGAAAATTATTCTGAAGGAGGGCTCGATTAGTTGCTGCTTGCTTAGAAGATGAGTAATGACAGAGGTGAGAAAATACAGAAAATATGCGATGGGAAGGAGAGACGATTGCGCTAGGCACTTGGGCATTAAGATTATTGCATTCATAGCGGCGTGCACGTTAGAGGGTGGGAGGACACCGAGCTACACAACTCATCCTATGGCTAACGCAATGGTGTCGTGGGAAAGTAATACATTATTTTCATGATGACGTGGGAGCAGTTTTTGCTAAGGTGGCATGATCAATGACGTGGATAGCTTGCATGTTTAGATAAATATGTTAGCGGGGATGAATCTCGTAGGTATATAGGATGAATGGTGAAAGTGTTGGCTTGTTCTGAGTGCTTTCTCAACAAATTAGAGGGGCTACAGGGGCATATATAACCATCTCCAAAAATTGAATCATTACAAAATTATTACCCAACTTGGTGGAACTGAAGTAAAAAATCACTTACACCGACTAGTGCAAATGGTTGCAACTCTCGTATTTTCGATGAAACCGATGGGAAACAACTAAATGAGGCCGATTCGGTTGACCTATGGAAGGTCCAAATCTCGGTGACACCGAAATGAAAACTTTGGAGATTCCAAAGTAAAACATTTCGATTCCTGAGAGTTGGCAACTTCTTTTCAATGAGACTGAAAGCAATCTCGGTAGTACCGAGGTCTTAGGGTTTTGGCTTTGGGTTTTGTCTTGGCAAACTCGGTGGGCCGAAATGGAAAAGTTGTTGGCACTGATTTTGGCAGTTAGGGTTTTGGATAGAATTTTTTGTGAGAGCTTGGTTGAAGATTTTGGTGTCAAATTGATGACCCATAATTATAGGGGGTCACTCGTATTCCTTTTGATAAGTAAGATTGTCAAACCAAATGAGGAGCAGAAGGAAATGATAAGCAGTTTTCAGCAAGGTATTCTCTGCTAGTGTTGTGAGTGACAGTGATATATAGTTTTGTAGCAATATAATTCATAATAAGTGACAAGTAACAATAGTAGAAAATGTGCAGGAAGATATCTCAATCCTTTTATAGTAAAGGACAAGCCTAAAAGTACTCTTATATAAAGCAAACACTCCCGCAGACACATGTGAAATTCTGTCTAGTTATGTTCGTCATGTTGAGTTGATTCACGTTCGTTACTTTAATAATTTGATATGTGGGTGGACCTGTGCTAAGGTGTTGTTCTTACTTTAACAAGAAACCCAATTATAGTTACCCCCTCTTGCAAGCATCCACAAATAGGAAAGAAGAATTAAGACAAATCTAACCATAGCATGAAACGTGTGGATCCAAATCAGCTCCTTATAAAGCAACACATAAACTGGGGTTTAAGCTTCTGTCACTCTCGCAACCCATCATCTACTTGTTACTCCACAATGCCTTCCTTTAGGATCATAACATGGTGAAGTGCCGTGTAGTCGATGTTCACACAACACCACTAAGAGAAGCCACACCATACATATAATCAAAATATCAAACAAATACCAACTTCACATGATTAAAGTAATGAACAGGAAGATACCCCATTCCTTTTATAGTAAAGGACAAGCCTAAAAGTACTCTTATATAAAGCAAACGCTCCCGCAGACACATGTGAAACTCTGTCTAGTTATGTTCATCATGTTGAGTTGATTCGCGTTCGTTACTTTAATAATTTGATATGTGGGTGGACCTGTGCTAAGGTGTTGTTCTTACTTGAACAAGCAACCCAATTATAGTAACCCCCTCTCACAAGCATCCACAAATACGAAAGAAGAATTAAGACAAATCTAACCATAGCATGAAACATGTGGATCCAAATCAGCTCCTTATGAAGCAACACATAAACTGGGGTTTAAGCTTCTGTCACTATCGCAACCCATCATCTACTTGTTACTCCACAATACCTTCCCTTAGGATCATAAAATGGTGAAGTGTCATGTAGTCGATGTTCACACAACACCACTAAGAGAAGCCACAACATACATATAATCAAAATATCAAATGGATACCAACTTCACATGATTACTTATAACAAGACTTCTCCCATGTCGCTGGGAACAAAAGTAACAACTCAGACATCATCAACATGTTCAAGATTGGAGGTATGACAATGGTGATCAAGGATCTAAACATAATATGTCGGTGCACGACAACTATGGGACCGTGAGGATCCCTTCGTGGTTCAGCGGGGAGAGGGTATGCGCAAAGAGCAGACCAAGTGAACGGCGCGAGGCGAGGTTTTTACCCAGGTTTGGGCCGCTGAGGAGCATAAAACCCTACTCCTGCTTTGATGTATTATTGGTGTTTTTAGGGTTCCAGCTACGCGAGCGCTATCAATAGCTGCTACGCGCATGAGCCAGAAGATAGGGCAAAAAGTCCTCTCTCGTAACGCCATGGGCTTCCTTCTATACGACTAAGGGGATCCCAACAATAGCGTACTGTTGTAGGACCAAAAGTATGTCTAGAGGGGGGGGGGTGATTAGACTACTTGACCAAATATTTTGCCTATACCATGTTTTAGGGCTGACAATTTTTAGCATTTCATGGCAAGTCAAGTACACCCTACACATGCAAGTCTAAGAGTATATGGCAGCGGAAAGTAACAACAAGCATGTATAGAAGGGATAGGGTAGGAAGATCAAACGCAGTTGTACACACGATGATTTTTCCCGTGGTTCCGATAGGTGGCACTATCGTACATCAACGTTTATGGAGTCTTCAACCCACGGAGGGTAACGGTCGCGAGAGTCCATGGAGGGCTCCACCCAAAAGGGTCCACGAAGTAGCAACCTTGACTATTCCATAATGGCTTCCATCCATGAAGGACTAGCCTCACTATGGGTAGATCTTCACGAAGTAGGCGATCTCCTTGCCCTTACAAACTTCCTGGTTCACTACACAACACGAAGTAGGAGGCTCCCAAGCGACACCTAACCAATCTAGGAGGCACCACCCTCCAAAAGGTAATAGGCTTGGTAATGATGATGAACTCCTTGCTCTTGTGCTTCAAGATGATAGATTCCTCACCACCCAATCACCCTCTCACAGATTTGGCATGGTGGAAGAGATGGGATTGGTGGAAAGCTACTTGGGGAGGCTAGAAATTAAGATCCATATGATTGGAGTGGAAGATCTTGAACTCAACACAAGGGTAGGTGGTTCTCTCTCAGACAATCTGATAGGATGGGTATGGAATAGTTCTGAGTGCTTCTCTTTCGAGTAGGCGGTGGTGAAGGGGTATATATAGGCATCCCCAAAAATCCAACCAGTACACACAAAATGACCAACTCGGTGACACCGATGTGTTAATCTCGGTGGTACCGAAGTGACCAAAAGGTGGCAACTTTTGAATCTCGGTGAGACCGATATAGGAAACTCGGTTGCACCAATAAGGTGACCAACGGTCAGATTTCCAATCTCGGTGACGCCGATCCAACATTCTCTGTGGGATCGAAAATGTGAATTTGCGTAACAAAAAGTGGCAACCTAAACTCGGTGGCACCGGTATGGAATCGGTTGCACCGAAGTGGCTAGGGTTTCGCTTGAGTCTGTCTAGGTTTTGGAATCTGTGGCACCGATATGGGAAAGTTGGTTGCACCGATTTTGAATCTTAGGTATAGAACAGACTTCGATGGGAGAGTTTGTGGATGTTTTTGGCGACTATCACTTGTGCACGTTTGAGCATATTGTTCACCAACAAAACCTTACCCCCTTTTAATAGTATTGGCTTTCCTATGGACTCAAAGTGATTTCAAATAAAATAAAATGTAGAGTCCTCTTGCTTGAAGCTTGGCCAACCT
Organism: Hordeum marinum; assembly: GCA_022496015.1. Lineage (NCBI taxonomy): Eukaryota > Viridiplantae > Streptophyta > Magnoliopsida > Poales > Poaceae > Hordeum > Hordeum marinum. The sequence continues at coordinate 256,179,832 of CM039673.1, forward strand.
ATTTCCTTGCATCTTGGGGTATGTCCACAATCTCCTTTTGCCAATCCTATCATTGAACATTTCCTAAAATATACTTGGTGGAAACATTAATTCAATGACTTATATGTTGTTATTAATTACCAAAACCACCAAGGGAGCAAATGTGCTTTCAATCTCCCCCTTTTTGGTAATTGATGACAACATATAGATCAAAGCTTTGACACATGATAAAATCAATGAATATAATCGTCGCTTTGAGAGGTATGTGAGAAGCAAGAGCTCCCCCTAAATTTGTGCCTTATCTTAAATTTGCGTTTGAATGCAAATGCACAATCGATTAGGTATGTGGGGCACTTCTTCCATATCACATACAACTTGGTGGTGTGCGAGAATAATTAGAATGAATGACAGCGCACAACACAATCAAGCAAAGGTGAATGATCATCTCATAAGCATTAAGATGATAGGAAATAGTTGCATCACACATAACAACGTATGATTACACATAAACACAAAAGTATCTTACGTCAAACCAAAAGAACCAAATGTTTTGAAAGGCAACAAACACCAAAACTCTCTCTCGCTCGAAGCCTAAAATTCTGTATACACTTCTCCCCCTTTGGCAACAAGTTACCAAAAAGTTCAAAGGCATAAATCTAATCGTTCTTGGGCTGATCTCCTCCGATTTTTGATGAAGGAGTCGAGAGAACAGCATCGGCGAAGATCTCTGCAGATGTCGTGGATGGAGTTGGAGTGACAGCTGGAGGAACTGGAACAGATGGAGTGGGAGCTGAGGTGACAGCAGCAGGAGCTGATGCAGAGGGCCTGAAGTCTGAAGCTGGCACATTGGCTGATCTGGCCTAGGTAGGAAACTGTGTGCCTGTCCTAAGAGGTGATTCATCCTCATCATCATCATCATCATCATCATCTGAAGAAGTGGTGTGAGGAAGTGGCACTGAGTCAACGTCCTTCTGGAGCTCTGTGACTGTCTTAGTCAGCCTGTCCACCTTATCATTAAGGTTCTTGATCCTAGTTTCAAAGATCCTAACAAGACTATTCTGGTTGTCCAGAATCCCCTTAATGTCCTTCTTCATACCCTTAATTGATGATATCAACAGATCCATTTGCTCATTCCTGGATCTAGGGACTTGAGCACTAGTGGCTCTAACTGCCTCTGCTTCTGCCTAAGCTGCAGCTGAAGTGGGATGATCAGCATCCATCACCACAACATTGTCCTCGAGATCTGGCTGTAGGGGTAAATGTGGATGATCTAGCGCAAAAATGTGCTTCCCCAACTTTGAATTGATAAGCATCTCGATGTAGGGTGCATAACAGCAAGAGCGCTTCTGGTCAGCAGCAACACTCTTGATTGTCTCAACAATCAAATCCATGACTCTGATCCTGGTGTGTCTGTCAAGGTGGATCAACATATTGATGGAGTGTCCTCGGATCATCTTGTCATCTCCTAACTTGGGCATCAAAGTATGCCTCAAAATGGTGTTCATTGTGCGGAGGCTATCCTGAAGAAAGTAGATAGATCCTAGCCTGTGAGACTTCACATTGGCAACAGGGATCTCCTTATACATATTTTCCATTGCATTGTGGCTCGCCTTGGATTCTGAGTATACATCCAAGTCACCATCCTGTGCTTCAGGAACTCCTAAGATAGCAGCCCATTCTTCAATAGTTGATTCATACCTTGCACCTTCAGTCATCCATACAATTCTACCATCTCCATAGAAATGTGCAGTGGAGTAGAATTGCATGATCATCTCATCGTTCCAAACAGTGAATTATCTACCAACAAACTCATCCAAACCTATGCAATGGAAATTGTCTTGGACACTTGGAAAGTAGTTCTCATTCTCCTTGATGAATTTCTAATCAACATATCACATATCACTCACAGCTGGACTCTTGTCAAAAAGCACAGTCTCATAGAAATCTTGTTGCTCTTTGGTATAAAATATGTAGTCCACAGATGTCTTCTTCCTCTGGGCATATGGATCTATAGCTCTCCAAGCTCTCAATCCTGAATCCTTCCTCTTCTTCATATCTTCAGCTAGTGGGTAGCTGGCATTGTGTACTGGAAGATGTGGTCTAAGCTTCATCAAAGTTGTCAAGTCATCATCACCTTCAGCTCTGGAAGCAGTCCCTTTGTTCTTCTTAGAAGCTGGAATCTGCCTGGATGTCCTCTTAGGCTTCTCAGCAGCAGCCTTCCTGGATGTGCTAGTCTTTGGCATAGCATCAGCCATAAGCTTCTTTTTCTTTTTCTTGGGAGCAGCCTTTTTAACATGGTCTTCCTCCTCTACAGCATCAGCACCAGCAGCTTCTTCAAGATCCTCATACATGGAGGTTTTTCTACCAATGGCATGAATAACCCTCTTTCTTGCTTTCTTCTCTCCTGCCTTCTTAGGCATAGCTTTCTTGGGCATCTCAACTGAAATAGTTGCTCTGGCAGTCTCATGAGCCTTGAAGGTTGAAGCAGGTGCATAGATCTTGCTCACAACCCTCCTGGAGGAAATGGCTTCAGTAGCAGACTTCTTAACCGCTTTCTCTTGCTTCTTAGCAAGAATCTTTTCAAGGATAAAGTCTGAATCTTCTTCATCTGAATTCAGCTTCTTTCTGGTCCTTGTAGTAGCTTTGGGCAACCCATGGGAGCTGGGGGTGCTTGGATCTGAAAATGAACTGGGCTCTGGGCGTGTGCCTGCACTCATGTCTGCACTCTGCTCTGGCAAGTTCTGAATGTCCTTAGCATCTGACATACTAACCCTGTGAATGGAATATAGATGAGCAGAAGTAGATGAGTCATCACAAAATTTTCAGCTGGTTTTTGAAATTTTGAACAAAAGATTTTCAATGTTTTGCATTCTGTCAGAAACAAATCGGTAAGGCCGAAGCAAATGTTTTGGTGACACCGAGACTAACTGTCCCTATTACCAGAAACTTGGCACCCTTCTCGATGAGACCGAAAACGAGTGCTCAGTTTCACCGAGACAGTTCTCAGCAAGATAGAAACGAATATCGGTTGTATCGATTTTCTTGATTCGGTTCTACCGAGTTGCGTCGGGCGGAAGGCAAAACACTAGAAATCAATGGTTCGCTACACTATGGGGATTCTTGATGGATAGGAATACATGCAATGAGTGGCTTATAGAGAAAATCAAGTCCAATGTGCAAGAATCGGAAGGGGAGCACAAGGGAGGTTGAATCCGTACCCTAACTTGGTGCAGATCCGCTATGGCGGCGACGATGGAGCAAATTTCGTAGACGATGGCGATTCCCATTGGCGGAGGAGCGCAGGAAGACAAGGGTGACACCAGGGGTCTTGAAGCGGCAACTTAGGGTTCTGAGGCATGACGTTTGAAGGTAGAATTTCAAAGCGTCGGGGTCCACAACATATATACCCTCCACTGTCGGTGATACTGATTTTATGTTTTCGGTGTCACCGAGTTCCACAACTGTCAGCTGACAGGGAAACTCGGTGTAACCGAGAATATGAAATCGGCAGTACCGAGATTGGAAACCAAATCAACCCTAGGCATTCGGTGAGACCGAGATTGTGTGGTTGGTTCCATCGAGATACACTTGGGAGGTTTTAATGGTCAGTCCTTGTCGATACGAAACTCCGAGTGCTCCACACACAAAGGGATCGAAAAGCACTTGTTCAAATTTTGTGATGCAACATGAATGGAATATGAGGTGAGAAAGCATAGACAGCTAAAGAGTGATCCTAGGCATTCTTGTCCATCCAATTGGCAAAAGAGAAAATCAAGAACCAAATAGCAACAATTGGATGTCCTCTAATGAGAAAATAAATGCAGACCAACATGCTCACACAATAAGATCTCAAAAGAAATCATGAAAAATATGCACAAACACACTAGCATCTAACAAGCACTTGGGCGATGACGAAGTCATCTATATATGAGTATTTGACTTAGGAGCCAAGTAAGAGTACTTGATCATAGGTCATACTCATCGTTTAAGCACAAGTGGGGTTACCACTTTTACATAAAGCATTTAATGTTGTCACATACTAAGAGATGCTTTGACTCAAGTTTTAGAGTAAAGCTCCCCCTTAATGTGACATCCCCCCATAAGAGGGATAAACTAAACTTGGGTTTTGTCGATGAAGACTTCATGTTGGTGAGGTAGTTGTGGATGCTCAATGTTAATGAATATCACCAAGAGTTGGGAGCATCCTTGTTGTTTCCTTACTCCTCTCACCTACATGGGTTAGTCCCAACACACAAGTGACAAATACAAGGATATCTATGGACATGGAGTGCAAAGCATATGTTATGATGTCCATTGATTAGTTGATTACATTGTCCCTTGCTTACCTTTGGGGGAATGTGTCACTCCTTGAACTATTGCATTGAGTTGATGTTGAGTGCAAAAAGTTCTTGCCAATAATGAATGTGAGTGAATTTCATTGGCGGAGTCACCCCTCAAGAACTTACTAGTTCTTCTTCTTGGGGACCCACATCAAGTTGATGGGGATCCTTGGTGTTGAAGTAGCCTTTGTAGTAGTTGAGCTTGAAGTAGCCTTGGGAACCCACTCCACCAAAGCTAGGGGTTCATCTTCAAATGAGTCAATGTCCTCTTGAAGCTTGTTCTTGCTCTTGAGCTTGTGGTCTTGCGGTGGAAGGTCAGCTTGAGTGTTTGTTCCCTTGGGAAGAGTATTTTCATACTTCTCCTTTTGAGGAACAAACTTGGGCTTGGGATATTGACCTTCTTCCCATTCAACCCCATTAGCGTTGAAGTAGCCAACACCATGATTCTTCCGGTATCCTCCGTGCTTGCGTACAATTTCCTCAAATTGCTTACATACGGCAAGACTTTTGTAGATACCTTTTTTATAATTCCTTTCAATAAAGCATTTTATTGCTCAAGTGTAACTTGGCTAAGAGAATCATCATTAGTGGAATCAATAGAACTAATACAAGCAACATCATTGGGTTTAGCATTTTCATTGTTGCTACTACATGAAGAACCTTTCTTGCCTTTGTTACTAGATTGCTTAGTTTTAAATTGAGGCATGAAAGTATACAAGAGTAGTCGTTTGGCTACATAAGATGAAGTCTTCTTTCGGAGATCGTCATTGATAGCTTTGAGAAACTCATGCTCTTGCTCCAAGTTGATCTTCTCGAAGCGTAGCTTGTCATGAGTTCTCACAAGCTCTCTATGATCTTCGAGAGTAGATTCATGAGCTAACTTAAGAGTGTTTAGTTCTTTAGTTAGTTGTTCTATTTTCATGTTCTCATCATAAAATGACTCATGTTCACTAGCATGAGAATTATCAAGTTCATTTTGATAAACATTACTAGTTTTATCACAAAGCAAGTCATCATCACAAAGCAAATCATCTTCATCACTATCAAAATCAAGATACTTGGGGTGTGATACCTTGGGGCCTTTAGCCATGGAGGAACTTCCACTACATTCATTTGTTGAATCAAATAGATCATAGGAGTTGGTAGTCACTAGAGCAATTCCGGCAACACCATCATCTTGACTATAGTCGGAGTTGGAGTGATAGGTTCTCTCAGATTTGTTGTCGAAGTTCGAGCCAGAAACCCATTCACCAATATGAGCTTGATGTTTTCTTCTTCTGTACCTCTTGGTGTACTTGTCCTTCTTCTCCAAATCTCTACTTCTCCTTGAGTTTCTTCGTTCATAACGATCATCTCTACTCCTTCTCTCTCTTTGTGGTGATTCATTCCTTGAGCTTCGTCTTCGAGGTGACTCTTCTCTTATTTTGTAGGGAGTCATGCACTCATTTGAGTAGTGTCCGGGCTTCCCACAATTGTAGCAATTGCGATTATGACTTGATGAACGCTTATCTTCATATCTTGAGTTGGATTTTCTTTCTTTGCCTCTATTCTTGTAGAACTTGTTGAATTTCTTGACCATGAGGCTTATCTCTTCATTGGTGACAAGATTGTTGCTTGAAGTTGCGGGAGCATCACTTGTGGCTTTGTAAGCACCACTAGATTTGTGATGAAGTTCTTCCTTATCTTTGAGTGTCATCTCATGAGCAACAATCCTTCCAATGAATTTCGTAGGCTTGAGATCTTTGTAGTTTGGCATCATTTGGATCAATGTGCACACGGTGTCATATCTCTCATCCAAAGCTCTAAGTATCTTCTTGATGATGAATTTGTCAGTCATTTCTTCGCTTCCTAAGCCGGCAATCTCATTGGTGATGAGAGCTAGCCTAGAGAACATCTCTGTGACTCCTTCACCATCCTTCATCTTGAACTTGTCAAGCTGACCTTGAAGAACATCTAACTTGGATTCTCTCACGGACTCGGTTCCTTCTTGCATATCAACCTAAGTATCCCAAATCTCTTTTGCATTCTCAAGACGGCTGATTTTTTTGAATTCTTCGGGGCATAAGCAGTTCAAGAGAACGTCGCACGGTTGAGCATTGAGTTGCAACATCTTCAACTCAACCGCGGTCGCTTCACAATCCGGTTCCCGTCCATTCGCAAATAACTCACCTTGCAAGCCAACACGAACAACAGCCCAAGCGGTGGGGTTATGACCAAGAATATGCATTTTCATTTTGTGCTTCCAACTAGCAAAATTAGTTCCATAGAAGTACGGACCTCTACGGTGATAACTTCCCTCACTAGACGCCATACTCTCCTAGTTTGTGAGACCTAAGCAATGGAGACCAAAGCTCTGATACCACTTGTAGGACCGAAAGTATGTCTAGAGGGGGGTGATTAGACTACTTGACCAAATAAAAGTTTTGCCAATACCAAGTTTTAGGGTTGACAGTTTTTAGCATTTCATGGCAAGTCAAGTACACCCTATACATGAAAGTCTAAGAGTATATGGTAGCGGAAAATAACAACAAGCATGTATAGAAGGGATAGGGTAGGAAGATCAAATGTAGTTGTAGACATGATGATTTTTCCCGTGGTTCCGATAGGTGGCGCTATCATACAACCACTATATGGAGTCTTCAACCCATGGAGGTTAACAGTCGCGAGAGTCCACGGAGGGGTCCTCCCAAAAGGGTCCACGAAGTAGCAACCTTGACTATTCCATAACGGCTTCCGTCCACAAAGGACTAGCCTCACTATGGGTATATCTTCACGAAGTAGGCGATCTTTTTGCCCTTACAAACTTCTTGGTTCACTCCACAACACGAAGTAGGAGGCTCTCAAGCGACACCTAGCCAATCTAGGAGGCACCACCCTCCAAAAGGTAATAGGCTTGGTAATGATGATGAACTCCTTGCTCTTGTGCTTCAAGATGATAGATTCCTCAACATCCAATCACTCTCTCACAGATTTGGCATGGTGGAAGAGATGGGATTGGTGGAAAGCTACTTGGGGAGGCTATAAATCAAGATCCATATGATTGGAGTGGAATATCTTGACCTCAACAAAAGGGTAGGTGGTTCTCTCTCAGAAAATCTGATAGGATAGGTATGGAATAGTTCTGAGTGCTTCTCTTTTGAGTAGGTGGTGGTGAAGGGGTATATATAGACATCCCCAAAAATCCAACCGTTACACACAAAATGACCAACTCGGTGACACCGATGTGTTAATCTCGGTGGTACCAAAGTGACCAAAAGGTGGCAACTTTTGAATATAGGTGAGACTAATATAGGAAACTCGGTTGCACCGATAAGGTGACCAACGGTCAGATTTACAATCTCGGTGACGCCGATCCAACATTCTTGGTGGGACCGAAAATGTGAATTTGCGTAACAAAATATTGGCAACCTAAACTCGGTGGCATCGGTATGGAATCGGTTGCACCGAAGTGGCTAGGGTTTGGCTTGAGTCTATCTAGGTTCTGGAATCGGTGGCACCGGTATGGGAAAGTTGGTTGCATCGATTTTGAGTGTTAGGTATAGAACAGACTTTGGTGAGAGAGTTTGTGGATGTTTTTGGCGACTATCACTTGTGCACGTTTGAGCATATTGTTCACAACAAAACCTTACCCCGTTTTAATAGTATTGGCTTTCCTATGGACTCAAAGTGATTTCTCACAAATATAAAATGTGGAGTCCTCTTGCTTGAAGCTTGGACAACCTATTTGCTTGCATCTTGGGGTATGTCCACAGTCTCCTTTTGCCAGTCCTATCATTGAACATTTCCTGAAATATACTTGGTGGAAACATTAGTTCAATGACTTATATGTTGTTATTAATTACCAAAACCACCAAGGGAGCAAATGTGCTTTCAACTGTGTGCGCACGGGATGCACAATTCTATAGTGTTATCATACCTAACATTGATGGAGAGGGACAAATGCATTTAATGATCTGACAGGCGTCCCTGACCTTCTACGGGACAGGACAGGAGCCTGTCCCATCTGTACCGCTTGGCCTCTCAGTCGTTCGTGCCTCGACACGTACCCTAGGGGTCGACACCTGGCCTCTGCGCTTGTGACGTGGCGAGGCTTTGCCAAGTGCCCTCCTTGCCTAGGCTCCGCAGGTCACCCCTGGCAAGATCTTGCCAGGGTTCCAGCCCTTGGCCTTTAGTCTTGTACTTGTTGACTTGAATGTTCCTTTGACATCTTCGTGCTTGCTTCCAGTAGTCCTCTGGAGGGCCTTGCCGCAGGTGTGGCTACAACTGCCCTTGCACAAGTAAGGGGTACTAATAGACCCGAACCTTAGTACACCGACACGAGCCAACAGACCTGGGCCACACATGGCGCGAGGCGTTGTTGGGCTAGGCCCAAACAGTGCACGGGAACGCATTGCAGGGGTCTGTTGTTGCAATCATTCCGCTTACTGCGCCTCCCCATGATGCATGTTAAGTGCGCGACGTGGGAGGCGTGCACGGACCGGTCATAATGGCAGCATGCTCGCAAAGGTATTTACTGTTGGCCAGTAAAGAGCCGGCCTCGCGTCTTCCCCATAAAAAGGGACCCGCAGAGGCACTTGCTCATTTACTCCATGTATTTTCCAATATGGAAACCACCGTCGCCTCCTTCCTCGAGCCCAAAGCAGAGCTTTTTCCACTCAACCTCCGCCTCCGCCCTCTCCCCATAATTAGCCTTCGCCCGCACAGCCACCATGCCACCCAAGACGAGCAAGGGCAAGGGAATGAAATTCGTCGTCTCGGAGAAATATCTCGCGAAGATGCGAAAGGAGAGCGTCGTCTTCCCTCCAGTGCTCGATGCGAAGGCCTTGAAGGAGCGGTACCAGAGTAGGTGGGCGAGGGGTACGAATGCGCACCCCGCTACCCGTGCGAGCCCAGGTTCTTCCAATGGCGGCCCTGACAAATTCCCCTTCTTCACAAATTATTTTTACTACGGGCTCTGTCCCCCTTTTCCGATTTCTTCAACGACATCATGTACATGTACGGCTTCCATCTCCTGGATGTCACGTTGAATGTCGTAACATGTATGTCCATCTTTGCCAACCTCTACGAGAATTTTGCTAGGGTAGTCCCCAACACTGCCCTATTTCGCCACTACTTCATCCCACACATCCAAGGGGGAGAAGCCCTTTCTCGTTCCATCGCCTGGATTCCAAGGGGATGGAATAAGGAAATATACCCAGCTAGGGATCTCCATGACAAGTGGGGTGAATGGCAGGACAGGTAGTGCTGGATTCTGCAGGACGATCCCCAATCTTTCTATTTGCCCCGACAGACAAAAATGGCACACGGTGATGACTGGAGCGACTTCAATCCCCTCGACAAGAAGCTCACAGTCGCAGTCACTAGGATCCACCGTGTCAAGGTTGCTGGTCTCACAGTGGAGATGATCAGGGACGATTTTCGCCGCCGGCACATAGCCCCTCTACAGCATAAAGGGAGGCCAACTTGGGAGTTCAGGAACGTGATAGACACCATGAGTCTGTGCCCTGTCCTGAACAATAACTTGACGGTGATGCAACATGCAGCTCTTTGTCAAAAGTTGTTCAGGTCTGATGCGAGGCCCGACTTGCCGGCCATTGTCATCCCCCTGTGCAACAATTCCGCCTTGGCCTCAATCCTCACCATGATGCCGGTGTGCAACACTCACGGCCCTGATGGGACGTGTGAAGAGTCGTCCGCAAAATGGGTACAGGAGTTCTTCGACAGCTTGTCAGAGAAGGCCATATGGAAAGAGACGAACCTCGTCCGTGACACCACCGAGGAAGAAATGGCATACATCGCCAGCAAGGTGGAGGAGGCGACCCTTGCCGCGGAGGCCGGTAGTGTAGGCTTCGTGAAAGAGGAAGATGGTGAAGGGGAGGTGGCATCAAAGGATCAACTCCCCAGGCAGGGCGAAGTTGTCGGGGAACAGAGCGGCACCACCGCTGGGGGTCCTTCTGTCAAGGACACAGCCGAAGAGGAGTCACACGAGGAGCCCCCAGCCCTCGAGAGGAAGAATCATGTCCTTCAGAAAGCTTCTTCTGGTGCCCCCGCTCTTCATACTTCTTCTAGAAGTGCAGCCCCCGCCAAGGGCATGGCCGGCAAGGCTATGAAGTAGCAAGGAGCTCAACAACACCCCTCTGCTCCAGTCGTGGCCAAGCGACCCAGGACTACCCCTTCTCCACCTCCGGACACCATGGCGGTGGTGAACTTCGATCTCTCCGCCTTCAGCTCGGGATAAGAAGAGTAAGGATCCCTCCACACCTCTTATCTCCTGTTTTTCTTTGGTTTGTGTTGTTTTGGCTTGCCCCCGCAGAGATTCGGAAACACTGGCACAAAGGATGGCGAAGAGGGCGAGGACTTCAATGGGTGATGTGTCGCCAGCTAGCATCACAAGTGCGCCAGAGCTGATCGACCTCAGCCCAGAACCCAGCCCGCTATGCAGCCCCAACACAGCCCCCGACGTGAGTCCATTACTCATTTCCCACTGGCGAGCATTGGGACATGTATATTCGTCACTGACATCACCTGGCTTGTATAATAAATGCGACAACAAGCGGGCCATTGGGGGTGACCCCTGACGCGCTGCCTCCGTCGACTACGCCACCTAGAGAGGGCTCTCCAGTAGGAGATTCCGCCGATGAGCCGATCCTTGCCGAGGAGAAGTCAGCAAGCGCTAGTGCCGGCAGTCCTATGCAGGCAACTGAAGGTGCTGGGGAAGAAGCAACCACCTCCCAATAGCCCGGTGCAGGTAAGACCGTTTGCCACAGAGCGCTTGTCATTCCATCCTCATACATTATTTTATTGAACTTTAACCTCGGCTTCATCTTTGCTCTCCCTTTATAGCTTCTAGATCTCCCCTCAACGGAACAAATGGACGTCGACACCATTATTGAGGAGACCACCAGGGACGTTGCCGCTGATGCCACCAGGGTTGCCACTGAGGCCGCCAGGGACGCACAGGAATATACCGCCGAGAGACCTAGTGGGGAGGTCGGTGGGGGGTTCGGCGACCGCACTGATGACGTTCCCCAATTTAGGAGCGCTAGGCGCTTCATCAACCGCGGAACCCCCAGCCATTGGTGAGACGGTCGTCGGGGATTAGCCATCGACATCCGAAGTCCCCTCTCTAAGCAGGTATCTCAAGGCTGGCGACAACCTGTTTGTCAATGTGCCAGGGGCGACAAACATTGGGGATCCCACTAAAGGGGAGGCCCTTGACGGGGAAATCACCGCTGCCACCGAACCCGAAGCTCTTGATGAGGTAGGCATCAGTAGCCTACCCAAGGAAGAATAGATCCTCCAAGAGATGGGCGATAACTTCCAAAAACTCTAGGCGCTCTATCGCGCTAGGAGGGAAAAGTTGGACACCAGTGCGGCAGTCATACAGGCAGTGGAGCCGGACTTCTAGGGGCGCGTTGAGGAAATGCAGGTCTGGTTTGCTGAAGCCTTCAAGGAGTTGAAGACCAATAGAGATCAGCTGGGCAAAGGCTGGGACGAGATCATCCTAAAGCAGTCTGACGTCGAAAGAGACCAAGAGGTGGCTTCACAACAGGCTGCCACGGAGAACGCTCGTCTGACGGAGCGCCGCATCAGGCTTGACACCGGCGAAGAGGATCTTGCTGCTCGCAAGGGGGCGCTTGCCGACAAGCTTCGTCACAAGGATGAAGAAATTGAAAAGCTCGTCGCGCAGCAAACCCAGGAGCTGGAGCAGAAGCACAAGGAATCCCTCGAGGCTCTGCTCATCGACCACACCGGCAAGCTGAAGGAAGCCGTCGATGCTGTCGAAGCCGTGAGGAACGAGCTTGCCGATAGGGTGAAGAAGCTGGAGGTGGACCTTGAGGTACGTAGCAAAGAGATCTCCACGCTCGAGACCGATAGAGAGAAAACTCTCCACATCTTGACGGAGATGCAAATCTCCATGTCCGAGAAGACCAAACAGCTCTCCTCAGCCAAAGAGTCCATTGCCGATCTGGAGCTGAAGTTCGATACGCTGAAGGAGTCTCTAGAGAGAAGTATAGCTCATGAGAAGGCCCTGGCCGAGGACCTCCTGAACGAGAAGGACTTGCTCAAGAGTGCCGCCGCCTCTCGTAATGATGATGTGAAAGGCGTGCAGATCTAGACCGAGCGCCTCGTGGAAGTGGCAAAGAAGCTTGATGCATAGTTGTCTGCCCTGGGCTTGCAAAGCTTCCACTTCTCCTTTGACGACAGAGTGTCTTCGAGCGTCAAGATAACCATGTTCTTTGACGGCATACTCGATGCCCTGAAGTAGCTCTAGTCCGATCTGGCGGCCCATTTAGCCAACGAGTCACGCAAGCTCTACCGGGCCATCCTCCTCAAGGTGCTCTTCAAAGTGGCGCATAGGAACCCCAACATCAGCATCACCAACGTCCTCGGTCGCTTGCCGAAGTACGTGGACGTTAGGGCGCTTGAGGAACTTGTCGCGCCCATCGTCGACAAGGTAAAACAAGTCGAGAGTGTCAAGGGCGATCGCAGGGACCAGGCATTCCACTTTTCCTTGTCGCTGTTGTTTCATATCAGAGACGATTCTATCTTAAGTCAGAACTGCGGCAACTCCTTAGTGTAACATAATCGTCTATTTATCGAATGGATGTATGTTACTCTTAGTATTTGATTTTCCTCTGTATGGTGTACTCTCTATGCTTTATCGGAAACTTGTCGGCATACGCAACACCGCCACGACCGCTTTGAGGAGCAGGTCCTTCGAAGCCTGCTGGCGGTCCCGCTGCCAGCAAGATATCTTGACATTTTTGGTGCAGCATCTTAAACAGTTGAGCGGACTCAAAACAGATTAAGGGCGCGACCAATCGTGACAAGTTACCTTGACATTTTCAGTGCAGCCACTCAAACTGTTGAGCAGACTCGAAACAGAACAAGGGCGCAAAAGATCACAGTAAGGTTCCTTTGCGTGAAGGTTTTCCATACAAGAGTTTAAATCGTCCAATGAAAAAATAACCTCATGGTAAAAGTTTACTCAAGGTTGCTCTACTTAGCTTTTTGTTGCCGTACTCCTTCCCACAAGTCGCCAACTTCGAACATCGCCCATAGGTGTCCACACCACCTCATCCCCCCGGCAAACTTGCACGCAAGGGAACCTTCTGTCCTTTAAGAAAAATAAATAAGAGAAAATGGAAATATGGAACCTTGGCGGTTCGTTAACACTTGCCGGGAATAAGTGTAATGCCATATCTCAGATAAACATGCATGTAAAGAAACATGGGAAGCAACAAGGGTTGCAAGACGCCTAGTCTAATTCAACTATGCATAGAGTTTGCACCTGGCTTCGTACAAAGGATGACATGCCCTGCCGGCAAGACTTGTACAAAAGGTGGTTGCCATGGGGGGGGGCGACAACCGTGCCTTGTGGATAGTACTTACGAAGTTGTTCGATGTTCCAGGAGTTGCTCACTAGGACGCCATCTTCGGTCTCGAGGTGGACTACGCTAGGCCTGGTGACTCGCACTACCCGATAAGGGCCTTCCCACTTTGGCGTCAACTTGTTTGAATTCTTGGCCGGCTGAATGCGCCGAATAACAAGGTCGCCTTCCTCAAGACTCCGGGCATGAACTTTGTAGCTATGGTAGCGACGCAAAGTTTGCTGATAGCGTGAAGCTCGGACAATAGCCAAAAGATGATATTCCTCAAGGAGCATTACGTCGTCTTGGCACAACTGCTCTTGCTCAAGCTCATCATAAGCGAGCACTCGAGGTGACCCGTATATGAGTTTGGTGGGGAGAACTGCCTCTGCCTCGTCCACTAGGGAGAAGTGTGTCTAGCCGGTGGCTTGATTTGGTGTCGTTCTGACCGACCAAAGAACCGCCAGCAGCTCATCAATCCAGCGCCTTCTGCACTTGCACAACTTGTCAAAAGTTCTCGTCTTAAGCCCTTGCAACACTTCAGCATTTGCCCTTTCCACTTGGCCGTTTCTCCTTGGATGAGTGATAGAAGCGAAGCAGATCTTGCCACCAAGGTCTTGGACATACTGCATGAAGGCGCGGCTTGTGAACTGTGTGCCGTTATCAGTGATGACCCTGCTTGGTACACCCAAACGACAAACTAGTCCTGAGAAGAACTTGACGGCTGATTGCGATGTCACCTTTCTCACTTCTTCCACTTTCGGCCACTTTGTGAAATTTTTGATTGCGATGTACAAGTACTCAAATCCCCCGATAGCACAGGGAAAGGGGCCCAAGATGTCGAGCCCCCAGACCAAAAATGGCCAGGAAAGAGGGATTGTCTAAAGAGCTTGAGCTGGTTGATGTAGCTTCTTTGAATGGAACTGGCATGCTTCACACTTAGTTACTAGTGCAGTTGTATCCTAGAGGGTAGTGGGCGAAAAGAAACCTTGTTGGAGGCCTTCCCAACAAGAGCTCTTGATCCTATGTGAGAGCCAGCCTCCATGTATCTCTGCCAACAGCTCTAGTCCATCCTCCCGAGGAACGCACTTCAGTTTCACACCGTTCGGTCTCTTTATGTATAGGACGTCGTCCACAAACTGGTACATACAAGACTGACGTGCTACTTTCTCTGTTTCTTCCTATTCCTCTGGGAGTTCTCTAGTTTGAACGAATTAAACTATGTGTTGTGCCCATGCTGGACCCCGAGGCTCGACGACAAGGACTAAAGGCATGTCTTCTGCCACGGGGGCGCTTTTTGTCACATCCCTATCTAGGAGTCATAGGAACAGCATATGTTTGCATCATTTTTCAATTTGGCATCAACTTGAAATGGGAAGTTAAAGAAAACCCCAAGCTCACATTGAATCAAAACAATTCAAAGTTTGTGAAAATTCAACAAATCCAAAATGCTCTTTAAAAATGTTCCCTATGTCTGATAAATCTGGACATGATTATAACAGGGACCATTTTACATATTTGAACATCCAAAACAATTTAAAAATAAATGTTAAAGCTCCTGAAAATGCCAAATAAAGCATTATCATTACTTTTGTTTTCAAAATATCCTGAAACTTTTTAGATAAGTTTGAAATATTCAAACTCCATTATAGAAAATACTTGGGATATTTTGCAAAGTCATTTTGCACCTGCAAAAGAATTAAACAAATCTAAGAAATTAGAAAAGAAATGAAAAAAGAGAAAAAAAGGAGAAAGAAGCCTAGGTTAGGCCGGCCCACCTGGCCTACGGAGGTCATCCTCCTCCTGGTGGCCAGGAGGACGGGAGTGTGGCCAGCGTGCACACGCTGCCGTGCATCCACATCGGCAGCTGCCTGCCTGCTTCCTCCTTGCCAGCGTGACGGGGATAAGCTCCCAGAGCCGTTCCCATCGACCCCCTCTCTCTCTCGCCCGCCTCTCTTTCTCCCTGCGTTTGCTCCGCCATGGCCGAGCTGCTCGCTATCGTAGCGCCGCTGTTCTAGCCGCTCCCGTGCCATTCTGAGCCCACCAAAGTCTCCGCCTAGATCCCCTCTTCCTTCTCGCCGAGCCACGCACCGTCGGGAGCTCCGTGTCGCTGCCATCGCCGTCGTCTTCATCCTCCGGCCGCCGGTAAGCAAGTGAAGCTCGCCGCTGCTCCAGGCCCTTCACGAGCCCGCTCTCGACGTCTCTGCAACCGCCGTGAGCCCCTGGATCTTTCCCCCTCTTCCGCCCTTTGTTTGCGTGCCCTAGCGCTAGATACCATCGAGGTCCGAGGTGCCCCGCCGCTCGAGCTCAACACCGGCCAGGCTCCGGTGACCAGCTGGTCCATCAGAGGCCACCGTCGTATTCGTAAGGCTGAGTAGAGGCCGTAGGTGCCAAGTAGAGGTCGTGTTGCGCCCTGGTTCGACGGGCTCGTGCTCGCCCGAGCTCCGGCAGCCGCCAAGCTCGCCGCCGGCGTCGAGTCCGACCATCGCAGCTCCTGGGAGGTGTCGGGATGGACGCGCGCGTGAGCATAGGTCCGTCTGGTGCCCTCCGCCGTCCATTTGGTCGCCGAAGGAGGGATCCCGAGCCCCTCTGCCGTCTCTGGAGCCACCGACGGCTCAACGCCGGTGGGTCTTGCCGGAGTTGACCACGGGGGTTTGACCCCAAGTCAATTGGCAAGTGGGCCCGAACCTCTAATTAAGTTAGATTAAGAAAAATTAATTAATTAATTAATTAACCTAATTAGTCACTGACCAGTGGGCCTAGAAATACTAATTAACAAGGATTAGTTTTAATTATTTAGTTAAATGATTGAGCCACTGACATGTGGTCCCCACATGTCAGGTTTTACTCTGGCCTGGTCAGCTGATCAGCTAACGTCACTGTGACGTCAGGCTGATGTTATAATTCTAATTTCTAGTTTAAAATAATTCCAGAAATTATTCAAAACTTCAAAAATTCATCTAAATTAATCTGTAAATCAGATGAAAATAATTTATATACGAAAATTTATCAGAAAAATACAATGAATCCAATAATGCTATTCTCATGCATGTTAGAGCAATCTAAATAGGTGAACATTGAAATTTACTAATAGGTTAGTATATGGAATTAAAATAAAGAACGATTTTGAATCTATATTCAATTTCATTTCGAATCAACATGAACACTAGTTGCATTAGCTCATCCATACATGCTATCATGCCATGATCATGCATCATATTGTTTCACTTACGTGTGTTGATTGTTTCTTATCTGCATTGTAGTAGGCCCTACTTCTGAGGATACCCCCGAGTATCCCGACGAAGGAGAGAACCTTTTCGCTACCAGCAAGGCAAGCACCCCCTTGATCATCCCGATAACATCCTACTCTCTCGCTCCTGCTCTTGTTTATTGCATTAGGACAGTCGATCACGTGTTTGTCATACACGATAGATGATCCTATTCTGCTGGATAACCTGATATTGTCACAGTAAATAGCTAAACCTTGCAACCTAGCATACCTGGTAGATGCTTGTGCCATGATGTGCTTAGCTTGCTTTGCCTGCTATGCTTGCTATGCTTAGAGTTGTGTCAGGTCTGATTCATCTGGGTGATGAACTGAGTGAAACGATGTTGTTCTGATGTGGTGTTATAATGATGAACTCGATTTGGTAAAGGTAGCGATGAGAGGCTATGTAGGAGTACATAGCGGGTTGTCTCATTGGGACCGTCCTTCGGAACTGAGTTCCGTGTTTGTGATCCAAGACTAGTTACTACCACATGTTGGGCCCTGAAATATGACCCCGCTCAACTTATCATTCGCTTAGTCCTTGGTCTAGGAGTTGCAAGTAGTTTCTGTTATTTATAGCATGCTGGAGGCCATGCATAGCGCTGACCCTAGGGGTGGCTAACGACGCGGTAGGCAGTGGCACGATGTACCAAGGGTCACCCGAATGGTGGGCTTGGGAACCCTGCGCACATCGTTTGGGGTCGTAGCGGAAACTTTGGCCAGACTTCCGTGCGGGTTCAGTCTCAAATAGGCGATAGCCTGGACTAGAGGTCTTATGTGATTGACGGTCATGGCCGACTCCCTCGCTGGGCATCCGCTTGAAGGTTGCCGAGGTGCATGGTTTTATGAGCACACAATGATAAGTGGCGAGAGCGTGTGTGAAGAAGTACACCCGTGTAGGGTATGAAACTGTTCGAATAGCCACGTCCTCGGATATGGACTACTTGGAGAACATATGTTGTTGATAGATAATCAGATGGATACTCATAAAAATATCAATACAAGTGTGAGTACCGTGGATGACACTCTCCCAGGAGAGGGAAGTGAATCCATGGTGATGTATTGTCGTGGAGTTAGTGGACTCATGTGCGATATCTAAAATTGTAATAAAGAGTTAAAATTTGAGTAGTCTAGGTTAGCCATGAGTCAAAGCTGGCATTGCTGCATAAACTCCACCACCTCCTTGTTGATACATGAGCATGATTAGACTAGGTCTGTTTTAAAGACTTGCTGAGTACGTTTGTACTCACGTTTGCATAATAAATGTTGCAGATGAGACCTAGGACCATCAGGCGGGTTCTTTCTAGATGTCGACGATGCCGAATAGCTGGTGTCCCAGCTACGACCTTATGCCCTGTGGCGGGCTGTAGATAGTCAGGCCATGTGCCTTTTTACCCCTTTCGTCTGTCTATACTCAGACTGCTTAAGCTTCCGCTTGGTTTGTATGAACTTGCTTGTATGACTTGCGTGTCGGGTTATGTGACCCCTATCTGTAAGAACATATTATGCAAGGCTCGTCTGAGCCTCTTAAATAAAAGTCATGTTGTTGTATGGTTATGTTGTGATGCCATGGTTGTATCTATGCATATCGGGCATGTCGTGCGTACGTGTGACGTGCAACGGTATGTATGGGATCCGACACCTAGTCGTGTGCCTTTAGTAGTACTGTTTACAGGAAACTGTCTCTTTGTGCTTCCACCGAGCCATGGTAGCTTGCTACTGCTCCGGCACATTGATTGATCGACATGTATCCTTTTTTGAAGTTGTGTCTGTCCCTTCGGGGAAATGTCTCGCAGTGTAATGGAGTCCCTGTAGCCTATTATGACTCGTCTATGTGCAGTGATGGCATTTATGTCTCACGGCGTAATGGAGTCCTTGTAGATTGCTATGACTCGTCTACACACGCTTGAGGCCGACACCTGCATTGCTACGTTAAGTATGCATGTTTCCATATGGATGTGCCACTTGGGTTCTATGACTAGTAATGTTGGCCCGGGTTCTTTGTCATGTGATTGCCAGCGACATGTTCGCATATGTGTGTCAAAAGATGCAAACGGTCCTGGCTAAGGTAAGGCAGCAGCTGTGGAACTTACCGTGCGTGAGGCTGCAAAGTGATGTGATATGTTACAGTCTGGATTCATATGGCTTAGGATCGGGGTCCCGACAACGTTGGCATCTGAGCCTGACTGACTGTAGGACTACCAAGCCAAACCAGTCGAAGTTGAGTCTAGAAACACGATAGAAAAGTAGGGGAATTAATTGTGGAAGGGAACGTAAGGCTCTTTTTACTCCTCTTCCCAAGTTATTCTGTTCTGAGTCATTCTCATCTTTTCTACGGGGATAAGAACTAGGCTGCTCATCCATTTCTTAGGATGCCGAGTTACCAACCATGGACCTCTAGCTAGCTTGTTTGCAAGTGAATGTAGGCACTTAAGTATTGTTGGTGTGACAAACAGATGGAGAAGAGATTTGAGTCTATAAAGTCGAGTGGTTATGCTTTTCCAATCTTTTGCAGTTGTCTCAAAATCCTTTTTGAGCAATTACAACCGTTATGCTGTCCAATTTCTGCTAGAGTCTCTAATGTCTTTGCATCATTGTCTGTTTCAGATGCCCCCTCGTCCTTCCCATCAGGTGGTCCTTCTGACCAGGTGCATCAATGTACCGGGTCACACGGCCATGTTGGTTAGAGTTATGATGGAGGATGGATACCGTTGGTACCCGGAGTACACAGTGGAGGAACAATATCAAGATTTCAACCAGAGTCAGTATCTGTGTACCATCAAGATTTATCCTTCATACCCTGGAGCTACAGAACCGCTTCACTGGACTTATGGTTTAGGTGTCACCATAGATATGGCAGTTCAGGAGGCCGCTTACACCATGCTGACTATCATAAGGTTTCACCATGGTCTACTTCAGAACACAAAGTATTGTTATGTTCCTGCTTCTATGGGATGAGAGGATGGTTATCTTAGTGCAGCCTACTATGATCATTCCCATGAGGACCCTAGGCTGCATGTGACTGCTCAGATGTTGGAGAACAGGGATCATGATGCACGCGGCCTTCGCATGGAGCTTTATGCTACCCGTGCACGTCTTTGGACAACCCTGACGCAGTTGGCACCTGTCATGCAGACAGACTATGCAGATTTGGAGATGCTGACCCCATTGCGGACTCATCTGCCAGCACACGTAGACTGGCCCGATGTTGGAGGCATCACCCCTCTTCGAGGACCGCTGTTGCCGCCGACAAGGGGACCAAGGCCACATTTGTGTCCTTATGGCTCCCTGGGATCACATGCTAGAGTGTTTCTAGATCCTCAGGTTCAGCTCCCGGGTCATGGGGGTAACCTGTATGAGGCATTCTACGGCGATGCTTGAGTACGTGGATGTTAGTTCTAGTATGGTAGTAATCCTATCGCCATAGTCCTGCGTGTCTTGTGGGATATGATGAGGTTGAGAGTTGAGTTCTGGAGGTGTAGATAGATAATGTTTAGGAAGCTTGTAATGCCTCCGATGAGTCGTGTCATCTCTCCGTAGTTGTATTTCAGCTTGGCTTGTACTGAACTATGTCATGGTGTGTATGAATCATGGTGTTGATATGGAAGTTGTTTTACCATGTTTATTGGTGTTTACCCTGCATGCCATGTTGTCCAGTACATTCCTTATTTTATGTCTTAGAGTTGTTGTTCCCCGTGATTAAGCTATGGGTTGTTTTCCCAGGATGGTGGCAACTAGGAATAACCCCGTGCCTGCCCCTGAGCAGGGCGAGGGAAGCCAGCCAAGGCAAGAAGATTTGCCACATGCGCCTTCCTTGGTGGAAGTAATGCTAGAAGTTGAAAGGAACAAGAGGGAGACCAACAGGCTGTTGGAAAGAATCGAGCAGTAATGATCTCAATGATGGCATATCACTTGGTGATTTCATCAGACTGTGCCCAAGTATCATCATTCGATCGACCCACTCGACGCGGATGACTGGCTGACTAGCATGTATCGCAAGATCTGGGCTGCTAATGTGACCAAGGCCAAAAAGGTGACCTTTGCAACTTACTTTCTAGAAGGACCCGCCAATCTGTGGTGGGAAAATCTTGAAGCCATGCGTCCCGTAGGCCCCGCACGAACTTGGATGGAATTCAGTGCAGCCTTTTGTACCCATCACATCCCGGAAGGGCTGATGGATCGTAAGAGAGAGGAATTCTATGCCTTCACCCAGGGTAGACTATCAGTGGATGCTTATAGTCATGAGTTTGGAAACCTTGCTCTCTATGCTCCTCAGGAAGTTTCTACTGATGCCAAGAAGTAGGCTAGGTTCCGCAAGGGACTTAATCCTGAGCTCCGTCGAGATCTGCGCCTGCATGAGTGCACCACTTTCTAGGCTCTCGTCAACAAGGCAATCAATGCCGAGACTGGACAGACTGATTATGAGGCCACGAGAAAGCACAACCGTGACTTCAACCCCACATCTGGCTCGGGCCCCAATAAACGCCGGGTCTAGGTGCCCAACACAGCTCTGCCGCCAAGATACAATGCGAGGCCATCCTTCCAGGCTCCTCGCCTAGCTCAGCCCAACCCTCCAGTCAGGCCATTTGGAGGACCGCCTGCAAATGTTGCACCCCGTGCCACCGTGGTCTACTATAAGTGTGGAGAACTGGGACACTACTCCCGTGAGTGTCCCTAGAATAATGCTAAGACCGCTGGACGTGGAAAGCCTGGACAAGCCTTCTTTGTGAAGCCAGCTCCTGCTCATGGACGAGTGAACTATGTGTCTGCTGAGGAAGCCCTTGAGGATCCTGATGTTACCTAGGTATGCTCCTTGTCAATAGTCATCTAGCATATGTTCTATTTGATACTAGGGCATCTCATTCCTTCATCTTAGAAACTTATGCACAATTGCATAACATGTCTTTTTGTGATATGCCTACTCCTTTAGTAGTTCGGACTCCTTGTTCAAAATGGCAAACTTATAGAGTGAGCCATGATAATGAGATTGTGGTGGATAGATTAGTCTTCCTTGCATCTTTGATAGCCCTCAAGTCTTCGTACATCAATATCATTCTAGGTATGGATTGGATGAAAGCCCACTATGCCAAGATTGATACTCATTCTAGGAATGTTCAACTTACACATCCATCGGGTGAGATAGTTAATGTCTCCACTCGAACAACCAAGCACCAACTCTATTCCCTCAATACTAGCCCCTTCCAGAGTTAGAAGTTATTCCGGTAGTCTGTGACTTTCCGGATGTCTTTCCAGAAGAACTGCGAGGAATTCCTCCTATCAGAGATGTTGAGTTTGTGATAGAGCTCATCCCAGGGACTATCCCAATAGCCAGAAGACCCTATAAGATGGCACCCTTAGAACTAGCCAAACTTAAGATCGAACCCGATGAGGCTTTGAAGAAAGGTTTCATCCGTCCCAGTTCTTCTCCTTGGGATTGTCCCGTCCTCTTTGTTAAGAAGAAGGATGGTTCAGATTGGATGGTTGTGGATTATCGGCCAGTGAATCTGGTCACCTTTAAGAACAAGTATCCGCTCCCCAGGATCAATGACTTGTATGATCAACTCGCTGGGTCCTCTGTCTTCTCCAAAATGGATTTGAGGTTGGGATACCATCAAATCAGAATTAGGAATGAGGACATTCCAAAAATGGCTTTTGTTACTCGTTATGGCCAATATGAGTACACCATCATGTCCTTCGGTTTAACCAATGCCCCAGCCACCTTCTCTCGCTTGATGAATTCGATCTTAATGGAGTATTTAGATAAATTCGTCATGGTTTACCTAGATGATATACTCATCTACTCGAAGAACGAACAGGAACATGCCGAGCATGTAAGGCTGGTATTGATGAAACTTCGAGAGCACCGTCTGTATGCCAAATTCTCCAAGTGTGAATTTTGGTTGCCAGAAGTGACCTATCTAGGCCACGTGATATCTGGTAAAGGTATTGCTGTCAATCCCGAGAGAGTTCAGGCCATCCTTGATTGGACTCAACCTGAATCGGTTAAGCAAGTTTGGAGTTTCCTTGGCTTAGCGAGCTATTGTCACCACTTTGTCGAGAACTTCTACAAGGTTGCAAAACCTCTGACTGAACTCCTCAAGAAAGATAAAAAGTTCGAGTGGACCGCATAATGCGAACATAGTTTTCAGGAGTTGAAAAGATGACTGACCTCTGCTCCCGTTCTAGTGCCACCAGATTTCTCTAAGGACTTTGTTATCTATTGCGATGCCTCGCGACAAGGATTAGGTTGCATTCTCATGCAAGATCGTCATGTGATTGCATACGCTTCTCGACAGTTTCTTCCACATGAGGATAATTATCCAACACATGATCTTGAGCTTGCAGCTGTAGTCCATGCACTGAAAACATGGCGTCATTACCTTCTAGGTAATCGTCGCGAAATTTACACTGATCACCAAAGTCTAAAATATATATTCACCCAGCCGGATTTGAATCTCAGGCAAAGACGGTGGGTTGAGTTGATTACAGATTACGACTTAAGGATAACTTACACCCCGAGGAAAGCCAATGTTATGGCTGATGCACTAAGTTGTAAGTCTTATTGTAACAATCTGATGTTACAACAATGTCAACCATTTCTCCATGAGGAATTTCGGAAATTAAACCTCCATATTGTTCCTCAAGGATTCCTATCCAACTTGGTGGCGAAACCTACTCTTAAGGATCAAATTATAGCTGGCCAGAAGCGTGATAAGGGTATTTCCCGGATCAAAGAGAAGCTTGTTAGCGGTATCGCAAGGATTTCCCTATTGATGATCAAGGTGTGGTGCTCTTCCAGAACCGTTTGGTGGTTCCTAGGAGCCAACATCTTCGGCAGCTGATTCTTAAGGAGGCTCATGATTCTCCTCTCTCATTTCATCCGGGTAGTACCAAGATGTATCAGGACCTACGCCAGAGGTTCTGGTGGACTAGGATGAAGAGAGAAATTGCTTAGTTCGTTGCTAACTGCGACGTTTGTCGTTGCGTGAAAGCAGAACATCAAAGGCCTGCTGGCACCCTTCAACCTTTAGCTATTCCTGAATGGAAATGGGATAAAGTCAGTATGGATTTTATTACCGGATTTCCCAAATCTAAGAGAGGGAATAATGCTATCTTTGTGGTCATCGACCGTCTTTCCAAAGTGGCTCATTTTCTTCCTGTTCGGGAGAGTATAACTGCTAGCCAGCTAGCAGAGTTGTATGTTTCTCAAATAGTTTCTCTTCATGGTGTTCCTTTGGATATTAACTCAGACCGTGGAAGTATCTTTACTTCCCGATTTTGGGAAAGTTTTCAAATTGCTATGGGGACTCATCTATCCGTTAGCACTGCTTTCCACCCACAATCAAGTGGTCAAGTCGAGCGAGTCAATCAAATCCTTGAAGACATGCTCCGAGCTTGTGTTATATCTTTCGGTATTAACTGGGAGAAATGAATTCCATTTGCCGAATTTGCTTATAACAATAGTTATCAATCAAGCTTGGGCAAAGCCCCTTTTGAAGTTCTCTATGGACGAAGGTGTCGAACACCTCTTAACTGGTCGGAAACCGGAGAGAGGCAACTCTTTGGCCCGGATATGATCCAGGATGCAGAGGAGCAAGCTCGCATTATTCGTGAAAAGTTGAAAACAACCCAATCTCATCAAAAGAGCCAATATGATCGCCATCATAAGGCTGTGACCTATGAAGTTGACGAGAAGGCTTACCTTCGGGTTACACCTCTGAAGGGTACCCATCGATTCAGTATCAAGGGCAAGTTGGCTCCTCGTTACATTGGACCTTTTCGCATTCTTGCCAAACGAGGAGAGGTTGCCTACCAATTGGAACTTCCGCTGCATCTTTCCAAGGTTCATGATGTCTTCCACGTCTCGCAACTCAGGCATTGCTTCTCGGACCCTGTCCGTGAGGTAGACCACGTAGCGCTTGATCTCCAAGATAACCTTACATATCGTGAATACCCTGTTCGTATTCTTGATCAAGCTGAGCATACCACTCGGCGTCGGAACATCAAGTTTCTCAAGGTTCAGTGGTCACACCATTCTGAAAACGAGGCCACATGGGAAAGAGAAGATCGTCTTCGACTAGAGTACCCCACGCTCTTCCCGACGACATCAAAATCTCGGGACGAGATTCTTTTGAGTGGGGGTGAGTTGTCACATCCCTATCTAGGGGTCATAGGAACATCATATGTTTGCATCATTTTTCAATTTGGCATCAACTTGAAATGGGAAGTTGAAGAAACCCCCAAGCTCACATTGAATCAAAACAATTCAAAGTTGGTGAAAATTCAACAAATCCAAAATGCTTTTTAAAAATGTTCCCTATGTCTGATAAATTTGGACATGATTATAACAGGGACCATTTTACATATTTGAACATCCAAAACAATTTAAAAATAAATGTTAAAGCTCCTGAAAGCGCCAAATAAAGCATTATCATTACTTTTGTTTTCAAAATATCCTGAAACTTTTTAGATAAGTTTGAAATATTCAAACTCCATTATAGAAAATACTTGGGATATTTTGCAAAGTCATTTTGTACATGCAAAAGAATTAAAAAAATGTCAGAAATTAGAAAAGAAATGAAAAAAGAGAAAAAAAGGAGAAAGAAGCCTAGGTCAGGCCGGCCCACCTGACCCAGGGAGGTCATCGTCCTCCTGGCGGCTAGGAGGACGGGAATGTGGCCGGCATGCGTGCGCTGCCGTGCCTCCATGCCGGCAGCTGCCTGCCTGCTTCCTCCTCGCCAGTGCGACGGGGATAAGCTCCCAGAGCCATCCCCATCGCCCCCTCTCTCTCTTGCCCGCCTCTCTTTCTCCCCTCCTCTGCTCCGCTA
Organism: Hordeum marinum; assembly: GCA_022496015.1. NCBI lineage: Eukaryota > Viridiplantae > Streptophyta > Magnoliopsida > Poales > Poaceae > Hordeum > Hordeum marinum. The sequence continues at coordinate 256,205,621 of CM039673.1, forward strand.
TGGACGAGCTGCTCGCCGCCGTAACACCGCCGTTCTAGCCGCTCTCGCGCGCTTCTGAGCCCACCAAAGGCTCCGCCTAGATCCCCTCTTCCTTCTCGCCAAGACACGCACCACCGGGAGCTCCCTGTCGCTGTCATCGCCGTCGTCTTCAACCTCCAGTCGCCGGCAAGAAAGTGAAGCTCGCCGCTGCTCCAGGCCCTCCTCGAGCCCGCTCTCGACGTCTCTGCAACCGTTGTGATCCCCTGGATCTTTCCCCGCACTTTCCCCCTTCCTTTGCGTGCCCTAGCGCCGGATGCCATCGAGGTCCGAGGTGCCCCGCCGCTCGAGCTCGATGCCGGGCATGCTCCGGTGACCAGCTGGTCCATCAGAGGCCACCATCGTGTTCATGAGGCTCCATAGAGGCCGTAGGTGCCAAGTAGAGGTCGTGTTGTGCCCTAGTTCGACGGGCTTGTGCTCGCCCGAGCTCCGGCAGCCGCCAAGCTCGCCGCCGGTGTCGATTCCGTCCATCTCAGCTCCTGGGAGGTGTCGGGATGGACGCGCGTGTGAGCATAGGTCCATTTGGTGCCCTCCGCCGTCCATTTGGTCGCCGGAGGAGGGATCCCGAGCCCCTCTGCCGTCAATAGAGCCACCGGTGGCTCAACGCCGGTGGGTCTTGCCGGAGTTGACCATGGGGGTTTGACCAAGGTCAACTGGCAAGTGGGCCCGAACCTCTAATTAAGTTAGATTAAGAAAAATTAATTAATTAAGTTAATTAACCTAATTAGTCACTGACCAGTGGGCCCAGAAATACTAATTAACTAGGATTAGTTTTAATTATTTTGTTAAATGATTGAGCCACTGACATGTGGTCCCCACGTGTCAGGTTTGACTCTGGCCTGGTCAGCTGATCAACTGACGTCACTGTGATATCAGGCTGATGTCATAATTCTATTTTCTAGTTTAAAAATAATTCCAGAAATTATTCAAAACTTCAAAAATTCATATAAATTAATGTGTAAATCAGATGAAAATAATTTATATATCAAAATTTATCAAAAAAATCCAATGAATCCAATGGTGCTATTGTCATGCATGTTAGAGCAATCTAAATAGGCGAACATTGAAATTTACTAATAGGTTAGTATATGGATTGAAATAATGAACGATTTTGAATCTATATTCAACTTCATTTCAAATCAACATGAACACTAGTTGCATTAGCTCATCCATACATGCTATCATGTCATGATCATGCATCATATTGTTGTACTTGCGTGTGTTGATTGTTTCTTATCTGCATTGCGGTAGGCCCTACTTCTAAGGATACCCCCGAGTATCCCGACGAAGGAGAGAACCTTTCCGCTACCCGGCAAGGCAAGCACCCCCTTGATCATCCCCAGAACATCCTACTCTCTTGCTCCTACTCTTGTTTATTGAATTAGGACAGCCGATCATATGTCAGTCATACATGATAGATGATCCTATTCTGCTGCATAACCTGATATTGTCATAGTAAATAGCTAAACCTTGCAACCTAGCATACCTGGTAGATGCTTGTGCCATGATGTGCTTAGCTTGCTTTGCCTGCTATGTTTGCTATGCTTAGAGTTGTGTCAGGTCTGAGTCATCTGGTTGATGAACTGAGTGAAACGATGTTGTTCTGATGTGGTGTTATAATGATGAACTCGATTTGGTAAAGGTAGCGATGAGAGGCTGTGTAGGAGTACATAGCGGGTTCTCTCATTGGGACCGTTCTTAGGAACTAAGTTCCGTGTTTGTGATCCAAGACTAGTTACTACCACATGCTGGGCCCTGAAATATGACCCCGCTCAACTTATCATTCGCTTAGTCCTTGGTCGAGGAGTTGCAAGTAGTTTCTGTTCTTTATAGCATGTTGGAGGCCGTGCGTAGGACTGACCCTAGGGCTGGGTTAAGACGCGGTAGGCAGTGGCACGGTGTACCAAGGGTCACCCAAATGGTGGGCTTGGGAATCCTGCATACATCGTTTGGGGCCGTAGCGGAAACTTCGGCCGGACTTTAGTGTGGGTTCCATCTCAAATAGGCGATAGCCTGGACTAGAGGTCTTATGTGATTGACGGTCATGGCCGACTCCCTCGCAGGGCATCCGCTTGAAGGTTGCCGAGGTGCATGGTTTTATGAGCACACAGTGATAAGTGGCGAGAGCGTGTGTGAAGAAGTACACACCTGCAAGGTATTAAACTATTCGAATAGCCGCGTCCTCCGATTTGGACTACTTGGAGAACTTATGCTATTCATAGATAATCAGATGGATACTCATAAAAATATCAAGACAAGTGTGAGTACCGTGGATGGCACTCTCCAAGGAGAGGGAAGTGAATCCATGGTGATGTATTGTCGTGGAGTTAGTGGACTCGTCTGCGATATCTAAAATTGTAATAAAGAGTTAAAATTTGAGTAGTGTAGGTTAGCCATGAGTCAAAGCTAGCATTGCTGCATAAACTCCACCACCTCCTTGTTGATACATGAGCATGATTAGACTAGGTCTGTTTTAAAGACTTGCTGAGTATGTTTGTACTCACGTTTGCTTAATAAATGTTGCAGATGAGACCCAACACCCATCAGGTGGGTTCTTTCTAGATGTCGATGATGCCGAATAGCTGGTGTCCCAGCTACGACCTCATGCCCTATGGCGGGCTGTAGATAGTTAGGCCATGTGCCTTTTTACCCCTTTCGTCTGTCTATACTCAGACTGCTTAAGCTTCCGCTTGGTTTGTATGAACTTGCTTGTATGACTTGAGTGTCGTGTTATGTGACCTCTATCTGTAAGAACATATTATGCAAGGCTCGTCTGAGCCTCTTAAATAAAAGTCATGTTGTTGTATGGTTATGTTGTGATGCCATGGTTGTATCTATGCATATCGGGCATGTCGTGCGTACGTGTGACGTGCAATGGTATGTATGGGATCCGACACCTAGTCGTGTGCCTTTAGTAGTACTCTTTATGGGAAACTGTCTCTTTGTGCTTCCACCGAGCCATGGTAGCTTGCTACTGCTCCGGACACATTGATTGACTGACATGAATCCTTCTTTGTTGCTGTGTCTGTCCCTTCGGGGAAATTTCTCGCAGTGTAATGGATTCCCTGTAGCCTGTTACGACTCGTCTACGTGCAGTGACGGCATTTATGTCTCATGGCACATTGGAGTTCTTATAGCTTGCTATGACTCGTCTACACACACTTGAGGCCGACACCTGCATTGCTGGGTTACGTATGCATGTTTTCCATATGGATGTGCCACTTGGGTTCTGTGACTAGTAATGTAGGCCCGGGTTCTCTGTCGTGTGATTGCCAGCGACATGTTCACATACATGTGTCAAAAGACGCAAACGGTCCCGGCTAAGGTAAGGCTGCAGCCGTGGAACATACCGTGCGTGAGGCCGGAAAGTGATGTGATATGTTACAGTCTGGATTCATATGGCTTAGGATCGTGGTCCCGACACTTGTCTCTACGGCAAGGGCTTGAGGCCCTACCGGAGCCTACTGCCCACGGCAAGATTGACGTTGATCCCGACAACTTCCTTGCCGACAGCTCCCGTGAGCTTTGTCAGGAAGTACTGGCCAGAATTCAACTTCCTTCTCTTCTTCTTCTTTGCCGGCGGCCAATGCTTCTGCTGACGAGGTTGGCAGAAGAAGGTGCGATGAACATGAGGTGCTCTGACTGCTAACTGTGTTAGAAGGAGCTCCAACACGGTCCCGCGACCGCGCGCCACCTTCGTCGGCATTTTGGAGTGCATGTTGGTCCCGCGCATGTCAGTGGTGATGCGCATGGGCCTTTCCATGGGGGCGCTTGCAACCACCGACGTCGTCGCGCTGCTCGTCGCGCGCGACCTAAGAAGGTCGCGGTGTATGCGCCGGGATAGGTGTCTTGGATGGCGCCCCACCGTCTCTGTTGTTCACCTCGCTGCTCACAGGCCTGGCCTTGATCACCAGAACGTCGTGGAGGCTCGAGGCCTCCGATGGCATCCACGCTGCCACTCGTTTGAGTGGCTACGGGCGCGTAGGACGTGTACGGGTTAACCGCCATGAAACCCTTCTTCTTCGCGGCCATGGCGATAAAGGAACTCACGCACAGATCATGCGATCAGGTTCACACAACCCTTCCCCTACCTGGCGCGCCAAAGATGTCGGTGCACAACACCTATGGGACTGCGAGGATCCCTTCATGGTTCGGCGGGGAGAGGGTATGCACAAAGAGTAGATAAAACGAACGGTGAGAGGCGAGGTTTTTACCCAGGATCAGGTCACTGTTGTGACAACCCAAGTGCTGTCCCTACCTTTTATGGCATGTAAACTATGTGAACCTTGTTGTCATGAGTTTAATGATATGAATTTGAGCCTTGTCATGCCATGTCTTGTTCATGCATTCATGCATCATGAATCATATCATTCATCATGCCATGCCTTTCTTTGTGATGTGACCTTATTGTGGTTGGGTGTGTTATTGTGTTGTGTGATGTGGGTGGAGTGTGTGTGGTGCAACCATTTCCCTCTCATCCCCTCTCTTCTCAAACTTACCAAAAACCCTTTTTATTCCCCTCTTATTCCACTTGTTAAAATAACTTGGTAATTAATTTTGATAAAATGTTCTAGTGTTAGATAATATTATTTTGGGTGAATGTGTGTGTCCTCCTTGAAGTTTGAGACTTGTTCAAATTTGGTTTCAAAAGAATCAGTAGCTTCTATTTGATTTTAAGGTGTGAAAAATACTTTCTCTAAAAATCTTCTTCTCGTTTTTATAAAATGGGGGATTTTCTTCTCATCTCTAAAAATATTTTGTTTGGTAAATATTTATTTTCCTTTTTCTCTAAAGGAATTGTTTTCCTTCTCTTTTATTTAAAAGAAAACCTGCTGGTGTAATTGTGCCAGAGAGAGAGAGAGACTGGGTCTTCCCCGGTCCAGGTAGCCTCCTTCCCCCGCAGCCTAGCCCATCATCGATGCCTACCTACCCCATTCCTTCTCCGTCAGTGGAGCAGAGAGAGAAGAGAGAGTGTGCCCGCAGTGCGTTCACGGATGCTAAGGAACGTCGTCCGTCCCCTCCTATTTAGCCTTGACGTGTGTGCCCCCTCCGCCTAGGGTTCCCCTTCTCCCTCCAGCCGCCGCCGCTCCCTTCTTCCCCCTCCATTCTCCCCTTCCTCTCCTTCTTCCTCTGTTAGGTAAGGTTTAGAGAGATTCAAAGAGGGTCAGTGAGCTCACCGTCCGTCGCCATCCTCGCATCTCCGGTGGATCCCCTCCGCATCCGAGATGCCGTGGCGAATCCGGATCGTCCCCGCGTTCCATTCCCGCCATTAGAACGCCGTGGGAAGCTCCAAGGCATGGTCTTCTTCCTCCTCGTCAACATGCTCCCAAAGGTCGCCGCCGGTCTTCTTCCTCCTCGTCACCGCCGCATCTTCATCTCTTATTCCCCGTCGTTGCGACCAGAGTCGTTGTTGTCTCCCCCTCGGTGAGCCGTCGTGACTTCCCCCTCTCGTAGCCGTGCTTAGCTCGCCGTCGCGTGCTGTTTCTGTCGCCGCCGTTCCACTCAAGGCAGCGCCTTGAGGGCGTAGCCTCCGTCCTCCTCGTCGCAAGACGAGCAGGGGATTGGACCTCCATAGGTTCCCGCGCTCCCCGCTGGTCGTCCGCGTCGCCGTAGAGCTCGTGTGCGCCGGAGTTCGTCTGTCGTCGCCATGCGTCGCCATGGCTGGGCTGAGAGCTCTGCTCGAGCTCGAGGGGCTTTGTTGCTGGTGTCCCCTTCGTGTTTGAGTGAAGGATTGGAGCCCCTGTTCTCCCCGCGTGCCCTGTGTAGCTTCTGTGCTCCGCTAGTTCCCCTCCGTCGCCGGATTTTGTCACCGACATGCCTCTATCCAACGCCGTCGTGGTTTTCAGTTTCGTCAGTTTTGGGTCGCTTAGTTAGTTCTGGAGGGTTCAATGCCCCTCTCTGGTGTGCTCCGTGAGCGTAGCGTAGTGGTAGCGCATGGGGGAATCGACCGCGAGGTCGCGGGTTCGAGTCCCGCCCCCACCTTTTTTTCTTTTATTCGATTGGTGCACGTGCATGTTCCGTGTGCGGATCCGGTGTGGCACCGGATCCCGTGCGGTGTATGTGTGTGTGGGATCTGGTGTGGCTACACCAGATCCAGGTGTGGCTGTGTGTGTTGTGGTGTGCTGGTGTGTGTGTGTTTGTGGTAGTGTGTTTGTGTGTATGACATTTGGCCTGGCCCCACATGTCATACACTAGGGGGTCTTGGTGAGAATGCCAGGTGGGCCCCCCTGTCAATTGTTTTTTTTGGTTATTGTTTTAGTTTTAATTGATATAGGTAGAATATTTATATTTGTAGTAATAATCCAATTCTGGTCATAGTCAATTTTGGACATGAACATTTTTAGTAATATATCACTTATAACTTGAATATGATGTTTGGCTACCCAAGTTTTGTCATGTTGATTCATGGAACCATAGGGGTATAATATATGCTTTTTTGGGTAGAAGATTCCAAGGAATTCATTGGTGCAGTTGAATTTCACTTTTGAATAAGTTTATAAAACTGTCATTTTCTGCTGTGATGCTACTTTGTCATTTTCGCATGAATTAATCCATGCTTGCTTTGGGGCATGTGCCAACATGGAAGTTCTAGTGTTTTATGCCTATTATGCCATGGTATTTTTTTTTGACATGAGAATCATCCATATAAGTGGGAAACTTGCTGCAAAGTAGCTAACTTAACGTTACTGTTTTCACCATGCTGCAAAGTAGTCTGAGAATCTGCTGTTATTTTTATGCCATGAAGAGTGGTTGCTATCTTATGATGTGTTGTGAATTAGCTCAAGCTCACTACTAGTGTTTTGAAGTATATGTTGTCTTCTAGCATCCCGTTAATTTTCATGCCATGAGGTTGTCTCTATCATCATTAGTTTCTACTGTCAACTTGCCATCAGGTTAACTCAGATTCCAGAAAACTGTTATTTTCACTAAGTCTCAGATTTCTGTTTCATCATGCCAACTTGTGAGCTTCATGCTTATTGATGTGTGCGTCCTTTCCAGAATGTGTAGTTTGATAAGTTGATAAGCATGTTATGTAGTTTCTGTCAATACCTTGTTTGTGGCTGTAGGATTCCTGTAGCTGAAGTTGTTGACTGTGAAAGTTGCTATGTTGCTATTTTGTGGCAGATTGTTTGTTTTATTGTTTTGTGACTTGTGGGAGCTATACTCCATGGAATTGGTTGATCTTTGGCTCCAATGTGATTGGTTTTTCATTGCCTAACCAGTGGCTACCTTGGAATGCCAAAGAATAGCCCAGATCCTTCTTGTCTTGTGTTTTGCCTTCATATCTTGTCGTGAGCGTATCGTGAGAACTGTAACTTCGTTTCTTACGTTCTTCATATGCATTTTTATCATTTTTGCATGATGCATCCATATTTTCCATGTTAATGAATGTATAAATAACTTAACATAAGATTCTGTCCAGATTCATTAATAACCAATCCTTTGCATGTGAAACATGACTAGTTAGGATTCATTAAAAGTCTTCAAATAAGCATGCATCATGCTTGCTTGTGCATTGCACCATGGTTGTTTGTTTATTCTTGCTGTTTATTTTGGGTAGACGTGAACGTTGAACGTGAGTACGAAGAGCCAGGTGAGTACAACTACGAGGAACCCGCTACTTGTTCCACTGAAGAACCAACAGGCAAGATGATCGTACCCGGATCCCGATACTATTTTCGCTTGCTAGTTATCTCGCTCTTATCATTACAATTGCGATACCTACCACTTGAATGTCAGCCTCCTAATTGCCATGATAGTCTCTAACCCTCCACTTCCTAGCAAACCTTTGGTTGGCTACGTTACCATTGCTCAGCCCCTCTTATAGCGTTCTTAGTTGCAGGTACATGTGGTTCCATGTGACAAAATGGATTTGGCATATCACAATATTATCTGTTATTTAATTTCATACACATATATATATCTTGGTATTGGTGGAAGGCTTGGCCTTTTGCTAGGTCTTTTGTTCCACTGTTACCACCATAGTTTCTTGTTACCGGTGTTATGTTTCCATACTTTGCGCTCCTACCATGTTCGGGGTTGTTATGGGGACCCCCTTGTTTATTCGGTTAAGATTAAAACTTGTCCTACAAGACCCAACTTTGGTACTACATTTTCTTATAACTTAATAAAATTTGCATAGGGATTTGCAACCCCGTGAATAATTAATCAACCCCCCGGGCCAGTGCTCCTCATGAGTGTTGGTCCAAATATTTCAACCGTCGGTGGACACCAGGGGCAACTCTGTGTTTGGCCTACCGGAAGTTTGGACAATCCGTCGTGTCCTGAGAACGAGATACGCGGCTCTTATCGAGTTCGTCGACACGTCGCAAGGTCTTGCTGGAGTTGTTTTGCATTTATCGAGTGTCTTGCGTGTGGACTCTGACTTTCTTCGGGTTATCTCGAGGTGTTGGAATTCCTTTGGAGTTGCCTAGGAAGATCACGAGATCCGTGGTCAAGGCTATTCCCGCGAAATGTGGTTAATTTGTGATGAACTAGTTGGAGCACCCGTGCAGGGTCAAACCTTTCGGCAAACCATGCCCGCGGTTATGTGGTAGCTTGGATATTTGTTTAACACCCGGTTCTAGTTAACTTGAAGTAAACTCTAAATAAAATGCACCAACCGTGTGAGTAACTGTGATCGTCTCTGCTCGTGAACATGATCCGAGAGAGAACACGGTGGGGTTATGATTAATGTAAGTAAGTGTTCAGGATCTCATAGAGGTCACTCTAGATTCGATCGTTCATCATAGGCCACATAATTATCTTCATGTTATGTAAGTTTAGCCACCCAAAATGCTTAGTGCTGCTGAAAACTAAACACATACCCCATCCCAACCTTTAAGCTTGAATAGTCTCGGTAACCGGGCGCATGATTGCTGAGTCCTTGTGGCTCACAGATTACTACAACAATCCAGGTACAGGTACAGATGAGTTCGTGCAGGATGATCTGACGCAGCTCTAGTGGGAGTATGACGAGGAAAGAGGCAGGATGTATGTGACTTATCCGGATGAGTAGAGGACCATGGTCGTGATCTTCGGGATAGCGCGATAGTATCATTTGCATCTGCTTTTATCGTTTGTTTTCATCCGTAGTCGGACCCTGTCTTCATATTGATGTTTGAACTCTTGTGTGGAATTGTAATTTAGTATGTGGCGAGTGTAAGCCAACTCATATACTCATCTCTTTTGTAATGTATGATGCAATGATGCTATACTTCCGAACGACAAGATGCGCCTCTATCTCTTGCGAGGCCCTAGTGCCTTAATGTGGATAGGCGCGCATCTTGGGCATGACAGCTGTGGAGTGTAAAACCCTGCTTCGATGTATTATTGGTGTTTTTAGGGTTCCAGCTACATGAGCGCTATCAACAGCAGCTACGCGCGTGAGCCAGAAGGTAGGGGAAAAAGCCCTCTCTCGTAACGCCTTGGTACTCCTTTTATATGACTAAGGTGATCCCAGCAGTGGCGTATAGTGTGCGCATGGGGTGCACAGTGCTACAATGTTATCATACCTAACACTGATGGAGTGGGACAAATGCATTTAATGCTCCGTCAGGCGCCTCGACACTTATGGAGTGGGACGGGACAGGAGCCTGTCCCATCTGCACCGCTTAGCCTCTCCATCATCAGCGCCTTGACACGTACCATGGGGGTTGACACCTGGCCTCTGTGCTGGCGAGGTGGCGAGTCTTTGCCAATTCCCTCCTTGCCGGGGCCCCACAGGTCACCCCCGACAAGATCTTGCCAGGGTTCCAGCCCTTGGCCTTTGGTCTTGTGCTTGTTGACTTGAATGTTCCTTTGACGTCTTCATGCTTGCTTCCAGTAGTCCTCCGGAGGGCCTTGCCGCGAGTGTGGCTACAACTGCTCGTGCACAAGTAAGGGGTACTAATAGACCCGAAGCTTAGTACACCGACATAATATCTTCCACCAGGTAAACAAACAGGCATCAACTACGAGATGTAATGAACACTACTAGTAACCCACAGGTACCAATCTGAGGTTTTGAGACAAAGATTGAAAACAGGAGTTGAACTAGGGTTTGTTATGCGATGGTGCTGGTGAAGATGGTGATGAAGATTGGTCCTACCAAGAGCGAGGAAGCATTGGTGATGACGACGTCTTCGATCTCACCCTCCCAAAGGGAAGTTTCCCCAGCATAATGTCTCTACCGAAGAGCAAAAGGTCCTCTGCGCAGGTTTGAAAGCACAACATATATTTCATTGGACTAATGTTTCCACCATGTATATATGGGAAAAGTTCAATGATAGATTGGCAAAGGATTTTGAGGAGATTCCCTAGATGCATGGAACATCTATCTGGCAACAAGCTTGAAGACTCTACATGTTGTTTCTTGTGAGAAATCACTTTTGAGTCCATAGGAAAGCCAATACTATTAAAAGCAGATGAGGTAAATATGATGATCTTGTTGCTCAAGTGCTTAGAGATTAGCCACCACACCTACTCATCAAATTCTCTCACAAAATATTCTGTGCAAACCCCAAATTCCAAATTTGGTGCCACAAACTTTTTCCATTCGGCCTTACCAAGTTTTGCCTCACACAGATCCAAAGCCAAACCCTAGAATCTCGATGACACCAACTTTCATTTTGGTGAAACCAAAATCAGTGACCAACTTTTTGTTGTCCCATTTCTAAAAATTGGAATTTCCAAGTTTTAGGAATCGATGACACCGAGTTTTGATAACTTCCTACGTGAGCCACTTTGGTTCCACCGAAATTTATAAATCTACCTCACTAAGTACCAAAAGTTGCCACATTTTGCACTAGTCGGTGCAACCGATTTTTTGTATCGGATTCACCGAGTTGGGCAACAATGTTGTAACGGTTGGATTTTTTAAGATGCCTAAATATACCCCTCCACCAGCCTCTCATTCATAGAGGAAGCACTGAGAATAGACCGACACTTTTCATCTATTTTTTTGAGAGAGAGCCACCTACTCATGTGTTTAGATCAAGATATTCCACTCCAACCACATGAATATTGATTTCTAGCCTCCCCAAGTTGCTTTCCACCCAATCAACCTATTCTACCAAGCCAAATATGTGAGAGAGTGATTGAGTGTTGAGGAGATTATCTTATGAAGCACGAGAGCAAGGAGTTCATCATACCACCACATCTATTACCTTTTGTAGAGTGGTGTCTCCCAGATTTGTTAGGTGTCACTTGGGATCCTCCTTCTTCGTGTGTGGAGTTGAACCAAGAAGTTTGTAAGGGCAAGGCCATAGCATACTTTCTGAAGATCTACCCATAGTGAGGCTAGTCCTTTAGGGACGAAAGCCGTGATGGAATAGAAAAGGTTTCTACTTTGTGGAACCTTATGGGTGGAGCCCTCCATGGATTCTCACGACCGTTATCCTCCAAGGGTTGAAGTCTCCATCAACATGGACGTACGATAGCACAACCTACAGGCGCCATGAGATAAATTTTCATGTCACCAATTGCGTTTGATCATCCAATCCCTTCCCTCTACTTTGATGTGTTTGTCTTTATTTTTCCCTGCTATACTCTTAGACATGCATGTGTAGGGTGTTCTCGACATGATACAATTGATAAGACTTCCAACAACTAAAATTGGGAAAAGGCTAGATTTTTATTTGGTCAAGTAGTCCAATCACCCCCCTCTAGACATACTTCAGATCCTACAAGTCATATCAGAGCTTTGGTGTCCATTGCATTGGTTTCACAACCTAGGAGCATATGGCGGCTAGTGAGGGAAATTATCACTACAGAGTTCCATATTTTGATGGTACGAACTTTGCTAGTTGGAAGCATAAAATGAAAATGTTTATTCTTGGTCATAACCTTGTCGTTTGGTCTGTTGTTCGTGTTGGATTGCAAGGTGAATTCTTTGGTGACGGAAAGGAACCAGATCAGGAAGAGATCATTGAAGAATTGAAGATGTTGCAAAAGAATTCTCAAGCATGTGACATTCTATTCAACTACCTATGCCTAGAAGAGTTTAACAAGTTTAGCCATATTCAAAATGCAAAGGCAATTTGGTATACTTTGGTGTATATGCACGAAGGTACCGAATCCCTTAGGGAATATAAGTTGGATGTGCTACAAACTCAACTTGACAAGTTCAAGATGCAAATGAGATTGCTGACTTAGGAAGTGAAGAGATGACCAAAAAATTCATCATCAAGAAGATCCTTAGAGCCTTGGATGGAGAGTACGACACCGTGTGCACATTGATCCAAATGATGCCAAACTACAATGATTTCAAGCCCATAAAAGTCATTGGTAGGATTGTTGCTCATGAGATGTCACTCAAAGAGAAAGAAGATCTTCACAACAAGTCAAGCGGTGCATACAAAGTTTCAAGTTACACTCCCACTACCTCAAGTGAGAACCTTGTTACCAATGAAGAGATAAGCCTCATGGTCAAGAAATTCAACAAGTTCAACAAGAGTAGAGGCAAAGAGAGAAGCTCCAACCCAATATATGAAGAGAAGCTTTCAATTAGTCGTGACCGGAATTGTTACAATTGTGGAAGGCCCGCACACTACCCCAATGAGTGCACCCCCCCACAAAAGAAGAGAAGAGTTACCTAAAAAATATCAAGAGCTGAGTCACCTAGTAGAGAGACAAAGAGTAGAGAAGATCACTATGAACAAAGACCCTCCTGGAGAAGCAAGGACTCGGAGTATAAGGACAAGTACACCAAAGCTACTCAAGAAGAATACACCAAGATCATGTTGCTGAACAGTTTTGCGACTCCGAATCCTACAACCAATAGGACAGAAGCTATCACTCCGACTCCGACTATAGTCAAGATGAAGGTGTTGCGAGACTAGCACTCGTATGCTCCAATTCCTATGACATATTCGATTCACGAAATGAAGGAAGTGGAAATTGCTTCATGGATAAAGGACCTAAGTTATCACACCCCGAATACATTGACTTTAATATTAATGAGGATGAATTACTTGGAGATGATAACTTGCTCTGATAAAACTAGTGATGTTAGTAAAAATAAACTTGATAATAATCATGATAGTCAAGATAAGCTGTGTGATGATGATAAGAAGGAGATTGATTGTCTAACTAAAGAACTAAACACTCTTAATTTAGCTCATGAATATAATCAATAAGATCATAGATAGCTTCTAAGAACTCATGAGAAGTTACGCTTCGAGAAGCTAAATTTAGAGCAAGAACATGAGTTTCTTAAACCTATCAATGACGATCTTCGAAAGAAAAATTCTCCTTATCTAGGCAAATGATTACTCTTGTCTACTTTTGTTCCACAAGTTAAACCTAAGCAAACTAGTAGCAAAGGCAAGAAAGGTTCCTCATCTAGTAGCAACAATAAACTTGTTAAATCCAATGATGTTGCTTCTAGCAGTCCTATTGATTCGACTAATGATTCTCTTAGTCAAGTTACACTAGATCAAGAAAACAATTTATTGAAAGGAATTATATAAAAATGTGTATACAACAAACTTGCCGGAAGTAAGTAATTTGAGGAGATTGCACACAAGCATGGAGGACACCGAAAGAACCAAGGCATTGGCTACTTCAACACCAATGGAGGTGAATGGGAGAAGGTCAATACCCCATGCCAAAGTTTGTTCCCCAAAAGTAGAAGTATGAACCTACTCTCCCCAAGGTAACAAAATACCAAGATGACTTTCCACCACAAGACCACAAACTCAAGGGCAAATACAAGCTTTAAGAGGGGATTGATACATTTGAAGAAGAATCGCAAGCCATGGTCAAGTGGGGTTCCCTAGGCTACTACAAGCTCTACTTAAACAAGCGCTACTTCAACTCCAAGTATCCCCATCAAGTTAATGTGGGGCCCCAAGAAGAATAACTAGAGATGTTCTTGGAAGGTCACTCCACCAACAAAATCCACTCACATTCATATTTAGCAAGTAATATTTGCAATCAACTCCAACTTTATGCAATAGTTCAAGGAGTCACACATTCCCTCATATGTAAGTAAGGGACAAGGTACTTAATGAATCAATGGACATCATATAATTTTGCTTCACTCCATGTCCGTAGATATCCTTGTATTTGTTACTTGTGTGGAACTAACCCATGTAGGTGAGAAGAGTACGAACAACAAAAATTGCTCCCACTTAAGATGATCTTCATCAACTATGACCATCCACTACTACAACACCTACATGAACTCTTCAACAACAAAACCCAAGATTAGTGTGTCCCACTTAGAGGGATGTCACATCAAGCAGGAGCTTTACTCTAAGAATTGAGTCAAAGCATCTCTTAAGATGTGAACACATTAAAAGATTTATGTAAAAGTGGCAACCCCACTTGTGCTTAAACGATGAGTATGAACTATGATCTAGTATTCTTACTCGGCTCCTAAGTCAATATTCTCATATATAGATGACTACGTCATTGCGAAAGTGCCTGGTAGATACTAGAGTGGTTTTGTAGGTTTGCCATTTTCCATTTGACATCTTATTATGTGAGCATGTTGGTATGCATATTTTTTCTCATTCGAGGATACCCAGTTGTTGTTATTTGTATTTAACTTTCTTTGGCCAATTGGATATAGAAGAATGCCTAAGTACCCCCCCTCTAGATATCTATGCTTTCTCGTCTTAAACACTATTCATGCTTCATCACAAAATTTGAGCAAGAACTTTTCGGACCCTCTATGGGAGGAGCACTCGGAGTTCCATTTCGACAAGAGATGACTTCCAAAACCTCACATGTGCCACTCATTGTAATCAATTACAAAAACTTGGTTTCATCGAAGCACTAGGGTTGATCTGGTTTTTGAACCTTGGTACCACTGAAATCAAAATCTCGGCTTCATCGAGTTTCATTGTCTTCTGGTAATTAAGAGACTCGGTGGCACCAAAATTTTGCTATTGGTTCTATCGATAGTAGGAGGGTATATATCCGCAAACCCGTGCCTTTGAATTTCAACTTGTCTCCCGTGCATTCTCGTCGCCGAAGTTTGCTGTCGTCAATGGCAATCTACCACACTGTTGCCGCCCTAGCGAGTTCTTCACCACATTAGGGTAAGAACTCGACCCCTCTTGTCCTCCAAGTTCTAATTCTTGCCCATTAGGTTGTGATTATCTTGATGCCGTAGATTGCAATATTCCTATCCACAAGAAAACTTGATTAGATTAGCCCAATGAAAGATTTTAGGTTTAGGGTTCCACGTAACGTGTACCGGTCTCACCGAGTGCAAACAAGTCGGTACTACTGTTTCGGGTTTAGGGTTTCTGAGAACTTTCTTGGTGAGACCGAGTTACCTTTTTCGGTGAAACCAAAAAGGTGTCCATGTTTCTATTAAGGAGAAAGTCAGTCTTGGAGGCTCCGAAAATCAAATCTCGATGGAAACGAAACCAACATACCAGAATTCTAAAACTGAAAATTTGAGTTCAATTTTTAAAAAATGTCTATATTTTGTGATGCTTATCCCCTCCATTCTTCTACATCTATTCATAGGGTTAGTTCAATATTTATGAACCCGATGATAGCCAAAAAACTTCGGAGAGCGGAGTGCAGATCTCAGTGCAGCCACTAGTTCTAAGAGTAGTTCTTTAGAAGACCCGAGCACCCCGAGTTTTCATGATTTTCCCAAGGCGGCAACAAGGGGTAGATGGATGCTCAACCATACGAGTAAGATGCTGATTTTGTGCCTGAAGAGGTGATTTCCAAGAATCAGCAAAAGAAGAAAGAGACAGTTGCAGCCAACAAGAACACTTTGAGGTCACTTCTTGCAAGAATCCTATCAGGAAAGAGTATGCTGGCACAGATGTTATGAGAGCTCCAGGGACAGCCAAGAAAGGAATGACACTTACTCTTGAGAACACTACCTCCTCCAAGCAAACCAAGTCTATGGCTAAGAATCCAACAAAGAAGAGAGAGAGAGGAAATAACTATCTATGTGACTGGGAAGCCAACTTCCATGGTTAGGACAATTGAGCAAAGTGAGTAAGAAGGAGAGGAAGAACTAGGTGCAAACACTCCTCCTTCCAAGAAGAAGAAGTTGTTGGCTGACGCCATGCCTAACAAGCCACGCTCCAAGGCTCAGGCAACTGCTCCCAAGAAGTCTGCTTCCCCCAAGACCAAGAGGACCACCAGAGACATTACTCTTGCTAAGAAGAACAAGGTGTCGCTGAACTAAGAAACAGTGGCCTTAGTGCCTGGACTTGTGTGCACACGACCACGTCCGCCGGACTGGCAAGTCCTTGCCGGCCAAGGACCAACCTCCAAGCAACATCAAGCCAAGACAAGGCCGACCGACAAGATTTCTTTCTTGGAGATAAAGCCTAGCTACGAGTGCCTTCCCATTAAGACCTCCGCCCAGCAAGCCATCGCCCCATGTCACCGGGTCGGTTGTCTACATCGGCTAAGTGTCGAGCGGGCATGCGGTTAGGTGGAGTTGGTCAGGGCGCATGGCGGTCGGGCAGATTTACAGCAACTTTAATGACACCCATCCCACGACATGGAGAAAGAATAAGAGGTAGCTGGGGGACCGACACAGAAGGAGAGGCCATTCCTACCGGGAGACATCGCCAGCGCACCACCTCATGACGCCTTTAATGCGCCTGTCATAATCCATCAGAGTTAGGTATTTCCCACTATAGCTCATGTCAGTGTCTTGGGCAGCTATAGTGTCGACTATTTACCCCATGAAAAGACCATTTTAGCCACCGTGTTAGCCCCTTGGATTATAAAGGAGGTCTAGGGATACCTTTAAAAAGGTCGACACGCCGTTCATTCTACATGCATATCCACATCACCCTCGAGTATTTGTTGTCAGGTGGTGATGCTCCTATGCTGTGAACAAGCATATAATGGACCAAACACATGACAGAGGGTTTTATGCTTTCGAGCGGCCCAGACCTATCTAAACCATCGTGGATGCATCTGTCAGTGATGCTCTTTGTGCAGGAAGGGTCCCCATAGTTGAGCCGTAGAAAGTGGCCTTGCCGACCCCATAGATCGTCGCACCCCGACATCTTTCGTGCGCCAGGTAGGGGGGCTTGGTGCATGAATATTAACCAACACCGCGTGTCTTCATCGACACCCATGGCACCGACGAAGGCCAGGGGAGCATCATCAATAGTTCCGACTTTGTCTAAGCGACCTACATCGGCTAGTACGGGCGGCACAGGTGCAGGCGAACATCACGCTTACAGTGCCAATGAGCGTAGTCACAACACCACGTGGAGCTCCGCAAGCGGCGACCCGGACCCAGCCATCGTAGCATCCCAGGACGTACCAGTGGGGTCTGTGGGCAACGCAAACGTGGCAGTAGTGAACGCGGCGGTGGCGAACAAAACGACGGTGAACATGGTGGTGCCTCCAAGACACGCTTCACTAGGAAACCGCAACTAACACCCCAGGGATGACGACCCCGAACGATGTGCGGACAGGACCCCTGTGCTTCACTCATAGGACGAGTAGGGCCAAGCTCACTGATAGCACCCTGGTGAAAATGGATAGCAGACGACAGTGCGGGAGAGCGCTCTCCCTACCATTGTCGGGAGTAAGAGCGCCACCCATGCCTCGCACCGCCCCATGCCAAAGACCATAGAGGAGGCTTTGGGGCAGGCCCAACTCCTGCTGAACTTCCCACCTGCGCCGAAGAAAATGGAGGACTGGAGGGTGACCATACAAAGGGTACTAAGCATCATGAACCACGATATGCTAGATGGAGTGGAAGCCTCACACACGCATCAGGCAGACCCAGCGAGGCCTACCACCAAACGCGACGCAGGTGGGGCCCCTATAGTACAGTCATCCCCACAACAACAACAATAACATTCCCACCAGACCGACATGCAAGATGAAGTGTCTTATGCCTCGACGAACCCGCGACAGAAGAGAGATCAACGCCATGTCTTGAAGGAGAGGTGCAAGGAGGACGCGCGCACCGCCATGGAGAGGCGACTGGAGACACATCGTCAATTGGATAGCCGCGTAGATCCAACCATTGATTAGCCTGCGTCGGGAGTCCCCGGCGCACTGCCTTATGAGATTGGTTGTCCGACGTCCACCCACGAGCCGCGGCAAGTCCGCTGGCCTTCTAGCAGAGCTTTCAAGCTAGAACTGCCAGACAAATATGACGACAAGATTAGCCCTTCAGAGTTCCTTTGTATATACACCATAGCGGTGGAGGCTGCTGGGGGACGGGACGAGAAAGTAATCTCCAACTCCTTACCATTGGCACTCAAGACCAACATGAGGATCTGGCTGATGAACTTGCCGGAGGGGTCTATTTCCTCCTAGGTGGATCTGTGCAACCAGTTCGGTGGCGCATACCATGGGGGTCACAAGCTCTCAGGTTAGCCCGACGATTTGCACATGATACCTCACACAGACGGCGAGACCCTTCGCAAGTACACCCAGAGGTTTCACTGTGTACATCACAATATCCGAGACATCAACTCCGTTGCGGTGATCACTGTGTTCCACACGAACGTATGCAATCGCCGGATGCGCGAGGAGATGAGCATAAACAAGGTGAGGGATCTTGCCAAGCTCTACACTCTAGCCGACAAGTTTGGATGGGCTGAAGAAGGAAGAAGGCTTCTCGGGGAGGACAGAGGTTGACTCAGAGGACGAAGATGCACCCGCCTCCACGAAAAAGGGGCGAAAGTGCAACCGGAAGCACATGGGCAAGGCAGTTATATGTCGAAAGCAGAGATAACTCCAACGCTGGCAAGAAGGCCAAGGCCAAGGGGTCCGGTAAGGACATTGCCGCCTGCTCCGGGGACGAGAGGGTGCGACAGGAGAAAAGACCGACATGCCATACTGCAAGATCCACCTCACCAAGGGCCATGACATCACCGAGTGCCACCAAGTAGAGCAAATTGTTGAGAAGAAGGAGCAAGAGTACAAAAAGCATGACAAGGAGAAGGCCCAGGATGTGCCGGTGGATCTGGCGAGAAGAACCGTGACGGCCATGGCAACAAGGCCAACCAGCAAAAGAAGAAGCATGCTCAAGGCCGAGGCAAGAAATCTGACAATGAAGAAGCGGATGATGACGAGGATGAAGAAGCATCTGATCGCCAAGATTTCCAGAAAGCTATGGATGCTATGTTTGTTGATGGAGGTGCATCTTTGCACACCTCCCACATGCAGCTCAAGCAATGGGCCCATGAAGTCAATGCAGCAGAACCAGCGACAAAAGAAAGGAAACCCCTCAAGAGCTCCAACACTCCCATCACCTTCAACGCAAAGGACCCCCCCCGACTGCACCACCGCCAGCGGGTGTGTGCCATTGTTGGTTTCTCCAACAATTCACAACCTCATGGTCACGAATAAGTTGGTCAACGGTGGGGATGGTTTGAACTTGATCTCGCCTGACATGATCAAGCGGCTGCAGATTCCGGACACGAATCTCAAGCCGACATGGTCCTTCGAAAGGGTCAACCCAGGAAGATCACATCCCAATGGGAAGATCACTCTGCCAGTGACATTTAGTAGTGAGCTCAACATCAGGACAGACAGGGTCGTCTTTGGCGTTGCCAAGATGTCACTGCCATAGAATGGGATCTTTGGTCGTCTAGCGCTGGCGTAGTTCATGGCGGCATCCCACAACACCTACAACACTCTCAAGATTCCAGGGCCGATGAGCATCATCTCCATCCACGCTGACAACAAGGACGCGGTCCTCTGCGTCGACAAGCTCTACCGGAAGGCAGTACCAGTGTCTGCTGACAAGGCACTCGCTCCTGTCGGCAAAACTCCACCGGGGAAGAATAAGAACAAGACTTTTGGCAAGGGTCGAGAGGATTCCGGGAAGCACGCCGCAGGGCCTAGCATGCCCGTCTATGACTCGCCTGAGACTCTTGCTTCCATGAGCAAGAAAACAAGACTGCCAAGCACATGCACGGTGGGATGAGTCACTAGGACCAGCAAGAGTCTCCTAGAGACCGAAAGCGACACCCAAGTGTGAGACACACACGAACACTAGGCGCTTTCGCAAGTTTCACCCATAAGGCACGGTTACTAGGAAGCCCGACAACCTCTTTTGTACAAGGATCACGACAAGGCGTGTAATCCTTCGTACAAAGTTAGGCGATGACCCTGTGCTTAGTCAGTAAAAGCTAAGTGTTCTACAACTCCTTTCAAATACATATTTATGTTATGTACATTGCATGAAATGTTGTTGTCACTCCTGACTTATGTGAGGTGGCTATTGAACCACTAAGGCTCCTAGCCTCCTCTATTTTCCCTTCTTTGTTTTTCTCGAAAGGGAGAAGAGCACTCCATGTGCAATTCTCCGGGGGGTGGGGGTGGAGTGATGGTATGGACACCTACAAACGCGTTCGGGAGCAATTACTTTACAACGAGGAAGCATCGAAAGAAAGCTAAGTTATAGAAACTTCTTAAAAAATCAACGATTTTTCCTTGTGAATGGAAGTTTGTACTTGTACGAGAAAACCTGCATGCGAAGGGGCCTTGTCAAAATTGTTCGCGCTATAGGATGTTTTGAGTCTACTAAGCATCATAAGGAGTCGCAGCAAGGTCGACGAGGTTGCCTCGCCGGAAGCAACATCACCGTGGGACCGTTAAGGCCCTCAAAGCGTTCACGATACAGATGTTCGCACCGTTAGGTGTCCCCGGCAAGCGTAGGGGTTAAAAACATACAAGTATAAAATCAAACCAAGGGAAATAACCATTCGTACTAGTGGATGGAGTGCATGCATTCAGAAGCATATTGCGGTGCTAACATAGACCGAATTTTTTTGGCACGCGCATTGTTGAATGGAAATTTAGTTATTTAGGGTTACACCACCAGCCTTGTCAGAAATGGAGGTAAGAAGGGCATCGAGTTCGCTGCTGTCAAAACCCTTTGGTAGTCTAGAAAAGGCCTTGCTCAGGTCGACACCAGGGTTATGATAAGTAACCTTCACCAGGACCTTGTGGAGGGCCCCGCGACACAGCTCCTGGCTACCATGGAGGAATTGTCAGCCCAGACTGCTTCGTACCTCGCCAAGACGCCGACGAGCTTCCTAAAGAAGATTGACAACCACGGGATCGCTGCCTCTTTGTCATTTTTGGAAAAGTCACACTCCTCCAAAACCATCTTTGCAAGACGGATGGAGAGGCTTCCAGCAATGTCGACAAGCTGCTTCATCCACATCCCAATGTTATCCTGGAGTTTGTTGGAGGTGTGCATGGCAGAAGCGAGTAGTTCCTTCTCCTTTTGGAGATCCTCGAGCAAACCACGCTCCCTGCATTGGGCGACCTTGAGACTATCCTCGTGGTTACTCACCTTCACGCACAGATCAGTATTGGTGGCCGCAGCAACCTCTAGCTCGTTGGCCTTGTCAGCGAGCCCCACCTGTTGGTCTGCCAAGGTTTGGATCCCATTTTAGATGTCATCCTTCAGCTTTGAAATCTCATGTTCAAAAGCAACGAGGTCCGTTCCAGCCGCTGCACCTTTCTTTCCATCTCGGCCTTGATGGATTGAGTGGTTTCTGCGACATTGATGACCTCTTGGAGCTTGCCGACATGATCGACAACTTGCATCTCGATGGCATCTTTGTGCTCCGACTCCAACTCCTGGATTTCTTTCTCAAGTCTGGCCCCGATCTTGTTGCCAAGAACCTTTTACCCAGTGGCGAGTTCCACCTCTTAGCAGTCGAGCAATATCTTGTGTGAAGTCTTCTCTGCTTATGTGTTGGCGAAGATATCTTTCGTCCCCTTCTAGATCTTCTCCACCTCGGCCCTTTAGTTTATAAATTCAGTTTCGGCCTTGGTGATATTTACTTACTATTTAGAAAGTTCCTTGCGGGTATGAGTGAACCAGGCTTGTGTCCATGCAAGGAGCACTTGGAACCTATCGTCTATGGCTTTAATAAAAGCTTCCCAACGATCCAGCCTTTCTGAACGACTAACATAGAGTGCCTGCAACTGCCGAAAGTCCCTGTCACGGAGGATAGGATGGCATGCTCCCTAGATTTGTCACCCCCGCTAACGGGGTCGATCGCCGCTACTCCTGCAGGGGCGAAGACATCCCTGTCAATAGTCTCCCCCTCAGAGAAGGTCGTGAAGATTGCTTCCTCGGGGAGGCTAGCGAACTGCAAATAATCGGTCCCCAGGTACCGACTTAGAGGCGGCTCCATCGACAATGATGGAATGATAGTGACCCTGCGTTCGGCATGAAATCTAGCAAACCGAAGTTGTAGGTTAGCATGAGATCTACGAAGAAAGTGGAGAAGGCGAATCATCCCATAGTAGAAGTACGCCGCAAAGAACGAATACTTATCATCACCAGGCTAGGAGTCACCCGAGAGCAGCACCAGCACCAGGTGCACTTTGGTCGCCCCCCCATACATCATGGCGTAACTCGAGACAAGGTCGCTCATCGTTAGCAAGGAGGAGGAGAGGACGGCGCACTTTCTCCACAACGCCACCAATGAATTATTCGAATCAGCGTCTGCCGCCCTCTTGACCTTCTTCACCAGGCCCGCGGCAGTGGAAGAAGATACTCATTTGGGTGCCATGGCGAATCATCAGTGTGCGTTGGTGAAAACGAAGGAGCGGATCGGGGGCTCCGTGCTATAGGAAGGAGAAGCAGAGGCGGCAAAACAGAGGGGCGTGATCAGGATGAGCAGCGTACTTGCAAAACCTCCTTTTTATCAACAATGAGAAATACGCAAGAGGCACCTCTTCCAGTCCATCGTGGCACAACTTTTTAGGCGCCACCCCTCGAAGCAACCGTGTCGCTCCACCACTCCCACGACCCACAGACAATGCGCATCGTGGGCGAAGAAGTGAAAGTCATCGTAACCTCAGGGATTTGCGGACGCGTGTGGGTGTCATTATTTTTGGGCTTAGCCCAACAACATCACGAACTCAAATCTGGCCCAGGCCCGGGGGGTACTATCGGTGCACTAGGAAACATGGCCCTTAGTTCCCAGACTTGTGTGCAGACGACCGCGGACTCTGGACCGACAAGTCCTTGTTGGGCAAGGTCCAACCTTCAAGCAACATCAAGCCAAGAGCAAAGCAACTGAAAAGCCTTCTTGCTAGGATAGAAGACCCAGCTGTGAGCGCCTTCCCGCAAAGACCTCCGCCTGTCAAGCCATCACCCACATCATAGGGCCGATATTCTACATGGCTAGGTGTCGAGTAGGCATGCGGTTAGGAGGATCTGATCGGGGCACGTGGCGGTCGGGCAGATTTACAACAACTTTAATGACACCCGTCCCACGGCGTGGCGAAAGAATAAGAGGTAGCTGGGCGAACGACACAGAAGGAGAGACCAGTCTTGCCCGGAGATGTCAACAGTGGGCCACCTCACAACACCTTTAATGCGCACGTCCTAATCCGTTAGAGTTACGTATTTACCATGATAGCTCCTGCTAGTGCCTCGGGCAGCTATAGTGTTCGCTATTTACCCCATGTAAAGACCATTTTAGCCACTATGGTAGCCCTTTGGATTATAAAAGGAGGTCCATGTCTACCTTTAGAAAGGACGACAACCCATTCATTCTACACATGTAGCCGCACGCCCCCTCCAGCACTCCTTTCCTGGTAATGACGCTCCTATGCTGTGAACATGCATATAATCCAGCAAACACAGGACATAGGGTTTTACGCTTTCGAGCGGCCTGAACCTGTCTAAACCATCGTGCATGCGTCGGTCGGTGATGCTCTTTGTCCATTCAGGGCCCCATAGTAGAACCGTAGAAAGGGGCCTTGTCATCCTCATAGATCATCGTACCCCGACACAAGGGATTTTCTACTATGGAAGAAGAGGAAGATGTTGCAGTGTTAAGGAATCTAACAACTCTTGTGCCTAGTTAGCGACATAAGATATGTTGACTTGAAGTTTATCAAGGATAATCAAGATTACTTTCCTCATGTACTAGAGAACTTCAAGGCCATAGATGTTGATGCATTTTTTGCATGAGAGTTCACTTTATGGAATGATGAGATGATCATGCAATTCTAATCCACCTCTCATTTCTATTCAGATGGTACAATTATATGGATGACTAAGGGCACCAGATCAAAGTCTTTTGTTGATGAGTAGTGTAACAACCCTAGTTTCACCTGTCTTGACATTGGATTCAAGCATGCATTTATTTTTCTTTGATTCTGAAATGAGGATTTTATCAAGCCTCACAATTCAAAATTTGTCAACAGGCAATACAAAAACTACTTCAAATAGACCCAAGAAAATGTTCTAACTATTCTATGAAAATATTGGGATGAAGTAAAATTGCCAGCCAATATTTTGAAAACACAGAAACATTTTATATTG
Organism: Hordeum marinum; assembly: GCA_022496015.1. Lineage (NCBI taxonomy): Eukaryota > Viridiplantae > Streptophyta > Magnoliopsida > Poales > Poaceae > Hordeum > Hordeum marinum. The sequence continues at coordinate 256,229,910 of CM039673.1, forward strand.
GGATTTCTAATTAATTCAAACCCTATTTGCAATAGATAACTATTTTCTATATGGAAAATATATGTCCAATAATTCTGAGAATTATTATGTGGCATTGGTTAATTCCATTTATCCCAGATATATGTTTTGGGGATTTTATTAATGATCTTGTATTTATTACAAACCAAAACAAATGACAGAAAATAGAAAAGAATAAAAGGAAACTTACAGAGCCTCACCTGGCCACTTACCTGGCCCAGGAGAGAAGTGGCCCATCTGGCCCATTGTGAGTCACCCCTGACCTCTCACTGGGAGGATAGGGGCACGCGCCCGGTGCGTTCGACCATGCGCCCGACCACCTCCTGTGACCCTGCTTTTCCTAGAGAGCCCTAAGCGCACCATGGACCCCCTAGACCCCCTTGAGCCCATTCCCCCTGCCGCTCTCTTTGTCTCTCCCCTCGAACGCTCTCTTTCGCACCAGACTGAGCCGCCGTCACCGTCGCCCGCAGCCATTGACCTCGCCGAGTTCCCCCGCCATGCCAATGAGCTCCATCCTCGTGAGAACCTTCTCTGCGGCCACCATCGCTACCCCGCCTCGCTAAGCTGCCGCTCGACTCCGTTGCCTCGGTCTTCTCTCCTCTGAAGAATTCGAGCTTCTTCCCTAACCACACCCGCCGGACGCCGGTGTCGATTCACAACAACGGGAGCATCTCCAAGCTCCCCATCACCTTCTTTGGACCCACTATGAGCTCATGCTCCTTCCCCCTCACTCTCCCTGCTCTCCCAGTGCTCTGTAGCCCCCGCGCCGACGAGCCCATACGGACGCTGCTACGGACGTGGTTGCCGGCGTGCATCTCGGCCATTCCCCAAGCCCTCACTTAGTTCAGTGGATGCACGGGATCGCGAGGAGTGTAGTGGTACCCTCCTCCGCAGTTCCCATGGCCCCAGGGTGGACTCCGCCGTGGCCAGAGGCCACCGGCAACGAGCTGCCGGCCAGGACACCGGCAGGTGCGTCCGGTCTGTCAGATGATTAGGATTAGCGCTAATCACCCATGAGTCAACCTGACCCACTAACAGTGGGCCAGCCTGCTAATTAACCCTGACATAGTTAATTAAACCCCCTTTGTTTAATCCAGAGCCACTAACATATTGTCGGGAACCCGATCCTAAGCCATAAGAACCTAGCCTGTAACACATCACATCACTTTGCGGTCTCACGCACGGTTATCTCCACGGCTGCCACCTTACATGGGCCGGGACCGTTTGCGTCTTTTGACTCACATATGTGAATGTGTTGCTATCATTCAAATGTCAAAGAACCCGGGCCGACAAGACTAGTCGTAGAACCAAAGTGGCAGATCCATACAAGGACGGGTATACGTAACCCAGCAATGCAGGTGTCGATCTCTAGCGTGTGTAGATGAGTCATAGCAAGCTACAAGGACTCCATTATGACGAGGGACATGAATGTCATCACTACACGTAGACGAGTCATAGCAGGCTATAGGGACTCCATTACACTGCGAGACATTTCCCCGAAGGGACAGACACAACAGCAAAGAAGCATACGTGCCGGTTAATCAATGTGTCCAGAGCAGTAGCAAGCTACCAAGGCTCGGTGGAAGCATAAAGAGGCAGTTCCCCGTAAAGAGTACTACTAAAGGCACACAACTAGGTGTCCGATCCCATGCATACCGTTGCACGTCACACTTACGCACGACATGCCCGATATGCATAGATACAACTATGGCATCACAACATAACCATACAACATTAAAACATTTAATTAAACGGCTCGGAAGAGTGAATACAATAAGATGTTACAAACAGGGGTCTCAAGACCCAAGAATTAGAGCATTCAAACAAGCAAGCGGAAGTTAAACATGTCTGGGTACAAACATCTACAAAAGTGTCTGGAGGAGTCTGAAAAGCTACAACGACCCTACCAAAGGAACCAGACCTCCATCTGGGATTCCCAAGCTAATCCGGTCAACATCAAAATTCACGTCAAAAATACCACTAATGAGACTGACGTCTCCTCTGCAAAAACATAATTTAAGCAAACGTGAGTACAAGGGTACTCAACAACACTTACATCAGAACTAACTACACATGCATCAGTATCAATGAAGGGGATTGTGGAGTTTATTGCAGCAAGCCATCTTTGACTCTTGGCTTATCTATCCTACGTCTACAAGTGCTTTCTTTGAGGTGGGATAGCGCACACGAGTCCACATATTCACCAATCAATACACCACTATGGATCCACTCTGGTCTCCCAAGGAGAAGGCCATCCATAGCACTCATGCTTATCTTGCGTATTTTAGAAGTATCCATTTCACTTATCTATGAACCACATAAGTTCTCCAAGTAGTCCTTATCCGAGGACGCGGCTATTCAAACAAATTATTTCACCCTGTAGGGGTATACTTCTTCACACACGCTCTCGCCACTTATCATCATATGCACGTCATGCATCTCGGCAACCTTCAAGCGGAAGCACTGGCGTGGGCGTCGGCCATGACCGTCAACCACACAAGACCCTAGTCTAGCTTTATCGCCTATTTGAGACTGAACCCGCATGGAAGTCCGGCCAAAGTTTCCGCTACGGCCTCAAACGATGTGCGCAGGGTTACCAAGCCCATTGTTCGGCTGCCACTTGGTACACCGTGCCATTGTGCATCTACCGCATCACAGCCCACCTCGTCGGGCAGCGCTATGCACGGCCGCCATCACTTTTCCTACAAAAACCAGAAACTAGTTGCAACTCCTGGACAGAGGTCTAGGCGATTAATAAGTCAAGAGGGATCGAGTTACCGAAGCCCAATGTGTGGTAGTAACTGTCTTGGATCACAAACACAGAACTCAGTTCTTAAGGTCGGTCCCAATGAGACAACCTGTCATGTACTCCTACATGACCTCTCATCGCTACCTTCACCAAATCGTGTTCACACACTTAGCTCTCACACAGTAGGACATGAACACTGCCATTCCAATTCATCACCCGGATGGATCAGACCCGACACCACACGACTCTAAGCATAGTAGGCACAGTAAGTAAGCAGGCATGCATGAGTAAGCACAACGATGGCTCAAGCAGCTGCTACTCATACTAAGTGGTTTCAACTATTTACTGTAGCAAAGACAGGTCATGCAAAGGTAGGGGTTCAACTACCGAGAACATGTAACAGTTGAATCATCAATATCTTAATGCAGTAAAAGAGAGCAGGAGCAAGAGAGTGGCTTCATATTAGTATGCTCAAGTGGGGTTTGCTTGCGTGATAGATCTGAAGATATTACTTCTCTTCATTGGGGTCAACGTTCACATCGTTAGAACTGGCGTCTACCGAGAGGGAACAAGCACCGGCAAACACAAAGGAACAACATTCAGTTTATGCAATGCACAATCATGATGCATGATATGACAAGTTAAGGTATTAAATTAATCTAGAGGAGTAGTTAGCCAAGTTGGTTGAAGTGGAATTCAAACAAGTTTGAATTCTAACTCCAAATGATATTCCATATATTGGCCTAAGCATAAAATGTCCTACTTGGTTATGTTAACTTGCTCAAACATGCATGATCATGGCAAAAACAGATTCTTTGGATTTTTCTGATCATTTTTCACATATAAATTATTTTCATCTGATTTACAAATTATTTTCTATGATTTTTAGAAGTTTTAGACATTTACTGGAATTTCCTGAATTATTTCTATTATCAAAACTGATTACTGCATCAGCCTGATGTGAGGATGACGTTAGCAGGTCAACAGGGCCACCCAGGGTCAATCCTGACCAGTGGGACCCACTGGTCAGTGACCCAGCTAATTAACCGGGCCCTGGGCCCACTTGTTAGTGGCTAATTAGATTAATTAAGCAGATTAGTTATTTTTTATCTAACAAATTAAACTGGGCCGAGCCCACCTGTTTGCCACCCAGGGTCAACCTCTGGTTGGTCGGGTCAAAGCCACCGACGGCTCAACGCCAGCAATAGCAGACACGGCGGGGGTCGCCGGAAATCCTCCTTCGGCGACCATTTGGGCGGCGGAAGGCACCTACGGGTAGCTGGGGTTCGCGCGCATCCGTTTGCGGCAACGGGAGGACGCGGGGTGGTCAGAGCTGGCGGTAGCGGCGACTTTGGCGGCAGCCGGAGCTCGCCAACGGCGGGGTTGGCGGCTAGGGGTCAAGCAGGGAAGCCCGGCTATAGGGAGAAGCAAAGGGAGCTCACAGGGGGCTCGATGGCGTCGAGGGCGGGCTCGGAGGGGCGGCGAGGCGAGCGCAGGGTGGCCGGCGATCTTCGGCGTCTGGCAATGGAAATGGCGACGTTGACGAGGATGGAGGTTGTCCGATGTTGAATCCATCGGCGAGGAGGAGCTGGGCAACGCTACGGGGCTCTTGGCCAGCTTGGAGCGAGAGGGGGCGGCAGCAGCTGCGAGCGGCGAGCGGCCATGTCCGCTCATGGCAGGGAAGAAGCAAGAGGGGGACGAGGAAGAGAGCAGGGAGAGAGGAAAAGAGGGCGAGAGAGAGAGCGAGACGGGTCAACGGGTCCGCGTGGGGATATAAGCGATGTCCACGGCGAGCAGGCAGGCAGGACGTGGCCGTGCGCGTGCCGGCGCGCCGCGGCCACACTCCCCTGTCCTCCTGGCGAGAGGTGGGGGACGTCTGGGAAGGGGGGTTGGTGGGCTAGGCCACCAACTGGCTGGCCAGGTAAGTCCTTCTCCCCTCAGCTTTTTTTTCTATTTATGCAATCTGTTTCATAATGTTTGGGCAAAATCACTAAAGTTAAAAATCCTGACATAATTTTTGGGGTTTATACATATTATTTCCAGTCCCCACAATAATTTCCAGAATTTTTGAATTAACTAAAATATTTATAGTGTTTTATTGGTCATTTTCAGAACTTTGCTGATTTATTAATTTTCCAAATGTTTGTGAAAATATAGTTCACCCCTGGTATGTTGCTGCCAACATTTATCAGAGAGGGGGAACATTTTTAGAGAGCATTTTGAATCATTGAAAAATTCAATTGTTTGGGATTTTGTTTATTCAATGAGGTGCTAGGGTTTGGCATCCCCATTTCAAATTCAGTTGAATTTAAACATGATGACATGATGCACATGCTGATGTTGATGCAAACAATTTCAAGCAAATTGTAGGGCTGTGACAACTCACCCCCACTAAACAAGAATCTCATCCCGAGATTCAAGCATAGGGTAAGAGGACAGAAGGGAACACAAAACTAACACAACCTTCATGATCCAGTTGCCTTCTCAAAGATGTTGCTTCATTTCATCATCTTGACATTGGCGTCTTTGCTTTTAAGGTCTTCATCCAACACGATGACAAAAAGGAATAAGAAAGCTCTACAAGATTCGATCTTCTCGGAGATCGAGCATCTCATGATCAACTCGTAGAATGAGACGTGATAACATCTCTCGAGCTGAGACACAAAATACATATTGAGAATAAAGAATGAGGCAGATGACGGAGGTTCAATTGGTAGGCAACAATTCCATGCTAAACAAATGATGAAGAGGTTTGAAAGTAGCGAGGAGTTAATTTCCATAATACCGTTACGGGGAACCTTAGGGGATGTGACTCATAGGATTATCCCTTAAGTGGCAAAAAGAATTACTTTTCATACAGAGATCATTGAAACTCTTTACACCAGCCTAAGGCAATTTTCAAATGATCATTGGATGGAATTCAATGAATGGCATACTCAGATCGGTTGAAAACTAGAGTTATAAAACAACTCGGCAACGGAAGGCATATTCCACTTAAAACTGAGGTTATAACCCAGTGTCCGAGTGTGCTCTCAAGAACTTGAGCATTTCCATATTTATCATGGTTTTTACAAACATCCGTGCCAAGGATCCTGGCAACACCTCATACCACCATGTTGAATAATGATGGAGGATGCAGATGCAAAGGAGGACAACACTTTCTCTGATTTCACCTTAGCTATACCAAGGGAGCAAAATCTGGATGATCGACCGAGAGACATTTAGCACTCCGCTTCTAATGTTCTCCTTGATGTACTAGTGTAACCCCAAACGTAGGTCAGGTTTGCTATCTAGAACATCAAGTAAAGGTCGGACCTCGGGCTCTCAAAGGGTCCATGAGAAATAACTTCTGAATAAGTCATGCGAAAACCTCATGGGGAAGTGGCTAAGGTTGCTGAAATAAGATAATATAATAGTAGGTATTCCGGATAGGTATGTTAGCCATAACATCCCTTTGCCGAGTTATAGAGAGACCATCGTTATAATTCTTGGGGAAAACGTCCCAACCATTATATCTGCCTGAGATTCAGATCTGGTTGGTGCCGGGATATTCCAGACTCAGCATGTTTGGAAAGGAAGGTTTTGCAACACAAAAACGACGAGATGATGTTGCTAGATTCTTGGGAAATGAACTGCGGAATCCAACTCCAAAATATGAGTTGGTTTGCAAGACCCAGATGAACACGGTGTCCAAGACAATTGTGGTCATATGAAGAGCTTACAACAAAACACTACCGAGTTCTAGATGGAGCAATCACTGGAGGAGCAAAGTATTGTGCACGTTCGTTAGGGCCCTTCAGGAGTAACACTTAGCTTCTTTTCCTCAAACAAATCAATCAGTGGCTTGATGTGCTAGGAATTGCATGTGGAATGGAGATGATCAGTCTACCAAACCATAGAATACTTCGCACGTGCATGATTGACTTGGGATGATTCCAAAGAAAACAAAACGACCTTTCTCAAGTTCATGGAGGCAACCATATGCACATGAACTAAGAGTAAGTCACTGCTTACACCATGCATATGCTTCAGGTACGGGACACGAAGATATTACCTACAAAGTTTCCAACACTAGCTCAATGTTCATCATGAATCATGGAACAGATGAAAATGTTGTCGATGGGCCCAACAACAATTCATCGAGGTATCCAAATGGATGGAATTCCTTAACTATGATAACAAGGTGATATCATTGGTCAGACCAAAGGATATAATGGTGTATGCTCAAGGATACATCCACGAGTAAAAACAACATTAGGAAGATCTTTGGTTCTGATTTTGATTTGAGAATAGCCCACACTCAAATCAAAGATTGGATAAGACGATAGATGCAACAATTGACCACGAGGATCACTCGGTGAAATATTACCTTTCTTCGACACACATATCCACAACAAAGACATCCCCCTGGAATGAACTAAGTCAGGCGAAGCTTTTATCTTCCAACTCTCCAAGTTGTTGTTTAGCTTAACCAACTAGTTCAGGGGTGTCCAACACAGATTCTTGGAGAAAGGTGGTTTATCGAAAAACCATCTCGATCACGAACTTAACATAACGGTCAAGGAACACCTTGGTAATAACTCCGAGAAGACATTCGGAAAATCATGATCCACCTGTATGTTATCAAGCTTGAGAGCAATCTTGCTTTTCAAGGCAAGACGATATGATGAATAGAGCGATAGATTGACACAATCCTACTCATTGACCAAAAAGTGCACCATGGAAAATGGACTAGGTAGCACGATCATTCTTAGTATGACAATTCAATAATCATCACACCAAGAGTGAGATTATTATCCATTAATTACCAAGCAACAAAGTTGCTAGGAGTATCGATTTCACACATCACAATTCACTCGCCGGTGTTCTAGTCACAGACAGCACAGAGACCAAGGAATGAATGATGATGGAGAGAACTATCACTACATCAAGGTTTCATAAGAGGGAGTGCAGTTATCATGATATTTCTGACATGAAGAGGGTAATACCTCAAGGTAGAATAGAGCAAAATCTAGATTGGCATTTTGCTGTGCGGAATACAACTGCTTTGACCCAATCCTAGAAATGGATGAGGTACGGGAGTTTGCTTCTCCTAGTCATTCTAGAATAGAATGGATTGATAGACCACAAGAATAGTCGACATCGATAACACAATGCATCACATACTCTTGACTATCCATTGATAGATAAAGGCCAGAATACAATTGAAGGAGGGCAACTCAAGAGCACCTGATTTTTCCTGACTTGTAGATGCATGGATTGAATATATCAAACGGAGTTCAACATTTCTCTTCCTGATAATCCATGCAGAAATGAATGAATTGGCAGACTCACAATTGTGAAATGAAGGACTCATCACGAGCACTCTTGTTGTCATATTATGTTCACAAAGAACTTCTACCATAACTGATTCATGGTATTGGAAGAATGATATACCACAAACCTTGAGGACTATAAGAAGGTTACTAATATCCTAAAGGAACGAGCAAATACTATCAACGGGAATGAGCCGAATGATCCTTGGGTTCAAGAGCCCAGATACAGAATACCTATTGACTAAGTAGCATCACATCATGCTTTTGATGATGATGGCCAGAACTGTCACACTGGAAACAAAAGACTCAACTAGACTATTGGGTGGTTCACTGTAACAACATGGTTTCCTAAACACCCTTATCAAACACGTCAAGGTGTTAGAGTACCTCAACTCAAAAATTAGTGTGCTTTGTCTGGCCCAAAAGACATTGACTCAAGATGAAAGAGTTTTGCAATTGCATCAGATAGTTTAGAAACCTTGGATAACTCGAACAGCATAACAGCTGTACGGGCATGAAATATGAGGCAACCTGCACAAGAAAACTAGCAACATGACAAAGCATTCATATGGAGACACTGATCCAGGAAGACAACAACTTTCCTATAGGTCTCCAGCATAGTAATTCCACCTCCTAATAGATAGATGAGAAGGCCTAGTTCTTAATCCCCGTAGAAAAGAAGAGGGTGACTCAGAATTAGAATGACACAAGGAAAGGAGGAAAAAGAGCCTTACGTTCCCTTCCACAATCAATTCCCTTATATAACTAAAGCAGTTCTAGACTCAACATCGACCAGTTTAGCTTGGTAATCCTAGAGGCATTCAAGCTCTGATACCAAAGCTATTGGGACCCTTATCCTAAGCCATAAGAATCTGGCCTGTAACACATCACATCACTTTGCGGTCTCACGCACGGTTATCTCCACTGCTGCCGCCTTACCTGGGCCGGGACCGTTTGCGTCTTTTGACTCACGTATGTGAATGTGTCGCTAGCATTCAAATGTCAAAGAACCCGGGCCGACATGACTAGTCATAGAACCAAAGTGGCACATCTGTACAGGGACGGGCACAAGTAACCCAGCAATGTAGGTGTCGATCTGTAGGATGTGTAGACAAGTCATAGCAAGCTACAAGGACTCCATTACGCCGTGGGACATGAATTTCATCACTTCACGTAGACGAGTCGTAGAAGGCTACAGGGACTCCATTACACTACGAGACATTTCCTCGAAGGGACAGACACAGCAGCAAAGAAGGATACATGTCGGTCAATCAGTGTGTCCGGAGCAGTAGAAAGCTACCAAGGCTCGGCGGAAGCACAAAGAGGTAGTTCCCCGTAAAGAGTAGTACTAAAGGCACACAACTAGGTGTGATCCCATACATACCATTGCATGTCACACGTACGCACAACATGCCCGATCTGCATAGATACAACTATGGCATCACAATATAACCATACAAGATTACAACATTTAATTAAAAGGCTTGGAAGAGCCAATACAATAAAATGTTACAAACAGGGGTCTCAAGACCCAACATTCAGAGCATTCAAACAAGCAGGCAGAAGTTAAACATGTCTGGGTACAGACATCTACAAAATTAGCTAGAGGAGCCTGAAAAGCTACAACGACCCTACCAAAGGAACCAGACCTCCGTTTGGGATTCCCAAGCTAATCCAGTCATCCTCGAACTTCACGTCAAAAATACCACTAATGAGACTGACGTTTCCTCTGCAAAAACATAATTTAAGCAAACGTGAGTATAAGGGTACTCATCAAGACATACATCAGAACTAACTACACATGCATCAGTATCAATGAAGGGGATTGTGGAGTTTATTGCAGCAAGCCAGCTTTGACTCTTGGCTAACCTATACTACCTTTACAAGTGCTTTCTTTGAGGTGGTATAGCGCACACGAGTCCACATATTCACCAATCAATACACCACTATGGATCCACTCTCGTCTCCCTACGAGAAGGCCATCCATAGCACTCACGCTTATCTTGCCTATTTTAGAAGTATCCATTTCACTTATCTATGAACCACATAAGTTCTCCATGTAGTCCATATCCGAGGACGCGACTATGCGAACATATTATTTCACCCTGCAAGGGTATACTTCTTCACACACGCTTTCGTCACTTATCACCATATGCACGTCATGCATCTCGGCAACCTTCAAGTGGAAGCACTGGCGTGGGTGTCAGCCATGACCGTCAACAACACAAGACCCTAGTCCAGGTTTATCGCCTATTTGAGACTGAACCCGCACGGAAGTCCGGCCGAAGTTTCTACTAAGGCCTCAAACGATGTGCATAGGGTTCCCAAGCCCACCGTTCGGGTGCCACTTGGTACACCATGCCACTGTGCATCTACCGCATCACAGCCCACCCCGTCGGCCAGCGCTATGCACGTCCACCATCACTTTTCCTATAAAAACCAGAAACTAGTTACAACTCCTGGACAAATGTCTAGGCGATTAATAAGCCGAGAGGGATCGAGTTACCGGAGCCCAATGTGTGGTAGTAACTGTCTTGGATCACAAACACAGAACTCAGTTCTTAAGGTTGGTCCCAATGAGACAACCCATCATGTACTCCTACATGACCTCTCATCGCTACCTTTACCAAATCATGTTCACACACTTAGCTCTCACACAGTAGGACATGAACACTGCCATTCTGATTCATCACCCGGATGGATCAGACCCGACATGAGACGACTCTAAGCATAGTAGGCACAGTAAGTAAGCAGGCATGGATGAGTAAGCACAACAATGTCTCAAGAAGTTGCTACTCATACTAAGTGGTTTCAACTATTTACTATGGCAAAGACAGGTCATGCAAAGGAAGGGGTTCAACTACCGAGAACATGTAACAGTTGAATCGGTAATATCCTAATGCAGTAAAAGAGAGCAGGAGCGAGAGAGTGGGTTCATATCAGTATGCTCAAGGGGGTTTTTCTTGCCTGACAGATCTGAAGATATTACTTCTCTTCCTTAGTGTCAACGTTCACATCATCAGAACCAGCGTCTACCGAGAGGGAACAACCACCGACAAACACAAAGGAACAACATTCAATTTATGCAATGCACAATCATGATGCATGATATGACAAGTTAAGGTATTAAATTAATCTAGAGGAGTAGTTAGCCAAGTTGGGTGAAGTGGAATTCAAAAAAGTTTGAATTCTAACTCCAAATGATATTCCATATATTGGCCTAACCATAAAATGTCCTACTTGGTGATGTTAACTTGCTCAAACATGCATGATCATGGCATAAACCGATTCTTTGGATTTTTTGATCATTTTTCATATATAAAATATTTTCATCTGATTTTCAGATTATTTTCTATGATTTTTAGAAGTTTCAGATATTTTCTGGAATTTCCTAAATTATTTCTATTATAAAAACTTATTACTGCGTCAGCCTGATGTCAGGATGACGTCAGCAAGTCAACAGGGCCGCCCAGGGTCAATCTTGACCAGTGGGACCCACTTGTCAGTGACCCAGCTAATTAACCAGACCCTTGGCCCACTTGTGAGTGGCAAATTAGATTAATTAAGCAGATTAGTTATTTTTTTATCTAACAAATTAAACAGGGCCAGGCCCACCTGTCTGCCACCCAGGGTCAACCCCTGGTTGGTCGGTCAAAGCCACCGGAGGCTCCACGCTGGCGACAGCAGATACGACGGGGTTCACCGGAAATCCTCCTCCGGCGACCATTTGGGCGGCAGAAGGCACCTACGGGTAGTTGGGGTTCACGCGCATCCGTTTGCGGCAACGGGAGGACACAGGGTGGTCAGAGCTAGCGGCAACGGCGACTTTGGTGGTGGCCGGAGCTCGACAACGGTGGGGTTGGCGGCTAGGGGTCGAGCAGGGCAGCGCGACTACGGGGAGAAGCAAAGGGAGCTCACAGGGGGCTCGATGGCATCAAGGGCGAGCTCAGAGGGGCGGCGAGGCGAGCACAGGGTCGCCGGCGATCTTCGGCGTCCGGCGATGGAAACGGCGACGCTGGCGAGGATGGAGGCCGTCCGAGGTCGAATCCATCGACGGGGAGGAGCTGGGCAATGCTACGAGGCTCCTGGCCAGCTCGGAGCGAGAGGGGGCGGCAGCAGCTGCGTGCGGCGGTCGGCCATGGCCGCTCTCGGCACGGAAGAAGCGAGAGGGAGATGAGGAAGAGGGAAAGGATAGGGGAAAAGAGGGCGAGAGAGAGAGCGGGACAGGTCCATGGGTCCGCATGGGGATCTATGTGACGTCCACGGCGAGTAGGCAGGCAGGATGTGGCCGTGCGCGTGCCGGCGCGCCGCGGCCACACTCCCCTGTCCTCCTGGCTAGAGGTGGGGGACGACTGGCAAGTGGGGTTGGTGGGCTGGGCCACCAACTGGGCCGGCCAGGTAAGTCCTTCTCCCCTCTGCTTTTTTTTCTATTTATGCAATCTGTTTCATAATGTTTGGGCAAAACCACTAAAGTTAAAAATCCTGACATAATTTTTGGGGTTTATACATATTATTTCCAGTCCCCACAATAATTTCAGAATTTTTGAATTAACTAAAATATTTATAGTGCTTTATTGGTCATTTTTAGAACTTTGCTGATTTATTAAATTTTCCAAAATGTTTGTGAAAATATAGTTCACCCCTGGTATGTTGTTGCCAACATTTATCAGAGAGGGGGAACATTTTTAGAGAGCATTTTGAATCATTCAAAAATTCAATTGTTTGGGATTTTGTTTATTCAATGAGGTGCTAGGGTTTGGCATCCCCATTTCAAATTTAGTTGACTTGAAACATGATGGCATGATTCACATGCTGATGTTGATGCAAACAATTTCAAGCAAATTCTAGGGCTGTGACACATATGGGCCCCACAGGTCAGGTTTGACCTGGGCCGGCGCTGTTGACTTACTAACGCGAGGATGGTGTAGTGTTGGCGCAGTAATTGTTTTATTATTTAAAAATTATTCTAGATAATAGTGTAAACTTCAAAAAATCATAAAAAATAATCTGTAAGTCAGATTAAATATTTTATATATGAAAATTTATTAGAAAAATCTAATGAATCTGATGGTGGCATTGTAATGCATGTTAGAGCAACCTAAATAGGAGAACTTTGACATTTTATTCCAAACACAATAGGCCACCTCACATATGGAGTTGATTTTGAACCTTGGGTTCAAACCATCTCCATTTAACCTGTTGGTAGATGCATTAGACAAAACCAGCAACATATTTACATGTCATAGTCATGCATCATTGTGAAGCATTCGCCTTGCTTAATTTGTACCTTGTTTGATCATGTCGATAGACTTGCGAGTCGTAGTTATCGACGACATCGAACAACAGCTGAGTTCTTCCGATAAACAGGCCAGCAAGGACAATGTGATTCGATACAATCCCACTCTCTCGCTCTTGATCTCATTCAGTACAATCCCACTCTCTCGCTCTTGCTCTCATTTCAATGCATTAGGACAATGCGAGTCAACTACTACTTGTGTTGTGGTAGATGAACGCACTCCTTTGCATGACCTGTCATTGTCACAGTAAATAGCTACACCAAGCAACCGAGCATACCAGGTAGATGCTTGAACCATGTTGTGCTATAACCCTATTATGCTCGCTATGCTTAGAGTTGTGTGAGGTCTGATTCATCTGGGTGATGAACCGGAGTGAAATGGATGTGTCCTGATGATGAGGGTTGAGAGGCCATGTAGGAGTACATGCATGGTGGGTTATCTCATTGAGACCACTCATAGGAACTGACTTCCATGTTTGTGTTCCAAGACTAGCTACTACCGCACATTGGGCCCAAAACCAATGGACCCTCTCGGCCTATTAACCTACCCTGTTCTCAGTCTAGGAGTTGCAGTAGTTCAAAACATTGATAGGTGTGGCACGACCTGCGAAGTGGATGAACGCCCCGATCGGGACCGGCCATGTTGGAAGCCTCAGCTGGATTTCCATTGTGGGTTCCAACTCAGATAGGTGATTGCCTTGGGTGTGAGTCATTGTATGTTAACGTGTGTGGCCGACTCCCTTGCTGGGCTTGCGCTTGAAGGTTGTCGAGGTGCCGTTTTATGTGCACAAGGCGATAAGTGGCAGGAGCATGTGCGACGAAGTACACCCCTATAAGGTAATCTATCTATTTGAATAGCCACGTCCGCGGATATGGACTACTTGGATACTTATATAGTTCATAGACAACTTTAAGGGATACTCTAAAATGCTTTAGATAAGTGTGAGTTCTATGGTAGCCTTCTTGTACGAAGACGGGAGAGGATCCATAGTAAGTGTATTGATGTGGGGGATATGTGGACTCATGTGCGCTCTCTTGTAGGGAGACGAGATATGTTGGGGATATAACCCCGCAATATGACCCGCCCTGGAGGCTCCGGGTCATGTTGCTGGCTCCTGAGCCAGCCCAAGGGTGAGCCGTAAGACTGGTGGCCCAGGAAGATAGGCGGCTCCAGGTGTTGGCCATACAACGGCCCGGAAAGAGAAGACTCGAGCGTGTAAGCCGTCTCAAAGACAGCTTGGACAAGAAGATAGAGAGAGACTCAGACATAGAATAAGACTCGGTTAACAATTGTAGCGACCCGGTGGTCCTGACCTCCTATATAAAGGCAGACCCGGGGCGACTTAGGGGACAGGTTATCGAGAACTAGGTGAAGCTTCTAGCTCCTTGTAATCGATACACAAGCAATACAAACACAAGCAGGATGTAGGCTATTACCTCGAGTTGAGGGGCCGAACCTGGGTAAATCCGTGTCTTTCATCCCGATCAAACCCTTTGAGTCCACCCCATTAGCGATGGCCTCGAATCCAAGTCCGTTCACCCGGACATCTGCCGTGATAAATCCATGAAGGTTGGCACCCACCATGGGGCTAGTGCTTGGTGGTGTTGAGTTCTCAAAGGGCTCTCTCCCAGGGCTCGAGGGATACGTGGTTGGAAGGATGAGCAAGAGTCCCCGTGGCCGGCTCTACATCGACGACGCCGGCTGGGGGCTTGATGCTAATTCTCTGGAGTATGGATTTCGGGTTCCGTTTGGTGGGATCCAGGTTTTCATTGGAAAGGTTGATGGATCTACACCCGGGCCGGACATCTGCACCAACATCGTCGAGCCGGCTCGGCGTCTCCAATCTGCGAGTGGTGTGCGGCCAGCCCGCGCCCATCCAGGTCAAAGGCATGTTCTCGTGGGCTTCACTCAAGGTATGGACCTGGATGCGTCCGGGTCACATGGAACTCTTGTTTGCTCGGAAGATGAGTCCTCCAGTGGGGAGACAGAGTCAGTGTATCGGCTCAGTAACGGTGGCCTTGGGGGCTACTACGACACCTATTCTGAGGTAGAGGGCTTTAAGTCGGATGCTCCAAGACCCCAGGTTCATGCGGTGGTGTTCATGGTGGGATCGACTCTAGCCGCCGATCACACAACTTTGGGAGCCGCCGCAGCGGGTGATAGCCCGCCGCCGCCGGCTCAGGTTCTAGTGGAATTGATGGATGAGCTTACAGCTCTCATGGCTACGGAAGTAACACCGGATAATCAAGAAGCCCGGAATCTAGAGGTGGCAAGGATCAATGGTCGGATGGCAGAGGGACGACAAAGGATGGCTGAGCTGAAGATCCGGATGGAGGAAGAAGCGAAGTGTATCAAGGAAGTTGCTTTCCATCTGGAGCTGGAACAAAGGTCAGCAGCCGCAGTGCACCGGAGGAGGCATCAATCCCGTCTGCCAGAACGTTACGAAGCAAGGAACCTATTTAATACCCCTGGTGCGGGGCGGATTGCGGGTGCGCCGGAAAGCCGCCCGATGGACAGCCCGGCAGCTCATCCACCCCAGCATAACCAAACTTCACCTAGAGCCTTTCCGACACCGGCGGGTCATTACTCTAACCCGGCCGAGAACATGGTGGCGGCGGCCACCCGGCTTGGGACGATTCCCATCCCAGATGAAGCACCCTTTGCGGAGGACATGCGAAATGCCATTGGATATTTACAGACGGCCATGGCCTAGCAAGAGAGATATGCTCACAACCGGAGCCGGGTTCACTCTACCCCCCTCCCCAGCCGAAGTTTCAGCCGGCGCTACGAGTCACCGGCGTGTTCCAGCACTCATCCACGTCGGGGACCACCGGAGGATGAGCAGGCGGCTCTAGATGCACAAACCCTCGCGGACTGGGCGAGGAACAGGCGAGAGGCTGAGATAGCAGCAACCCGTCCGGAGCCGGCGCTTTCCGTCTCAATGGGAGTAGTTAGTACCAGAGCCGTAGGGGTGCCATGTTTAACTCTGGCACTGAGAAGTGAACGACTACCGGAAGATTTTAAGGGGCCACAAAAAGTTCCGAATTACACAGTTGATCTACCCCCAGAGGCTTGGGTTGAGAGTTATGAGCTGGCCATGGAGATGCTGGACGTCAGTGAAGCGGTATGTGCAAAATATTTCATCATGATACTTGAGGGTCCGGCTCGCACATGGTTGAAAGGTCTACCTCCTAACATGATAAGTTCATGGGCGGAGCTGAGAGCGAAGTTTATTAAGAATTTTCAGGGGACCTGTAAACAGCCTATGACCATTGTAGACTTGGACCATTGTGTTCAACATGAGAATGAGTCGGCCCATCATTGGGTCCGGCGGGTGTCGGCCATTATTCACTCTTGAGAGCAGATCACGACGGCTCAAGCGGTGCTTATTATGGAAAATAACTGTTATTTTGTTCCATGAAATAGAAGCTCGGTCGGCTCAAGCGCACGTGTCAGGATATGGGAGAGCTCATGACAGCCCTGACAAAGTATGCCGACTCAGATAACAACAAGGATCCAGCCTCGGATGATGAGAAAGCTAATCAAGGGAAGAAGAACAATCAAGGCAAAGGCTTTGTGAACAATGGGAATCAGAATAAACGGAAGAACGCTGCTGGTGGGTCAGAGCTAGTGGCAAACACCAACATAGAACAGAACCATCCCAAGGGGAACGGAAAATTCAGGTCGTTTGCCAAAGGAACAGAGGTCCTTTCAATTTAGAAGAAGTGCTTACGAAGCCTTGTCCAGAGCACGGCATGCCTGATAGGCCGGCGTTACATGCGTGGGGTGATTGCTTTATAATGCAGAGATTCAAAAACCAGCATTCCCAACCACGCAATAACCAGGGCGGTGGCCCGCCTGGCGGCTCAAGGCACGGCGGATCGGGGGCTGGATTTGGTGCCGGCGGTTCAGGAGCCAGGCATCCGGGTCAGAATAACCAAGGGAGGCACCAGCAACATCCTGGCAACAACATCAATAAGAACAATCAGCAACAGCGCAATCAATCTGGGTTTCAGAGTAACCCGAAGCAGCTCAGTTCTTGACAGTATCACGTGTTCACGACCGGTCACAAGAAACGAGACGAGAAGTTGCGGAGGCGAGCGGTTAATGCAGTTGCTCAGGCTCTCCCGCGGTACTTACCATGGTCTGAGTATGACATAATGTGGAGCTGGGAGGATCACCCGCCGCACGTAGATGACCCAGGCCGGCTGGTGTTAGTTGTGGCCCCTCAGGTGAATGGCTATATGGTGAACAAGGTGCTCATGGACGGAGGCAGCAATATCAACATCCTTTATTATGACACTTTCCGGCAGATGAAGTTGCTTGACAAAGACCTTAAACCTTCCTCCACCGTCTTTCATGGTGTGGTCCCGGGTAAGTCAGCATACCCTGTGGGCCGGATTTCTTTGCAAGTGGCTTTTGGCGATGAGTATAATTACAGGGTGGAGTCCTTGTGGTTTGAGGTGATTAAAATGAAAAGTCCCTATAATGCACTGTTTGGGAGGCCGGCTTATGCCAAATTTATGGCTAGGCCTTGCTATGTTTATTTACAACTCAAAATGCCCGGTTTAAATGGTACTATTACCGTTCACGGTAATCGGGAAACGGTTCTCGAGTGTGAGGAAGGAGATGCGGCGTATGCAGAGTCTAGTTGTGCCCAGGAGGAGTTGAAGTTCTACAAGGAGAACGTTGACCCGGAGGATATGACCCCGCTGAAGAAGCCTACTACGAAAGTCGAGCCGCCACTCAAAGTTTCAGCGGATGATACCAAGGCAGTAGATTTCAATTCGGGCGACTCATCCAAGCAGTTCATCATTGGGGTTCACATGGATCCCAAATAGGAAAGTGCGCTCATCGAATTCATCCGTGAGAATCGGGACATCTTTGCATGGAAGCCTTCTGACATGCCGGGTGTACCGAGAGAGTTCGCTGAGCACAACCTTAATGTGGATCTGAAGTTTAAGCCGATTAAACAGTTTCTACGACGGTTCAACGAAGAGAGACGTAAAGCTAATGGGGAGAAAGTTGCCCGGCTCTTGGCTGCAGGCTTTATAGTGGAAGTTTTTCACACAGAGTGGTTGGCTAACCCGGTTCTAGTGCTAAAAAGAACGGCATCTGGCGTATGTGTATAGATTACATGGACCTTAACAAGGCTTGCCCGGCTGACCCTTTTGCACTCCCTCGTATGAATCAGATTATTGATGCTACAGCCGGGTGTGAAAGTTTTTGCTTCCTGGATGCATATTCAGGTTATCATCAAATCAAGATGGCAATGAAAGATCAGGAGAAGACGGTGTTTATTACACCTTTTGGGGCGTTCTCCTATGTCTCCATGCCTTTCGGGCTCAAGAGTGCCCAGGCGACATACCAGCGGTGTGTGCAGAACTGCCTTCACAGTCAGATTGGCCGAAATGTTCATGCTTACGTAGATGACATTGTGGTTAAATCTAGAAAGAAAGAAACTCCTAGAGGATCTGAAGGAAACTTTTGACAACCTCCAGGTCTACAATATGATGCTTAACCCGACGAAGTGTGTTTTTGGTGTTCCAGCAGGAAAGCTTTTGGGTTTCTTGGTCTCTGAGCGGGGCATCGAGGCTAACCCAGATAAAATTAAGGCTATCACTTCTTTAGGAGAGCCGACGTGCATTAATGACGTTCAGCGCCTTGCAGGACGGATTGCTGCATTGAGCCGGTTCATAAGCCGGCTTGGGGAGAAGGCCATTCCCTTATACCAGATGATGAAGAAGACAGACAAGTTTAAGTGGAGCAAGGCAGCGGCTGAAGCACTTGAAGCTCTTAAAAAATAGTTAACTGAGCCGCCAGTGTTAGCCGCTCCGGCTAAGAAAGAGCCGTTACTCCTTTTGTGGCGGCTAACAACAGAGCGGTCAGTGTAGCAATTGTGGTTGAGCGCAAGGAGGAAGGGAAGGAGTATCCTGTGCAAAGGCCGGTTTATTACATCAGTGAAGTTTTGGCAGAGTCTAAGCAGAGATATCCGCATTGGCAGAAGCTGGTATACGGGGTTTTCATGACTAACCGCAAGTTAAAACACTACTTTTTGGGGCACCAGATAACCGTGGTCAGTTCTGCCCCATTTTGAGATATCATTCAGAATAGAGAAGCCATAGGGAGGATTGCCAAGTGGGCCTTCGAGATGGTCCTCTTAACATCAAATATGTCCCTCGCACAGCAGTAAAGTCTCAAGCTTTGGTGGATTTCATAAATGATTGGACAGAATGTCAAGCTCCCGAAGAGAAGCCGGATAACACATATTGGACAATACACTTTGACGGGTCCAAACAGCTAGAGGGATCCGGTGCAGGGGTCGTTCTCACCTCCCCCAAGGGTGAAAAGTTTTGTTATGTGCTCCGGTTAATGTTTCCTTGTACTAATAATGCAGCTGAGTATGAGGCACTGCTCCATGGTCTCAGAGTTGCTAAAGAGATGAACTTAAGCTGGGTTAGATGTTTAGGCGACTCAGATCTTGTGGCTCAGCAAGTTTCAGGTACTTGGGATTCCAAGGATCCGCGGATGGATGCTTATCGACAGGCGGTTGATATCATTGCCGGTCACTTCAAGGGGTGCCAGGTGGATCATATTGATCGTCGCAGGAATGAGGCGACTGATGCCTTATCACGGTTAGGTTCACAACGAAAGCCGGTACCACCTAATGTTTTTCTGGACATATTGCATCATCCGACTGTCAAGATACCCTCTGAGGAGGATCTGGCTATTCCTGACCCGGAGGCAGAATTGGTGGCGGCTCTGCATGCTATCCCAGACTAGACTATTCCTTATTTGGCGTATCTAACACGCGGTGAGTTGCCTTAGGAGGAGGATCTGGCCAGGAAGATCACCCGGCATTCTATGTCTATGACGATTATCAATGTTGAGTTACAAAAGTGTAGTGTGACGGGTGTCTTTCAGCGCTGCGTCTCACCGAGGGAGGGCCGGCAGATATTGAGTGAAATTCATGCTGGTGACTGTGGACATCATGCCGGGTCAAAATATTTCGTGGCCAAGGCTTTTCGACATGGGTTTTTCTGGTTGATGGCTCACAAGGATGCAGAAGACTTAGTCCGTAAGTGTGACGGCTATCAGAAGTTTGGCCGGCGTGCTCACGTTCCGGCTCAAGAGTTGAGGATGATACCAATCACTTGTCCGTTTGCGGTCTGGGGGCTTGATATGGTAGGACCTTTCAAGAGATCCAAGGATAAGAAAACACACCTTCTGGTGGCGGTTGATAAATTTACTAAGTGGGTAGTGGCAGAGCCGGCCAGCAAATGCGACGCGGCTACATCGGTTCAATTTATTAAGAAGCTGATCTATCGATTTGGTTACCCGCATAGTATCATTACGGACAATGGAACAAATCTATCCAAAGGAGCTATGAAAGCGTTCTGTGAGAAGGAGCATATCCGGCTTGATGTTTCAGCCGTGGCACATCCACAGTCTAATGGTCAGGCGGAGCGAGCCAATCAGGAATTTTTAAGAGGAGTCAAACCACGGCTAATGGTTCCTTTGAAGCGGACACCCGGATGTTGGGTTGAGGAGTTGCCTTCCATCTTATGGAGCATCAGAACTATCCCTAACAGATCTACAAGTTTCACGCCTTTCTTCATGGTGGATGGTGCTGAGGCGGTTCTACCCAGCGATATCCGGCACAACTCACCAAGGGTGGCGGCTTATGTTGAGACAGACAATGAGGTAGCACGCCAAGATGCGTTGGACGCCTTGGATGAAGCACGAGAGTTAGCAGCAGCCAGGTCGGCAATTTATGAACAAGACCTGCGACGCTATCATAGCCGCAGGGTAAAGACCCGGATGTTCCAGGAAGGTGACCTGGTGCTCCGGCTGATTCAAGACCAATCTGGAATGCATAAGTTATCTCCACCATGGGAGGGGCCTTTTGTGATCAGCAGAAACCTTAACAATGGGTCATAATACCTCATTGATATCCGAGATGAGTCGGAAACCACGGGTCAAGAGACGTTGCGGCCATGGAATATTGCACATCTGCGACCATACTTTACTTAGCAGGCGTTGAAAGCCGCTATAATTGTATTTATCATGTTTACATGAGTAAAGCTAGCATCCCCGCAAAAACTGGGGCCTTTGCTCTTATGTATGTCTTTGTGCAATCAAGATAAAAAAATTCCAGCTCCAAAATTTGAGTTGAAGTGGTTTGTTCGCCGTCAAAACGGCTGATCTATCATTTGGATTTATGCCCTATCAAGCGCTGTTGTAGGGAGGCTTCTTGCCTTCGGGTATAGCTTACATCTCCCCTGCACAGTCTGTTTTTATGCTATTGCAAGGAGGCTTCTTGCCTTCGGGTATAGCTTACATCTCCCTTGCACATCCGGCATTATGCCAATTAAGCACTGTTGCAAAGAGGCTTCTTGCCTTCGAGTATAGCTTACATCTCCTTTGCATAGCCAACTATTATTAAATTGTTACAAGGAGGCTTCTTGCCTTCGGGTATAGCTTACATCTCCCTTGCACAGTTGGCTTTATGCCTAGTTTGGTTACATTAAGCGCTTTTGTTGATGGAGGCTTCTTACCTTTGGTATAGCTTACATTGCCCTAAGACAACAATGTGTACACCAAATTCCAGTTGCTTATCAACTGCGGCCATCGAAGGGGGCTTCTTACCGACGGGTTCGCTTATCTCACCTTAATGGCCAGCTTTATGCCACTTCTGATTACTTATTAACCACGGTTGTCGAAGGGGGCTTCTTACCGACGGGTTCGCTTATCTCACCCTAACAACCAGCGTTTACGCCAAAACTCAGTTGCTTATCAACTGTAGCTGTTGAAAGAGGCTTCTTGCCTTCGGGTATAGCTTACATCTCCTTTCAAACAGCTGGCTTTATGCCGTCTCAGGCTAATTATTAGCCGCGACTGTCAATGGAGGCTTCTTGCCTTGGGGTATAGCTTACATCTCCCATCGACAGCCGGCGTTCGCGCATACAACATTTGCTATTAAAAGGAGGCTTCTTACCGTCAGGTATAGATTACATTACCCTTCATACAGCCGGCTTTAGGCCGCTTCCGGTTCATCAGTAGCCGCAGTTGTCGATAGAGGCTTCTTACCATCAGGTATAGCTTACATTATCCTAAGACAACCGGCTCCTTAATGGATTCAACCGATAAGAGTCGGAGCCATGTTGCTCTAGTTGACAAAGATATTATCCAGCTCTAATCTTCTGGAGAAGGAATAATGTCTTCAAAGACAAACACCCCTCATCAGAAAAGCTCAAGACATATGTATGCAAAAGAGCGACCAATCAATAGAGAGCCGGCAATACATAAAGTTGAAACAGAGAGATGAAAATATGTACAGCCGGCAATGACAGGGTCATCCTTACTCTATTACAAAAACTACTCTCAGAAGGAGCAAAAGGCATTGCCAAGTTTCAACCGCTCACGGCAGGTCATTACATGAGTCAGTACATGAGTCTGTGCTCAGAAAGATTAAAAGAACAAATTTTAGTTATTGGCCGGCTCATCCCGCTCCGGTTCTTCCGCTGGCTTTATCTGGAGATTTCCCAATTCCCAATTACAGTCAGCCAGAGCAGCGAAAGACCCTTCAAGGAAAGGGGACACGCCAATCTCACAAGGGAAGAGGTACTTACTACGGGCGGGTGTCAGATCCTTCCACTCGTAGAGAGGCCCGCTGATCCTCTTCTCCTCGGCGTCGTAAGTCGCCTGATAGGTGTTCAAGTCAGCTTTGTCCGCCAGCACAGAGGCCAGATAACGTGACTCTTTGACACACCGGATGTAATCTTCTTTGGTGAGCTCTGAGCCGTCATCTTTTTTGGACGGGTAACCATCCATCATTTTGACCGGCGTTATCTTGGGGGCGAAGGGCAAAGCCCGGCTCAACCCAACGACGACTCCTTGGCGGAAGGCGAACTTCTTCAGCTCCTCTATTTGCTTGGGCATTGTGGAAAAGAGTTCCAAGACACCTTTCAAAGTGGTGGGGATCTTCTCCTTGTATTGACCCGTCATAATCGTGAAAATAGCGCCGCAATAAAGCTGTTTTGGAAAGGTGTAAATAGCCTTCAGGGGTAAAAGGCTATCTGAAACCAATTGCCGGCTTCTAGGGCCTGTATAGGTCAAACAAAGCAAGATGAGTCGTCATCACAACAGGTAAATGAGACATGCTGGAAACATGAAGTGAGTAAAAACTTACCAAAGAGAGCGGCTGCCATCTTGGTTATATGACGCTTTAGGCCTTGAAGCTCAACCGCCACGGCTATCAGCCGCTGGTCGGCGTCATCCGCTCGCTTGGTCAACATAGCTTTCTCCAACTCAGTAGATAACTTTAGAGAAGCAAGCTCTGCCTTAATATGGACCAGCTCTTCAGACAGCAGCCGACACTTTTCGTCAAAGACGCTGCGGGCCTCTTGTTCAGCCGCTAGGTTTGCCTTCATATCAGACAATTGAGAGCCGGCTTCGTTTAAAGCTTCCTATAATACATCAAAATACAGGATAAGTCGCCAAAATACAGGACGAGTGTTAAAAGCAAACTTATGCAAGTCTCAAACAGATTGCAAGCAATATATTTGACACATGGGGCTAATGTATATTTGATCTTTCATCATGCAGCGCAGTTCCGGCTCATCTTCTTCGAAGTTAAACCGGAACTTGGGGGCTACACTATGGCTCTTCAATTTACTTTTAATGGAAGCCCCGACTCAAACTTTGTTAAGTTATGAGTCGGCCCTTGGGAGCTACACTATGGCTCTTCAATTTACTTCTAATAGAAGATCCGACTCAACTTCATCAAGCTTGAGCCGGCCCTTGGGGGCTACGACTGGCGGTTTAAGTTATCTAAAGGAAGATCCGACTCAATTTTGGCAAATTAAGCCGACTCTAGGGGACAATGGCTATCAATTTTTTCTAACAGGAAGTTAAACAAAGACCCGATTCAACGATTGAGTACATTGAACCGGCCCTTGGGGCTAAGCAAGGGTATGGCAACAACAAGAGTACCTCGTATTTTATCTTCATTAAAGAGACCAGCCGAAGTTCTAGATCTCGGCTGGTGGTAACCCGATTTATATACCCGACGTGGAGCTCCTCAGCTGTCATCTTTTCATACGAAGAGTCAAAGTTCAGCTTCTTCGAGGCCTCGGCCGGCTCTATATGCTTGGTCAGCGCATGAGCCGAAGGAGTTTGATGACCAGACCTAGTGATAACAACATCTGGAGTTTCAGGGGTCTTGGCAGGAGTCGCTGGTTTTGAAGGAGCCCTTGGAGGGCTCTCCATGATGACATCGACAGTAGCCGGTTCTGTGGAGGCAGCTGGTGGATTTTCTTCTGCTTCAGCCTCCTCTGGTTGTTCGAGCTCCGACTCTTGGATAACGGGGCCGGGGAGGGCTTGTTGGTCCTGTGACGCTTGGCTTGAGCACTACAAAATAGAAGGATCAACAGTCGAAGATGTTGCTATCATATTAAGAGCCGGATGTCCGGATATCATAGTAAGGAATGCTTACAGTGGATTGATCTTGGGCAGTGGTAGAACTGACGTCGAAGAGTCTCCGGAGGAAGGGGATTTCTAAAAAGAATAAAACAGAAAGATGAGAAAGTGTCAAGTTTGCAAAGGAAAGTCAAAGGAAAAGTAGAGACGTAAACCTCTACGGGGCGTTTCTTTGGAGCCGGAGAATTTGGTAACCTAGACACGAGCTCAGTAGAGCCGGCGCTTCGAGTCTGTCGACGCTCGGCCTGCTGTTGCTTTTTCCAGAGAAAATCGCGAGCGAGGTGAGCAAGAGGGTGAGAAAGAGGAACTTTTTTGATAACCCGCCGCGGCTTTCGGGGGACGAAACATTCTGAGCCGGAAGAAACATAATTTACCTCAGGAGCATTGGCGCAGCTGGTTTCCACTTCATCCTGCGAGTAAAACAAGCATTAATAAAGCAGGAAGGCAAAAGGTCAAGCAAAGCAATTAAAGTATTACCTCTGAGCTGGATGATGGTGGCGGGTCAAACAAATTCTCTTGCGGGACATCTTTGTTAGCCCTCTTGGTCGCGCCCTTCTTCCTGGGATCTTTGGAGGGGCAACATATTCCTTCTTCCAGAAGTCTGAGTCGGCCTACAGGAGTGACCCGGAGAAGGAGTAATAAATCAGCAAAGTACAAGCAACATCCAAGAGATGGATGGGAAGAGATTAACTTACGTCCGGAGCCGGATGATTGACGCAGAAAGGCGCCAGCCCAATGACGCTGCAAGAGCCGGAGGCTTCATGGACAAGGCTCCGGATGGTCATGGTGATGTCGTCTTCGGTCAACGTTGATTTGCTGAAGCACAAGGAACTACCGTACTTGCCTTCATATTCTCACATAAGCCGGCCCCTGTGGCTTAAGGGCATGATCCGCCAAGAAACCCAGCAATGGATCAAATTTATTCCTGTTAGTCCATTGACCATGAGCGCCTTGAGCTTGGCATGAGCCGGCTCAAATCTGGCATGCTCCAAGGCTAAGAGCCGGCCCGGAAGCTCTGAATCTGTCTTGAGTCGGGAAGGATGATAGCCCGGCAAGGGGCGTTCACCCTGAGGAGAGGTATCTTTGCAGTAGAACCAAGTTTTGTTCCAGCCCTTTGGGTGACTCGGCATTTGCGTAGCCGGAAAAATGATGTCTCTGTGTCGCTGAATAGAGGTCCCTCCAAGCTCCGCACTTGGACCGCCCTTCATTTCGGTTTGGCGGTTGGCATAAAAGAACTCTTGAAAGAACCCCACAGACGGCCTGGACTGCAGATAAGCCTCACAGAGCACTTGGAAGTTGCATATATTTGAAACAGAGTTGGGGGCCAAGTCTTGAGGATGCGGCTTATACAAATGAAGAACATCCCGGAAAAACTTAGAGCCGGGCGACACGAACCCTCGATCGATGTGATCAGTGAAGACTACTATCTCTCCTTTTTGGGGAGAATTCCGTGTCTCTTTACCCGGAACCCGCCAGTTGAGGACCTCTTTGGGAGGGAGAGTACCCGCTTCAACATAATCTGTTAAGCACTCCTCCGTAACGCAAGAACCAACCCAGTTGCATGAGTTGGACGCACGAGACATATTGGCGGCTTAAATACTATGCAAGGCAAAGGGCGTGATGAGTCAAGCGCAAGCAAATATTTATGACGGCTTACAGGTTTAAGGGTTCTACGGATAATGTGGAAAGACCCGGCTGATGAGAGCCGGAGAAGCTTATCGACTCAACAGAGGAAAGGAAGATCGAAGATCGGCTAAGTCCTAAAAAACAGATTCCGCAAACTACTACTATGGCTACGGATCTACAAAAGCGGAGAAAAGGATTTTAATCCTGACCTAGGGATGAACAACGGAAGAAAAGAAAATGGACCGAAGCCATCGCAGTCCGTGCATTACGCGCGGCCGGTCCGCGCACGGCGGCGAGGCGAGAGCGCAAGCTAAAGGTGCCAACAGCATCGAGATATACTCGCGGTGGCGGTGCCGGAGCCCGAGCGATGGCGGCGGAGCCCCCGATGAAACCCTACTACGATGGTGGGCGATCTAAGAAGAAGGAGAACTCACTAGAGATGTCGCATCGGAGGCGGAAGATCTCTGGTACGAATCAGGGTGATGCAGTGGCCCGGTCGGTGTAGCTGCGAAGACGGCGCCGGACAATGAGGAAGAGTGAAGGCTTCGACCCGCATGGATCGTATTTAAAAAGGAATGAGGAAGGCGCGAAAATCCAGGCGACGACACCGTTTGACCGAGGCGGACGCCTCGATTCTCGGGATGACAGTTAATGAAAGATTCGGTGGTACGTTAGCAGATCTCATGACGTCACGCTGGGTCATTTCCGGGCAACTGGCCAAAATCAGAAGAGAAGGATGAAGTGAGCAAGCTCAATTCAACCTGGGGCCTAATGTTGGGGATATAACCCCACAATATGACCCGCCCTGGAGGCTCCGGGTCATGTTGCTGGCTCGTGAGCCGGCCCAAGGGTGAGCCGTAAGATTGATGGCCCAGGAAGATAGGCGGCTCCAGGTGTGGGCCATACGACGGCCCGGACAGAGAAGACCCGGGCATGTAAGCCATCTCAAAGACAGCTTGGACAAGAAGATAGAGAGAGACTCAGACATACAATAAGACTCGGTTAACAATTGTAGCGACCCATTGGTCCTGACCTCCTATATAAAGGCAGACCCGGGGCGACTTGGGGGACAGGTTATCGAGAACTAGGTGAAGCTTCTAGCTCCTTGTAATCGATACACAAGCAATACAAACACAAGTAGGATGTAGGCTATTACCTCGATTTGAGGGGCCGAACCTGGGTAAATCCGTGTCTTTCGTCCCGATCAACCCCTTTGAGTCCACCCCATTAGCGATGGCCTTGAATCCAAGTCCGTTCATCCGAACATCTGCCGTGATAAATCCACGACAAGATAGGAATGATACATTGGATACTTGTCATAGTCTAGCTTAGCCAAAGGTCAAATTTGGCATTCTGTAGTAAACCCCACAACCTCGTTAATTGATACAAGATGCATCAGTAGATAGTTCTGATGTAAGACTTGTTGAGTACCTTCGTACTCACTATTTCTTATTTACCGTTTTGCAGATATAGACGTTGTTCACTTTATCTTCCTCTTGACGTTGACATCAACAGAATAGCTAGGGTCGTTGTACCTTTTCAGGCTCTTCTAATCGCTTTTATTAGATGTCTTTACCTAGACATGTACCTTCCGCTTGTTGTTTTTATGCTCTGAGTGTTGGGTCATGTGACCCCTTCTGCTTGTAACATTGTACTATGTTGGCTCTTCGGAGGCTCCTAAATGAATGTTATGTTGTAGAGTTTTGTTGTGATGCCATGTTATATCTACACATATCGTCCATATTGTGTGTATGTTTGAAATGCATTGGTATGTGTGGAATACGACACCTAGTTGTGTGCCTATGTTAACCTTCTTTACGGGGAATGCCTCTTTGTTATTTCACTGAGCCTTGGTAGCATGCTACTTCTCTGGACACATTGATTGACCGGCGTGTATCCTTCTTTTCTGCTATGTTTGTCCCTTCGGGGAAATGTCTCGCAGTGTAATGGACTCCCTGTAGCCTGCTACAACTCATCTACGTGTAGTGATGACATTAATTTCCCACGGTGTAATGGAGTCCTTGTAGCTTGTTATGACTCATCTACACACGCTGATGACCGACACCTGCATTGCTGGGTTACGTATGCTTGTCCCTATACGGTTGTGCCACTTGGGTCTATGACTAGTCATTGTTGGAAATATGCCCTAGAGGCAATAATAAATGGTTATTATTATATTTCCTTGTTCAATTGTTTATTATCTGTGCTATAATTGTACTGACTAGAAACACATTGCATATGATCGTGTCATTTGATAATGGGATCACATCATTGGGAGAATGATGTGATGGACAAGACCCAAATTATAAACATAGCATATGATTGTGTCAGTTTATTGCTATAGTTTTCTAAATGCCAAGTATTTGTTCCTATGACCATGAGATCATGCAACTCTATGAAACTGGAGGAGTGCCTTGTGTGTATCAAACATTTCAATGTGACTGGGTGACTATAAAGGTGCTCTACAGGTATCTATGAGGGTGTTTGTTGAGTGGATATGGATCAAGACTGGGATTTGTTACTCCATGTGACGGAGAGGTATTTCAGGACCCACTCAGTAATACAACATCACAACAAGCCTTGCAACCAATGTGACTAAAGTGTTAGACACATGATCTTGTAGTACGGAACGAGTAAAGAGACTTGCCGGTAATGGCATTTAACTAGGTATATAGATACCAATGATCGAATCTCGGGAAAGTAACATACCAATGAACAAAGGGAACAACATAGGGGATTAACTTAATCCTTGACATAGAGGTTCAACCGATAAAGATCTTTGTAGAATATGTAGGAACCAATATGGGTATCCAGGTCCCGCAATTGGTTATTGACTATAGACGTGTCTCGGTCATGTCTACATAGTTCACGAACCCGCAAGGTTTGCACACTTAAGGTTCAGTAACGTTTCGGTAGTATAGAGTTATGTATGGTGGTGACCGAAGGTTGTTAGGAGTCCCTTAAGAGATCCTGCACGTCATGAAGATCTCCGGAATGGTTCGGAGGTAAAGATTGATATATAGGAAGTTCTTTTTTGGTCACAAGAAAAGTTTCAGGCTGTGGGTGACTCGACCCAAGGGGGCACATGGGCTGTGGGAGGAGGTAAACCAGCCCCTAGTGGGCTTGCCGAAGCCCCACTAAAGGCCCATGCGGCTGGGGTGGAGAAACCCAAGGGTGGAAGGGGAATCCAAGTGGAGAGAAGGAGTCCTAATCCTACTAGGATTAGTGGAGGACTCCTCGTCTCCACCTTTGGCCAAAGCAAGGGCTGGTCCCATGGGGGCCAAGCCTCCTCCCTCCCTCCTCCTATATATGCTAGAGTTATTGAGGGTATTTCAACATAGAAAACAGCCACGTGCTATCCTCTTCCTCGAGATCATAGTTTCTCCTCTAGACCGTTTCGACGGTGCTTGGCGAAGCCCTGCCGGAATAGTTCCACCAACATCACCGCCACACCGTCGTGCTGCTAGAGAAATCATCTACCTCTCCGCTCCCTCTTGCTGGATTAAGAAGGCGGGGATCGTCATCGATTTGTACGTGTGATGAATGCGGAGGTGCCGTCCGTTCGGCGCTAGATTGGGACAGATCGTGATTGGATCGCGGGACGGTCGGAGATTTGAATCGTGAAGACATTCAACTATATCAACCGCGTTTCTAAATGATTCCCGTTTAGTGATCTACAAGGGTATGTAGATCTACAATTCCCCTTGTAGATGTTCATCATCATGGATAGATCTTGAGTGTGCATAGGAATTTTTTTGTTTCCCATGCAACATTTCCCAACAGTGGCATCATGAGCTAGGTCTGTCTAGATGAGATCACGAGTATAACAGAAAGGAGTTTGTGGTTGTTGATTCTAAGATTTCTTCCTCCCTTGGTCGTGTTTTGATTCAGCGGTGTTGTGGGATGAAGC
This sequence comes from Hordeum marinum, assembly GCA_022496015.1. NCBI lineage: Eukaryota > Viridiplantae > Streptophyta > Magnoliopsida > Poales > Poaceae > Hordeum > Hordeum marinum. The sequence goes on from CM039673.1 coordinate 256,260,306, forward strand.
GACCTGGATCAACCTTACTCGTACGCTTATGAGAGACCGGTTCCATCGACTGACGTGTAACTTTGTTGCACAAAGATGGCTGGCGGGTGTCTGTCTCTCCTACTCTAGTTGTATCGGATTCGACAAAGGCGGTACTTGAGAAGGTTGAATAGCAATTTGTGTATCACCGTTATGGTTTATGCGTAGGTGAGAAATGTTCTTGCTAGATACCCATAGCAGCCACGTAAATCTTGCAACAATAATTAGAGGACGTCTAACTTGTTTTTGCAGGGTATGTTGTGATGTGATATTTCCAATTACATGATGAGATATATATGATGTATGAGATGATCATGTTTTGTATAGAATATCAGGAATTGCATGTCGATGAGTATGGCAACTGGCAGGAGCCATAGGGTTGTCTTCAATTATTTTTGCTGTTTTTGCTTTACTTTATTAGTAGGAGTTAGCAATAGTCGTGGAAGCAATAGTCGGTGTGGCAACCCCGATGGCGACACGTTGATGGAGATTAAGATGATGGAGATCATGGTGTCATGACGGTGATGATGGAGATCATGTCGGTGCTTTGAAGATGAAGATCAAAAGCACAAGTTCATGGCGATATCATGTCACTTATGATTTGCATGTGATGTTAATCCTTTTATGCACCTTATTTTGCTTGGGAAGACGGTAGCATAATAAGGTGATCCCTCACTTAAATTTCAAGACGAATTGTGTTCTCCCCGAGTGTGCTCCATTGCAGAAGTTTGTCATGTTGAGACATCATGTGATGATCGGGTGTGATAGACTCTACGTTCACATAAAACGGGTGCAACCCAGTGTTGCACGTGCAGAACACTCGGGTTAAAATTGACGAGCCTAGCATGTACAGACATGGCCTCGGAACACAATAGAGTGAAAGGTCGAATATGAGTCCTATAGTAGATATGATCAACATGATGATGTTCACCATTGAAACCACCTCAACTCACGTGATGATCGGACATGAGTTGGTGAATTTGGATCATGTATCACCCAGATGACTTGAGGGATGTCAATTTGAGTGGTAGATTTAGTAATTTGATTAACTAAACTCATTATCTTGAACAATAGTCTTAGTAACCTTTGCATATTTATGTTATAGATCAATGGCTCGCGCAGTAGCACCCCTGAATTTTAATGCGTTCCTAGAGAAAGCTAAGTTGAAAGATGATGGAAGTAACTTTGTGGATTGGGCCCGTAATCTGAGAATTATCCTCATGGCTTCCCAAAAGGCTTATGTCCTTGATGCACCGCTTGGTGATCCACCCGCTCTAGTGGAGTCCGCAGATGTTGCAAATGTCTGGCAGACATGTTCTGATGATTACTCAATGGTTGAATCTGCAATGTTGTATGGCTTAGAATCGAGACTTCAAATATGTTTTGAACGTCATGGAGCATATAATATGTTCCAGGAGTTGAAGTTTATCTTTCAGAAGAATGCCCGAATCAAGAGGTATGAGACCTCCGATAAGTTCTATGCTTGCAAATGGAGGAGAACGGGTCTGTCAGTGAACACTTACTCAGAATATTTGGGTATTCCACCCGTGTGGCTTAATTGGGGATGCCCTTTCCAATAGAGGTGATCACTGAGAGAGTTCTTCAATCATTGCCACCTAGCTACTAGAGGTTCGTGTTGAACTATAACATGCATGTGATGAACAAGTCACTCACCGAGCTATTTGTGATGTTAAAAGTCGCTGAGTCTGAGATTCAAAAGGAGCATCAAGTGTTGATGGTCAATAAACCAACTAGTTTCAAGAAGAATGGCAAGGGCAAGAAGGATAGCTCTAAGAAGAGTGGAAAAGCAGTTGCCCCTCCCGTGAAGAAACCCAAGGCTAGACTCAAGCTAGAAACTGAGTGCTTTCATTGTAAGGCAACTGGTCACTGGAAGAGGAACTGCCCCAAGTATCTGGCCAAGAAGAAGGCGGCCAACACCAAACAAGGCATATATGATATACATGTTACTGATGTGTACCATACCAACTCTCGTTGTAGTGACTGCGTATTCGATACCGGTTCGGTTTCTCACATTTACAACGCAAAACAGGAGCGACGGAATAGAAGAAGGCTGGCAAAGGATGAAGTGACGATGCGTGTGGGAAATGGTTTCAAGGTTGATGTGGTCGCCTCGGCACGCTCGCTCTTCGATTACCATCGGGACTAGTGATGAACCTGAATAATTATTACCTACTGCCTGTGTTAAGCATGAACATTATATCTGGATCTTGTTTATTGCGAGACGGTTACTCATTTAAATAAGTGAATAATGGTTGTTCTATTTGTATGAGTAATATCTTTTATGGTCATGCACCCAATGTGAGGAGTTTATTCATATAGAATCTCGATAGTAATGATACACATGTTCATAACATTGATGCCAAAAGATGTAAAGTTGATAATGATAGTACCACTTTCTTATGCCACTGCCGTTTAGGTCATATTGGTTTAATACGCATGAAGAAGCTCCATGCTGATAGACTTTTGTAGTCGCTTCATCTTGAATCATTTGACACATGTGAACCATGCCTGATTGGCAAGATGACTAAAACGCCGTTCTCTGGAACAATGGAACGGGCAAGTGACTTGTTGGAAATCATACATACTGATGTGTGTGGTCCGATGAGCATTGAGGCGTGTGGTGGATATTGTTATTTTCTCACCTTCACTAGTGACTTAAGTAGATATGGGTTTATTTACTTGATGAAACACAAGTCTAAAACATTTGAAAAGTTTAAGCAATTTCAATGTGAAGTTGAGAATCATCGTAACAAGAAGTTTAAATTCCTACAATCTGATTGAGGAGGAGAATATCTAAGTTATGAGTTTGGCAGTCATTTAGGACAGTGTGGAATTGTTTCACAAGCGGCACCGCCTGGAACACCATAACGTAATGGTGTGTCCGAATGTCGTAATCGAACCTTATTAGATATGGTGCGTTCTATGATGTCTCTTGCTAATTTGTCACTATCGTTTTGGGGTTATGCATTAGAGACAGCTGGATTCACTTTCAACAGGGCACCATCTAAATCCGTTGAGTCGACGCCATATGAACTGTGGTTTTGCAAGAAGCCAAACTTGTCATTTCTTAAAGTTAGGGGATGTGATGCTTATGTCAAAAAGCTTCAGCCTGAAAAGGTGGAACCCAAAGTGGAGAAATGCGTCTTCATAGGATACCCAAAAGAGATAGTTGGGTGTACCTTCTATCTCAGATACAAAGGCAAAGTGTTTGTCGCAAAAAATGGAACATTTCTTGATAAAGAGTTTCTCTCGAAAGAATTGAGTGGGAGGAAAATAGAACTTGATGAGGTTATTGAACCTTTACTTCAACCAGAGAGTAGTACAACACAGAAAGATGTTTCTGTAGAGCCTACATCGACTGAAGAGGAAGTTAATGATGATGATGATCACGAAGCTTCAGATCAAGTTACTATCAAACCTCGGAGGTCGACAAGGGCGTGTACTGCTCTTGAGTGGTACGACAACCCTATCATACAGGTCATGTTGTTAGACAACGATGAACCTACAAGATATGGAGAATTGATGATGGGCCCAGATTCTGAGAAATGGTTAGAGGCCATGAATTCTGAGATGGGATCCATGTATGAAACAAAATATGGACTTTGGAAGTATTACCAGATGGACAAAAGGCCATTCAGAGCAAATGGATCTTCAAGAGGAAGACGGACGCGGCCGGTAATGTCACCGTCTATAAAGCTTGACTTGTGGCAAGGGTTTTTTCACAAGTTCAAGGAGTTGACTACAATGAGAACTTCTCACCCGTAGCGATGCTTAAGTCCGTCAGAATCATGTTAGCAATAGCTGCATATTTCGATTATGAAATTTGGCAGATGGATGGCAAAACAACATTCCTTAATGGCTTCCTTAAGGAAGAATGCTGACAAAGTTTGCAAACTCCAGAGATCCATTTATGGACTGGTGCAAGCATCTCGGAGTTGGAATCTGCGCTTTGATGAGGTGATCAAAGCGTTTGGGTTTATACAAGTTTATGGAGAAGCTTGTATTTACAAGAAAGTAAGTGGGATCTCTATAGAGTTTCTAATATTATATGTGGATGACATATTTCTGATTGGAAACAATATAGAAATGCTGGAAAGTGTGCAGGAATATTTTAACAAGAGTTTTTAAATGAAGGACCTAGGAGAAGCTGCTTTCAATTAGGCATTAAGATCTATAGAGACACTTAATAGGACTTTCACAGAGCACATAACTTGATAAAGTTTTGAAGAAGTTCATAATGGATCAGTCCAAGACGGGTTTCTTGCCTATGTTACAAGGTGTGAAGTTGAGTAAGACTCAATGCCTAGTGACTACAGAAGATAGAGAAAAGATGAGTGCCATCCCCTATGCTTCAGCTATCGGCTCTATCATGTATGCAATGATTTGCACAGGACCTGATGTCAACCTTGCCATAAGTATGGACGGAAGGTTTCAAAGTGATTCAGGAATGAAGCACTAGACGGCGGTCAACAATATCCTTAAGTACCTGAAAATCACTAAGGAAATGTTTCTTGTTTATGGAGGTGATCAAGAGCACGTCGTAAAGGGTTACGTCGATGCAAGCTTTGACACTGATTCGGATGAATCTAAGTCGCTAGCCGGATGCGTATTTATTCTCAATGGGGGAGCGGTAAGCTGGTGCAGTTCCAAGCAGAGTGTGGTAGCCGATTCTACATGCGAAACGGAGTACATCATAGCCTCGGAGGCGGCAAAGGAAGGTGTCTGGATGAAGGAGTTCATGACAGATCTTGGAGTAGTGCCCAGTGCACTGAATCCAGTGGATCTGTTCTATGATAACACTGGTGCCATTGCCCTGGCCAAGGAACCAATGTTTCACAAGAGGACCAGACACATCAAGTGACGCTTCAATTCCATCCACGATTACATCAAGGAGGAGGACATAAATATTTGCAAAGTGCACACGGATCTGAATGTTGGAGACCTATTGACTAAACCTCTTCCAAGGGCTAAACATGATCACCACCAGAGCTGTATGGGTCTTAGATTCATTACAATGCAAATCACATGGTGACATGAGCTAGATTATTGACTCTAGTACAAGTGGGAGACTGTTGGAAATATGCCCTAGAGGCAATAATAAATGGTTATTATTTTATTTCCTTGTTCGTGATAATCGTTTATCATCCATGCTATAATTTTATTGACTCGAAACACATTGCATGTGTGGATACATAGACAACACTTTGTCAGACTAGCTCGTTGATCATATATGGTCAAGGTTTCCTAGCCATTTACATGAGATGTCATTTCCTAACGGGATCACATCATTGGGAGAATGATGTGATGGACAAGACCCAAACTATAAACATAGCATATGATCTTGTCATTTTATTGCTACAGTTTTCTACATGTCAAATATATGTTCCTATGACCATGAGATCATGCAACTCATTGACACTAGAAGAGTGACTCGTGTGTATCAATTGTCGCAACGTAATTGGGTGACTATAAAGGTGCTCTACTGGTATCTCCGAGGGTGTCTGTTGAGTGGGTATGGATCAAGACTGGGATTTGTTACTCCATGTCACGGAGAGGTATCTCAAGGCCCACTCGGTAATACAACATCACAACAAGCCTTGCAAGCAATGTGACTAAAGAGTTAGACACATGATCTTGTATTATGGAACGAGTAAAGAGACTTGCCGGTAATTGGATTGCACTAGGTATACAGGTACCGACGATCAAATCTCGGGCAAGTAACATGCTGATGAATAAAGGGAATAGCATACGGGATTAACTGAATCCTTGACATAGAGGTTCAACAGATAAAGATCTTCGAAGAATAAGTAGGAACCAATATGTGCATCCAGGTCCTGATATTGGTTATTGACCGTAGGGGTGTCTCGATCATCTCTACATAGTTCTCGAACACGTAGGGTGGTCACACTTAAGGTTCGATAACGTTTCGGTAGTATGAAGTTATGTATAGTGGTGACCTAAGGTTGTTCGGAGTCTCGGATGAGCTCCTGGATGTCATGAGGATCTATGGAATGGTCCGGAGGTAAAGATTGATATATGGGAAGTCCTGTTTTGGTCACCGGAAAAGTTTCAGGCTCATCAGTAGTGTACTGGGAGTGCCGGGAGGGTACGGTGGGACCATCGGGAGGGGTGTCTCGACCCATGGGTCCACATTGTCCGTGGGAGGAGGTAAACCAGTCCCTTGTGGGCTGGCCGAAGCCCCACTAAAGGCCCACGTGGCTGGGGTGGAGAAACCCAAAGGTAGAAGGGGGAATCCAAGTGGAGAGGAGTCATAATCCTACTAGGATTGGAGGAGGACTCCTCCTCTCCACCTTCGGCCGAAGCAAGGGCTAGTCCCTTGGGGGCCAAGCCTCCTCCCTCCCTCCTCCTATATATACTAGAGTATTGAGGGTTTGTCACAATAGAAAACAACCACGCGCTACCCATTTCCTCTAGATCGTAGTTTCTCCTCTAGATCGTTTCGATGGTGCTTGGCGAAGCCCTATCGGAATAGTTCCACCACCATCACCACCACGCCGTCGTGCTGCCAGAGAATTCATCTACCTCTCTGCTCCCTCTTGCTAGATCAAGAAGGCGTTGATCGTCAGTGAGCTGTACGTGTGCTGAACGGGGAGGTGTCGTTCGTTTGGCGCTAGATCGAGACGGATCTTGATTAGATCGCGGGACGCTCGGCGATTTGGATCACGAAGACGTTTGACTACATCAACTGCGTTTCTTAACGCTTCCTGCTTAGCGATATACAAGCGTATGTAGATCTACTCTTCCCCTCATAGATGCTCATCATCATGGATAGATCTTGCGCATGCGTAGAATTTTGTTTGTTTCCCATGCAACGTTTCTCAACGGTCATGTCGACCCGAGTTCTTGACGTGTGAATGCTGGCGACATGTTCATATTCATGAGCCAAAAGGCTTAAATGGTCCCGACCAAGGTAAGGTGGCAGCTGTGGGTTACCATGCGTGAGGCCACTAAGTGGTGTGACATGTTACAGGTTGGATTCATATGGCTTAGGATCGGGGTCCCAACAGTGTTGGTATCAGAGCTAGACTATGTGTAGGTTTACAAAGCCAACCTGGTCAATGGTAGTCTAGTAACGCTTTAGTTATATAAGGGGAAAATTGTGGAAGGGAACGTAAGGCTCTTTTACTCCTTTCCTCAAGTTACTCTATTCTCGGTCACCCTCTTCTTTTCTACGGGGATTAACTAGGCTTCTTAACTATCTGCTAGGATGACGAGTTACTAGAGCACAGACTCATAGAATTGTTGTTCGTGTCAAGTAATGTCCCATCAGAGTTGTGACAAGTGATGCCTATGTTCTCTCTATGCCTTGAAACCATGATGTTGAGTTGATATGCTACCCAATTCTTGTGCAGGTTGCCTCATATTTCATACCCGTACATCCGTTATGTTGTCCGAGTTCTTCTAGGTTTAGACATGTTCCAGTGTTCTTCCTTGATTTTGAACCCTAGTTGTTTCCTTCAGGATGTCGCCGGTTAATCGAAGATCTGCTGGTCGTAGGCAGAACCATGGAGATGGTAGGGATGAAGAAGATCCTCCCAACCCGCCTCTATTGGCGGAGGTTATGCTAGAAGTTGAGAGGAACAAGCATGCCACCAACTGTCTATTGGAGCAGATCGAGAATAATACAACCCATCGTCGTAATGATCTAGTATCCATCAAAGACTTCATCAAGTGGCAACCACCCACCCTCCATCACTCCATTGAGCCACTATATGAAGATGATTGGCTCCGAAGCATCAACAACAAGATGCGTTATGCAAACATGGCTGAAGGAGACAAGGTTACCAATGCCGCATATCACCTTGAGGGTTATGTTAGTTAGTTTATGGTGGGAGAACTTCTAGGCCATGCGACCTACCAGCCAAGTTACTTCGTGGCAGGAATTCTGTGAGGCTTTCTGTGAGCATCATATCCCCCAGGCCCTAATAGATCGTGAGCAAGAGGAATTTTGTAATCTGAACCAAGGCAAGATGGATGTGGATGCTTATGGTCAGGAGTTTGGACGCCTTGCGTGTTATGCCCCAGAAAAAGTATCCACAGATGCCAAGAAGGAAGCAAGGTTCGGAAAAGGTCTTAACCCAAAGCTTCGTCATGATCTCAGTCTGCATGAGTTCATCAGTTGCTAGGTTCTTGTGAACAAAGTAATCCGAGCAGAAACGAGCAGGATGACCCATGAGGAATCCTGCCAGCACAACCGTGATGTTGGATCATCTTCAACGTCTATATCCCAGAAGCGTAGGATATGGATCCCGAATGCTGCTCGTCCTCTGAGATATGCACCTGGGCCATCCTATGTGTCGCCTCGTCCGCTGATGCCATGTGTTCCCCAAAAGAACCTCATCAACCAAGCCCCTAACCCAAATCCAAGTCACACTTATGGAGCATGCTTCAAATGTAGCGAGCCAGGGCATTATTAAAGGGATTGTCCCCTACGTGGTTATGTTCCACCCTCTTCATTAGGTGGTGTTGTTCATTGCAAGCCGCCAACCAAGAAGCCTAATGTCAGGTTAGTTGTTTACACCAGTGGATGTGTGCACCATGTAACAACAGAAGAATCTCAAGATAATGCTGACGTCGTGCTTAAGATGCTTCTTGTCAATTCTCATCCAGCTTTAGTTCTGTTTGACTCAGGAGCATCCCACTCCATCATCTCTGAACATTATTCATCTTTGCATAACATCGCTTTCAAAGTTATGAACTCTCCATTAGTATTTCAAACTCCACGTTCCAAATGGAAAACTAATGTAGTAAGAATGGGAACCAAATCCTTGTAGATGGTTTAGTGTTTCTTGCCTCTCTGATAGCCCTCAAAACTTCGGACATCAATATCGTTTTGGGGATGGACTGGATGACAGCTCATCATGCCAAAATTGATTGTTTCACTAGGTCTGTCCATCTTACCCATCATTCTGGCCAGAAAGTCAATGTCCAAACCCATATTCCAGAAGGTTGGATATATTCTATCAATGCCAATCCTCTTCCAGAGCTTGAGAACATTCCGGTAGTATATGACTTCCGAGATGTCTTTCCAGAGGAATTGCCAGGTGTTCCGCCTGATGGAGAAGTAGAGTTTGTCATAGACCTTATCCGAAGAACCGCTCCAATTGCTAGGAGACCCTATAAGATGTCCCCCCAAGTGCTAGCTGAGCTCAAGATCCAACTAGATGAATCTTTGAAGAAAGGTTTCATTCTTCCTTGTTATTCTCCATGGGCTTTTCATGTCCTCTTCGTGAAGAAGAAGGATGGTACAGATCAGATGGTCATAGATTATCGACCGATTAATCTGATCATGATAAAGAACAAATATCCGCTCCCCAGGATCAATGATCTGTATGATCAGCTTGCTGGATCCATAGACTTCTCCAAGACATATTGACATTAGGTTATCCTGAAATCAAAATCAGGAACGGGGACATTCCTAAGACGGCCTTTGTCACTCGTTATGTCCAATTCGAGTACATGGTCATGTCTTTTGGTCTAACCAATGCCTCAGCCACCTTCACCTGCTTAATTAATTCGATCTTCATGGAGTATTGGGACAAATTTGTCGTGGTTTAGCTCAATTATATCCTCATATACTCGAGGAACGATGAAGAACATGCTGAGCATCTTAGGCTGGTATTGATGAAACTTCGACAGCAATGCCCTTATTATGCCAAATTCTCCAAGTGAGAATTCTGGCTGGCAGAAGTGACCTATCTAGGTCACGTAATCCCTACGAAAGGTATTGCTGTCAATCCCGAGAGAGTTCAAGCTTTCCTTGATTGGACTCAACCTGAATCGGTGAAGCAAGTTAGGAGTTTCCTTGGCATAGCGAGCTACTGTTGCTACTTTTTTGAGAACTTCTCCAAAGTATTCAAACCTCTAACTGAACTCCTCAAGAAAGATAAGAAGTTCGAGTGGACTCCAAAGTGTGAGGAAAGTTTTCAAGAGTTGAAAAGACGACTGACTACTGCCCCGGTACATGTACCCCCGGGTTTCACAAAGGACTTTGTTTTCTACTATGGTGCTTCATGCCAAGGTCTTGATTGCATTCTTATGCAAGATCATCATGTGATTGCCTACACATATGGAGAGTTGCATCCACATGAGGAGAATTATCAAACACACGATCAGGAACTTGCCACTGTAGTCCATGAACTTGTCACTTGGCGACATTACCTTCTGGGTAATTGTTGCAAAATATACGCTAATCACCAGAGTCTCAAATATATATTCACCCAACCAGATTTGAATCTCAGGCAAAGACGGTGGATTGAGTTTATTACGGACTATGACTTTGGAATAACTTACGCCCCAGGCAAAACCAATGTCATGGCTGATGCACTAAGTCGTAAATGCTATTATAACAACCTCATGTTGCTACAAAGTCAACTACTTCTCCATGAGGAATTTCGTGAGTTAAATCTTCACATTATTCCTCGAGGATCTCTTTCTACCTTGGTGGGGAAACCGAATCTTGAGGAGCAGATCATAGAAGCCCAGAATTGTGATCCGGGTATTTCTTGAATCAAGAGGAATAATTCTAGCGGAGCTACTAGATGTTTCTATGTAAATAATGAAGGTGTCGTATTCTTTGAGAATCTCTTGGTGGTTCCCATGGTATGAAACCTAAGGTGGTTGATCATTAAAGAAGCTCATGAATCTCCGCTCGCTCTTCATCCAGGTAGTACCAAGATGTATCAGGACCTACGCTAGAGGTTCTAGTGGAACCAGATGAAGAGAGAAATCGCTCAGTTCATTGCTAACTGTCATGTTTGTCGTCACGTTAAAGCAGAGCATCAAAGGCCTTCTAGCACCCTTTAACCCTTGGCTATTCCCGAGGGGAAAGCGGACAAGGTTGGTCTGGATTTCATCATCGGCTTTCCAAATACTAAGAAAGGGAATGATGACATCTTCATGCTCATCGATCGCCTTTCAAAAGTTGCTCATTTCCCTCCAGTTCGAGAAAGTATAACTGCTAGTCGATTAGAAGACATATATATCTCTTGAATAGTTTCTCTTCATGGTGTTCCCCTAGATATCAACTCAGATTGTGGAAGTGTTTTCACTTCTCAATTTTGTGACAGTTTCCAGAATTATATGGAAACCCATATCCCCCTTAGCACCGCTTATCACCCTCGGTCAAGTGGTCAAGTCAAAAGAGTCAATCAAATTCTCGAAGATATGCTCAGAGCCTATGTTATCTCATTCGAAATGAATTGGGAGAAATATATTCCATACGCCGAATTTTCTTATAACAACAACTTCCTGTCTAGTCTGGGCAAAGCTCCTTTCGAAGATCTATAGGGACGAAGATGTCGAACGCCATTAAACTAGTCAGAAGCCAATGAAACACAATTCTTTGTACCAGATATGATCCAGAATGAAGAAGACCAAGTTCGCATCATTCGTGAAAATTTGTAAACCGCCCAATCTCGTGAAAAGAGCCAATATGACCGTCGTCGTAAGGAAGTAAGTTATGAAGTTGACGAGAAGACTTACCTTTGTGTTTCAGCTCTTAAGGTACCCATCACGTCGGTATCAAAGGAAAGTTTTCTCGTTATTACATTGGTCCGTTCCGCATTCTCGCCAAACGAGAAGAGATTGCCTACCAATTGGAACTACCTCCACAACTTTCCAAAGTTCATAATGTGTTCCTCGTTTCTCAACTCAGGCGTTGCTTCAAGGATCCTATCCGCGAAGTGGACCACGAAAGGCTTGATCTTCAAGATGACCTTTCATATCGAGAGTATCCTGTTCATATTCTCGATGAAGCTGAGCGCAACACTTGACATCGCACCATCAAGTTTCTCAAGGTTCACTTGTCACACAATTCCGAGGATGAAGCAAGATGGGAGCGCAAAGACCGTCTTCGGCTTGAGTACGCTGCACTCTTCCCTACTACTCCTAAATCTAAGGACGAGATTCTTCCTTAGTGGGGGTGAGTTTTCACAACCCTAGTTTCACCTTGCTTGACATTGCATTCATTTATTTTTCTTTGAAGCTGAAATGAGGATTTGATCAAGCCTCACAATTCAAAATTTGTGAAAACGTAATATAAAAACTACTTCAAATAGACCCAAGAAAATGTTCCTACTATTTTGTGAAAATATTGGGATGAAGTAAAATTGCCAAAAATATTTTGAAAACAAAGAAACATTTTATATTGGGCTTTTGAATTAATTCAAACCCTATTTGCAATATATATATATATATATATTCTATATGGAAAATATATGTCCAATAATTCTGAGAATTATTATGTGGCATTGGTTAATTCCATTTATCCCACATATATATTCTGAGGATTTTATTAAACCAGCTGGACGGATCCGTGGGCTAAAGCTGGCTGATTGATGTATTCCGCTAGGAGACGTATATGAGGCAAAGTACGTACGTATAGAGATCGATTTGATTGCTGGCAGCTTCTAGTATGCTACGTGCTTGTGATAGTCTCCCGAATTATCCATCCACATGTCTTCTTATAAATATGTTTGTCTATGGTGTCCAAACGTATCGACCAAGAAACCTTTGGTGAACAGTGGCGATCGACATGTGCGTCAGCATTGGGGACGACGAAGGCCAAGGCCTTTCTTGCATTAGGCAGCACGCCACAGACATGCACCACTATCCCTGAATTCATGCAACATCGATAATAATACATAAAGGACATTGGAGGAAGAAAAGCAAATCAGCGAGGCCTCCAGAACGTGATTCCGAAATCCCATGGGATAGATACAATGCTACATATTCCTTGTGCGTTGCTGCGCGGCTAAGTATGACGACTGAGGTAGTGATTTTTCAGCGCACCATCTATGCATGCCTTGAGCCCCTAGAATATCACTAGAGGAGAAGGTCCATCATGAAGTCACTGTCTGACGCCACCAACACCTCGAGACTCCTGTTCATCATCTCTTCCTTGAGGTCGTGCTTGATCCAAGGCACCTAGATTCCAAGAGCAGCCGTGGAAAGAGATAGTTTATTTTGTTCTTCTGCGAGAGGATACTGGTTTTGGAGTCCTGAATCATAAATATGATGCGGGATTATTCCCACAGAATCAATGACTCATGTCTTCTATAATTTCTCGCAATCAACGTGGGAGATTGAGATTGAGAGACTAAACGTCATGGGAGAGACATACATGTTTTTTTCCTACTGTGGGTCGATCTATACTGTTATAATTTGGTCCCACCAGATTAATGGCTCGTAAAATCTAATTAACGTGATAATTTATAGAGTGTCCCAAATTAGTATAAGTATAGATTGTCTTGTATTTATTACAAACCAAAACAAACTGCAAATAAATAGAAATGAATAAAAGGAAAACGACAGAGCCTCACCTGGCCACTTACCTGGCCCAGGAGAGAAGTGGCCCATTGCCAGGCACCCCTCACCTCTCGCTAGGAGGACAGGGCCACGCGCCTGGCCACCTCCTGTGAGCCTGCTTCACCTGGAGAGCCCTAAGCGCGCGATGGACCCCCTTGGACCCCCTCGAGCCCATTCCCTCCTGCCACTCTCTCCCTCCCCTCGGATGCTCTCTTCTGCACTAGACCCAGCCCCCATAGCCGTCTCCCGCAGCCACTGACCTCGCCGAGTTCCCCCGCCATGCCCAGAGCTCCGTCGTCGTGAGCACCTTCTTCGCAGCCACCGTCGCTGCCCCGCCTCCCTGAGCTACCACTCGACCCCCGTGAGCTCCTGCTCATTTCCCCTCACTCTCCCTGCTCTCCTTGTGCTCTGTAGCCCCCGCGCCGTCGAGCCTATACAGCCGCCGCCGCGGATCTGGTCACCAGCATGCATCCCGTCCGTTGCCTCGAGCCCTCACTTAGTACACTTGATGAATGCGAGCGTGATGAGTGCAGTGGTGCCCTCCTGCATTGTTCCCGTGGCTCCCGAGCGGACACCTCCATGGCCAGAGGCCTCCGGCGATGAGCCACCGGCCAGAGGCCTCCGGCGACGAGCCATTGGCTAGAGCCACCGACAGGTGGGCCCGGTCTTTTAGGTGATTAGGATTATCCCTAATCACCCATTAGTCAATCCCGACCCACTAAAAGTGGGCCAGCATGCTAATTAACCCTGACTTAGTTAACTAAACCCCCTCTATTTAATAGAGAGCCACTGACATATGGGCCCCAAAGGTTAGGTTCGACCTGGGAGTTTAGAAATATTTAAGCTGCTGACTTACTGATGCAAGCTTGACGCAGTGCTGACGCAGTAATTGTTTTAGGAGTTTAGAAATACTCCAGAAAATAGTATAAACTTCAAAAATTCATAGAAAATAATCTGTAAGTCAGATTAAATATTTTATACATGAAAATTTATCAAAAAAATCCAATGAATCTGATGGTGTCATTGTCATGCATGTTAGAGCAACTGAAATAGGAGAGCTTGGACATTTTGTTCCAAACACAATAGGCCACCTCACATATGGAGTTTATTTTGAACCTTGGGTTCAAACCATCTTCATTTAACCTATTGATAGATGCATTAGACCAAACCAGCAACATATTGACATGTCATAGACATGCATCATTGTGAAGCATTCGCCTTGCTTAACTTATACCTTATTTGATCTTGTCGATAGACTAGCGAGACTTAGTTATCGACGATATCAAAGAACAGCTGAGTTCTTCCAATAAACAGGCAAGCAACCACCCTTGAGCATATTCTATACAATCTCACTCTCTCGCTCTTGCTCTCATTTCAATGCATTAGGACAATGCGATTCAACTGCTACTTATGTTGTGGCAGATAAACCCACTCCTTTGCATGACCTGTCATTGTCACAGTAAGTAGCTAAACCAAGCATTCTCGCATACCCGGTAGATGCTTGAGCCATGTTGTGCTATAACCCATTTATGCTTGCTATGCTTAGAGTTGTGTCAGGTTTGATTCATCTGGGTGATGAACCAGAGTGAAATGGACGTGTCCTGATGATGAGGGTTAAGTGTTGAACCTGTTTTGGTAAAGGTAGAGATGACATGCCATGTAGGAGTACATGGTGGGTTGTCTAATTGAGATCGCTCATAGGAGCTGAGTTTCGTGTTTGTGTTCCAAGACTAGCTACTACCACACATTGTTCTGGAAACCAATAGACCCTCTCGGCTTATTAACCTACCATGTTCCCAGTCCAGGAGTTGCAATAGTTTGAAACGTTGATAGGTGTGGCACGGCCTGCGAAGTGGATGAACGACCCGATCGGGACCGGCTTGGGGCCCTTCTCACAACGTTTGAGGCCATGTTGGAAACCTCGGTCGGACTTCCACTATGTGTTCCAACTCAGATAGGTGACTGCCTTGGGCATGAGTCGTTGTATGTTAACGTCCATGGCCGACTCCCTCGCTGGGCTTCCACTTGAAGGTTGCCGAGGTGCCATTTTACGTGCACATGGCGATAAGTGGCGGGAGCATGTGTGATGAAGTACACCCCTACAGGGTAATCTATCTATTCGAATAGCCACATCCGTGGATATGGACTACATGGGTACTTATATAGTTCATAGACAACTTTAACAAATACTCTAAAATGCTTTAGATAAGTGTCAGTGATGTGGATGGCCTTCTTGTAGGAAGACAGGAGAGGATCCATAGTAAGTGTATTGATGTGGTGGATGTGTAGACTCGTGTGCGCTCTCTTATAGGGAGACGAGAGAGGAATGATACATTGTATACTTGTCATAGTCTAGCTTAGCCAAAGGTCAAAGCTGGCATTCTGCAGTAAACTCCACAACCCCGTTAACTAATACATGATGAATAAGTAGATAGTTTTGATGTAAGACTTGCTGAGTACCTTCATACTCACTATTTCTTATCTAACTTTTTGCAGAGATAGACATTGTTCACTTTATCTTCTTATTGACATTGACATCGACAGAGCTAGGAAACCTAGACAGGAGTCTAGCTCCTATGGTAGGGTCGTTGTAGCTATTTAGGCTCTTCCAACCGCTTTTATTACATGTCTGTACCTGAGCATGTAACTTCCGCTTGTTGTTTTTATGCTCTGAATGTTTGGTCATGTGACCCTTTCTGCTTATCACATTATACTATGTTGAATCTTCGGAGCCTCCTAAATAAATGTTATGTTGTAGAGTTTTGTTGTGATGCCATGTTGTATCTACACATATCGTCTATATTGCGTGTATGTTTGAAATCCATTGGTATGTGTGGGATTCGACACCTAGTTGTGTGCCTATGGGAGCCTTCTATATGGGGAAATGCCTCTTTGTGCTTCCACCGAGCCTTGGCAGCTTGCTACTTCTTCGGACTCATTGATTGACCAACGTGTATCCTTCTTTGCTGTTGTGTCTGTCCCTTCAGGGAAATGTCTCATAGTGTAATGGAGTCCCTGTAGCCTGCTACGACTCGTCTACGTGCAGTGATGACATTAATGTCCCATGGCGTAATGGAATCCTTGTAGCTTTCTATGACTCGTCTACACACGCTGATGACCAACACCTGCATTGTTGGGTTACGTATGTTGTCCCTGTATGGTTGTGCCACTTGGGTCTATGAATAGTCATGTCAACCGGGGTTCTTGACATGTGAATGCTAGCGACATGTTCATATCCATGAGACAAAAGGCGCAAATGATCCCGGCCTAGGTAAGGTGGCAGCCATGGGTTACCGCGCATGAGGCCGCAAAGTGGTGTGACATGTTACATGCTGGATTCATATGGCTTAGGATCGGTGTCCCTACAATTAGGCTACCATCTTTGTAACACTTAAGATGAGGTACTATCCTTATTTTGGCTCGAGGGCCTTGACAGGAATAGAAGCGCATCTCGTTGTTTCGCAACAACGAATATCATTATAAGTACATGTAAACAGGAGATGAGTAAATGTAATTTGCCTACACTCACCACAAGCTAAATCATGATCATCAAATACAACAATACATTCAATCACCATACAGAAGAGCAGGGTTCGACTATGGATGGAATCAAACGATAAAAGCGACATCCATCCTTGCTATCGCATGCTACCGTCCTAGAACCCATCCTATGATCAATGAAGAATAATAAGAAGAAGAACTCCAAATCAAACAAGCATCACTCTCACATGAAAGGACCACATTATCTGTACTTTCAACTGTTGTTGTAGTAAGCTATGAGCCACATGGACTCAACAATCTCATTTCCAAGGGTATCAAGACTTACAAAGCTTAATGGGTGTGGCATGGTTAAGTGGTGAGGCTGCAGCAAGCACTATGAATTTATTTGAGTGGATACCTTACGAGTACAAGAATAAGAAGTGTGATCTATGCATAAACGGATGTGAACTACTAATGATCAAGAAGAGATCCTGAACACTTACTTATGAGTCAATCATAACCCCGGCATGCCCCCATCTTGGTCAAACCTCACCAGAAGAGATGATCACGGTTACGCACACGGTTGATGTATTTTATTAGAGTTTACTTCAAGTTTGGTATGACCCGGCGTTAACGAATTTTCCAAGTTGCCACATAACCGTGGGCACGACTTTCCAAAAGATTTAAACCTACAGGGTTGCTCCAACTCATCCATCACAAACTAGACACAAGCTGCGTGGAAAACTTCAACCGTGGGGTAGCCCGTAGTATCCTCAGAATCCCGCTGGAAAACCTCAACCTCGAGATAGCTCGAAGTATCCTCAGAATCCCATGCACAAGACCTTCGAGAAAGGTAAAACAAATCCAGCAAGGCCGCCCGACGTGTTGACGAACCCGATAGGAGCCATCTATATCGTTCTTAGGACACAACCAGATGGCTAAGACGTCGGGTTGGCTGAGACCCCAGGTGACAAGGGGGTACTGGACATTGTCCAGTTTGGACCAACAGTCATGACGAGTACTGGCCTGATTTGTTGATTAATTATCCATGGGTGTCGGCGGGTCCTTATGAAATTTTATTAGTTATTAGGAAAATGTAGTACCAATCTTGGGCCTTGCCAGAAGAATTTTATCCCAACATGAAAATCAAGGGGGGCCATAACACCCCAAGCATGTTAGGAGCGCTTAGTATGGAACAAAACACCGGTTCATAAGTAATTAGGGCGACAAAGGTGGAAAAAACACCAAGCAAAAGGCCAGGCCTTCCACCTTTTACCATGTATATATGTGCATTAAATTAAATAGAAATAGTATTGTGCTATCCCAAGATATCCATGTTGTCACATGGAAAGAACATGCACCAACAACTAGCAATGCTATAAGGAGGGTTGAGCAAGCAGTAACATAGCCAAACAATGGCTTGCTGGGATGTACAGGGGTTAGAGGCTTATCATGGCATTTGGGGAGGATTGACAACAAGTGGTAGGAAGCGAGGCATAGCGATAGAAATGAGACAACTAGCATGGAAATGGTAGTAGTAGTATCCAAGGAAATGGTCAGCTTGCCTGAGATCCCGCTTGGCAGGAGAACGAATCCATGAATAAGATGAGCCAACATAGTCGAGAAGATCCTTACACTCTGAAATGCTTTCAGAACTCTATCGAGAAGAAGCAATCCGGAAACAAACAAATGACACGGTAAACATCATAACATATGCATGACATGATGCACAAACAAATATGATGCATGACCATTTAATTATGCATGGCATGGCAAGAACAACAATCCAATTCTACACATTATGTGGAGCTCAATAAGCAACAAGATGCATATTCACGAAACTACATATTTGAATTACTTAGTTCACTCCTGTTTAGGTACATGACAATATTTAATGTTCGTAAACATGGCAATAGGTGAAGCATAATGAGACTACACTATCTAGTCCTCTTAAATGAGGTCGTAACAACTTATAATATTTCAAAAATGACCCCATATGTTAATTTCAAAATTAGTCCAGATCTAAACTAACTATATTTTGTATTTCTTAAACATGAAAATAAATTGCACCATGTGATTCTACATGTCAATCTAGGCGATTTACATATATAAATCATCTAAAATGGAGCTACGGTTTAAAAGATATGACAAACACAAGATGAGTATGCCATGAATGAAAACTGCATGCAGACAACAACCATAAACATTCCAAATCACAGATGCAACAAGATATTATGAAAGTACATGAGATTCTAAGCAAGTCTCATATATGGTATGTTCAATACGGAGCAACGGTTCAACAAATACAACAACACAAGTTTTAGTTATAATTTGTCCAAAATAGGAACATGGCATATCCCAACCCACAAATCAACAAGATACAATAATCTAAAATGCACAAATAACACATGGTGCACTAGCTGACATGATGCACAACAATTCATCTTATAAGAGCAAATTAAATAGAAGTATGGATCAATAGGAAATGAGCTCACAAGGTGGCTATCTGAACACAATTTAAGACTTAGTGAAAATTAGGGTAGACATGGGCATCGGTTTTTAACACATTGCCATGTTTGACAATGGAATTAATTAGGATACAAAACCTATATATGAAAACTAATAGAACAACATGACAAATAATAAAGAGGCATAGACAAATGGCAAATCACATGGCAACGAAATATAACAGTGTCCAGACTTAGAATTATTTGACACCTCAAAACAATAGCATTGGGTAAGCATGTTCACATGTTGAAAACTATAGCTAATCTTGAATATCATGGCATGAAAAACATACTAACAGCAAGTAGACATGGTATACTATAAATTACTCCATTGGCACAAGTGCAAAGCATGCACGGATTTCTTAATAAGGGTATTGTAGAATGGAACTTATTGCTAAAATATTAGCAGTTTTTACATGATAGCAACTTAAGAGCAACAAATGAACATGATATGGATGATTTGCATGCCACCAATGGCATGGCATCAAAGTACACATATTATATAGCAATACTCATGAAGGCACCACATGCAAAAGACCTACGGATTAGATGCAATCATCCTCACGACTTTGAATAAAATATTAGTTTTTAACAGTTTATTCATGAAGCACTTATTTTAGTAGCATGTTTATCTGTTGGGGGCGGTTCTAATACTACAAAGAACTAAAGGTAACTCCTCCACCCAACAACCCGGCGTTCGATCCAAAGAAACCATACGTCGGGGTTTTATCCCTCTCAAGATCTCTTGGTTGGCACGTTCTACCTGCCCGTTGGACTGCAGATGAGCCACAATGGGGACATCAAGGCAGATATGTTCACTTTCACAGAATGCTTTCATAGCCCCCTTGGACATATTTTTACCATTGTCAATAATGATACTGTGAGGGTAACCAAAACGAAAGATTAGCTTCTTGACAAACTGAACTTTCATGGTTGCATCGCCCTTGCTGACCGGCTTTGCCTCAACCCACTTGGTAAACTTATCAACCGCCACCAAAAGGTGGGTCTTCTTATCTTTAGAGCTCTTAAAGGGCCCAACCATATCAAGCCCCCAAACCGCAAAAGGTAAGGTGATTGGAATCATGCGCAACTCCTAAGCCAGCACATGGGCGCATCGTCCAAAAATTTTGACACCCGCCGCACTTAGTAACTATGTCCTCTGTGTCTTTATGAGCCGTCAACCAGAAGAACCCATGTCGGTAAGCCTTGGCTACCAAGAACTTTGAACCGGCCCGATGACCACAATCACACAAGTGTATCTCATGTAAAATTTCCTTGCCCTCTTTAGGGGAAACGCATCAGTGAAAAACACCAGTCACACTGCATCCATCCAACTCGCTATTGACGATAGTCATGGACTTGGACCAGCTCACGATCTGTCGCGCCAAGGTTTCATCCTCAGGTAACTTGTCATGAGTCAAATATGCCAGATATGGCAATCTCTAATCAGGAATAGCATGGAGATCCGCCACCAATTGTCTCTCTGGGTCAGGCACAAGGAGATCCTCCTCAGAAGGTAATTCGTCTGACGGGTTATGCAAGACATCCAAAAACACATTAGGCAGCATCGGCTTGCGCTGAGACCCCAGTCTTGAAAAAATGTCAGCTGCCTTGTTCTTTTGACAATCAATATGATCCACGTGATAACCCCTGAAGTGACCGGCAACGATGTCAACCGCATGGTGATAATCCGCCATATGAGGGTCCTTAGAATCCCACGTACTATAAACTTGTTGGGCCACAAGGTCTGAGTCGCCTAAACACCTGACTGTCTTAGATTCATCTCCTTGGCCACACGGAGACCATGATGCAAAGCCTCATACTCAACTGCATTGTTAGTACAATGAAACATTAGCCTTATCACATAACAAAACTTGTGACCTCTAGGGGAAGTTAAAAGAACTCTAGCGCCTGAGCCTTCCAACTGCTTGGATCCATCAAAGTGAATTGTCCCGTATGTATTATTCGGTTTCTCCTCCGGCGCCTGGCACTCTGTCTAGTTGTTTATGATATCCATCAAGGCTTGAGACTGGACAGCCGTTCAAGGCACATACTTCAAATTAAGAGGCCCGAGCTCTAGTGCCCACTTAGCAATCCTACCGATGGCCTCTCTATTTTGAATTATATCTCCCAAAGGAGTAGAACTCACCACCGTGATTGGGTGTCCAAGGAAATAAGGTTTCAGCTTGCGATTTGCCATGAACACTCCATATATCAGCTTTTGCTAATGTGGGTATCTCTGCTTGGACTCTATTAGCACTTCACCAACATGGTAAACCGGCCTCTGGACTGGATACTGCTTCCCTGCCTCCTTACGCTCCATAACAACTGTAGTGCTAACAACCCTGTTATTAGCCGCCACATAGAGGAGCAGTGGTTACTTTTCTGTAGGAGCAGCCAAAACCGACGACTCAACTAACTGTTTCATGAGCACTTCAAACGCCTCATCGGCCGCATCACTCCAGACAAAATCATCTGTCTTCTTCATCTTCTAATATAATGGGATATCCTTCTCGACTAGGTGGCTTATAAACCGCCTTAAAGCAGCGAAACAACCCGCCAAGCGCTGGACATCATTAAGACACCTCGCTTAGACAATGAGGTGATGGCCTTTATTTTGTCTGGGTTAGCTTCGATCCCCCTGTGCGAAACTAGAAAACCCAGGAGCTTGCCTATGGGGACACCAAAAACACATTTGGCCGGATTAAGCATCATCTTGTAAACTGGCAGATTATCAAAAATCTCTTTCAAATCGTCAAGTAGAGTCTCCTTCTTCCTTGACTTGACCACTATATCATCCACATAAGCATGAACATTGCCCCCAAAATGATTATGAAGATAGTTCTATACATAGCATTGATAAGTCGCGTGCGCACTTTTAAGTCCAAAGGTCATGGACACATAGCAGAAAGCTCCAAAAGGTGTTATGAAATATGTTTTCTCTTGGTCTTTAACTGCCATCTTGATCTGATGGTAACCCGAATAAGCATCCAGGAAACGAAAACTCTCACAACTCGTCGTGGCATCAATGATCTGGCCAATGCGAGGGAGAGCAAATGGATCAACCGGACAAGCTTTGTTGAGATCTGTGTAATCCACACACATACACCACGTCCCATTCTTCTTAAGTACGAGCACTGGATTAGCCAACCAATCCGGGTGAAAAACCTCCACGATGAACCCTGCAGCTAAGAGCCGGGCTATCTCTTCCCCAATAGCTTTGCACCTCTCCTCATTGAAACGACGGAAAAATTTCTTGACTGGCTTAAATTTAGGATCCACATTAAGGTGGTGCTCAACGAATTATCTCGGCACACCTGACATGATAGAAGATTTCCATTCAAGGATGTCCCGATTCTCATGGATGAATTTGATGAGCACGCTTTCATATGTGGGGTCCATATTAGCCCTAATACTGAACTGCTTAGATGAGTCGCCGGCAGCAAAACCACCAACTTGGTATCTTCCGCGACAAACTTCAGGGGTGACTCGGACTCTATGCTAGGCTATTTCAACAGAGTCATATCTGTCGGGTCGACATTATCTGTACAAAACTTGAGCTCTGCCTCAGCACAACTTGTCTCTGCATATGCAGCATCTCCCTCCTCACACTCAAGAGCAATCTTCCGATCACCGTGCACCCTGACCGTCCCTTTCAGAGCCGGCATATTAAGCTGCACGCAGACATAACAGGGCCTGGCCATAAACTTAGCGATAGTAGGCCGTCCAAACAGGGCATGATATGGGCTCTTAATTTTGACCACCTCGAAGCACAAAGTTTCCATCATGTAATTGTTGTCATCACCAAACTCTACCTCAAGGGCAATCTTCCACATTTGATAAGCATACTTGCCCGACACAACACCGTGGAAAACTATAGACGACGACTTAAGAGCTTTGTCGGTCAACTCCAACTGATGAAAAGTGCCATAGTATAGGATGTTGATGCTGCTGCCAATGTCCATCAGTACCATGGTGAATTTATAGCCTCCCACCTGAGGTGCCACCACAAGTGCTAAATGATTATCAACTTGTGGAGGGTGATCCTCCTTGTTTCATGATATCGTATGCTCGGACCACTTCAAATATCATGGGAGAGCCGACATTGTGGTATGAACCGCCCTCTTATGTAACTTTTGATCTCGTTTATCCATACTTGTGGTGCAAACATGATATTGGCCTCCATTAAGCAGCTTCGGGTTACTCTGATACCCGGAATGGTTGTCTTGCTATTGACCATCGTTGCCAGGCTGCTAATGTTGACCACCTTGATTGCCTTGCCCCTGATAGTCGGAACTTGAGCCGCCTCCTCCAAAGCCTAGCCCATGAGAGCCGGATCCTGACCCGCCAGACAGTCCATTGCCACCACCAATGCTGATTAAGGCCGTAGTTCCGGAACTCCCGCATGATATAACAACCCCTCCAAGTGTGACCAGACGGCTTGCCAGGTTGATTGTGCTTCGGGCAAGGTTTGTTGAGCATCGCCTCCATACTAAAGGGGAATTTAGCCTTATCGAAGGGCGGCCTACCGTTACCCTTAGCACGATTGTTCCCAGTGCCGGTGTTGGCAACCAGATCTGACCCGCCATCCAGGTTCTTTCTCTTTCCGCCATTGCCAGGGTTGCTATTTCCTACCCCGTTCTCCTGTTGACCCTTTGTCATGGTTTTGTCATGGCAGATGTCCGAAGACTTAAGTTTGAGGCCATCTCTAAGGTGGTGGACTCAAAGTGGTTGGATGGGAAAAAAGAAATAGATTTACCCAGGTTCGGCCCCTCGAGATGAGGTAAAAGCCTACGTCCTGCTTTGTGTACATTGATTGGAGTATCGATTACAAGGGAGCGTATTCGCTTGATCTAGATCTCTATCGATTGGATCATGTCTAAGCCGTCCCCGGGTCTCGCCTTTATATAGGAGGTCAAGACCACAGGTTACACAAATCTCATACCGACTCTTACAACATGTCTCACTGTGTCTCTAAGACGTCTTGTCGACTCTGGCAGGCTGTCTTCGGGTGGCTTACGCGCCCGGGCGGCCTCCACCTCAGCCCATCTGGTAAGCCGCCATGTAGCCCAATCTTCTTCTTCCATCCCATATGCTACGAGCCGCCAGGTATGACCCGGCCCCTCCTGGGCAGATCTTACCACGGGGTTATATCCCTAACACCCTTGCCGCCGCCATTCTTCTTACCCTTAGACGACTTCTCCTTGTTAGACCATGGGTCCTTAGTAGTATCCGAATCTGCATATTTGGTGAGAGCCGACAAGAGCTCACCCATGCCGTGACACGAACGCTTCAACCGCCCGAGTTTCTGCTTAGGGTTAAGAAGTGATATTTTTTCTCCAAAATCAGGACTACCTGAGCCGCTGAGATATTATCAGATGAGTGGATAACAGTCGAAACCCGCCGGACCCAATGATGGGCCAACTTGTCTTCATGCTGCACACAATGATCGAGGTCAACAATCGTCATAGGCTGCTTTCATGTCCCTCGGAAATTCTTGATAAATCATGCTTTCAACTCGGCCCAAGAGGCAATGGTATTGGGAAGTAGACCCTTTAACCATGTACGAGACGGTCCTTCCAACATCACGATGAAGTATTTTGCGCAAACCACCTCAGTGACGTCCAACATCTCCATGGCAAGCTCATAACTCTCGATCCAGGCCTCTGGGGTAAATCGGCCGCATGGTTGGGGACCTTGCGCGGCCCTTTAAATTCCTTAGGCAAGCATTCATTACATAGTGTTGTTGTTAAGCAAGGCACACCAACACCCCTGGATGAGACTCTGGCTCCCACCGAGGTTGATGGGTTCACCGGAGATGGCTTAGGAATCTTCGGGTAATCTATCATCGGCATCCCTACCCAATGGGTACTGCCTCAGTCCACGATATCCTGGGCGTTGGTAGGGGGCGAGTCATCACAGGTCGGGTTGCATCGTCGCTCGCTGCTAGAGACCCCCTGCGATTGTACGCGTCGCGTGTAACTATGGCTTGGGATTGGGGTTGAGTGCACTTGGCTCTGGCTATAGGTTGTATTTCTCCTGCTGATCCACCATCATCTGTATTAACTCAATGTCATTACGCGCCTCATAAGCGAACGACGTATCTTCAGCAAGAGGGAGCGCGTTGAGCCTGGCAGCCGTTGCTATCATGTTATCCGCCGGGTTAGAATAATGTCCAGGTCGTGTCACAAGTTGCCATGGCAGATTCTGATCCCTCCGAGGCGGGTCTAGCTGCCGCGGTGCTTCCATGGCCTAGGTTATGGCCAGTGGCGCGTTCGGCCCTGCCTCGGGGGTGTTAAAAAGGTTTCGGGGCTGAAGATGTATCGGGAGGTGGACTTGGGTCCTCCTCCATGGGACTGCCTCTAAAGCATGTTGGTCTAGATTAAATTGGAAAGCTTCTGCGCTCAAACGCTCTGACTCGGCATTCATCAGATCTTGCAATGTGTTGATATCCTATTGGGCCTTGGTCATTAGCACTTTTATCCGGTTAATCTCTGCATTACGATGTGCCTTATTTCAAGCTGTGACTTCGGTTCCCATCAAGGTTGTTAGCTGCTCCATCAGATCAAGCACAACTTGAGCGCTGGCCTAGATGACCCGGCACCTGGAGGGGCGGCTGCTACCGCCGCTCTAGACACCGTGTTGTTGAGAGCCGGCAGCGTGCCTGCCATAAAGATGGCGACTAGGCGGGTCATAGGGCTTCGGAATACTGTTGCCATTGGCATAGACCCCAAGACCACCGTCGTGAAGCCGGTAGATCAACTCCTCCTCTTAACTTGAGGACCCTTCATCTGAGAGGATAAGGGTTTCTCCTCCCGGCACCAATTCTTCCACACCTTCCATGAAGCCAACGAAGACGCTCCCCTGCCCGGGTTGAACACGGGCGAGTTGCGCACATCGAGCCGGCTCGACGAGGTTGGTGCAAATGTCCGGCCCAGGATCAGATCCATTGATATTTCCAATGAAAACATGAATTCTGCCGAAGGGGACCCGATACCCGTACTCGATTGAGTCGGCCTCAGGGCCCCAGCCGGCATCATCGATGTAGAGCTTACCATGGTGACTCTTAGTCATCCTGCTGATGGCGTATCCCTCAATCCCTGGGAGAGAACCCTTCAAGAACTCCACACCACCGCGCGCTAGCCCCACAGTGGTGGCCAACTGTCGTGGTTTTGTCACGACAGATGTCCTAGTGAGAGGACTTAGGTTTGAGGTCATTGCTACGATGGTAAGCTCGAAGGGGTTGATCGGGATGAGAGAGAAGGCATTACCCAAGAAGTAAAATCCTACATCCTTCTTTGTGTTGTATTGATTGGATATCAATTACAAGGGAGCGGATTCGCTTGACCTAGTTCTCGACAGACTCTTTCGTACCCTAAGCCGCCACAGGGTCTCGCTTTTTTGTAAGTAGGTCGAGGCCCTAAGCTTACAAGAGTCCAGAACGGCTTATACAAAGTATCCGATCATGTCTCTAAGCTGTCTTGCCTTCCTGGGCCAGCCATCTTCTGGGCGGCTCATGCACCCGGGTCTCGCACCGCCTTCCGACTCTAGGCCCCCGTCCGACCCACCTGGCGAGTCACCTCTAGGCTTGTCTTCAACCTTCAGGCCCACATAGGTCCTTAAGTATGAGCCGCCAGCTGTGACCCGGCCCCTCCTAGGAGGGTCATACCATGGAGTTATATCCCCACATAATGAATATTTGAGCATGTATATGAATCCGAATACACTACCATCGGATGCATGATTTGAATGCTACAAGGACCACAAAATACCTAAATGATAAAACCGCAGTCAAAAATAACTTAGACGTTTTTTACATAGGCTTAAGCGAGATCGGACGGATCGGTACCGCAAGGATGTTTGGATTGAGGGATCGGGTAGTCTAGGCACGGGCATGAACGGATGCGGGGCCAGGGAGTCTGAATACGGTTGGCAGTGGTGGTTGCACTCGTCGGAGAGGTGGATGGATGCGGCGGCGGCTCAGTTCACGGCGAGCTGCGACCATATTGGGGTCGCGAGGAGGCTCGGGGCACCCCCCATGCCACGACGAGGACGCCGCAACGCCGGTGCTCGTGGGGTGACGGCGATGCGGGAGCTCCTACATAGCTTGTCGCCTACGCGGAGGAAGGACGACGACAAAGCGGGTGCTGGCGAGCAGGAGACGGGTGATACATCTCCAACATATCTATAATTTATGAAGTATTCATGCCATCTTTACAATAATTCTATATGATTTTGGTACGATTTTATTAGAACTAACCTAGACTGATGTTGTTTACAGCAAAACTACCATGGTGTTATTTTTGTGTAGAAATAAAAGTTCTCGGAATGGGCTACAAGTTTATGGTGATTTTTTATGGACCAAAGGAGACCCCCGAAGCACAAGAGTTTTTTGTGTACTACCATGATCAGTAAGTGATCCTGAACACCTACTTATGTCAAACACAACCCCACCATGTTCTGTGGGGTCGAAAGTGAGGACAAAGTGGGCACGAAAGACTAGTGTTGGTCTGTGGGGCCAGTCTAGATCCCGCCAGGCGTAACGTGGTGTTACACATGCGACCAACGGAGGAGGCGGCCACCGGCGGGGGTTGTGGACTCGGCGGGTGATCCATTTCCCTGCTCACCTTGCGACGAGGGGGAAGGAGGCGAGGCCCTCAAGGCCAAGCCTTGATCTGAACGGCGGTGATGGTGAGGCGGTGCTCTGCGCAACAAGGAGATGCTACAGCCTAATGACAGCGACGAGGCGAGCGGGAAGCTACGGCTTACTAGAGGGCTAGAAGGCACTGTGCAGCCTGACAAAGCGGAGGGAGGCGACGATGCGACGACGGCCGACGGTGCGGAGGCGCTCCGGTCCTCCTAACGCCCAGAACCAAATGCGGGTAGCACCACAGACCA
The DNA here is from genome assembly GCA_022496015.1 of Hordeum marinum. Taxonomy (NCBI): domain Eukaryota; kingdom Viridiplantae; phylum Streptophyta; class Magnoliopsida; order Poales; family Poaceae; genus Hordeum; species Hordeum marinum. The sequence goes on from CM039673.1 coordinate 256,288,559, forward strand.
GCTTGGCATCCTATACCGGGGGGAGGAACAAGGCCACCGGAGGCGATGGACGCGGCGACGATGGCCTGATGTCCCTCTCTCTCTGAACTTCTCTAAATCTCTCTCTCGCTCGCTGAACTTACCAAGGGAGAATGGAAGAGAAGGGTGGCTATAGCACGGAGAGAAAGGGGGAAACCCTAGGGAAGGGCATGGACGACGAGGGGGGTTTAAGGGGGAAGACAGACGGGACGTCCTCGGCGCCCGTGAAGGGCTTCACAGCGCCGGGAGCTCGCCTCTCCCACTGAACTGACGGAGGCGATGACGGGGCAGGTGGCCGCTAGTTGTTGGGCCAGGAGGCGTTCGAGGCCCAGCTGGGCCGCGGTGCTGGGCCTCCCTCAACTCTCTCTCTCTCTCTCTCTCTCTCTCTCTCTCTCTCTCTCTTCCACACACGAACCTCCTGTTTTTATTTTAAAAAACAAAACAAACCAATAAAGCCCCAAAGAAAAAGGAATATTATATTTTTGGGAAATCAAATATCTTTAGACCTAAATTAAATGCACCTATTTAATAAAAATGCACTAGTCAATTTTAACCTAAGTAAATTAATTCTTTTTATTAATGTTACCTACTTTTAAAAACAAAAAGAACAGCAGCAGCAACAAGTGAAAGAGATCACCTACTCTATTTAGCACAATTACCTTGAGCAACCGAAGATTTTTAACAGATTTATAGTGAAAGAGCTCACCTACTCTATTCAGCACAATTACCTTGAGCAACAGAAGATTTTTAATAGATTTATAGGGCAAGTAAAACTGATGTCATAAAATAATTAAGAGCAAAAGGTTTTTTTCTAGATGTTGAAATGGAAGAGGGGTTAAACCCCACAAGCACACACCCTACTCCCATGGTAGCTCCACACACACCTACCCCTCTAACCACACCACATCACAAGGCAACATGGCAAGATATATTACGCAATATATGATGATCATGATGCATGATGCAAGAATTTCACGAAGTAAATATTAAATCATTCAAACCACATTAAACACAAGAAGGTCCACATGAGATACATGCCCAAAATGGCAAGGGGTGCACTTCGGCTGTTAAAGACCTGACCGGAGGGTCCCCCCATCACGGAGCGTGCTCCTGCGTGACCTTGAGAACGACGATGATGCTGGTGAAGTTTCGACCGGGGGTTGCCCGCGTCCTGCCATGGTCACGAGGGGGCTCGTGCCTGCCCCTAGCGCCATGCGGTCCGCCTGCCTGTCGACCCCCATGAAGCAAGGAGCGGAGTCTCCTTCTGTGCATCCTACCCCAGCAGGCATGGTGGATGAGGTGCCGACCAATCCCCCATCTGAGTTTCAGCCTGCGGGCCAGTCGGGCGCGGCCGCGGCCACGACTATCCCTCCAGCAGTAGAGCTGCCACCTGGTTCCCCAGGAGCCCCCTTTGGAGAGGTCACCGCCATCGCCGGGGCAGAGGGAAGAAGAAGTAGGTCGACATTGAGGAGTAAGGACTTGGTCTGACTTTGCGTACCCTTTGGTAACTTGGATGCTAATCGTTCCTCCCTTTCTTGTCAACTAGGGTCGTCCCTGCGATGAAGATGAGGAAGAACAAGGCGGGTCTCAAGACAGAGGCGTCCCCCAATGCTTTGCCTGCTTTTGTCGCGCCGTCGTCACCTAACAATGTTCCCGCGGGTGAGGGGACGAAGGCTCGTGGGGCAACCCTCCTGGCAGCCGCTGCGAAGCCCCGATGCCTACTGGTGTGGTGGCTTCTATTCTTGAGGGCACGCTGGTACCACGGTCAGAAGGGCTAGCTCCCGAGCGCCGGCAGCCCGTGGACTCGTCCGCGCCCGTCGCGCCCTTGGTTGTCGAGCAGCCTCCGGACCCTTCTTCTTCTCGCGCTTCCGTCCCTCGGGAGACGCTGCCTGTGGTTGTGCAGGCGACTCCTCCGGAGGGGGTCTTGGTGACTCTGTTGCATGGTATTGACGTCCTCGACGAGGTTTGGGATGCCCTCGCGGGTGCTGACGATCGCCTCACGAGCGGCCTTCTGGGGCTCCTCTCTAGATGGCTCAGGGCCAACGCCTCTATCGCGGCATCCTTTGGCCAAGCCAAGGCCGCCATGGCGAGGAGCGAGGAGGAGGCTGCGTCGGCCAAAGTGGCCCTCGAGGCGGTGCTGGCCAAGGCGGCATCTTCCTAGGGGCGCCGAAATGAGGTGGAGGCCTGCCTGAGGGCCATTCCGGGGGAGAAGTCCGTGCTCGAGGAAGAGCTGCACGGGCAGCGGGAGGCCCTCGAGTCCGGCAAGACTCAGCTCTCCGCACGAGACTCCGAGCTACCCCAAGAGAAAGTCGATGGCGTCGCGGTGCGAGGGTGCCTAGAGGCACGGGAGAAGGAGGCAACCCTGGAGAGGGTGCATCTTGAAGCCGCAGAAAAGGCTTTAGCCGAGGCCGAGGGTGCGGAGGCTGCAGAGCTCAGCGCCCTTCCCTCAATTGAGCTCAGGCTGCGCTAAGCGCTCCACTCCCTCTGTCGGGAAGGGTTTGAGGAATCCACGGTGGCTCCTAAGGGCCGCTACGCGGAGCTCGCTTTAATGTTTGCTAAGGCGCTTGAGGGCGTGATCCCCAAGGTGGGGGGGGGGGCTTGGACAACGAGTGTCACAACCTCTTTTCTGAGGCCGCGATGCGCGTCTTCAACCATCTTCACCTCCGCGAGCCAGGGTTTGACTTCGACACTGTGATCCTCCCGGTTGCCCCTAGGGTTCGCAGCAGCGCTGCGGAAGAAGTGAAGGTCACTGTGGAGAAGCTGGTGAAGAGGTTCGCCCATGTTACCGTTCAACCGTCCCCTGAAATTACATAAGTTAGTTGCAAGGAGGAGGATGCCGGCAATGTCGACGAAGAGCTCTTCCTAGACGGGACCATCGGCGACGCGGGCTCCCCTGATCCTCCCTTCCTATTTCTTTCCTGCATCATGTGACGTGCCTCTCGGGGGCGTTAAACTGGTTGTATTCGCAAAACTTTAATGCTTGTAATAATTGTAGAACTGCACGATTTCCCTCTTCGCCTTGTTTCCTTCTTTCTTGTTGTGTCGCTCTACGTCGGCAGGGCCCGGCCCCGCACATACCTCCACCGCCGCTGAGGCCAACCAGATCAGCAAGGATGACCCCGTGGAGCGAGAGGCTATGGAGCCAGTGAAGCTCCTGAGTGCTACCTCTTGAGCGTGCGTTGGTTTTCCCTTGAAGAGTAAAGGGTGATGTAGCGAACTAGATAAGTATTTCCCTTAGTTGTTGAGAACCAAGGTATCAATCGAGTAGGAGGAACAAGCAGGTCACCAATGATTGCACCTACACAAACAATCAAACTTTTCCACCCAATGCTATAAAGGGGTTGTCAATCCCTTCATGATTATTTGCAAGGATTAGATCTGATAGATATAGATGTAAACGAGAACGCAAAGTAAAAGGTAAATAAATTGCAGCAAAGTATAAATCTGAAAGTGTATAATGGAAAGTAGACCCGAGAGCCATAGGTTTCACTAGAGGCTTCTCTCTAGAAGGCAAATATCATGGTGGGTAAACAAATTACTGTCAAGCAATTGATAGAAAAGCGAATAATCATGTAGTTATCCAAGGCAATGATCATGCGTATAGGCATCACGTCCGTGTTTAGTAGACCGAAACGATTCTGCATCTACTACTATTACTCCACACATCGACCGAGTCCTGCCTGCATCTAGAGTATTAAGTTCATGAAGAATAGTGTAACGCATTAAGAAAGATGACATGGTGTAGAGGGATAAACTCAAGAAATATGATGAAAACCCCATCTTGTTACCCTTGATGGCAACAATATAATATGTGCCTCGCTCCCCTACTATGTCACTGGGTGAGGACACCACAAAATTGAACCCAAAACCAAGCACTTCTCCCGTTGCAAGGATTACCAATATAGTTGGCCAATCCAAACCAATAACTTGAAGACACTTGCAAGGATATGAAATAATACAAATAAGAATTCATAGGAGATTCAAATAAGATTCATGGATAATCTGAACATAAAGTCACAATTCATCTGATCTTGACACACCACAAAAGAGGATTACATCGGATAGATCTCCATGAAGAACATGTCACCGAAGATAAAAGAGAGAGAAGAAGCCATCTAGCTACTAGCTATGGACCCGTAGGTATGTGGTGGACTACTCACGCATCGTCGAAGGGGAAATGGAGTTGATGTAGATGCCCTCCGTGATCGAAACCCCTCCGGCAGATTACCGAAAAAGGCTCCAAGATTGGATCTCTCGGGAACGGAGGCTTCTGGCGGTGGATAAGTGTTTGCGTGGATCGTTCTGATGTTGGGGAATATTTGGGTATTTATAGGCCAAGAATTAGGGTTAGCAGACATGTCGGGAGGTGACAGCCCTGCTAGGCGTGGCCAGGGGACGTGCCTAGTAGGCTTGTGGCTCCTTGGAACCTTCCTTGTCGTGCATTCCAAGCTTGATTGATTTGTTTCCTTCCAAAAAAATTCCTTCCGAAGGTTTATGCCGTTTGGACTCCGTTTAATATTCCATATCTCCAAAACTCAAAAACAAGGAAAAAAATAGAAATTGGCACTAGGCTCTAGATTAATAGATTAGTCCCAAAGATAACAAAAAATAGCATATTAATGCATATAAAACATCCAAAATAGATAATATAATAGCATGCCATCATAAAAAATTATAGATACGTTGGAGATGTATCAGCATCCCCAAGCTTAATTCCTGCTCGTCCTCGAGTAGGTAAATGATAAAAATAGAATTTTTGATATGGAGTGCTACCTAATATATTTATCCATGTAATATTATTTATTGTGGCATGAATATACAGATCCATAAGAGTCAAAACAAAAGCTTATTATTGATATAAAAACAATAATGTTTCAAGCATACTAGCAAAGCAATTGTATCTCTTCAAAATATAACGGTAAAAGAAAGTTATCCCTACAATATCATATGGTCTGGCTATGCTCCATCTTCCCCCACACAGAGTATTTATCTCATGCACAACCCCAATGAAAAGTCAAGAAATTTTTTCACACCTTCATTTTCTCAACCTTTTTCAACTCTCACGCAATACATGAGCATGAGCCATGGATATAGCACTATAGGTGGAATAGAATATGGTGGAGGTTGTCAAGGAAAGGGAGAGGATAGTCTCACATCAACTAGGCATATCAATGGGCTATGGAGATGCCCATTAATAGATATCAATGTGAGTGAGTAGGGATTTCCATGCAACGGATGCACTAGATCTATAAGTGTATGAAAGCTCAAAAAGAAACTATGTGGACGTGCATCATCAAGAAAAAATTCCACTAGCCATATGAAAGTGACAAAATAGGAGACTCTTTATCATGAAGATGACGGTGCTAATTTGAATCACAAGTGTGGAAAAAGGTAGTAGAAATGTCCCTTCTCTGTTTTCTCTCATTTTTAGTGGGCATCTAAGGCCTCTTTTATTCATTTTTTTATCTGGGCTTCACTAGCCTCTTATTTTTCAAAAAGTCCAGAATCTCATCCCCACTTGTGAGGGAATCATAGCTTCCATCATCCTTTCCTCATATGGGACATGCTCTATTAATGATAATCATCACACTTTTATTTACTTGTAACTCAAAAGAAAATTTCAACTCGATACCTATGAAAAAATATGACTCTATATGCAATATGAAAGTGATGGTGCATGTCATAAAAGGGAACGGTGGAAGTTACATGGCAATATATCTTAGAATGGATATGGAAATGCCATAATAGGTAGGTATGGTGGCTGTATTGAGGAAAGTTATATGGTGACTGTTTTGGGGAACGTATATGGTGGTTGTTTTGAGGAAGGTGTTTGTTGTACCGGCGAAAGTTGCGCGGTACTAGAGAGGCTAGCAAAGGTGGAAGGGTGAGAGTGCGTATAATCCATGGACTCAACATTAGTCATAAAGAACTCACATACTTATTACAAAAGTCTATTAGTCATTAAATTAAAGTATTAAACGCATGCTCATAGGGGGAGATTGGTAGGAGTTAACCATCGCGTGCCCCCGACCCTCACACAAAGGTCGACAATCTATAAACAAGTAATGCTCCGACTTCCTTACATAACGGTTCACCATACATGCATGCTACGGGAATCACAAACCTTTACATAAGTATTTTTACCAAATCACAATTACTTCTTAGCATGTCTCTTAACATTACCATCTTTATATCTTAAAACTTTATGTAAGGCATCAAACTTCTCATAAATAGTCAATGCACTTAATATGGAAGTTTTTATTATATCCCTTTTGGATGCCTATCATATTAGGACTAAATTCATAACCTAGACAAATTATCATGCTGTTTTAGAAACTCACAAAATAATATAAGTGAGGTACTAGAGTTCAAGTATTTCTATAAAACGCAAACACCACCATGCTCTAAAAATATATAAGTGAAGCACATAGAGAAAAATTGCCTAACTCAAAAGATATAAGTGAAGCATATAGAGCATTCTAAAAAATTAATGATTCAGACTGTGTCTCTAAAAATATGTATGCAGCAAGGATGATTGTGGAAAAATAACAAGCACACACTCATATCATGCAAGACGCTCCAAGAAAAACACATATCATGTGGTGAATAAAAATATAGCCTGAAGTAAATTTACTGATGGATTGAAGACGAAAGAGGGGATGCCTTGCTTAGGATCTTTGGCATCCTTGAATATGACTTGGGGTGCCTTGGGCATCCCGAAGCTTAGGCTCTTGCCACTCCTTATTCCATAGTCCATCAAATCTTTACCCAAAACTTGAAAAGTTCACAACACAAAACTTAACAGAAAACTCGTCAGATCCATTAGTATAACAAAATAAATCACCACTTTAGGTACTGTTGTGAACTCATTATTTATTTACATTGGTGTTATACCTACTATAATATAACTTCTCCACGGTTCATACCACATGATACAACCCAAACATTCATAAAAATAGGCAAACAACTCAAAGAAAATAGAATCTGTCAAAAACAGAACAGTTTGTAGCAATCTGAAAACTTCTTATACTTATGTCACTCAAAACATTCTGACAAATTATGAGAACTTGCGCAATTTATATATCAATATTTTGTAATAATTTCAGACTCATTAGACTCTCTGAAAATTTTATAAAAATCCTAGACCGAGCGCAAAAGTTTTTGTTTTTCAGCAAGATCAAATCAACAACAACCATAGATCACCCCAAAGGTTTTACTTGGCTCAAACACTAATTAAAACACCAAAAAACAATTACTACATAAGTAATAATGTGGGAAACACTCAATAACAGAAGCAAATATAGAACACAAAAATAAAATTGGGTTGCCTCCCAACAAGCGCTATTGTTTAACGCCCCTAGCTAGGCAAAACACAATAGATCTAGGTATTGTCATCTTTGATATGCAATCCAAAAGTAGCTCTAAATAGATTCATAAGTTAATCTTATTTTCTTTCTTAGAAATTGTTCCATGTCTTTCCTTAATAGAAATTGCAATCTAATGTTTCCTTCTTTCATGTCAATAATTGCACTAATCGTTCACAGGAAAGGTCTACCGAGAATAATAGGACATGTAGGATTGCAATCTATATCAAGAACAATGAAATATACGGGCACATAATTCCTATTTGCAACAATCAGAACATTATTAATCCTTCCCATAGGTTTCTTAATAGTGGAATTCACAAGATGCAAACTTAGAGAACAATCATCAAGATCATGGTAACCTAGCACATCACATAAAGTTTTCGGAATCGTGGAAACAGTAGCACCCAAATCATACAAAGCATGGCATTCATAATATTTTATTTTATCTTAATAGTACGTTCCCACTCATCATGAATCTTTCTAGGGATAGAAACTTCTAACTCAAGTTTTTCTTCAAAAGATTTCATCAAAGTATCAACGATATGTTTAGTAAAAGCCTTATTTTGACTATAAGCATGGGGAGAATTCATCATGGATTGAAGAAAGGAAATACAATAAATTAAAGACCAGATATAATAATTAAAGTCCTTAAAATCCAAAAGAGTGGGTTCATTTCTATTTAAAGTTTTGACCTCCCACTTTTATCAATCTTAGCATTAAGATCTATAGACTTCGAATCATTGGGACACCTTTTAACTAAAGTAGACTTATCTCAAGTCCCATCATTACCAAGATTTATATCGGAAAACAAAGATTCAATAGGAGTCACATCAATCCCTTTAAGATCTTCATGATTATTACTGCGATAAAACACTCTTTCAAGCCATTCACGCTTAGCACGTATTCTAGCGGTTCTTTCCTTACTTTCATCAATAGAAATTCTCATAGCTTTTAAAGATACATTAATATCATGATTGGGTGGAGTAGATATAAATTTAAAAGAATCAATCTCAAAAGAAATTCTATCAATGTTCCTAGCCAAATCATCAATCTTGAGCACTTTTTCTTCAATAGAAGCATTAAAAACTTTTTGTGAACCAATAAATTCTTTAACAATATTCTCAAGATCAGAGGGCATCTTATGATAATTTCTAGAGTAACTGTTGTAGGAATTACCATAATTATTAGAAGAATTACCTGGAAATGGCCTAAGGTTGAAATTACCTCTATACGCATTGTTACCAAAATTGTGCCTACTAACAAAATTCACATCCATAGATTCATCATTATTTCCAATAAAAGAAGACAAAGGAAATCATTGGGATCAATAGGAGCACTCTTACTAGCAAACAATTTCATCAATTCATCCATCTTTTCACTCAAGGTATTTATTTCTTCAATAGAATGCACTTTTTGACTAGTAGGAGCTCTTTCCGTGTGCCATTGAGAGTAGTTTGACATAATATTATCTAGGAGTTTAGTAGATTCTCCTAACGTGATTTCCAAAAAAGTACCACCCCTAGCCAAATATAAAAGATACTTGAAGCAAATTTCAATCCCGCATAAAAAAATTGTATAACCATCCATAAACTCAAACCATGTGCGTGACAATTCCAAATCATTAATCTCATCCTCTCCCACGATTGTGCAACATACTCATGATCAATGTTCTTAAAGTTTGTTATATCATTTGTAAGGGAGATGATCTTAGCGGGCAGAAAGTACTTGGAGATAAAAGCATCTTTACACTTATTCCACGAATCAATACTATTTTTAGGCAAAGATGAAAACCAAGTTTTAGCACGATCTCATAGTGAGAACGGACATAGCTTCCATTTCACAATATCATTATCCACAACTTTGTTCTTTTGCATATCACACAACTAAATGAAAGTATTTAGATGGGATGCGGCATCTTCACTAGGAAGGGCAGAAAAGTTTTCTTTCATAACAAGATTAATCAAGGCAGCATTGATTTCATAAGATTCCGCACTAGTGGCTGGAGCAATCGGAGTACTAATAAAATCATTTTTATTAGTATTGTAAAAGTCACACAACTTGGTATTCTCAGACATCATGACAAGGCAAGCAATCAAACACACAAGAAAACGAAAGGCAAACGAAAGAAGGGCGAGCAAAAAGGCAAATATTTTTGGTATTTCTTGAAAATTGTTTTAGAAGTGGGGAAGAGGAAAACAAGAGGAAAATGGCATATAATGTAAATGCAAGAGATGAGTTTGTGAGGGGTACTTGGTAGGCTCGATGTGTATCCTCCACGGCAACGGCGCTAGTACTTGGAGATAATGTTGTTGATAGTGGTGACATCTCCTTTAGCACACATAAGATCACGGAATTCAAATAGGCATTTATCAAAGTTTGGATCACTAGGCTTCATTATGTGAAAAGCAATGGCTTTATGAAGAATTTCATCTAGATTCCCTAAGGAAATATTTGGATATCGTTTCTCCAAATCAGTCCATAAGGTATATGAACATGCAAAGTTCTTCATTTGAGAAAGCACGAGTCTTGGTAAACCTCTAACGATAAGATTGAAAGTTCTTAGGTTACCAAGCATGTTAATTTCCTCTTTGTGTGTGGGATGCAATTCATCAATAGGAGGCTCATAGGGGTGCATAACATATTTGCTCAATTGAAATTCATTAAACAACTCAAGCTTCAAAAACTTCCATTGACTATAGTATTCTCCATCAAGAATGGGCACTCTACAACTAAAACTCCCTATACTAGACACATTCATCTTCCTCCTCGGTGATTAAACTGAAGCAATGGAGACCAATGCTCTGATACCAATTGAGGGATCACTAGAAGAGTGTCTAGACGGGGGGGGGGGGGGGTGAACAGACTACTAGCAGGAATTTAAAACCTAACCTTTTCCCAAGTTAATTGGTTGGAAGATTTTAATAGTTTTTAGCAAGGCTATTAAGTCTAACAGTCCTACACATGCATATCAACAAATATGGCGGTGGAAAGAGTTGAGATAGATAGATCAAACGCAGTTGGAGACGCAAGGATTTTTCCGTCGTTACGATAGGTGGCGCTATCATACATCCATGTTTATGGAGTCTTCAACCCACGGAGGGTAAAGGTCGCGAGAGTACATGGAGGGCTCCACCCAAAAGGGTCCACGAAGTAGCAACCTTGACTATTCCATATGGCTTCTGTCCATGAAGGACTAGCCTCACTATGGGTACATCTTCACGAAGTAGGCGATCTCCTTGCCCTTACAAACTTCTTGGTTCACTCCACAACATGAAGTAGGAGGCTCCCAAGAGAGACCTAACCAATCTAGGAGGCACCACCCTCCAAAAGGTAATAGGCTCGGTAATGGCGATGGACTCCTTGCTCTTGTGCTTCAAGATGATAGACTCCTCAGCACACAATCTCTCTCTCACAGGTTTGGCTTGGTAGAAGAGATGGGATTGGTGGAAAGCAGCTCGGGGAGGCGAGAAATCAATATCCATATGATTGGAGTGGAAGATCTTGACCTCAACACAAGGGTAGGTGGTTCTCTCTCAGAAAATATGATAGGATAGGTATGGAATATTTCTGAGTTCTTCTCTTTCGAGTAGGTGGTGGTGAAGGGGTATATATAGGCATCCCCAAAAATCCAACCATTACACACAAAATGGCCAACTCGGTGACACTGATGTGTTAATCTCGGTGGTACCAAAGTGACCAAAAGGTGGCAACTTCTGAATCTCGGTGAGACCGATATAGGAAACTCGGTTGCACCGATAAGGTGACCAACGGTCAGATTTCCAATCTCGGTGACGCCGATCCAACATTCACGATGGGACAGAAAATGTGAATTTGCGTAACAGAAATTTGGCAACCTAAACTCAGTGGCACCGGTATGGAATCGGTTGCACCAAAGTGGCTAAGGTTTGGCTTGAGTCTGTCTAGGTTCTAGAATCGGTGGCACCGAAGTGGGAAAGTTGGTTGCACCGATTTTGAGTGTTGGGTATAGAACAGACTTTGGTGGGAGAGTTTGTGGATGTTTTTGGCGACTATCACTTGTGCACGTTTGAGCATATTGTTCACCAACAAGACCTTACCCCCTTTTAATAGTACTAGCTTTCCTATGACTCAAAGTGATTTCTCACAAATATAAAATGTAGAGTCCTCTTGCTTGAAGCTTGGCCAACCTATTTACTTGCATCTTGGGGTTTGTCCACAATCTCCTTTTGCCAATCCTATCATTGAACATTTCTGAAATATACTTGGTGGAAACATTAGTTCAATGACTTAAATGTTGTTATTAATTACCAAAACCATCAAGGGAGCAAATGTGCTTTCAATCTCCCCCTTTTTGGTAATTGATGAAAACATACAATCAAAGCTTCAAATAAATATATGCATGGTTATACTGAAGACTTTGAGAGACACATGACTTAGACTTGCTCCCCCTAAATTTGTGCACTCCTTTAAAGGATAGTTGCTTTTGAGTGCATGAACACACATGAGGTAGAAGGGATATAACAAGTCATGTGTATCTTGGTTATATGCATCAAATATATATGAATGAGATGCATCTTTGTTCAAGACATCACTCTTGCAAACAATATGTGCAGGGAGCAAGAGATCATCTTGACCAAGGATATGATGCATATACTTACCTTGAGTTCTTGACCATCCTGGTAATAGAAACACACTTGAGAAAACAATGTTAGGAAAGACAAGAGTATTCTACCAAACAACAAGGCAATAGAACTCAAAATTTCACAAATTATTGAGAATTGATATGTCTCCAAGATCATTGAGAATTTTATCACCATAGATATGAAAAAGTATTATCCTCTCCCCCTGAATCTTAGCATGTAGATATTAGGATTGGATAAGGTGAGAAAGGTCAAAAAATTTCTACTACTTTGATATTCTCCCCCTGTTTATAACTATATGAGTATTGATGTTGGCTCTCCCCCTTGATCATATCTCCCCCTTTGCATAAGCATGTATATCCCCTTTAGCATGAAGCTTTGGTCTTCTCCCGCAATGGTTGAAGCTTTGATCTTCTCCCCCTTTGGCATAAATTTCCAAAAAGATTGAAAACAAGAATAGATACATGGATCATTGACTGAGAAGGGATCCTTGATAACAAGGGTCATCGAAATGTAGGATTCATAGTAATGAAAATTTAGAGAAACATGGAAAATGATTTGTTCTTCTCCTTCTTTCTTCATTGAAGATAAGGATCCTTGAATAAATAAATTCTCTTCGCAAGATTACTTGTAGTTCTTCTGCCCCTAAGTTTTTTTATAAAATTAGGGATCATCGAAGTAACAAAATTATTACCAGAAAGATCATGTAAGAAAACACAAAATTGCAAAAATGAATTGGAAAGAGAGAGAATGAAAATCGGCGATGCTGAGATAGATAGATCGGTGATGCCGATATTTTGTAGTGCAGCTTGTCTGCAATTTCGGTAGAACTGAAATATCTGAGTAGGCGGCTTCGAAAGAGAAACCAAGTTTCCATTTTCACAGAGTTGAGAGAAAGATTTTCAATGAAATATGAAGTTTTTACAATGGAAATCAGCTAGAGAAGATTGGAGTAGTTATGAGAAATCATGCAATATAGAGCAAACCACACCAGATTCTTAACTAGATGATCACCTATATTAGAGTATATCGACTTAGGAGCCAAGCAAGAATACTTGATATTAGGTCATACTCTACATTAAGCTCAAAATGGGGTTACCATTTTTCGATTATGCATTTTAATGTCTTCATATCACTTGAGGTGCCTTAGATCATTTCTTGGAGTAAAGCCTTTTCAAGGACATGAGTACAAAGCTTTGAGTGATTTTGATGACGTAGCTTGTAGATGAACTTGTTGAGGATGCTCGAGGTTGATGAATATCATCTTGAGTTTTGAGCAATCCTTCTTGTTCTAGTATACTGGTTACCTACAAAGATTATTCATGCAAGTAAGAACAATAGATATATCCTATTGACATGATACCAATTGAGAGTGTGCAATTTGATCAAGTATATGTCAAGGATATGGTTGAGTGGCCTTCTTCCTTCCATCATCGAGAGGGGTTGTAGATACTTGGTAATGACAAGATTGCTTATGATTAGAGTTGATGGAAATCTTGTGGAATAAAGTCCTTCCTAGTACCTACAAGAGATTAGATGCAATAAAAGGGATCATAGAATTCCATGCCATAAGATAATATGTTAAGATACATGGAAATATCAAGAAAGCTCATGTCCTTGCATGCAACCGAGTGAGTCTAGCTCAAGTTTGAAGCATCGATGATATTCAACTCACTCCTAAAGTAACAAAATGTCTTCTCATCAAGTGGCTTAGTAAAGATATCATCCAATTGCTTGTTAGTGCGAACATGCTTAAGGTTAATATCTCCTTTGGCAACATGATCACAAATGAAATGATGTCAAACTTGAATATGCTTAGTTCGAGAATGTTGCACAGGATTATGACCAATTTTAATAGCACTTTCATTGTCACAAAGTAATGGAACATTTTTAACATGAATTCCATAATCCTTAAGTGTTTGTGTCATCCAAAGTAATTGTGCACAACATGATGCGGCAGACATATACTCACCTTCGGCAGTCGATAGTGATACCGAGTTTTGTTTCTTAGAGGACCAAGATACAAGAGATATGCCCAAAAATTGACAAGTACCCGAGGTGGATTTCATGTCAACCTTGTCACCGGCATAGTCCGAATCAGAATAGCCAATGAGGTCAAAGGAAGATCCCTTGGGATACGAAATGCCAAAGTTTGACATTTGTATCAAGTATCTCACAATGCATTTAACAGCTGAAATATGACATTCTTTTGGTGCAACTCGATATCTAGCACACATGCAAACACTCAACATAATATCGGGACGAGATGCACATAGATATAAAAGTGAACCAATCATAGATCGATAAACTTTCTGATCAACTGGCTCATCCTCTCTGGTAAGATCAACATGTCCACTAGTAGGCATAGGGGTTTTCATACCTTTGCATTCCTGCATGTTGAACTTTTTGATCAAGTCCTTGGTATACTTAGTTTGAGAGATGAAAGTTCTTTCTTTCGATTGTTTAATTTTCAACCCAAGAAAGAATTTCAGCTCACACATCATAGACATCTCATACTTCTCAGACATCAACCTTCCAAACCTTTCACTAAATTGAGGGTTAGTGGAACCAAAGATAATATCATGCACATAAATTAGGCACACAAATAGTTCACCATTAACTCTCTTAGTGAATAAGGTTGCATCAATTTTACCAATTTCAAAACCTTGTTCGATAAGAAACTTCGTTAAACATTTGTACCAAGCACGAGGGGCTTGCTTAAGACCATAAAGAGCTTTATGAAGTTTGTAAACATGATTAGGTTTCTTAGGATTAACAAAGCCGGGTGGTTGCTTAACATAAACCAGTTCTTCAATCTCACCATTTAAAAATGCACTTTTAATATCCATTTGATAAAGCGTGATATCATGGTGATTAGCATAAGCAAGAAGAATGCGAATAGCTTCAAGTCTAGCGATAGGGGCATAGGTCTCACCGTAGTCCATACCTTCGACTTGCGTATATCCTTGAGCTATGAGGCGAGCCTTGTTGCGCACGACTTGACCATCTTCATCTTGCTTGTTTCGAAAAACCCATTTGGTTCTAATGATGTTGTGTTCATCCTCGGGCTTCTCCACTAGTGTCCACACTTCGTTCCTTTCGAAGTTGAGAAGCTCTTCATGCATGGCGTTCACCCAATCCGCATCTTCAAGAGCTTGTTCTACCCTCAAAGGCTCAATGCTAGAAATGAAAGAATAATGCTCACAGAAGTTTGCTAGACGAGTTTTAGAGCGAGTGATTCTCCTTGTTTATATATCACCAAGGATTTGATTTAGGGGATGGTTATTGGTCACTTGTGCTCGAACTCGGGTCAGCTTCCGATTGTTGGTTGGTGGAGCTTCTTCTTCGTCATCATCTCCTTCGTCTTCGTTGTTGTTGAAGGTGTCGTTCCCTTGAGGTGGTGGTGAAGGAGGTTGCGGTGGATCTTCATGATGCACTTCCTCCTCTTCATCATCTTGTCGTGTACCGCTTGTGTATGCCTCATGTCATGTTGTGGTTCACCTTGTCGTGAGGTAGGGGCTTCCACTTGAGTTGATGAAGTACTTTCCTTCACCTCCATGGGGCGAATCTTGCCGATGGGTAAATCTAGGATAGCTCCCGAAGGGTTCTTGTCACCTACATCAGTTGGCAATTGTTCGACTTGTGAACCATTAGATTCATCGAACTTCACATCTACCGTCTCTTCAACTTTTCGAGTGAAATTGCTGTAGACACGGTATGTGTGAGAGTTCGATCCATAACCATGTAGGAATCCTTCATGAGATTTAGGAGCAAATTTAGTACAACGATGCTTATCAAGAATGTAACACTTAGAGCCGAATACCCAAAAGTATCCAACTTGGTGTTTGTTATCCGTGAGTAGCTCGTATGTCGTTCTATCGAGAAGCTTGTGTAAGTAACGTTGGTTTGTGGCATGACATTCTGTTTCCGCGGCTTCTGCCCAAAAGTGCTTTGGCGTCTTGTATTCGTCAAGCATTGGTCTTGCCATCTCAATGAGTGTCCGGTTCTTCCTCTCAACAACTCCATTTTGTTAAGGCGTGTACATAGTCGAGAACTCATGTGAGACACCTTCTTCATCAAGAAAAGTATCTACATGGGTGTTCTTGAACTCAGATCCGTTATCGCTCTGAACCTTCTTGATCTTCACTTCAAACTGATTTTGCGCTTTGTGAGCGAAGTTCTTGAAGATCTTTTGAACCTGCAACTGATCATCAAGAAAGAATACCCACGTAAATCTGGAAAAATCATCAACTATAACTAGACCATAGGAATTTCCACCGAGACTTTTGTAAGCACTGGGACCGAAAAGATTCATGTGAAGTAACTCGAGTGGTCTCCTAGTAGTCATGATATTCTTAACAGGATGACTTCCACCTACGTGCTTTCCGGCTTGACAGGTACTACAAAGTCTATCTTTGTCAAAGATAACATCTTTAACACCAAGTATATGATCACCTTTGATAAGTTTGTCTAAATTACGCATACCAACATGTCCTAATCTTCTATGCCAAAGCCAACCTTTAGAATATTTAGCAATTAAACAAGTGCGAGGTTTGGATCTTTTAGTGAAATCGACAATGTATAGATCACCTCTACGGATACTGGTAAAGACAATTTTATGATTATCTTGACGAAACACTTGGCAATCTACTTTCCTTAATAGAACATTGAAACCGAAATCAGCAAGTCTAGACATGGAAAGAAGATTGTAACCAAGGGATTCAACAAGCATAACATTTTGAATAGAGCTATCATGGGATATGGCCACCTTACCAAGGCCAAGTACCTTACCCTTAGAGTTGTCTCGAAAGGTCACGTACCGTCGAGGACCTTAATTAGGCTTGATTTCTTGGAACATGTCTTTATCACCAGTCGTATGATGCGTACATCCGATGTCGAGAATCCACTCTTTTCCTCCAGACATGTAATCCTTAAGGTTTTCCATAAGACTCAAAGTCTTCATGATCTTCTCATACTCGATGTCAAACAACTCATCTTCTTCATAATAGCCATGTTCCACACTGTCATCATCAAGTGGGAAATCCTTGTCATAAAGAACAAGAGATTTGTTAGAGTAGTGATCATGACAATGTTCAAGTTTATGAGTGCGAATGGCTTCAAAGATAATGTTCTTGATAGTGGCGACATCTCCTTTAGCACGCATAAGATCACGGAGTTCAAATAGGCATTTATCAAAGTTTGTATCACTAGGCTTCATTTTCTGAAAAGCAATGGCTTTATTAAGAATTTCATCTAGATTCCCTAAGTAAAGATTTGGATATTATTTCTCCAAATCAGTCCATAAGGTATATGCACATGAAAAGTTCTTCATTTGAGAAAGCATGAACCTTGTTAAACCTCTAACGATAAGATTGACAGTTCTTAGGTTACCAAGCATGTAATTTCCTCTTTGTGTGTGGGATGCAATTCATCAATAGGAGGCTCATAGGGGCGCATAACATATTTGCTTAATTATAATTCATTAAAGAACTCAAGCATCAAAAACTTCCATTGACTATAGTATTCTCCATCAAGAATGGGCACTCTACAACTCAAACTCACTATACTAGACACATCCATCTTCCTCCTCGGTGATTAAACCGAAGCAATGGAGACCAATGCTCTGATACCAATTGAGGGATCACTAGAGGAGTGTCTAGAGGGGGTGAATAGACTACTAGCAGGAATATAAAACCTAACCTTTTCCCAAGTGAATTGGTTGGAAGATTTTAACAGTTTTTAGCAAGGCTAGCAAGTCTAACAGTCCTACACATGCATGACAACAAATATGGCAGCGGAAAGTAAAGACATTGCATATGAAGTAAAGTGTTGAGATAGATAGATCAAACGCAGTTGGAGACGCAATGATTTTTCCCGTGTTTCCGATAGGTGGCTCTATCGTACATCCACGTTTATGGAGTCTTCAACCCACGAAGGGTAAGGGTCGCGAGAGTCCACGGAGGTCTCCACCCAAAATGGTCCACGAAGTAGCAACCTTGACTATTCCATACGGCTTCCGTCCATGAACGACTAGCCTCACTATGGGTAGATCTTCACGAAGTAGAAGATCTCCTTGCCCTTACAAACTTCTTGGTTCACTCCACAACACGAAGTAGGAGGCTCCCAAGCAACACCTAACCAATCTAGGAGGCACCACCCTCCAAAAGGTAATAGGCTCCGTAATGACGATGAACTCCTTGCTCTTATGCTTCAAGATGATAGACTCCTCAGCACACAATCTCTCTCTCACAAGTTTGGCTTGGTAGAAGAGATGGATTGGTGGAAAGCAGCTTGGGGAGGCTAGAAATCAAGATCCATATGATTGGAGTGGAAGATCTTGACCTCAACACAAGGGTAGGTGGTTCTCTGTCAGAAAATCTGATAGGATAGGTATGGAATAGTTCTGAGGGCTTCTCTTTCGAGTAGGTGGTGGTGAAGGGGTATATATCGACATCCCAAAAAATCCAACCGTTACACACAAATGACCAACTCAGTGACACCGATGTGTTAATCTTGGTGGTATCGAAGTGACCAAAAGGTGGCAACTTTTGAATCTCGGTTAGACCGATATAGGAAACTCGGTTGCACCGATAAGGTGACCAACGGTCAGATTTCCAATCTCGGTGACACCGATCCAACATTCTTGATGGGACCGGTATGGACTACGTAATAGAAAGTTGGCAACCTAAACTCGGTGGCACCGGTATGGAATCGGTTGCACCGAAGTTGCTAGGGTTTGGCTTGAGTTTGTCTAGGTTCTGGAATCGGTGGCACCGAAGTGGGAAAGTTGGTTGCACCGATATTGAGTGTTGGGTATAGAACAGACTTTGGTGGGAGAGTTTGTGGATGTTTTTGGCGACTATCATTGTCCACATTTGAGCATATTGTTCACCGACAAGACCTTACCCCCTTTTAATAGTATTGGCTTTCCTATGACTCAAAGTGATTTCTCACAAATATAAAATGTAGAGTTCTCTTGCTTGAAGCTTGGCCAACCTATTTCCTTGCATCTTGGGGTTTGTCCACAATCTCCTTTTGACAATCCTATCATTGAACATTTCTTGAAATATGCTTGGTGGAAACATTAGTTCAATGACTTATATGTTGTTATTAATTACCAAAACCACCAAGGGAGCAAATGTGCTTTCAATTACATCAGGTAGATCTCCATGAAGATCATGAACAACGTGGTATTGAAGATCAAAGAGAGAGAAGAAGCCATCTAGATACTAGTTATGGACTCATAGGTTCGTGGTGGACTAATCACGCATCGTCGGAGGGGCAATGGAGTTGATGTAGATGTCCTCCGTGATCAAAACCCCCTCCGACAGATTACCGGAAAAGGCTCCAAGATTGGATCTCCCGGGAAAGGAGGCTTCCAACAACGGAAAAGTATTTGCGTGCTCTCTCTGATGTTGGGGGAATATTTGGGTATTTATAGGCCAAGAATGAGGGTTAGGAGACGTGCCGGGAGCGGACGGCCATCTAGGCCCGACCAGGGGGGTCACGCCTAGCAGGCTTGTGGCTCCCTGGCACCTCCCCTTCCGTTCACTCCAAGCTTGATCGATTTGTTTCCTTTCCAAAAAATTCCTTCCAAAGGTTTTATTCCGTTTGGACTCCGTTTCATATTCCATATATGCAAAACTTAAAAACAAGGAAAAAAAGAAAAACTAGCACTAGGATCTTGATTAATAGGTTAGTCCCAAAAATAATATAAAATAGCATATTAATGCATATCAAACATCCAAAATAGATAATATAGTAACATGCCATCATCAAAAATTATAGATATGTTGGAGACGTGTCACTGAGTCGCGATGCTCAGGAGTCCCCCTTGATGTACGAGCAGCCCTCATGAAGGGAACATGGTGAAGATAGGTTTAACTTGGAACTCTGAACAACTTATGCTCTGTGTCGGCAGGGCCCGACCCTGCGCATACCTCCATCGTCGCTGGGGCTGAACAGATCACCAAGGACGACCCCGTGGAGCGAGGGGCTACGGAGCCAGTGAGGCTCCTGAGT
Source organism: Hordeum marinum (assembly GCA_022496015.1). Classification (NCBI taxonomy): domain Eukaryota; kingdom Viridiplantae; phylum Streptophyta; class Magnoliopsida; order Poales; family Poaceae; genus Hordeum; species Hordeum marinum. Next base: position 256,308,585 of record CM039673.1, read on the forward strand.
CGCAATGCTAAGGAGTCCCCCTTGACGTACGAGCGACTTCTGCGTGCTCCGTAATGTTTCAAGCTTGAGCGCACTGAGATCTGTGTCGACAGAGCCCGTCCCTGCACATACCTCAACCGTCGTCGGGGCCTACCGGATCACCAAGGAAGACCCAGTGGAGAGAAGGGCTACGAAGCCAGTGAGGCTCCTAAGTTGCGATGCTTAGGAGTCCCCCTTGACATACGAGCGGCTCCCATACCTTCACGAAGAGTGTCGGTAGTAGCCCTCGTGCGGCCCCTCATGCGTACATCCCGGGGAATGCATCGAGGTGGGGCCACAAGGAGCATGCGTGAGGTTGGATGCGAACGTTGGGTGCCCTTAGTTGTTTATCCCCAGCACTGGGCGTAGGGCTTCCACATTGCGTGGGCATAGCCATTGGTCGGCAGTGTTGACTTCTCCGCCAACATGGGGTTGTGTCTACCACATTGCATGGGCATATCCATTGGTGGGCAGTGTTGATTTCTCTGCCAGCACGGAGCTGTGGCTACCACATTGCGTGGGAAGGAACCCCTTCACGTCCTCAGGGGGCTTCGGGCGTGTACAACCCATTGAGTTTATGCGCGTGGCTGGCACGGTAGAACTGGGAGGTGTATCTGGGTGCTCACGGCGGCGCTTTGGCCTCGTGAGGTCCTTACCTCGAGGCGGGTTGTGCCTGAATCCTCTTGTGGATAGCTTCGTTTGGGGTCTTGGGGTCTTCACCGCAGCCTACACCGAGCGTCTGGCCCTAAGGCCATGGGAGGGTCAAGCATTAGTGACCCCAGCAGATGAAGAGTACGGGACTGGCCCGTCCAAACAAAACTCAGTCACTGGAACTCTCGACATTGCAGGGATGTAAGCGAGCACAATCATAGTGCCAGGCCTCTCATGAGGTGGCCAAAGGGGGGCCTGCTCGGGAGTGATGACATTCACACCGGCAAAACAACGTGCCGACAAGGGAAAACTTTACGGAGCAGGTTGCATGCATGGAAAAACTACTGAACAACGAGTAAGCATGGTGGCTGAAGGGGTACGCCCTGGTTGCCTGTGAACGGTGCGGCCCGGCGTGCGCCTTTTAAATGGAACAAGCCAAAAAGTTACCTGGCACAAACAAACAAAAAGTCACCTGGTGGCCATGCCGCTGAAGAGCCGAAGCTTCCATTGTGGTCCGATCTTGTGCCCCCACAAGCGTGACCTTCACGGGCCCGTCGTCTCCCTGGGCCTTGGACCTGTGCTTGGCCCGGTCATCTCCTCCAGCTCGTCATCATGTCTCGGCAGGCAGGGCGCGAGAATGGCCTGGGGAAGACGCTGGAATGTGGCTACGGCATTCGCCAGGTCGAAGGGCATGTGGACGTAGTTGTTCCGGTAGGCCCACCAGTGATGGGCGCTAGCCGGCCATAACCAGCTCCTGCGTGACGCATTGTTGATGGCGAGCGCATTGACGCAGATGCATGGCCAGTAGACTAGGCCGACGATGAGGACTACGATTGGCGGTCCAGGGCGTCCCCTTCCTTGCCCGGTCTGCGCCTCCCAAAGTTCCTTGATCGCCTCGATACCTACTCTCGTGAGCTTGGCGCCTCATGTTGTGTCCCAGGTTCTGGCAAACACACGTTGGGGACGCGCCTCGAGGTTGTGCCCAGGCACCTCCCTTGTTTGATTGGCCGGGCCGGGCGCCTTCTGGACGGAAGCCCCCATGCCTGACCCAAGTGAGGCGCCGGGCGCGCGTTCCTATGCGAGGGGAGGGTTATCCCATCCCTGAAGGCAGAGCGTGAGGCTCCTTCCTTTGATGTGCCAGCCCCCTGGGACTCCGCGAGGGTGAGTTGCTGCTTTGCCTTGCGCTCATCTCCGTGCAACGAGGCGTCTTCTTCATCTTCCGAGCGTTCAACGATAGCTGCATGGTAAGCACGACCGAGTGAGCAGATGGCATCCTTCTTATCGCAGGTGATGGTGATGACGCCACTGCTCCCCGGCATCTTGAGGACGTTGTAGTCATGATGGTTCACCTCCATGAACTTAGCAAGGGACGGTTATCAGAGGTTAGCATTGTACGGGAGGTGCATATGGACGACATCGAAGACGATGGTCACAGTGCGGTAGTTATTGCGCCCACCGAAGGTGACGGGCAAGCGTACTTGTCCAATGGGCACTTTGGAGCCATTAGTGACTCCTGAGAAGGGCTTGGTCGGCATAAGCTAGTCTTATGGTGCTTGGAGTGTCTCGAAGGTCTCGATGGAGAGGACATTGAGCCTGGCTCCGCTATTAATGAGGGTCTTGGTGACGAGGACATTGTTGATGGTCCGGGTGCACAACATGGGGAGCTTGCCGGCCATGGTTGAGCACATGAGTTCATCCCTCGAGTCGAAATTGATGGCAGTCTAGGACCACTTGAGGGGGTGCATGGCCTTGGGCTTTGGGAGCGGCACGTTCACCTCCCGTGTGAACTGCTTGAAGATGCGGTCGGAGGCCGGGGCCTATGCGCCGCCCATGATGCAGGTCCCGACCCTGATATCCTAGAAGCCCTAGCCCCGTCGTCCTGCCTGTCCTCTTCCTTCCTTCTGGGTGGAGGTGGTAGTGATGGCAGTCCGGCCTCACGAGGTTGGCCGTGTCGCGACCCCTCCGGAGGATCGTCGCGCCAACGGTCCTCCCGAGGTTGGTCGCGCCAGTGGTCCTCTCGAGGCGGGTTGCGCCAGCGGTCTTCCTGAGGTGGGTAGCGCCACCCCTGGTGCTTGTCCCTATTGTCCCAGCACCCTCCGCCGCGCCCAAAGCCATGATCAGCGCATCCAGGGCATCAGCCGAAATGCTCAGCACGAATCAGCCCGAGCTCCTGGCAGTCGGTGGTGTCGTGGTTGTTCGTGTCGTGGAAGACGCAGGTCGGTCACCCCCCGCAGGGTACTCCTCGCCTCGGCTGCGCTTCGGCTCAGGCTCGGCCGCGAGCACCACCGAGGCCTTGCGCTTTGCCTGCTTGGACTTGGTCTTCTTCTCCTCGGGCTCAGCCGCCGGAAGCTCACGTAGGGACAAGCAGCCTTCTTCATCCTTGGCACACCTGTTCATCAGGTTGAACATCTCTAGGGTAGATCACAACTCGACATTCATGGCTAGCTCTTCTTTCATCTTGGTGTCCGTTGGGCCGTCGGCGACGGCGGAGACGATGGCCTCGTCTGACGCCTTCGGGATCTTGAAGTGCGTGGTGGTGAAGCATTGTATATACTTGTGCAGGGTCTCCCTACCTATTGCTTCACTTGTCGCAGGTCGTTCACGGTGAGCGCGCGGTCATGGGTGCCTTGGAATTTGGCGACGAAGTGTTTGCGCAGGTCTTCCCAGGAGGCAATGAATCCCACCGGGAGGTTGAGGAACTAGGAGAGCGTGCCGCCCTTGAGCGCCATGAGGAACCAACATGCCTTGACCTTGTTGTCTCGGTCGGCGGACCAGGCGCTCAGCGAGTAGAGTTGTAGGAACTCGGTGGGATCCACGGTGTCATCATAGCGAGGCAGTAGATTGGGCTTGAACTTGCAGGGCCATGTAGTTGGATGGAGCTCCTGCGTGATGGCGAGGCACCCCACTGGTTCGACAGGTGCCTCTACACGTGCCGATAGGGCCTGGTCTTGGTGCACTTGAGGGGCCGCCTCGAGCGGTGCCGGGTCGCGGTGCCGGTTCGATAGTGCGGGGAGTGCGCGTGCGTCGACCCGTGGTCAGGGCACCACCTGGTAGCTCACTTCGTCCCTTGCTCTTTCTTGTGGCCCTTGGGGCTGGTCGCGCTGGCGGGCCTCACGTCTGGGCCTAGGGTCAATGTTGCGCCATGGAGGAGGTGGTGGCGCATGATGATCCCCGTCGTCCACCAGTGAGGGATGGGGACGAAGCGAGGAGAGGACTGAAGCATTGCCGGCGGTGCTAACAAGCTCCGCGATGCGCCGGAGCCTGGGGTCGTAGCGGTCAAGGGTGGGGCGTTAGGGGAGTAGCTCGTTCGCCATGGCAAGCCCGCCCGAACCGGGCGCCAGCCCGGGCCGGACGTCGGACGATGACCCAGTCACTAGGACGATCGAAGGTGTGGTGGTGCGGGTGTCAGGTTGTGCGGTGACCGGATGGGAGGAGTTCTATTGTTCATGGGCGTCCGGACCTATTGCGGTGTTGGCTGCAGGCGAAGGGGACCGACGCGCGCCAGCGCGGCCCGCAGGTGCTGTCTGGGTGACGCGGGTGGCTCGGCGCTCAGCGTGGGCTTGTCGGGCATCCGCCATCAGAGCGGCGAGGTTGGAGAAGAGCACGGCTTGAGGAAAACTTTGACACAACCCCTACCTGGTGCGTCAAATGTAGGATTTCGGGCTCCGCAAAACACTTAAGGTTCGAACACAGGAGCATGTCCGAAGGTTTCCCAGCGGCTGCACCCAACCTAGCTCGCTCCTTGATGGACACAACGGCCAACTCGTTCAATGACGAGGAATAAGATGAACATGGTAGTTTACCCAAGATCGGGCTGCTATGAAGCATAATACCCTACTCCTGCTTTGGTGGATTGCCTCTCGTGGAGGTTTTGGTGGATGAACTAGTACAATGGACTTGAGCCTCACGAGGGTGCTCAAGGTGTGTTCTTGGCTCTCTGTCTTGCAACGGTGAGTGGAGCAGCTAACTGTTCAATCGGATCGGGGATCCCCATCTCCGCGGTGTGACCTAGATTCTATATATAGCGGCAGCCCGGGTCCTCTTCCCTTATCTCAATGGCGGGGAGGAAACCCACAACGGCCAATTGTGAAGGGGAGCAGGAGTAAATCCGTGCCCTGTCTCCGCCTACAAAGTAGCTGATGGTGATGCAGTGGTGGGCTCGGCGGTGACATGCGCCCTACCGGGCTCGCAATCGTGGTCTTGTTGCACCGGAATGGAAACCTTTGGGCGGCGCTTTGGGAGCCCGCATTGTCCTTGCTCCCTTTGCACCAAAGAGGAAACTGTGCCGCCTGGCGTGCTGGCGCTCGCCTATCCATACTTGCGTCACCCTTGACTCCTGAGGTCGGGCCTTGCATAGATATCTCCGCCCATCAAGAGGGGGGCCTAAGGAGGCTCTTCCCCGTGGGTCTTGATGCCACTCTTCCTCGTGAGCCCAGGGTCCTCGTGATGGCCTTGTCTTGAGTGATGTCGCGCTGGGCCTCGCCTGGCTAATGAAGTGTGCCATGCCCTGGACCACAGGCAGGTAGGACTAGGTATGCCCATTCCCAGAACGTTAACACAATACGTTCATGATTCGCATATAGTGGATTGCTAGAGTGACATAATCTTAAACCCGAGTAAGGGGGTTGTTGCGTATGGGATAAAGGGGACTTGATGCTTTAGTGCTATGGTTGGGTTTTACCTTAATGATCTTTAGTAGTTGTGGATGCTTGCAGAGTTCCATTCATAAGTGGATATGATCCAAGTAGAGAAAGTATGTTAGCTTATGCCTCTCCCTCATATAAACTTGCAATAATGATTAGTGATCTTGTTAATAATTTCGTAGGACAATTCCGCACACCGACCCATCATTATTCCACAGTCGCTATTTGTATTATATTGTAATATATTCTAACTTCATGATAACAGCACCTATTTTTATATTTTAGTTCTCCGATATCATGGAAAGCTATTCTCTTTATATCCACAATATAGTTTTATTTCTTGTTTCTAGTTGGAAGCAAACGTTCGGCATACGTAGAGTCGTATCAGTGACATATAAAACTTGAGAGAATATTGATCTTACCTTTAGTTCCTTGTGTATTCGACACTCCATACTTATCACTTCCACCTTTGTAAATTGCTACGATGATTCCTTGCACTTGGGGATTATAAAGCCTTTTGCTGTGCCGTTGCCGGGGAGCAATAGTGTGGGGTTGATATTCTCGTGTGTGCTTGTTTGCTTTCTTCACTAAGTAGATTTTTTCCCCTTTTTTGCTTTCTTTACTTGTGTGTGAAATAAATAAAATTACATAATGTAAAATACAAAAATAACTACTTGCCTCTTTTTCCTTAGAAGTTTTTCAAAAAGAGAAATGATTGGAAGGTTGTGCATTGGAGAAGTGAGGGTCGACCTTGAACACTTGTGTTCATGCTCATGGAAAAACTGTAGAATTTTTCATGGAAGCTTCTCAAAAATAATTATCCCCTTGTATATATCCATTGTATTATAAAAACAATGTGCCAAGATTTGCTTATATGATGATTAGATTGCTTGTTTGCTATTTGCGGTGCAAAAATAGAAACTTTGAGTGTAGTGCAGGAATTTACATTTCTTGCTGAAATGTCAAAAGTTTCTGAAATTTTTACACAGTAATTCTATATAATTTTTTTAATTTTTCCTAAATGTTCAGAATTGTTTGAGTTACAGAAGTATACGAAGTTTCTTGATTTCTACACAATGTCCTGTTTTTGACAGATTATGTTTTCTATGCATTGTTCTCTTATTTTGATGAATCTATGGGTTGTATCGGGGGCTATGAACCATGGTGAAGTTGGAATACAGTATATATAATTCTAATATGTATTTGGAATGAGGTCACAACAGTACTTAAAAAGTAGTATTTTCCTTTATTATACTCACGGATCTCACGAGGGTTTTGTTAAGTTTTGTGTGAATGAAGTGTACGAAGATCGCAGAGGTATCGACATAACAAGAATATGGAGAGACAAGAGTTCAAGATTGGGTATGCCCAAGGCACCCTAAGTAAATATTTCAAGGAGACTCAAGCATCTAAGCTTGGGGATGGCCCAGAAGGCATCCCATCTTTATTCTTCAGCAATTATCAGTATACCTCGGTTTTTGTTTTGTCCACATGATATGCGTCTTTAGTGTTTTTATTTTCCTTTATGCACCCTTCTAGTATGATATAGTCCTTCATTGATTTGTAGAATGCTTCTTCTGCTTCACTTAAATCTTTTGAGTATGGCTTTGTAGAATGCTCTTTGTGCTTCACTTAAATCTTTTGAGTGTGGCTTTATAGAATGCTTCGTGTGCTTCACTTATATATTTTGAGATTGGATATAAGTTAATCTATATTAACTTTAGATTGATCTATAAACTTCACTTATATATTTTAGTGTATGAATAAAATTATCATCGGAATTAGGCTTGGAACAGTATCATTAAAATATCATGCCTAGCTAAAAAGGCATTAAAGAAAAGCGCTTGTTGGGAGACAACCCAACACTATTACTTTCTGTTTTTATGTGTTCACATGATTAAGATACTGTAGTAATCACGTTTTATGCCTTTTATTTCAATAAAATACCAAGTAAAACCTTTGGGATGGCTCACAAGATAAGTAGAACTGATGCTGAACCAAAACAGAAACTTTTGCCTCCAGTACAGGAATATTCATTTTTTACTAGAGCATGATAACGATCTGAAATTTTTACACAGTTTTGATACACAGATTATTCACTCTGTCCTACTTTTTCAGAAATTTTAGATACAGCGAAGTATGGCTATACTACAGATCTTCACAGACTATTCTATTTTTGACAGATTCTGTTTTGCATGCATAGTTTGCTTGTTTTAGTGTTCCCATAGCTTATATTCAGTGATATAAATTATGTGAATTGTATAATATAGTAGGTATGATGTGATAACAATTATGAATCTTGGCTTGACAGTTGCTAATTGAATGATTTATCTTTATTACTTACCCCTTCTCCTGAAGTTCCTTTAAGTTTACTGTGATTGAAGTTTTCAAGTTTTGGGCGAGACACCGATATGAGGAGAATAAGGAGTGACAAGAATCTAAGCTTGAGGATTACCAAGGTACCCCAAGGTAATAATCAAGTAATACTCAAGCGTCTTAGCTTGGCGATGCCCTGGAAGGCATCCCCTCTTTCATCTTCAACCCTATCGGTATATCTTACTTGGAGCTATATTTTTATTCATCACATAAAATGAGTTTTGCTTGGATCATCAATTTATTGTGTTGTTCTATGTTAGGTGTTATTTATAATCTTGTTTATCAATAAAAAGTTCCAAGAATTACATTAGGATGCTTGCATTGCGTGTTTTGATGTGGGATGTGTAAAAACAGAAACTTCTGTTGTAGTGTTTGAATTTTCATATTTTACTAGAACGTGAAAAGTTTCTGGAATTTTTACATAGTATTTTCATACAAATTATTTATCATGTCCTAATGTTTTTTAATTCTTAGAGTTACATAAGTACACTGGTTTAATAAATTGCGACGGCCTGTTCTGCTTAGACAGATTGCTCTCATAGTTTTGTTGTCTACTTATCCTATAGTTTCCATAGCCTATATTGGTAGATATAAATTGAGGAAATGATAGTATACAGTACCTAATGTTTGAAATTTATTGTGCAACTTGTCTTGTCAGTACATGAAGAGTTTATTTACTATTATGTGTACTAACCTATCTCACGAGTCCTTTTCGAGTTTTGTTGGATGAAGTTTTTGAGAATAGGTGAAACCACGATATGAGAGGATCGAACGAGATAGAAAAGCTCAAGCTTGGGGATGACCAAAGAACCTCAAGTAAATATTTCAAGAATTCTCAAGCATCTAAGCTTGGGGATGCTACGCATCCCACCTCTCTTCATCAACAATTATCGGTTAGCCTATGTTGAGCCTAAAATTTTATTCATTCACATGATGTATGATATCCTTGGAATGCCATTTGATTTTGCTTGTTGTTTCAGTTAAATCGTTGGATCTGAAATTTTGAACAAGGGAGAATCCTCACATGGCTATTTCACTATTTGACTACGCATTGATCTTCACTTATATCCTATGTGTAAATGGTTAAATGAATTGAATATCATAAATTTTAAATTAAATATGCTTCATATACTTATCCCATGGGGAGTAATGGACTCACACATAATAAGTATAGGTGGTAAAATTTATTTAAAGTTAGAAAACACCGCATTGGTCACTTGAACAATTCATAAAAGAGTATTGAAGGAAGAGAGATTCCACATATAAATATACTATTGGACATCTTCTACGATTGTGATCTCATCAATTATTTTCAAACTCGAGCAAATTAGTTGAAATTGGACAAGGAAGGGAACTTAATGCATTATGTTTGGGTATATTTGTACAGAAGTTATATTGTCATCGATCCTCCAACATGTGGTGCTTGCTTCCACCTCATACTAGCCAAAACTTCGGCACCAAATAGAAATACTACTTGTGCATCCAAACACCCTTAAACTAGTTTTGCCATGAGAGTCCACTATACCTACCTATGGATTGAGTAAGATACTCCAAGTAAGTTGTCATCGGTGCAAAAACCAATAAAAATTGCTCCTAAATATGTATGATCTTTTATTGTAAGGGAAAATAAGCGTTGCGAACTTGTGTTGGTAAAGAAATAAAAGTGACGGACTGAATAATAAAGGTTACTCTCACAAAGGGAAATACAAAATGATGTTCCTTTGCATTAAGGGTTTGCACATCCAAAAACAAAAAGCGCATGACAAACTCTGCTTCCCTCTGCGAAGGGCCTATCTTTTACTGTCTAGTACTTACCTTTATGCAAGAGTCATGGTGATCTTCACCCTTCCTATATTTTGCCTTTTTCTCTTGGAAAGCGTCATGTGTTGGGGAATGATCTACACATATATATCCATACAAATATATTTGATCATGAATTATTATTGTTGACAATTATCTACAGGATAAATACGTTGGGAGGCGAAACATTAAGCCCCTATCTTTCTTTGCGTTCGATGGATGTTATTTGTTCTAAAAATATGCTTTGAGTGTCAATAATTATGGAAGACTATGTGATAGTTGAGTATGTGCAATTTGCTAAATCAAGGCTCTTACATAGACCCTTCCTGAAAATAAGATGAATTGCAATTGTTCGATGACTAGGAATATGGTATGTTAGTTTTCAAGAAACTTTCTAGTCTATACTTTGACATGTGAATAGCTTGTTACTTCACCATGAGAAGTTTTATGAGATGAGCTACTGTTTATGATATATAATGATGCTAGAAAAGGTGTTTGGAACTATCACTGATCAAATTTATGCACTATGCTAGCATTCACACTTCATAAATTATTTCTTTTATCATTTACCTACTCGAGGACGAGCAGGAATTAAGCTTGCGGATGCTGATACGTCTCCAATGTATCTATAAGTTATGAAGTATTCATTCCATGTTTATACTAATTCTATATGATTTTGGTATGATTTTATTAAAACTAACCCGGACTGACGTTGTTTTCAGCAGAACTACCATGGTGTTGTTTTTTGTGCGAAAATAAAAGTTCTCGGAATGGGCTTAAAAGTTACAGTGATTTTTTATGGACCAAAGGAGATCCCCATAGCATAAGAGCTGGGCTAGGAAGTGGATGAGGAGGCCACAAGCTTGCTGGGTGCCCCCCTAGGCCGCACCCGTGTGGCTCGTGGAATCCTCGAGCACCCCCTTGACGTGAGACCAACACTAAAAATTGCTACAAATACCAAAAACCCCAGAAGGAAACCTAGATCATATGTTCTGCTGTCGCAAGTCTCTATAGCCACAAAAAATCAATCTTGGCCCTCTCTGGCACCCTGTCAGAGGGGTTCACCATCACCGGAGACCATGGAGGAGGAAGACGGAGGGGCCATCATCACCATGGAGGCCAAGGACCATAGGGAAAACCACTCCCCATCTAGGGGGGAGGCCATGGAGGAGGAAGCACAAGGGGAGACCCTCTCTCCCTCTCTCTCAGTGGTGCCGGAGTGCGATCGGGGGAACCATCGCCACAATTATCGTCTTCATCAACATTACCTTCTTCATCACCATCCTCATATCTTTTCAGCGGTACATTCTCTCGCATCCCATTGTAATCCCCTACTTGAACATGGTGCTTTATGCCACATATTATGATCCAATGATGTGTTGCCATCTTATGATCTTTCGAGTATATTTGTTTTGTCTTATGGGTTGATTGATGATCTAGATTGGTTTGAGTTGTATGTTTATTTTGGTGTTGTCCTATGGTGCCTTCCGTACCGCACACATGTGAAGGATTCCCCATATAGGGTGTTGCAATAAGTTCATGATTAGCATATAGTGTGTGGCAAGAGTGAGAGAAGCTTAAATCCGAGCAAGGGGTTGTTGCGTATGGGATAAAGGGGACTTGATGCTTTAATGCTATGGTTGGGTTTTACCTTAATGATCTTTTGTAATTGCGGATGCTTGCTAGAGTTTCAATCATAAGTGCATATGATCCAAGTAGAGAAATTATGTTAGCTTATACCTCTTACTCATATAAAACTGTAATAATGATTTCCGATCTTGTTAACAATTGCCTAGGACAATTCCACACACCGACCCATCATTATTCCACGCTCACTACTTGTAATATATTGTAATATATTCTAACTTTATGATAACATCACTTATTTATATATTTTAGTTCTGTGATACCATGCAAAGCTATTGTAATATATTGTAGTTTTATTTCTCGTTTCTAGTTGGAAGCAAACGTTCGGCGTATGTAGAGTCGTATTAGTGGCAGATTAGACTTGAGAGAATATTGATCTTACCTTTAGCTCCTTGTGGGTTCGACACACTCAAAGTGTGTTATATCGGCTAGAGGGGGGTGAATAGACAATTTTTACAAATTCATTACTTGAGGAATTTCAACTTTGAGGAATTTGAAATGAGATGAATAACTAGCAACGGAATAAGTACTCACGTGCATGAGGAGCATAGTATCAGCTTAGTCATCATGATGAAATGAAACATGCACAAACATTGAGTAGCGTGATAAGGATAAGCAGTGTTGAACAAGGAAATTTGAAGAATTTGAGGTGAGGAATTTGCGAAAGTCTTCAGTCAAATTCTTCAAACAGTAACAATCAATTTCATCAACAGGTTTATGAGGAATAAGGAGGTTGAGGAAATAGAACTAGGTAGCTTGATGAAGAAAAAGGTTTGATAACCCAGTTCCAACTGCTGTGACAGTCGTACGTCTGGTTTGGAGCGGCCTGGTATTTAAACCAGAGGACACACAGTCCGAGGACACATAGTCCTTACTGTATTCTCCTTGAGCTAAGGTCACACAGTCCTCGCCCAACACTCGTGGTAAGTCTTCAGGGTAGACTTCCGAACCCTCACATACTGGTCACCCGGCGATCCACAATTTTACCACTGGATGCTCTAGACCAAGGTCACTTCGTGGTCCCCAATTGACTGCAGGAGCACTAGACCATGACGCCTAACCGTCTAGAGGATACACAGTCCTCAAAGGTAACAAGCGTCAGTTCCACACAGGAATTTCTTCAGTGATGCTCAATCACTATGGGTTTTATGGTTTGGTTGTGGGTTTTTCCTCACTGATGATTTTCTCTCAAAGTCCTCAGAGGATGGGTTGCTCTCAAATGACAAGTGTCAATTCTCTCTGAGAGCAGCCAACACGCTAGTGGTTGTGGGGGTCGGCTATTTATAGCCAGGGTGCAACCTGACATGATAAGACATAAATGCCCCCAATGATATGACCGTTATGTGGATAAGAATGATTGGGGACAGCTGGCCTTAAGCACAACAACGGTCGGAATTTCGAACTATGAAAGTCCTCATCTTATCATGATCCTCACTTGTAGGCAATTCGCACTAGCGAAATCCTAACTCCTCAGTCAGATCAATTTCCTCAGAGATCAGAAGACCTTTGTCTCTGTCACTGAAAAACTTGTCTGAACCATAAGAGATTTCCAAAGGCTTCACTCGAAGAATTGTATGGGTTGAGGATTTTGGAGTTGAGCATCAGTTGGAAATTTTCCTTAGTATTACCTCGACCCCCTTTAATAGTACGGTGTTTCCTATGACTCAAATAAAGGAAAAGAAACTACGAAAACAAAAGTCTTCACGCTTCATATTCCTCATTCATATCTTAAAGGTCACACCAACTTCTTCATTTTCAAAGTCTTCACAAAGTCTTCACCAAAGTCTTTAGAAAGTCTTCAGCAAAGTCTTCAGCAAAGTCTTGACTTGAAGACATACATTTTTAGGGGTCGATAATCTCCGAATATATCAAACTGCTCATCGAGTTATAGAGCCTGTGTACACTCACAAACTCATTAGTGCCTTAACCTATAAGTCTTCAATACACCAAAATCACTAAGGGGCACTAGATGCACTAACAATCTCCCCCTTTTTGGTGATTGATGACAAATAGTTTAAGTTTTCAACGAGGATAAACATATGAAGTGAAAGTACAGATTTTGAGGAATATGATTGCAACATAAAGAAGAGCTCCCCGTGAATATGTGCATATCTGAGGAATTTGCTTTGGGCTGCAAATGCACATGGCAGGTTCAAAACATGGAGAACTGCCCCTATATCTTGTAATTCATACATGCATTTGAATATATGAAATGAAGAATTTTAAACGCGTGAGAAAAATGGTGTCTGACGAAATTCATCATGCATGCATTAAGGTGTTTGAGGAAATAAACATGCGAAGAAATAGTTCAAAAGTGTCAGACCACCATCAGACTCAAGTTTACAACTCAATAACCAAAAACTTCAGAAGAGCAAGAGTTGTAACTTAAACAACAATAGCTCATATATTTGTAGACCTGCTTGAAGACTAATTCAAATTTTTCTCCCCCTTTGTCATCGAGGACCAAAAGGGAAGAAAAAATGATGACTAACGCCCCATGAGGAATTTCATCTTGTTGGTGAAGAAGGAGCGCCAGCGTTGTCGGGGTCGGTTGTTGATGCAGGGCCAGCACTAGTATCGTCAATGTCTTGATCTTCATCGTGCTCGCGAGATGAAGAATATGAACTGGTGACTATCAGAGGAACTTGGACTTTCTTGAACTTCTTCTAAGGACAGCGAGCAAAGTCAGGATATTCTTCAAAGTTTAGCTCATACAATTCTTCAGCAGACATGATGTGATTTAGCACAGCCCAAGAGCGCTTGAGGTTTTGATGAGCATAGTAGTGGTTCCTCTTCACAGTGTTCTGCGTCACAGTCATATTCTGCACAATATACCCAAGTTGATGCTTGACCCACTTGTGATTGATCGACCTTCTGATGAAGACTTAAGAGAAGCTCACGATCAGTCATGACACGAGGAGTAGTTGCATGAGGCTTTTGTGCAGAGGTTTTGGCAGAGGAGTCCTGTGTGGCAGAGTCATCATTGGTGGAGTAGGATTCTGCTTGACGAAACTGACTATCCAATGGACGAGTGCCTTGATCAATGACATCCTTGCCTTTTCCTACATCAATTGTGCTTTTGAGAACTTCAATCAGGGGCAGAAAACTGAAATGATTCTGGAAGTCAGCCTTAAAGTAAATTGAAGACTTTGTTCTGAGGAAATGCATAATCCAGGGAGCAAAGGGCTTCAACTCAAATGACCTTGCAGCATCAGCCAGAGTCCTCATGAGGAAATCGTTAAAGTTGATGGGAATCCCATGAATGATGTTGAAAAGCATATTCTTCATGAGTCCTTCCACTTCTTCTTCTTTAGAGTTGTGGCCCTTCTAAGGACATAGGGTATGAGTGAGTATGCGATAGACTGTTCTTGGTACATACAGCAAACCCTTCACAAGAAAGGTTGTCCTTTGAGGCTTTCCAGGCGCTAATTTATTCATCATCACATTCATCATCTGATTCGGTAGTGGTGGATCATTTAATAGGCAGCGGGCTTCATCTGAAGGAATTGGAACTAGGACAGACTGAAGTAATTCAGAAGAGCTTGCAATGAAATGAGTTGTTTCGGTCATCCAGTCCAAGACCCAGGAGTTGATGTCTGGGGAATTTCCACTAATGTATAGAGTGGCATAGAATTGAAGAATCAACTCCTTGTTCTAGTCATAGACATCTACATAGAAGGGAAGAAGCCCAGCATCATGAAGAACTTGGAGCACCGGTGTGAATGATGGAATAGACTCCATGTCCACATGAGGAATATTATGGTGCTCGAAGATTTTCTTCTTGTCACATAGAATAGAGGCATAGTAGTTCATTTGTGTGGGAGTCCAGAACCTTGTGCGACCAGTCCGAGCAGAATCATATGGATTTGGTCCTGTGAAGAACATGTGTTCATTTAAGAAATTTGTCTTGAGGAATTTGGGGCGGACCGAACCTTTGAATGGCATTGTTTGCTTAGGTTGAAGATTTGGTCGAATGCGCCCCTTGATCTCAGTTGGCATGGGAGGAAGAGCAGACTGAGTGATTTGTAGAACAGGTTCCTCAGTAGTGGTCGGAGCATCAATTTTCTTAGCTATTGCTGCTGAAATTTCTTCAGAGTCTGGAAGGTACAAGTGTTCAGAATCTTCAGGTATTTCCTCTGTTTGTGCAGGTGACTGAGGAATCAGCATCAGAGGAGTTGCCACAGGTGAGTTGGGATGTGCAGATTCCCAATATTCATCATTGATGATTGGAGTAGTGTCACCAATGTCAACTTCTTCATCAATTTCTTCAGCGCCAACAGTTAGCAGAAGCTGGGGCGATGATACCTTGGGAGTTGATGCAGTGTCATCAATGAGAATTTCCTCATCAAGAGGCTTTGAGGAAGCAGCCAAATGATTCTCTTCTCCGTGAGGAATGTCATATGCTTCCTCAATTGGCACAATATCATAGGCTAGTGTCGAGGAAATTGGAGTTGCATCAAGAGGTTTAGCTGAGGAACTTGTCAAAGTTTTCAACTTCTTCAATACAGGGGCTTCAGAAGTTGATGCCTTTCTTTTGAGGGGATTTTCCTCAGCAGGAGCAGAGACACATGCAGCCGCCCTGGGTGGTTCAGGTTCTTGAGGGATAACGGATTCTTTAGCTAGCCTATCAGATTCTTCAGGCACAACATTTGGGGTTGTCCTGACATGTTCTTCAGTGATCTGAGTTTCCTCAGTAGCACTGGCAGTTGCTTTTGGTGCAAAAGCACTTTCTTCAGCAGTTTCTTCAAGCTGAGCATTTTCATCAGCAGCCTGAGGAATTTCATATTCAGTCTGAGCAATTTCTTCAGACTGAGTCTTTTGTGGTTGCGATCGAGCTGCAACCCTGTTGTTGTGATCCATTACAGCTGCATGAGCAGCCCTGACAATTCTGACCTTGGTGCCCTTCCATTCAGCATCATATCTCTGTTGATCCAACGAGAGAGTGCGAATCTCGGACTGAACTGTGACGAGTTGATTTGGGGTCAAGTTCGTCACATTTTCGCGCAGAAACTTTTCTTTGTGAGTCTTGTTCCTCTTAGCTCTCTGAGCTTGCTCTCTTTTCCATTGTTCTTCAGAGATGAAGTGGGTGAGGACATGGTCCACTTCAGGAGGCAGATTTAGTGAGGAAAGTGGAGTGCTTGGGTCCTCATGCCATATATCTATGAAGTTTAGGATCATCTTGGGATCCAGCATGAGAGGAACAGAGCTACCCTTTTCTTTACCAGCCCTATGCTGACTCTGTCTAATGATTTCTACCAATTCCTCATCATCAGCATCATGATCATCATTATCCTCTGAAGAATCTGAGGGGACTGTAACCAGAGCCTTGCTGTTGTGAGAGCTTGGTCTTTGCCCATGTCCAGCTATCTTGTTTAGTTTAAGTGCAGAGGGACTAGTTGAAGACTTTGCAGTAGTGGAGGGGCTTGCAGTGAGCTTTGGAACCATCATGAAACCCTCAGTCCTTTTGCATGTTGCCAGATGCATTGGGGTTGAGGACTTTTTGGCTGTTGTAGACCACTGAGCAGCAATAGTTCTAGGTGCTGAATGTTTTCTGGGCTGAGGCCTTTGACCTTGAGGAATTTGCACTAAGGATTTTGAAGAGCCAATTTTCAGAGCAGATTTCTTTATCATCTTCTTTGGAGCACTAGCAGAAGCTCCGACAGAGGCAGCAGTAGCAGAATCCTCATTCAATTTCTTCACTGCCTCTTTGGCTTTCCTCGCCAACTTGGCTTGTTGCTTTTCCCACATGGCAGGAAAGTCCTCACCAGTTTTGAGGCTAGAAGGATCAGCAATTTGGTTAGGACCAAGAGGAGGCCTGCTGCAAGGTGGTTTCATAGCGAATTTCATCATGTATTTTGGAGTTACATAACAATATTCTCTCCATTCTTTGGCCCATCTCCTCTCAATCTTTTGCAGACGGATCTTCCTCTGCTTGGTCGTCTCCTTTCCATGAGTTTCTTTGTCAGGTGTGCAATATTCATCATACAGATCCTCAAGGATCTCAAATGCAGTGTGCACATCTGGCTTTTTCCCTCCTTTCTGAGGTTTCTTTCCATCAGACATTTTCTTCACTTGAGGAATATGAACTCTTGAAGATTTTGAAGAGGTACACATTTTTTCTTCAAGTAGCGCTGCAAATGAGTTAAGTTGACAAGAACCTAGTGATTCATCAGCGGACATGTTGTACCTGTGAATAGAGTATAGGTGCGAAGAATTTGAAGAGGTCATATGCGTTCTCAGAAAATTTTAAGAGAGCTAGGTGTGAGGAATTTGACGATGGATGTCTTGAGGAATTTTAGTAAGTGTTCTTAGCCTTAGGTTCCAGAGTTGTACAAATTTAAGAATCCGCACAATTGTGGAATCTTGAAGAAATTCATTACTTAGGGAAAATTATCAAATCAAGTATGAGGAGATGTAAGGTGCTTGTGTGTTTGATTTATAACTTATAAACACCTATTTGAGGAATAGTAGTTGTAGTTGAGGATCAAACAGGGGCAGTAAAAATAAATTTTAATTACCCTGGTGAAGAACATGACGAACATAGAGATGAAATGCGGAAGTTCGTTCGGTCAGATCTCCCACGCCCTAGCTTGGTAGAAGGCGACAGCTACAGCGGCGGTGAGATGAAGATTTCCGTGGCCGATGCGAGTACGGTGACGACGAGGTTGAGGCAGCGAAGCTCTTCCTCACCGGCGATGATGACTTTAGCGGCGGCACTTGGTTGGAGCTCAGGAGAGAGATGAGATGCGGAGTAACCGAGCACAGTACATGGGAAGGGGGCATTTATAAAGGAAGTGAAAACAGATCCTCCCGAAGATTTTGGACAGGATTGCCCCTGACCCTTGCTCTCCACGCGACAGGTGTCAGCCACGATCTGGGTAGTGAAGATTGTGGAGGATCATGGGTTATCTAGGCGCGGGAATCGGAACAGTTTGAGCGGGAACCGCCGAAAATTTTGGTAGTGAAGATTTCAAAGTTTTCGTTCGCAAATTCTTCAGCTTTCAAGGACACACTGAAGACTTTGAACAAGTTTCAAAGTAGAACGCATATGAGGAATTCGTGAACAGACTGGGTTGAGTTTAGCATAGACGGGTAAAGGGTCCGATCACATTCACTTAGATGAAAATCAACTTGAAGAATTAGCAATAAGTGAATGCTGTTGAGGACATAAAAAAACTCAAATATATATATATAAAGTCAATGAAGAATATGAGTCTCAAAAGTTTTGAAGAATTTGAAAATTTGATGAATTTCAAGACTTGAGGAATTTGCAAATTTGAGGAATTTGATAATTTGAAGAATTTGCAGCAGTGCTCAATTTTCAAGAACTTCAACTTTTGGTTGGTGGCGTAACCCACCGTATAAGAATGATGATTTTAGACACCAATTACAATTGTCCTAGAGTTCTGAGAATCAAATTCTTCATTAGTTTCTTCACACTTAAAGAGTTATTCTTCATTGATTGAAGAAAAACATTACTTCGTGTGTTGCACATCTAAGTCATCAATTTTGCATACCTGTCAGGATGTGTGTTCTTCATCAAAGAACATTCGAAGATCCGAAGATATTTAGCTCACACCGCAACTTGCAAAATCTCTTTACATCCAAGGACTTTGTGAAGATATCGGCCAATTGTTCTTCAGTAGGAATGTGATTAATGGAGATGTCGCCCTTGAGTACATGATCTCGAAGAAAGTGATGACGAATCTGGATGTGCTTGGTCTTGGAGTGCTAAACAGGGTTGTACGCAATCTTGATGCACTCTTGTTGTCTTAGTAAAGAGGCACATTCTTCAGCTTGATGCCGTAGTCCTTGAGGGTTTGCTTCATCCATAGTAACTGAGCACAACACAAGCCAGCAGCAATGTACTCAGCTTCTGCAGTAGAGAGTGAAACGCAGTTCTGCTTCTTCGAGGACCAACAAACTAAGGATCGTCTGAGGAAATGACATGTGCGTGAGGTTGACTTGCATCCACGCGATCTCCAGCAGAGCCAGCATCAGAATATCCGACGAGGTGAAGATTTGAGCCCTTGGGATACCACAATCCAAGTGTTGGTGTGTGAGCTAAGTATCGAAGAATGTGCTTCACAGCCTTATGGTGTGATTCCTTCGGTGTTGCTTGGAATTGAGCACACATGCAGACACTTAGCATTATATCAGGCCTAGATGCACATAGGTACAATAAGGAGCCAATCATGGAGCGGTATACCTTCTGATCGAAATCTTTACCATTTTCATCAGTGTAGAGATGGCCTTTTGAAGGCATTGGAGTTTTGACGCCTTTGCAATCTTGCATGTCGAATTTCCTCAGAACATCTTTGAGGTATTTCTCTTGTGAGATGAAGATGCCATTGTCTTGCTAACGAATTTGAAGACCTAAGAATAATTTCAACTCTCCCATCATAGACATTTGATATTCTTCACTCATCATATAGGAAAATTCATCACTGTAACGTTTGTCAGTACATCCAAAGATAATATCATCAACATATGTTTGGCATATGAACAGTTCATTGTCATAGGATTTCGTGAAAAGAGTAGGGTCGAGTGAACCAGGTTTGAAGCCTTTCTTCATGAGGAATTCCTTCAGAGTGTCGTACCATGCCCGAGGGGCCTGCTTGAGGCCATAGAGGGCCTTGTTTAGTCTGAAGACTTTATTAGGATGCTTAGGATCTTCAAAACCTGGGGGTTGAGAAACATATACTTCTTCCTCGAGCTTACCATTGAGGAATGCACTTTTCACATCCATTTGATATAAGATGATATTATGATGGTTAGCGTAAGCCAGTAATATGCGAATAGCTTCAAGTCTAGCAACAGGTGCAAAAGTTTCATCAAAGTCAATTCCCTCAACCTGTGTATAGCCTTGAGCTACAAGTCGATCCTTATTCCTCACAACAAGACTATTTTCATCTTGCTTGTTGCGGTAGATCCACTTGGTACCTATGGTGTTATGCTTGCAAGGATCTGGCTGCTTGACAAGTTCCCACACGTTGTTGAGCTTGAACTGATGCAATTCCTCTTGCATATCTTGAATCCATTCGGGCTCCTTGAACGATTCATCAACTTTGGTGGGCTCTAAGATAGAGACAAAGGCAAAGTGCCCACAAAAGTTAGTTAGATGTGAAGCTTTTGAGCGTGTGAGAGGACCTGGTGCATTGATGTCATCAATGATTATTTCAATCTGCACTTCATTTGCTACTCTTGGATGAGCAGGTTGACGAGGCTGAGGAGTTTCATCAGCACCATTTTCTTCAGCTATATTAGCATGAGAGTCTTCATTTGTTGAAATGATTTCCTCGGTGGGTATGACATCTTGAGTTTCCTTAAGCTTGATGGATTCCTCAGGAGATTGTTCATCTAACATAGAAGGCAGGTGCTCTCTTTGCGAGCCATTAGTTTCATCGAACCGCACATCTATAGTTTCAACCACCTTGTGATGGTAGGTGTTGAAGACTTTGTAGGTGTGCGAGTCCTTTCCATAACCAAGCATAAAACCTTCATGTGCTTTCGGTGCAAACTTAGAACTATGGTGAGGATCTTTGATCCAGCATTTTGCACCGAAGACTTTGACATAACTTACATTGGGTTTCTTGCCTGTCATGAGCTCATATGATGTCTTCTTGAGGAATTTGTGAAGATATACCCTATTGATGATGTGACATGCAGTATCAATTGCTTCAGGCCAGAAGCGATGAGGGGCTTTGTATTCGTTAAGCATGGTTCGAGCCATCTCAACAAGAGTCCTGTTCTTGCGCTCCACGATGCCATTCTGCTGAGGAGTGTAAGGAGGAGATAACTCACGAGCAATACCAAGTTCATCAATATATTCATCAAGTTTAGTGTTCTTGAATTCGGTCCCATTATCACTCCTCATATGCTTGATCTTGACGCCAAAGTTGGTGGAGGCCCTTGAAGCAAATCGTCTGAAGACATCCTGCACTTCATTTTTGTACAGAATGATATGCACCCATGTATAATGAGAGTAATCACCAACAATGACAAATCCATACAAACTTGAAGAATTTGTTAGTACGGAGTAGTGAGTGGGACCAAAGAGATCCATATGAAGCAATTCAAAAGGTCGCGTAGTGGTCATGATTGTCTTCGAGGGATGCTTGGATCTAGTCATTTTCCCAGATTCACATGCACCACAAAGGTGGTCCTTGAGGAAGTTGACACCCTCGATGCCTATGGCGTTCTTTTTCTTCACGAGTGTGTGCAGATTCCTCATACCAGCATGTCCAAGTCGTCGATGCCACAACCAGCCTTCAGAAGACTCTGCAACTAAGCAAATGGCAGGTTGAGGACCTGTAGAGAAATCAACAATATACAGGTCTCCTCTCCTAAAGCTTTCGAAGACTTTGGAATTGTCAGATTCCATGATGACAACACAACGATATTTTCAAATATGACAACCATACCAATATCACAAAGCATTGGGACAGACATAAGGATGAACCCGAGGGATTCAACAAGCATCACCTTGTCCATGGCTCGGTCCTTTGAGATAGCAACCTGACCAAGTCCCAATACATTGCTTTTTTCCGTTGTCTCCGTAGGTGATATGCTTCAGAGGAGATGGAGTGAGTGGAAAATTCATCAGTAGATTCTTGTCACCCGTCATGTGGTTTGTGCATCCACTATCGAGAACCCACTCAGTAGCTTTTAAAGCATCATCCTGCAGATGAATTAGTACACCTTACGAACTCATATGCTTCAGAGTGAAGAATATGATATCAATTTCATCAAACAAAATTTCATCACACAAGATAGTAAGCAAGTAGAGTGAGGACGTGAGAAATGAACAATTCATTTCATCATGGTTAACTTGCGTCCTTTCAAGCATTTCCTCAGTTATCCAGCAAATTCATCAGATGTTCAATTTCATCTGGAGACCTGACCCTGCATAAGATGTCAGTTTGTTTTCTTCACCACCCACATTTGGAGGGGTGGCAAAGAATTCATCATTCTGCAAGCACCATGTGAGAAGGGAGGCATTGAAGTAAGTGTGCTTCGTTTCACAGGGCGAGGGTTAGAGTATTCGAATGAATAAGCAGAGAAATTCTTCGAGGACTTATTAACATAATGGTTTGAAGAATAATGCACTTATTCATAACTCTTAGGTTTTCCCTGAGAAACAGAGGCATTAGCACGAGAATGATGATTTTGACCATTTGAGGAATTTGGTCCAAGTGAGGACTTTGGTCCATATGAGGAATTTGATCTGGGGTTCCAATTCTTCACGAGTGGTGTCGTGAGAACATTCACGTGAAGATTTTGTAGGTAGTTCTTGGGAACCCAGATTTTCTTCATAGGAGAACTGTTCGTGAAGTTAGTTCCAACATATCTAGAAAATACTTCACTTGACTGATTTTTGAAGAATCTGTAATTGGAGTCAAGTGACTCAACAGAGGTATATGAAGTTTCACAAGTAAAGCCAGATAAAGTGGATGGATCCACAGGAGATCCTTTTGCATCAACCCATAAGGTTTTGGGGTACTGCTGAGGTGTCCAGTAGGATCCATCAGCGTTGAGTTTCCTCACAAAGGCAATACCCTCTTTCCTAGGGTTCCTGTTCAGAATCTGCTTCTTGAGGACATCACAAAGGGTTTGATGCCCTTTGAGACTTTTGTATATGCCTGTCACATACAATTCCTTCAACCCTGCATTGTCATCAGTGATACTAGTGGTATCCTCAGATGAGGAATTTAAGACCGTGGGAATAGTTGAAGAAATTGCAGCAATAGAAGCATTTGAACATTCAGGTGAAGAATTAGCAGTTTCACGTTCGATGCATTTCAAAGAAGGTGGAACAAATTCTTCCTGAGCGTTACTGATCTGTTGAGCCAGTAAGGAATCGTTTTCCCTTTGGAGATCCTCATTTGACACCCTCAGCTTTTCAAGATCTTGCTTTCTTTGAAGAAATTCATATGAAAGCTTCTCATGATCGGCTAAGAGGTCGTTATGATGACTCTGAAGGTTATCATACTTTGTCGGAAGACTTTTAAGATCAACAGACAGAGTTTGAGTCCTATCCACTTCATGGTTTAACAAATCATCGCTTTTGTCTAGCATTTTGTGAAGCTTTTCAAGTGCACTTTGTTGCTTAGTGGCAGTTTTAACAATTTTAGCATAGCTAGGTTTCACATATTCATCAGATTCACCTTCACTTGATTCAGATGAGGCATGATGTTTGTGTACCTTTGAGCCTTTTGCCATAAAGCAATAAGTGGGAGCATAATCATCATTGCTGACGTCAGAGTCGTTGGAGTGGTCATATTCTTCATTGTTGAAGATGGACTTGCTGACGAACGCAGTAGCGAGAGCAAGGCTAGTGACACCAGATTCTGATTCCTCCATAGATTCTTCCTCTTCTTCATATTCTTCAGATTCTTCCTCAGAATCCATTTCCTTGCTGATGAATGCTCGAGCCTTTCTGGAACCATTCTTCTTGTGCTTTGAGGACTTTGAAGATGAGGACTTTGCAGATAAGGACTTTGAAGATTTCTTCTTTTTCTTTGAGTCATCAGAACTATCATCTTTGTATTTATTCTTCTTCTTTGAGTCTTTTTCCCAGAGAGGACAATCAGAGATAAAGTGGCCAGGCTTCTTGCAGCGATGACATGTTCTCCTTTTGTAATCTTATGAGAAATCTGATTTCTCAAGACACTTTTTGATGACTTTCCAAATCCACCTCGTCTTGAGAACTTCTGGAATTTCCTCACAAGCATAGCTAGTTCCTGACTTAGTTCTTCAGGATCACCAAGGCTGCTGTCAGAATCTTCTTCTTCAGATGAGGAAATTGCTTTTGCCTTCATAGCACGAGATCTTCCATACCTTGGCCCATAGAGGTCTCTTTTCTCAGCTTGTTGGAATTCATGAGTATTGAGTCTCTCAAGAATATCAGCAGGATCAAGAGCTTTGTAGTCTCCACGTTCTTGAATCATCAAAACTAGAGTATCAAATGAGGAATCGAGAGATCATAGCAGTTTCTTCACCACTTCATGGTCAGTGATATCAGTGGCACCCAGTGTTTGAAGTTCATTGGATATATCAGTGATGCGATCAAATGTTTGCTGAACATTTTCATTGTCAAGTCTCTTGAAGCGGTTGAAGAGATTGCGAAGTACATCAACACGAGAGTCACGTTGAGTGGAAACACCTTCGTTGACTTTGGACAACCTATCCCAGATAAGCTTAGGAGATTCCAAAGCACTCACTCTGCCATACTGACCTTTGCTCAGATGACCACAGATGATATTCTTCGCTTGAGAATCGAGTTGCTTGAATCTCTTCACATCAACAGCTGTAATAGTGGGAGCGACAGAGGGCACACCATTTTCCACAACGTACCAGAGATCGTTGTCAATAGCTTCAAGGTGCATACGTATCTTGTTCTTCCAGTAGGGGTAGTCTGTCCCATCGAAGGTACGACAGACCGCAGAAACCTTGATCGTACTACTAGTCGACATAACTAAAAGTCCAGGTGGTTAAACCAAAATCACACAGAGCGAGGGAGTACCTGCTCTGATACCAATTGAAAGTGCGTTATATCGGCTAGAGGGGGGTGAATAGACAATTTTTACAAATTCATTACTTGAGGAATTTCAACTTTGAGGAATTTGAAATGTGATGAAAAACTAGCAGCGGAATAAGTACTTAGGTGCATGAGGAGCATAGCATCAGCTTAGTCATCATGATGAAATGAAACATGCACAAACAGTGAGTAGCGTGATAAGGATAAGCAGTGATGAACAAGGCAATTTGAAGAATTTGAGGTGAGGAATTTGCGAAAGTCTTCAGTCAAATTCTTCAAACAGTAACAATCAATTTCATCAACAGGTTTATGAGGAATAAGGAGGTTGAGGAAATAGAACCAGGTAGCTTGATGAAGACAAAGGTTTGATAACCCAGTTCCAACTGTTGTGACAGTCGTACGTCTAGTTTGGAGCGGCCTGGTATTTAAACCAGAGGACACACAGTCCTTACCATATTCTCCTTGAGCTAAGGTCACACAGTCCTCGCCCAACACTCGTGGTAAGTCTTTAGGGTAGACTTCCAAAACCCTCACATAGTGGTCACCCGGCGATCCACAATTTACTACTGGATGCTCTAGACCAATGTCAATTCATGGTCCCCAATTGACTGCAGGAGCACTAGACCATGACGCCTAACCGTCTGGACAATACACAGTCCTCAAAGGTAACAAGCGTCGGTTCCACACAAGAATTTCTTCAGTGATGCTCAATCACTATGGGTTTTATGGTTTGGTTGTGGGTTTTTCCTCACTGATGATTTTCTCTCAAAGTCCTCAAAGGATGGGTTGCTCTCAAATGACAAGTGTCAGTTCTCTCTCAGAGCAGCCAACCAGCTAGTGGTTGTGGGGGTCCGCTATTTATAGCCAGTGTGCAACCTGACATGATAAGACATAAATGCCCCCAATGATATGACCTTTATGTGGATAAGAACGATTGGGGACAGCTGGCCTTAAGCACAACAACGGTCGGAATTTCGAACTATGAAAGTCCTCATCTTATCATGATCGTCACTTGTAGGCAATTCGCACTAGCGAAATCCTAACTCCTCAGTCAGATCAATTTCCACAAAGACCAGAAGACCATTGTCTTTGTCACTGAAAAACTTGTCTGAACCGTAAGAGATTTCCAAAGGCTTCACTCGAAGAATTGTATGGGTTGAGGATTTTGGAGTTGAGCATCAGTTGGAAATTTTCCTTAGTATTACCTCGACCCCCTTTAACAGTACGGTGTTTCCTATGACTCAAATAAAGGAAAAGAAACTACGAAAACAAAAGTCTTCACGCTTCATATTCCTCATTCATATCTTCAAGTTCACACCAACTTCTTCAT
Organism: Hordeum marinum; assembly: GCA_022496015.1. Lineage (NCBI taxonomy): Eukaryota > Viridiplantae > Streptophyta > Magnoliopsida > Poales > Poaceae > Hordeum > Hordeum marinum. The sequence continues at coordinate 256,334,590 of CM039673.1, forward strand.
TTTCAATGTCTTCACAAAGTCTTCACCAAAGTCTTCAAAAAGTCTTTAGCAAAGTCTTCACTTGAAGACATACATTTTTAGGGGTCGATAATCTCCGAATATATCAAACTACTCATCGACTTATAGAGCCTGTGTACACTCACAAACTCATTAGTGCCTTAATCTATAAGTCTTCAATACACCAAAATCACTAAGGGGCACTAGATGCACTAACACACTCCATACTTATCACTTCCACCTTTGGAAATTGCTACAATGATTCCTTGAACTTGGGGATTTTGAATGGGTGGCACGAAGGGCTGCGGGATTCGGGTCGTGGCAGTGGGGAGAAAGGGCTGGGTGGTCCTGCCCTGGGTCTGGGTAGGCGCAGCGGTGCGGGAACATGCAGGCTGGGCAAGGAGTGCCAAGTGACCCCCTGCGATTGGCCGAGGCAGAGGTTGTGGTGGCACGGCCAGTCTGGTGGTGCGAGGGGGCGGCCCTACTATGGGATGGCATAGAATTTGAGGGAGGCGGCAACGGCTAGAAGTAGAAGGTGGATGGCAGCGCGAGATCCGAGGCTGGATGTGCGGGAAGTTCCATTTTTTGGTAGGGGTCTATCCATATATAGAAAGAGGACTAGGGTTTTGATATGGGCCAAGGCCCGTGGTAGTCGATCTTTCACGAATTGGAGGGGTAAAACATGAAGAAGACAGGGAAGAACGAGAGGAAACACTCAAGAGGAAACTCAACCACACACCAACTAGGGCCATAACATCAAAAAAGGTACAAGATGCCAAATCAATCAACAATACAAGTGGTGGTATGTGATCTCCCACTCTAGAGGAGGGGATTTAAATCCATGGGGGATCTTCCCTCTAGAGGGGCCTTGGCATCACTTGGATCTACTCCCAAAGGAGGACAAACTCCCTAGAAGAAGCAAGTGATGGAGCTAAGCCTAAGAGCGAACATTATCCAACCCTAGAAATAAGAGGGGGTGAGGTTTATATAACCTGAGACGAGATCGAGGGGTACATGGGCTGAAATCCGTCTGCCTGTGGATAAACAGGGTCCGGACCTCTGGACGAGGTCCGACGTCCGATGACTTAGGATGGTCCGAACGTCCGGAGGAGGCCGAAAGTCCGAGGATTCCATGCGGGTGCGCTTGGTACGGATTTCTGTGGCTCATTCATCTAGAGGCTCCAGTCTTCCGATGTTTCAGAGCGGGTGCTTGGTGGCCGGATTTTCGGGATGGCCCGAACGTCCATGCGCTGGAGCGTGTCGGTTGTCCAGGCGGTGTCGGTCGTCCGTGCGCTGGGGAGTCTGGCTGGCCTTCGTGTTGGGCTCATCTCTAGGCATCGGACGTCCGAGACCGGTCGGTTGTCCATGCGCTAGAGCTTGTCCTCGGGTCCTTCCTTGTCCTCCCGAGCTTGATGTCCTTCTCCCAAGTACCTAAGTACATAGAGCACTTGCATCCGAGGTAGCGACCATGTCTCGAGTGGGTAACACGTAGGTTGAGCAAGGAAAGATGTCACCTCGTTTCCGATGGGGCATGCATAGGATCACGTCATGGATCCACTTGTGGCTTGCGATGTTGGGAAAGGGTCCATGGTGGTGTTCGTGGGATTCTCCGCATCATCTCCCCCCCCCTTGGGAAGATCCGTCCTCGGATCAAGATCTTCATCACCATCGAAGGGGGATAAGTCCATGACATTGAATGTGCCGCTCACATTGTATTTTTCGCGAGGTATGTCTATCTTGTAGGCATTGTTGTTCTAGCGTGCCAACACTTAGAAGGGTCCATTAACATGAGGTAGCACCTTGGACTTGCGCTCGCCGGGGAAATGGTCCTTGCGAAGGTGCACCCATACATGATCGACGGGCTTGAACACCATGGGGTGTTTGTTGGTGTTGCGTTTGGAGGTGGTGCATTCCACTTGGCGCTCGATGGTGTTCCTTGTGTCTTCGTGCATTCTCTTGATGTGTTTTTCCCTTGCACTTGCATCTATGTTGACACGCTCTTGGTGTGGTAGAGGAAGGATGTCCAATGGGGACAACGGGTTGAAACCGTAGACCACCTCAAAAGCTGACTTGTTGGTGGTGAAGTATCATGCGCGATTGTAGGCGTACTCGGTGATGGAGAGGCAATCTTCCCACTCCTTGATGTTCTTCTTGATCAACACATGGAGGAGAGTTCCAAGTGTCTAGTTCGTCACCTTCATTTGGCCATCGATCTGTGGGTGGTATGCCGAAGAGAATAGGTGCTTGATGCCGAGTTTGGCACAAAGGGTCTTCCAAAAGTATATCAAGAACTTGACATCGCGATCCGAGACAATGGTCTTTGGTACTCCATGTAGGCATACGATGTCCCTACAAAAGAGATTTGGCATATATGAAGCATCGTCTATCTTGTGGCAAGGAATGTAATGAACCATTTTGGAAAAATGATCCACAATAACAAAAATGGAATCATGGCCATTCTTTGTTCGTGGTAACCCAAGCACAAAATCCATGCTAATATCTTCCAAAGGTTGAAATGATACAGGGAGAGGCATGTAAATACCATGGGATTGAGATTTTGACTTAGCTTTGCGGCATGTAGAGCATCGGTTGGTGAACTGTGCAACATCGCGAAGCATCTTTGGCCAGTAGAACTTGTCGGAGAGGGTGGCGTATGCCTTGTCGTGTCGAACTGACCCACTAGTCCTCCACCGTGTGCCTCTTGCAAAAGCAACAAACGAAGAGAAGACTTGGGAATGCAAAGTTTGTTAGCACGCATAAGATATCCATCTTTCATGTAGTAGTTCTCCCAACAAGTTTTCACTTTGCAATTGGCATAAGGAATAGCAAAAGAATCATCATGCTCATACAATTTTATGTGCTCAAAACCGACAACATTCAATTAAAGTTGAGTAACGAGCATGCATTTGTGGGAAAGACAATATGCCACAATATTTTCTTTGCCCATAATGTATTCGATAACATAAGGGAAAGACTCAATAAATTCACTCCATTTAGCATGACATTTGTTCAACTTAGTTTGACCCTTGAGGTACTTTGGAGTTTCATAATCGGTATGAATGACAAATTCATGCGGTCGCAAATAATGTTCCCAAGCTTGTAAGACTCTCACCAATGCATACAATTCCTTTTCATAGATAGGATAACTGAGTTGAGCACCGGAAAGTTTCTCACTAAAACATGCAATTGGGTGCTTTTCTGGCATAAGCACACCTCCTATGCCATAACCACTTGTGTCACAATACACTTCAAAAGTTTTGTCAAAATTAGGCAAGGCAAGCAAAGGTGCATGAGCTAGCAAATTCTTAAGTTCATGGAAAGTGGTGTCTTCGGATGGTCCCCAAACAAACGGTGCATTTTTCTTGCTCAAAGCATGTAGAGGAGTGGCAATGGTGCTAAAGTCTTTCACAAAGCGACATTAGAAACTGGCTAGTCCTAAGAAACTACACACTTGTTGCAAATTGGTGGGTGTGGGCCAATTTTTAATTGCCTCAATCTTAGATTCACCAACATGGACACCCTTTGAGCAAACAACAAATCCTAGGAAAAACAACTTTTTCCACACCAAAAATGCATTTGTCATGTTAGCATAATGTTTTTCTTTCCTAAGAGTTTGCAAAACATTCCTAACATGTGTGGCATGCTATTCTAGAGGTTTTCTAAAAACGAGGATGTCATCAAAGTAGACCAGAACACAATATCCAATGTTGGGGCACAAAACATGATGCATCATGCGCATGAACGTACCCAGTGCTTCGGATAAGCCCATGGGCACCACTAGCCATTCATAGAGACCAAATTTTGTTCTGAAAGTCGTTTTCCACTCGTCACCCTGTTCTATGCAAATTTGGTAGTAACCACTTTTCAAGTCAATTTTGGAAAATATAGTGGCACCACTAACTTCATCTAGCATGTCGTCTAATTGTGGTATAGGGTGACGGTAGTGAATGGTGATAGCATACTACCATCGTGTTTATTCGCTAGGATTACGGGAACCGCACAAGGACTCAAACTCTCCCAAACATTCCCTTTATCTAGGAGTTTTTGGACTTGCCTTTGTATCTTCTTTGTTTTGTCGGGGTTGACATGGTACAGAGCCTTGTTGGGAAGAGGTGCACCGGGGATGAGGTCAATGCGGTGCTCGATCCCTCGCTTTGGTGGAAGTCCCGGAGGTAGCTCACCGGGAAAAACATCTTGAAATTCCTGCAACAATTGAGAAACACAAGAGGAAGATGTTGTGAAGTGTTAGGCCGGCTAACATTATCCTTGCACACTATCCCGTAGTGAAGGACGGTCGATGGGCTCTCACTCACATCCCTCAAATCTCTTTTGGTGGCAAATAGTACTAGATCACTGATGTCCCTCATCGTGGAGTCACTCATTTGTGGATTGTGGCGCTCCCTCGCTTTGAGGTGGATCACTCTCTCACTTTTCTCTCCATGATGGGACGAATCTTGCTTGTCAGTGAACACTTGGCTTGGAGACATAGGGCAAAGCACATATCCGGCTCCCTTCATCTTGAAGCTATATTAAATTGTGCACCCATTGTGCATGGCGCCACGGTCGAATTGCCAAGGTCTCCCAAGGAGTACGTGGCAACCGAACATGGGCACGACATCACACTCCATGGTGTCTTCGTAAGCCCGAATCTTCAAGGGAACTTGCACAGTGTGATCGACTTGTATTGTGCCAGAGTCACTTAGCCATTAGACCTTGTAGGGGTGAGGGTGTTTTTCCTTGACCAAGTGCAACTTGAGCCAAGTTCGTCACTTGCCAAAGTGTGGCAACTTCCTACATCGATGATGTCCTTGATGGATCTTCCTTGGATACTGGCCCTAGTGTGGAAGATGTGGCAAAGTTGATCCTCGTCTTGTTGTTGTTGTAGAGTCAAAACCTTTGAGACAACGAAATTGGGGCTTGGATCATTGTCATAAAAGATTTGAGAGTCCTCATCTTCATTGACTTGTCGGTGCATAGACACTCGTTCCAAGGATTCCATCTCATCTTAAGTCGTGGAGTCATAGGAATGGTCATCTTGAAGGGTCATTGTTAGCCTTGTGGGACACTCATACATTCCGTGTCCTCGGCCTTTGCACGTGAAACACTTGATGGAGATTGTTTTCGCGTCGTCCGGTGTTGGTGTACATGATGACACTCTTGTTTTTCTTGTAGGAGCGTTGCAGGATGATGAAGACGACTTCTCATTTTATCTTGACTTGTCATCCTTTATCATGGAGGTTCTTGTAGAGGAAGGTGTCGTAGTTGGAGAAGCTTGGGTAGTTGCATCATAGGTCTTGTAGGAGGTCTTGGAGTACTTGTAGTCCTCTTGAACTTGACATTCCACGTTGGTGGCTTGATGCACGAGCTCGAGAAAGTTGTAGTAGGGTTGGAAATCCGCAATTTTCTTGATTTGGTAATTGAGACCATTCAAGAAACGTGCAATAGTTTGCTCATCCTCCTCCTTCACATTGGCTCTTATCATGGCTATGTCCAACTCTTGGTAGTACTCTTCCACCGACTTGGTGCCGTGTTTGAGTAGTTGGAGCTTCTTGAAGACATCACGATTATAATGTGTTGGGACGAATTGAGCTCTAATGAGATCTTTCATTTGTGCCCAAGTGGTTATTGGAGGCTCACCTATTTCTCTTCTTCGCTCAGTCACTTGTTCCCACCAAATAAGCACGTAATCTTGGAACTCAAGGGAGGCCATGGCAATCTTCTTGTCCACTTCATAGTTGTGCAACCGGAATATTTTGTCAACCTTGAGTGCCCAAGAGAGATAGTCTTTGGGATCGTTGCTTCCAGAGAACTTAGGCATATTGAACTTGAGCTTGCCAAAGCGAGTTTCTTCATTGTTGTTGTGATTGTGGTATGCTTTTCATGGAGGAGCATGGTTGTCTTGTTGAAGTTGGCCTTGACATGGATCTTGATCATCCATGTGGTCAATGGGATTTGCTTGAGGTTGCGCTTCTTGCCGTGGAGGGGCATTGTTGTCATGTTGATATTGTCTTGCCTTGGAGTAAGCTCATAATTGTGTTGATCCTCTTGCCTTGGGTGTTGTTGATGTAGTTGTCGCGTCCGTTTTTGGCGTTCTTGGTGCTCCTCGTGACGTGCGGCTTCCTCTTGGCATTATCTATGTAGAGCTTCGTGTTCCTCGCAAGATAGTCGGTTGCGTTCTTGCAAGGCATGGGTTGATTCGTGAAGTGCATGTTGTGCCTCATTTGCTTGCTCTTCACTGAGCTAGTGTTCCTCATGGTGGTGACATAGGCATTCTTGCTTGTATGCGTATTGCTCTTGTTGGTGACGGTGGTCACGCTCGCGATGTCGACCTTGAGGTTCGTCGTCGTGGAAAGGAGTGCTTGAGTCTTGAGATAGGCGACGTGCATCACGTTGTTGTGGTTGAGCTCGAGGAGGAGGATTCTCGTCGGAGGAGTCCTCGGAGGAGTGTCGACTTGCGGTGCGCCATCGAGTTCATGTAGAAGTGGATGATGTATGGTTCACCATCAAGGCATGGAGCTCCTCCATTTGGGTTATCATGAAGTCCCGCGTTCGCTCCTTGGATTCACGTATGTTGGTGGCGAGGTGCTCGATGCGGTCCGTGATGACATCATGTGATTGGCGCATTCCCTTTTGTGCGGTGAAGAATTGTAGTTTGGTGACATACTTGTTCGCGTCATCGTCGTGCTCCTCGAATACCGTGTTCATGATAGTGTTCCTATATATGGTACTCAAGTAGATATAAGTGGAAGAAGGAGAAAACACAATACCAAATACCGTTCTGAAGGTTAAAATGAGGATCAATCACTCAATATGAAATCGTGGAAATAGTAGAATTCGTACCGAGTTTGCCCTTCTCACACTTATATAAGTAATTCTTATGGAGTAGCTTGGTTAGGATGGTGGCACAAAATTGCAAGCAATTCGGGAATATGATGCAATAAAGTTGAAATAGATTCGCAAATTCGCAAGTAAGACAATGTGAATCAATAGGAACGAGTGAACTCGGAAACACACACACGAATATAAAAGTGGGGTTGTGCAACCAAGAAATGAGCACAAAATGTGGAATCTACGGAAAATGCTCGTGTTGCACAACACTAGAGAGACGCTAGCATGATTGCTCCACTGGGCGTGATACGAACTTGTGCACAACCTATAAGAAACAAAAATGCGTCATCTTCCTATTCCTGACTTGCTATGTATGTATGAGGAACGAGTCACTCGCTCAAGTGATCCAAGATAATCAAGTATGATATGAAAATTTGGCGATGCTATTGCTCTTTTGTCCTTGCTTAAAAGCGTCACTTCTCTTTCCTTTAGCAGTCATATTTGGATTCTCATTATGCGGGATGTGCACACCAAGAAAACAATTGTGTATGTGGGTACTTTGTAACACAAGAGATGATACTAAGATGTATATGGATGCAATTGTAGCTATCCGGAGTATGTATCACTAATGTGCACAAGTAGCATGGCCAAGAAATACTCAATGGCTAGTCTTGATAGGCAAGTAACGCGAATAGGATCGGGGTAAGAATGCAATAGCAAGGGTATAAGTCAAGAGTGCCATCGCGGTTACCGTCCTTGCTTATGGTGTAGTGTCAATGAAGAGTTGGTTGGCGACGATCTGGAGCGATGACGAGCGGCGTTGTCGATGAAGAACCACTCCTAAGTAGCCAAAATACCTTAGGAAGTGGAGAGGCTTGTGACTCAAAATCTCAAATGCAAATTGGTTGTGGAAGAAATGGTGTAAGAAAACAAAATTTTTGGGCAAAAATTCAGTTTTGACAGACTTGTTCGGACGTCTGGGCACGGTCGGTCGTCCGGGGTACGATCGTCCGGTTGCTGTCGATCGTCCGGAGCCTGTGGGTTCAATAAATAAAGTCGAAGCAAAAGAAAAATTTTGGGCAAAATTGAGGCGATTTTGCGGATGGAAATGATGGGGGCGATGGGGTCCACTTATGGCTTGCGATGCTGGGAAAGGGTCCATGGTTGTGTTCGTGGGATGCTCCGCATCAGGTTTGGTTTTTCCATCCGTTTTTAGACCGTAGGATCGTGATCGGACGGTGCAAACCGAAGGAGGGGCTAGCTGGGCTATGGTGGGCTATGGAGAGGTGTTGGGCTGAGAAGAGGTGGAATGGTGCGGCCTGTGACAGGTTTTTAAACCGAAAAGTCTAACATATTTATCTGTCTATAGTACTGCTATATATTTAACGGTTCGGGTATCAAATGACCTTCGAATGAGACGAAATTGGCACGCGGACTACCTACACAATACTGAGACTGGATGCCAACTTTTGACCCATTCCTAGAATATTTTATATTCACTTTTAAAAGCAATATTTTACGATGCCACGGGCGCGTGCATGTGTGTCTGATCTCGAAACGGTCGACGACAAGAATCGAGAGAACCGACAACTTCGAACGGATGCATGTTCTGTAAAGTGATGACAATGGAGTGTTGATGCAACGCGGATGATGCGAATGATGCAATGATGAATGCAACAAACAAATAAATCACATGGCAATAACAAAATAAAACGGGATTTCTGAAACGTCGGTCTCGGGCTGTTACAACTCTCCTCCACTAATAAGAGATCTCGACCCGAGATCTTGAAATGAGAAGAGGTGGAGGAAGTGGACAGGAAGATCTAAAACTTAGTTGCTTCTTGAAAAATGAGTGAAACAAACGAATCTTGAAAGTTGGAAAGAGAATAAAAGAACTCAAGGTGCAAGAAAGAATTGAAACCACTCCATTTGAAATGAGATAGACAAGGAACGATAGATAAAGAATTTGGGCATCACTTCGGTTGGAATATTAGAAAAATTCAATAAGATGGAAGAACTTGAGAAGATGAACATAATTTGAAAATAGGACAATAGACTCTGGTTAAATGGATATTGAGAAAACAACATGATCTTGATAATACACTATAATGGGTTGAAGAGAGCAACATCACAATGCCTCCAGAACAAAACTATAGAAGCTAGACTGATGGAACGAAAGAATGGAGAAGGAAATGACAACTTCTACCACAATTGAATTGAAGGCATCCTTGGAAGAAGATATTGGACAAAGGTTTTGGAAAAGCAACAATGAAAGGATAAGCTTGTTGTGGGCTTATGGAAAACATATCAAAACTATGAGGTGACAACCGGTCACTAACAGAAACAAAGATTGCTTGGGAGCAAGAGGATATGCAAAAAAAAATTCAACAAGGGAATACATTGAAAACTTGGATTATTGATAAGCACCATGATAGCAACAATCCTTACGAAGAACTTTAGGTGAAATCCAATTCAAGATAGCTCCAAGGAAGACAAATGGCTTTACATATCTCATTCTTGGAAAATCCTGTTTGAGACTCCTTAGGAATCAAGAATGCTATAACACCATCTCAAAAGATAATGAAGAAATAATTGCACTTTGAAATGGAAGATAAATAACACTTGAGATCCTCCAACAAGAATCTTGAAGAACACTTCGAGAATGGACAAAAACTTTGACGAACCACCATGAAGAACCTCTTGGAAGAACACCGGAATGAATAGATGATAGAAAAGAATTGAAGGTTGCAAAAGAATAAGATTAAGGCCTTGCCATGATTTACATTAACCTTCACGATGAGATACTTGAGAAAACTTGGAACTCCGAAAAAAAGATAAACCACTTAGAATTGAGAATTTGATATCATGAACAACCTTTGAAAGAAGGAATTAAATCACCTTGATGAAACAAGAATAAGAATTATGTTATGATTATCCTTCATCAAGTTAAATTGATGACAAGAAACGGATTTGGCATACTACATATTCCTCTTTAGATGAAACAAGCTTAAATATGTCTTTAACAAAACATCGGTATGAATTGAGAACAAACGATGAAAACATCGCACGAACGGAGAGATATCAATTGAGAAGAATTTGAGAACGAAAGCTGAAAGCTGAGAACAAAAATATCTTCTGAAATGATGGCCTTTGGAGGATTGAGAAATGAATCAACTCGGAAATGCTCCGGTAAGATATGGAATCAATTACTCATCAGCGAAGACAATTTGAGCGGATAGCACGAAGCTGAAACCATGAATCTCCAAGAATGGATCAAAACTTAAGAGAAACTCTCCTTCGGTCTTCAATGAAGAGAATGATGGCTAGAAACACCACCAAGAACTACTGAGACACTTCAGAACCACTACTCGAATCAGAAGATTTGCCGTCTGCTAGCGGACGGCAATGAGTGGCTTTGCCATCAGCTAGCAGAAAACAAACGGCAAAGAGCTAGCAGACGGCAAAGGGTGGCTTTGCCATTAGCAACTTCTTTGCTGTCTGCCAGCTGATGTCAAAGATTCTTTGCCGTCGGCTAGCAGGCGGCAAAGAGGTGGGGTGGGCCCTAGTGGAGGCCAGCTTAGGGCAACGGCCCACCCCACCTCTTTGTCATCCGCTAGCGGACGACAAAGAACTTGCTATCTAACGGCCCGTTACCCCCTCCTCTATCTCTTCTCGCTCTCTCTCTCTCTCTGACCGCACCCCGCCGCCGCCCCCGACCGCAAACCACTGCCGCCCCGACCCCATGCCGCTCCGGTCCGTCACCCGTCGCCACCGCCGCCCCGCCGCTCACCCCTGCTGCCACCTCGACCCCCACCGCCACCACCTCGCCCCTCCCCTACCCCGGCCTCCTTCACCGGCCCTGCCCCGCAACCTCCCCTGCACCGGCCTCCTCCACCGGCCTCGAGCCCGCCCCACCCCTGTCCCGGCCTCCTCCACCGGCCCCGCCCCACCCCCTCCCCTGCGGCGATGCCACCCCGCCCCTGCCCCGTCCACCACCCCCTCCACCACCCCCTCTACAGGCCCCACCTAGGCTGCCCCGCCCGCCGACATCGACGCACCGACGATGCCACACTCTACCGCTGCCCTGACCCCCACCGGTGAGTTGACTTGGGTTTAGTTTTTTTCTTCTGTTTTTTTAGATTTTTCTGGTTTTTAGATTTAGGTTTAATTAGTTTAGTTTAGTTTATTAGGTTAGAAAAAAATAAGTTAGTTAGTTAGTTTTTTCTGTTAAGTTAGTAAGTTAGTTAGTTAGTTAGGAGGAGGAGGAGAGAAAATGAAGAAGAAGAAGAACAAGAGAGAAGAAGAAGAAGAAGAAGAAGAAGAAGAAGAGAAGGAGAAGAAGAAGAAGGAGAAGAAGAGGAAGAAAAAGAAGAAGAAAAGGAGGAGGAGGAGAAGAAGAAAAGAAGAAAAAAAGAAGAAGAAGAACAAGAAGAAGACGAGGAGAAGGAGGAGGAGGAGGAGGAGGAGAAGGAGAAGAAGAAGAAAAGGAGGAGAAGAGGAGAAGAAGAAAAGGAAAAAGGAAAATGGGTCGAGGATCGGCGATGGGGTGCGTCGGCACCAACGTAACCGGGCCGAGGATCGACGACGGGGTGCGTCGGCGCCGACGTAACTTGGTCGCGGATCGCCGACACGACACCCCCGACACCCGACCCCCGACACGACACCCCGACACCCTGACAGGGCACCCCCGACCCCGACACAGCACCCCTACCCCGAGACGATAGCCCCGACACCCCGACCACTGACACGACACCCCGACACCCCGACACGGCACCCCAGACCCCTACACAGCACCCCTACCCCAACATGACACCCCCGACACCCCGACCTTGACAGAACACCCCCGACACCCCAATCCCGAAAAATGTGCTCTTCAGCCTTCCAGAGGCCGACGGGTCATATATTTGTGAATTATGAGTTAGGTCATATATTTTTCGATTTTGTTATACAAAACATCATATTTATATTGACCAGGTGGATTTAAATGTGAAGTTGTATCGTCGTTGTGAGGGTTCTGTGTTTGACGACCTCCCCATGCGTTCAACAAGCTCCACCCCTGCGTTCGTGGGTGAGCACAAATGACATCTCCTCCTCCCCCTTCATTTCCTCTGTCCCAGTCTTCGTGCCGATGAAACTTGCTAGCTATAGGTGTCTTCAATATTCAGTATGCGTGACGACTATGCATCTCCCATTCGAAAGGGTTACATCTGTAAATATGCATTCATTAGCATATTTATAACCGTGATTCTTTCGAATTGTCCAACGTTATCCATGGACAGCCCGAGTATGTGTAGATTGGGTTCGTTTTCCCACATGCTCTACTCCAGATCCGATGTAGAATTTCGTCAGTGCCTCCCTGTTGTTCTCCAAGTACACATCCTCTCTGCTTATTGCCAAGATGTGTATTAGGAGAACAACCTGGGATGTGCTGCCGAAATTGTGCATCGGATCCAGAGCGGAGCGGGAAAACAAACCCAATCTACACATACTCGGGTGGGATTAGCACAATCTTTACCTACTAGCGTCTAGGTTGCATCGACGTAATAAAACTGACAAACTCTATTAACTGATGAATATGGTTTGCTGAATTATTTATATATTTTGTGTGTGTCTAGTAGCTAGGCAAGATGAGTGATCATGAGTGGATGTACACCGGTCACACTAGTCAGAAAGACATGACCCATGAATGGATAATAAAAACGAAGGAGTTTGTGAGAGTCGCATTTGCAAATGGACAGAAAATAACCTGGTGCCCTGGTGTCGATTGCGACAACTTTAAGAAGAAGTAAGAGTCTGAAATGATCATACACCTACAGAAGTGGGGTTTTACGCCTAATTATACGGCGTGGACATTTCATGGTGAGTCTGCCCAATGTGCCAGAGCTGAGGTGGTTCATCGTCGCACCGACAAGCATGGTATCGGGATCGAAGACATGGTGCAGGACTCTGATGATGCTCGGGATTCGGATGATGATATGGAGGAATCTGCAAAGGCCTTTTATGAAATGTTCGAGTCTTCAAAACATCCTCTCCACGAGCGCATTGAGCTTTGTCAGCTGGATGCCATCGTGCAAGTAATGGCTCTAACGGCTCAGTGCAACCTGGGCAGAGAATGCTATGATGCAATGATGATGATATTTGGACACTTTCTACCCAAAGGCCATGTATTGCCATCAAACCTGTACCAGTCGAACAAAATCCTACATGTGCTTAAGATGCCCTATGAGAAGATAGATGCCTATGAGAATGGATGTGCCTTATTTAGACTTGAGTATGCGGTCTTGAACTATTGCCCATTTGCAATGCTTCCAGGTATGTTCTGGTAGATAACGGTATGGGTGAGAAGGGTCAAACCAAAATCCCCATTAATGTTCTTCGGTATCTGCCAATCATACCAAGACTTCAACGTCTTTTCATGGTCGAAGAGACGACCAGACAGATGACGTGGCATAAATTGGGCAAAAGAACAGAACTAGATGCAGATGGGAATCTGATGTTGGGACACACTTCAGACGCTTTTATGTGGAAGCACTTCGATGCATTACATAAGGATAAAGCGGCAGATCAAAGGCATCCACGAGTTACCATTAGCATGGATGGGTTCAATGTGTATGGTATGACGGCAGCACAATATAGTTGTTGGCCCGTATTTGTCATTCCACTCAATCTCCCGCCGGAGATATTATGAAAAGAAAGAACATTTTCCTAACGTTGATAATTCCAGGGCCCAAATATCCGAGGAAGAATATGAATCTGTACATGCAGCCACTTAAGGATGTATTGCAAGAAGCCTGGGATAATGGGATCAAGACATACGATGCCGCTACCAAAAAGGACTTCAAAATGCATGTGTGGTTCATGTACTCGTCGCATGACTTGCCGGCATATCCGCTATTCGTTGGCTGGTCTGTGCATGGAAGTTTCCCGTGCCCCACATGCAAGGCAGCTCTTGAGTTCCGTTGGCTGCAAGCGGGTCGCAAGTTTTCTTGCTTCGACATGCATAGACAGTTCCTGGATCCTGACCATAAGTTCAGAGAACACAAGAAGAAATTCATTAAAGGTAGAGTTGTCAAAAACATTGCACCACCTATGTTAACAGGCCAACAGATCCTAGATCAGATAAACGCTCTCGAGCTGGATCTAGATCGTCCAGGGTATTTCAAAGGGTACAATACGAAACACACATGGACTCACAAGATATGTTTGTGGGATCTGCCTTACTTTAAAGACCTCCTTTGCCCACACAACATCGACGTGATGCACACTGAAAAGAATATCGTGGAGGCCCTTTTTTGTACATTGTTCGGCATAGAGGGGAAGTCGAAGGATAATCCTAAGGCTAGATTCGATCAAGAGGCTCTATGTGATAGACCGTTGCAAAACATATGACAACCAAAAGGAAAGAAGAACTGGAGGAAGCCAAAGGCATGGTTCAATCTTGGGAGACTGGCTGTGAGGGAAATGATCTTGTGGGTGAAAATGCAGTTGATGTTCCCTGATGGGTATGCAGCGAATCTAAAGAGGGGAGAGAGTCTTGAAAAATTGAAAATATTTGGTCTCAAGAGTCATGATTGGCACATATGGTTTGAGCGGGTAATGCCGATGATGTTGCGTGGCTTTATCCCTGATGATGAATGGCTAGTACTGGCAGAGCTGAGCTATTTCTTCCGAGCTCTTTGTGCGAAGGAACTATCGCTTGACGTGCTAGACGAACTAGAAGAGTTGGCGCTGGAGTTGATCTGCAAGTTAGAAAATATATTTCCACCGGGCTTCTTTAATCCAATGCAGCATTTCATTTTGCATCTCCCAACCGAGGCATGGGGGGCCCGTGCAAAATCGTTGGTGCTTCGCAACTGAGAGGATGGAGAAAACGCTTCGAGCAAAATGTAAAAATAAACGTAGAGTTGAAGCATCGATGGCTAAAGCATTCATTAGTGAGGAGGCGGCAAACTTCATGGCAGCACACTACAAAGCCAAGAATCGTCATTTGCATAATCCGAAGCCTCGGTAAAATGATGGAAACCGTGAAAAAGGTGGATCCAACCTCAGCCTATTCAAAGGGAAGCTCGCACCAGCCGGTGCTTCGAAAGCAATAGCATTGGATGTCGAACAATGGCGGACCATTTCGTTGCATATCTTCAATAACCTAACAGAAGTGCGGCCCTACATCGAGTAAGTTCTCGGTACATTGTTTCGCAACTTATAATTCCTTTGAAATGATCTTATTCCTGGATATGTGATGCAGTCGATACGTCGCCAAATTCTCGGATAGAGCGGTGATGCAAAAGGATTCCATCGAAGAGTATGAGCTTCTGGCAAAGCATGGAGGCGGCTATCCCGGTTTCATCTCTTGGTTCAAGAAAACGGTAATTTCCATTAGACGATTTCATTTCTTCGCCTAGTTTGCGGCTAATGCAGCAATCCTTTCGTATTAAACTCGTAGGCTAATGTAGAGTCTATGGACTCCGAACTGAGACAAGTCGCTAATGGTTTTGACTATAAGGTCCGTTCATTTGACAAATATAACATCAACGGGTATCTCCTTTGTACTTTTGGCAAAGAGCTATCTATGGCCGACCGAAAGTCTACAAATTGTTGTGTCTTCGCTATCGACGAAGGAGGGGTTGAGTATTTTGGAAGAGTTGAAGCAATTTATGAACTTACATTGTTTGGTGAAAACCCACCAAACGTCGTAGTCTTCAAATGTTATTGGTTCCAGCCGAAGGAGACTAGAAGGACTCATGAACATATAGGGAAGACGAAGAGAGGTTCTAGAGGTCGGGGGAAGACGAAGAGAGGTGCTAGAGGTAGGAAGGCTGCTGCGCCTTCCTTGCCGCCACCCCCAGCTGATTCTCCCGACCATAGGTTTGCTCCATCTCAGGTGGACCCATCCGACTTGGACCTGTCTCAGACTCCGGTCGCCGAGCCTCAGGCCGACGAGCCTCGGGTCATCGAGCCTTCATCCCAGGAGACACCGGTCCGTGAGTCTTCGTCCCAGGAGACTCCGGTCCCAGAGTCTTCGTCCCACGTGACTCCAGAGGCTAGTGGCCATGTTGATGGTGGCGAGGACAACTTGTCTGAGGACGCCTATAGCGAGGGAGAGCTGGTTGAGGAGGGCAAGAAGGTCTACCAGCGTGGTTGTACAAAGCTCCCGCCCGTGCCG
Source organism: Hordeum marinum (assembly GCA_022496015.1). Taxonomy (NCBI): domain Eukaryota; kingdom Viridiplantae; phylum Streptophyta; class Magnoliopsida; order Poales; family Poaceae; genus Hordeum; species Hordeum marinum. The sequence continues at coordinate 256,350,578 of CM039673.1, forward strand.
ACGACCCGCGATCAGAGGTGGTTAATTGAGCCTAATGCGGAGAAGTAAGTGCATTTACTCTTTTTTAACCTTTTGCCTTCATGTTTCTTCAAATTAATATCTAATGTGTTGGCCTTGTCATACTGCAGGGGTTGGAAACACGAGCGTGGTGTCCGCAGGCCCAACCAGGTCCTTGGTGTGCTTCTCCAGCACTACTTCCCGGGGAAGGTCCAGTGGCCCAGTGAGGGTGAGGTTCCACAAGTAGCACTGACCTGGGAGCTGTACATGGCTGCCCCGGCCCCGCCAGAGGAGAGAGTCGACGGTGTCTTGTGCGAGACGGTGGGTGACATTGTGATCCATTGGTTTTGGGTAATTTATCCTTTATAGAATTAAAAATCAACAACACCTAGTGATTGTACTAATCAGTGTTGTCTTGTTTGATTGCAGACCTTCTATAGGTGTCTTGAGGAACACGAGGCGAAAGCGGCTATTGTTCTCGTAGCCGAGTGCAAGCGCCTACTTCAGAACTTACGGCACGTGGCTCGGATGCAGGCTGTTCGAGACTACTATGCCTCGACTAACATTAAGGGATCCAAGAAGAAGAACTACAAAAATTATCTGAGTAAGGAGAAGTTAATGAAGGTAATTATCTATTCTTAAGGACTTGTACTTAGTTTCCTTGATTTGATTCGTAGGCATAGTGCTAATATTTCTCATGTCTAACTTAGGTGCCCTCGAGATGGTGCATGGACAGGATGGACTGTTGGGAGGCATTGGTGGATGAGTGGTGCTCTCCAAAATGGCTAGAGGACCACAACAAGGCCAAGGATAAGCATGCCCAAATCAAAGGTGTGCCACACCATCAAGGGAGCTCCAACCTGTTTGAGTACGAGGATCACTAGGTATGTGGTTTGCTTCATGATTCATGCAATTTCATTCTTCGTGCTAGCTTGAGACCTTAACTAATATGTTGTTCTTCTCTTTTAGGCGCAAGAAAACAAGAAGGAGGTGCCACCACTGTTCGACCTCTATGCCATGGCCCATACTTCCTCGTACAAGAAGGCCAAGGCATTCTCTGAGGATGACCTCGATCATCCAGAGAGCTTTAGCAAAATATCCTTCCACAACAAGCTCGTGAGGTACAGAGATGAGGGGAAGGCGAGGAAAGGGGAGGACTTCAACCCAAGCCAGAGTCCTTTTGATCCAGAGCTCGATAGCCATTGGGGATGGACTAATACGTTGTCCTAGAACACTCCCAGAGTTCAAGAAATGTCAGATGAGCTCTGATCCTGAGATAAGGCCTCGTCCATGGCAAATGGAGCTCGCCATCGAGGCTAGGGCCCAGGAGCTTCTGGCGGAGGCAAACAGGTAGGCGGCGCAGAGGGAGAGGGACATGAAGGAGAGGATGGCTAGGTTGTTGGAGGAGGAGAGGAACCGGAACGACGCGTCTCACCGGCCCCTATACGAGCTCCTCGTGGTTAGTTTCTCCTACATATTAGCCAAACCATGAACGTAATGTTCATTTCATCACTAACTAATATGACTAACTCGTGAAAACAAAATGTGCAGACAGTGTGCCAGAACAATGGTCAAACCCCTCCGTCGATGCCCCAGATTGGTATAGCACCCACGGTGAGTTTCATTTCAATGGTCATTAGTAACTAGTATTCACATTTGAGTTGCATCATGCTAAGGAGACATTGCAAATGATCTTTGGTGCAGCGTGCCTCCCGACAAGCATCGACCGATTCTTCTACATCTGCCGCAACCCCGACCGGTCCTTCTCTGTCTCACACTGGCGCAAACCCGACCGGTCCTTCACCTCCGTGATGATGGTAAGTTTTCCCAAGTGTTTTTCTTAACAAATGCATACTTACCTTAAGAAATGACCAATTTAGCTCCAAAATGACCTATACTTAGCTTCTTTAGTTCATTTATGACATACTAAGCATACTTAGGTAAAAAATGGCATGATAACCTTGGTTTAGCTCCAAAATGACATAGACCTAGCTTATTTTCCTCCAAAATGACAAAATAACCTTACCTACCTCCAAAATCACCGATTATAACTAGGATACCTCAAAAATGACCTACACTTGCCATTTTGTCCTCCAAAATGAGTAAATATGCTTAGTTAGCTCAAAAATGGCATAACTACCTAGGATAGCTCAATAATGATCTAGACTTAGCTTAGCTAGTTCATTTATGACATAATTAGCTTACTTAGGTAATAAGTGGCATAATAGCCTTGGTTTAGCTCCAAACTGTCATATTATTAGTTTATTTTCCTCCAAAATGACAAAATAAGCTTACCTAGCTCCAAAATGACAGATTATAACTAGGATAGCTCAAAACTGATCTACACTTCCCATTTTGTCCTCCAAAATGAGTAAATATGCTTAGTTAGCTCAAAAATGGCCTAACTACCTAGGATAGTTCAATAATGATCTATACTTAGCTTGGCTAGTTCATTTATGACATAATTTGCTTACTTAGGTAAAAAATGGCATAATAACCATGGTTTAGCTCCAAACTGTCATATCATTAGTTCATTTTCCTCCAAAATGACAAAATAACCTTAGCTAGCTCCAAAATGACAGATTATAACTAGGATAGCTCAAAAATGACATAATTAGCTTACTTAGGTAAAAAATGACATAATAACCTTACTAACCTCCAAAATGACCTATTTACCTAGCGTAGCTCTAAAATGACCTACACTTAGTATTTTTACCTAGCTTAGCTAAAAAATGGCATTTTTACCTAGCTTAGTTAGAAGAAGAAGAAGATAAAGAAGAGGAGAGGAGAAAAATAAAGAGACGCAAATTCTTCTTCTTCTCCTTCTAGCTAGTCTTCTTCTTCTAGTGTTCTTATTATTATTCTTCTTCTAGCTAGTCTTCTTCTTCTAGTCTTCTTCTTCTTCTTCTTCTAACTTTCTTCTTTCCCAATTGGCAGACTTTTTGTCGATGAGGAAGCTTGAGTTAATGGAGTCTACTCTTCTTCTTGTGCTTCCTTTTTGTTTTCATTTTGTAGGATGAACAATGTGAAACTTGCTACCTATATATGTATGTATGGATGAAACCATTGTATGCTTCTTGTGGGATATGTTGCATATGGATTTTTCATTTGGTATGTATATATATGTGTTGTATGATCATATCCATATGGCAGGGATATGATTTGGTATGTATATGTGTTGTCATGCTTGTTGAAAGTATTTTCAAATGTGTATGTATGTATATATGTGAAATTCCGTGAAATTGAATGAATTTAAGAAAAAACAAAAAACAGAGACTATACAGGCTCTTTGTCGTCTGCTGGCTGATGGCAAAGAGTGTTGTCGTCAGCCAGCAGACGGCAAAGCTGCCACGTGGCAGCTACCTATGCAACCATGGGTGGCACTAGGATGGCCTATGTGGTTTCTTTGCCGTCAGCTGGCGGACGACAAAGAACTTTGCATCTTTGTCATCAGCCAGCCGACGGCAAAGAAACCACATAGGCCAGCAAAGAAGCAGTTCTTTGCCGTCTGCTGGCAAACGGCAAAGAACTTGGCATCTTTGCCGTCTGCCAGCAGACGGCAAAGCACGCTGTTAAACCCTTAATGGCCATAAGCTGCCATGTGTGCCATCCACGGTCCTTACCGTCTGCTGGCAGACGACAAAGACCTAAGCATCTTTGCCGTCTGCCAGCAGACAACAATGCGCCCTTTACCGTAGCTTATTCATTCGGATGGTTGGCTGTCTGCTGGCAGATGACAAAGCCTTTGTCATCTGCCATGCATGCCTTTGCCATCCTCTATGGCTGACGGCAAAGTAGCTGATTCCTGTGGTGAACAATGAAAACGTGTAGCGACCCGACTCAAAACGAGTCAAGCCTCTGTGTTTTCTGTGCCATCCCTGGATCAGTATGCTGGCACACACAGTACATCAATGTATATATCAAAGTGCAATCACATGTAATTAACATAAAATTGATATATACCTTAAAATAGCAGCGGATACAGTCAACGGGAGTGGAGTCCCAATAACACCAACGGCAAGTTGAGTGTGGACCGTAACCCTGAATCGTACTCTTACCCGTCGTAGAAGAGTATCTACAACATAAGACGTTGCAGCCGTGTAGGTCAGTACATTGAATGTACTGGCAAGATCACCATAGTAGAACAGAAGAATAAAGACTATTCTATATGCAAAGGCTTTGTGGCTCTATGTCTAAGTTTTTGCGTAAAAGCTGATTTTATCTTCCTACAACAAAAGGAATATCAAGAATTTCACTATAGAGTTACCTATCATGACATGGTTCCGCCAACCAATGTCTCAATACCCACAAGTATCTTAAGTTGCCCACCATTAAGTTATCATTCCAGTATTGAGAGTTCAGAGATAGATCCAAGTCTAGAAGCTCAAATTGTCCGTAACCGGGGACACGGCTAATCGATTAGGTTTAACTCTGCAGAGTGTTGTGTACTTTACCCACAAGATTCTTTCCCTCCTGGTAAGTCCTCGCACTGCCTGGTGTTTGAGAACAGGATGAAAGAAACATGGTCTTTCAGAGTGTTTCCCTGACTATCCGACAGTGCCCATCCAATCCTAACGACGACTACATCTCGTAGCACTGCCCAACAGAGTCACAACAAAGATCAACCAAGCCAGAGCCCATAATGACTTGTGGCTACACAGGTAAGCTTCCGGGCATGAAGTATTCTTCTTTCTCTTTGATTCTGGGTGAAGCTTTCCGCAAGATGTCATGGCGCTTCTCCATGCATCCCGGCCATCCACTGGTTTCTCCAGGGATGCCCAATCAACCATCCTTCACCCAGTAGTGTGTATTGAAAACTTGTCTTCTCGAGTCTTGAAGTCTTGAGGACTTGAAGATGCAGGACTTGAAAATGTCTTCATGAAGTTGTTGTCTTGACGTAGAGTCCTTCTTCACACCACTCACGAACGCTCATACCAAACCCCGTCTACTTTAGCATAGCATAAAAGTAACTAACGTTCCCGGGGCTTTAGTAACCAGTGGTGGGTTCCTACCTCATGCATTCTACTCAACTACAAGAATTTCAATAACACTACGGGAGGGATGTGCTGAATGATGTCACTACATGCAATAAAAACATAGGTATGAAATAGATGGTCAAGGTGAACTTGCCTGTACTGTTGATGAAGAGAAAGATCGCTCTCAGAAATAACTTGATAGACTATATGTCACTCTCCGATGGAAATCTATATAACAAACATTGCATACATATAAGCAATCATACTAGCAATCAATTCTAACAATCACAGGGTAACACAAGAAACAAAAACAACAAGGTTGACGAAGGAAATACTTAAGAAAAAAGTTAAAATCCAGAAAGCTTTCAAGAACACAACTAAAGTAGTTTTCCCTTACAAACAACTATTTTCAATAGTAACAAAACAATAACAAAGTAAAATACAACAAAAGTATTTTAGTAAATATTTTACTAGCAAAAAGAATTACTTTTGAAGAACAAGTAAAACTATGAAAACATTATCCTAAACAACAAGAGTGTTTGTCTAATGAACTTAACTACAAGCACAACCATAAACTAAGAGAAAACAAATTATGAAACAACTAAGTTAAAAGATAATAATTAATAAAATATCTTTGTTACAAAACAGAATTAGATCATCTAAAACTTTGTGAGAATAATCTCTACTAAAACTAAGTTGTTTTATAAAACATTACATAATGATAGAGAATATAGTTTCCTATAATAGAGTAAAACTAAACCATCTTTATTAACAACATTTCTTAACAGAAAATATTACTAAAAACTTTTTCTTAGAAAACATATTTTAATTATATAAAACTTTGTTGGAATAAACTATTACTAACTAGTTTGTTTTATAACTAATTAAACCTATTTGAAGAGGAGTTGTGATTCCTATATTGATAAAGAAACAAACTAAGCAAATTTATATTTTTATTAACAGTAAGTAAAACACCTAAAGTTTAACTAACAGAACCTACTAAATCAAATTAAAACAAACTCAGTTTTAAACTATCAAAATAAAACTAATTAAACTATATTAACAAACTAAACAGATTCTGTTTCTAGTTAAAATCCTAATCAAAGTTATTCTAAAAATTCTCAAACTCTTCCTAATGATAACTAATATCACTAGTGACAAGTAGGAAAAAGAATCAATCAAAAATACATTTTAAAACTCAAGATATTCAGAAAACAAAATTTAAATCCAATCTGTTTAAATTCAAATTTAAATGTTCAAACATAGTCAAATTTTGTATTCACAGAAACTAGATGAAATTTTTGATCTAATGCAAAATAAATCAATTAAAAACATTAAGTAGTTTAAAAGATATAAAGAAAATAAAATCAGAACTTTCTCTGTTTTCTAAAACAAAACAGAAAAAGAGAAAACTAAACTAACGGTCAGGGGGTGACGTGGCGTTCTCTGGTTGGTCCAGGTGTGTGCGGGCTAGTGTGATTTGGGCGGACGACCGAACTATAACGTGTATCGGGTCGCGAATAAAAAAAATCTAATCTAAACCGTTTATCCTAGATCCGACGGCTGAGGGAGAGATGGGGCTTACTGAGAAAGGGTCACCGGCGAGGGAGCTTCTCCGGCGAGGCAGGGACGGCGAGGTGCTCATGGAGGTGGCGCCGGTGATCCTTTGGCACGGTTGATGGCACCAGGCGACGCAGGGGAACACGGCGGAGAGGATGGTGGCGTCGGAGAGGTGAGGGGGCGACGGTGTTGACGACCACGAGCTCGGAGGCGGTTCGGTGGATGTGGAGCTCTGGCGAGGTTGATGGTTGCGCCGTTCTGGTGGGTCTCCGGCGAAGCAGAGGGGTGGGGAAAGTGTGCATGGGCGAGAGGAGGTGGATGGAGGGCTCGGTGGTGCTCGGGGAAATCGGAGTGGAGCTGCAAGACGACAATGGCGCGGCGCCGGCTCTCAGCTCCGGCGAGTGATTAGGCGAGGCAGAGGGCACGGAAGGAGGGGGAAACAAGGGGAATGGAGGCGCGGGGGTATGCGGCTACTTATAGGGGTCTCAGGGGGGTCGGGGAAGTTAGGAGGGAGGAGATCACGGGAGAGAGATCACCGGAGGTCGTCGGGGGCGTGGAAGGATGAGGATGACCGGCGACGGTTTCGGTCGGGCGGCGGGTCCCACATGTCAGCGAGAGGGGAGCGGCGGTTGCGCATCGGTCAGCCGACCGGTAACGGTCTTGGCTTAAATTCACTAGTAAAGTCTGTGGGCCGGCCTGTTTAATACACGCGAATATATTTCCCTTATTAATTTCCAGAGCAATAAAAACCTATTTAATGCATTCAAACCTCGTCCAAAAAATCAAAGTGTATATATCAAAATGACAAGGGAAACATATGCCATTTAATGGACATTTTTACACAGCCAAAATAAATACTTTTTAAAAATTTATTTTTCAGAAAATGCCTAAATGGCTTTATTTATTATTGCAAATTATTTTTCAAATAACTTTTTGGGTTTGATGATTCAAAAAACTTCACAAATTACCCCCTGTCTTGGAGTGTCATGTTACTCCTTTCAAATTTTTGTCAGGGGTTTGAATACTTTGAAAATTTTGAATAGGGACCAAATATGAAATGGATTTTCAAAATAATCCAGAGGTTTTCAAAAGCTCTTTCAATTCCTTCTTTTAAACTTCCAACTCATATTTCTTAAAATTTGGGGAAGCCATATTATCCTCTCTCATGAAAATCATTGAGTTGCATAAAGTTTTCTGAATTTGAAATATTTTTCAAATGAAATTCAAATTCTTTTCAAATCCATTTTCATTTCTTTAAATGGAAGAAGTCATGTCATCTTCACTCTAGGGTTTTGTGATGAAATGAATTTGAATTCTTGGTGAGAGAAATGCAAAGTGAAAGTTTGGGAAAGTCATTTCATTTCCTCTCATTCAACTTTCAAAAGTTTCAAAAAGTTTCAAATTTCACTCACTTTCAATCACTCAAGCAAACAAACAATCATTCTAATATTTATTATAACATTCCAAAATTTTGGATGTTACAAAACGAAATGGTTGATCCAATGATGATAAATGATTCAAAGCAATTTCCAAAAGGAATATGATGAAAGAAAATCATTCTTATGTCATATTTGAAAAGAACTTGAGATCTCCGGAAATAGATTAGCAGAGCCAGGTAAGATCCAAGGAAAAAAACATGTGGGGTATGGGCCCACTAAAAGGAAGACCATTGAAATGATTGCTTAGAAGGAGAGATTGCACTTGTATAAATTAAGAACTTGATGAGGTGAGAACCGCCAAATAACTTTAAAGGATATTGAATGGAAAACACGAATCTTCTGATATATCTTTGGCACTCTGGGTATAATAGAGAGGGATTGGCTAAGGATTTCACACACAGGAAAGCATTTAGCGAATGAAAAGGATATGATGAACATGAAGAGCTTGAAAAGAATACACCGAGGAAGAAAACAAAAATGAAGAGTGATGAGCTTGAATCTCCTCAGGATCTCGATATGAAAACACCGGAGAGAAACATGTAAGAAAAATAGATGAAGAGACTTCATATGAATACAAGGACACTTGATTCGAGATGTCTTGCTCATGAAGAAAAAGGGTGGGTGGGTGGGCAAAAGAAAAAGAAAACTTAATACGGATGAAAAGAACTCCCAAAAGAGATATGACGATTGATCTTGCAAATATCGCAGACGATTGAATTATCTTGAGGAGAAGTGCATCGGTTAAAATAATTCATGAGAACTTCAGATGATCAAAAGGATTAGCATTCTCATAGGAATATGAGAACACCACTTAGGAAAGATATGAAATCAATACTTGCCATCGAAGCAACTCGAATTACTATACTCCAAAAAACAAAGGATGAGGCTTTGAATTATGCCAGAAACAAATATATGATAGAGATTTTGCTCGATATTTTCATGGTAAGGCTCACATGGTCTCGATCTTACAGTAGCCATCATGTACGAGGTAGTGCACATGACATACGAAGCGTCCCCAAATCATAGCAAGATACAAGGATTCTTTAGGACACAACAAGAACCAGTGTAAGAAAGACCATCAACAAGCAAACTAGTACATGTCGAACCCTAACCTCACATCATGCATCTATTGAAAGATAAGCCTAGGTAACTACTTGAATTACCACCTAAAAACTTTTGAAATCTTATGGTTATGCAATCGGGTCCATGAATACACAAAGCGAAATCCATCACTCAACTCCTAGCAGAATACTACTCTCCAATGTATCACATCCGTCAACACATAACCAGAGGCCTCGGAAATTTATCTACCTTAGAACCTCATAATAACAACGATACTAATTATGGAAGTACATCTGGACGCTCTCCCCAGTAATGGGTGATGCCAAACTCCTCTTGCCACAAATAGTATTGAAGAAATTTCGAACATCCTCGTCCAAAGATACTAAGGAAACTGAACGATAACGATGTGTCAAGAAACCCTTGGAGATCAACTCATCAAAAACAGGAGGCACCAAGTATAGAATTCCGTCACATCGGCATCATAGAGGTTCCAAAATACCTGTTTGATCCTAAAAAATTTGCAAGAGAAGAGGGGTAGAATGAAAATTCCTACATCTGGATTCCTCACCAGAGCAAAGAAGAGGACTAAAAAGAATCTCCGATATATAACTGGACTAAAAAAAGTTTGATCAATCAGAGGCTCCTAGGTCGGTATTACTCTGATACCAACTTGTAACACCCAAGATGTGGTCCTACCTTTATTTTGGCTTGAGGGTCTTGACAGTGATAGAAGTGCATCTCGTCGTTTCACAAGAATGGCTATCATTACAAGTACATGTAAAGAGGAGATGAGTATTGGTATTGTCTTACACTCGCCAGTAGCTAAACCATGATCATCAAATACAACAATACATTCAATCACCATACAAAAGAGCAGGGTCCGACTACGAACGAAATCAAATGATAAAAGTGACATCGATCATTTCTATCTCAGACTTTTGGCCTGGAACCCATCCTATGATCGAAGAAGAAGAAGAAGAAGACGAACTCCAAATCGTACAAGCATCGCTCGCATGTGAGAGCATCGAATTACCTATACCTACAACTATTGTTGTAGTAATCTGTGAGCCACACGGACTCAACAATCTCATTTCCAAGGGTATCAAGACTAGCAAATCTTAATGGGTGAGGCATGGTTAAGTGTTGAGGCTGCAGTAAGCACTAAGCATTTAATTGAGTGGCTAACTTACAAGTACAAGAATAAGAAGAGCGATCTACACATAAACGGATGTGAGCTATTAATGATCAAGAAGTGATCTTGAACACCAACTTACGAGTCAATCATAACTCCACCATGCTTCCTTCGTGGTCAAACCTCACAAGAAGAGACGGTCACAGTTACGCACACGGTTGGTGTGTTTAATTTGAGTTTAATTCAAGTTTGCTATGACTGGGTGTTAAAGAAATTTGCAAGTTGCCACATAACCATGGGCATGGCTTTTTGAAAGATTTAACCCTACAGGGCTGCTCCAACTAATCCATCACAAACTATCCACAAGCTGTGTGGGAAACCTCAACCGATGGGTAGCCCATAGTATCCTTGGAATTCAGGTGGAAGACCTCAAGCTCGAGATAACTAAAAGTATCCTTAGAATCCCATGCACAAGACATTCGAGAAAGGTAAAACAAATCCAGCAAGGCCGCCCGACATGTCGATGAACCCGATAGGAGCCACGTATCTCATTCTTAGGACACGACCGGATGGGAAAGCCGTCGGGTTGGCTGAGACCCCGGGCGACCAGGGGGCGCCAGACATTGTCCAGTTTGGACCAACAGTCATGAGGAGTACTGGCCCGGTTTGTTGATAAATTATCCATGGGTGCCGGCGGGTCCCTATGAACTTTTGTTAGTTCTTTGGCAAATGTAGTTCTAGTGTTGGGCCTTGCCAGAAGATTTTTATCCCAAAACGAAAATCAAGAGGGTCCCCATAACAGTCCCAAGCATGTTAGGAGCGCTCCATATGGAACATAACACTGGTTTACAAGTAACTAGGGCAGCAAATGTGGAAAAAACACCGAGAAAAAGGCCAAGATTTCCACATTTTACCAAGTATATATGTGCATTAAATTAAATAGAAATAATATTGTGCTATCCCAAGATATCCATGTTGTCACATGGAAAGAACCTGCACCTGCACCTAGCAATGCTATAAGAAGGAATGAGCAAGCGGTAACATAGCTAAACAATGATTTGCTGGGATGTACAGGGGTTAGAGGCTTATCATGGCATTTCGAGAGGCTTGACAACAAGTGGTAGGAAGCAAGACATAGCGATAGAAACGAGACAACTAGCATGGCAATGATAGTAGTGGTATCCATGGAAATGGTCATCTTTCCCGAGATCCCTCTTGGAAGAAGAACGAATCCGGGGGAAGATGAACCAACGTAGTCATCAAAGCACATTTTCGCCCTTGGTGGTTTTGGTAATTAATAACAACATAAATGCCATTGGACTAATATTTCCACTAAGTATATTTAGGGAAAATTCAAAGATGGGTTGGCAAAAGGATTGTGGAGAGACCCCTAGATGCAAGGAATAGGATTGACAAAGCTTCAAGCAAGAGGACTCTACATTTTACTTTGTGACAAATCACTTTGAGTCCATAGGAAAACCAATATTATTAAAAGGGGTAAGGTACTATTGGTGAACAAAATGCTCCACGTGCACAAGTGATAGTCACCAAAAAAACCACAACCTCTTCCACAAAATTATGTCAAAGCATATCCTGAAAATCGGTGCACCCAATATTTCCCACACGGTCCTACTGATTTCCACCTCAAACAGATCCCTGCCAAACCCTAGGTCTTTGGTACAACCGATTCTGCATCGGTGCCACTGAGTTCAGGTTGCCATCATTCTGTTGGCTCATTTATTTAAATCAGAATTTCCTTGATTTTGGATCGGCGTCACCGAGTTGTGAAATTTGACCGTTGGTCACCTCATCGGTACTGCGGAGACTTGTGTATCGATCTCACTGAGATTCAAAAGTTGCTACCTTTGGAGCAACTTGTTACCACCAACTTTTATACTTCGGTGTCACCGAGATGGTCACTATAGGTGTAACGGTTGGATTTTTGGAGATGCCTTTATATACACCTCCACCACCATTCACTCAAAAGAGAAGCAATCATAACAAATCGTCACTTATCCCATCAGATTTTCTGAGAGAGAGTGAGATACTCATGTGTTGAGATCAAGCCATCCACTCCATCCATATGAATCTTGATCTCTTGCCTCCCCAAGTTGCTTTACACCCAATCAATCTCTTCCACCAAAGTTAAATCTATGAGACAGTGATTAGGTGTTGAGGAGTTATCATCTTGAAGCACAAGAGCAAGGAGTTCATCGACATTATCGATCCTATTAACTTTTGGAGGTTGGTGCCTCCTAGATTGGTTAGGTGTTGCTTGGGAGCCTCCTACTTCATGTTGTGGAGTTGAACCATGAAGTTTGTAAGGACAAGGAGATTGCCTACTTCATGAAGATCTACCCCGAGTTAGGCTAGTCCTCCGTGGGCGTAGGCTATCATCGTATAGACAAGGTTGCTTCTTCATGGAACCCTCCGTGGGAAGAGCCCTCCATATACTCTCACGACTGTTACCTTTCGTGGGTTGAAGTCTCCATCAACGTGGATGTACGATAGCACCTCCTATCGGAACCACGGAAAAAATCTTCATGTCTCCAAATTCCATTTGATCTTCCTCCATATCCTCCATTAGATATGGTTTTGTTTACTTTCCGCTGCTATACTCTTAGACATGCAAGTGTAGGGTGTGCTTGACTTGCTATCATTGCTAAAATCTGCCAAAACTTAAAATTGGGAAAAGGTAGAAATTTTATTTGGTCAAGTAGTCTAATCACCCCCCCTGTAGACATACTTTCGTTCCTACAAGTGGTATCCGAGCTTGGCTCTACATTGCATTGATTTCACAACTTAGGAGAGTATGGCATCTAGCGAGGGAAATTATCACCATAGAGGTCCATACTTTGATGGTACAAATTTTGTTAGTTAGAAGCACAAAATGAAAATGCATATTCTTGTTCAAAACCCACTGTTTGGGTTGTTGTTCATGTCGTATTGAAAGGTGAATTCTTTGCTGATGGTAGGGAACTAGATTGTGAAGGGACCGCGGAAGAATTGAAGATGTTGTAATACAATCTCAATCATGTGACATTCTCTTCAACTGCCTTTGCCCCGAAGAATTCCACAAAATCAGCCGTCTTGAGAATGCCAAGGAAATTTGGGACACTTTGGTTGATAAGCAAAAAGGTACCAAATCCGTGAAAGAATCCAAGTTGGATGTTCTTCAGATTCAGCTTGACAAGTTCAAGATGATGGATGGTGAAGAAGTCGCAGAGATTTACTCTAGGCTAGCTCTCGTCACCAATGAGATTGTCGGCTTAGGAAGTGAAGAAATGACCAAAAAATTCATCATCAAGAAGATACTTAGAGATTTGGATGAGAGATACGACACCGTGTGCACATTCATCCAAATGATGCCCAACTACAAAGATCTCAAGCCTATGGAAGTGATTGGAAGGATTTTTGCTCATGAGATGACACTCAAAGACAAGGAAGAGCTTCACAACATGTCTAGCGGTGCTTACAAAGCCACAAGTGATGCTCCTGCAACTTCAAGCGACAACCTTGTAACCAATGTAGAGATCAGCCTCATGGTCAAGAAATTCAAGAAGTTCTACAACAATAGAGGCAAAGATCGAAGCTCCAACTCAATATATGAAGAGAATAGTTTGTCAAGTCATGACAGAAACTGCTAAAATTGTGGGAAGCTCGGACACTACTCGAATGAGTGCACGACTGCCTACAAATGAAAAGAAGAGTCACCTAGAAGATGAAGCTCAAGAGATGAATCGACCCGAAGAGAGAGAAGGAGTAGAGATGACTGTTATGAATGAAGACCCTCAACAATAAGTAGGGAGTCAGAGAAGAAGGACATGTACACCAAGAGCTACTCAAGAAGAAGACATCAAGCTCATGCTAGCGAATGGGTTTCCGCCTTCGAATCTGACAACCACTCCGAGAGATGCTATCACGCTGACTCCGAATATAGTCAAGATGAAGGTGTTGCCGGACTTGCACTCGTTTCCTCCAACACCTACGACATATTTGATTCACGAAATGAAGGTAGTGGGAGTTTCTTCATGGATAAAGGCCCCAAGGTATCACACCCCAAGTATCTTGATTTCAATAGTGATGAGGATGACTTGCTAGGAGATGATGACTTGCTGTTGAGTAATCTAGTGATATTTAGTCAATATGAACTTGTTAGTCATCACTCTAGTCAAGATAAGTCGTGTGATGATGATAAGTTGGAAATAGAGAGACTAACTCAAGAACTAAACACTCTTAAGTTAGCCCCTGAGTCTACTCTACAAGATTATAGAGCACTTGTGAGGACACATGAGAAGCTCTGCTTCGAGAAGCTCAATTTGGAGAAAGGGCATGAATTCCTGAAAGCTATCAATGATGATCTTCGAAAGACAACTTCCTCTTATCTAGCCAAACAACTTCTCTTGTCTACATTCATTCCACAAGTTAAGTCTAAGCAAAATAGTAACAAAGGCAAGAAAGGTTCTTCAACTAGTAGCAATAAAAATGATAAGAGTGGCATTGTACACAAGCACACAGGTATCGGAAGAACCATGGCATTGGCTACTTCAACGCAAATTGAGTTGAATGGGAAGAAATTCAATACCCCAAGTTTGTTCCTCAAAGGGAGAAGTATGAACATACTCTTCTGAAGGGAACAAAAACTCAAGATGACCTTCCACCACAAGACCACAAGCTCAGGGGCAAGGACAAGCTTCAAGAGGACATTGACTCATACGAAGATGAATCCCAAGCTTTGGTGAAGTGGGTTCCCAAAGCTACGTCAAGCTCAACTTCTACAAGTGCCACTTCAACACCAAGGATCCCCATGAATTTGATGTGAGTTCCCAATAAGAAAAAGTAGATAAGTTCTTGAGGGTGACTCCGCCAATGAAATTAACTCACATTCATTTTTGGCAAGAACTAGTTGCAATCAACATCAACACCATGCAATAGTTCAAGGAGTCACACATTCCCTCAAAGGTAAGTAAGGGTCAAGGTAATTAACAAATCCATGGACATCATCATGTATGCTTTGCACTCCATGTCCATAGATATCCTTTTGTTTTGTCTCTTGTGTGTTGGGACTAACCCATGTAGGTGAGAAGTGTAGGAAACAACAAGGATGCCCCAAACTCATGGTGATCTTCATCAACCTTGAGCATCCATCACTACTTCACCTACATGAAATCTTCATCGACAAAACCCAAGGTAGTTTATCCCTCTCAAGGGGGGATGTCACATCAAGGGCGAGCTTTACTCTAAACTTTAGTCAAAGCATCTCATAGCATGTAACAACATTAAAAAACTTTATGTAAAAGTGGTAACCCCACTTGTGCTTAAACAATGAGTATGACATATTATCAAGTATTCTACTTGGATCCTAAGTCAATGTACTCATATATAGATGACTATGTCATCACCAAAATGCTTGATAGATGCTAGTATGTATGTGCATGTTTGCCATGATTTCTTTTGAAATCTTATTGTGTGAGCATGTTGGTCTACATATCTTCATCCATTCGAGGACATCCAATTGTTGCTATTTGGACTTTGATTTTCTTTTTGCCGAATGGATGGACAAGAATTCCTAGGACCCTCTCTAGCTATATTTGCTTTCTAGTCTCATATTCTATTCTTGCTGCATCACAAAACTTGAACAAGTACTTTTCGATCTCTCTGTGTGAGGAGCACTCGGAGTTCCGTATTGACAATGACTGACCACCAAAACCTCCCAAGTGCATCTCGGTGGAACCAACACAACTCGGTCTCACAGATGCCTAGGGCTGATTTAGTTTTAAATCTCGGTAACACCGGTTCCATATTCTAGGCTTCATCGAGTTTTCCTGACTGCTGACAGTTGAGGAACTTAGTGGCACCGATAATTTTCAATCGGTGTCACCGACAGTGATGGGTACTTAATGTGGCGGACCCGAATTCTGAAATCAATTCTTCAAATGTCCATTCCTTCAAACCCTATCCGCCGTTTGTGGCCCCCTAGTCATCGCCTTTGTCTTCCCGAGCACCTCTACCATTGGAACTCGCCGCCGTCGATGGAGTCTTCACCACCATCATCGTCGTAGCGGACTCGTCACCAAGCTAGGGTATGAATCTGACCCCTTGTGCTCTCCTCCTTCCAACTATTGCACATTAGGATGGTTCCATCAGTAAGCCACCATTTGAGATCGTTCTATCCTCAAAGATTTTCCGTTAGAATAGCGAACGATAAATTTTTCGGGTTTTGCTGTCCGCGATCCGAATCTCGGCGACATAGAAATGCAAGAATCGATTGTACCAATTCAATTTTAGGTCTACTTAGGATAGTCTTGGTGAAACCGAGCATCCATTTTCAGTGAAACCTGAGTGGGTGCCAATTTTTTGTAACGCCGGCTATGAGTCTCGATGGGTCCTAAATTTGTGACTTGGTTGTACTGATATTCTCTTTGTAGGAAGCAAATCTTGAGAATTCTAAGTTCAAATTTGAGAAAAAATCTGCATTTTTGTGATGGCTCAACCTATCTACTCTTTTGTATTCTATTCATAGGGTCAGAGATGTCAGACTCAGTGGATAACCAGAATGATCTCAGGGAGCCAAGTGTGGATGGAGATCTAGGCACTAGTCTTGATGGAAGCTCATCTTCCTTTGATGATGTTCCTAGCTCTCCAGACTTGCCCAAGGCGGCAACTAGAGCAAGAAGGAAGCTTAACACAGATGAAGAATATTTTGACTTTGTTCCTGATGAGATTCCTGCCAAGGCAAAACAGGACAAAGCTGAGAAAGCTGCCAAGAAGCCTACCAATGAGGCTACCTCATCTAGCAAGGTAGTTAGGAAGGAGTATGCCAGCTCAGGGGCAGTGCAAACACATGAGAGTGCTAGGGCCTCCATGTCTATTGAGCCCCCAAGGAATTTCATGCCGAAGAAGGCCGGAGAGAAGAAAATAAGAAATAGAATCATACATGTTGTGAGAAGACCAACCTCAATGTATGAAGACCCAGCTAAGGCTGAGGCTGAGGAAGAGGAAGAGCCAGCTCCCGAGGCTCCTCCTAAGAAGAATAAGAATAAGCTGCTTGTTGATGCTATGCCAAGCCAAGCTCCATCTAAGAGCAAGTCAGCTGCACCCAAGAAACCCACTGCTCCAAAACCCAAGAGGTTTTCCAGAGAGATTCCAGCTGCTGAAAAGAACAAGGGTTCTACCTCCAAAGATGCTGAGGAGGAAGCAATGTTAGTGTTGATTAAGCTGAGGCCACACCTTCTAGAGCATAATACCAGCCATCTACTTGCTGAGGATATGAAGAAGAGGAAGGACTCGTGATTGAGAGAGTGGAGAGCCATTGATCCATATTCTTAGAGGAGAAGGACAGCTGTAGACTACATGTTCTACACCAAGGAACGACAAGACTTCCATGAAACAACTTTGCTTGACAAGAGCCCTATAGTGAGTGATATGAGGTATGTGGACTGGAAGTACATCAAGGAGAACCAAGATTACTTTCCAAGTGTGCAAGATAATTTCCACTTCATTGGCATTGATGAGTTTACTGGTAAGGAGTTCATTGCTTGGTACGACGAGATGATCATGCAATTCTACTCCACTACTCATTTCTATGGAGATGGTAGGATTTTATGGATGACAGAAGGCACCAGGTATGAATCCAAAGTTCAAGATTGGGCTGCCATCTTAGGATCCCCACAAGTGGAAGAAGGTGACCTAGATGTGTACTCTGAGCCCAAGGCAAGCCACAATGCCATGGCTAACATGTACATGGAGATCCCTGCTGCAAACCTACAATCACATAAGCCTCGATCCATCTACTTCGTCCAGGCTGGTCTACGCACCATCAACACCATCTTGAGGCACACCTTGTTGCCTAAGTTTGGATATGAGAAAATGGTCAGATGCTATTCTATCAACATGGTGCTCCATCTTAATCAACACACCAGATTCAGAGTGATGGACTTGATAGTTGAGACCGTGAAGAGGATTGCTGCAGATCAAAAGAGATCATGTGGTTATGCACCATATATTCAGATGCTTATCAAATCCTAACCGGAGAAGCACATATATGCACTTGCTCGACCAAATTTGCCACTCCAGCCAAAGATAGAAGACAATGGTGTGTTGATGGATCAAGATCATCCCACCTCTGCTACAGCACAGGCACATGCAGAGGCAGCCAGAGACACTAGTGCTCAGGTGCCAAATACCCAGAATGAGAAGATTGATCTTATTTTTATCTTTGTGCTCAGTATGCAGAAGGACATCAGGAACATCTTGAAGAACTAGGAGAGCCTTGTGAGGATCGTTAATAACAAGTTTCACATTCTCAACAACAAGGTGGATGAGCTCACAATGACTGTGAATGAGCTCTAGCAGGAAGTTGATGGTGTACCCAGTCCCCACACCACATGTGATGATGAGGATAGTCCACCTCTCATGACAGCCACTCAATTCAGGACTCAAGCCAGGACTCCTACAGTACCAGCTCCAAAGACAAGACCTTCTTCTTTAGCACCTCCTTTAGCTCCGTTAGCTTTACCTGCACCTCCAGTTGCTACTCTAGCTCCGTCCGTGACGTCTGCTGAAGTCTTCACCGATACCGTTCTCTTGGCTCCTTCATCAGCTACCGGAGGAGATCAGCCCCAGAAGAGCGTTTAGTTCTATACATTTGAACTTTTTCGTAACTTTTTACCAAAGGTGGAGAAGTTGTATAGATCATTAGCATTGATATCTTTTGGCTTGTTTGTGTTAAACCATGTTGGTGTGTGATCATACACTTGATGTGTGTTGCTACTATTTCCTATCCTTGTGATGCCTATGATATGATCATTCACTCTGCTTAACTTTGGTGTTCTATTTTGTTCATTCATATTATTCTCGCACACCACCAAGTTGTATGTCACATGGAAGAGTGTCCCATGTACCTAATCGAGTACGCATTTGCATTCAAACACAAATTCAAAATAATGTACAAATTTAGAGGGAGCTCTTGCTTATCACATGCTTCTCAAAGTGACGATTATATTCATTAATTATATCGTATGTCGAAGCTTTGATCTATATGTTGTCATCAATTACCAAAAAGGGGGAGATTGAAAGCACATTTGCCCGCTTGGTGGTTTTGGTAATTAATAACAACATATATCTCATTGGACTAATGTTTACACTAAGTAAATTTCAAGAAACATTCAATGATGAGTTGGCAAAAGGATTGTGGAGAGACCCCTAGATGCAAGGAATAGCATTGGCAAAGCTCCAAGCAAGATGACTCTACATTTTACCTTGTGAGAAATCACTTTGAGTGCATAGGAAACCCAATACTATTAAAACGGGGTAAGGTACTGTTGGTGAAAAAAAATGCTCGACATGCACAAGTGATTGTCACCAAAACACCCACAAGCTCTTCCACAAAGGTCTGCCGAAGTCTATCATGAAAATCGGTGCCACCAATATTTCCCACTCGATCCTAACGACTTCCACCTCAGACAGGTCCCATCCAAACCTTAGGTCTTCGGTACAACCGATTCTGCATCGATGCCACCGAGTTCAGGTTGCCAACATTATGTTGCCTCATTTCTTAAAATTGGAATTCCCAACATTTTGGGTTGGCGTCACCGAGTTGTGCAATACGACCATTGGTCACCTTATCGATACTGCTGAGACTTCTGTATCGGTCCTCCAGGGCATCGTTTAACCAATCTCCACCCAGATGTATATTGCATCATGAGATCTTGAAAAACACTCAACCAACCTCGTCTACTAAAAGCATACCAAAAATAAAATGTCGTCTCCCGGGGCCAAAGTGACAAGGGTTTACGGTGTCCCTACCACATGATACTACTCAAGAACAAAGTTTCCAATTACCTACTTTGCATGCAATGGTGAAACAGTTTCAAACTAATGCAATAAAAAATAATCGGTAAAACAAGATCAAATGACTTGCCTTGCTGACGATCTTCCAACTCAATCGACTCTAAGTAGTTAGCTTCGTACTCCGGATGATCTAACAAAACAAACAATTCACACAATTAGCATTACCATAACACAACAATGAATAACAGAAAGTAAAACTAATAATAATAAAACAAGCAATAACACACACAAAGGAAAGAAAAATGAAAGCCAATCAAAGAGTCTATCCAAAACTCCAATGCAAAGCTATACTAAAGTAAAACAATATATAAATAGTATCTCTGCAACTAATAAAATCTTAACAGAAAGAAAACTAAAGTTTTAATAAAATACAAGAGAGGAATTTACTCAAAGTATTCTACACAAAAAGCATTAAAATATCAATTATCAAATTCTACTTATAAATAAAACAATGCTAGTACTAAAACAGAGACCAAACATAATAAAATTTACTTTTTTAACAACAAATAAAACACTTACTCCTAACCAACATAAACTAATTTGAATAAGTCAACAAAGCTAAAATAAAAAAGTAAAAATAATTAAAGCGAAGGAAATAGCAATAAACCTAGAAAGAACTAAAACCAGTATTGTTTTGTTGAAATTAATTAATCCCAAAAAAATCCCAAATTACACATACGGATAAAACTAACTTATACAAAACAGTAGCAAAAGGAATCACTCAAAAATGTATTTTTAAACTAAAGTTATTGACAAATTAATGATTCAAACAAATTTCAATGAATTCCAATTTAAACTACTCAAATTTTAACACTACTAGAACTAACAGAAATTTTATAATTTTTGTAACCTAATGCAAAAAAGATTCACTCAAAAGCAACAAAATTCTAAAAGATAAAGCAAAAACAGAAACATAAATATCTTGTTTTTAAAACAAAACTGGATAAGAAAAAACAACATAACGGACACGAGCTACGTGGCGCTTGGTGATATGCCTAAAGGGGTGTGTGCTAGATGCAACGGAGCGGATGGCCAAGCTTTACAAAGAAAAGGGCTTTATCTAAGTGGTCTAATCTGAGGCATCGATTGCAGATCTAATGGGGGCGAGGGGTCACCGGTGCTTAAAGTGGCTAGGTCGTCAGCGATGGAGGATTCCGATGAGGCAGAGGTGACAGGCGATGCAAGGATGTCTTTCGTGGTCCTTGTCGATGTTGGAGACATATAGGCAATGGTGGTGAAGCACCAGAGTCGTTTGGTGGTGACGACGATGGTAGAGGGGGTCGGAGTCGAGTGGGGTGAGCTTGCGTAGCTTCGGTGATGGCAGATCTCCAATGAGGTGCTTCTAGGTGGTGGCAGAGCGTGGGAGGGGGTTAGGGACGAAACAAGGTGTGAAGGCTGTGGCTTATATAGCCATGGGCTCGGGTGCAGCAAAAAGGAAGGGGAGCGGCGGATCTAATCTAATCGGGGTGTGGTAAGGAAGGAGAAGACCTAGCAGGGTCATTATCGGGCGGTTGGGCTAGCTTTTGGTGAGAGGGAGGGAACGGGCAACACGTCGGTGTTGGATCCCAGAGAGATTCGGATCTGATGTGATGGGGATTTGAGCCTGATTCGCTTAGTGGGTCGCATAGGAGTTTCCTATTGAGCACACTGTTTCGTATCAAAGTTGTTTCCCTTTTTAAAATAAAACAGAAAGAAAAGGTGTAAAAATAAAATTAAAAAATTTCTAAATATAATAGTGTTATATATTGAAATGATCAAGAAAAAAGAGTAATCTATTGAACACTTTTTCAAGACCAAATAAAATACTTTTAGAAAATTGTTTTTCTGAAAATGCCCAAAATGGATTTAAATCCTATTACAAGTATTTTCAAAATACTTCTCTACTTTCATAAGTCAAATGCCGTCCAAAAATATCCCTGAAATGGAGGGTCATATTCCTCCTCTCATTTTCAAAGTTTTTCAGAGGTTTCCACAATTTCATATCAAAAGAAAGAGAAAATGGAAATGGGGTTTCAACAATTATCTAGAGAGCATTCCACTTGAAATTCAAACAAAAATAAATTACAAACAATATGATCGGATGCTTAGCTAATATTATAAATGGCAAAATGAAAATTTGGGACATTATAACTTACCCACCTTAAGATGAATCTTGCCCTCGAGATACGGGTTGGTTAGAAAATAGGTGCGGGTGGTCTCAATGAAGATCTTCTTCTCGCTACGAGGTGACTTCTTCCTTTGTATGGTGACTCCACGAAACCTTGCAAAACTTGATGATCTTGTTGTGGGTAACTCTATTTAGAATCTCGATTATTCTGACGGGATTTACCTCATAAGTCACATCACTTTCAAGCAATATGGCCTATAGGGGAAATGTGTCGCTCAAAGGAATATCAGCCATCTCAGTATGGCATTTCTTTAGCTAGGAAACATGGAATACATCATGAACTCCTGACAATCCTTCCGACAAATCCAGCTTGTATCCAACTTGACCTCTACATTCAAGAATTTTGTAGAGGCCTATGAATCTAGGTGCTAACTTTCCTTTAACACCAAACTTCTTGATTCATCGAAGTGGAGACACATGGAGATATGCTCGATCTCCCACTTTGTAGGTTACTTCCTTGCATTTACTATCAGCATGACTCTTCTGTCTAGACTGGGCTATCTTGAGTCGGTCACGGACCAGCTTGACTTTCTCTTCAGAATCTTGGGTAAGACCAGGACCAAAAAGTTTTCGATCTCCAACACCATGCCACATCAATGTTGTTCTGCACCTCCTTTCATATAGAACTTTGAAAGGGGCCATCTTCAGACTGGTCTGATAGCTGTTCTTAAATGAGAACTTTGAGTAGGGAAAGTTATCATCCCACCTAGACCCATAGTCTAGCGCATATGCTCTCAACATGTCCTCTACAATCATGTTGACTCTCTCGCTCTGTCTATTTGTCTGCAGATGAAAAGTTGTTCTAAACTCCGGCCTCTAACCTTTTGTAGGTACTTGGAAGAACTTCACTCCACAATATTGCCAATAACTCATATCACAAGCAATCTTGTCATGACCAAGTGTCTACAACCCCTCTTTGATGATGCAAGGAAGAAGACAACATAAACCATATCCTTGAATTATATTTGATGAGATCACAATTTATATTCATAACTCGTATCCTGTCATTTGGATATATCTCGTTCTTCCTTGCATGACTAGCCCATGTAGGTGAAAAGAGAACCAAAACGATCAAGGATTGCTCGTAATTCAAGATGATCTTCAACAACATTGAGCTTCCCCAACAAGTTATCATAAATTCTATGTCATGAACATCACTCAAAGGTATGTGCTTATATCCATGAAAAATCTTTACTCCAAGTCATAAGATAAAGCAACTCAAGTGATATGGAAACATTAAAATGCATAATCGGAAAATGGTAACCCCGTTTTTAGCTTAACGGTGAGTATGACCTATGATAAAGTATTCCTCCTTGGCTCCTAAGTCAATATACTGTAATGTAGGTGAGCCAGTCACTGACCATCATCTAGATGAAGTATCTTGTTTGGTTCATCTTATTTTGTATGCTTCCTTGGAACCACTCAATCTTCATCTAGTTGAAAATTGCTTGCAAATCCTTCGGAAAATCAATACAATTTTTCACAAATCTCTTTAGATTTTTTGAAAATTTCCCTTGAAAAACATTGCCAAGTATCTGTTTTGCCCTCGGAGCCTCCGATTCAAATTACTCAGCATCACTGATTATGCCGATAGGCTGCACCTAGAAAATTCGGTTCCACTGACATATTTGTCTTGGAGCCACCAATTTTGTAATCTTCCATGTTCTTTGTTAAATTTGGAAATATTCATTTATTCTAGGATCCCTTTGTTGTTTAAAAAAATGTTAAAAAAACTTGAAGGTGGAGAAACTTAATTTAAGGATCTGTATGTCAAAGCGGGAGATATTTTCAAGAACTTTTCACATGATTAAAAAGGGGGAGAAATTATACTCTATGATCCTCAGTCTTAAATGCTCTCTATTATTCTTATCTTTCTATGATCCCTACATTTTATTACCCTTGTTCTCTAGGATCCCTTCCAACTCAATGATCCCTATGTCTGACCCTATGTATGAACCTTTTTGGAAATTAATGCCAAAGGGGGAGAAATACCAAAGATTCAATGCAAAGGGGGAGATAACACAAAGGGGGAGACATAAATTAAGGGGGAGAACATCAAACCTTATGCTTGCTTATATACAGGGGGAGAATACCAAATATAAGTGCCTGTCCATAGGGGAAGAAATATCAGGGAGAGACAATATATCCAATCTGTTCTATCATTTGAGGAAAGAGAAAATATATTTTATTCTATTTGCCTACTCATGTCAAACTTGTCTCACCCTACCTACTCGCAGTATCTACATGCTAAGATTTTGGGGGAGAGCATGACCTACAATTTCATATTGAGGGGAGAAAGTTCTTAATGATCATGGAGACATGTCAATCTTCAAGAATACTATCTTCTATATGTTCTACACATCTTGATACTGTTGAGCTCTATCGCATTCTTGGTTTGTAGAATAGTCTTTTGTTTCCTAAAATTGTTTTCTCAAGTGTGTTTATACTGCTAGGATGCTCAAGGACTCAAGGTAAGTATCTACATCACATCCTTGATCAAGATGATCTCTTGCTTCTTGCACATATTATTTGCAAGAGTGAAGTGTTGAACAGCTACCTCTCTGACGCCATTGACGACCTTTGCACCCATGTGGAGGTGATGAACGCTTGCGTGCCGGCATAGCAGACCCCACTACATGCAGCAGTGGACTCACTACAAGCACCCATCACGGCCGTAGCTGACCCGGCTGCCGCTACTGTGGAACTAGACACCTAGCGCCAACGCCTACTCGCGAAGCTGGAGGCATTGGAGGAAACCCAATGCGAGCTCACAGCCATGCAGCGTGATTTCAACGCGGCCCCTGGTCTCACGCCAACTAAAGAGGGTCCTAGACGTCTAGCAGAAGTGCGCCACCGTGGTGGCATAGTTGGCCGACAACTGGCTGGCGACAAGCCCATCTACAGCACACCCATCCAAAACATGAGGGCTGAGGGGTCGCCCTTAGCAAGCTGAGACAGCTTGATGGCCCGGGCTATGAGGCGCAATAGGAGCGCGTCTTCACCCTTGTGGAGGTTGCAAACTTGTAGCAGAACCATCCGACCCAGTCATCTCAAGACCCGACCGACTACCTCCGGCCCACAAGCTGCCATCGAGACACGCATCAGGCATCTTTGCATCATGCTGGAAACCCTCGCCACGACATCCGGTGCACAGGCAACAGGTGTCGACGGGACTGCAACCCATTGGTTGTGAACAATGGCATAAATGAGCCGGATGGCAAGGCCAACCGCAAGCCGGCATGGTGCGAGCCGCACGGGGAGGGGGGACCGCGGCTGGGCGGCCGAGCGGCCGGCGGCCGAGCACATCGGCCCGCGCGTCCCGGACCACCATGACGCTCGCCTCCGCCTCGACCACCTCGTAGAGTCCCAAGCCACAAAAGAGGAAAACGCCACCGGCCCGCCGGCTTCGGTCCATGCATCCTGATGGAACCGTTCCCCAAGGGTTTTACCTTGGTGCGTGACACCCCCAAGTACAACAACTCGAACAAGCGAGAGGATTGGTTGACCGACTACACCACCAGCATTGGCATCATTGGTGGCAACAAACGCGTGGCGGTACGCTAATCGCCACTCATGCTGCTTGGCTCAGCCAGGACCTGGCTCAACAGCCTGTCGGCCGGTAGCATCAACGGTTGGCTAGACTTCCAAGAGGCGTTTGTGCACAATTTCACCGGCACGTACAAGCGTCCCGACCGGCCCATTAGCTAACCCTCTGTGTCTAGGTATCGGCTGAGCTCCTCCACGACTACCTTATGAGGTGGCCCAAAATCCGCAACTCTTGTGAGGGCATTCATGAGGTGAAGGCGATCCAGTACTTCATCGACTGCTACGAGGACAAAACTCTCCTAAAGCACAAGCTCATGTTGTGGGAATCGGCGACCCTGGCACATTTCATGGACATCGTGGATGAGTACACCGTGGACGAGTCCTCCGTGAAGCTCCCGATCACGGTCGATGCCTCTGGCAAACTGACGCTGGCCGAGCTGGCTATCACGCCCACACCCGATAGGTCAGAACGGGACCAGTGCAAGCACAAACCCGACCGGCCAGATGCCCACTACGGCAGCCAGAAAGTCGCTATTGTAGACGATGACAAGATTGTTGATGGCCCGGCCCCCAGTCGGCGCCAGCGCACCAACAAGGGGAAGCAGCCCTGGCAGCCCAATTACTCTTTTGAGTCGATGCTCGATGGGCCCTGCAAGTTCCATAGCGGGGCCAAATTGGCCACCCACATGGCTTGCTAGTGCAGCTATTCACAAAGAATGCGCAGGGTGATGCTCTGCTCCACACGATGGCGCCACCGCTGCCACTGTCGCCTACTTCGAGAGTCGCTAGCGCCAGGGATGAATACCTGTCGGGACCCCGATGCTAAGCCATAAGAACCTAGCATGTAACACATCACATCACCTTGCGGCCTGACACACAATAATCTCGACCACAGCCACCTTACCTAGGTCGGGACCATTTGCGTCTTTTGGCTCACGTATATGAATATGTTGCTAGCATTCAAATGGCAGACAACCCGGTTCGACATGACTAGTCATAGAACCCAACTTGCACATCCCTACCGAAATATGCATATGTAACCCAACAATGCAGGTGTCGGTCATCAACGTGTGTAGACGAGTCATAGCAAGCTAGATGAACTCCATTAAGCCATGAGACATCTCTGTCATCATCAGCACGTAGATGAGTCATAGATGGCTACATGTACTCCATTGCACTGCGAGATATTTCCCCGAAGGGACAAACACAACAGCAAAGAAGGATACACGCCGGTGAATAAATGTGTCCGGAGAAGTAGCAAGCTACCAAGGCTCAGTGGAAGCACAAAGAGGCATTTCCTTATAAAGAGTACTACTAAAGGCACACAAGTAGGTGTTGAACCCCATACATAATGTTGCACGTCACACATACGCATCAAATGCTCGATATGCATAGATACGACCATGGCATCACAACGTAACCATACAACATCACAACATTTATTTAGAAGGCTCGGAAGAGCCTTGCATAATAAGTTCAAACAGGTAGGGGTCACATAACCCGACATTCAAGTCATACAAACAAGTCTTACAAGCTATACGGAAGCGTAAAGTTGTCTTAGTACAGACAGATGAAAGCATAAAATGCGTGTAGCTTGACTATCTACATCCCTTCTCATGGGTGCCAAACCGTAGTTGAGATACCAGCTACTATACATTGTCAACATCTAGATAAAACCCACCTAATGGGTCGTGGGTCTCCTCTACAATAGTTTAAGAAAACGTGTGTACAAACATACTCAGCAAGTCTTTAAATCAGATCTAGTCTATTCAGGCATATGTATCAACAAAGGGGAGCTATGGGGTTTATGCAGCAAGCCAGCTTTGACTTGTGGCTATCTTGTACCACGACTACGAGTATTTGAATAAGTCTGAGAAAGCATACATGAGTCCACTAATCACCACCGCAATACACTACCATGGATCCTCTCCCGTCTTCCTACGAGAGTGCCATCCACGGTACTCACACTTGTCTTCATACTTTTATGAGTATCCCTTTGATTATCTATGAACAACATATGTTTCCAAGTAGTCCATATCCGAGGACGCGGATATTCAAATAGATTCATACCATATAGGGGCGTACTTCTTCACACACGCTCTCGCCACTTATCGCTAAGTGCAAGTTAAAAAGGCACACTAGTGCAGGCTCCTACTATACAAACTGTTTTAACCTCTTTCTGTGACTTAGTCTCAAACCATCGCCTTGCATGTGTGGGCGATACGGGGCTATCCACATGACACGGAAAACCAGTTCGCAATGCCTGCTCCCGGTCACATACGATAGGAAAAATGATGTCATGTGCGATTGAAGGACTATCACAAACAGGTATTTAGGAGAAATTGTGTGAGATGTGCATACCATACCACACAATGAATCCCCAAGCTACATTTCCGTTCGTATTGTACATCACAGACAATTTTCTGCATAATATCATATGTGTTAGGGGTGGCCATCACACACGGTGCCTAGAAGAAACTGTTTAGCTTAGGGTTGTCCATCGCACACATGTTTTATGTGAAAATGTTAGCGACTGGGTTTTCTAACACACACAATTTGCGCCCAGAAATCTTGTGTGATTGTTCACAGATCGAACATGCCAATTTTTCTAGAAAGTGTGTGGGTTTCTTAAGGTCATTGCTGACAGTGTTCTATAACAAACTATCTGCAATATGAAACCCCGATAATCAGGCTAATTCCTCTATTATTTATAATCTAGCTAGTAAACAAATTGATACTTCATGTCAAGCACACAATATATTTCATTTCGTATTACGACAACAAGGATTTCATAATTGAAATACATCAGAGTACAACATCATATAGGCATATACTACCTAGCTACCCAATTACACGACAGGATTGAGTTTCACATGCAACATTGAAAACCTTTGGAAAATAGCACCATATACGGTAAATAGACAGATGAATCTCGTCTAGAAAATTATTGAAGTGGAAGGAAAATATTGAGCTTCACTGATGTCAAACGTTCTTGCAACTTTATGCCAGTTCCTGTGGATGGTAGCCCATGTATCCTTCATCCTCTTGAGGAAGACTTCAATATTATACTGTGGGTGTTGTATGAATACCTTCCTCGCCTCTTGACCATACAGGTGGTTTGAGACATACTCATCAACGAGCGGCTTTGGAAAGGACTGGAAACAAAGATATGAGTAAATTTCATTTCCAAAAATTGAAATGTCACGCAGGGAAAAAAGACAAGGTAAAAGAGATAGTACCATCCTATAGTTCACTTATGTCTTCTTCATTGTGCAGACAAACAACTTGTTGTTTTTCATCGCAAGTTTCTTTCAATTATCAATCTTTCTGAGTTTCTTGATTTGACTGATATTCATAAACACATCATTTCCCCACATGCAAGAGGGGTCGAATGGTGGGTGTAAACCTGCTACAGCAGGACCTACATGTGTAAGACCAAATTATTGTTAGAAACCTAAATATTAGAATGGTTCCTACAATTGCACAATAACTTGCAATTAGCCAAATGATCATGAAAGTGTAAACCTCGATGGTAAACCTCGGTGTCAACCATTGTCCCCCCAGTAACGTGTTTAAGAATTATTGATCAGGTTTTAAGCGAGATTTGGCGTGCTATCAGTAAAATATGTTCATGAAAGATAAATGCATTGCATATTCGACATATGAGTTCAAGCCACATGGAAAAGCCAAGCATGCTAAGAACTATGAAATATAGCAATTGTAGGTTTCACGTGCATAACAAAAAAAATTGTACCAACAATAATTGAACATCACATTGCACATGATCACCAAAACAACTGAACCAAATAGTTAACTGAGCATCACATTGCACAGTATAACATAGTAGTAAAAGGTTAGATTGAAAAGTAGCATTACATTGCATATTTCACTAGATTTTCTTAAGGAAAGGCAGGAGCAGCACATGCAGAAGGTGAAAGAAACATGCATAACAGGCGTAGTTAGCTGAACACAGCTCATTAGTAATTAAGCTTACGAAACAAGATATTCCTTATCACTGGAGATATCGGCAATGATGGGCTTGGACGAGGGCGAGGCCTCCACATCGTGGGTGCCCTCCTCGTAGTGGTGAGTTAACTCAGCTTGTTCGGCACCAACCTACCTACTATGGAGTTGAGGAAATCACGGGCACGCTAAGAAAACAACTAGAGTCATTATTGAAGGCAACAACGGAGCCCTTGAGAAAACACAATGAGCTGTTGTTCAAAGCAGCCAACCGCGTGGCGGCATCCGCATGCTAGGCATCGACGATGGCCTCGATGTTTAGATGTCGATCCATGATCTAGGGGTCAACACGCATGGTAGCCATCGTGGCCTCATCCGCACGTGCGGTCGTGATTTCCTTCTCCACCGCGAGGTGCTACTTGAGATCCTGGCTATACTGCATGCACCATGTCTTTCAGCGGAAATTATGTGAGGGGTGGGCCGGTGATTTTGGCGAAATGCGTCGTGCCGGCGGTCGGGCCATGTGGAATGGAGGAGGAGGGATGGAGGGGGGAGGGGTTATGGGGAAGAGTTGGATTACCTGACCATGACTACATGGATGAGGCCAAGCAGCAGGAAGGAGTGTCGCCGGCGAGGAGGCAACGCTGCAAGCAAGCAGTGAAGGTATGAACTTAGGTAATGAAGGGGGAGCAGGAGAGAATGTAGCTTTTGGTTGTTACGACGGGTGGGGAAGGTAGATATTTGCGCACAGTCACATCGGACACAGTACCTTTACCATAATTGTGAGAGATATTCAATAACACAAACATATCCTACAGTTTATCCCATGTGTGATGAGAATGAACGTGGAAATTTGGGTCTCCAAGCTTCCAACATAAGATATCGAGTACTACATTGCACACGATACTTGCATTCCATGTTCATTGGAAGAGAATGGGGATAAAGCACCAAATTTTGGTTTGCATTTCCCTTGTTACATTGGTCATTGCTTAGTTTAACAACGCTTACAAATTTGAGTACTACACAAAAGATCCTATAGCACTGCCCGCACTTACTTAATCGAGCAACTAATAAACAATAGTTAATTGACCTAAACATTATTCTAAGAAAACACCATCGCTCTAGACAGAGACTACTATTCCGACTAGCCTATGTTGATCTCCGCCGCCTCCTGAATGACCAACTCCTGCTCAACAAACTCCGGGGCAAGGAGATCCATGGGATTCATCTCCACATACTCCAGCATCTCGCAGTATTCATCCACCATCTCTTTGGATAAGGCTGCCATGAGGCGGGCATGGGAGGCCTAGCTCCAGCCATGGACGAACGTAATCTTGGCTAGGGAGGCCGCTGATGAACGGATTCCTTCTCGATCACACTCGCGATAACCAACTCAATGAAGGAGGGTTATTGACCGGTGTCGGAGAAAGCAAATGTGATTTGTGCGGTGACCGACACGGGATGGGCATGGGCAGTCTCGAGATGGGACTAGGCGTCCGCCATCAGGGCTACGACGACCGCTGAGGAACTGATAGCTTATGTGTGGTTCTCTCCATTTGGTGTCTGTTGGCGTTCTGGGAACGGGAGTGCCTATACCCACTTTGTCGGCCTGGTACGTACTAGCGTGGCCTCACTCAAGAACAAGGCCCTCTCGGGAGCTCCTCCCTCGCGAGGGGAATGACGCCAAGACAACCAGAGGGAAGAGGCCTCCCCAGGTCGTCTCCTGAGGGGCAGAGATATTTGTGCAGCTCTCAGCCTCGAGAGGACAAGCATGATGCAAGACGGGCCAGGCATGCACCAACGCGGGTAGAGGAGACAGTTTCCTCTCTGGAGCAAAGAAGGCAAAGACATACGCAGGTTCCCAAAGTACCCCCAAAGGTTTCCATTTCGTTGCAACAAGACCAAGACCATGAGGCCGGCAGGATGGACATCATCGCCGAGCCCACTTCTGCATCACCATCGGCTACTTTGCAGGCGAAGACCACCTTTAGTCAGGATAAGGATGTACTCCTTGTCCCCTTCGACTTTGGCCGTTGGGGGATCCCTTCCAGCCATTGAGATAAGGGAAGAGGACCCAGGTCACTATAAATAGAGGTGAGGCTGCTCAATAGAGGGGGATGGAGATCGAGCACCACTCGAGCGCCCTCGTGAGGCTAACCTCCACTATACTAGTTCATCTAAAAAACCTCCTCATGAGGCAATCCACCAAAGGCCCGAGCAAGGTTTTATGCTTCCCAACGACCTGAACCTGGGTAAATCCTCGTGTGCTAGTCTTCTTCCCATGATTGAGTGAGCTAATCGGGCTAGGTTGTCAAGGTGTGATTGTGAGGCCAGAGTTGGTGGGGATCTTCGTGCATGCCCCTGAGTGCAAATCTCTTTGGGTTTTGTGGAGCCTGAAATCTGACATTTGGTGCGCCAGGTAGGGGGCGTGTCGGAGTTTTCCACAAGCTTCGCTTTTCTTCGCTCCGTCATACGATGGCCAATGACTAACAAGCTTCCTTCGGCCCCAGAGGATCCGCCTTCACCAACTCGCCGCTGCTACCCATGACACGCACCCTCGAAGCTCAATGTTGGGCGGCTGTTACCAGGCCACCAGCGTCACCTCCACAGCTGTCACAGCTCGTACCAGCCAGGTGCGCGACGGACGTGCGGCACCCATAGGACCAACATCAACCTGTACCCACATGGGAGACCGCAACAAGCATGATGCGCTGCTGATGGTGAGTGATCCGCTTTGCCATCGGACGACGGACGGGGGCTTCAACGCCTGGGCCGACCACAACACTGAGTTGGTCACGGTCACGAGAAGGGCCTTGGTTCCTTCCCAATCTTCTCGCCTCGACGCATGGTGCCGGGGGCTCGCTCGCCGAACTAATCACCTCATCGCCACACGACGTGCCGCCCCTTACCTGGGCGAGCCTGGTGAAGGCTCGCCACATGCCGTGCTCCTCCTCCTCCGAAATCCGGTGACCGGCTTTGGGGCACCGACCAGCCCCGCCGATGGAGACTTCGAAGAAGGTGACGGGATGCTCTGCATGCACCTCAATGCGCACACTCACACCACGGTGAATCATCAACAACATGGGTCGGCCCCAGCACGAGCCCGCTAAGCGGCGCAGGGAGAAGGTGGCACAGGTGCACGGGCAGGCAGGTAACCAGAATGAAGGCGGGGTGGATGACTAGGGTGGCAACCCGCTTCAAGGCACATGCGACCAACCTTGCGGCAACGGTAGAGGTAAGCAGCTTCACGCGGCGGCTCGACGCAGAAGAGTCTGTCGGTTGCGCGTCTAGAGTGGCATCACCCTACCTCCTAGGGAGGCAGCCCATGGGGCGTGCGTTGATAGCTCAGGACGAAGCCAAGGCCTTTTCACAGAGGCCTATGTGCCGAGCTTTTTCATACCTGCAGATGTCGACATGGATCACGTGCCCATCGAGTGTTCCAGCGACCTCCTAGAGTAGGGAAATATCCCGGGCGTCCTCTCCAAGTCGGGCATGTGGGCTTCCACCAAGGAGGAACCAGGACATGTTGGTGTAGGCAACGTGGCATCCTGGAATGTGCGGGGGCGCAACACAATCGCCGCCCTCACGAGCAAGTCGGACGCAACTGAGCCCTCTGGTCGCATGGGAAACCGCCTAGAGGGATCGGCGGGATATGAGCAGCGTGGGCCACACGTGGCAATGGGGGTGCCAGCGCAGCCCTTGGGAGGTAGGGCCTTATGCGGTCCTCGGGATGTGGACTGGTTTGCGCCCCGGCGCCTCACGGAGCGGCTTCACTGAAACAACACCCCTATGGTTGCGCTGGGTGCATTGTTGTCTTGTTTGGGCCGCGCGAGCATAATCCCGTGGCTACGCGGGGAAGAATGCACTTTGGTTTGGGTTGTAGGGGCGTGCAACCGCTCATAAATGTTTGGGATAGCTCTTGACTGAGTTGGGAGCACCTAGGCCATGCGCATGGGGGCTTTCCCAACTATCTAAGCCCCATGCTCCAATCTGGCGAACAATACTGTCCTCCAATGACTATGCCCATGCAATGCGGATGCCCTATGCTCCATGCTGGGGGAATACAAAGACAAAGACTAGCCTATGTGCCGAATGTGGCTATTGTGTGTTCCTTTTTGAAGTTGAATTTACACTTTTTGAAATTAAACTCGAAGGTTTCGCAACTCTGTTTGAAAAGGGGGTGGGAATTTTCTCTCTTTGCGATTCTTTTTCTAGTCTAGAGATCTCGTTTTCTAAATCCTGTGGGCGGGTGCAGCACGGGCATAGTGTAAGCACCTTGCTAAGGCCATGGAACCTTGGCCCACGCATGGCATCTCTGGGCAGGTTGGGAAGGGCCCATTGCCTCGGAAGCATCCATCTTTTAGTAGCCGACCCTCACTCGGGGGCTTCGACCGCGGACCAGCGCGGCGCCATGAGGCCTCTGGAGGCTCAGGCACCTCTCGAGGCAGGAACAGGCAGAAAAGAAATGGGAGGCGCTCGAGCGTCAAGGGGGACTCCTAAGCAACGCGCCTCAGGAGCCTCACTAGTCACGTGGTCCCTCACCCCTTGGTCTCGTCATGGTGATCTGGACGTCCCAACGATAGTCGAGGCATGCGTGGGACTAGGCCCCGCCGACGTAGAGCGTCACTCGAGCGTCAAGGGGGACTCCTGAGCAACGCGCCTCAGGTGCCTCACTGATCCGTAGCGCCTCACCCCTTGGCCTCGTCCTAGTGATCAGAATGCCCCAAAGGCCATCAAGCTATGCGTGGGATTGGGCCCACCGATGTAGAGTGCCGAAAGGCTACCAAACTTTCCTGTCCTCAAGGAAGAAGCCTTCCCAGGCAGGATCAACGAGTTCCTTAGACACCCAGCTGCACCTCATGGCGCACGGGCTTGCCATGGCCCGCCAAGATAAGTACGCCGACCACAAAGAGAAGAAACCTTATGATCTAATAATAACCTGAAGGCTAACGAGAGAATGCAGGCCCTACAGTTTATTACCTGCCCCCATCAGGCCTCTTATGGCTCCAAGTATAGGGAAGAGCATCGCAAGGGAAGGTACCCGGTCTCTCTAGGTGTCGTCTCTAAAAGCCTGGATATGGGGTGCCGCGCTCCCCCTCAAGAGGGTCCGCCTAGCAAGGCCGCGACATGCTGTTATCGTGGGCACGGAGTGGTGGAAGAACAGGACGAGCGAAGGTATGGGGGAATGCGTGTTGCCTTACCAATAGTAACACAAAAACCCGCGCAAGAGATAGGGGTGCGTCATGCAAAACAAGCAACTGACGGTTCAAAACATGAGGGAGTAAGGTGAAGGTAAAACACAAAATTTAATGCCCTCAGGGTCCAAGTGCTTGTTGATGCAATAGGGATCAGGGGAACAAAACAAGGGAAGCCAAAGCGCAGGAGCTGTTTTCACCACCTAGACCCTCGCCTGCCTCGACGTCGAAGTCATCACCCTAGTCGGAGGAAGGCTCTAGGACAAACCACTCCACCAGGGACTCCATGTTCATGCGCACCTCATCCCTAAGGGGCCTTTGGAGATCCTTGGGCACCGCCTCCATGATGAGGAGGAGATCGAGCTCTTGGGCATGACAGCGCAGGTTGGATCAGACCCGCTTCAGCCCAATGTCCAGGAGCTCGCACGTGCAGGATGCATTGTCTTCATCCACCTAGGAGACTCTGGTCTCCAGCGCCTCCACCATCTTGCCGAAGAAGTGCATGCACGGCAGTGCGGGGGCTTCCCCAACGAACTGGCCCACTGCACCAGTCATGCGGCGGAGAATGCCCAGGTAATGCTTGGCGCGTCGCGCCTCCAGCATTCTGGCATTCGCCGTCTATTCCTGGGCGGCCTACACGATGTTTTCTGCCACCTTGACCTCGGCCTGGAGGGATGCCAGCTCCGCCTTGGGCTCCTCCTCGCCCCTAAGTGTGGTCTCGGCACTCGCCAGCTAGGCCGTCAGCACATCCGCTTCATCCTGGAGCCCGCTGAGCTTGAGCCTTTTGGCCAGAGGCGCCCTGGGAGGAGGAAATAGTTAGGTCCGGTGTATCGGTCGTGATTCCAAGAAAGGGGATGGGTGATGGAACACTCACTCATGGATGATGGCCCAGCACCGACAAACTTGGGCCGGCCTCGAGAGCCCCCTCCTGCTGCCTCTAGAGGCCCGCGGCGGAACCGAAGACCCCTTGCGCTTCTCCGCACCTGCAACACTCCCTCCAAACACCATGGAGGGTAAGGGAGGAGAGGACGATGAGAAGGATATCTGAAGGAGGATGGTGAATGAGAAGGCGCGTGAGGATGGCAAGATCCCACGGGTGGGGTAGATTTATAGGCCTAACCGCTGCCCATGGGGCTTCGTGGGGAGTGGAGGCGTCGTGCGCTCCTCGGGTGCCGCATGATGGACTAAGTCGGTGTGCAACCCTGATTCAAGGTGCTTCATCTGCCCTCGTCAGGTCACAACCGCGTGGCATGAGGGGTGAAAACACAAGGAGACAAGAACATTCAAGGAAGTGCAATGATGGCCGGTGCTATGCCCAGGCTTTGTGTCAGCCTTGCTCGGAGCAGTTCCCGGCGTCTTCAGGAACGGAGGCGTCCATGCCTCATTGTGCGCCACGTGCCAGGACGGGCTCGCAGGCGATTAGGGCCAATGGCGCTCGGGCCGGTTTCTTCAACTTCCCCCTGAAGCCAACTCAAGCATGCCTCGGGCCCAAGGGCTGCTGTCGGCGTTGTGGGAAAAGGGGTACCTAGATCTGCCAGCCTACGGCCCGGGGTGTGGCCCACTTCGACGGCACAGTACGGAGTAGCACGGCCCTACTCAAGAACAAGGCCCTCGCTGGATCTCCTCCCTCGCGAGGGGAACAACACCAAGACCCCCGCATGGAAGAGGCCTCTACAGGTCATCTCCTGAGGGGCGGAGATCTCTTTGCAGCTCTCAGCCTCGGGAGGACAAGGATTAGGCAAGATGGGCCAGGCACGCACCAGTGCGCGTAGAGGAGACAGTTTCCTCTCTGGTGCAAAGGAGGCAAAGACGTACGCGGGTTCCTAAATCACCCCCAAAGGTTTCCATTCCAACACAACAAGACCAAGACCAGTAGCCCGACAGGACGGACGTGATTGTTGAGACCACCTCTGCATCACCACCGGCTACTTTGTAGGCGATGACCACCTTGAGTCAGGATAAGGATGTAGTCCTTGCCCCCCTTCGAATTTGGCCCTTGTGGGATCCCTTACTGCCATTGCGATAAGGGAAGAGGACTCAAGCCACTATAATTAGAGGAGTGGCCGCTCAGTAGAGGGGGAAGGAGATCAAGCACCACTCGAGCGCCCTCGCGAGGCTAATCACCACTGTAATAGTTCATCCACAAACCTCCTCGTGAGGCAATCCACCAAAGGCAGGAGTAGGGTTTTACACTTCGCAGCGGCCCGAACCTAGGTAAATCCTTGTGTGCTAGTCTTCTTCGCTTGATTGAGTGAGCTCGTCGGGCTAGGTTGTCGAGCTGTGATTGTGAGGCTGGAGCTGGTGGGAATCTTCGTACACGCCCCTGAGTTCGAACCTCTTTGGGTTTTGCGGAGACTATAATCAGACACTATCCCTATCACGGTTGTTGTTGTCGTCCTCTTAGCTGCAATAACTGCCATTTTGGTTGTTGTAGCCGCTCGAATGGAGGTAGCGGCCGCGTTCAAGCAAGTTGAGAGCGTGCTCATGGCCGATGCGGCCGCACTTGGGCCAGAGCCAGTTGCCGAAGTTGCCCTGACGACGGTGATCCACCTCCCCATGTTTCACTAGCGACGAGTGAAAAGTAAAATGGTCCGTGGAGTCAGTGCGGTAAACTGGCCGACGGTGTACTGCAGCCGACAAAGCTTTTGGCCTAATGCATGCATTACGATAATTGGCCCAAGATATTTTGTAATGCAACACATACGATTCATGAACGTCAACTGTTTATGAAAGACATAATTTTCAAAATGTTTTTAAAACAAAAAAAATGAGGTTAATTCGACAAAGGACGGTGTTTGGATTACAATAAGATTTATCTGTAGTGAACACTGACCAATATCTATGTCCTTCTCAAATATAGAATTATTCAAGGTTTGTTTGGCATTTTATATGTTAATTGAGTTTTCTAGATATTTAATGTGTATAATTCAAATTTGAACTATCGTCCCAATGTCCATGCACCAAAATGGGATGAAAAATCATATTAGTGTCCATGGCTTCAACTTTAGTTCACGGGCAATAAATGAGAATGAGCTTCAAATATCACGGCATCTTATCTCACTCACAAACGTTGAGAAACTTGGTTTTAAAATTACTATAAATCCAAAAGGCGTCAGAAATTCTAAGAACTTGGCATGTTGTCATGACATGGCACATATATGCCATGGTAAAAAAATGTCCAACCTGGGACAATTTTAGCCACAAGTCCCTTACAAAGTAGAGCCTCTCACTTCAATATTTGATGGCTTGATAAGTAAGACGTCACCTTACGTAGGCAAAACGACGTTCGATCATCTTCTTACCATGAACTTTTTTTAGAGGCAACTCACACCAGTAAGAGTGTCTTGCTAACGTATGGAATTATTCAGGATTCTTTTCTCATTTTCATAAGTTAATTGACTTTTCTAGGCATGCAACGTGGATACTTAAAATTTGAACTAAAATCACAAGGTCCGGTGCATCAAAATGGGTTAAGAAATCATATAAGGGTACATGTCTACTTTGGGGCCCATACAAGATATGGGAATGAATTTCAAACATCTTGGGGTCTTGGCTCGGCCACATACATTGAGTAACTTGGCATGTATAAATCAAAAACTCATCAGAAATTTAGGAAATTTGGCATGGTGTCATGGCATGGCTCATATGTGTCCTGATGATAAATTGTCCGATTTGGGATAAGTTTTGACACAACCCCTTACAAACCTCAGCTACTCATGGGAATCTAGCTTTTGTGGTTTCGTAAGGAACACAACACCTTATGTGGTCCAATCGACATCTGCTACCCCTTCTTGTCTTGAACTATATATTTCTTGAGACAACATATACCAAATGAGTGTCGTTCAAAAATATGAAGTTATATATAGTTTATTTGGGCTTTCTATAGATTAATTGTCTTTTATATGCATTATTTAACGTGCATAGTTCAAATTCGAACTGCATTCACAAGGTACGGTGCATCAAAATGGGTTGAAAACGGTATAAGTTTACATGCATCTTTAGGATCCAATGCAATATATGTTAATGAATTTCAAACATCTCGCGGTCTTGGCTTGGCCATACAAACATTGAGAAACACGGGTTTTAAATCATGTGTAAATCAAAAACTAGTCAGAAAATTCATGAAACTTGGCATGATGTCATAACATGCATGGCTCATATGTGCCCTCGTAAAATAATGTACAATTTGGGACAAGTTTTGGCACAAGCCTTGCACAAACCAGAGATTAATTATCACATGAAGCTTTGTTATTTCGATATGGAATGTTTCACCTTACATGGGTGAATCGACATCCGCTGCCTCTTCTCGTCTTGAACTATTTCTATAGGCAACATATACCAAAATGAGAGTGTCATGCCAAAATATGAAATTACACATGGTTCGTTTCGCCTTTTTATACATCAATTGAATTTTATATGCATTATTTAATGTGCATAATTCGAATTTGAACTACAATTAGAAGGTCTGATGCATCTTAATTGAATGAACATCAAATAAGTGTACATGCATCTTTATGTCCCATGCAAGATATGGGAATGAATTTCAAACATCTCGGGGTCTTGGCTAAACCACAGAAACATTGAGAAACTCGGGTTTTAAATCATGTGTAAATCAAACACTCGTCAGAAAATTCATGAAACTTGGCATGGTGTCATGACATGCATGGCTCATCTCTGCCATGGCAAAATAATGTCCAATTTGAGACAAGTTTTGGCACAAGCCCCTCACAAACCACATATTCTCACGGGACGGTTTGTTGTTTCGATATGGAATGTGTGACCTTACGTGGGAGAATCGACATCTGCTGCCTCTTCTCATCTTGAACTATTTCTATAGGTAACATATACCAAAATGAGAGTGTTGTGCCCAAATAACAAATGATACATGGTTTGTTTAGCCTTTTCATACATTTACCGACTTCTATATGCATTATTCAATACGCATAATTCAAGTCCGAACTACAATCACAAGGTTCGGTGGATAAAAATGGGTTGAAAACCATATTAGTGTGCATGCATCTTTAGGTCCCATGCAAGACATGTGAATGAATTTCAAGCATCTCGGGGTCTTGGCTCGACCAGAGAAACATTAAGAAACTAGGGTTTTAAATCATGTAAATCAAAAACACAACAAAATATTCATGAAACTTGGCATGGTTTCATGAACATGGCACATAAAGGCGTCGTAGCATTTTATTTTCCTATGGGAGACTCATTTTTTAATATATGTTTTCTTTTGGAGCCAACATAGAGAATAATAGTTAAATTGTAGTAAATCTAGAACTCACCCAAATTCAAGAAATTCTGCATGGCATCATTATATAACACAAATATGATGTGGTATTTTTCGTGTCATTTATAGAGAACAAAAGCCTTTTGGAACAAAGAACTGTCACGTTTCCACGCAAAAGGTTGCATTATTTTCAAACCGTTGGTGTTATACTTCCCTTTACGTGCTGCGAACGTCACTTTCTTTTATTGACTAGCGCTTAGTAGGTGTTGTGCAAGAAGCTGCTTGAGTTGACAGGAGGTGTGCGAGCTAGCATCCGCCGCGCAGGATCACCGGGAGGCATGCGGGCAGTACACCAAAGACTCACCAGGAATCGAGCCATTTGACCTCTGTATCCGCCCTCCTCACTTCCAACATGTCCATCAATGGCACCCAAGGCACTATTTAATAGGCGGCTTTACTGCCCAATCACTCACAATCCTCCATATATAGTTGCCTCACATTCCCCTCCATCTTTAGACCTCCATGATGACCTGCTCCATGGTGCCGAAGGATCATATGACACTAGTCTTCCAGTTTGGTGAAGTTGACACCGAGAAAGAAGAGATAGAACATAAAGACGAATGGGACGCCATGGATATGGCCCTAGAAGTGTTGCATGCGCAGCGGATACTGCCCTGACGCACTCGCCATCAACCATCACTATGCCTGCGCCAGCAACCATCCTCGTTGCATTGACGGGCTGGTCGCCCAACATCATCTGCGGCTATTAGGGAAGTTCCAGCTGACCTGCGTGAGCTCATTTACGTGCAAGCGCCAACACCTCCTCCTACCCCCATGCTCATGCATGCCCTTTCATACGCCACGCCGGTCCTAGTGCGCATGCCTGCACTGACAGTGCCTAACCCCTTGCGAGCGCCTGCACCCATCACGGCCTCCTTAGTGGATTGGGCCACCACCATCGACAACTTTCTCACAGCACGGCTAGTCGTTGCCCCCAGCCCCGCACCCATCGATCGCGCGATGACTGGCTCTTTAATTGTGAAGTCCATAACATTTTGGTCTCGGTTAAAGAATTGTACAACTGCGTACCAGAGCACGAGAATGCCATCGCCTCCATTGCAACAAGTGTCCTTTATATTGTATCTCGATTGTATGAATGTAAAGTCAAACCTCGAATGAATGAAATATATGCTTTGATGAACTAAGTATTTATCTCTGAATTCACATAGCAGACAAAAAACCATCATAGTATTATCTGAATGAACACTCATCACAAATGGTTCAGGTTAAATATCCGCTTGAAGAACGATAGCTATCTTTTCCTTCACTCGTAAGCAAAGTAAAAATATTGGCGCGAAGGATTGGTCCGATGTGTCATCGCAAAACTTTCTCGAATATGATCCGTGTGCCTAGTACAAACAATCCGAGAAGATTTGCATCTATCATACTGGGTAAATTGCCAAGTGTCAAACTGGAAACAATGGCATATGTCGATCTAGTAACAGTGGCATTTGTCAACATTGTACCATTGACATTTGTCAAGTATTGCAGGAACAAAATCGCAATTAGGGTGTAATTTTGAAACTGAAACTCATTTTAAACATGGATTTCATTCATACATTGAGCACCGGTCTTTGTACAATACAGTTCAACTCGACAGCTGAACCGAACAAACTTTTCCCCAATTGTTGCCAACCACGTACTGAATTAGCTAGTTCAACTATATACTAGCTAATTAAAGTACGTGTAATAGTTCAACCATATCTATAGTTATATGAACTGAAGAAAATAGCCCTTAAATACTAGTACTACGGAGGGGCTTTGTACTACCAACAACATTAAGTTTGCTTAGTAAGAGCAAGTGGAGGAGGAGCCTGCTAACGAGTTGGTGGAGACGTGTACATTGCCTGCCAGTACTGCCCTCCCATGCTCAAGACTCCCCTCCTCGAAGCGACGGGACTCTGTGCAGATCTATGCATTCCGTGCCGCCGCTACGGCTTCTCCTCCGGCCACGGCGTCTGTGAGCTTCTTCGTGTGCATGATACGTCCATTTTGCATCATGCTTTTATATTGATATTTATTGCATTATGGGCTATTATTACATGTTATGGTACAATACTTATGCCTTTTCTCTCTTATTTTACAAGGTTTACATGAAGAGGGAGAATGCCGGCAGCTGGAATTCTAGACTAGGAAAGGAGCAAATCTGAGAGGCCTATTCTGCACAACTCCAAAAGTCCTGAAAATTTACAGAGAATTTTTTTGGAATATATAAAAATATTGGGGTGAAACAAATACCATAGGGGCCCACCAGGAGGTCACAAGCCTGCTAGGCACAACCACCCCCTGGCCACGCCTAGGTAGCTTGTGACCCACCTCGCAGGTCCACGACACCCATCTTCTGCTATATGAAGGATTTTGACCTAGTAAAAATCATGAGAGATCTTTCGGGATGAAGCGCCGCCGTCTCGAGGCGGAGCTTGGGTAGAACCAATCTAGAGCTCCGACAAAGCTATTCTACTAGGGAAACTTCCCTCCCGGAGGGGCAAATCGAAGCTATCGTCATCAACAACGATCGTCTCTTCGAGAGGGGGTCAATCTCCATCAACATATTCACCATCACCTTCTCCTCTCCAAACCCTGGTTCATCTCTTGTATCCAATCTTCGTCTCAAACCTGAGATTGGTACATGTGGGTTGCTAGTAGTGTTGATTACTCCTTATAGTTGATGCTAGTTGGTTTAGTTGGTGGAAGATCATATGTTCAGATCCATTATGATAATTAATAATCCTTTGCTTTGAACATGAACATGCTTTGTGAGTAGTTATGTATGTTCCTGAGGACATGGGATAAGTCTTGTTATAAGTAATCATGTGAATTTGGTATTCGTTCGATATTTTGATGAGATGTATGTTGTCTCTCCTCTAGTGGTGTTATGTGAACGTCCACTACATAACACTTCACCATTATTTTGGCCTAAGGTAAGCCATTGGTAATTAATAAGAAGATGATGGGTTGCTAGAGTGAAAGAATCTTAAACCCAAGTCTATGCGTTGCTTTGTAAGGGGTTGATTTGGATCCATAGGTTTCATTGTATGGTTAGATTTATCTTAATTCTTCTTTTGTAGTTGTGGATGCTTGCGAGAGAGGTTAATCATAAGTGGGAGGCTTGTCCATGTAAGGGAAGCAGCCAAGCACCGGTCCACCCACATATCAAATTATCAAAGTAACAAACGTGAATCAAATGAGCATGAGGAAAACTATCTTGACGGAAATTCCCATGTGTCCTTGGGAGCGCTTCACTTTATATAAGAGTTTTTCCAGGCCCGTCCTTTGCTAAAAAGAGGATTGGGATACCTTGCTTCACCTTTTCTACACTTGTTACTTGTTACTCGTTACAAATTGTCTTATCACAAAACTATCTGTTACCGATAATTTCAGTGCTTGTAAAGAATACCTTACTAAAAACCGCTTGTCATTTCCTTTTGCTCCTTGTTGGGTTCGACACTCTTACTTAGCAAAAGGACTAAAATACACCCCTAAACTTGTGGGTCATCAAGACTCTTATCTAGCGCTGTTGTCGGGGAGTGAAGCGCCTTTGGTAAGTGGAATTTGGTAAGGAAAAATTTATATAGTGTGCTGAAATTTGCTGTCACTTGTTACTATGGAAAGTAATCCTTTGAGGGGTTTGTTTGGGGTATCTTCACCTCGACCGGAAGCACAAAGATTTTCCCCTCAACCTAATGAACCTACTAAAAATGTTTATTATGAAATTACTTCGGGTATGATAGAGAAACAGCTGGCTAATCCTTATGCAGGAGATGGAACACTACATCTTGATTTGCATCTAATCTACGTGGATGAAGTTTTTGGATTATTTAAGCTTGCAGGTCTGCCCGAGGATCACGTCAATAAGAAGGTCTTTCCTTTATCTTTGAAGGAGAAGGAATTGGCATGCTATAATCTATGTGATGATATTGGATCATGGAGCTACAACCGATTGAAAATGGAATTTCATAAGAAGTTCTATCCTATGCATC
The DNA here is from genome assembly GCA_022496015.1 of Hordeum marinum. NCBI lineage: Eukaryota > Viridiplantae > Streptophyta > Magnoliopsida > Poales > Poaceae > Hordeum > Hordeum marinum. The sequence continues at coordinate 256,394,740 of CM039673.1, forward strand.
TAGTTTATCATGATCGGAATTATATCTATAATTTTTGGCCTCGTGAACGATAAAGAATCGCTCAAGAATTGGGGAGGCTTAAGTTAATGTTATATTCATGCCCCAATCATGATCTCTCGGGAGAACTTATTATTCAGAATTTTTATGTTTGGCTTTCTCGTAATGATCAATCCATCCTCAATACTTCTTGTACTGGTTCCTATATGAAGAAAGATATTGACTTCAGATGGGATTTATTGGAAATAATTAAAGGCAACTCTGAAGATTGGGAACTCCATGAAGTTAAGGAGTCAGGTATAAACCTTAATTTTGATTGTGTTAAATCTTTTGTAGACACCGATGCTTTTTGTGAATTTAGTACTAAACGTGGACTTGACTCTGAGATAGTAGCTTCTATCTATGAATCTTTTGCTACCCATGTTGATCTCCCTAAGGAGAAGTGGTTTAATTATAATCCTCCTATTGAAGTGAAAGTAGTTGAACCTATTAAAGTTGAATAAGAAACTATTACTAATAATGTTGATCCTGTTATTCCTGCTGCTTATATTGAGAAACCACCTTTCCCTGTTAGAATAAAGGAACATGCTAAAGCTTCAACTGCGGTTCATAAGAGCTATGTTAGAACACCTACACCTCATGAACAAATTAAGGTTGAGCCTAGTATTGCCATGGTTAAAGATCTCTTGTTTGATAATATTGATGGGCATGTTATTCAATTCTATGATGAAGCTGCTAGAATTGCTAGACTTGATGCCAAAGATAAACATAGGCATATTGTTGGCAAGCCTGTTGTTTCTGTTAAAATAGGAGATCATTGTTATCATGGCTTATGTGATGTGGGTGCCAGTGTGAGTGCAATTCCCTTTACCTTATATAAAGAAATTATAAATGATATTGCATCAGCTGAGTTAGAGGAAATTGATGTTACCATTAAGCTTTCTAATAGAGATGCTATAGCACCAATTGGGATTGTTAGAGATGTTGAAGTCTTGTGTGGGAAAATAAAATATCCTACCGATTTTCTTGCCCTTGGTTGCCATAAGATGATTTTTGTCCCATTATATTTGGTAGACCCTTCTTGAATACTGTTAATGGCATGATAAATTCTAAGAAAGAAACTGTTACTGTAAGTTTTGGGGACACGACTCATGGGTTTAATTTCTCTAAATTTCAAATACAACCCCATGATAAAGAATCGCCTAGTAAGGATGAAATTATTGGTCTTGCTTCTATTGATGTGCCTCCAACTAATCCCTTAGAACAATATCTGCTAGACCATGAAAACAATATGCATATGAATGAAAGGAATGAAATAGATAAGATTTTCTTTGATCAGCATCCTATTTTTAAACACAACTTGCTTGGTGAAGTATTTGGTAGTCCTCCTCCACCCAAGGGTGACCCCGTGTTTGAGCTTAAACAATTACCCGATACTCTGAAATATGCTTATCTTGATGAAAAGAAGATATATCCTATTATTATTAGTGCTAACCTTTCATAGCATGAAGAAAATATATTATTGAAAACTCTGAGGAAGCATTGTGCTATTATTGGATATAGTCTTGATGATCTTAAGGGCATTAGTCCCACTCTATGTCAGCATAAAATTAATATGGAGCCCGGTGCTAAACCAGTTGTTGATCACCAACGACGGTTAAATCCTAAAATGAAAGAGGTGGTATGAAATGAAATATTAAAGCTTCTGGAGGCAGGTATTATTTATCCTAGTGCTGATAGTAGATGGCTTAGTCCAGTCCAGTGTGTCCCTAAGAAAGGAGGTATCACTGTAGTTCCTAATGATAAAAATGAATTGATCCCACAAAGAATTGTTACGGGGTATAGAATGGTAATTGATTTTAAGAAATTAAATAAAGCTACTAGGAAAGATCATTACCATCTACCTTTTATTGATCAAATGCTAGAAAGACTATCCAAACACACACATTTTTGCTCTCTAGACGATTATTCTGGTTTCTCTCAAATACCTGTGTCAAAAGAGGACCAAGAGAAGACCACTTTTACTTGACCTTTCGGTCCCTTTTCTTATAGACGTATGTCTTTGGGTTTATGCAATGGACCAACTACCTTTCAAAGATGTATGCCTGCGATATTCTCCGATTTGTGTGAAAGGATTGTTGCGGTTTTCATGGATGATTTTTTCGTTTACGGAACTTCTTTTGATGATTCTTTAAGCAACCTTGATCGAGTTTTGCAGAGATGCGCAAAAACTAATCTTGATCCCTCAACTTTATAAAGAAGGAGTAGATGGTGTTATTAGATTGTTGCTTAGTTTATACCGCCTAGTTTCACATACCAACAAAAGAAAAAGTTCTTCTATGATTTAAGGCATTACTTTTGGGATGATCCTCACCTTTATAAAGAAGGAGTAGATGGTGTTATTCAATGTTGTGAACCTGAGTATTAACATGAACAAATCCTATAGATGTGTCATTCCTAGGCCTACGGAGGACACCACGCTGGAGATAGAACTGTACACAAGGTACTACAATCTGGGTTTTATTGTCCTACTCTCTTTAAGGATGCTCGTAAGTTTGTATTGTCATGTGATGAATGTCAAAGAATTGGCAATATTAGTAGACGTTAGGAAATTCCTAAGAACTACTCTCTTGTTACTGAACCATTTTATGTTTGGGGTTTTGATTATATGGGACCTTTTCCAATGTCCAACGGGTATACTTATATTCTAGTTGTTGTTGATTATGTTACTAAGTGGGGAGAAGTTATTCCAACTAGTAGTGCTGATCATCACACCTCTATTAAAATGCTAAAAGAAGTTATTTAATCACTAATGGTGGTTCACACTTTATTCATGGTGCCTTCCGTAAATTGCTAGCTAAGTATGACGTTAATAATAGAATTGCATCCCCTTATCATCCTCAGTTTAGTGGTAAAGTAGAATTAAGCAATAGGGAAATTAAATTAATCTTGCAAGAGACAGTTAATAGATCTAGAAAGAATTGGTCTAAGAAACTTGACGATGGCTTATGGGTATGTCTTCGTATAAAATGGTTTATGGTAAGGCATGTCACTTACGTCTAGAACTAGAGCATAAAGATTATTGGGTCATCAAAGAGATCAATTATGATTTAAAACATGCTGGTCAGAATAGGTTATTTGACATTAGCTCATTTTATGAATGGAGAACCCAGGCCTATGAGAATGCCAAGTTGTTTAAAGAAAAGGTTAAGAAATGGCATGATAAAAGGATACAAAAGCATGAATTCAATGTAGGTGACCATGTATTGCTATACAATTCTCGTTTAAGATTTTTTGAAGGAAAACTTCTCTCTAAATGGGAAGGGACCTACATTGTCAAGGAAGTATATCATTCCGGTGCCATCAAGATTAACAACGCCGAAGGGACAAATCCGAAGGTGCTAAACGGGCAAAGAATCAAACATTATATCTTAGGTACTCCCGTAAATTTTGAAACCAATATTATCAATACCACAACTCCGGAGGAGTATATTAGGGAGACCTACCGGAACATTTCAGACTCCCAAAAGGAATAGGTATGTCGTACGGTAAGTAAACCGACTCCAAAACTTTTCCAATAGAAATTTTTCTCGGTTTTGGAATATGTAATAAATTAGTAAAATTTAATGTAGTCCCAAAAAATTCATGAGGAGGTGACAAGCCTGCCTGGTGATTCCACCCCTGGCCGCGCCTAGGTGGCTTGTGACCACCTCGTGCACCCGTCGGACTCCGTTTTCTTGTAGTACACTCCTTTGGGTCGGTAAAAATTCAATATATAAACTCCCAAAGGCTTGGACTTTTGTATCATGGTAATAGAACCTGTTTTCGTGTTGAGCTATTTCTGCAGCAGATTTAGAGCAAGATGTCGTCCCAAGAGTTTGATGGGGAGAGCTATATATCGCATTACCTTGCCAATCCCAAGCTCTACGGGGACCTAGATCCTTATGGATTATTCTTGGAGGAGGAACAAGAAGACAAGTATGAAGAAGAAAGATCGGATGAAGATGATACTCCTCTGACTCAACTAGGAGAGATGCACGTGGAGTTCATGAAATCAAGCCTCCCAAACAAAAGGAGAAAACCCAAGGTTCTATTTATCCCTTCTTGTTTCTTGCAGGAGAGCAAGGAAGAATTATGTCAAAGGATATTGAAGCTCAAGCAGGCAGTAGACGACCTGAGGGAACAAAACTTTATGTATAAGAGGAAACTGAACAAGCTTAAAGATCCTACTCCACCACCATCACCTCCAAAGAAGGACATCTAAACACATGGGTATGGGCACTCCCCTTGGCTTGTGCCAAGCTTGGGGGAGGTGCCCGGTATCATATCACCTTCACACCTTTTCCTTTTCTTGTTTTTCTTAGTTCGATCCTTTTGGTTATATCTTGATCTAGTAGAACAAAATTTTAGTATGATCTAGCTTTGAGTTTTTGCTTTTTGTTCCCCTTATGTAAGCAAGTCCGAGAGTTATATAATGATAAGTAGTTTTTATATGAGGGCTTTGCTTGCTTGCTATGATCTTGAGAAAAATAAATAAGAAATAAAAGAAGAATACAATAAAAGCAAAGAGTATATATGATGATCTTATGGGTAGTGATGACTTCACATATAAGAACTGTGTCGGTTGAAATTTGTTGGGAGTTGACAAACATAGTGATTTGTCATTGGAGCAATTAAAAGGAAGTAATAAAGAAATAGAAGTTGACATATAAATATATTATCTTGCACATCTTTTATGATTGTGAGCACTCATTAAAATAATATATGCTAAGAAGTTGATGTTGGACGAGGAAGACGACATAATGGGTTATGTATGCTTATTTGCGAATAGAAGTTATATTGTTATAGATCCTCCAACATGTAGTGCTTGCTTCCACCTCATATTAGCCCAAACTTCCGAACCAGGTAGAGATACTACTTGTGCATCCATATACCCGCAACCTAGTTTTTCCATGAGAGTCCACCATACCTACCTATGGATTGAGTAAGATCCTTCAAGTAAGTTGTCATCGGTGCAAAAGGCAATACAAATTGCTCCTAAATATCTATGATCTTTTATTGTAAAGGAAAATAAGCATTGCACCAACTTGTGATAGTAACGAAATAAAAGCGACAAACTGCATAATAAAGGTTGCTATCATAAAGGGCAATACAATGCGACGTTCCTTTGCATTAAGGGTTTACACATCCCAAAACAAAAAGTGCATGACAACCTCTGCTTCCTTCTACGAAAGGCATATTTGTTACGTTTACTTTATAAGTACTTACCTTTATGCAAGAGTCATGGTGATATTCACCACTTCCAATATTTTTCCTTTTTCACTTGGCAAGCATTATGTGTTGGGGAATGATCTAAACACATATATCCACTCGGATGTGGGTGATCATGAGTTATTATTGTTAACCTCACCCTTGAGGTGAGTAGTTTGGATGAAAAACAATAAGCCCCTATCTTTCTCTATGTACAATTGAAGCTTTGATCTCATAAGTACCCCATTAGTGTTAGCAATGGTGAAAGACTAAAAGATGATTGAGTATGTGGATTTGCTTTACAAGCTTTTATATTGACTCTTTCCGATGTTATGATAAATTGCAAATTGCTTCAACGACTAAGAGCACATTTTGTTAGTTGTCAATAAAGTTCTTGGTTCATACTTTTGCCCTGGGAATGAATTGTTACTCCAGCATAAGAAATTATATATCAATAAGTATTGCTGTTCTAAAGAAGATCATGATGCCCTCATGTCCGTATCTCATTTTATCAACACCTCTATCTCTAAACATGTGGACATATTTGTTGATCTCGGCTTTTGCTTGAGGACAAGCGAGGTCTAAGCTTGGGGGAGTTGATACGTCCATTTTGCATCATGCTTTTATATTGATATTTATTGCATTATGGGTTGTTGTTACACGTTATGGTACAATACTTATGTCTTTTCTCTCTTATTTTACAAGGTTCACATGAAGAGGGAGAATGCCGGCAGCTGGAATTCTGGACTGGGAAAGGAGCAAATCTGAAAGACCTATTTTGCACAAATCTAAAAGTCCTAAAAAGTTATGGATAATGGTTTTGGAATATATAAAAATATTGGGAAAAACAAATACCAGAGGGGGCCCACTAGGAGGTCAAGAGCCTGCCAGGCGCGACCAACCCCCTGGCCGCGCCTAGGTGGTTTGTGACCCACCTAGAAGGTCCCCGATGCCCATCTTCTACTATATGAAGGGTTTTGACCTGCAAAAAATCATCAGAGAGCTTTCGGGATGAAGTGCCGCCGTCTCGTGGCGGAACTTGGGCAGAACCAATCTAGAGCTCTAGTGGAGCTGTTCTGCCTGGGAAACTTCCCTCTCGGAGGGGGAAATCAAAGCCATCGTCATCAACAATGATCCTCTCATCGAGAGGGGGTCAATATCCATCAACATCTTCACAAGCACCATCTCCTCTCCAAACCCTAGTTCATCTCTTGTATCCGATCTTTGTCTCAAACCTCAGATTGGTACCTGTGAGTTGCTAGTAGTGTTGATTACTCCTTGTAGTTGATGCTAGTTGGTTTGCTTGGTGGAAGTACATATGTTCAGATCCTTTATGATAATTAATAATCCTCTGATTATTAACATGAACATGCTTTGTGAGTTGTTACATTTGTTCCCGAGGACATGGGATAAGTCTTATTATAAGTAATCATGTGAATTTGGTATTCATTCAATATTTTGATGAGATGTCTGTTGTCTCTCCTCTAGTGGTGTTATGTGAACATCGACTACATAACACTTCACCATTATTTGGGCCTACGGGAAGGCATTGGGAAGTTATAAGTAGATGATGGGTTGCTATAGTGTAACATCCCAAAATTTGGAATGTTATATTGTTGACTAGAATGATTGATTGTTTGATTGTGTGGTTGAAATTGAGTGAAATTTGAAACTTTTGAAATGAGAGGGAATAAAATGACTTTACCTTTGTTTGAATTCAAATTCCATCCAATGCAAAACAATGAGAGAAGATGACATGACTTCTTCAAATGATGTATTTGAAACTTTTGATTTGCAAAGACTTCTCAAATTTCCTATTTGCAATTTATTGCATATTTGGTTCTATTACAAAATTTGAAAGAATTCAATTTCACTTGCCCAAATTCAAACATTTTAAGAGGAGGAACATGACCCACCAAACCAGGGGCATTTTGGTGAAATTTTGAACCATAAATACCTAGAGGTTTATTTGAAAAATATTTTTAAAAAGAAATAAAATCAATTCAGGATTTTTCTAACAAATATTAAGTATTTATTTTGGCCGTGCAAAAATGTACATATTTTTTAAATTTATTTTTTCTGATAATTTTGGTATATAAATCTTCTACATTTCAGTTTGATTTGATTTTCCTAAATCATTTTTTATTTCCTGTTTTAATAAAAAGGAAAACTTCGCTTTAAAAAGGAAAATCCCCGAAGCCCATATGGAATAGTCCGGCCCACGACCCTCCTCGTAGGATCCGAATCCCCTTCGAACCGGCCATCGATCCCCTTCCCGCTCTCCTCTCTCTCTCTCTGGAGTGTGGGACCCACCGCCCGGTCGCACCCCGCCGCGGTCACCACCTTCCTTCCCTCCTTCCTCCTTCCTTCGCCAACGAATCTGATCAGATCTGTGACGGATCCATCGATCCACTTCCTTTCCCGATCTCCTGACCCCGCCTATAAAAGCCACAGCTCGCCCGCACCCCATTTCCCCCGCGAAACCCAGAGGCTCCCTTGCCAGAACGCCGCCCCGCACCTCGGCGGAGTTCGGCCGCCACCCGAAGCTCCCCGAGCTCCTGGAGCTCACCCCCGACACCCACGACCCCCTCAGACCGATCTTCGTCGGAGCTCCGCCGACGTTGAGTGGACCCCTCAGACTTCGCCCCTGACCACCAGAGACGCACCCCTGACGACCACATAGTCGCCACCGTCGTCGAGCTCGTCGGAACGCCGCCAACCACCTCTGTGAGCACCACCTCATCTCCTCTCCGTCTGATTCTATTTGAACACCTCTGATTAGATCCCGTGTACCCCTTCGGTTCTTTTAAAAGAACAAGCCGGTTTTCTGTTTAGTTATTATGAACCAAAGCGTTTTCTTTAAATTCTAGACGTCCGCTAGTTAGGCTAAACCGCGTGCACCCCTCAACCAACCAGAAAGTGCCACACAACACCCCCTTTCGGTAGTTTAGGTTTTTCTTTTTTTGTTTTCTATTTTAAAAACAGATTAGACCCTGATTTTATTTTTGCTATAACTATTAGGATTTCTAGTGTTTTTGACTGATTGTTTTTGCATTGTGTCACAAATTTTGTCTCGTTTTTGTATACATCAATTTTGAACGTATTTGAAGTTTTGAAATTTGAATTCATGGAAATTTACTCAAACCACTAGAATTTGAATAACTTGAGTTTAAAAATAGATTTTTAATGGATTCTTTTTGCTACTTGTCATTTCTGTTGGAAAAGGCAGCTTCTAGGAGGCGCTTAGGCACGCATAGGCGCTACACGATGGCCAATCGCCTCGCTTAGGGCATAAGCAGAAGTCTAGGCAGGGCAAGCAAGAAATTTTCTACCCAAGAGAGAAATCATGCCATATTGTACTAATATGCCAAACGAGCCATATTTCAATGGCAATAGCTAGTAGTTAACGTATATATATGCCCTAAATTAAGATAACACACATATAATAACCAAAAATACACCCTAGTAGTACAAACTATATTATCCCCTAGGCTCCGCCTAGGACACTTAAGAATCGCCTAGGCACTAGGCGAAGGCCAACTGCCTCGCTTACGCCTACCACTTTTGCATCCTTGCTTGTCATTAGTGACTTTATTTTAACAGTAGGTAGAATTTGAGAATTGTTAGAATAATTTAAATTAGGGTTCAAGCAAAACAGATTATGTTTTAGTTCTTTTTAGGTTTATTTCTTTTTCTTTTGTTTTAATTTTCTTTATTTTATTTTATTTTCTGTTAATTGACCAGTTTTATTTTGCCTTCTCTTAGCTAGCAGTAGTATCTCAACCCATTTTTTTTATGTCAATTATTATTTTTATAGCATGGAATCAATTCTAGTTTCTTAATAACTTGCAAATTGATTTCATTACTAGTTTGATTTCCTATTTGAAAATATATTTTTATCAATTTTTTATAAGTTTTACCTTCTGGTAACTTAGTTGTTTTATATACTGTTTTCTCTTAGTTTAGTCGTGTTTAATGTTTTTATTGTTGTTATGTTTATTAGCCAAAAACTTCTGTTGTTTAGTGTATTGTTTGCATAAATCTTAGATGTTCTTCAAAAGTAATTCTTTTGCTAGTAAAATATTTGATAAATATTTTTGTTAGAATTTACTTTGGTTTGTCTTGTCTCTATTGAAAATAGGATTATTGGTAATGAAAACTACTTTGGTTGTTTTGATGAAGTTTTGTTGTTTTAACTTTTGCCTTAAGTATTTCCTTCATCACTACCTTGTTGCTTTTAGTTTTGTGTTTCTTATTATTTTATAGTATTGATTGCTAGAAGTTTTTTGCTTATGAATGCAATGCTTGGCTATATAGACTTCATTAGAGAGTGACGAATAGTTCTATCAAGTTATTTTCTAAGAGCGATTCTATCTTCATCAATCTTACCAGGCAAGTTCACTTTGATCATCATACATTACCTATGTTTCATTTGCATTAGAATCAACCTTTTCATCTACATCCAGTAGGATATTGAGCTTGAACTTGTAGTAGTATCATGAGGTAGGACAAACCCAATATCCTGTTACCACTTGCCCGGGAAGCGATGCTACTTACAATTGCTATGCTTTAGTAGATGGGGTTGGTTGTGAGATTCAGAGTGTTGTGAGGTTAATTAATTATTTCAAGACCTGCATGATGATCAAGACTTCAAGACTTCAAGGAATCAATATACTTTTGGGTGGATTGGACATGCATTTTGGCAGCCTGATATCTATCATGGTTATGCCCGGGAATCCTGGTATCTACCTATGATCATCCCAACGGAATGCCACCCAGGCTCAAAGAGATGGATGGATATTTCAAGGCCGGAAAGCTTACGTGTGCAACCGCAAGTCAATATGGGCTCTAGCTTGGTTGAACCTAGTGGTGACTTTGGTAGGTCAGTTGCTACGAGATGTAAAAGAATGTTAGGATTTGAATGGGCACTGACTTTCGATCGCAGGAGCACTATGGAAGACCATGTTTCGGTCGTCCCGTTCTCAAACACCAGGCAGTGTGAGGACATAACGGGAGGGATCGATTCTTGTGGGTAAAGTGTACAAACCTCTACAGACCGTCAAACTAATCGATTAGTCATGTCGCCGGTTACGGACAACATGAGCACCAGAGATGACACTATCAGCCACTCTAAACACAATTAATAAATTTTATGAAGAGTGGGTCTATTAATAATTTTTGGGACATGAGAATTGGTTGCTGGAACCATCTCATTAACAACCAACTATTTGTAGTGATTTCCGTTTCACTCCTTTGTTGTAGGGAAAATAAAACCAACTTTTCTACAAAAACTCAAACACAGAGCCACAAAGCGTTTTGCATATAGAATAGCCTTTATCATTCTTTCTATGTTGATCTTCCTGGTACATTCAATGTACTAACCTACATGGCTGCAACGTCTTATGTTGCAAATACTTTTCTACGACGAGTAAGAGTACGATTCAGGGTTACGGTTTACACTCAACATGCCATTTGTGTTTATTGGGACTCCACTCCCGTTGACTGTTTTCGGTGTGATTTAAGAGGTATATATCAGTTTTACATTATTTACATGAGATTGCACTTTGATATATATGTTGATGTATTGTGTGTGCCAGCATACTGATCCAGGGATGGCACTAACACATAGAGGCTTGACTTGTTTTTAGTCGGGTCGCTACAGAAATGGTATCAGAGCACATGTTGACTGTAGGACATGATCCTAGGAAATGGCTTAGAAATAGGAAGACCTTATAGGAACAACTTTTGTTTTACTACTCTCGTAACTTCTAAATTCTTTTACTGAACCCTCCCTCTTTCAAACTATAGATGGAGAACTACACTCTTAACAAAAGAGAGGAGTACGAAGATATTCTCGAATGCTCATTACTCATGGAGCTAGTGTAGATGGTGAAGCTGCCGATACCAGGGATCAAGGTGACTAAGAGTAAGTCTGGATTTTGGGGTGTCCAAACTAAAATATTTGGACGTAAAGAAGATCCCAAGACTGAAGACATCAACTATGGCACACTGAACCATGAATGTGAGATCGGCATGAACACCACCGTCCATGATGCTATTACCCATTTGAGCTATCGTCATCGTGTTGAGTTCAGTGCCCACTACTTTGGAAGGCTTGAATGGCAGAAGCCTGATGGAGCACACATCATCCTGACAGACGATACGAAGATGAAGTTTTCACCCGTACTTGTGTATAATCAAGAACTGGAGCAGTACATCAAGAACTTTCAAATGGATCTTCTCTCAGAGTTGTTTGTGAATGAAACACTTCATGAGAACCTCAAGAACGAGAAGCTGAAGGTAGCCGATCTGAAGAAACATGATCCCAAGATTCAGAAGCTTCATGAAGACTTGAAGAATAGTTAGGCCATGGGCCATGCCGGGGATGTTGAAATTTAGAAGCTCAAGAACCAACTCATGGAACTACAGGGATGACATCAGAAACTCTGAGTCAACAGGGACAATCTAGCAGAAGAACTTGAGAAGATCAAGCAAGACCAGAAGAAGCCCACTGAAGATGAAGACATGATATAAACTAGCCTAGTAGTAGCCCCACCACGAGAGAAATAAAGATAAACATTTTGCGATTTGTGTGATCAACCATACCAACCTTATGTGGGTGGCGATACTATAGTATTGATTGAACTTTATGATTGTGTGGACTTGAGTTTTGATGCTTTTGTGTCGTTGAGTTATTTGTATTTGTTTGTCCCTCTCTTACCCATCTCATCCCCAAAACCTTGGACCCAATTGATGGCATATGACGCTGGACTTGTATTCTCTGGACCAATGACCTAGTTGGAGGCCGAGATATGGATTCAGAACATGGAGCAACATTTCGGGAGGTACTTGATTACAAAGAAGTATGAGGTTGCACATGCACTTCAGTACCTTACCAAAAGTGCTGCGAATTGGTGGAGAATGCATCATGCCATACAAGGATTTAAAGGAGCAGAAACTTGGGAAGAATTCAAGAAGACTCTGTTAACATCCAGTCTCATTCAGAAGCATTGTGTTTACCCGATGAAGAAGGCGTGTGCATGCAGGATCTATGGAGCGATAGGACACACCCAGGAAGAATGCAAGGATGGATGCCGTCATTGTGCAGAAAATCACCCAGCTGAGGAGTGCCCAACTAGTCAGTTGACTTGTTTCTTGTGTGAAGGAACCACCCATTACCCAGATGAGTGTCACTTTTATCCTAAGGTATGACAGGTTGTCAAGCAACAGAAATAGGCCCTCGGGGAATACTTTGAGGAAACTCTGATGAGTATGCCCGTGCCAATGCCGACAAAAGATGTACCATTTGGAGATACCTCAATAGAGTACTGCACAATGTCATGTTATTCCTATGGAGAGGAAGGACATATCTCACATGATTGTCCAAAGGAATATCTGGAAGGGTTCCCAACAGAAATGTTTGGGTATGATCCTCAGGAAATAGAAGCTATGATCTGTATGCAAGGGTCTATGAAGAAGAGAAAGCGTATCAGGAAGAGACAAGCCCTAGAACTGAAGGACCTGAGTCATATCAGATGGTTCAAGTGTAAGGATATGGGTCACTACACGAATATGTGCCCATGAAAGGAACCAAGAACCCAAGGAGCAAATACTACCATCAAGAAGCCTCGAGACTTGTCAGAAGTCATCTGCTTTCGTTGCAAGGACGGAGGACATTATGCTAACAAATGTCCAAAGGAGAAGAAAGCAAGACTATAGTAGTTAAGTTTTGATAATGGCGATAAGTGTATCATGAAGCAATCTTGTTTTCATGAGATTATTTTGAAAGGGAAGTCTCTGAGATTGTAATAACTTCATAAATTAATGAAATTTATTGTGTCATGATTTCCTATGAGTTGTTACCCAATGAACAAAGATATCCAAAAAAATTCGAGGAAATAAGAAAATATGGTCTATGCAGGCATATGTACATTTCATTTTAAGTGTGTTAGTAACCAGTAAAACCACATGATCCATGGAATAAGAAAGTGAAATATTGCCAAGGAGTCTAGATCAAATGAAAATAGTTAAAGGTAATGTTGTACCATATCAAACTATGTGGATGACAACATTTGTGACGAAGTACTTTTGAAGTTGGAATATTGGGAAAAAGGAATGATTGTGATGAAACAATACCCAAGGTTAAACAGACCAATGGAAAGGAAAATGAATTCCGCAGAGTGGAATCCAAACAAGAATAAGTCTGTGATTTATTACCTCAGGGGTATGATGGAGTGAACTGAAGGTAATGCTGGAATATGAAACACTAGTAACCTCAAGGGTGAGTTAAAGTTGTGAGCCCAAAGAACCATAGACCTCAAGATTGATAAGGATCAAGCCCTACCTTTATGAAGGAAGAAACTTGTAAGAAGCTATGATTGATGAGCAAACGTTTTCCTTAGGAGTATCCGAAAGCCTGAGGGATGTGAAGAAACAATAGATGTTTTTGCTTTGCAGAATCAATGGATTTATCCGAACTTTGTTCGTTGACAAGAGAAATTTCTGCAACACTTGTGAGGAAGCCCAAGTGTTGGAATACGAGATTCACTAAACCTTATACAAGGTAATGATTTCAATGCGACATGGCTTGGCCACCACGACGACTTACTCTGATCATTCTCTTGCAATTCGGAATGGTAAATCTGAGTGACTTACCCATAGTAAAGAGACAACGTTCTTTAAAGCTTCTGTTTAAGCTACAAAAAGGTAGGATGAAAACCCCTTGTACATGGCAGTTGCTGTCACACATAGAAATTTTACGGTGAGGAATGAAGCCAAGACCCATTTCACTTCAGTATAATCACTAATGGTAGACCACCATGAGATCTTCGATAAGTTATTCAGAATGATCACGAGACTTATCAATTAAGAAGATCTAGTAACGTGAGAACTTTGTATTGACCAAGGAAACACTGGATTCTGAAGGAAAAGTTATGATTATAACGGAAGAGCATCACCAAAGAAGTTACTGTGAAGAATGTGAGGAGACAAATATTATCAAGGACCCCACAAGTTTGTCGTAATATAAAGGGACGAGTAACTCTCATTTTAAGTGTGGTAGCCCCACACTTCTAGGTCAATGGATTTTCTACAAGACCCCCAAACCCTAAACTTTTCATTCTAGCCCTTTCGAATCTCAAGGACGAGATTCATTTTAAGTGTGGTAGGTTTGTAACATCCCAAAATTTGGAATGTCATATTATTCACTAGAATGATTGATTGTTTGATTGTGTGGTTGAAAGTGAGTGAAATTTGAAACTTTTCAAATGAGAGGGAATAAAATGTCTTACCCTTTGTTTGAATTCAAATTCCACCCAATGCAAAACAATGAGAGAAGATGACATGACTTCTTCAAATGATGGATTTGAAACATTTGATTTGCAAAGACTTCTGAAATTTCCTATTTGGAATTCATTGCATATTTGGTTCTATTTGAAAATTTGAAAGAATTCAATTTCACTTGCCCAAATTCAAACATTTTGAGAGGAGGAACATGACCCACCAAACCAGGGGTATTTTTGTGAAATTTTGAACCATAAATACCCAGGGGTTATTTGAAAAATATTTGGAAAGAGAAATAAAATAAATTCAGGCTTTTTCTAAAAATATATTTTTTAAGTATTTATTTTGGCCATGCAAAAATGTACATATTTTTACATTTATTTTTTGTGATAATTTTGGTATATAAATCTTCTATATTTTGATTTGATTTTCCTATATCATGATTTTCTTTCCTCTTTTAATAAAAAGGAAAACTTCGCTTTAAAAAGGAAAATCCCCGAAGCCCATATGGAATAGTCCGGCCCAGGATCCTCCTCACACGATCTGAATCCCCTTCGAACCGGCCACTGATCCCTTCGCTCTCTCCTCTCTCTCTCTAGAGCGTGGGACTGACCGCCCGATCGCACCCCGTCATGGTCACCACCTTCCTTCCCTCCCTCCTCCTTCCTTCGCCGGCGAATCCATTCGGATCCGCGATGGATCCATTGATTCCCTTTCTTTCCCGAGCTCCTAACCCCACCTATAAAAGCCTTAGCTCGCCTGCACCTCATGCCCCCCCAAAACCCTAAGCCTCCCTTGCCAGAACGCCGCCCCGCACCTCGCCGGAGTTAGGCCACCACCCGAAGCTCCCCGAGCTCCTTGACCTCACCCTCGACGCCCGCGACCCCCTTAGACGCCGCCAATCTGAGCCGGAGCTCCGCCGACATCGACTGGACCCCTCGGACTTCGCCCCCGACCACCGGAGACGCACCCTCGATGACCACAGAGTCGCCATCGTCGTCGAGCTTGCCAGAATGCCGCCAACCACCTCTTTGAGCACCACTTCCTCTCCTCTCCGTCTGATTCTGCTTGAACGGCTCCGATTAGGTCCTGCGTACCCCTTCTGTTCTTTTAAAAGAACTGGCCGGTTTTCTGTTTAGTTATTACGAACCGAAGCGTTTTCTTTAAATTCTGGACGTCCGCTAGTTAGGCTAAACCGCGCGCACCCCTCAACAAACTAGAAAGCGCCACGTAGCACCCCCTGTTCGTTAGTTTAGGTTTTCTTTTTCTATTTTCTATTTTAAAAACAGAATAGACCTTGAATTTATTTTTTCTATAACTATTAGGATTTCTAGTATTTTTGAGTGATTCTTTTTTGCATTGTCTTGCAAATTTTGTCTTGTTTCTGTAGAATTCAAGTTGGAACATATTTGAAGTTTTGAAATTTGAATTCATTGAAATTTACACAAACCACTAGAATTTGAATCACTTGAGTTTAAAAATAGATTTTGAGTTGATTCTTTTTGCTACTTCTCATTAGTGACTTTCTTTTAACAGTAGGTAGAATTTGAGAATTTTTAGAATAATTTAAATTAGGATTTCAAGCAAACTCGATTATGTTTTAGTTCTTTTTCTTTTATTTTAATTGACAGTAATTTATTTTCTTTTCTATTAATTGACCAGTTTTATTTTGCTTTGTCTTAGATAGCAGTAGTATCTCAACCCATTTATTTTTATGTCAATTATTATTTCTATAGCATGGAATCAATTCTAGTTTCTTAATAACTTGCAAATTGATTTCATTGCTAGTTTGATTTTCCTATTTAGAAATACATTTTTATAAATTGTTTTATAAGTTTACCTTCTGTTAACTTAGTTGTTTTATATTTTGTTTTATCTTAGTTTAGTTTTGTTTAATATTTTTCTTGTTGTTAAGTTTATTAGGATAGAACTTATGTTGTTTAGTGTATTTTTTTCATAAATCTTGAATGTTCTTCAAAAGTAATTCTTTTGCTAGTAGAATATTTGATAATTTTTTTGTTAGAATTTACTTTGGTTTGTCTTGTTTCTATTGAAAATAGGATTATTGGTAATGAAAACTCCTTTGGTTGTTTTGATGAAATTTTGTTGTTTTATCTTTTTTCTTAAGTATTTCCTTCATCACTACCTTGTTGCTTTTTGTTTTGTATTTCTTCATTTTTGATAGTATTGATTTCTAGAAGTGTTTGCTTATGAATACAATGCTTGGCTATATAGATTTCATCGGAGAGTGACGAATAGTTCTATCAAGTTATTTTCTAAGAGCGTTTCTATCTTCATAAACCTTACCAGGCAAGTTCACTTTGATC
This sequence comes from Hordeum marinum, assembly GCA_022496015.1. Lineage (NCBI taxonomy): Eukaryota > Viridiplantae > Streptophyta > Magnoliopsida > Poales > Poaceae > Hordeum > Hordeum marinum. Next base: position 256,411,596 of record CM039673.1, read on the forward strand.
ATCTTAAATTACCTATGTTTCATTTGCATTAGAATCAATCTTTGCATCTACATCCAGTAGGATATTGAGCTTGAACTTGTAGTAGTATCATGAGGTAGGAGAAACCCAACATCCTGTTACCACTTGCCTGGGAAGGGACGTTACTTACAATTGCTATGCTTTAGTAGACGGGGTTGGTTGTGAGATTCAGGAGTGTTGTGAGGTTAATTAATTCTTTCAAGAACGGCATGTTGATCAAGACATCAATACTTCAAGGACTCAATATACCTTTGGGTGGATTGGACATGCATTTTGGCAGTCTGATATCTATCATGGTTATGCCAGGGAATCCTGGTATCTACTTGTGATCATCCCAACGGAATGCCACCCAGGCTCAAAGAGATGGATGGATACTTCAAGGCCGGAAAGATTACGTGTGCAACCACAAGTCAATATGGGCTCTGGCTTGGTTGACCCTAGTGGTCACTCCGGTAGGTCAGTTGCTACGAGATGTAGAATAATAGTAGGATTTGGATGGGCACTGACTTTCTATCAGAGGATCACTATGCAAGACCACGTTTCGATCGTCCCGTTCTCAAACACTAGGAAGTGCGAGGACATAACAGGAGGGATTGATTCTTGCGGGTAAAGTCTACAAACCTCTTTAGAGTGTCAAACTAATCGATTAGTCGTGTCCTCGGTACGAAAAACATGAGAACCGGAGATAATACTATCAGCCATTCTCAACACAATTAAATTTTATGATGAGTGGGTCTATTAATAATTTTTGGGACATGAGAATTGGTTGGTGGAACCATCTCATTAAGAACGAACTGTATGTAGTGATTTCCGTTTCACTCCTTTCTTGTAGGGAAAATAAAACCAGTTTTTTTTTGCAAAAACTCAGACACAGAGCCACAAAGCCTTTTGCATAGAGAATATCCTTTATCATTCTTTCTATGGTGATCTTGTCGGTACATTCAATGTACTGACCTACACTCAACCTGCCGTTGGTGTTTATTGGGACTCCACTCCCGTTGATTGTTTCCGCTCTGATTTAAGAGGTATATATCAGTTTTACGTTATTTACATGTGATTGTACTTTGATATATACATTGATGTACTTTGTGTGCTAGCATATTGATCCAGGGATGGCACTAACACATAGAGGCTTGACTTGTTTCTAGTCGGGTCACTACATAAAGAGACAGAAGCTTAAACCCTAGTTTATCTGTTGCTTCGTAAGGGGCTGATTTGGATCCATATTTTTCATGCTATGGTTAGATTTATCTTAATTCTGATTTCGTAGTTGTGGATGCTTGAGAGAGAGGTTAATCATAATTGGGAGGTTTGTCCAAGTAAGTGCAGCACTCAAGCGATCGGTCCCCCCAAAATGTTCCATCTTTCTAGAAAAGTGGTTTCGTTCCAGAAAAGTTTCGGAAGATGCTAATGGTTAGCAAGAAGATTGTTTACGAAGAAACAACAAGAAAAATTCATATTCTGATACATAAGAGTGATATAGGAATTTAAATAGTCTTTTAGTTTCTTTTTGAAAAAAATGGATTTCATAGAAGTAACACATATCAAATTAACAAAGTAACGAACGCGAATAAAATGAGCATGATGAAAACTAGCTTGACAGAAATTCCCGTGTGTCCTCGGGAGCGCTTCACTTTATACAAGAGTTTGTCCAGGCCTGTCCTTTGCTACAAAAAGGATTGGGCTACCTTATTGCACCTTTGCTACACTTGTTACATCTTACTCGTTACAAATTGTCTTATCACAAAACCATCTGTTACCGATAATTTCAGTGCTTGCAGGGAAAACCTTATTGAAAACCACTTGTCATTTCCTTCTGCTCCTTGTTGGGTTCGAAACTCTTACTTAGGAAAAGGACTGCGATAGATCCCCTATACTTGTGGGTCATCAGTGCGCGACCTGGCGCTCCACCTCCTTCTCTAGGAAGTAGAGGTAGCGTCCAAGGGTTGCGACGCAGAAGCCCGACTGCGGGCCTTTAGCAGTCTCCGCCACCCTCATTAAGGCCTTGGTAGCGGCGCGGGTTACGACCCCTCCGCCTGATGGCGGGGTCGTGGAAAAGACGGACGAAGGTGGGGTGGCGGCCTCGACGGCTGTCGGCATGGTGGCGGCCATGACGGCCATCGACAATAGTTGCCTTTGGGCAGCGTCGGTGGACCGTGTAGTTGGTGGCGTGTGCACACCCACCAGGCGTGCCACGTGCACTACACGCTTCATAGGACTGTCGCACTCACATGGTGAAGCCTCTCAGCCGGAGTTGTCCTCTGGCGGAGTAGATGGGCGACGACAAATGGCCGATGCCATTAGCGATTGGGGGAGAAGCAAACTAGACAAGCTACGGGGAGGGGGGATGAAGGCAATGTGGAGTCAACGGCCATGACGGTTTATATAGCAGGCCGACAAGCATTGAGGATTTCACTAAGCATGACGGGAAGCTAGAGCCATAGCACGGTTTTGTGTGTGGGAACCTACGCGGTTCGGAGTGGTAAAGGGATCATCGAGCCGACGCGCTGCCAAAAGCGGTGCCAAAGCATGCACTTCAATACCCGGGAGGCAACACGGTGACAAGATGTGAGAGAGGAGAGCAGACTAATGCGGAGGCACACTCATCAAAATAATAAAACATCTGTGATATTAATATAGGCAAACGACACTTCCCAACGTAGCGTATGTAATGATTTCATCCATCACTAACAATTACTTGGCAATAACCGTGTGCCCACAACACACACAACTTGTCAATATGAATCGTCTGTGTTATTTCTGGTGTTCACACACGATTCTCATTACTCACATGTTTGTTGCATATCACGCACATCATATTATGGCAAGTGATTTGTGTTTTGTTGTATCAACACACACAGTTTATCCGAATGAACTGTACGTCGTAATTCGCACACGTATGTAGTTTTGCTAACAGTTTCTGTTATCTTTGCTAATCACAAACGATTCATAAGAACAAACTGTCTGCCGTAGATCACACGCACAACTACATTTTGAATTTTCTTTTATGGATCGACCTTCGCACACATTTCTTGTAATTAGTGATGGAGCTTGAACTATACCGTTTGCAATTCATGCATCATACACAGTTTCGTCGAAGGGTCTCTGATTGATGTGTCATGTTTGGACCATTTGGTAGTAGTGGCACCTTGGTAGCCCTCAAGTGGAAGCCCAGTGAGGGAGTCGGACACGACCGTGAACCACCCAAGTCCCTAGTCCAGGTTTATCGCTTATTTGAGACTGAACCCGCACGGAAGTTCGACAGAAGTTTCTGCTATGGCTTCAAACAATGTGCACAGGGTTCCCAAGCGCACCGTTTGGGTGCCACTTGGTACAACATGCCACATGCCTGTCCAATCATAGCCCACCCATAAGGTCAGCACTACGCATGGCCTCCAGCATAAGCTACAAACACCAGAGACAACTTGCAACTCTTGGACAGAGGACAAGGCGATTAATAAGTAGAGCACGATCATATTTCAGGGCTCAACCTGTTGTAGTAACTAGTCTTGGATCACATACACAAAACTCTGTTCCTAAGAGAGGTTCCAATGAGACAACTAGCTATGCACTCCTAGATAGGCTATCAACGTTACCTTTATGAAATTAGGTTCATTACTTGACTCATGACATCAGAACACACAGGTTTCACCCAGGTTCATCACCCAGATGAATCAGATAAGACACAACTCTAAGCATAGGAAGAATAGTAGGTAAAGCACATCATGTCTAAAGAATCCACCAAGTATGCTAGGTTGCTTGGTTTAGCTATGTACTCTGACAATGAGAGGTCATGCAGAGTAATGGGTTCAACTATCGAAATAAGTAATAGTTGAAGCGTGTTTACCCTAATGCAATGGATAAGAGCAAGAGCGAGAAAGTAGGATTTCATCGAATATGATCAATGGGGTTGCTTGCCTTGCAGATCAGAGTGGGGGTACTCTCCTTTGGTGGGATACTCGTGGGTATACGGTGGAGTAGAGCCTACCGCAACAAATATAAAGGGACTATCAATACAAATAAAATGCAACACTATGGTTAATGATTATGACATGGCAATAGGATGCATTTGACCTAATGCAACTATCATTTGTGTTATATGAAGTGAATTTGAACCTAGGGTTCAAATTCAAACTCCATGAATTCATATTACATTTAACCAAAATGTACATGTTCTCCCATTTAGGTTGCTCTATCATGAATGAGAGTAGCATAAATGGATTCATAGGATTTTTTAGATCAATATTTCATATATATTTTTTTTCATCCGACTTACAGATTAATTTATAAGATTTACCTAAGTTTTATCCTTTTTTGTTATTTCCTGAATTGTTTTAAAATAGAAAATACTTATTGCGTCAGCCTTGCTGAAAGCACATTTGCTCCCTTGGTGGTTTTGGAAATTAATAACAACATATAAGTCATTGAACTAATGTCTTCACCAATTATATTTCACGGAAAGTTCAATGATGGGAATGGCTAAAGGATTGTGGTATTACCCCAAGATTCAAGGAAATAGGTTGGCCAACCTTCAAGAAAAAGGACTCTACATTTTACATTTGTGAGAAATCACTTTGAGTCTATAGGAAAGCCAATACTATTACAAGGTGGTAAAGTTTTGATGGTGAAAAATATGCTCAAACATGCACAAGTGACAGCCACCAAAACATCCACGTACTCTCCCACCAAAGTCTGTCCTAAGCCAAACATGCATTTCGGTGCAACCAACATTCCTATCCCGGTGCCACCGAGTTCCAAACCCTAGACAGACTCAGCCAAACCCTATCACTTCGGTTGAGCCAACACTGCAAAAGGTGCCACCAAGTTGGGTTGCTAACTTTCTGTTACGCATGTTCTCATTTTCGTCCGACCAAGAATGGTGAATCGGCGTCACCGAGTTTGGTAAATCTGACTGTTGGTCACCTTCTCAGTGCAAACGAGAATTGTATATCGGTCCCTACGAGATTCAAAAGTTGCCACTTTTTGTCACTTCGGTAGAACCGAGATTTACACATTGGTGTCACCGAGTCTGACTTATTGTGTGTAACGGTTGGATTTTTGGGGATGCCTATATATATATCCCTTCACCACCACCGACTCGAAAGAGAAGCACTCAGAACTATTCCATACCTATTCTACTCAGTTTTCTAAGAGAGAACCACCTACCCTTGTGTTGAGGTCAAGATCTTCCACTCCAACAATATGGATCTTGATTTCTAGCCTCCCCAAGTTGCTTTCCACCAATCCCATCTATTCTACCAAGCCAAATTTGTGCGAGAGAGATTATGTATTGAGGAGTCTATCATCTTGAAGCACAAGAGCAAGGAGTTCATCGTCATTTCCGAGCCTATTACCTTTTGGAGGGTGGTGACTCCTAGATTGGTTACGTGTCACTTGGGAGCCTCCTACTTCGTGTTGTGGAGTGAACCAAGAAGTTTGTAAGGGTAAGGAGATCACATACTTCGTGAAGATCTACCCATAATGAGGCTAGTCCTTCATGGACGGAAGCCGCATGTAAAAGTCAAGGTTGCTTCTTCATGGAACCCTCCGTGGGTAGAGCCCTCCGTGGACTCTCGTGACCGTTACCCTCTACAGGTTGAAGACTCCATGAACGTGGACGTACGATAGCACCACCTATCGGAACCACGGGAAAAATCTTTGTGTCATCCCTTGTGTTTGCATTCCTAACCCTCTCTTTACTTACATGTGCAATGTCTTCACTTTCCATTGCTACACTCTTAGACATGCATGTGTAGGGTGTTACTTGATATGCTATGAATGCTAAAACTTGCCAAGAATTAAAATTGGGAAAAAGGCAAAACATTTATTTGGTCAAGTAGTCTAATCACCCCCCTCTAGACCTACTTTCGATCCTACAAGTGGTATTAGAGCATTGGTCTCCATTGCATTGGTTTCAGAACCTAGGAGAAGTATGGCATCTAGTGAGGGAAATTATCACCGTAGAGGTTCGTACTTTGATGGCACTAATTTTGCTAGTTGGAAGCATAAAATGAAAATGCATTTGCTTGGTCTTAATCCTACCGTTTGGGATGTTGTTCGTGTTGACTTGCAAGGTGAATTCTTTGCGGATGGAAAGGAACCGGACCGTGAAGAGTCAGTGGATGAATTGAAGAGGTTGCAACTCAATGCTCAAGCATGTGACATACTCTTCAACTGCCTTTGTCCTGAAGAGTTCAACAAAATCAGTCGTCTTGAACATGCAAAAGAGATTTGGGATACTTTGGTTGATATGCACGAAGGAACTGAGTCCGTGAGAGAATCCAAGTTTGATGTTCTTCAATGTCAACTTGACAAGTTCAAGATGAATGATGGTGAAGGATTCACTGAAATGTACTCTAGGCTAGGTCTCATCACAAATGAGATTGTCGGCTTAGGGAGCGAAGAAATGACTGACAAGTTCATCATCAAGAAGATACTTCAAGCTTTGGATGAGAGATATGACACCGTGTGCATATTGATCGAAATGATGGCCAACTACAAAGATCTCAAACCAAGGGAAACGATTGGTAGAATTTTTGCTCATGAGATGACACTCAAAGACAAGGAAGACCTTCATCATAAGTCTAGCGGTGCTTACTAAGCCACGAGTGATGCTCCCACTACCTCAAGCGACAACCTTGTCACAAATGAAGAGATAAGCCTCATGGTTAAGAAATGCAACAAGTTCTACAAGAATAGAAGCAAAGATCGCAGCTCCAACTCAAGATATTAAGAGAAGCGTTCATGAAGTCGTGACCGAAACTGATACAACTGTGGGATCCCTGGACACTACTCAAATGAGTGCTCGGCTTCCTACAAACAAAGAGAAGAGTCACCAAGAAGATGAATCTCAAGAGACGAATCACCTCAATGAGAGAGAAGGAGTAGAGATGATCTTTATGAATGAAGACCCTCAAGGAGAAGTAGGGACTCGGAGAAGAAGGACAAGCACACCAACAGCTACTCAAGAAGAAAGCATCAAGCTCATGTTTGTGAATGGGTTTCCGGCTCAGACTCTGACAACCACTCCGAGAGAAGCTATCACTCCAACTCCGACTATAGTCAAGATGATGGTGTTGCCGGAATTGCACTAGTGACAACAGACTCCTATGATCTATTTGATTCACCAAATGAAGGAGGTGGAAGTTGCTTCATGGCTAAAGGCCCCAAGGTATCACACCCTGAATATCTTGATTTCGATAGTGATGAAGATGATTTGCTTTATGATGATGACTTGCTATGTGATAAAACTAGTGATCATAATGAACTTGATATTTCCCATACTAGTCAAGATAAGTCAATTGATGACGATAAGATGAAAAGAAGAACTAACTAAAGAACTCACCACTCTTATGTTAGCTCATGAATCTACTCTTGAAGATCATAAAGAGCTTGTAAGAACTAATGAGAAGCTACGTTTCGAGAAGCTCAATTTGGAGAAAGAACATGAATTTCTTAAAGCTATCAATGACGATCTCCAAAAGAAGACTTCATCTTTTATTGCCAAACGACTACTCTTATCTACATTCATGCCACAAGTCAAATCTAAGGAAACTAGTAACATAGGAAAGAAAGATACTTCGTCTAGTAGCAATAATAAAATGCTATACCCAATGATGTTGCTCCTAGTAGTTCTATTGATTCCACTAATGATGACTCTCTTAGCCAAGTTACACTTGAGCGAGAAAATGGTTTATTGAAAGGAATTATAGAGAAAGGTATCTACAAGAGTCTTGAAGGGTACAAACAATTTGATGAGATTGTACGCAAGCATGGAGGATACCGGAATAATCGTGGTGTTGGCTACATCAACGCTAATGGAGTTGAATGGGAAGAAGGTCAATATCACAATCCCAAGTTTGTTCCTCAAAAGGAGAAGTATGAAAATACTCTTACCAAGATGACCTTCTACCACAAGACACCAAGCTCAAGGGCAAGAACAAACTCCAAGAGGACTTTGACTCTTACGAAGTTGAACCCCAAGCTTTGGTGAAGTGGGTTCCCAAGTCTACTACAAGCTCAACTTCTACAAGTGCTACTTCAACACCGAGGATCCCCATCAACTTGATGTGGATTCCCTAGGAGAAGAACTAGAGAGTTCCCGAGGGGTGACTCCGCCAATGAAATTCACTCACATTCATTATTGGCAAGATCTATTTGCAATCAACATCAACCCTATGAAATAGATCAAGGAGTCACACATTCCCTCAAAGGTAAGCAAGGGACAAGGTAATCAACAAATCAATGGACATCATCACACATGCTTTGCACTCATGTCCATAGGTATCCTTGTATTTGTCTCTTGTATGTTGGGACTAACTCATGTAGGTGAGAAGAGTAAGGAAACAACAAGGATGCTCCCAAATCTTTGTGATCTTCATCAACCTTGAGCATCCATCACTACCTCACCAACATGAAGTCTTCATCGACAAAACCCAAGGTTAGTTTATCCCTCTTATGAGGGGATGTCACATCATGGGGGAGCTTTACTCTCAGACTTGAGTCAAAGCATCTCTTAGTATGAGGCAACATTAAAATGCTTTATGTAAAAGTGGTAACCCCACTTGTCCTAAAACGGCGAGTATGACCTATGATCAAGTACTCTTGCTTAGCTCCTAAGTCAAATACTCATATATAGATCACTCCGTCATCACCCAAGTGATTGTTAGATGCTAGAGTGTTTGAGCATGTTGGTCTGCATTTATATTCTCATTTGAGGATATCCAATTGTTGCTATTTGGCTTTTGATTTATCTTTTGCCAATTGGATATACACGGATGCCTAGGACCACTTCTTTAGCTATCTATGCTTTCTCACCTCATACTCCATTCATGATGCATCACAAAATTTGAACAAGTGCTTTTCGATCCCTTTATGTGTGGAGCACTCGGAGTTCCATATCAACAAGGACTGACCATTAAAACCTACTAAGTGCATCTCGGTGGAACCAACCACAAAATCTCAGTCTCACCAAATGCCTAGGGTTGATCAGGTTTGTCAATCTCGGTACCATTGATTCCATTTTCTCGGTTACACCGAGTGTCCTTGTTAGCTGACAATTGAGGCACTCGGTGACACCAAAAACTTAGAATCGGTGTCACCGACAGTGGTGGGTATAAAGGCTGTGGACCCCGACGCTTTGAATTTCTATCTCATTCGTCGCGCTCAAAACCCCTAACCTGCCGTTCCAAAGACCCCTGGTCGTCGCCCTTGTCTCCCCGCGCTCCTCCGCCGCTAGGACTCGCTGTCGTCGACGAATTCCTCACCCTCGTCGCCACCATAGAGGATCTGCACCAAGCTAGCATACGGATTCAATCTCTATTGTGCTCCTCGTCCGATTCTTGCGCATTAGAATTTTGTTTATCATCATTACACCCTTTGCACATGTTCCTATCCTCTCAAAACTCCAAAAGCTCATTATAGATGAATTTTCTAGGGTTTTGCCATCCACCTTCTAAATCTCGGTGGAACCGCAATGGAGATATCAGTCTCACCGATGTGGATTTTTGTGTGGCTAAGAACTGACTCGATTGAACCGAGTACCACTTTTTGGTCCGACCGAAAAGGGTGCCAAGTTTCGATTAGTGAGTTAGTCAGTCTTGGCCTCACCAAAAATTCGGTTTCGGCTGCACCGATATTTATTTTACTGAATGCAAAAATCTTGAAAATTCATTGTTCAAATTTCAAAAACCAGCCTCATTTTGTGATTACTGATCTACTTCTGCTCTCCTATACTCTATTCACAGGGTCAATATGTCAGATGCAGAGGATAGTCAGAATTTGGTAGAGCAGGGAGTTGACATGAGTTCTGGCACAAGCCCTGAAGCCAGTTCTTTCTTAGATCCAGGCACCCCCAGCTCTCATGGGTTGCGCAAGGCTTCCACCAGGACCAGGAAGAAGCTCAATTCTGATGAAGAAGATTCGGATTTCATTCTTGAGGAGATTCTTGCTAAGAAGCAAGAAAAGCCTGCCAAGAAGTCTGCATCCGAAGCTACATCATCCAGGAGAGTTGTCAGCAAAGTTTATGCACCTGCTGAAACTTTCAAAGCACATGAGAGTGCTAGGGCAACTGTGTCAGTTGAGGTCCCTGGGAAAGCTATGCCTAAGAAGGCAGGGGAGAAAAAGTCCAGGAAGAGGATTGTCCATGTGATTGGCAGACCTACCTCTATGTATGAAGATCCAGAGGAGGCTGTTGGCATTGCTGCTGAGGAGGAGGAGGAAGAACATGTTGAGATGGCCCGTCCCAAGAAGAAATGCAAGAAGCTTATGGATGATGCTATGCCAAAGACTGGCACCTCCAAGAGCACCAAGCCTACTTCCAAGAAAGCTGTTGCACGGAAGTCTAAGAGGACTACTAGAGACATCCCAGCTTCTGAGAAGAACAAAGGGACTACCTCCAGAGTGCAAGATGATGATGACTTGACTACTTTGATGAATCTCACACCATGTATCATGCCCAAGATGTGCGCCTATCCATATTAAGGCACATGGGCCTCGATAGGGATAGAGGCGCATCTCGTCGTTCGCAAGTACAATATCATTACATCATACATTTAGGAAGAGATGAGTATATGAGTTGGCTTACACTCGCCACATACTAAATTAAAATTCCACATCAAAGAGTTCAAGCATCAATCCAAGATAGGGTCTGGCTATGGACGAAAACAAACGATAAAATGAAGATGCAATGACACTGGCTTGCTAGTCCCGAAGATCACGACCACGGTCCTCTGCTCAGCTGGATAAGTCATGTACCTCGTCATACTCCCACTGGAGCTGCGTCATGTCATCTGGCACGACCTCATCTATACCTGCACCTGGATTGTTGTAGTAATCTGTGAGCCAAAAGGACTCAGCAATCTTGCACCCGGGTACCGAGACTATTCAAGCTCATAGGTTGGGAAGGGGTATGTGTTTAGTTTGCGGCAAGACTAAGAATTTATGGTGGCTAATCTTACGAAAACATGAAATTAAATATGTGTAATAAGATAAACGATCAAATCTAGAATGACCTCTATGAGATCATGAACACCTGCTTACGTCAATCATAACCCCACTGTGTTCTCTCTCGGATCATGTTCACGAGCAGAGACGATCACGGTTACTCACACAGTTGGTGTATTTTATTAGAGTTTACTTCAAGTTAACTATAACCGGGTGTTAAACAAATAACCAAGTTGCCACATAACCGTGGGCATGGCTTTTCAAAAGTTTTAACCCTGTAGGGATGCTCCAAGTAATCCATCATAAATTAACCACACTCCACGGGAATAGCCTCGACCACGGATCTCGTGATCATCCTCGGCAACTCCAAAGGAATTCCAACACCTCGAGATAACCCGAAGAAAGTGAGAGCCCCCCATGCAAGACACTCGATAAAGGTAAAAAAAATCCAGCAAGACCACCCGACGTGTCGACGAACCCGATAGGAGCCGCGTATCTCGTTCTAAGGACACGAAAGATAAGCGAAGCATTTGGTGGCCTGATAGAAATCTCCCGAGTTGCCCCGGGTTGGCCCCGCATGGTGCTCTAGTTTGGACCAACACTCAAGAGGAGCACTGGCCCGGGGGTTGATTAATTATCCACAGGGTTGCAAAGCCCTATGCAAATTTTATTAAGTTATTAAGAAAATGTAGTACCAACGTTGGGTCTTGCCAAACAAGTTTTAATCTTAACCAAATAGACAAGGGGGTCCCCATAACAACCCTGAGCATGTTAGGACCACAAAGTATGGAAACATAACACCGGTAACAAGAAACTTAGGCGGTAACAACAGAACAAAACACCTAGAAAAAGGCCAAGCCGTCCACCAATACCAAGATATATATGTGCATTAAATTAAATAACAGATAATATTGTGATATTCCAAATCCATGTTATCACATGGATACAACCTGCACCTACAACTAAGAACACTATAAGAGGGGCTGAGTAGCGGTAACTGAGCCAAACAAAGGTTGCTAGGATGTGGAGGGGTTAGAGGCTATCATGGCAATGTAGGAGGCTGGACATTCAAGTGGTAGGTAGAACAATAGTAATGATAAGAGTGAGAGAACTAGCAAGCAAAAATAGTATCGGGATTGGGGTACGATCATCTTGCATGTTGGTTCTTCAAAGGGACAAGTAGCGGGATCCTCGTAGTGGTACTCTCCTGGATCTTTGTACCCAGGTTCAACGTTCGCATCTACCCAAAAGAAACAGAAAGAATAAACAAGCAACCAAGGTGCAATGCACAAAAAGAATGATGCATGGTTTATGTGAAGAATTTAGCATGGCAATCCTAACTAGTCATGTTTCACATGCAAAGGATTGGTTATGTATGAATCTAGACAAGACCTTGTGTTAAGTTATTTATACATGCATGATCATGGAAAATATGGATGCATCATGCAATAGCAATACAAATGCTTATGTAGAACGTAGGAAACGGAGTTACGGTTCTCACGCTACGCTCACGGCAAGTTACAAAGGCAAACACAAGACAAAGAAGGCCATGGGCTATTACTTGGAATTCCAAGGTATCCACTAGTTAGGCTATGAAAAATCAACCACTATAGAGCCAAAGATAGCGCAATTCCATGGAGTATAACTCCCACAAGTCACAAAACACTAAAACAAACAATCTGCCACAAAACAGCAACATAGCAATTTTCACAGCAAATAGCTTTAGCTACACGAAGCCTCCAACCACAAACAAGGCATTGATAGAAACTACATAACATGCTTATAAAATTATCCAACTACACAATCTTTAATGGAGGCACACATCCATAAGCCCGAAGCCCTCAAGTTGGCATGATGAAACAAATTTCTAGGACTTACAGAAAATAACAGTTTTCTAGAATCTGAGTTAGGCTGATAGCAAGTTGACAGCAGAAACTAATGGTGATAGATACCACCTCATGGCATGAAAATTAACAGGATGGTAGAGAGCCACCTCTACATCAAATCACTAGCACTGAGCTTGACCTAATTCACAACATATCACAAGATAGCATCCACTCTTCACGGCATAAAAATATAAACAGATCACGACATAAAAATATTTAGCGTGTTTGAAAACAACAACATTTTAGTGGCTACTTTAGAGCATGATTCCCACTCATTTCCAAGTTTATCAAAACAAAAATAAATACCGTGGCATTCTACTCATCAAACACTAGCTTTTTCATGTTGGCGCAAATATCATAGCATGCATGGATTAAATATAACAAAAATGACAAAATGGCACTTTGGGACAAAATGACATTTTTTCGAACTTGCTCAAGTGCCCAAACAAGTCACACCAATCGATTCCTGAGATTCTTCTACCCCAAATGCATGTATCATACCCCTATACTTGCATGGAACAACATGGCAGAAAACTAGGTAGACAAATATCCCACATTCCTTTAAGTGAAAACTTACTACAAATGTCCATGATAAAAAATGCACATGTCCAGATTTAGAAATATTGCTAGAAATGGAAAGAGCCTAAAAATAATAATTCAAACGATAAAACAAACAACAAAATACAGTGTATGACAAGTGGGGCCTGGGCCCAGTTGTCACACACACACTCGGCTACACACACACAACACATCACACACACACACACACTACACTAGATCTGCTGGCCACAGCAGATCCAAACACATACACAACACACACTGGCACACACACTCCAAGCACACAGCCACACAGGATCTGGCCACAGCCGCACCAGATCCAGGCACACATCAATATACACACGGGATCCGGTCATCACACCGGATCCGAACACCACACACGAAATTCCACCAATCACAAAGAAAGGAATCAGCAAGGGGAGCTGGGGATCGATCCCTCGACCTCGCAGTCGTTTCCCCTGCGTGCTGCCACTGCGCTAGGCGAAGTCACTCGACAGAGAGGGGGAATGACTCCTTCTATAGTATCTGCCACACTAAGCCTGACGAAACTGAACCCGCTGAACACATACACACTGCAGGAACGTAGCGTGACTCCGGTGACTAAGGACTCTCCGGCAAGGGGGGAAGCACGACAAGGATGCGGGATGTTGAGCTCTCCTCGGGCCTGCGGGGACAGACGAGGAAGGGAGAAGAAGGAGGGCTCGGGGACACACGGACAGCTCGGAGCGGAGGAAGAAGCGCTGCCGAAGGGGGGTTCCCGGAGCGCGAAGGGGACGTCGATGGAGCCAACAGCGTCGAGGCGATCTCCACCTCCTAGCGGTGGGGATAGGGAGAGGACGGAGACGCGGATGCCCCGGACACCACGGCTAGGGGGAGGGAAACCTCCAACAGGGTCGACGACTGCGAAGAAGGCCGGCGCTTTTCTCTGAAACTTATCTGCAGCTCTCTCTGAATCTCATCGAGGGGTAAGAAGAATGGGGAGGAGGAGATGGTGGTGGCAGAGGGGAAATGGAGGAACCCTAGGGCGCATGCACGTCGAGGAGGAATAAATAGGAGCAGGGTTGACGGACTTCTCGACGTCCGTGAGCCGGCAGGCGCTGCTAGCTGTCTCTAAAGAAGACGCCGTTAGGGAGCAGGTGACCGTCAGGCAGGGAGCGAACATGCCTGGGCTACGAAAGCTGGCTGGGCTACCTCTGCTGGGCCTATGCCAAGCCCATGCTGAGATCCCTCTCTCTCTCTCAGGGAAAGAAAATAAAAACCACAACACCTATTTATAATTGGCAGAAACAAGAAAAACCCCAGAGAAAAGAAAAAGGGGTTTCTGATCAAGCAAAAATACTTTTGCACAAAAGAAAATGTGGAGTATTTAATAAAATTAAAAAGTGGATTTTTTGATCCAAGTATTTTTTCATACTATTAAAAAAACAGCAACCTGTTATTTAAAGCCCCAAATTCATATGGCTCAAAACTCCAAAAGAACAATACACATAGGCTCAAATTAATGTTAACTACAACTTGAACATTTTTAATAGATTTATAAAGCAAATTAATTCTGTTGATTAATGATAATAGGAATAAACGGGTTTTTAGGTTGGTTTGTTTTGAAATAATAAGGAGTGATCCCACTCAAGCACACACCTCCACAAGACCACTCACAACACAACAAGGTCAAGAACCCACCACATACAGTGCATTACATGATGATGAATGATATGATGCATGATGCAAGAATGCATGAGACAAAGACATGGCAAGGATAAACTCAAATACATTCATCACATGACAAGGTTCACATAGGTTACACGCCATAAAAGGTAGGGGCAGCACTTGGGCTGTCACAACTCTCCCACACTACAAGAGGATCTCAACACGAGATCTAGGAATGAAAGAACTCTGGATATTCGGAACGGAGAAGATCCTCACATTCCCAAGTAGCTTCTTTGTCATAATTATGAGACCACTTCACGTTGAGAAACTTGATAGATTTGTTACGAGTCTTACGCTGAGTTTCTTCGAGGATAGCCACTGGATGCTCATGATAAGAGAGGTCTTCTTGGAGATCAATGTCTTGGAGGTCAATGGTACGCTCTCAAGTCTCGAAGCACCTCCGGAGCTGAGAGACATGGATGACATCTTGCACATTTGCGAAATTTGGAGGAAGCTCTAGCTGACATGCAAATTCACCTCTCTTTTCAATCACTCTGAAAGGACCAACAAAGCGAGGAGCTAGCTTCCCTTTAATTCCAAACCGCTGAGTGCCCTTCATGGGAGAGACTCTGAGATAGACTAGATCATCGACTTGAAAGGAAACATCCCAATGTTTGTTATCGTAATAACTCTTCTGTCAGGATTGAGCTGCTTTGAGGTTCTCACAAATCACACGGCACATCTCTTCTTCTTCGGTGACCATGTCATTGCCCAAAATCTGATGCTCGCCGGTTCCAGACCAGTTAAGCGGGGTACAACACTTCCTGCCGTAGAGAATCTTGAAAGGAGCCTTGCCTGAGCTAGCCTGAAAGCTATTGTTGTATGAGAATTCAGCGTATGGAAGACAGTCTTCCCATTTCATGCCGAAGGAAATCACACACGCTTTGAGCATATCTTCAAGGATCTGATTGACTCTCTCAACTTGACCACTAGTCTGCGGATGGAATGCAATGCTGAAACAGATCTTGGTACCCATAGCAGTCTGGAAGGACTCCCAAGACTTGGAAGTAAAGAGGCTTCCACGGTGTGATGAGATGAGCTGAGGAATACCATGCAAAGAAACTATCCTTGACGTATACAACTCTACAAGCTGAGCTGCCGAGATAGATTCTTTGACTGGAAGGAAATGAGCAACTTTGGTTAGCTTGTCGATAACCACAAAGATGGCATCGTTGCCTCTCTTGGACATGGGAAACCCAGTGACGAAATCCATCTCCACATGATCGAATTTCCACTCTGGGATAGGCAAAGGCTGAAGAAGACCTGCTGTACATTGATGTTCCGCCTCCACTCTGCGACAAACATCACACTCGTTCACTAACTGAGCAATTTCACATTTCATGTGAGTCCACCAGAAGGTTTTCTTGAGATCCTGATACATCTTGGAACTACCTGGATGAATGGATAGAAGATAATTGTGTGCTTCGTCCATGATAACCTTCCTGAGATAACCTTTTGGAACCACCAGACGGTTCTCAAAGAACAAGGTATCTTTGTCATCAACGTGAAAGCACTTATACTTTGGAATGCCCTTGGCCACACCTTTCTTCACTTTCTTCACCATAGTGTCAAGAAGCTGCGCTTGGTGAACCTGATCTTCCAAAGTCAGAGAAACATGGAGATTTGCAAGAAATCCTTGCGGAATCATTTGAAAGTTGAGCTTGTGGAAGGCTTCACAAAGCTCGGGTTGAAGAGGCTTCAGGATAAGACTGTTGCAGTACTACTTACGATTGAGTGAGTGTGCAATGACATTTGCTTTTCTTGGAGTATACTCAATGCTTGGATTGAAGTCCTCAAGCATTTCCACCCAACGAGACTGCCGAAGATTAAGATTGGGTTGAGTGAAAACGTACTTCAAGCTCTTGTGATTGGTGTATACCTCAACTGGTCTACCCAACAACCCATGCCTCCAAGTCATTAGAGCATGCACAACTGCCACCAACTCGAGATCATGAGTGGGGTAGTTCTTCTTGGCAGGCTTCAACTGACGCGAGGTATAAGCAACTATCTTCTTATCTTGCATGAGAACACGACCAAGACCTTGGAGAGAAGCATCATAGAAAACTTGGAAAGGCTTTGACTGCTCGGGGGGAACAATAACTGAAGGTGAAGTCAGTCTCTACTAGAGCGTAGTGAACGCCACATCACACTCTGGAGACCAATCATACTTGACACTCTTCTGGAGGAGATTGGACAGAGGCTTAGCAATTTGAGAGAAGTTCTCCACGAAATCTTTTGCAATAACTAGCAAGCCCGAGGAAGCTCCAAAGCTGCTTCACATTCTGAGGAGGCTCCCACTTCAAGATTGCCTCAACTTTCTCAGGTGCACTTTAATGCCCTCGGCATAGATCACATGCCCAAGGTACACCACTTCATTGAGTCAAAACTCACACTTGGAAAACTTGGCATAGAATCGATGCTCTCTTAACTTGTCAAGCACAAGGCGGAGATGCTCTGCATGCTCTTCTTTTGTCTCCGAGTACACAAGGATATCATCCAAATAGACCAAGACGAACTCATTCTTGAAAGGAGAGAAAATGAAGTTCATCATTTTTGAGAAGGTTGGAGGAGCATTTGCAAGACCAAAGGACATGACGGTTACTCATAAGAGCCCAAACTCGTCCTGAAAGCGGTCTTTGGAATATCTTCTTCACGAATGCGAATCTATTGACAGCCCATGCAAAGATCAAGCTTCAAGAAAACCTTGGCACCTTTCAGTTTTTCAAACAACTCATTGATGTTGGGAAGTGGGTACTTGTTTCTTATTTTCTTCTTGTTCAATGGATGGTAATCGACACAACGCCGGTCCATGCCATCCTTCTTCTTGACAAACAGAACACCGCAAGCCCATGGAGAAGAACTTGGTCTGATCAGACCCTTACGTTCTTGTTCATCTAACTGCTTCTTCAATTCTTTCAACTCTTCGGAGCCAAGTTTATAAGTGCGCTTGCAAACAGGTTCAGCTCTGGGCTCGAGGTCAATCACGAACTCAACTGGCTGGTGTGGAGGCATTCCTGGCAATTCTTCTGGAAAGACATCTTCATACTAATAAACCACCGAAATTTGATAAATCACCGAGATCTCACCCTTCTCATTAAGAGCAAAGAGACGGGTTGCGTCGTCACGAGCCGTGAAAATAATCACATCTTCTGAAGGATGAGTGAGCTTGACTTCTTTTCCTTGACAATCAACATATGCCTTATTCATAGCCAGGAAGTCCATGCCCAAAATGAGATCGATATCGGAATTGTCGAGAACATAAGGAGAAGCCAAGAAAGAATAATTGCCCATCTTGATAGAAACATCCGGAACAACAAAATTGGTCCTCATCGAAGCACCCGGAGAAACAATACCCAATGGTCTATCCAATGATGCCGAAGGGAAATCATGCTTTATGAAAAATGGCTTTGAGATGAAACAATACGATGCACCAATATTAAACAAAACGTTTGCAGGAAAAGAATTAACTGAGAGGTTACCCATAATCACATCATGAGACTGCTCTGCTTCAGTTGCATTCACCATGTTCACCCTTGCTAACTTGGGATTATGCTTCACCATTGCATTACCTGGAGGCCTGACTGGAGGAGGAGGCGGAAGACACCGCTGGTTGCACTTGTTTGAGTAGTCAGCCTTCTGACCACACTTGTGACACGTAACCTCAGATAGCGGACGAAAGTTTCCTGGAGGAGGAACAAAAGCTGCCTTGGACGCCTGGGGTCTCTGTTGATATCCTGGGTTGGGTGGGTGGGAAGAACCACGGCCACCGAACTGCTTCTACTGCTAAGGATGACGAAACGAAGGAGGATTAGGCACCCAATATTTATGCTTCTTAGGAACCATCTAAGAGATAGAAGAAGAAGAATATGAATCCCTTGAACGCTTCCTTGAGTTCTCCAACTTGAGCTGAGTTGCCTCGACCTTCAAAGCCATGTTGTAGAACTAATCAAACTCACGAGGCTCTTGAAGGACTAGACCTGGTAGAAGCTCATCCTGGAGACCACCTCTGAACTGATAGATCATGGCCTTGTCATCTCGAACATCTTGCTTAGCATAGTGTTCTAGATTCTGGAACTCGATGTTGTACTGATAGACAAACTTGCTTCCCTGCTTCAAGTGCCTGAACTTCTCATGCATCTCCTCGACAAATCTTGTTGGGATGTAATGGGCCCTGAAGTCACGATAGAAATCATCCCAAGTAACAACACGATCGCCCCTAGAATCCTTGTACTGCTGCCACCAATCAGCTGTCTGACCCTGGAGATGGAATGATGCAAATCTGACAAAGTCCTCTGGTCTGACATTACTGCACTCAAAATGCTTACTCATGTCACGGTGCCAATCATCAACATCAAAAGGCTGCTCATAACAGGTGAAAGACTTGGGCTGGTTGGCAAGGAACTGATTGAGCATCGCAAACTAAGGTTGATTCTGAAAATTCCTTTGAAAGCCTTGCTCACCCTGATCTCTTTCTTGCAAAAGTCTAAGCAACATCTGAGTGTTTGCATTGCTTGCGGCCATCAGAGCTTGCCAAGCTTCTGGAGGAGGAGGCGGTGGCGGGGGTGGTGGAACATCAGCCTGCTCCTCACCACGACCCGGATTCCCGCGAGTTGGTGGCGCCATCCTGAAGATGGACAAGAACATCAGCACCTCACTGATAAGATGAATTCAATAGCTGAATCAAATGCTTTGAAAGAATTTGAACAAATAACATCATAGCCTTCCTACTAAAAAATTAGTAAGAATGCTTTCTTCGGTTTGCGATAACATCATCAGATATTAGAATCCACTTGAAATAACACAAAAGTATTGAGCTAATGTTGCTCGGAACAAATGTATATGCCCACATACATCTGAAGAAGATGATCTTAGATAACTGCATGAGTTCCCACCTAAGAACTTCCGAAAACTTTCTGGTTATGCAATCCGGTGTGGGGGATACAAGGAGGAAATATCTCACACAACTAGCAAACCTACACCCCAACTTTATCCATCCTTCAACACATAAGCAGAGGCTTTCGCAAATCCATCTAACTTGAATCCTCAAAAGCACAATGATACTAAACCATGATGGTACCCCGGACGCCTCCCAAGTACTGCGTGACTCTAATCTTATCTCACCATGACAAGTATTGAAGTAATTTTGAACACTCTCCGTCCTAAGATATCAAGGAAGCTGAATGATAACAATGTGCCAAAATTCCCTAGAGCTCGACTCCCTAGAAGAAATCAAGTCAGAAAGGAGGCACCAAGATAGAACTCCATCACATCGGTATCATATAGACTCCAAAATACCCGCGTGATCCTAAAAAACAAATTTGAGCAAGAAGAGGAGTAGAATCAAAATTCCTAAGTCGAATACCTCACCAGAGCATATAAGAGGAGTAAAAAGAAACCTACTCTCCAATATAACTAGACTCAAAATAGTTTTAACTATACTCGACTTGGCCAAGTTTGATCAAGCAAAGGGCTCCTATGGTCGTATGGCTCTGATACCAACTTGTCACGCCCAACATGCGCGCCTATCCATCTTAAGGCACGGGGTCCTCGACAGGGATAGGGGCGCATCTCGTCGTTCGCAAGTACAGTAGCATTACATCATACATTTTGGAGGAGATGAGTATATGAGTTGGCTTACACTCTCCACATACTAAATTACAATTCCACATCAAAGAGTTCAAGCATCAATCCAAGACAGGGTCCGGCTACGGACGAAAACAAACGATAAAATGAAGATGCAATGACACTGGCTTGCTAGCCCCGAAGATCACGACCACGGACCTCTACCCGTCTAGATAAGTCACGTACATCCTGCCACACTCCTCGTCATACTCCCACTAGAGCTGCATCATGTCATCTAGCATGACCTCATCTGTACTTGTACCTTATGAATGACCTCAATGACATCGTGAACACCTGCTTATGTCAATCATAACTCCACCGTGTTCTCTCTCAGATCATGTTCACGAGCAGAGAAGATCACGGTTACTCACACAGTTGGTGTATTTTATTAGAGTTTACTTCAAGTTAACTATAACCGAGTGTTAAACAAATATCCAAGTTGCCACATAACCGCGGGCACGGCTTTCCGAAAGTTTTAACCCTGCAGGGGTGCTCCAACTAGTACATCATAAATTAACCACACTCTGTGGGAATAGCCTCGACCATGGATCTCGTGATCATTGTAGGCAACTCCAAAGGAATTCCAACACCTCGAGATAACCCGAAGAAAGTCAGAGCCCCTTAGGCAAGACACTCGATAAAGGTAAAACAAATCCAGCAAGACCACCTGACGTGTTGACGAACTAGATAGGAGCCGCGTATCTCATTCTCAGGACAACACAAATAAGCGAAGCGTACGGTGGCCTGATAGATATCTCCCGAGTTTCCCCGGGTTGGCCCCGCACGGTGCTCTAGTTTGGACCAACACTCATGAGGAGCACTGGCCCGGCGATTGATTAATTATCCACGGGGTTGCAAAGCCCTATGCATTTTTAAAGTTATTAAGAAAAGGTAGTACCAAAGTTAGGTCTTACCAGACAAGTTTTAATCTTTACCAAATAGACAAGGGGGTTCCCATAACAACCCCGAGCATGTTAGGAGCGCAAAGTATGGAAACATAACACCGGTAATAACAAACTAAGGCGGTAACAACAAAACAAAACACCTAGCAAAAGGCCAAGCCTTCCACCAATACCAAGATATATATGTGCATTAAATTAAATAACATATAATATTGTGATATGTCTAATCCATGTTATCACATGGATACAACCTGCACCTGCAACTAAGAACACTATAAGAGGGGTTGAGAAGCGGTAACTTAGCCAAACAAAGGTTGCTAGGATGTGGAGGGGTTAGAGGCTATCAAGGCAATGTAGGAGGCTGGACATTCAAGTGGTAGGTAGCGCAATACTAACGATAAGAGCGAGACAAGTAGCAAGCGAAAATAGTATCGGGATACGGGTACGATCATCTAGCCTGTTGGTTCTTCAGAGGGACAAGTAGGGGGATCCTCGTAGTGGTACTCTCTTGGATCTTCGTACTCAGGTTCAACGTTCACGTCTACCCGAAAGAAACAGCAAGAATAAACATGCAACCAAGGTGCAATGCACAAACAAGAATGATGCATGGTTTATGTGAAGAATTTAGCATGGAAATTGTAAGTAGTCATGTTTCACATGCAAAGGATTGGTTATGTATGAAACTGGACAGAAACTTAGGTTAAGTTATTTAGACATGCATGATCATGGCAAATATGGATGCATCATGCAAAAGCAATACAAATGCATACGTAGAACATAGGAAACGGAGTTACGGTTCTCATGGTACGCTCACGGCAAGTTATGAAGGCAAACACAAGACAAAGAAGGCCATGGGCTATTCCTTGGCATTCCAAGGTAGCCACTGGTTAGTTTATGAAAAACCAACCACAATAGAGCCAAAGATCAAGCAATTACATGGATTATAACTCCCACAAGTCACAAAACACTAAAACAAACAATTTGCCACAAAATACCAACATAGCAACTTTCACAGCAAATAACTTGAGCTATAGGAAGCGTCCAACCACAAAAAAGGCATTGACAGAAACTACATAACATGCTTATCAAATTATCCAACTACATAATCTGGAATGGAGGCACACATCCATAAGCATGATGCCCTCGAGTGGGCATGATGAAATAGATTTCTGGGACTTAGAGAAAATAAAAGTTTTCTGGAATCTGAGTGAAGCTGATAGCAAGTTGACAGCATAAACTAATGGTGATAGAGACCACCTCATGGAATGAAAATTAACAGGATGGTAGAGGGCCACCTCTACATCAAATCACTAGCACTTAGCTTTAGCTAATTCACAACATATCACAAGATAGCATCCACTCTTCATGGCATAAAATATAAATAGATCCTCAGACTTTGAAATATTTAGCATGTTTGAAAACAGCAACATTTTAGTGGCTACTTTAGAGCATGGTTCCCACTTATTTGAAAGTTTATCATGACAAAAATAAATACCATGGCATTCTACTCATCAAAGACTAGCTTTTTCATGTTGACACAAATATCGTAGCATGCATTGATTAAATATTACAAAAATGACAAAATGGCACTTTGAGACCAAATGAAATTTTGTCAAACTTTCTCAAATGCCCAAATAAGTCACACCAATTGATTCCAGAGATTTTTCTACCCCAAATTCATGTATCATACCCTTATACTTGCCTGGAACAACATGGCAGAAAACTAGGTAGACAAATACCCCACATTCCTTTAAGTGAGAACTTACTAGAAATGTCCATGATCAAAAATGCACATGTCTAGATTTAGAAATATTGCTAGAAATGGAAATAGCCTAAATATAATAATTAAAATAATAAAACAAACAAAAAAAGACAATGTATGACAAGTGGGGCCTAGGCCCACTTGTCACACACACACAACACAGCACACACACACACACTGCACTGGATCTGCTGGCCACAACAGATCCACACACATACACAACACACACTAGCACACACACTCCAAGCACACAATCAAATATGATCTGACCATAGCCGCACCAGATCTAGGCACACATCAATACACGCACGGGATCCGGTCATCACACCGGATCCGAACAACACACACGAAATTCCACCAATTACAAAAAAAGGAATCAGCGGATGGAGCTGGGGATCGATCCCTCGACCTCGTGGTCGTTTCCCCCGCGTGCTGCCACTACGCTAGGCGAAGTCACTCAACAAAGAGGGGGGATGACTCCTTCTATACTATCTGCCACACTAAGCCTGACGAAACTAAACCCGTTGAACACATACACACTACAGGAACGCGGCGCAACTCCGATGACTAAGGGCTCTCCGGCGAGGGGGGAAGCACGGCGGGGATGTGGGATGCTGAGCTCACCTATGGCCTATGGGGACAGGCAAGGAAGGGTGAAGAAGGAGAGATCGGGGACGCACTGACGGCTCAGAGTGGAGGAAGAAGCGCTGCCGAAGGGGGGTTCCCGGAGCACGAAGGGACGTCGACAGAGCTGACGGCATCGAGGCGCTCTCCACCTCCTAGAGGCGGGAACGGGGAGAGGACGGAGACGCGGATGCCCTGGACACCACGGCCAGGGGGAGGGAAGCCTCCATTACGGTCGACGATAGCGAAGAAGGCCAACCCTTTTCTCTAAAACTTATCCGTAGCTCTCTCTGAATCTCACCGAGGGGGAAGAAGAAAGGGGAGGAGGAGATGGTGGCGGCAGAGGGGAAACAGAGGAACCCTAGGGTGCACGCACGTCGAGGAGGAATAAATAGGAGCAGGGTTGATGGACTTCTGGACGTCCGTGAGCCAGCGGGTGCTGCTCGCTGTCTCTAAAGAAGATGCCATCAGGGAGCAAGTGATCGTCAGGCAGGGAGCAAATGCGCCTGGGCTGCGGAAGCTGGCTGGGATACCTCTGCTAGGCCTATGCCAGGCCCACGCTGAGATCCCTCTCTCTCTCTCAGGGAAAGAAAATAAAAACCACAACACCTATTTATAATTGGCAGGAACAAGAAAAACCCGAGAGAAAATAAAAAGGTTTCTCTGATCAAGCAAAAATCATTTTGCACAAAAGAAAATGTGGACTATTTAATAAAATTAACAAGTGGATTTTTAATGCAAGTGTTTTTTTAATACTATTAAGAAAACAACACCCTGTTATTTAAAGCCCCAAATTCATATGGCTCAAAACTCCAAAAGAACAATACCCATAGGCTCAAATTAACGTTGACTACAACTTGAACATTTTTAATAGATTTATAAAGCAAATTAATTTTGTTGATTAATTATAATAGGAATAAAAGGGTTTTTAGGTTGGTTTGTTTTGAAATAATAAGAGAGGGGGGAAAGGAGTGATCCCACTCAAGGACACACCTCCACAAGACCACTCACAACACAACAAGGTCAAGAAGCCACCACATACAATGCATGACATGATGATGAATTATATGATGCCTGATTCAAGAATGCATGAGACAAAGACGTGGTAAGGAGAAACTCAAATATATTCATCACATGACAAGGTTCACATAGGTTACATGCCATAAAAGGTAGGGGCAGCACTTGGGTTGTCACACCACATCGTCTAGTGCATGATGCCAGCCACTTAGTTGCTGAGGACATGAAGAAGAGGAAAGACTTAGGATTGAGAGCCTGGAGATCCATAGATCCTTATGCTCAGAGCAGGAAAACTGCTGTTGACTACAGGTTTTACACAAGAGAGCAACAGGATTTTAATGAGACCATGTTGCTTGACAAGAGCCCAGCTGATAGCGACATGATGTATGTCGATTGGAAGTTCATCAAAGATAATGTGGACTATTTCCCGAGTGTCCCAGACAACTTCCGTTGCATTGGTCTGGACAAGTTCATTGGCAGAGAGCTTACTGCATGGAATGATGAGATGATCATGCAATTCTACTCCACTGCTCATTTCTACAGAGATGGTAGAATTGTATGGATGACTGAAGGTGCTAGATATGAATCCACTATTTAGGAATGGGCTGCTCTTCTGGAAGTTCCAGAAGCTCAGGAAGGAGATCTGGATGTATACTCTGAATCCAAGGCAAGTCACAATGCCATGAAAGACATGTATACACCTATCCTCGTAGACAAGGTGCAATCACACAAGCTAGGATCCATCTATTATCTGCAAGCAGGCCTCCGGACTATGAACACTATTCTTAGGCATACCTTGATGCCCAAGTCAGGAGATGACAAGATGATCCGAGGCGACTCCATCAACATGATGATCCACCTTGACAGGAACACCAGGATTAGAGTAATGGATCCAATTGTTCAGACAATCAGGAGGGTTGCTGCTGACTAGAAGCGCACTTGCTGCTATGCACCCTACATCCAGTTGCTCATGAACTCTCAGTTGGAGAAGCACATTTTTTCTCTTCATCGTCCACATCTACCCCCACAGCCAGAGTTCAAAGATAATGTTGTGGTGATGAACCTGGATCATCCTACATCTGTTACAACATAGGCAGAGGCAGAAGCTGTTCAAGCCGCTAGTGCTCAAGCCCCCAGATCCAGGAACGAGCAAATGTCTCTTCTGATCACAGCCGTCCAGGGCATGCAAAAGGATATCAAGGGGATTCTGGAGAACCAGAAAAACCTTGTGAGGATCTTTGAGTCAAGGATCAAGGTGCTTGGTTATAAGGTGGACAAGGTCAGAAAGATAGTGATAGAGCACCAGAAGGAAGTTGACACCGTGCACATCCCTCGGGTCTCTTATACTTCGCTTCTGAGGATGATGATTTTGAGGAGGAGGATGAATCACCTCTCAAGCCAGGCACCTAGTTCACCACTTAGACTAGATCAGCCATAGTGCCTGCACTAGACCTGAGGCCCTCTTCATCAGCTCCTGCTCCATCAGCTCCTATTTCTCCAGTGTCCACTCCAGCTCCATCAACGACATCTGTAGAGATCTTCGCTGATGTCATGCTCTCGACTCCTTCATCAACAACTGGAGGAGATCAGCCCGAGAACGATTAGTTATATGCCTTTGAACTTTTTGGTAAATGATGCCAAAGCGGAAGAAGTGTATATAGATCTATAGGCTTTGAGTGAGAGAGTATTTGGTGTTTGTTGCTTTTTCACAAAACAATTGCTTTTGGTTACCGTGGTACTCTTTTCTTTTTCTTGTGATACACGCTTGGTGATGTTTGATCATACGCTGTGATGTGTGATGTTACTATTTCCTATCATCTTAATGCTTATGTGATGATCATTCATCTTTGGTTGATTGTGTTGCGCTATGATATTCATTCCAATTACTCACGCACACCACCAAGTGGTGTGTGAAATGTAAGAAGTGACCCATGTACCTAATCGGTTGTGCATTTGCATTCAAACGCAAATTTAAAAATAATGCACAAATTTAGGGGGAGCTCTTGCCTTTCACATACTTCTCAATGGACGATTATATTCCATGATTATATCTTTGTCGAAGCTTTGATCTATATGTTGTCGTCAATTACCAGAAAGGTGGAGATTGATAGCACATTTGCTCCCTTGGTGGTTTTGATAATTAATAACAACATATAAGTCATTGAACTAATGTCTTCACCAAGTATATTTCAGGGAAAGTTCAATGATGGGAATGGCTAAAGGATTTTGGTATTACCCCAAGATTCAAGGAAATAGGTTGGCCAAGCTTCAAGCAAAAGGACTCTACATTTTACATTTGTGAATAATCACTTTGAGTCTATAGGAAAGCAAATACTATTATATGGGGGTAAAGTTTTGATGTTGAACAATATGCTCAAACGTGCACAAGTGACAGTCACCAAAACATCCACATACTCTCCCACCAAAGTCTGTCCTAGGCCAAACATGCAAATCGGTGCAACCAACATTCCTATCCCGGTGCCAACGAGTTCCAAACCCTAGACAGAGTCAGCCAAACCCTAACACTTCGGTGTAGCCGACACTACACTCGGTGCCATCGAGTTGGGTTCTTAGAAAAGATCTCATCTGCATAATCTTGGATATTTTTCAATACATCGGCTAATCTCCATCCATCTAGCTAATACATCATAATAATACATCATAATAGTAGCTACCTAATATATCGATCTAGCTAGAACCCTAGCGCCCGGCGGATACCGGGGCAGGCGGTGCACACCCAAACATAAGGAACCATCGCAGGAACATAGCTCCAGTGAGATCCCTGAAGAATCTGCTAGGTATTGTCAGACCTGGCCTCCAAAGCTGCCTTGTAGCGTCGGACGTGCTCGTTCTCCTTGCTGACATGGTACTGTACCACCTCCGTGGGGGACTCAACCCTCTTGATCGTCTGTGGCCCATGCAGTCGCCACCACAGAACCTCCAGGTCGACGACGGGCTGGCTCCTCACCAAGCTACGCCGCCCGAAAGGCAGCACCTCCTAGTACCAGCCCGGCGGAGCCCAGTCCCCGACAGGGCCCGTCGGCTCAAGCAAGTGACCTCCTCCAGCAACTCGACGACGAGGATGCGGGATCGGCATCGTCGACATCGAGAAGAAACACTTTATTACGAAAACAAATTAAATAAAACTTAGCAAAATTAACACTTAAGAAAATTAAAACTTAGCAAAATTAACACTTAGCATCTAGCAAAATCAAGAATTACGACACGCTTTGGATCCTACTGCGTGTGTGACTATCGGTCTGTCGAGACTATCCTTAAATAACTCTCACATATCTCATGGTGTGTTGGTGCGCACTCTCTCACATTGATATGGTGGTGTATATATGTTGGTGGACACTCTCTCGCAGTAATAGGTTCGACCGGCGGTGATGGACGCTTCCCCTCTCCTCTTCTTGCACAATATATCGATGAGTATATCGCAACGAAGAGGAGAAAGAGGAAGGGCCCCCCACGACAACAGTCGGGCTTCCTCCATCAAGAACACACATGAAACCCTAAACTAAATTAGGATCGACGACAGACCGAAAGTCACACACGCATTAGGATCCAAACTAAATTAAACCTAAAACTAAACTAAACATAAACTAAATTAAACCTAAAATAAACATAAACTAACACATATGCTAATAACCTGACAACCTAACTAACTAACTAACTAAATATGGGTGTTGTGTCGTGGTTGAGGTCGGGTGTCGAGGGTGTCGTGTCGGGGTGTCGGGGTTCGACGTCGAGGGACCCTAGATACCCTAGCATCTACACACTAGTCTGGCGATCATCGGGGCGATCGTCGGGGAGAGCGGTCGGTCGGGAGATCTCACCTAGCCTCCTGACCCGGAGGTGGCGTCGGCGACGGGTTCGGGGCGGCGGCAATGGGATCACGGAGCAGCGGCCGGAGAGAGCGGGCCGGCGACGACAGGACCAACAACGAGGGGCGGCGTCCGGGTAGGCGAGGGCGACCGCGGCGAGGGCAACGATGGCGAGGGCGATGGCGGCGGTGGTGAGGGCGACCGCGGCGAGGGGCGGCATCCGGGTAGGCGAGGGCGACGGCGGTGGTGGTGAGGGCGACGGCGGCAGTGGTGAGGGCGACGGTGGCGAGGGCGACGACGGTGGTGGTGAGGGCGACGGCGGCAGTGGTGAGGGTGACGGTGGCGAGGGTGACGGCGGTGGTGGTGAGGGCGACGGCGGCGCGACCGACGACGCCGAGGGCGACGGCGGCGGTGGTGAGGGCGACGGCAATGGCGCGGTGGTGGTGCAACGACGGCGAGGGCGACGACGGCGAGAGTGACGGCGGCGAGGGCAACAGAGGCAAGGGCGACGGCAGCGAGGGCTACGATGGCGAGGGCGACGGCAATGGCGAGTTCGGCAGCCTGGCGGCGCAAGTTGAGCTCTCCTGTTGCGTTGCTCGCCCTGGGACGACGAAGTCCTCCTTTTATACCAGAGAGACCTTTAGTACCGGTGCGTGGCACGCACCGGTACTAAAGGGTCTTTAGTACCGGTGCTAGCCACGCACCGGTACTAAAGGTCCTCCCAACAGACCGTGGGGGCGGTGGACCTTTACTACCGGCGCGTGGCTCGCACCGGTACTAAAGACCCTTTAGTACCAGTGCTAGCCACGCACCGGTACTAAAGGTCCTGCCAAAAGAGCACGGCGGCGGTGGACC
Organism: Hordeum marinum; assembly: GCA_022496015.1. Classification (NCBI taxonomy): domain Eukaryota; kingdom Viridiplantae; phylum Streptophyta; class Magnoliopsida; order Poales; family Poaceae; genus Hordeum; species Hordeum marinum. The sequence goes on from CM039673.1 coordinate 256,441,318, forward strand.
TTTAGTACCGGTGCGTGGCTAGCACCGGTACTAAAAGTGTTTTTTAATTAAATATTAGTTATTATTTTTAGAAAAACCCCGTAAACATTAGAAAATCATAGAAAAAACGCAGGACTCCAATGGAAATAAATAATATATGAAAAAATATCAGAAAAATATAAAGAATCTGTTTATGGCATTTCCATGCATGTTTGAACAACTTCAACTTCTGTATAAGATAATTTGATTAAATGGCATTTGAAATATTCATATCTCGAGTTTGAAAAGAAGTACAAATAAACTCTGAAAAGGTTGTAACTTGGCATGACATCATAATTTCACCCACATAGCAACTTCTAGAGAGTTGAGAGGGTTACGGCAAAAACTGGATGCACTTCGTGTACAAATTGGACAATCTCATAAGAAGTATGAGGGTTTCGGACGAAAACTCATCTATTACAAAGGGATTTCATTTTTAATAACTCATTTTAACTCCATACTTTTTGTGTGTTCAATATGCACCATTCAAAGGCACATCATCAATTTTCAACCCTTTCTGACTTCATTTGATATTTTTCAGGCATTTAATGATTTATTTTGAGCTAAATGATCCTGAATTTGAAAAGCAGTACAAATGAACTCTGAAAAGGTTGTAACTTGGCATGACATCATAATTTCACCCACATAGCAACGTCTAGAGAGTTGAGAGGGTTACGGCAAAAACTGGATGCACTTCGTGTACAAAATGGACAATCTCATAAGAAGTATGAGGGTTTCATACGAAAACTCATCTATTAAAAGGGATTTCATTTTTAGTAACTTATTTTAAATCCATACGGCAAAAACTGGATGCACTTCGTGTACAAACTGTTACAAAGATATACCATGCTAGCTAGGAAATGCATGCATGTCCTTCACATAAATATATAGAAAGTGATGACGGTGAAGCCGGTCACATCCGAGAGTGGGATCTCGCTGTGTAAGACTTTTTCTACGTGTTTGTCCCTTTCCTATGATTGCGTCGTAACCATGGATAATCTTCATCATTTAACAGGATGCTTGGGTCAGTCTTCACTCTGAAGGGAGGATTTCATGAAAATTTTCATAATCTTCGGACATGTCTGTCTTGTCCTCCACTCCCACAATGTTTCTTTTCCCTGAAAGAACTATGTGGTGCTTTGGCTCATCGTCTGATGTATTCGCTTCATTATCTTTTTTTCTCCTCGGTTTGCTAGACATGTCCTTCACATAGAAAAGCTGAGCCACATCACTGGCTAGGACGAATGAGTCATGTGTGTATCCAAGATTGTTGAGATCCACTGTTGTCATTCCGTACTGCGGGTCTACCTGTAACCCGCCTGCACTATATTTGACCCATTTGCACCGAAACAAAGGGACCTTAAGATCAGTTCCATAGTCAAGTTCCCATATCTCCTCTATGTAACCATAAAATGTGTCTTCAAAGTTGGTTGCATCATAGCGGACACCACTGTTTTGGTTGGTGCTCTTCTTATCTTGGGCGATCGTGTAAAATGTATCCATTTATCTCGTACCCTTTGAAAGTCGTTATAGTCAAACTTGGTGTCTTGGCCAACCAGTACAGTTCATCTGGAACATCTTTGTCATTGATGAGCTTTGTTTGCAACCAACTGGCAAAAGTCTCCATGTGTTTACGTTCAATCCAGAGGTCAGACTGCTCTGGGTTCTTGGACCGTACAATATCCTTGTGTTCCTCCATATATGGAGTCACCAAGGTAGAATTTTGTAGAACCATGTAGTGTGCTTGAGTGAAAGAATGCCCGTCCATATTTATTACTTCTTTCTTTCCTAATGTGCCTTTTCCACCCAGTCTCCCCTCATGCCGCAATCCAGGAAGACCAATCGGCTTAATGTCAGGAAAAAAGACAACACAAAACTCAATAACCTCGTCTGTTCCATATCCCTTGGCGATGCTTCCTTCTGGCCTAGCACGGTTATGAACATATTTCTTTAAGACTCACATGAACCTCTCGAAGGGGACATATTGTGTAGAAATATGGGACCCAGAATGTTAATCTCTTCGACTAGGTGCACTAGAACGTGCGTCACAATATTGAAGAAGGATGGACGGAACACCAACTCGAAACTGACATGACATTGGACCAGGTCATTCTGTAACCTTGGTAGGATTTCTGGATCGATTACCTTCTAAGAAATTGCATTGAGGAATGCACATAGCTTCACAATGGCTAATCGAACATTTTCCGGTAGAAGCCCCCTAAGTGCAACCGGAAGTAATTGCGTCATAATCACGTGCAAGTCATGAGACTTCAGATTTTGAAATTTTTTCTCTGTCATATTTATTATTCCCTTTATATTCGACGAGAAGCCAGATGGGACCTTCATACTGAGCAGGCATTCAAAAAAGATTCCCTTCTCTTCTTTCGTAAGAGCGTAGCTGATAGGACCTTGATACTGCTTTGGAGGCATGCCATCTTTTTCATTAGTTCTTTGCTTGTCCTCCCGTTCCTCCGGTGTATCTTTTGTCTTTCCATACACGCCCAAGAAGCCTAGCAGGTTCACACATAGATTCTTCGTCACATGCATCACGTCGATTGCATTGCGGACCTCTAGGGCTTTCCAATATTCAAGTTCCCAAAACATAGATTTCTTCTTCCACATGGGTGCGTGTCCGTTGGTGTCATTCGGAACAGATTGTCCGCCAGGACCCTTTCCAAAGATTACCTGTAAATCCTTGACCATATCAAATATATATTCACCAGTACGGAGGCCAGGCTTCTTCTGGTTATCTGGCTCACCTTTGGAATGGTTGCCTGCCTTTCTTAAGATATGCTTGATCGGTAGAAATCGACGATGTCCCGGGTACACATTCTTCTTACATTTATCCAAATATATACTTTCAGTATCATGTAAACAGTGCATGCATGCATTTTATCCCTTGTTTGTATGTCCTAAAAGGTTACTAAGAGCAGGCCAATCATTGATGGTTACAAACAGCAATGCTCGTAGGTCAATTTCCTTCTGTGTGTGTGCATCCCACACACGCACACCTGGTTTTTTCCACAACTGTAGAAGTTCATCAACTAGTGGCCTTAGGTAGACATCAATGTCGTTGCCGGGTTGCTTAGGGCCTTGAATGAGCACTGGCATCATAATGAACTTCCGCTTCATGCACAACCAAGGAGGAAGGTTGTAGATACATAGAGTCACGGGCCAGGTGCTATGACTGGAGCTCTGCTCGCCAAAAGGATTCATGCCATCTGTACTAAGACCAAACCATAAGTTTGTTGCGTTAGCTGCAAAGTCCTCGAACTCCCTCTCAATTTTTCTCCATTGCGACCCATTAGTGGGTGCTCTCAACATCCCGTCTTTCTTACGTTCTTCTTTGTGCCATCGCAACAACTTGGCATGCTCTTTGTTTTGGAACAAACGTTTCAACCGTGGTATTATAGGAGCATACCACATCACCTTGGCAGGAACCCTCTTCCTGTGGCGTTCGCCCTCCACATCACCAGGGTCATCGCGGGGGATCTTATAGCGCAATGCACCGCATACCGGGCATGCATCCCAATTCTCGTACTCCTCACCGCGGTAGAGGATGCAGTCATTAGGGCATGCATGTATCTTCTGCACCTCTAGTCCTAGAGGGCAGACAACCTTCTTTGCTTCGTATGTACTTTCAGGCAATTCGTTATCCTTTGGAAGCATCTTCTTTATCATTATCAACAATTCTTGAAATCCCTTGTCAGTTACACCATTCTTCGCCTTCCATTGCAGCAATTCCAGCGTGGTACCCAGCTTTTTCTAGTCATCTTCACGATTTGGATACAATAATTTCTTGTGATCCTCTAACATGCGTTTCAACTTCAACCTCTCCTTATCATTTTTGCAGTTTCTCTTTGCATCAGCAATGATCTGACCCAAATCATCAGCGGGCTCATCTGATGCCTCTTCTTCAGCTTCCCCCATTGATGCCTCTTCTTCAGCTTCCCCCATTGTTGTATCAACGAAAGAATAGTTGTCATCATCCTCTTCTTCTTCATTGTCTTCCATTATAACCCCTCTTTCTCCGTGCTTGGTCCAACAGCTATAGCCGGACATGAAACCGGACTTTAGCAGGTGGTAGTGAAGGGTTTTTGAGTTAGAGTAATTCCTATCATTCTTACAGTAACGACATGGACAACACATGAAACCATTCTGGTTATTTGTCTTGGCCACACGAATAAAATCATGCAGGCTATTAAGAAACCCTGGACTTAGTCGGTCATCTTACATCCATTGTCGGCTCATGTTCACTACACAACATCGAAGTGACCAAATTAATACAACTTCATCATCACATTACAACCAAAAGTAGAGCTAGCAGTGACCAAATGTATTACTGCAAATAATGGATACTTATAGTTCATACATATACATCTCATAAAACAACACAAACTATGTAAAACATGTGAATACAACAACAAATGCGATCATAATTGCAACTAAAGTAACAATTGAGCCAACATCATAATGATACCAAGCCTCTTTATCAATGGCATATTTTCTAATCTTTCTAAGCTTCAAGCGCATTCCAACCATCTTGTTCTTGTGATCATCGACGATATCGGCAACATGCAACTCCAATCCCATCTTCTCATCGTCAGTTCTTTTTAGTTTTTCTTTCAAATGATCAATTTCTTTTTTAGCTTATGTTAATTTCTCGAGCAGAATTGCATAGTCGGTTGGAATTTTTGGTTCAACTACTTCCTATAGATAAAAATATCTACGTCAATTTGGTGGCATAATTAATTGTCATAGACATTAGATGATGTGTGAAATAGTTATAAAAGATAATTAACGACATACCACATCTGAATCATGGACTGGACGAGGGCCGACGTGGGCGGATACCATAACCATTACACTATAGAATAACTAACAATAATACAATTAAGTAAATCGTACACGCAGCTATCTAAATCATACAAGTAATTTTTTTAAAGATTTTAAGAAGAACAAGAGGCTCACCAAGGTGGCCAGTGCCGCGACGAGACGGTGCGGACGATGGACGGTGGTTAGGATGGCCGGGGATGGTGGGAAGGCACACCAAATAAACCACACCTACACATATGCAACCTAACAAGTTAATTTGAGCTCAAATTGGATATAAATCAAATAAACTCCCACAAATCACATATCACATATCCTTGAGCATACCACAAGCTAATCTAACAAGAGATGAAGGAGCAAAGTTGCTAACCTTTATGAACACTTGGATTGATGGGGTGCCTTTAAATCTTGACAAGTCCTTGGCAAAATGGAGGATGAGCTTCGAGCAAGAAGAAGAACATGGGAAGGCACACCAAATAAACCACACCTACACATATGCAACCTAACAAGTTAATTTGAGCTCAAATTGGATATAAATCAAATAAACTACCACAAATCACATATCACATATCTTTGAGCATACCACAAGAGCTAATCTAGCAAGAGATGAAGGAGCAAAGTTGCTAACCTTTATGAACACTTGGATAGATGGGGTGCCTTTAAATCTTGACAAATCCTTGGCAAAATGGAGGATGAGCTTCGAGCAAGAAGAAGAACAGGGGAGAAAACAGAGCTCTTTCCATCGGCTGCGGATGGATGTATATGTAGGAAGTCTTTAGTACCGGCTGGTGTCACCAGCCGGTACTAAAGGTTGCCCTTTAGTAATGGCTGGTGACACCAGCCGGTACTAAAGGTGCAAGCGGGGCCCATGTCTGACCAAAACCATGCCACGACCCCTTTAGTACCGGCTCGTAAGACGAACCGATACTAAAGGTCCCTCATGAGCCGGTACTAAAGGTCGCCCTGCTCCTAGCCGTTGTAGCCGGCACGAACCAAGACTAATACCATCTTTAGTACCGGTTAGTGACCAGACCGGGACTAAAGCTCAGGACGGAAGGTCTGTTTTCTACTAGTGCACTACTGCTAATGGGACCCACTTAATAGTAGCTCTCATTCTGCAAAGTGCTACTACTAAGTAACATAGCAGTCGCGCTTTTAGAAAAATAGCGCTACTGCTATTCGTGGGTGGTGCCACCTTTTCACCCCTCACCCTCCTCCCCCATTTGCCCTCTCTCCCCCTCATTTCCCCTCTCCTCTCACCATTGTTGCCCTTCTTCTCTCTTCCTCCTAACTCTATTCTCTCCCCATTAATGCGCCTCAACCAAAACTCTCCTCCAAAAATGGCCTTCTCATCTCTAGCTAGATCCATAAATGCCCCCTACCTCATTTATTTGGCTCTCCCTCCATTCCATTATATATAGATCTATATCTCATATCTCTCCCTCTCCCTTAGTTACCTAGAGTCATATCTCCTGCCCAACAACTAGATCTAGCTAGCTATTTAGCCATCCACACTTTCGATACCTATGGAGGGAAAGGCCTCATCCAGTCGATTGGTCTCTCTCGGGAGATAGGTGAGTAAAAAGTAATTCATTTCAAGAATAGGAATATGTGTGTTTGGGATATGGAGAGGTTTGTGCGAGTGACATGCCCCCAAGTTGCTTATGTTTTGCCGAAATGTCGATTTATTTCTATTTCGGTGTGTTTCGAGCAAACTCGATATGTCCTACTTTTAGGCAAGGTCATGCCAAATTTTTATACGACTTTGATGCATGCATGCATTTTTTTATAACCCGTTTGCTTGTTATACCGTGCATGCAGTCGGTCATGAAGGTGATTGGATGGAAGGAGGAGTGACACATGCAATCTGCGGTGATGGACACATATGCAAATAATCGGACTAGGATTAGATGTACGTGTACAATACACAAAGAAGGAGTCCTTTTGGACCCTTTTGATCATGGCAGGTTGAAGGCGCACCTGCTGATGAATGGTTTCATGGATGGGTATACTTGGTGGATAAGTGAAGAATATGATGATGAGGATGTCCACATGGTAGGGAATAACTTCATGGGGCTAGACAAAGAGATGACCGATCGACACGAAGACGATGGTGCCGGACATGGCGGCAGGGAAGAGTTAGATGACGGCGGCAGAGAAGATTCTGGACACAGCAAAGAAGAGTCTGGACATGGTAGGGAAGAGGCGGCGGTCACGCCGCAGTCTTCGACGCTACTAAGTGCAGTCGTGCAGGACCCTCATGTTCGAGACCTGCTTCGCAAGAGTACGACTAGCGAGAGAGCTTCTTCTAGAGAGGAAGCCAAGCTAGAGCAACTTGAAGTAGACTCAAAGACTCCATTGTATGACGACTGCGATCCCGAGGTGACCCGCTTGAGTTTCACGCTCGAACTTCTAAATACAAAGGCGTAAAACAAATGGACAGACAAAAGCCTCGATGATCATTTGAACTATCTACATAATAAAGTTCTTCCCGTGGGGAACCTGTGTCCTACTAGTGTCGATGAGGCCAAGAAAATCGTTTACCCTTTTGATTTGTTGCACATTAGGTATCGTGCATGCATCAACGATTGCATCATTTATCGGGGGGAGCACGCGGACAAAACCAGTTGTCTAGTGTGCAATGCTTCTCGATACCTGAAGGCAGGAAAGGAACTCCTCAGAAAGTTGTATCGTACTTTCCTATGACTCCCTGTCTCTAGCGGTACTTCGTAGATCAAGAAACCTCATGCGCTGGCATGCAGAGAGGAAGAAGCACGACAATGGAGATGATCCGAAGCTAAAACACCATGTAGATGGTAGCCAGTGGAGGGCATTCAACACCGTATATGGATTTGCTGCAGAAGATCCATGGAACATCATGCTTGGTGCGAGTACCGATGGCATGAATCCGTTTGGAAACCAAAACACCAACCACGGCACATGGCCCGTCTTTGTATGGATGTACAACTTCCCCCCATGGAAGTGCATGAAGACAAAGTACATACACATGAGCATGCTGATTCAAGGGCCGAAACAACCAGGAAATAATATTAACCTGTATATGGGGCTTCTGAAAGAGGAGCTAGACACGCTATGGAAAACACTGGCATGGACATGGGACACCAGCAAAGGAGAGTATTTCTATCTGAGAGTCGCACTGATGACGACGCTGCACGACTATCTCGGTTACGTGTACACCTCGGGCCAGGTGTGCCACAGATACTGCGGATGTATGAGGTGCATGGATGATACAACGTCTCAGCAGCTTACGTTAACGAAAGATGGCCGGTCAGGCAAAATCGTGTACATGTGCCATCATTGATGGCTCGAGAAGGATGCCTCGTGGAGAAAGCGTGGAGATCTATTCAATGGGTTGGCTGAGAATCAAGGACCTCCACGTAATAGGAGCGGCGCCAAAATCAACGAGCTGTTGAAAAACTAGGAACAGTGCCCCTCGCCGGGAAAGATGGAAATGGAGCGTGATCCGCTACTGTAGGTATGGAAAACGAGGTCTGTTTTCTAGGACTTGGAGTACTGGCCCAATCAAGACACGCCTCATTGCCTTGATCAAATGCATATAACGAAGAATGTCCTCAAGATCTTGCTTGGCACACTAATGAACATGGCGGAGAATACCAAGGATGGGCCGAAGGCAAGGAAAGACTTGGAAGATTTGAAGATCGGGAAAGGTATCCATCGTAAAAAGTTGACGGAGGAGATGAAGACGGAGATGGAGTAGGGTGAAAGCGGAAGAAAAGTCAACAAGAAGGAGGAGAATTATTTCCCATCTTATTGCTTCACCTTAAGTGCTAAGGAGATCTATCAATTCATGAAGTGCCTTATGGGAATCAAAGTCAGTTCTGGTTACTATGGGAAGATAAGTAGATTTCTAGACCCAAAGAAGAAAAGGTTTAGCGGGATGAAGTCTCATGACTTTCACGTGATGATGATGCAGATACTCCCGGTTTCCATTGGAGGATAATGGACAAGCACGTCCATGACACACTTACTGGTCTGCAACTTCTTCGACGTTATCTCTCGAAAGTCCATAAGTGTGAAGCAACTCTGAAGGCTACACGAAGATATCGTTGTCATACTATGTGTGCTTGAGATGTACTTCCCGCCCGCGTTCTTTGACGTCATGGTGCATCTTTGTGTCCACATCATGGACGACATCGTCGACCTCGAGAAGGCCTTCCAACACAACATCATGCTGATCGAGAGGATGGATGGGGTCATCAAAGGATTCGTTCGTAACATGTCTCGTCCCGATGGGAACAACTCCTTTTGCAAGAATTATATAGGCATCGGAGACCTTGTTGTTGGTTTGCCCGTCATGAAGCACAATGGGAGGCTCAGAGGAGAAGTTCACAACAACGGCCGAAGGGAATTGCATGTGGACTACTTGGATCGACGGAACAAATTTGACATGCCCAACTTGGTAGTGATACAACCCCTAGATGTGGTAGATGATTATGTGGCATGACACAAAGAAACCATCGCAAATAAGTACCATGATAAGGGGATGCTCAAGATGGATGACGAAGTTACTGTAGAGCACAACACCACTTTCTTGCATTGGTTCAAAGAGCAAGTTCTTAACCCCCCCCGGAAGAGGGCAGTTCAGACGGATTGCTCATACACGCCATAGCACATGGCCCCGCGCCCAAACTCGCGACCTATCAGTCATACGATATCATCGGGTACACGTTCTACACAAAGGCCAAAGACATGGACAGTGATTAGCAGAACTCTGGGGTGACGATTGAATGTGTGACCGCTGCCAACGGCACAACTGGAAGATTCTACGGAAGGGTCAAAGAGATCTAGGAGCTTGACTATGCTGGAATGCACGGTGCGACGATGTTCCGTGTCAGATGGGCTAAGGACGTCATAAGAGAAAACAAGTATTTCACTACCATGTCTATACCTAACGCGAAGAGCGCAACCGTGAATGTTAACGTCATCGCCAAAATTGAGCCATGGGTACACGCTAAGCACGTGACACAATGCCTCTTCACAACCGACCCGACCAATGCCAACCGTGTCGTCGTGAGGAGAGGCAAAAGGAGCATCGTCAGAATGGATGGAGTCACCAAAAAGGAACACTACGACAAATACAGCAACCCAATGAGGGAAGATGATGATGACGATGAAGCATACGTGAAAAGAAGAATCAATACTACATTACCTAAGAAAGATCATACTCCATGGTTCCGGAAAAGTCACAAGGAGGGGCTCAATTATTCGGCAACGAATAAGAAAAGGAAGAAGCTCAATGTGAAACATTGTTGACGCAGCTAAAAACCATCTTTTATAGATACGTATCTACACGCACTTAAGTAACCGTTATCGATCAACTGATATATATGTTACCACCACATGCATGGTTCCGGTGATATTCACGCAATGTGGGAGGGAGACACCATCGTAAACCGAAAGGGAGAAAGCAATACAAAAGAAATACAGAAGGGAGAAACCAATACAAAAGAAAAAGAAAAGTAAACAGGAAAGAAAAGGAAAATGATAATAATAAATAAAACATATCAGTAGCGCTGGATTATGAACCAGCGCTATAGCTAATGTAGTTATAGCGCTGGATCCTAACACAGCGCTACTACTATGTGTAATTTAGAATTAAAAACATTTAAAATTAAAACAGTTAGCTGTAGCGCTGGATTACCACCCGACGCTATAGCTAATTCATCTATAGTGCTAGATCCTAACCCATCGCTACTACTATTTTGAGTTAACCGACCACGCGGCCTCAAATTTTGCCAAGTCCCATCCCCCCAATGTCCCACCTCTCCCCCTCCTCTCTGCTGTCACGCACCCCCGTCGCCCCTACCCACTGGTCCGACCTCCTCCTCGTCCTCACGGATGCTCAAGCCCTCCCTCGACCTCACCATCGCCGCCTGGGCCAGCACTCGACCTTGCCGCCGCCGCCCTCTCCCCTGCCCTCTACCTCACCGCCGATGCCCTCCCACCACCCTCAACCTCACTACCTCCCCTTAACCCTCTCCCTCTCCTCTCCCCTGCCCTCCTCTCTCTCTATATATCTTAGCTAATATGAACCCTAGCTAGGAGTTGGATGTATGAACCCTCCTCTCTCTCCATATGTCCACTTTTTAGCAAAGGTCATGCCGAAAATTTCCGTGATTTTTGGCATGACTTGTGCTAGAAACTAGGACATATGGAGTGCTCGGGATTTGACGGTAGGGGAATGAATCAACATTCCGACAAAATATAGCCCCCTTTTTTTATCTTCATTACATCTTTTATTTACAATTGTCGAACACGAAACATGTCTAGCCACGTCTCAGCCGGGGGTTCTGCTCGCCTCGAAGAATACCCCATCGAGGCAGCAAATCACTATTTCAATTACCTGCACGAACACTAGAGGGGGGTGCATGGTGGCGGTAGTGGCACCAACCTCGACACCTGCACCAGCACTGGTGAAAGCACCAACACCACCCCCAAGACCGGCAAGGATGTTGTCGTACCGGTAGAGCACCGAAACAGAAGAGAACACGAAAACCAAACAAGATCGACATCGAACAAATTGTGGTCACGGAGATGCACCCAAAGAAATTAGAGCCAATGGTGCCAAAGGAAGCGCACTCATGCTGGGGCAATCAACTAGGATGCTTCCTCAGGGAAACCAACAACATGAACAATGAGAAGTTGAAGAAGATACCACATATGGTGCACATGCTCCTAAAGAAGTTTCACAATAGGTTCCTATTCCGCGGCATCATAGAAAGCAAAGAACTATGGGACGACGATGCCATGACAAAGATAAACAACAAGGTGATGGTGATGTTCACCAACGACTTGTCCGCCTGGGAAGTTCAGGTGAAAAAAGCGATTGAATAATAATGAAACATGGTCCAAGATTCATGCTGACAATCCGACACTTACGAAAGATGACTTTGAAAAATTCAAGGAGACTTGCGCTAAAGACGAAACCAAGAAAAAGTCAGACAAAATGAAGGCGCTCCAGGCTAGGAACACGCCTCCCCACCGCATCGGAAGTCGTGGCTACGAGGGGGAAGAGGCACGTATGGTGCAAGTAGGACGCCGAAGGTGAAAGTCATGGAATCCCAGACCCCTTGGCAGAATTCATCGACCCGCTGGAGCATGACTGGATCAGGGCCCGATAGAAGTGGGACCATGTCAAGAATATCCTTTACACGGACCCGAACACGAGGGAGTTCATGAGACTTCTGGTAATTGCTACATTACCACATTATCATATTAGCTTCCAAGCAATTAACCCACAAGTTTTGTCACATTATTAGTAAACCATCCACGTTCCTTTTGCAGAAAGAGCAACAACAAAAGGCATTCGAAGGCGATGAGTCGTCATAGTCGTCGGTGAGGCCCAACTGGGACACCCAATTCAACCGGGCCCTGAACATACTGAAAAAGGTCCCGGAGGACAAACCGTCGTCCTATGAACGTGTGCACGGTGTCGGAGATGGAGCCCCGTGGAAGACGTGCTACCGCAAGGAGCCAGAGGAAAGAAGGAAGAGACGGTTGCTTAGTCAACAGACTATCGACCAGAAGGTCACGCTTGCGGTCAATAAGTCCAAAGCTGAGACCAAAGTAGAGTTGGAATAGATAGTTGATGCAAGGGTTAGTGGAGCAGTAGCTAGCATCATAGTTGACTTCACATTTTCCATTTCCATCTTGCTTCCGGCATTTTTTGAATGGACAAAGAAAAATCCAAATAAAGACCCAGTGGACTTCCCCTTCCCAGCCACGTCGGGAGTAATTCGATGAGCATCGCACCGCCAGCACCTGCTCATGCCATCGCACATGCTCTTGTACCTGGTCCCACTCATGTTCATAGCAGCCCGTCCTCTGTCTCTGGCCTACTCAGTGGGGCTTCGTCTTTGGCTAAGCTCGACCCCCTCATGGTAATTACGCGTCATACCCTCTTGACCAGCATATCTAGTCTTCCGTTTTAGTTGCCTTTCGGATGTTTGACATCACGGAGATGTCTTCGCAGGCCAACGATACCCCGTGCACCCTATTGTACGACATCAAGAGCCAGAAGGTGGCCATGTGAAAGGCAACAATCGTGAAGCCGAAGGACCGCATGTTCGACAACCGAGAGTTGCCTGATGGCGTCTTCAAGGTTAACGTGGCCAGTGCCTTACCGGGCTTCGAGGATTTGCCTCCTCCAGTACCAGTCGATGACGAGGAGACCCCTCAACGGATTGGCGCATGCAAGAGCTGGTTCTTGACTTGGCCGAAGACTATTCTTTGTGTCGAGGCGCACAGTATCACACCAACGAGAGCTTCTCAAGAAGGTATTGTCACGCCCAACATTTGATCCTATACTTATTTTGGCACGAGGGCCTCAACAGGGATAGAAGCGCGTCTCGTTGTGTTGCAAGAATGGATATCATTGCAAGTACATTTACAGAAGAGATGAGTATACGGAATTGGCTTACACTCTCCACAATCTACAATAAGATCACATCAATACAACAACATATTCAAACATCAAATAGAAGAGCAGGGTCCGACTACGGCCGAAATCAAACGATAAAATGACATCCATCCTTGCTATCCCAGGCTGCCGCCAGGAACCCATCCTAGATCGATGAAGAAGAAGAACTCCAAATCAAACAAGCATAGTGCTCACGTCAAATCATCGCATTACCTGTACGTGCAACTATTCTTGTAGTAATGTGTGAGCCACAGGGACTCAGCAATCTCACTTCCAAGGGTATCAAGACTATTAAAGCTTAATGGTGAGGTATGGTTAAGTAGTGAGGCTGCAGCAATCGACTAAGCATTTATTTGAGTGGCTAACTTACGAATAAAGAAAGTAAAGTATGGTGGTCTACGAATAACGGACATGAGCTAGTAATGATCACTAAGTGATTCTGAACACCTACTTATGTCAAACATAACCCCATCATGCTCTCTCTCGGATAAGGACTCACGAGAAGAGACAATCACGATTATGCACACAGATGGTGTATTTTATTTAAGTTTACTTCAAGTTTACTATGACCGGGTGTCAAACAAAGTTTCCAAGTTTGCCACATAACCGCGGGCACGACTTCCAAAAGCTTTAACCCAGCAGGGGTGCTCCAACTCATCCATCACAAATTAACCACATGCCGTGGGAATAACCTCGACCACGGACCTCTTGATCTTCCTAGGCATTTCCACAGGAAAACTAACACCTAGAGATAGCCCGAAGAAAAATTGGAATTCCTCGCGTGAGGCATTCGAGAAAGGTAAAAAAATCTAGCAAGGCCGCCTGGCGTGTCGACGAACCCGATAGGAGCAGCATATCTCGTTCTTAGGACAAGACCAGATGAGCACAGCATACGGTGGCCTGAAAGAAATCTCCCGAGTTTCCCCGGGTTGGCCCCGCACACGACTCTAGTTTTGACCAACACTCATGAGAAGCACTGGCCTGGGGGTGATTAAATTATCCGCGGGTGCCGGCGGGACCCTATCCATATTATTAGTTATTAGTCAAATGTAGTACCAATGTTGGGCCTTGCAAGACAAGCTTTATCCTAAAACGAAAATCAAGGGGGTCCCCATAACAACCACGAACATGTTAGGAGCGCTCAATTCTGGAACATAACACCGGTTCACAAATAACTAGGGGCGGCAAGAGTGGAACAACACACCGAGCAAAAGGTTAAGCCTTCCACCATTTACCAACTATATATGTGCATTAAATTAAATAGCAATAATATTGTGATATCAGAATGTCCATGTTGTCACATGGAAGCAATTGCACCTGCTGCTAGAAATGCTATAAGAAGGGCTGAGCAAGCGGTAACATAGCCAAACAAAGGTTTGCTGGGATGTGGAGGGGTTAGAGGCTTATCATGGAAACGTTGGGAGGCTTGTCAAACAAGTTGTAGGTAGCATGACATAACGATAAAAGTGGGACAACTAGCATAGAAATGATAGTAGTGGTATCCAGGGAAATGTGTCATCTTGCCTGATATCCCACTTGGAAGAAGAATGAATCCATGAAGAAGACGAGCCAATGTAGTCGAACGAATCCTTAGACTCCGAACGCTTTCTGAACTCTATCGAGAAGAAGAAAACTGAAACAAACAACCAACACACAATAACACCACAACATGTTCATGCCATGATGCTCAATCAAATATGATGCATGTTATGCATGACATGGCAAAACAAAACATCAACTTCTACACATTAAGTGAAGCTCAATATACAACGGGTTGCATATTGACGAAACTCCACATGTGAATTATTTAGTTCTCTCTAGTTTGGTACACGACAATATTAAATATTTTTAATATGGCAACCTGTGAAGCTTAAGTAAACTACATCACCTAGGCACTTTAAATGAGGCCCGAAGCAACGAATAACTATTCCGGAACGACCTCATATGCATATTTTAAGTTTCGTCCAGATCTGAACTAACCATATTTTAGAGTTGTTAAATAGCAAAAAAAATGTCAACATGAGATTCTACGCATTTTTCTAGCCAAGTTACATATGTAAAACATTTTCAACGGAGCTACGTTTAATTAGTTACGACATAAACCGTTTTAGCTTGGCATATATGCAAAATACATGATAACAGCGGGCTAAACACTTTAAACAAACACGTGTCAGAGTTGGATATTTTGCATCTACACAAAATTCTAGTCATCTTACATATATAAAGTTTTTACAAACGATGCACGGTTGAAAAGTTATTAAATGTATGAACTAGGCTTTTTTGTTTGTAATTCTGAATTCATTGGATAATTGGATAAATCGCAGAACATGGGAAAAAACAACCATGGGACGAATTTGGCTACGGGCCAAAACAGAGGACATGGGCCTGGTATAGAACATAGCACATGGGAGAGGGATAGCATGGGCGCTCACCAGAGGCCTCATGGGTCGGTCGGTGGGGTGGCTTGGGCGCTGGAGGCCCACGCGGGAGGCTAGTGGTCCACGAGGCCTAGACCGGGGGGCGTACTCCTTCATTTCCCCCGTGCTCTAGGACGGGTCCATGGTGATGGAGCGGGACAACGGGGAGGAGCAGGGGTTCCATGGCGAGGTCTTGCGGTGGCGGATCCAGACGGACGGAAGCTACCGGTGGAGGGCTACGTTCCCGGCAACGGCGCACTATGGGGCCGGCGGTGGACTTCGGGCGCTCCATGGCAATGTAGACGGCGATCTCACCCAAGGCCGGGCGAGATCCGGTGAGGGCCAGTTTCGGCGGGGTCGAGCACAGGAGAGGCAGCGAGGGAGCGACTCAGAGGCGGAGGCTCGGGTGGGCAGGCAACTTCCGTCGGCGGTGGCCGGAGATGCAGGCAGGGTCGATGCGGGAGAGCCGGCAAGGCTGCAAAGGACCTTGGGCACGAGGACGACTGGTGCGGGCTGCTACGGGCTCGCCAGGGCCCGATTCGTCTAGGGCAGGCCCGATCTGGGCTGCTGTCGGCTGCAGCGGTGGGAGGCTGCCCGGGGACAGGTGGCATCCCCTGAGTAGCTGCAGGCGGTGGCGCGGGTGGTGACTAGAAGCAACAAGTGGCAGAGGGAGGCTAGACGGCACTGAAAACGATGGTGGAGGGCTTGGGGTTCCATTTTTTGGCAAAGAAGGCCTCTATATATAGTAGGGGGGCTAGGCTTAGGTTTAGGGGTGGTTTTTCGGACCTTCGTTTCTTGATCCCATGGTCCGGAAGCCAGAGGGGGCTAGCAGGCCATGTGGGCTGTGTAGAGGGGGTGTTGGCTGAGGAGAGAGGGAGATCTGCGGCCCGTGACAGAGTTTTGAAACACCGAAAACACCCGACCTATAACTCGGTGATGGTGCCACCACAGTGGACCATTGGGTTATCAAACGACCTCCGATTGCAACGAAATTTGGCACGCAGCCCTCCTACAATAAGACAAGACCGCATGCCAACTTTTGAACCAATCCGAGAAAGTTTTATAAGCACTTTTAAAAACAATATTTTATCGGTGTCGCGGGCGTGTGCATGTGTGGTTCGTCTCAAAATGGCCAGCAACGAGAATGGAGAGAACCCACAGCTATGAGCAGATGCAAGTTTTCTAAAACAAGTGACGATGTCATGTAGATGATGCGATGCTGAATGCGACAACCAGATGAATCACACGATGACAACGTAATAAAAGGAGAATCTTCTGGAGCGTCGGTCCCGGGCTGTTACAGGTATGTACACCAACCACCTACCAAATTACGTGCACCTGTCGTGGCGGGTGATAGCGGACGACACGAGGGAGAGCCTCCATTAGTGCCAGATGATGTCGCCCCCATTATCGAAGAAGAAAATGGTGATGATGACTTGGAGGAGGAGGATGATGACCCAAACAAGTATTTCAATACTGCCTATGATGATGGAGGATTGATGTCTCAGGACAACGAAGACTCATGCTATGAGCATGGAGATGATGACTTGATGCTGACTGATTTGTCGGAGCCGAAACGTCCTAAGGCAGAATGCAAAAAGTCTCTCTTCATGCGATCCTCACAGGAGACGCCTCCAGATGCCGCCTCTACCTAGCAAGAACAAAGCGAGGGTCGTCCACTGTTTAGCCCAACGACACTTAGTGTGGTGGTTAGGGAAGTTATGGCCGATGGCTCACTACCGCGACCTGCCAAGAAGCAAAGGTGGAGACCAGACAGGAAAGGCCCTAAAGGCGCCAGAGCTGCTTCAAGCAGCTAGCCGCCTCTAAAGTCCCGGGTGGTAGACAGAATACCTGTCAGAGGCGTGAAGCATTTCCATGTCGCCGGCGAGCCGATCCTACCCGCGAAAATTCTAGAGCACATACTGAACAATGATCTAAGGAGACTCCATGAAGACATGCTGGCCAGAGAGAAAAGCCTTCTCATCGTGGAAAAAACAGGATACCCACTTTACGTCACTCCGGTGTCGGGTGGGGAGTTGTACGTTGAGGAATGGCCCACGCATAAGTTCATCCTGCGATTTCACTCCATCTATGACATGTTCCACATGACCAAGCTAGATTTCTAGTTCATCCGCATGTATGTGCTATATCTCAACTACATCATCAGGATCGAGAACATAAAATATATCTGCATCTCAAACCCGTACCATATGCACGATAGCTTCTTGGATGTCTACAAAGAGCATCGTGACTATGCGAGCAAGTACATCGGCGGCTTCATCATCGCTAATAAGGACAAGGAAGGGATTATCCTACCTTATCATCCCACGTAAGTCATCTGCACATATCCTTTCATAAGTGTTAATCATTTCTTTGCAAGCATGGAGGCTAATTTGAGGTGTACTTAATTTGCGCAGTGGGGGGCATCCTCATTGTTCTGTACCCAGAATACTCCCATGCTATATACTTGGACTCATCGAAGAACATCAAGAAAAAGGATTACAAGCACATCAAGATTGTTCTCGATAGTCCCTGTTTACCTTCAGCCTGTCTGGTGGATATATCAATATGAAAAAGTACAGGAAGAACGGGCTTGTTTTCAGCCATAAGACCGACTTCTGCTGCATCAAGCAACATCACACTAGTAAGGCTGATGAATTCTACCTCATGCATCACCTTCTCGAGTTCAGAAGGGATAATCAACGCCTTCGCATGTCAGCTACTACCAATGATGCCAAGATTGTCAACTGGGCCACAAGCACAGGAAGGACACCGGATCATCGAATCCGAGCTGTGTTTTATCACGTACAGTGTGAACTTGCCCAAGTGATCATGAAGTAGGTCCTCGAACCAACATGCGTGGTCAACCATGGGCCAATCACACGGGATGATGTCCGAGCACTGCTAATCACTTAGCATCTGGACCTGAAGCCTTTCAAGAAGCTCTGGTGCTTCCTCCATGACTATGAAGATTGGAACGCCGACTTGGAGGACTGATTGTCATTGACAATATATGTGCCACTAGCATCCAGAATAAACTATATGATGTAATTAAACCGTGGCCCTGAACTAGCGTAGATCACTCTAGTTAATTCGTTTGGGTATTAGGAACTTCGTCATTTATGTTTACTATAGGTTTCTTCTATTTTGATAATTATGCCTCTTTGTTTTCTTAAGTACATTATGTTGCATATTATCATTTAGTTCATCAACTAACGATGTAGGTACATACATCAGAGATGGCAAAGGACTGTTACGCCGTGCTCGTCGGGAGGGTTCTAGGAGTCTATGACCATTGGCCAGACGCTCAGGCCCAGGTGGACAAGTACCCGGCTCCTAGCCACAGAGGGTTCGACAGCAGAGCCGAAGCAGAAAGTAGTTACTTGAGGTGGACTCTCCGGCAAGAGCGGGGCCGGAACCGCCGATGCCTCAAGTACTACATAGTCGCAGTCTTGCTCATGTTGATCGCTCTTCTATTCTACATCATGGTTTAGATAGAGATGATGAAACTTGTATGTGTGCCATGACCATGCAGTTGCACTTATTCGAGACATGACATGACTTGTGTATTGCAATTTTCGAGATGTGATGATATTTGTGTTGAATGATGATGATGATCATGGTATGATGAGACTACTGTATGCGTATGATATGATGAGAATATTATATGTTTATTGTGATCTCTTGAATTTACTGTATAGAGGCTATACAAGTACATCACAAATACATAGAGGGGTATGAATTTGTGAAAGCAAGAATAGAAGCAGCAGCGCTAGAAGGCATCTAGCCATAGCACTTGCCTTTATACGACGCTACAAATAGTTATCAGTAGCGCTGGTCAGTGCAGCGCTATTACTAACCATACTTACCAGTAGCGCCGGACCAACCAGCGCTACGGCTACAATTTAGCTGTAGCGCGTTAGCAGTAGCGCTGGACCCAGTGCTACTGCTATAGGTATTTCAAGCTCTACTATTAGGCTTTCTCCTAGTAGTGTGAGCATCAAATATCAAATAATGGTGAGCGTCGATTTTAGGTATGAATGAGTTGATACTAACAAATATTGTCCGTCATGCCCTATCATGTTAGCATTGATATTTTAGTTATTATTTTGAAGATAGTTTGTAGTATACAAAATTTTCATGTACTTATGCTCATCTAATAAAACGTTAGTGGCAAGATCTTGTTGAATAACAACTGTACTAAAAGTATTTTTCGATGCCTTTAGAATATTTTTTTCTATACTATTATCCCTAGTTCAGCCCTTCATTGCGACTATTGAAAATACTACGTATAGCTCTCCATGTGTAGAGACATGTTTAGGAAGAGATATGTTATTTATTTTTGTTCACGATATGATTGAACTAATAAATTAATTAACATAGTTTTTCTTAGTGACTAACATTCCTTTTTATGTTTTGGTACCAAGCTGTATGTTGGCTGCTCTAGATATTCACTCCACTGACTTATGGCCAAGTTACAAAATAATGATGTGGTAAATTATGAAGGTCATATACAAAATCATATTGTTAATTTTTTCATACTCCCTCCACTGTTTTTTTGTCTTCGGACCAACATTCAAGTGTTAGACCCCCTACACCTATTACTTTTCAACAAACTCCCGAAGATCATTTAAGATTTAATAACTAAGTAAGAAAACATGTTTGATTGCATTATACATATAAAGTATAACAATGTCGAAATGCTTTCACTATTGGTTATACTGTAAAACTATTTCCAGCAATTGCTTCTATGAGAGATGTTGATATATATGTATTATTCTAAAGACATGCAAGGAACCTAATCAAATGTTATCCTCCTCATGTCTAGAAGGTGCATAATCGGTGGCACCACCAGCACCATAATATTACAATAGTTGCTACCCTCCATATACATCTACTACCAGTGGCAGTTCCACCATTGGGGAGAGCGCCCCGGCTCTCCTGCGATAGAGCAAGGTATCTTCCGTGCCTAGCAACCATCAAAGCAGTGCAATGAAGCTTCGTCGTCATCTGTCGCCCCAGCAAACTTCAATATCTGGGCCCCCCACTTTCTACTGCCACAAGATCCGGAACTCCTGATGTTCCTAGTCCGGCGGCAACAACCTTGGGGCCAAGATTGAGGAAGTTGCTCATAAAGGAAGGTTATCACATAATAATTTTTTTAAGTGCACGTAATCTCCTCCTCGAACGTCCTTGCGGACTCAATATTCCCCATGGCCCGCGGCATCTATCCCTGCCTTGAATTTTGTCGGCCTCACCATCCGACGTCACCTCTAACTACTTCCTCTGACAATTGCCCAGAATAGTTGCAGTTATCATTTTTGTTTTTGAAATGGACTGGTCTTAGATCTAGTCCATTAATTATGTCTTTATCAGTGACCGGACGTTTCTAGTTATTGTGGTAATTTCTATCTTAGTTATATTTTTAATTAAACCATCATTAGCACATCCATTAAATATATATATATATATATATGTGGTATCCAAACTAAACCAGGGTTGTACATGAACCTATTTCATTTTAAATCTGGACAGAACTTTATGTAGTTCGCTAATTTATAGATGTAGTTTTTCTCCTTCCTCTATTTTTAATAGATGTGTTAATGATGGTTGTGTATGGGACTTTCATTCTAAAAAGTAGGTAGAATTCAGCCGCACATACATAGCTCCAGCATATATGCTAAGGATAGTTGCATTTTTTTACATGACGTCTTTCATGTTTTTGGTAGAATTAAGCCGCACGTACAAGCTAATGACAGCTACAGCGTACATGCGAAGGATAGCTGTAGTTTTTTTAGTTAGAGAGGTTTTAGATCTAAACCATTCATTACATGTTTTAAGGTTTGGGTCCACTAAATCAATGACCAGATGTTTCTAATTATTGTGGTAATTTTAGGCTTATTTATCTTTTTTTCTGATTAACCCTTCAAGCACTGTTCATATATAATAGATTTATGTTTCCTATTAAATTCCTTCTGTTTTATTTAGTTTGGGCAAAATTCCTTTGCACAAAAAATCCGGAAATTAATTCTGGGTATAGTTGGAATATTACGAAGTACCACAAAAAGTTTCAGAGAATTTGAAGTAACTAAAATATTTATAGCGCTTTATTTGTGATTTGGAGCAATTGTGCTGATTTATTTAAAATGCCAAAATGGTTGTGATAAAATAATTCACCCCTGGTATGTTGTTGCCAACATTTATCAGACATGGTGAATATTTTTATGGGCATTTTGGATTCGTTGAAAACCACAATTGTTGAAATTTGTTTATTCCATGAAGTGCTAGGGCTTGTTAATCCCCATTTCAAGTTTAAAGAAAAATTTAAACATGATGCTCACTCTAGCTAGCACAAGCACAAGACGGTAATTAGGGATGTGACAACACCCACGCCAGGATGCGACTTATCTCATCCTCACCTTGGAGGACCTCGACAAGCACAACCAGTGCAAGTGCGCGCAGGAGGTCAACGCCATCGTTCCCCCGGTTCCCAGTACATGCACTGGTCAGATAAACCCATCACCTAGGGGCATGAGGACCACCTGGCCGTAATGCCCCCGTAGGGCAGCTACATGCTGGTCCTTGATCCCACACTCGTCTCTGAGTGAAGCACCATCCGCTTCATGTGGGTCCCCGTCCAAGGCGGTAGCAGCATCAACATCCTCTACCGCGATGCCATAAACATGCTGGGCATCCGACAGTCGGAGCTCTAGCAAACCCAGACATTCTTCCATGACATCGTGCCACGCCTCTTGTGCTCCCCGACCGACAAGATCCGGCTGGACATGATGTTCGGTACGGTGCAGAAATTCCGCTGTGAACCCATCTTGTTTGAGGTGGTGGACCTCTCCAGCCCCTACGGGCGTTCCTCCGCCGGCCACCTCTAGCCAAATTCATGGAAGTTCCCCGCTATGCCTTCCTGAATAGGAAGCTATCGGGTCCCAATTGCATAATGACCATCACTGGTGACTACAATAATTTGACAGAGTGCGTTGTGTCGGCTCCATGCTGGCTGAATCCCTCGTCATCGCTGAGGAGCGGCTGAAAGCACATTTGCTCCCTTGGTGGTTTTGGTAATTAATAACAACATATATGTCATTCGACTAATGTTTCCACTAAGCATATTTCAGGAAAAGTTCAATGATAGGGATAGCAAAAGGATTGTGGACAAACCCCAAGATACAAGGAAATAGATTGGGAAAGCTTCAAGCAAAAGGACTGTACATTTTACTTTGTGAGAAATCAGTTAGAGTCCATCGGAAAGCCAATACTATTAAAAGGGGGTACGGTACTATTGATGAACAAGATGCTCAAACGTGCACACGTGATGGTCACCAAAAACACCCACAAGCTCTTCCACAAAAGTCTGCCGAAAGCCAAATATCCAAAATCGATGCAACCAACAATTCCCACTCAGTGCCACTGATTTCCAAACTCAGACAGACCCATGCCAAATCCTAGCACATCGGTGCAACCGATTCCCCTTTGGTGCCACCGAGTTTGCTTTGCCAACTTTCTATTACGTTGATTCACACATCGGTACTACCGAGGTTTTTAGATCGGTGTCACCAAATTGCGCAATCTGGCCGTTCATCACCTAATCGGTAACACCGACATTTATATATCGGTCTCATCGAGATTCAAAAGTTGTCACCTTTTGGTCACTTTGGTACCACCAATATTCACACATTGGTGTCACCGAGTTGGCCACTTAAGGTGTAACGGTTGGATTTTGGGAGATGCCTACATATACCCCTCCACCACCACCTACTCGAAAGAGAATCACTCAGAATAGATCCCCACTTATCCCAACTGATTTTCTGAGAGAGAGCCACCTACTCTGCTGAGATCATGCCATTCCATTCCAGCCATATGAATCTTGATTTCTAGCCTCCCCAAGCTTCTTTCCACCAAATCAATCTCTTCCACCAACATGAAATCTGTTAGAGAGTGATTTAGTGTTGAGCAATCTATCATCTTGAATCACAAGAGTAAGGAGTTCATCGCCATTATCGAGCCTATTACCTCTTTGAGGGTGGTGCCCCTAGATTGGTTAGGTGTCTCTTGGGAGCCTCCTACTTTGTGCTGTGGAGTTGAACCAAGAAGTTTGTAAGGGCAAGGATATCGCCTACTTCATGAAGATCTACCAGAGTTAGGCTAGTCCTCCGTGGACGTAGGCCATCATGGTATAGTCACAATTGCTTCTTCGTGGAACCCTCCATGGGTAGAGCCCTCCGTGGACTCTTGCAATCGTTACCCTGTGTAGGTTGAAGACTCCATAAACATGGACGTACGATAGCACCACATATCGGAACCATAGAGAAAAATCTTCGTGTCTCAAAATTGCGTTTGATCTTCCTACCCTTCCTTAACTACTCATGCTTGTCTTTAATTTCTTCTACTATACACATAGACATGCATGTGTATGGTGTGATTCACTTGCTATGAATGCTAAAATCTGCCAACACTTAAAATTGGGAAAAACTAGATTTTTATTTGGTCAAGTAGTCTAATCACCCCCCTCTAGACCTACTTTCGATCCTACAAGTGGTATCAGAGCTTCGGTCTCCATTGCATTGGTTTCACAACCTAGGAGAGTATGGCGTCTAGTGAGGGAAATTATCATCGTAGAGGTCCGTAATTTTGATGACACTAATTTTCCTAGCTGGAAGCACAAAATGAAAATGCATATCCTTGGTCATAACCCTGCGGTTTGGGGTGTTGTTCTTGTCGGATTGCAAGGTGAATTGTTTGCGGATGGAAGGGAACCGGATCGCGAAGCAACTTCGGATGAATTGAAGATGTTGCAATACAATTCTCAAGCATGTGACATTTTCTTCAATTGCCTATCCCCCAAAGAATTCAACAAAATCAGCCGTCTTGAGAATGCAAAAGAGATTTGGGATACTTTGGTTGATATGCATGAAGGTACCGAATCCGTGAGAGAATCCAAGTTGGATGTTCTTCAAAGTCAACTTGACAAGTTCAAGATGAAGGATGGTCAAGGAGTCACTGAGATGTACTCTAGGCTAGCTCTCATCACCAATGATATTGTTGGCTTAGGAAGCAAAGAAATGACCGACCAATTCATCATCAAGAAGATACTTTGAGCTTTGGATGATAGATATGACATCGTATGCACATTGATCCAAATGATGACCAACTACAAATATCTCAAGCCTACGGAAGTGATTGGAAGGATTGTTGCTCATGAGATGACACTCAAGGGAAAGGAAGGGCTTCACAACACGTCTAGCGGTGCTTACAAAGCGACAAGTGATGTTCCCGCAACTTCAAGTGACAACCTTGTCACAAATGAAGAGATCAGCCTCATGGTCAAGAAATTCAACAAGTTCTACAATAATAGAGGCAAAGATCTAAGCTCCAACTCAAGATATGAAGAGAAGCGTTCGTCAAATCGTGACCGAAACTGCTACAATTGTGGGAAGCCCGTACACTACTCTAATGAGTGCATGGCTCCTTGCAAGAGGAAAGAAACCAAGAAGACGAAGCTCAAGAGATGAGTCACCTCAAAGAGAGAGAAGGAGTAGAGATGATCATTATGAACGAAGACCCTCAAGGAGAAGATGAGACTCAGAGAAGAAGGACAAGTACACCAATAGCTACTGAAGAAGAAGACACCAAGCTCATGTTGGTGAATGGGTTTCCAGCTCCGAATGTGACAATCACTCTAAGTGAAGCTATCACTCCAAGTCCGACTCTAGTCATGATGAAGGTGTTGCCAAACTTGCAGTAGTGACAGCCGACTCCTACAACATATTTGATTCACCAAATGAAGGGAGTGGATGTTACTTCATGGATAAAGGCCCCAAGGTATCACACCTCGAGTATCTTGATTTCAATAGTGATGAGGACGACTTGTTAAATCTACTGCATAGGCAGCAGCTGGGGCAGCCAGAGCCACTAGTGCTCCAATGCCAAGGACAAGGAACGAGTAGATGGATCTCATTCTTAGATCTATCCAAGGCATAAAGAATGGTATCATAGAGATTCTAAAGAACCAAAAGAGCTTGGAAAGGATTGTTGAAGACAAGTTTCATACTTTGAACAACAAGGTGGATGGGCTATCTAAGACAGTTGATGTGCTCAAGAAAGAGGTGGACTCAGTACATCTTCCCCACACCATAGAGGATGATGATGAAGATGCACGTCACCCTCTCCAGCCTAGCACACAGTTCAAGACACAAGCCAGATCCTTGTCAGTGCGAGCTTCTGAGAAGAGGCAATCTACATCAGCTCCTGTTGCAGCTCCTTCCGTCCAACCACCTCCATCAACACCTCATGTGTCTACACCAACCCCTTCCATAACATCGGCAGAAGTCTTCACGGATGCAGTTCTCTCGACTCCTACATCAACAACCGGAGGAGATCAGCCCTAGAGAGATGAGTAGTCCTATACCTTTGAACTTTTTGGTAGCTTGTTGAAAAAGGGGGAGAAGTTGTATAGATCAATAGGGCTTTGAGAGAGAGTGTGTGTGTATTGATTTTTCTTGCTCTCCAAACCTTTAAAATCTTTTGGTTGTTAGTTTGTGTTAAATTTGTTGGTATTTGATCATATACTTCTTATCTATTGCTAATATTCCTATCTTTTGTGATGCTTATGAGATGATCATTCACTTCTTGCTTGATGTGTTGTGCTATTTTATTCATTCATATTATTCTCGCACACCACCAACTTGTATATGACACGGAAGAGTATCCCATGATCCTAATCGATTATGCATTTGCATTCAAACGCAAATTCAAAATAATGCAAAAATTTAGGGGGAGCCCTTGCTTATCACATACTTCTCAAAGCGACGAATCTATTCATTGATTATATCATATGTCGAAGCTTTGATCTATATGTTGTCACTAATTACCAAAAAGGGGGAGATTGAAAGCACATTTGCTCCCTTGGTGGTTTCGGTAATTAATAACAACATATTGTCATTGGACTCATGTTTTCCCTTAGCATATTTCAGGAAAATACCAATGATGGGATGGCCATAAATTGTGCAAAGATACCCCAAGATGCAAGGAATGGATTGGTAAAGCATCAATCTAGAAGTCTCTCTTTTTAGTTTGTGAGAAACCAATTTGAGTCCATAGGAAAGCCAATACTATTAAAAGGGGGTAAGGTTTGGTGGTAAAAAAATTACTCGCCGATAGCAATGCTGAAGTCGGTAAGGATCATACTAGCTATAGTTGCATATTTCGATTATGAGATATGGTAGATGGATGTCAAAACGGCTTTCCTTCATGAAAATTTCAAGGAGGATGTATACATGGTACAACCTCAAGGTTTTGTCAATCCAACTAACGCTGGTAAAATATGCAAGCTCAAGAGATCCATCTATGGATTGAGGCAAGCAGCTTGGAGTTGGAATACTCATTTTGATGAAGTCATCATTGTCCTTGGTTCCATCAAGAACCAAGAGGACTATTGTTTATACAAGAAGTCTAATAGGATATTAGTAATATTTTTGATCTTGTATATGGATGACATACTACTAATCGGAAATGATGTTTTGATGCTGAAATCAGTCAAGGAATCGCTGAATGGCATGTTTTGGATGAAAGACCTTGGAGAGGCAGTGTACATTTTAGGCATCAAGATCTATAGAGATAGATCGAGGAGGCCACTCGGCATGAGCCAGAGCACGTACATACACAAAGTGTTGAAGAGGTTCAACAAGAGTGATGCCAAGAAAGGGTTCTTGCCTGTCTCACGTGGTATAAGGCTAAGCAAGACTCAGCGTCCTGAGACTTCTGATGAGCGAAACTGGATGAGTAGGATTCCATATGCCTTGGCAATAGGATCCATCATGTATGCCATGCTATGTACATGGCTTGATGTTTCCTATGCAATAAGATTAACAAGCAAATACTAGGCCAACCCAGGTGTGAGTCACTAGGCAGCGGTAAAAATTATTCTGAAGTACCTGAAAAGGATCAAAGAGATGTTCCTAGTTTACGGAGGTGAGGAGGAGTTCTGCGTAAAGGGTTAAGCTGACGCTAGTTTCCAACTCGCAGGGATGATTGTTGATTGCAAACTGGATTCGTGTATGTCATGAATGGAGGAGCAGTGAGGTGGACGAGTTCCAAGTATGATACGATGGCTGACTCCACAACATAGGTCGAATACATTGCGGCTTGTGAAGCCACAAAGGAAGGTGTTTGGATTCAGAAGTTCATGGAAGATGTTTGTGTGTTCCCGGGCTGGCCAAAACTGTTGGACCTTTATTGCGATAATTTAGGTGCCATCGCACATGCCAAAGAGCCGAGACAACAACACAATATCAGGAACATAGACCAAAAATATCACCTGATATGAAAGCTCGTATAGAAAGGTGATACTAATTTATGCACGATTCATATGGATGAAAATGTTGCAGATCCGTTGACTAAGTCGCTTCCATAACCCAAGCATGAGGGGCACGTTAGATATATGGGCATTCGATGTCTATTTGATTGACTCTAGTGCAAGTGGGAGACTGTTGGAGATATGCCCTAGAGGCAATCATGTATGATGATATTTCCTATGTGTTTATGAATAATGATAGTCCGTTGACATTATCATTGATGTGTATTTACATGTACGTGACTTGTTTGTGAGGCTATGCATTGTACGATGACTATCCTAAATGGTCCCTAGTCAAAAGGGTTGTGTGCGCACACAGTCTATCAGACTAGCATATGACACGGAGGATGGTTCGGTCTTAGTGACCATGTAGCATTGGATGCTAGCTGGATAATATGGACTTAGTAAGATCTGGTCAGATTCAACATTGTCGGATCCAAGTCGAGATAAGGTCTGAGTTGGACATACCCAACTATGAGACGCAACGATAGGTCATCTATGGGTCTCTAGTACAACATACATTCTATATCTTAAGACTTGAGCTGGTGCATGTAATCGGGATGGTGATAGACATGCTTTGGGCCGTACAAACCCTACTCCGTGACTGGGTAGTTACAAAGGTAGTTTTCGGGCTTGTCCAAACGCATTATGTGAGACATGGTAGAGCAAGATGGGATTTGCCCCTCTGGTCAGTAGAGATATACTTTGGGCCCCTCAAGTGATCCGACCTAGATAAGCATCGCCATGCGATGAGGATTATGAGATAATCCGTATGTTGTTCAATTCACTGTAATGAGAAATAGGTCGTGCTGCAACAAGGAGGACCATGACGCCTTGAGGATGAAAACATATATTTTCTAGCAAAGGGAATAGAAGTGTGAAGTATAGGTTTGCCTAACCAACTTCATCGGACACTTGGAGTCTGCATTCTTTGCTAGAGGCCGTGACCGACTGGTCGAGCCAGATGTGATCTGACCCGCGAACAAGTTAACGAGAACCTAAGTGGTGTCGCGCTTAAGGGAGGAACACGTGGGATTCAGGATCCATGCGAGGCCCAAGAGTTGAGCCCATGCCGGATGCCTATATATAGTGGAGGTGTGGCACACTAATTTTGTTGATAGCATCAGCGTCGTCATTAGGTTTTGCATGTGTTGCAAGTAGCCACCTCCACTCACAACCGAACTGTGTGATCGGACATAGTAGTCGGCAACACAGTGTTCCTCCTGCATGCACGAATGCCATTAGAGGTGATGCACTTGCGTTGGTCCAGCGAACCTGTACGTGGGATCCGGCGACCGACTGTTCGAGGAAGATCGGACCGACTATTTGAGGGAGATCGGACGAGGAGGAGACGGACCTCGCGGACGCATTACCCCAACTCTGCCTGCGCTGCACGTTACTGCAATTCTAGTGGTAACGATCTGTGATCCTTATCCATAGCATGTTCTTGGATGTTCTTCACATAGGAAATTTTAATTTACATACGACGCACCTACAGTAGAACCTAACACTTGGAACATACACCAAACTTTGGCATTTTGTATCCTAAGGGATCTTCTTTTAACCTTGTTGGCTATTCCAACTTGGACTATGTCGTAGATAAGGTTGATAGAAAACCCACCTTGGGTACTTGTCAACTTCTTGGGAGCGTCTGTGTCTTGATCATCCAAGAAAAAAACTCGATATCTCTATCTACTACCGAAGTGGAATACATTGCCGACAGATCATGTTGTGTGCAATTACTATGCATGAATCAAATTCTTTAGGACTATGGTATACATGTTCCATCATTGTATGACAATGAGAGTGCCATTAATATTGATCATAATCACGTGCAACATTCTCGAACCAAACATATTCATGTTCGTCATCATTTCACTCGTGATCATGTTTAGAAAGGTGACATTAATCTGAAACATGTTTGAACCAACAAACAATTGGCCGATATATTTACTAATCCCCTTGATGAGAAAGTGTTTTGTCACTTGAGGAGTGAGTTTAACATCATTGATGCTTCAAACTTGAGCTAATGTCACACAGATGCATGGAGGGGCTTGAGCTTACTTGACAATTCCTTGATACTATTAATATGATACTATCTCATACCTCATAAAACTATGCTCCCTTGTATTGCAACTAACCTTTTGTAGCTACTTGGATGAACTACATTCCACAAGACTGCTAATAGATACAATCAAAAACAATCTTATCAGGGCCAAGTATCAACAACCCTACTTTGAGATGGAGGAAGAAGGCAACACAAACCATATCCTTTACCTACATATGATGAAAATGTCACTCTTGTCATTTAGATATATCATGTTATCCCCCCCCCCCAACAAAAAGATGGATAGCCCCAAAACTCCAATTCTTGGGCATCCACAACAAGCCCACCGAATGTCATGTCATCTTGAAAGCACATTTGCTCCCTTGGTGATTTTGGTAATTAATAACAACATATATGTCATTGGACTCATGTTTTCACTAAACATATTAAAGGAAAAGTCCAATGATGGGATCACTATAAAGTGTGAGGAGATACCCCAACATGCAAGGAATGCATTGGCAAAGATTCAACCTATAAGACACTCTTTTTACTTTGTGAGAAATCACTTTGAGTCCATAGGAAAGCCAATAATATTAAAAGGGGGTAAGGTATTGTTGGTGAACAAATTGCTCCACGTGAATGAGTGCTAGCCAACAATAACACTCACAAGCTCTCCCACAAATTACTCTGTCTCAACCCTACGACGCAAAATCCGTGCCACCAAGAATTCCATATAGGCTACACCAAGTAAAAACCTAATATAGAACCCTAGCCAAACCCTAGCTCTTTGGTGCAACCGAGTTCACATCGGTGCAACCGAGAATCAGTGACCATGATTCTGTTGGCTGTTTTCATAAAATCGGAATTTCCGAGTTTTGTGTTTCGGTCTCACCGAGTCTTGGAAACTGCCTCGGCCACTGACTTTGGTACCAGCGAGTTTCCTATATCGATCTCACCGAGATTCCAAAAGTTACCACCAAGGCTTAGACACTACTCTAATGAGTACATGTCCCCCCACAAAAGAAGGGAAGAGTCACCAAGAAGAATGACCTCAAGAGATGAGTCACCTCGAAGAGAGAGAAGGAGGAGAGATGATCATTATGAACGAAGACCCTTAAGGAGAAGGAGGGATTCGGAGACGAAGGACAAGTACACCAAGAGCTACTCAAGAAGAAGACATCAAGCTCATTTAGGTGAATGGGTTTCCGGCTCCGATTCGAACCACCACTCCGAGAGAAGCTATCACTCTGACTCTGACTATAGTCAAGATGAAGGTGTTTCCGAACTTGCACTCATCTCCTCCAACTCCTACGACATATTTGATTCACCAAATTAAGGGAGTGGAAGTTGCTTCATGGCTAAAGGCCACAAGGTATCACACCCCGAATATCTTGATTTCAATAGTGATGAGGATGACTTACTAGGAGATGATCACTTGCTATTTGAAAAATTGAGTGATACTAGTCAAAATAAACTTGTTAGTAATCACTTAAGTCAAGATAAGTCGTGTGATGATGATAAGATGGAAATAGATTGACTAACTCAAGAAGTAAACATTCTTAAGTTAGCCCACGAGTCTACTCTATAAGATCATAGAGAGCTTGCAAGGACAAATGAGAAGCTCCAGTTCGAGACACTCAATTTGGAGCAAGAGCATGAATTCCTTAAAGATATCAATGACGATCTTCGAAAGAATACTTCCTCTTATCTAGCCAAATGACTTATCTTCTCTACATTCATTCCACAAGTTAAGGATAAGCAAACTAGTAACAAAGGCAAGAAAGGTTCTTCAACTAGTAGCAATAAAAATGATAAATCCAATGATATTGTTCTAGTAGTTCTATTGATCCCACTAACGAGTCTCTTAGCCAAGTTACACTTGAGCAATAAAATGAAATGTTGAAAGGGATTATAGAGAAAGTTATCTACCATAGTCTTGTTGGGTGTAAGCAATTTGAGGAAATTGTACGCAAGAATGGAGGATACCGGAAGAACCATGGTATTGGGTACTTCAACACTAATGGAGTTGAATGGGAAGAAGGTCCATAACCCAAGCACAAGTTTGTTCCTCCAAGGGAGAAGTATGAACATTCTCTTCCCAAGGGAACAAAAGATCAACATGATATTCCACCACAAGTTCACAAGCCCAAGGGCAAGGACAAGCTTCAAGAGGAGATTGACTCATATGAAGATGAATCCCAAGCTTTGGTCAAGTGGGTTCCCAAGGCTACTACAATCTCAACTTATACAAGTGCCACTTCAACACCAAGGATTCCTATCAACGTGATGTGGGTCCCCAAAAATAAGAACTAGAGTAGTTCTTGAGGGGTGACTCCACCAATGAAATTCACTCATATTCATTATTGGCAAGAACTAGTTGCAATCAACATCAACATTATGCAATAGTTCAAGGAGTCACACATTCCCTCAAAGGTCAGCAAGGGACAAGGTAATCAACAAATCAATGGACATCATCATTTATGCTTTTCACTCCATGTCCATAGATATCCCTATATTTGTCTCCTGTGTGTTGGGACTAACCCATGTAGGTGAGAATAGTAAGGAAAAAATAAGGATGCTCCCAACTCATGGTGATCTTCATTAACATTGAGCATCCACCACTACTTCACCTACATGAAGTCTTCATCGACAAAACCCAAGGTTAGTTTATCCCTCCTATGGGGGGATGTCACATCAAGGGGGAGCTTTACTCTAAGACTTGAGTCAAAGCATATTAAGTATGTGCCAACATTAAATGCTTTATGTAAAAGTGGTAACCCCACTGATGCTTAAACGATGAGTATGACCTATGATCTAGTATTCTTACTTGGATCCTAAGTCAATATACTCATATATAGATGACTACGTCATCGCCAAAGTGCTTGATAGATGCTAGTATGTATGTGCATGTTTCCCTTGATTTCGTTTGACATATTATTGTGTGAGCATGTTGGACTGTATTTATTTACTCATTCAAGGACATCCAATTGTTGCTATTTGGCCTTTGTTTTTACTTTTTCCAACTGGATGAACAAGAATGCCTATGACCCTTCTCTAGGTATCTATGCTTTCTCATCTCAAGTTCTATTCATGCTTTGTCACAAAATTTGAACAAGTACTTCTCGATCTCTCTGTGTGAGGAGCACTCGGAGTTCCGTATCGACAAAGGACTGAACATTAAAACCTCCCAAGTGCATCTCGATAGAATCAACACAAAAATCTCGGTCTCACCGAATGCCTAGGGTTGCCCTTTTAGCCGAACAAGTGGAACGTAAAGGGGCAAGCATAGGATCCGGGCAACCCAACTATTGACCCAAGACATAATTCTGAACACTTAATCAATTACATGTAAGGCATTTTTTTAAACTCGAGCCCCCAGTCTATTAGCCGGTTGCGTCATCATATACTGAACAGTTTCGAGAGAAGAGGGAGAAAATAAAATATGTGCCAAAAAGGACAGCGAGATAACATGTATAGTAATGTTGTATGTTTCTCAACAACTCTAATTACTCGGATTGCCGAAGCAACTGTTTACAAGTATTTGAAAAATAAAATTTTATAGGAGTGGTTGTACGAGGGGTCTTCGATTGGTGACCTGTCTCCTCGATGTGCCCTATCGCTTGTCTATTCTTGTGCCACCTGGGGAGTGGCATGTTAGAAATATGCCCTAGAGGCAATAATAAATTGGTTATTATCATTGTTCATGATAATCGTTTATTATCCATCCTGTAATTGTATTGATCGGAAACTCAGATACATGTGTGGATAGATAGATAACACCATGTCCCTAGTATGCCTCTAATAGACTAGCTCGTTGATCAAATATGGCTATGGTTTCCTAGTCATGGACATGAGATGTAATTTGATAACGGGACCACATCATTAGGAGAATGATGTGATGGACAAGACCCAAACTATAAACATAGCATATGATTGTGTCTGTTTATTGCTACTGTTTTCTGCATGTCAAGTATCTGTTCCTATGAACATGAGATCATGCAACTCATTGACACTTGAGGAGTGCCTTGTGTATATCAAACGTCGCAGCGTAACTGGGTGACTATAAAGGTGATCTACAGGTATCTCCGAGGGTGTGTGTTGGGTTGGCATGAATCAAAACTGGGATTTATTACTCCGTGTGACGAAGAGGTATCTCAGGGCCCACTCGGTAATACAACATCACAATAAGCCTTGAAAGCAATGTGACTAAGTGTTAGCCACGGGATCTTGTATTACGAAACGAGTAAAGAGACTTGCCGGTACAAGGTTGAACTAGGTATGGAGATGCCGACGATCGTATCTCGGGGAAGTAACATACCAAAGAACAAAGGGAACAACATACGGGATTAAGTGAATCCTTGACATAGAGGTCCGAACGATAAATATATTCATAGAATATGTAGGAACCAATATGGGCATTTAGGTCCTGCTATTGGTTGTTGACCGTCGAGGTGTCTCGGTCATGTCTACATAGTTCTCGAACCCGCAGGGTCTACACACTTAAGGTTCGGTGACGTTCGGTAGTCTAGAGTTATGTATGGTGGTGACCGAAGGTTGTTCGGGGTCTTAGATGAGATCCTGGACATCGCGAGGAGCTCCGGAAAAGTTTCGATCTCATCGATAGTGTACCAGGAGTACTGGGAGGGTGCCGGGGGACCATTGGGAGGGGTATTTCGACCCACGAGGCTACGTGGGCTATGGGAAGAGGTATACCAGCCCTTAGTGGGCTGGCCTAGGTCCCACAAGAGGCCCATGCGACTGGAGTGGAAGGAGAAGGAGAAAACCAAGGTGGAAAGAGTTTCCAAGTGGGAAGGAGGAGTCCTAATCCTACTAGGATTGGAGGAGAACTCCTCCTCTCCTCCTTCGCAAGGCCAAGGGCTGGCACCTTGTGCACCAAGCCTCCTACCTCCCTCCTCCCATATATACTAGAGGTTTTGAGGGTTTTGAGACACAAAAAAAGAGCCACGTGCTACCCTCTTCTATAGATCATAGTTTCTCCTTTAGATTGTATTCAGCGGTGCTTAGGCGAAGCCCTGCTAGAATAGCTCCACCACCATTGCCGCAATGCCGTCGTGCTGCCGAAGAACTCATATAGCACTCCGCTCCCTCTTGCTGGATCAAGAAGGCGGAGATCGTCATCGAGCTGTAGGTCTGCCGAACGTGGAGGTGACGTACGTTTGGTGCTAGATCAGAAGGATCATGATCAAGATCGTGAGACGATTCATGATTGGATCGCAGGACTGATCATGATGAGATTGCGGGATGGATCGTGATCGGATCACGATATGGATCGTGATGGGATCACGGGAGGCTCGACGATTTGGATTATGGAGACGTTCGACTAAATCAATTGTGTTTCTTAATTCTTTCTGCTTAGCGATCTACAAGGGTATTTAGATCCACTCTCCCTCTCGTAGATGCTCATCACCATGGATAGATCTTGCGTATGGGTAGGTAAATTTTTGTTTCCAATGCAACGTTCCCCAATTGGCATCATGAGCTAGGTCTATGTGTAGATGAGATCTCGAGTAGAACACAAAGAGTTTGTGGACGTTGATGCTTAGATTGCTTCCTCCCTTGGTCATGTTTTGGTTCAGCGGTATTATGGGATGAAGCGGCCCGGACCAACCTTACTCTGTAGCGACCTGACTCAAAATGAGTCAATCCTCTGTGTGTTCTGTGCCATCCCTGGATCAGTATGCTAGCACACACAGTACATTAATGTATATATCAAAGTGCAATCACATGTAATTAACGTAAAACTGGTATATACCTTAAAATCTCAGCGGAAACAATCAACGGGAGTGGAGTCCCAATAACACCAACGGCAGGTTGAGTGCATACCGTAACCCTGAATCGTACTCTTACCCGTCGTAGATGAGTATCTGCAACATGAGACGGTGCAGCCGTGTAGGTCAGTACATTGAATGTACCAGCAAGATCACCATAGTAGAACAGAAGATAAAAACTATTCTATAAGCAGTAAGGCTTTGTGGCTCTATGTCTGAGTTTTTGCATAAAAGCTGATTTTATTTTATTTTCCTACAACAAAGGAATATCAGGAGTTTTCACTATAGAGTTACCTAACATGACATGGTTCCGCCAACCGATATCTAAATGCCCACAAGTATCATAAGTTGCCCACAATTAATTATCAGTCCAGTGTTGAGAGTTTAGAGATAGATCCAAGTCCAGAGGCTCAAATTATCCGTAACTAGGGACACGACTAATCGATTAGGTTTAACTCTGCAGAGTGTTGTGTACTTTACCCACAAGATTCGTTCCCTCCTGGTAAGTCCTCGCACTGCCGGGTGTTTGAGAACAGGATGAATGCAACATGGTCTTTCAGAGTGTTTCCCTGACTACTGTCAGTGCCCATCCATTCCTAACGTCGACTACATCTCGTAGCACTGCCCAGCCAGAGTCACAACAAAGATCAACCAAGCCAGAGCCCATAATGACTTGTGGCTACACAGGTAAGCTTCCGAGCATGAAGTATGCATCCGTCTCTTTGAGTCTAGGTGAAGCTTTACGCAAGATGTCATGGCGCTTCTCCATGCATCCCGGCCATCCACTGGTTACTCTAGGGATGCCCAATCAACCATCCTTCACCCAGTAGTGTGTACTGAAAACTTGTTTCTCGAGTCTCGAAGTCTTGAGGTCTTGAAGATGCAGGACTTGAAGATGCCTTCATGAAGTTGTCGTCTTGACGTAGAGTCCTCCTTCTCACACCACTCACAAACACTCATACCAAACCCCGTCTACTTTAGCATAGCATAAAAATAACTAACATTCCCGTGGATTTAGTAACGAGTGGTGGGTTCCTACCTTATGCATTCTACTCCACTACAAGAATTTCAATAACACTACTGGAGGGATTTGTTGAATGATGTCACTACATGCAATAAAACATTGGTATGAACAAAATGGTCAAAGTGAACTTGCATGTACTGTTAATGAAGAAATAATGTCGCTCCTAGAAATAACTTGATAGACTATTCGTCACTCTCCGATGAAAATCTATACAATCAAACATTGCATACATATAAGCAATCATTCTAGCATTCAATTCTAACACTCCAATAGGAAACACAACACTAAAAACAACAAGGTTCTCATGAAGGAAATACTTAAGACAAAAGTTAAAATCAACAAAACTTCATTAAATCAACCAAAAGTGGTTATCTCTACAATGAAATCATATTTTCAAAAGTAAAACACAGAACAAAAACAAAGTAAAGTATGACAAAAGTATTTTAGTAAATATTTTACTTAGTAAAAAGAATTACTTTTGAAGAACAAGTAAGAACTATGAAAACAACACACTAAGCACCATAAGTTAACAACAAGTAAGACAAATAAAATATTAAAAATAACAGAAAACAAAATATATAACAACTAAGTTAACAGAAAATAAAACTTATAAAACAATTTATGAAAATAATTTCAAATAGGAAATCCAACTAGCAAGGAAATCAATTTGCAAGTTATTATGAAACTAGAATTGATTTCATGCTATAAACATAATAAATGACATAAAAATAAACTTGGTTGAAATAGTACTGCTAACTAACAGAAAACAAAGTAAAACTTGTCAACTAATATAAAAGAAAAATAAATTGAAACAATTTAAAACAAGAGAACTAGAAATAAACCTAACAAGAACTAAAACAGAATCTGTTTTGTTAAAAATACTAATTTAAAATATTCTAAAAATTATCAAATTCTACCTACTAATAACTAAGATCACTAAGGACCAGTAGCAAAAAGAATCAACTGAAAATAAAATGTTAAACTCAGAATATTCAGAAAATAAGATTTGAATCAAATCTGTTTGAAATCAATTTTAAATTATTCAAATATGGTTAAACTTTATATCTACAGAAACTAGATAAACTTTGTGACACAATGCAAAAAGAATGAAATGAAAAACATTAAAAATATAAAAGATATAAAGAAAACAAAATCATAAACTATTCTATTCTAAAACAGAAAAACAGAAAAATGAAAATTCTAACTAACGGACACTGGGTGACGTGGCCTGTTGTGATTGGCCGAGGCCGT
The DNA here is from genome assembly GCA_022496015.1 of Hordeum marinum. NCBI lineage: Eukaryota > Viridiplantae > Streptophyta > Magnoliopsida > Poales > Poaceae > Hordeum > Hordeum marinum. The sequence goes on from CM039673.1 coordinate 256,479,522, forward strand.
GTGCATGCGGGAGCTAGCGAGCGGACGGTCGGTCCTTAGAAGAAAACGTTTCGGTTATAACTAAAAGAAAAAAATGGCCGGTTCACCGAAATAAAACGAATCGGTATGACAGTTCTAATCCTAGCCCTAGATCTATGATCGGACAACTAAGAGAGCGAGAGGGAGCTCACAGAGGGAGGGTCACCGGTGATGGAGGATTGCGTCGAGGCAGGGGCTCGGCGGTGCACGTGCAGGTGGCTCCGGTGGGCGGGGACGACGTCTGAGAGGTCGTGTCGATGGCGGCGGACCTCCGTCGTCCGTTGGTGGCATCGGCGAGGCGAGGGGGCGTCGGAGTTGAGCGGCACAAAAATCGAACGAGTCCAAGCTCCTCTATTTATAGGCGGCCTCGATGGTCGTAGAAAGGAAGGGAGCCGTCGAGGGGATCGGACTCCGGCGAGATCTACTTGGGAGTAAATGGAGGGAGTGGAAGGAGGAAATTGAGTGTGGGGTTAGTGAGATCGGACGGTGGGGCCGGGGCATCAGAGAGAGAGGGAGAGGGCGCGGCATCGGTGGCCGGTGCGGAGGGTTTTCGGGGAGGGGTTAATGGCAGGTGGGCCGGCCCGTTTTAATAACCCATTAATTTCATTTCCTTTTCTATTTTCCAGGGGATTGAAAAGTCATTAAGGCATTCAAAACCTGTCCAAAAAATAAAGTTTTATATACCAAAATGATCAGGGAAATAAATTCCATTTAATGAACATTTTTCCACTACCAAATTAAATACTTTTAAATTATTTTTTTCAGAAAATGTCTAAATTGGTTTTAATTCTTTTGCAATAGATTTTCAAATAACCCCCTGGGTTTTATGGTTCAAATACTTCACAAAATGAACCTGGTGTGGAGTGTCATATTACTCCTCTCAAAAAAAATTCAAGGGATTTGAATACTTTCAAACTTCAAAAAGGAAATTCAAATATGAAAGTGATCTCCATATCAGAAATTTTCAAATAGTTTTCAAATTAAAAAAATTCAAATCTTTTTATATTGAAGAAGTCATGTCATCTTCTCTCACTGATTTGAAATGTAGGAATTTGAAATCAAACACAAAGGGGAAAGTCATTTTATTCCCTCTCACTCAAAAGTTTCAAAAAGTTTCAAATTTCACTCAAATCAATCCCTCAAACAAACAAACACTCATTCTAATATTTATTATAACATTCCAAAATTTGGGATGTTACATACTCGTACGCTTACGAGAGACCGGTTCCATTGACTAACGTGTAACTTTGTTGCACAAATATGGCTGGTGGGTGGCTGTTTCTCTCCTACTATAGTTGGATCGGATTTGACAAAGGCGGTCCTTGAGAAGGTTGAAAAGCAATTTATGTATCACCGTTGTGGTTTTGCGTAGTGAGAATTTTTCTTGCTGATACCCGTAGCAGCCACGTAAAACTTGCAACAACAATTAGAGAACGTCTAACTTGTTTTTGCAGGGTATGTTGTGATGTGATATGGCCAATTACATGATGAGATATATGTGATGTATGAGATGATCATGTATTGTATAGAATATCATGACTTGCATGTCGATGAGTACGACTACCGGCAGGAGCCATAGGGTTGCCTTTAATTATTGTATGACCTGCATGTCAATCATTAAGAGCTATGTAATGCTTTACTTTATCGCTAAGTAGTAGAAGCATGATGGCCGCGACAACCCCGATGGCGACACGTTGATGCAGATCAAGATGACGGAGATCGTGATGTCATGACGGTGACGATGGAGATCATGCCGGTGCATTAAGGATTCCTGTATCACTCGAATGACCAGAGGGATGTCAATTTGAGTGGGCGTTCTCAAATAATATGATTAATTGAACTCATTATCATGAACATAGTGAGTAGTGTCTTCGCAAATTATGTTGTAGATTACTAGCTCACGCTATAGCTCCCCAGAATTTTTATATGTTCCTAGAGAAATAGAGTTGAAAGATGATTGTAGCAATATTGCGGACTGGGTCCGTGATCTGAGGATTGTCCTCATTGCTGCACAGAAGGCTTATGTCCTTAATGCACCGCTTGGTGCGCCACCCCCTCTAGCGTCGTCTGTAGAAGTTGTGAACATCTGAAAGGCACGTTCCGATGGCTACTTGATAGTTTAGTGCGTCATGCAATATGGCTTAGAATTGAGGCTCCAAAAACGTTTTGAATGTCACGAAACATATGAGATGTTCTAAGAGCTGAAATTGGGATCTCAGGCTCGTGCCCGTGTTGTGAGATATAAGATCTCCAACAAGATTCTTTGCCTGCAAGATGAAGGAGAATAGCTCAATCGTTGAGCATGTGTTCAGATTTTCTGGGTGCTACAATCGCTTGAGTCAAGTGAGAGTTGATCTTCCAGATAGGAAAGTGATTGATATAGTTTTCCAAGTCACTGTCACTAAGCTACTAGAGCTTCGTGATGAACTATAAAATGCTAGAGATGGAAATAATGATCCCTGAGCTGTTCGCGATATTTGATGCCGCGAAGTTAGAAATCATGAAGGAGCATCAAGTGTTCATGGTTAGTGAAACCACTAGTTTCGAGAAGGGCAAGGGCAAGGAGGGAAACTTCATGAATGGCAAGTCAGTTGTTGCTCCAGTGAAGCAACCCAAAGTTGAACCCAAACCCGAGACTAAGTGCTTATATTATGAGGAGAGCGGTCGCTGAAGCGGAACAACCCTAGATACTTGGTAGATAAGAAGGCTGGCAACATCGACAGAAGTATATTTTGATATACATGTTATTGATGTGTAACTTTCTAGTACTCCTAGTAGAACCTATGTATAGGATACTGGTTCGGTTGCTAAATGTTAGTAACTCAAAATAAAATCTACGAAATAAACACAGACTAGCTAAGTGTGAGGTGACGATGTATGTTGGAAATGTTTCCAAGGTTGATGTGATCAACATGACACGCTCTCTCTACCTTCTAGATTAGTGACAAACCTAAATAAATGTTATTTGGTGTTTGCGTTAAGCATGAACATGATTGGATCGTGTTTATTGTAACATGGTTATTCATTTAAGTTAGAGAATAATGGTTATTCTGTTTACATGAATAATACCTTCAATGGTCATGCACCTAGTGAGTATGGTTTGTTGAATCTTGATCGTAGTAATACACATGTTCATAACATTGATGCCAAAAGATACAAAGTTAATAATGATAGTACCACATACTTGTGGCACTGCCGCTAAATGTCATATTGGTATAAATCGCATGAAGAAACTCCATGTTGATGGATCTATGGACTCATTCGGTTTGAAATCGGTTGAGACATGCGGACCATGCCTCTTGGGCAAGATGGCTACAAACCCTGTTTTCAGTATGATGGAGCAGGCTAGTAACTTATTGGAAATGATACATATTGATGTATACGGTCCAATGAGTGTTGTAGCGTGTGGTGGATATCATTATTTTCTTACCTTCACTGATGATTTGAGTAGATATAGTGTATATTTACTTAATGAAATACAAGTCTAAAGCGTTTGAAAAGTTCAAGAAGAATCATAGTGAAGTTTGAGATCATCGTGACAAGAAAATAAAATGTCTATGATATGATCGTGGAGGTGAATATCTGATTTACGAGTTTGGTATACAACTTAATACAATGTGAATGTTTTTTAACAACTCACGCCACCTGGAACACCATAGTGTGATGGTGTGTCCATACGTCACAATCGTGCTCTATTGGCTATGGTGCGAATCATGATGTCTCTTATCGCTTTGCCACTATCATTTTGGGGTTATGCATTAGAGACAACCACATTCTCTTTAAATAGGGCACCATCTCAATCCGTTGAGATGTCACCATATGGTTTGACAGAAACCTAAGCTGTGATTTCTTAGAGTTTGGGAATGCGACACTTATGTCTGATAAGCTCGAACCCAAAGCAGAAAAATGCATCTTCATAAGATACCGTAAGAACAGTTGGGTATACCTTCTATCTCAGATCCGAATACAAAGTGTTTGTTGCTAAAACTAGGTCGTTTCTCAAGAAAGAGTTTCTCACGGAAGAATTGAGTGGGAGGAGGATAGAACTTGATGAGGTTGTTGAACCTTTGTTTCAACCAGAGAGTAGCGCGGCGCAGAAAGTTGTTTCTGTGGAGGCTACCTTAGTTGAAGAGGAACTTAATGATGATGATCATGAAGCTTCGAATCAAGTTACTATCAAACCTCGTAGTTCAACAAGGACACATACTACTCCTGAGTGGTACGGAAACACTATCTTAGAGGTCATGTTGTTGGACAACGATGAGCAACGATGAGCCTACGAGCTATGGAGAAGCGATGATGGGCCCAGATTCCAACAAATGGCTAGGAGCCATGAAATCTGAGAAAGGATACATGTATGAAAACCAAGTATGGACATTGGTAGACTTGCCCATTGAACGGCAGGTCGTTGAGTACAAATGGACCTTTAAAATGAAGACGAACGCTGATTGTGAATGTCACTATTTGTAAAGCTCGACTTGTCGCAAACAAGTTTCCACCAAGTTCAAGGAGTTGAGTATGATGAGACCTTCTCACCCATAGCGATGCTAAAAGTCTATTATTGGAATTATGTTAGCAGTTACTACGTTTTTCAATTATGAAATATGGCAGAGGGATGTCAAAACATCGTTTCCTTACTTGAGGAAAGGTTGTATGAGATACAACCAAAAGGTTTTGTGAGTCCTAAGGATGCTAAAAGGTGTGCAAGCTCCATTGATCTGCCTATGGACTTGAGCAAGCATCTCGGAGTTGGAATATACACTTCGATGAGGTGATCAAAGTTTTTGAGTCTATACAAAGTTTATGAGAAACTTGTATTTATAATAAAGTGAGTGGGAGCACTATAGAATTTTTGATAAGCATATGTGGTTGACATATTATTGATTGAAAATGATGTAGAATTTCTGGAAAGCATAAACGGTTGTTTGAAAAGAGTTTTTCAAAGGAAGACCTGGATAAAGCTACCTAATTGTTGAGCATCAAGATCTATAGAGATAGATCAAGATGCTTGATGAGACTTTCAATGAGTACATACGTTGACAACATTTTGAAAGAGTTCAAAATGGATCGGTCAGAGAAAGAGTTCTTGCCTGGTTTGTAAGGTGTGAAGTTGAGTAAGACTCAAATCTTGACCACGGCAAGAAGAAACAGAAAGGACGAAGGTCGTCCCCTATGCTTTAGCCATAGGCTCTATATAGTATGACATGCTGTGTACCGCACTTGTGTGTGCCTTGCCATGAGTCCGTCAAGGGGTACAAGAGTGATCCAGGGATGGATCACTGGACAGCGGTCAAGATTATCCTTAGTAACTAAAAGACTAAGGAAATATTTCTCGATTATGGAGGTGATAAAGAGTTCGTCATAAGGAGTTATGTCGATGCAAGCTTTAACACCAATCCGGATGACTCTTAGTAGCAATCCGGATACGTATAGTGGAGCAGCCATTTGGAATAGCTCCAAGTGGAGTGTGGTAGCAGTGTCTATAGTAAGATATAGGGATTTGCGAAGTACACACGAATCTGAATGTCATAGACCCGTTGACTAAAAGACCCCTCCCACATGCAAAACATGATCGAGTCCCAAAACTCATTGGGTGTTAGATTCATAACAATGCGAATCACATGGTGATATGAACTAGATTATTGACTCTAGTGCAAGTGGGAGACTATTGGAAATATGCCCTAGAGGCAAAGGTTATTATCATATTTCCTTGTTCATGATAATCGTTTATTATCCAGGCTATAATTGTATTGATCGGAAACTCAGATACATGTGTGGACACATAGACAACACCATGTCCCTTGTATGCCTCTAATAGACTAGCTCGTTGATAAAAGATGTCTATGGTTTCCTAGTCATGGACATGAGATGTCATTTGATAACGGGGACACATCATTAGGAGAATGATGTACTACAAACGTAGCATATGACCGTGTCAGTTTATTGCTACTGTTTTCTGCTTGTCAAGTATCTGTTCCTATGACCATGAGATCATGCAACTCACTGACACCGGAGGAGTGCCTTGTGTGTATCAAACGTCGCAACATAACTAGGTGACTATAGCGGTGCTCTACAGGTATCTTCGAGGGTGTTTGTTGGGTTGGCATGAATCAAGACTGGGATTTGTTATTCCGTGTGACGGAGTGGTATCTCAGGGCCCATTCGGTAATACAACATCACAATAAGCCTTGCATGGAATGTGACTAAGTGTTAGCCACAGGATCTTGTAGTATGGAACGAGTAAAGAATCTTGCCAGTAACGAGGTTGAACTAGGTATGGAGATGCCGATGATCGAATCTCGGGCAAGTAAAATACCGAAGAACAAAGGGAACAACATACGGGATTAACTGAATCCTTGACATAGAGGTTCGACCGATAAAGATATTCATAGAATATGTAGGAACCAATATGGGCATCTAGGTCCCGCTATTGGTTATTGACTGTAGAGGTGTCTCGCTCATCTCCACATAGTTCTTGAACTAGTAGGGTCTACACACTTAAGGTTCGGTGACGTTTCGATAGTATAGAGTTATGTATGGTGGTGACCGAAGGTTGTTAGGAGTCCCGGATGAGATCTCGGACATCACGAGGAGCTCTGGAATGGTCCAGAGGTAAATATTGATACATAGGAAGTCTTATTTTGGTCACCGGAAAAGCTTCGGGCTCATTGGCAGTGTACCGAGAGTGCCGGGAGGGTGCCGGGGGACCATTGGGAGGGGTATTTTGACCCAAGAGGCTACATGGGCTGTGGGAATAGTTATACTAGCCCTTCATGGGCTTGCCTAAGTCCCACAAGAGTCCCATGCGGCGTAGCAACTTTTTTGTTTCCCATGACACGTTCCCCAACATGGTGCACCTCAACTGTTCGTTGAACAGATCTTGCAAACAAGGTCTTGAGAAGTTGCCAAAGTGTGGATAAGCTTTACGCCTTTAGCAGGCCTTTGATGGTACCTGCATTGTGTCTGAAGACATTTATGGTAGTAGTTCGGTTCAGACAAACACTTAGCCTTTTTTCCCACCACCACCCATAGAATTTTAAGTGCAAAGTTGTGCTTCCTTGGCACGTACTTTGCTGGTCCTAGGGTTGTGCGATGGGGGGCAAGTCCCTATTTAAGGGGAGAGGTAGGGTTTGAGAGCTCGGGCTGAATGCGTGCTCGCTTCCCAACCTTGCGTGCCTTTACGGCAGATGTCGCCGTTTGCCGATCATCGTTGTAGTTGAATTTGGCCGCCAGGGCCAACGCATGTTCCTCAGTTCGGAGAGAGCGATCTGTATTGCCGTTGACAGTAGTGACCCCCTTGGGGCCGGGCATCTTAAGATTGAGGTATGCATAGTGCGGGACGACGTTAAAGTGAGCGAGCTCTGTTTGGCCGAGCAGGGCATGATAGCCGCTGCGGAAGGGTACAATGTCAAAGATCAAGTCTTCGCTTCGAAAGTTGTCAGGCGATCCGAACACTACTTCCATGCTTAAGGAGCCCGTGCACCAGGCCTCGACGCCTGGAATCACTCCTTTAAAGGTAGTGTTGCTGGGATAGATCCTTGATGGATCTATAACCATCCTTTTCACCGTGTCTGAGTAAATAAGGTTAAGGCTACTTCCTCCGTACATTAGTACTTTTGTGAGGTGATACCCGCCTATAATGGGGTCAAGGACGAGGGATGTCGATCCCCCATGACGGATACTGGTCGGGTGATCATGTCAATTAAAGGTAATCGGGTATGCCAACCATGGTTTATACTTCGGGGCTACAGGCTCTACAGCGTAGACCTCTCAAAGGGCACGCTTCCTCACCTTCTTGGGTATGTGGGTGGCATATATCATATTTAATGTTTCCACCTATGGAGGGAATTTCTTCCGTCCGCCACCCATCGGATCCTGAGGATCATCCTCATCCTCGCTGCGAGGGCTCTTGCCTTGATCCTCGGGCTTTAGTTTGCCAGTCTGTTTGAACACCCAACAGTTATGGTGCGTGTGGTTGGCGGGCTTCTCTTGAGTGCCATGGATTTGGTGATGCCTTTCTGTGATCTTCTCCAGCGGGGTGGGTCCGTCGCGCTTGCCTTTAGGAAGCTTCTTCCATTGACCAGGTCGGGAATTGTGACAGCCGGCGTTAAAGGTTGTGATCGGCATCACTATTGTTGTGTCGGCGCTTGTTCTTGTTGTGCTTTGGTTTCCCGTTACCATCCAGAAGTTTGGAGGTTCCGGGATCTTCGGAGTTGTGGTTGCGTCTTGCTAGACAGTTATCTTCGCCCGCGTAAAAGCGGGTCATGAGTGATGTAAGGGTGGACATAGTTCGAGGTTTATCCTGGCCGAGCTGGCAGGCCAACCATTCATCCAGAATATTGTCTTGGAAGGATGCTATTGCCTCAACGTCCGGACGGTCAGCAACCTGGTTTTACTTGGTCACGAACTGATTCTAGAATTGTCTTGCCGAATCTCTGGGCTTCTAAACGACGTTGCTCAGGTCGGAGGAATCCGGCTGCCGAACATGGGAGCCTTGGAAGCTAGATCGGAATTCATCCTCTAGGTCTTCCGAGCATCCAATGGAGTTTTCGGGGCGGCTGTTTAACCAGTGCCGAGCTGGCCCCTTGAGTTTACGGGGATATATTTGATGGTGTGGAGATCGTCTCCTTGCATCATGTGGATGTGGAGGAGGAAGTCCTCAATCCATACGGTGTGGTCAGTCGTCCCATCGTACTACTCTATGTTCACGGGTTTAAACCCCTCTGGGAACTAATGCTGCATCACCTCGTCTGTGAAACATAGTGGGTAGGCGGCGCCTGTGACCCGAGCTATGACATGCCGGTATTCGGCACCTATTCTAGTCCGGTTGCGTTCCCCGCCTCTATCATTGCGGTTGAGCCAGGGCATGTGCCTGTCCTGTCTATCGGGTGAGTACCCTCTAGATCCATAGATGGATATCGCACGACCTGCTCTGTAGTCCAGGTCGTGTCGTAGGTCAAACCTATCATCAGGTTCTAATGGATCCTTTCCCCGTCTTTGGGGCATCGCTGGCCTATAACCGGTATCGTCAGCCGTCCCATCTCGTTATCCAGGAGGTCGGTCTAGCTTATCATATGGGGTATGTTTAGGAGAGAGCATATGAGTGAGCTCGACGTTGAATTGTGGCAGCAGCCTTCTGCTTGGATAGCTCTTAGGTTGGTCCGACAAATAGGTACCATATCTTTCCTCAGCTACGAGGACTCTCGTGCACGGATCATTGGGATTATCTTGTTCGGCTTTAAGATGACGTTCTTTTGTTTTCAGGCTGCGAGTTGTGGCTATAAGTTGTTGCCTGAATAGTTCCTGATCTTCATGGTATCGGGAATGTTGAAGTCATCGGCTTCCAGGATGTGCTCCTCCTCGACAGCGGGGAGGTAGTTGTCATCCTTAGAATTGTTGAGGTTGTCGGGGTTGCGCTGGTCTTCAGGCATCTCCTGACCCTCTAGCGGGTTTTCCGGGGTAGCAGGATCGTCGAGGTCTTCTAGGGTAACTCCGTCCCCGGTGCCGATGATAGCTTTCCTCCCCTTTTTGCCTTTTGACCGTTTATGCGGCTTCCGACGCCTTGACGACGCTTTGCCCGACTTGTCGCCATCGTCATTAGGCGTGTTCTCGCCATTAGCAGCATGAGTGTCCACCATGTAGATTTCGTATGTGGATGTAGCGTCCACCGCCCGGTGTTAATGGGGGTGGGATCGCAATCCTCGTCATCCATGTATTCTGCCTCCTCGTCGGCATAGTCCAACATGTCGGTAACACCAAGTGGGTGCTGTGTGGGACAAAAAATTCGTCCTGACCTGCCCTGTGACCGATCTAAGCATATATAGGAGTTGGATAGTCAGTAATTTTCATTGACGAGATTCGATCTAGGGCCTCGTTGAGTGTCGAGAGCTTGATCGGGTTAGCCTATCCAGAGCCTTCGGAGTTGACCTTCGACGCGTCCAGGCGAGTGGAGTGTTTGGCAAGAACAAATATCCAGACGTCGGGCACTATGGCCGGATCCGGACTAAGAGTGAGTTCATCACTGGGATTCATCCCGTGGGTGTGACTAAAAGAGGAATCCGAAGTTAAAGCGTCGGAGTCTTCGGCCATAGCAGGCAAAACTGGGAGCCCAGTTAATGATAGGTCGCCCGAGGGTCTAAGGAGAACTCTAGGTTCCCGAATCTTACCTCTTGATCGGGGGCAAAACTTCCGACACAGCCTAGATGGCCGGTCGGGTCGACGTGCAGCACAACGCTGCCGAAGGCGAAGATTTGTCCATGTACGAAAGTGTCCGTGTTGCAGACCTCTTCATTGATGACAAGGCGAGCCATCGATTCCTTGGGCGATCATAGTGGAACTCTCAATGAAAGCACTAATGTCGGTGTCAAAACCGGCGGATCTCTGGTAAGGGGTCCCAAAACTGTGAGACTAGAATCAATGGTAACAGGAGACAAGGGAGACGATGTTTACCCAGGTTTGGGCCCTCCTATGGAGGTAATACCCTACGTTCTGCTTGATTTTATTGATGATTTATAGGTTACGGAGTCGATCTACCTCGAGATCAAAGAGCTAAACCCTAGATGAGTTGTCCCTGTCTACAACTAAAAACCCTCCGGCTTAATAGACGCTGAGGGTACCTAGGATTTACATATGGTCGGTTAGCTACATCAAACGTGGAGGAAAAGCCACAATTCCCGAAGCTTCCTTCCTGGAGACAGGGCCTTCGATCCATCCAATGTTTGGCAAAAGGCCCATACAGTCCGGCCCATAAGGAATAGGTTGGCCTTCCGAGGACCTCTTAATCCAGGACACGCTCACCCACCACTACATCATCGACAACCGCTTTGTAGGGAAACACCGCCTTTGGACAGGACGCGGATGTACTGTTGCCCCCTTCAAATTTGGACATTGTGGGATCCCTTCCCGCCATGGTGATAAGGGAAGAGGACCCATGCCACTACTATATATAGAGGCTAGGTCACATCATAGCCGGGGGGGTCAGATCCAAGACTTAGCCACTCTACAACCCATGAGACAAGGCAAAGAGCCAAGAACACCGCTTGAGTCCCCTCGCGAGGCTTGAGCCCACTGTACTAGTTCATCCACCACACCTCCCCGAGGGAAAATCCACCAATGCAGGAGTAGGGTATTACGCTTCACAGCGACCTGAACCTGGGTAAACTGCCGAGTTCATCTTCTTCCTTGTCATCATACGAGTTTGCAATAGTATTCATTGAGTAGTGAGCTAGGTAGGGCAAGGGTGCAGGGGATCTTCACACACGCCCCTTTGTTCGAACCTTGAGGGTTTTGTAGGGGACGAAATCCGACATTTCGCGTGCAAGGTAGGGGGCGTGTCAAAGTGTCCCTCAAGCCAAGCTCTTCTCCCACCTCGTTGCTCTGATGGGTGACGCCCGCCAAGCCTGCGCCGAGCGCCGCGCTTCCCACGTTGATGGCGCTCGTGGGACGCGTAGGTGTGCGCCGGTCCCCTTCTCCTGCAGCCAACACCGTCACCGGCCCGAACACCCACGAACAACAAGATTCCTCCCAGCCGGTAACTGCACAATGCGACGGCCGCACTGCCACTCCGTCGATCATCCCAGCTACCGGGTCATCCTCCCACGCCCAGGCCGGTGCGTGGTTTGGGCGCACTCTCCATGGTGAGTGAGCTGCTCCGCTACCTCCTGCCCTCGACCGTTACGAGACTGGCTTCAGCGCATCACGGAGCTTGTCAGTGCTGCTGGTGATACCTCTGCGCTCTCCTACTCATTTCGACCCCGACCTTCCCTAGCAGACGATGTGGACCACGACGCACTGCTACCTACTCCGCAACGCGATGTCGACCCCGAGCCCATGTGTGAGGCGCGCCCGCGCGACCAGCCCCGCGGGCCGCATGCAAGGGAAAGAGATGAAGTAAGCTGCCAGGTGGTGCCCCGACCGCGCGTTGATGCATGCGCTCCCCGTGTAGCCAAACCAGCACTGCGACTGGGCACCACTCGAGACGGGCCCTCAGAAGTGTCAAGACCGGGCCCCACCCGCACATGCATCAGCAACTGTCGTGCCGGTGGGCTGCCTTGCCATCGCGTCGGAGCTTCATCCAACCACATGGCCTTGCAAGTTCAAACCCGATTTACCCCCTCGCTACGATGGCACCCTAGATCCTGACGAGGATATGTACCTAGGTTGTGGTCCTAGGCCTGACCTACCTACCCTACCTAAGGTCACTATATTGGAGGACTTAAAGAGTACAAAAGAGGTTCCGAACTGATTCTCCATGGTGCTCAAGTCACTCGACATCCAATCCACTCGGCATATTCTCCCTCCACTCGATAGTCACCTGTCACTAGAAAGACCTTGCTTCCAGTCGACACTAGAAGACGAGAAGCCACCACAGGGAGGCTAATAGGCAGGCGTTAGGCGAGTCGTCATTAGTAGCAATTATGGTGTACGTTACCAGTAACGCTCGTCTTTATACCCACGATCGGACCCTTGGATGCCTGGCACTTATGAGGGGTAGCGTAATCTATATAAGCCACCCCTCCCCTCTAGCACAAGGGTTCGCACCTACTGTAACTTATACTTTCCACACGACAAGAGCTCCCGAGCACTAAGACATAGGGCTATTACCTTCAAGAGAGGGGCATGAACTCATACATTCGTGTGTACATCCTTACCAAAGCTAGGACTCTACCCCTCTCCCTTCGTACCCCTACTTTCTGCTGTCAGACTGGTTCCCACGATAGTTTTCACACACTATGGTGCCAACGTCTAAGCGACTTTCAGTGAGGTTACATTTTTTCCCTTCGTCATGTCTTCCGCAGTAGTTTGTCTTTGGGCCACGAGATCCATTTCTGAGTGCTCACATTCATCACCGACGATTCGGGATGGCTCCAGGAGGCGCCTCTCGACGTTGAGGCGCTCCCGATCCGTGAGACTGTGCACTTCCGTGCGAGTTCCTGCGGCGTTCTTCTGCGGCAGCCGTCGACTCTTTACTCTTCGGCTCTCCCCGATGTTCGCCATCGCAAGCAATCCAGTCGCTCTTGGCTCAAGTGATGGGCAAGGCATGCGGCGGTCCGCCAGGTTTCATCTCCATGGATTGCGGCGATCGAGCCCGTCAAGTCGCTTGATGGCATGTTCAAGTCAGACTCCGATCAATCTCACATTCCCTCCAAATGCGAGAGCTGCGATCCTGCAGTGGCAGTCCTTATGGCTGGTTCACATCACAGCCTGCCGCCTGGTTTCTGCCATGACAGGCGATAGGCTGTTGGGGCGTCGAGTCAGCAGCCACGCTAAGATGAAGAGGTCCTCCATACACCCATCATCGGTGCGACCGTTGAGGCTCAGGCCTTGGAGGCCATGCGTATTCGGCTCAAAGTGCTCCAGAGGGAAGTCAACGAGCGCGTTCGCTAGTGTCCACTCCCTCCCAGTCGACATCAGCGACACTTCTTCCCGAGTGGTTCATAGTACATCATTGAGGTATACCGTGCTCCAATTTTAAATGTTGCAACATCAGCTAGGATAGCAGATTCAATCAAGTCATCTCGATCAGAGGCTGCCAGAGGTTTGCTGCAGATCAGAGCGTTGCTTGACGCAGCGTAGCAACAAAATTCAGTTATTTCACAATCGCGCAATGGAATACACAGTAATTCACCAAGAGCAGAGACTGTTCAGTCAGCACACAGTCCTAGTTTGCCTCTGCATTGCAGGGGCGGAGGTTTCCGAGAGGACCAGTACAAGGATCAGGGAGGAGATCAGTTACACCGTAATGACCACCATCTGGTGCCCACTCCTCTGAGGAGTGGTCCGTACGTACCCTCGCACTAGGATGATAGGCGCCCTTTAGTGAAGAGAGGAATCCAGGGTTTGATGCAAGAGATGTCCTCACTTAGAGGCGAATCGAGAGGGCCAGAGCCCACAAAGATGGTTTCGACAAAGATTACCCGAGTGGCAGCAGTGCTATTATTTCTGGTCTCGAGTGCTTTAGCAGAGCCATTTTTTTTTTGCAATGATTCCCCCCAATTTCAGGTTGGCGGCTGGGATAGGCAAGTTTTCTAGTGAGTCAAAACCGGAGACATGGTTGGATGATGACCGAGTGGCTGTTTAGATCGGTGGTGGCAACGATAACATTCCAATGAAGCATTTGTCCTTGATGTTGGATGGTTCGGCCCATGCATAGTTGAACCATTTGGCTCCTTCTAGCATCCACTGCTGGGAGGATCTTACCCGAGTGTTCATCAGAATGTTCGAGGACACTTGCAAGTGTCCTGCCGGTTTGATTGATTTGCAACATTGTGTTTAGAAGCCCAATGAGTCATTGAGGATACATTCAGCGCCGGTCCACTTTTCGTCATACAGTTGAGAATGTTTCTGAGCACTAGGCTGTTTAAGCTTTCAAGGCCAGAGTGAAGTACAGAGAGCTTTACTTGAAGTTTGGGCAAACAGGTGACATTTTGCTAAGTAAGATTATGGAAATCACCACTCGGTACGCCAATGGCAAAGAAGAAGACCGCCTCCATAGCGGCAAAGGAAAAGCAGTCGATAACGATGCTGGCGGCAATTCCAGTCAGAAGTAGAAGCAGAAGGCTGATGGCCCTATTCAGGCAAAGGCAGTTGCTCTCGCGGAACAAGGGAAAAAGAAGGGGAAGTCCAAGGGATAGTCCAACCCCAAGAAAGGAAAAATTCAGCCAGGAACTGATGTTATGGATTTACCATGTGCGATCCACACGAGGAAAGATGAAGAAGGCAATTTTATATTGCCCAAGCATACCACTAGATATGCCGTCTACTGATTCAGCAGTTCAAGGAAGGCCCATCGCGTGAGAAAATGCCTGAAAAGGATGATGATGAAGATAAAGAAACTTTTCCCGATATCAACGCCACACTGATGATTTTTGCTGATGTTGAAAGCAAGAGGCGGTTAAAGTTTAAACAGAGAAGTCAACATGGCCGTGCCTACAACTCCCATGTACCTCAAGTGGTCTCAGACTGCCATCACATTTGATGAGTTAGATCATCCTGCTCATGTCACCACTCCCGGTCGACAGGCTTTTGTGGTGGATCTTGTTGTGGGAGGCACTCGACTCCGCAAGGTCCTTATGGACGTAGGAAGCGAGTTTAACATTTTGTATGCAGATACTCCTAAGGGGATGGGAATTCTAATGTCCTGACTCAGCGAGAGCAACTTGTAGTTCCATGGAGTCACACTAGGGAAGAAAGCCAGGTCACTCGGCCAGATTGCACTAGATGTGGTGTTCGGGACAGATAAGAATTTTCGCAAGGAAAAATTGACGTTTGAAGTCGTGGACATTCACAGTGCGTACCACGCCATCCTTGGTCGACCAGCTTATGCCCGTTTCGTGGCCCGTCCATGTTACTTGTATCTCAAACTGAAGATGCCTAGTCCCAATGGTGTTATCAAAGTCACTGGAAATCGACAGAGGGCTGAGGAGTGCCTACAGTAGGGCTCCAAAATTGTTGATCATCAGATGGCTATGGTTGAGCTAGAAGAGTGCAAGAAGAGCGTTAACCCTACTGAGTTGCTGCATGCTAAGAAACTTGCTTCAGAGTCAGCTTTTCGGTCGGTAGGCGAAGTGAAAAGGTGCACATTCACCCGACAGATCCTACCGCTGCCCCGACCAACATGTCTTCGACACTCGATGGTAAATAGGAAGTCGAGCTCATCCAGTTCCTCCGTGAGAACTGGGACATCTTCGCCTGGAAGCCAACTGACATGCCGAGGGTTCCCAAGGAACTGACTGAGCACCGACTGAGAGTGGATCCGAAATCCAAGCCGGTGAAGGAACATTTTTGTCGGTCAGCAGCGGAAAAGCGAAAAGCAATCGGCGAAGAGGTGGCTTGTCTCTTGGCGTCTAAGTTCATTTGGGAGATTTACCACTTCGAGTGGCTCTCGAATGTTGTTATGGTCCCTAAGAAGGACAAGTCACTTCGCATGTGTATTGACTTCAAGCATATCAAACGGGTCTGACCAAAAGATCATTTGCGGCTCCCTCACATCGATCAGATTGTCGAGTCGGCTGTGTGGTGTGAGTGTTTATCGTTTCTAGATGCATACTCTGGTTACCATTAGATCCGTTTGATTGGCCCGGATGAAATAAAAACAGCCTTCATCACCCCATTCAGCTATTTATGCTATATCACCATGCCTTTTGGTTTGAAGAATGTCGACGCTAGTTCATGCACACGATTCAGAAGTGTTTACTCAACCAGATCCCTTGAAATGTTGAAGCTTACATGGATGATATTGTTGTCAAGTCCCACAAAGGTTCTGACCTGATGGCTGACTTAGCTAAAATATTCGCCAATTTGAGGAGATATGATATCAAGCTGAATCCGGCTAAGTGTACCTTCGGTGTTCCTGGTGGCAAGTTACTCGGTTTTCTCGTTTCCGAACAGGGAATCTACGTCATCCCTGAGAAAATCAGTGGCATTACCCGAATGAAAAGCCCCGTGCGAGTGCACAATGTTCAGAACCTCATAGGTTGCTCGGCAGCGTTGAGTCAATTTATTCCCCGTCTCGATGAGAAGGCATTGCATTTGTACCAATTGATGAAGAAGTCTAACATGTTCGAATGGACTCCAGAGGCCAAAGCAACGTTTGTTCAGCTCAAAGCCCTGCTTTCTACCCAGCTGGTGCTTGTTGCTCCTCACAGCAAAGAGCCTTTACTCATGTACATTGCATCCACTAATCAGGTCATCAGTACAATTTTGACTATCGAGCAAGAAGAGGAAGGCAAGGCGTACAAGGTTCAACATCCAGTCTACTACATTTCTGAAGTGTTGACTCCTATGAAGCAAAGGTACCTGCATTGCGAGTAGCTTGTCTATGGTATCTATCTATCAGCAAAGAAGGTGGCACACTACTTTTTGGATCACTCAATTTCAGTCATCAGTGATGCTCCATTGTCTGAGATCCTCAACAATCGAGATGCAACTGGTTGGGTGGCTAAATGGGCGATTGAGTTATTGTACTTTGACATCAAGTTCGAAGCCAAGAAGATGATCAAGTCTCAAGCATTGGCTGATTTCTTGGCCGAGTGGGTTGAACAACACTAGCCAATCGAGATTCACTCGGCGGACCGGACCATGTTCTTTGATGAATCAAAAAGGCTGAATGGGTCCGGTGCTGGTGTGGTTTTGGTATCCCCAAAAGGCGACAAACTCAGTTACGTCCTGCACATTCACTTTGATTCCTCCAACAATGAAGTAGAATATGAAGCACTCTTGTACGGTTGCGCATGGCCATCTCACTCGGCGTCAAACGCTTGATGGTTTACGACGACTCAGATTTCATGGTTAGTCAAGTAATGAAAGAGTGGGATGTTAGGAACCCTGCTATGACTGGATATTGTAATGATGTTAGAAAACTTGAGAATAGATTTGAAGGTTTGGAACTCCATCATGTTCCCCAAGTGAAGAATCAAGCAGTCGATGAGCTGGCAAAGATCGGAACCACTCAAAGGCCTGTCCCCAGCAATGTATTTTCAGAGCATCTTCATACTCCTTTGGTGCGGGAAGATCCTTTCACCGAAGAGCCCCAACAAGCTATGAGCGCCTCTGATCCTACTGAGATTGATGTTCCTGCGGTTATTGATCTGGTTATGGAAGTTCTGGTCAACATTCCCGACTGGACAGTGCCCTATATTGCATATATTTTGAGGCAAGAATTCCCTAAGGATGAAACTGAGGCCCGGTAGATTGTGTGCAGATCCAAAGCTTCTACTGTGATGGACGATCAACTGTATAGAGAAAGTGTAACTGGTTTGACACAGCGATGCATTTCCCTTGAAGAAGGTCGAATGATCCTGGAAGAAATCCACTTTGGAACTTGCGGCAACCATGCGTCCTCTCGGATGGTTGTCGCTAAAGCATACCGAGCTGGTTTGTTCTAGCCGCGTGCCAATGAGATGGCCAAGGACATTGTTGATCACTGTGAAGGGTGCCAGTTCTAAACAAACTTGTCTCACAAACCTGCATCTGCACTGAAGCCTATCCCTCTAGCTTGGTTGTTTGCTGTTTGGGGTTTGGATATGGTTGGTCCCTTTCGGACAGGACAGAGTGGATTTACTCATTTGCTTGTTCAGTCAACAAGTTTATGAAGTAGATTGAGGCCAAGCCTATAAAGGAATTGAACTCGTGCACTACGATCAAATTCATGAGAGAGATAGTCTATGGGTATGCAGTCACTCACAGTATTAACATAGATAACGGCTCAAACTTCGACTCGGAAGAGTTCAGGCACTTCTGCTTCTCCCAAGGCACTCGGGAGGATTATGCATCAGTTGCACATCGCCAAACCAATGGCCAAGCTGAGCGAGCCAATGGCCTCATTGTGCAAGGTCTGAAGCCTCGTCTCATGTGAGATTTGGACCTTGCAGCCGGAGCCTGGGTGTTTGAGTTGCTGTCTGTTTTACGGGGCTTAAGAACAACTCCTAATCGGTCAACTGGAAGAACTCCATTTTTCCTTGTCTATGGAGCCGAAGCTGTCCCGTCGAGTGACTTTGTTTCATAACTCCTCTCGAGTGGATCTATATTCCGAAGCTGAAGCTGAGCAAGAGAGATAGGATGGCGTAGATCTCCTCGAAGAGTTGCAGGAGATGGCTTTGATTCAGACAACTGCATACCAACAAGATTTGCGACGTGTCCACGCGAAGCATGTTAAGAGTTAGTCATTTCGTGAAGGTGATTTGGTGCTCCGAGTGGATCAATAGCGTCCTCACAAGATCGCCCCGACGTGGGAAGGATCCTTCATCATCACTAAGGTGTGGAACAACGGAGCTTCTCATCTCTACAACCTCAAGAAGAAGATCGACGACCCACGAGCCTGGAATGCAGATTTACTCTACCGTTTCTATACCTGAAAACAGAGTTTTGTTGATGTAATAAGAGTATTTCAGACAATGTCATTTATGCAAATATGACTTCCATAGTATTTCGTCGATTCTGATCACACAATTTCACATTTGGGAATACTCTGAGTGACGAGCGATCCTCTCACTGGGGGGTTAGCTATGAACACGCTTTTGCCTAATTTAAAAACCCTTCCGAGTGGATAGCAATCCATTCACTCGGAAACTTAGCTACGAACTAGTCTTCGTCTAAGTTCAAAACTTCTCCGATTGTTGAGAGATGATCACACTCGGGGGCTTAGCTGCAAACACGCTTTCGCCTAAGTTAAAAACCCTTCCGAGTGGATAACAATCCATTCACTCAAAAACTTAGCTACGAAACAATCTTCGTCTAAGTTCAAAACTTCTCTGACTGTTGAGCCATCCTCACACTCGGGGGATTAGCTGTGAACACGCTTTCGCCTAAGTTAGAAAACCTTCCGAGTGGTTAACAATCCATTCACTCAGAAACATAGCTACGAACCAGTCTTTGTCTAAGTTCAAAAATTATCCGACTGTTGAGCGATCCTCACACTCGGGGGCTTAGCTGCGAACACGCTTCCGCCTAAGTTAAAAACCCTTCCGAGTTGATAGCAATCCATTCACTCAGAAACTTAGCTACAAACCAGTCTTCGTCTAAGTTCAAAACTTCTCCGAGTGTTGAGCGTCCACACTCGGGGGCTTAGCTCCGAACACGCTTTCGCCTAAGTTAAAAACCCTTCTGAGTGGATAGCAATCTATTCACTCGGAAACTTAGCTACGAACTAGTCTTCGTCTAATTTTAAAACTTCTCCGAGTAGTGAGCGACCTCACACTCGGGGGCTAAGCTACGAACACGCTTTCGCCTAAGTTAAAAACCTTTCCGAGTGGATAGAAATCCATTCACTCGGAAACTTAGCTACGAACCAGTCTTCGTCTAAGTTCAAAACTTCTCCAAGTGTTGAGAGATCTTCACACTTGGGGCCTTAGATGAGAACACGATTTCGCCTAAGTTAAAAACTATTCCGAGTGGATAGCAATCCGTTCACTCGGAAACTTAGTTACGAACCAGTCTTCGTCTAAGTTCGAAACTTCTCTGAGTGTCGAGCGATCGACATAGTCGGGGACTTAACCGTGAACCAACTTTATCCTATGTTAAGAACTTAGCCCAAGTGATTAATATACTTCTGTTCCGGGGGTTCAGAAAAAACAAATTCAGTCAAGCGAACGATTGAAAGCGAAATGCGGATAAATCCAAAGGTTTCAGCGCGAGCAGAAGTTTTGCACGCTAGCAAAGGTACTCAGGCTTAAGGCCCGAATGAAGTTTAACAACCATTACAGTTCCAGTCCACATTCCAAGGCAAATAAAGTTTTTTTTACTGCGAATAAAGTTCTTTAAGCACCAGGTGGTCTTGCTGGCTAGATGAAGGTGTCCAAGTCGATCCCGTCTGCGATCCGAGTGGCTGCTTCAATGAAGGTCCCCATGAAGTCTTTGAACTGAAGTTTCTTCATGTTCATCACTCGGAGATCCTTCAACTTGTCCTCTCTTGCTTCCTTGCAATCGACTCTGACCAGTGAGAGCGCCACATCAGCTCTGTAGCGGGCAGCTGACTTCTTCCAAGCTTGCACTCAACTAGGGATCTCATTGAGACGAGTCATCATGGATGCTAGATCAGTCTGGAGAGGGTCTTCAAGCCATAGTTCCTTGTCAATCTTCTCTAGCGCAACCTTCAATCGAATGATGTATGCTTGAACACTTTGAAGACGTATGTTGAGGTGGAACATGTTCATGGCCACAACATCTCCAATAGGTGACTTAGTGGGATCTAGATTGGGCTCGATCTCTTCAGTTTATTTTTCGAAGTCCTGGCATAATTCTATATGGATAGAGGATGGAAAGATGGTTACATTACTAGCCTATGGGAATTGAGGAAATTCACTCGACAAGGGAAGTTACCGTCGAGCATGATGAATTTCTTCTTCGCGAATTCTCCCAAGTGCTTCTCCAGTCCATTCGTCCTCCTGGTCAGCTGTAAAGTCTTCTTGATCATCTCACTCTGTTCCAGTTTCAGCTTCTACCTTCTTGGCTACGGCAAGCTTCTTCTCAGCGGCTTCAATTTTCTCCCTCGCCGTGTTCTGAGCATCAGCAAGCGCCTTGTCCTTGTCCTCTAGTGCTTTCTTCATGGTATCTGAAGAAATAAGATTGTTGAGTTGCCCTTCGAGTCGGCGGTTTTCATTAGGTACGTCTGTTCGAGTGAGAGCACTTGGTTCAAAGGATGGAAGGTGAAACTAAGAGTGCATTGGGTCAAAGAAGATTACCTCCAGGGTTTTTAACTCAGTCTGCACACGATCCAGGTTGTTCTTGGACATCTCTAGAACCAATTGTAGCTGGTTATTTTCCTTCTCCAAGTCCTTATACTAGGTGCCAAGTTCGCAAGCTCTCTAGAATCAACAAAAAATATACAGTTCAATCGAGAGGAAAATTCCTCCACTCTCAAGAGGAAAGGGTCAAGAATAGTCGACTAGAGGGCGGCCCGCCGCCCCACCCCACACTCCTGAAATAGTGTCATATCATGGTTGATGAAATGATTTCCATGAAACCTGCATCATATCATGGTTGATGGAAATGATATCCATGAAACCTACAAGGTAGCTTCGGTGTGGTACCGCTAAAGCAAAGACTTCACTCGACAAGTCGAGTGGCAAGCGTACTCTGCATACAACAAAGAACCCTAAGTTCAATTTCTTGAGACTACTGCTCATCATCAACGATCAACAGTAATCTCGGGGTCTACGCCCAGTGGGTGCACTCAGCGTGCCCCCACTGGTTCCTAAATCACTCAACAAGGTCGGCCCTGTCTGATCATAAGATGGCCTCTATCTGACCCTCGACGATGCGAGCACTCGACGGTGGTCTCGGGGACTACACCCAGTGGGTGCACTCAGCATGCCCCACTAGATCTGCTAACACTCGATCTTTCGAGTGGCAGGAAAATAAAAAAATGTGCACAAGCATGTGAATATCGTCTCTATTAAGACCCCCGCTAGTTCCAGCACTCGACGACGGTCTCAGGGACTACACCAAGTCGGTGCACTCAGCATGCCTCCACTGGATCTTTTATCACTCGATCTGTCGAGTGGTTTCCAAAACAACTCTAAGACCCCTGCCGATGTCATCACCATTTGATAGCGGTCTCGAGGACTATACCCAGTGGGTGCACTCAGCATGCCCCCACTTCACCGAAATCTACTTGACTAAGAGATGATATATTCGAGTGGAGAACATACAAGTATTCTATAGAAGCAAAACACCCACTGGGTGTACAATCAAGAAAGACATGCATTAGATTGGAAATGCACTTACAATCTTACTTACTTGGGCGTTGGTTCGAAGCGTCGCGCTGGCATCATAAGCCAACTTTCTGGCCTCGTACGCCTCCTTGTGCGCAACATTATTTGCTCCGCATGGGTCATGGCTTCCTTAGCAGCTCTGGTTTGGTCTTCCAGGACGTGGTGCAGCGGAAATGCTGTCACTAGCTAAAACATTGTTGTGGCCGGAGTAGCTGTGGTGGTCTAGATATGTCCGATTGGTGTCGAGGCCACGATGGTCGTAGCAGCTGGTGGAGCACTCGACAATGGAGCCGCGAGCTCAGTTCTGGCTCGGGATGAGTCGCCTACCCCATGTGATGACGCTGGAGTCCACTTTTGAGGCGTTCGTGCCGATGGTGTTCTTCGGGTCCGTACGCGCGGAGTGCTTGAGGTCACACCTCCACCGCCGTACCCCGAGGTGGTTCTTCATCATCCTCTAGCTGAATGATCTCTGCAAGCATCAATCGACAACATTAGATTATTCAATCGAGAAATCATTTTCACGAAACAGAGCTGAGTGAAGATTTGTTTTACCTTGTTGAGAAGTGGCCGCATGTGCAGTGTCCACATCCATTTGCACCTCTTCGTCCCGTGGAGGCGACGACACTGAGGTAGCGGCTCTGGTAGACCAAATTTCACTCGGTCATTAAGAATTTGAAGTCCAACACAATAGCGAAAAAAGAAAGTCAACACTTACATTGAGACAACGGGTACAACGATTTTCATGTGGGGCAAAGCTTTCCAAGGATTCGGCGCGTCGGCTTGGGTTGCTTTGCGGACCGTTCACTCCACTCAATTGTCGAGGTTTGGTCCCACTTTAGGCTTCTCTCACTCGAGGCCAGGGCCTTGCTTGGAGTAGTCACGGGGTCCTGACGTAGCTTGGAGCAATGCTCAGTGCACAGAGGAGACTCGACTTCTTCTTCCTCACCTAAGCACTCGTAATCATCCTCACTGTCGTCAACGTAATCAACGTCCACACTGCCGCCCTAGCTCTTCCATCTTCGAGCTGATTCTCGTTTGGCACAGGCGAGTACATGTTCGTCCATTCCTACAAGATTCAAACATCAAAGTTAGTCGACCAACAATTCAACCACTCGACATAATAGTACGGCAGTCAAGAAAGATATTATTTACCAGATTTGTTGGCGGATGGTCAGTAGAATAAGGCTTGATCCTCTTGACTCCGAATGGATTGTCGCAGGCTCCAGTGATGCTCCGAAGACATTGTTCGATAGTTTTCTGTGGGACTTCCTCTGGGTGTGTCCGAGTCGTGTCTTCCGGGCCTGAGTAATGCCACATAGCATGGTCCCTTGCCTAGAGGGGTTGGATCCGTCGACTGAGAAATGTCTCTAGAAGGTCCATGATAGTTACTCTGCCAGGGACAATGGCCACTACGTCATCCACTAAGATCGCCACCTGGACTTTTTTCCCCTCTAACACTATCAAGGATTTGGGAACGGCGGATCGATCTAACGTAAAAGGGGAGAGACCAGTCGACATGTTGGGAGATTCTACATGTTTGTAGTACAACCAAGTTGACTAACAACCCCTAACAGATTCTGGGAAGGTCATAGAGGGAAAGGAGCTCCAAGCTCTCTTTTGAATCCCCAAGACACCACACAATTGGATGACATGGGTTTTATCATCTTTAGGGTTGTCCTTCTTGATCGACTGAGATCTGATGGTAAAGTGTTTGAACAGACCCCAGTAGGGAGGACAACCCAACAAACACTCACACATGGTGATGAAAGCAGCGAGATAACAAATTGCATTTGGAGGAAAATGATGGAGTTGGGCTCCAAAGAAATTCAGAAACCCTCGGAAGAAGGGATGGGGGCATGGAAAAACCTCTCTCAGCGTGAGTGAGGAGAAGGAGCCGCTCCCCCTCACGCGGCTCCGAGTTGATTTCTCCCTCCGACAGCCTCCACGAGCCTTCGGCCATGAGCCCGTCGATGATGAGGTTCTCAACATCCGTGGCGGTGATCGTCGACTGGAGAAAATCCCCCTGGATCCACCCCACGGGTCCGGTGAACCGCACGCTCGACGACTTCTTAGATTTGCCCTTCATGGCCCCCTTCTTGGCATGCTCCATCTTCTCGGTCTTCCCCTTCATCATCACGGAGACAACGGTCGTCGAGGCAGAGCAAAACAGTGCACTGGGAGCGGGGGAGTCGGAGGAAGAGAGGAGATTGAGAGAAGAAGACTGTGCGGGCTGTGGTGTGGCGAATTTTATACTCTGTCGAGTGTCTCGCTGACTGGTGGGCCTGCTAAATCCCTGCGTATCTCGACCGAGATGTCGCGTGGTATGTGGCAAAATGGGCGGCACGTGAATCGAGGCATCATGCTCCCACTTGCCCCAGTCGTGTTGTCATCACCGCGGATGCGCGCGCTTCCCAATTTTTGAATCCCGTGAAAGCCGGGTCTGAGAGAGAGGCTCTCCATGTCTGAAGATCCCTTCAAGTCACTTGAAACTTAATTGATTCTTAAAATTCATTCGGACATTTTCAAGGCAGAATCTATCCGGTAAAATGACAAAGAATTTCAATCGACGCAAATTTCATTGAAGCCTCAAAGTACATTCGGAAGTTTGGTGCCTTGTCAAAACTGGCATCGATCCACTTTCTCACTCGAACCCCGATCCATTCTGGGGCTAATGACGAGGATATGTATCTAGGGTAGTGTCCTAGGCCTAACCTACATACCCTACCTAAGGACACTATATTCGAGGACTTAAAGAGTACAAGAGAGGTTCCGACTAGATTCTCCATGGTGCTCAAGTCACTCGACATCCAATCCACTCGTCATCTTCTCTCTCCACTCGACAGTCACCTGTCACTCGAAAGAAGTCGCTTCTAGTCGATGCCAGAAGACCATAAGCCACCCTAGGGAGGCCAATAGGCAGGCGTTAGGCTAGTAGTCATTAGTAGCAATTATGGTGTACGTTACTAGTGACGCTCGTCTTTATACCCATGATCGGACCCTTGGATGCCTGGCACATATGAGGGGTAGCGTACTCTATATAAGACACCCCTCCCCTCTGGCACAAGGGTTCACACCTACTGTAAATTATACTTTCCACACGAGAAGAGAGGGTCCTAAACTCATAAATTCGTGTGTACATCCTCGCCGTAGCTAAGACTCAGCCCTCTCCCTTCGTACCCCAACTTTCTACTATCAGACTCGTTCCCACGACAGACCCCGCTGTGTTCCTACAGCTCTACTCGCTTAGCATCCGGGCAGCCGGTGGAGACAACAAGGTCATGGCCTGCTGGTTCCCCATGGCGCTCGCAGCCAATTTTCAAGGTACCCGCGACCGTGCGCTTACCGTGAACGACCTGCGACACGTGAAGCAACATGATGAAGAGACCCTGCACAAGTTCATACAGCGCTTCACGACTACGCGCCTCAAGGTCCCGAAGGCGTCAGATGAGGCTATCATCTCTGCTTTCATCGATGGCATCATGGATCTCAAGATGAAGGAAGATCTCACCATGAATGTCGAACTGTGATCCACGCTGGAGATGTTCAACCTGGCGAATAAATGCGCCTAGGCCGAAGAGGGCCGCCTGTCACTCAGCGAGCCTCCGGCAGCAGAGCCGGAGGAAAAGAAGACCAAGGACAAGGAGGTGAAGCACAAGGGCCCAGTGTTGCTTGTGGCTGAGCCTAAGGCGAAGCGAAGCCGAGGCGAGGAGCATCCCGTAGGGGGAGACCGACCTGCATCTTCCATGGCACGAACAACCATGACACCGCCGACTGGCAGGAGCTCAGGCTGGTCCGTGCTGAACGGGCACACCGTCGGTGGCCTCGAACGTGGCGGAGGCAGCGATGGAGGCCGCTGGGACAGTCGGGATACGCGTCAAGGGTGGCGCGACCAGCCTTGGGAGGACCGTCAGCGCGATAAGCCTCAGGAGGACCGCTAGCACGATCTAGCTCAGGAGGACCGCTGGTGCGATGACCCTCCGAAGGGGTCGCAGCGTGGCCTACCTTATGAGGTTCGCCCTCCTGGGGGCTTCTACGAGATTAGGGTCGTAGCCTATATCCTGGGTGGCACCCAGGCCCCGGCCTCACGTGGGAGGTGAACGGAGCCCTCCCAAAGCCTGAGGCCATGCGCCACCTTAGGTGGTCCCAGACTGCCATCAGGTGCTCGGCCATGGCCGACAAACTCCCCGTGCTATGCACCCCGACCATCAGTAACGTCCTCGTCACCAAGACCCTCATCAACAGTGGGGCGGGGCTTAATATCCTCTTCATCGAGACCTTCAAGATGCTCCAAGCACCGTACGACCATCTCATGCCGACCAATCCCTTATCAGGAGTCACTGATGGGTCTGTAGTTCCCATTGGGCAAGTGCACCTGCCCGTCACTTTCGGCGGGTGCAAAGAACTACCACACCGAGAGCATCGTCTTCAACGTCGCCCACATCCACCTCCCGTACAATGCTATCCTTGGGTACCCGGCCCTCGCCTAGTTTATGGCAGCAACTCATCATGGCTGCAACATCCTCAAGATGCCAGGGAGTGGCGGCGTCATCACCATCACCTGTGATGAGAAGGATGTCGTTTGCTCCCTCGATCGTGCCTACCGCGCTACTGCAGTCGAGCATTCGGGTGACGAGGAGGATGCCCAACATCGCGAGGATGCACACAAGAAGAAGAACCAGCTCACCCCCACGGAGTGCCTGGGGGCTAGAAACTCCGGGGGCGTTGCCTTGGGCTCAACACCTGGGGACGAGGCTGCACATTCTGTTGCATAGGAAAGCGTGCTCGGTGCCCCCTTGGGTCGGGCTCGGGGGCTTCCACCCAGGAGACCCTCGGCTTGGCCGGTGAGACAAGGGAGGCTTTCAGGCACAACCTGGAGGCGCGTCCTGATGCGCGAGTTCCCAGGCCAGGGGCTCGGCGAGGGGCGCAGAGCTTGCAAAGTCAGTCATCAAAGCAATCGAGGAGCTTCAAGAGGCACAGGCCGGGCAAGGAAGGGTCTGCCATGCACCACCAATCACAGCCGCCATCATCGGCCCGATCGACCATCCGCGTGTCTGCGACAACATACGAGCATTCAATAGGGCCTTCTTGGGCCGATGCGTGCTGACCACGGGTGGATCTGGCCGCACAACTATGTCTTCATGCCCTTTCGCACGGCCAACACCGACGTCACGTTCCAACGTCTTGCTCGTGCCATGCTCGTGCCTTGCATGGCGAGACGCGACGAGGAGTTGGAGGAGATGCCCGGACAAAGCATGTGTCTCGGGCCCCGGGAGACGACAGGACCATGAGGGATGTGCTCATGGAGGTACAAGATCAGGCTACAATGGCAGTTTCGACCCTTAAGTGGCATGGCCACCAGGTGACTTTTTGTTGATCTGTGCTAGGTAAATTTTTGGCTCGTTTCATTTAAGGGCGCCCGCCGGGCCACGTTATCCTCAGGCGATCAGGGTGAACAACTGCAGCCGCCGGGTTTACCCATATTTTAGCAGTTCTTCATGCATGTAATGTGTTTTCTAACATTTCCCCCTTTTCCTACTCGGCTTTTTGCCGGCAACAATGTCGTCACTCCCGAGCGGGCTTAACTTGGGCCGCCTCAACAAGAGGACTGGGCACGGTGTCTGTGCTCGGGTGCGTCCCTGCAGCGTTGAAAAATCTAGTGACTGAGCTCTGTTTGACGGGCCGACCCCGTTCACTTCATCTCTTGGGGTCACTGGTGCCTGTCCCTCTCGATGGCCCTATGGAAGACACTCGGTGCAGGCTGCAATGGAGATTCCAAGACTTCGGATAGCGCCATCTACAAGAACACCTAGGCACAACCCGCCTTGAGGTAGGTACCTCGCGAGGCCAAAGCGCCCTCGTTAGCTCCCAGATACACCTTCTAGTTCTACCGTGCCAGCCACGCGTACAAACTCAATGGGCTGTACATGCCCGGAGCCCCCCGAGGACTCGGAGGGGTTACTTCCCACGCAATGTGGCAGCCATAGCCCAACGCTGGTGGAGAAGTCAACACTGCCCACCAATGGCTATGCCCATGCAATGTGGAAGACACAACTCCGTGCTGGCGGTCAACACGGTCCACCAATGAATATGCCCATGCAATATGGAAGCCCTACGCCCTGTGCTAGGGATAAACAACTGAGGGCGTCCCAGTGGCTGCAGCCAACCTCAGGAAGGCTCCTTGTGGCCCCATTCGCTGCATTCCGTAGGATGTACGCGTGAGGGGGCTGCATGGGAGCTACTACCAGGCCGGGCCTGGTACACGCCACCTTCCCAGGTCTGCCAGACCTGATCTTCACGCGCACCTCTCGGGAAAAGAAGGCAGGGAAAGGTATATGAGCTGCTCGTACGTCAAGGGAGACTCCTAAGCATCGCGACTCAAGAGCCTCACTGGCCACATAGCCCCTCACCCCTTGGAACCGTCCTTGGTGATCCGGAAGGCCCAACGGCGGCTGAGGTATGCACAGGCTCGGTCCCTGCTGACACAGAGCTCAACGCGCTCAAACTCAAAACCTTAAGGAGGACGCTAGAGCTCGTACGTCAAGGGGAACTCCTGAGCATCATGACTCAGGAGCCTCACTGCCACGTAGACACCTCTTGGGACCGTCCTTGGTTATCTGTATAGCCCCGATAGCGGCTGAGGTATGAGCATGGTCGGGCCCTGCCGACGCAGAGCACAAGGAGTTCAAAATTTTCAAGCTAGGAGGATGCTGGAGCTCGTACGTCAAGGGGGGCTCCTGAGCGTCGCGACTCAGGAGCCGCACTGGCCACGTAGCCCCTCACCCCTTGGGACCGTCCTTGGTGATTCGGATGGCCCCAATGGTGGCTAAGGAATGCGCGGGGATGGGACCTACCAACACAGAGCGCAAGGTGTTTGAAATTTCCAAGTTAAACCTATCTTCACCATGTTCCCTTCATGAGGACTGCTCGTACGTCAAGGGGGACTCCTGAGCATCACGACTCAGGAGCCTCACCGACCCCGTAGCCCCTCACCCTTTGGGACCGTCCTTTGTGATCCGGGAGGCCCCGACGGCAGTTGAGGTATGCACGGGGCTAGGCCCTACCGACACAAAGCATCACATCAAACAAGAAGGAAACAAGGTGAAGTGGGCAACCACGCAGTTCAACAGTAATTACAAGCATTAAAAGTTTTCTGCGAATACAAACAGGTTTAACGCCTCCCAGAGGCACGTCGAATGTTGCAGGAAAGAAGCAAGGGAGAAGAATCAGGAGGAGCATTCGCCACCACTCGCCCCGTCCACAGGGAACTCATCGTCAACAATGCCAGCGTCGTCCTCTTCACCAC
Organism: Hordeum marinum; assembly: GCA_022496015.1. Lineage (NCBI taxonomy): Eukaryota > Viridiplantae > Streptophyta > Magnoliopsida > Poales > Poaceae > Hordeum > Hordeum marinum. The sequence goes on from CM039673.1 coordinate 256,509,054, forward strand.
TAACCCCTACAGCTTCAGGAGGTAGATGAAAGGTGACGCGGGTGAACCTCTTCACCAGCGCCTCCACGGAGGCCTTCAGTGCCTCCAAAGCGCCTTTGCGGACCTCGGGAATGGCCGGGCGGAGCATAGAGTCGAAGTCGAACCCTGGCTCGCAAAGGTGAAGATGGTTGAAGACGCGCATTGCAACCTCAGAAAAGAGGTCGCTGCATTCGCTGTCCGAACCCCCTCCACCTTGATAATGGCGCCCTCCAGCGCATCGGCAAGCTTCGAAGTGAGCTTCGCAAAGCCATCCTCCAAAGCCACCAGGGGCTCCTCAAACCCTTCCCAACAGAGGGAGTGGAGCTCCCGGTGCACCCTGAGCTCAACCGGAGGAAGGGCCCTAAGCTCTGTGGCCTTTTCCTCTTCGGCCTCTGCGAGAGATTTTTCCATGGTATCGAGCCATGCCTTCTCCAGTGCGGTCTCCCGCTCTTGTGCCTCCAGGTGCTCCCGTTCCGCAGCGCGGTCGGCCATCGCCTAGGACAGCGCAGAGTCCCAGTCGACAAGCGGGGCTTTGCAGGCCCCGAGGGCCTCCCCCTGCTTGCGCCGTTCTTCCTTGAACGCAGACTTCTCTCCGTGAAGAACCCTAAAGTGAGACTCCGCCTTGTCACGACACCCCGCACCGGACGACGCGTCGGCCAGCACCGCCTTGAGGGCTGCTTTGGCCGACGCGGCCTCCTTCTTGCTCCTCACCACGGCGGGCTCGGCACCTGCGAGGGCATCCTGAACTTGGCCCAAAGCGGTGAAGGCCCCGTCCAGCACGTCGAGGCCGCGTGACGAAGGCACCAAGAAGACCTTCGGAGGGGTCACCTACGCAATCGCAGGCGGCGTCCCCCGGGAGACAACAACACGAGGAGCAGGAGGCTCCAGGGGCTGCACGGCGACCAAGGGCAAGACGGATGCAGACGGATCGACGGGCAGCTGGCCCTTGAGGACTGGCCCTCCGGATAGCAACACTCGCACACCATCAAGAGTGGGAGTGAGCACACCAACAATCATCAGGGGCTCAGGGGGGCTCCACGCCGGTGACCGAGAGGGTTTCCTCGCGAGCCTTCACCCCCTCGCTCGTAGGCGCCTCGTCAGGCGACGACGGCGCGACAGGAGCGGGCGGAGCATCGGACGACATCTTTGGCTAAACATCTACCTTCTTCTTCCTCATCTTCAGTGTGACGACGTTCCTAGTTACCGGTCAAAGGAAGAATCGTTAGCACGCAAGCTACCGGCAGGCAGCAAAGACGAAACGGATGCTTACTCCTCAACGTCAACCCACTTCCTCTTCCCCTCCACTCCGACAATGACGGCGACACCCTCACCTCTCTTAGTGAGGGCACCACCATGCTAGGGGACAGGGTCACAGTACGCCAGAGCGTCCGCTGGAGGAACCGCCCCGGCCCCGGCCTCGTCCACTTGGCCCGTGGGCTGCACTCCAGGTGGGGGCGTGGCTGTTTCCTCAACTACCATGCGTGCAGTGGCAGGGCACACTAGAGGAGACCCAGCTCCATGCTTCCTGATTGTCACCAGGCAGGCAGACCGCATGGCATGAGGTGCCGGTGCAATCACAATATGCTCCCATGGTGATTTTCATAATTCGTGACAACATACATTGTCTCTCGGACTAACTTTTATCTAGTGTATTTTAGATAAAGTCCATAGAGAGAGATGGGTTGGCAAAAAGGAGTGTGGAGAGTATCCCCATGAAGAAGAAGGAGAAGGAATAACATTGGCCAGGATTCAAGCAAGAGGACTCTACATTTTACTTTTTGTGAGAAATCATGTTGAGTCTATAGGAAAGCCAATACTGTTAAAAGGGGGTAAGGTTTTTTTGGTGAAAAAAATGCACATACGTGCACAAGTGATAGTCACCACATACACCCATAAGCTCGGTGTAACCAACACTTTCCACTTGGTGCGATGGATTCTCAGCCTCAGAGAGACTCAGCCAAATCCTAACATTTCGGTGCCACCGAGTTTGGGTTGCCAACTTCCTGTTACGCAAGTTTACAAAATAAGTCCCACCTAGTTTTGTGAATCAGTGTCACTAGTTTGGCAATCTAACCGTTGGTCACCTTATCGGTGCAACCAAGTTTTATCTATCGGTTTCATAGTGCAACCGAGTTTTATCAATCTGATCTCCTACTTCGTGAAGATCTACCCCGAGTTAGGCTAGTCCTCCGTGGACGTACGCCATCATGGTATAGTCAAGGTTTCTTCTTCGTGGAACCCTCCGTAGGTATAGCCCTCCGTGGACTCTCGCGACCGTTACCCTCCGTGGGTTCAAGACTCTATAAACAAGGACATATGATAGCACAACCTATCGGAACCACGGGAAAAAAAATTGTGTCCCTCATGCATTTGATTTCTCTATCTATACTCCTTACTTTCATGTGCAATGTCTTTACTTTCCGCTGCTATACTTGATGACTTGCATGTGTAGGGTGTTCTAGACTTGCTATATATGCTAAAACTGCCAACCCTTGAACTTGTACTCGAGGTAGTTTTAATTTCCTGCTAGTAGTCTATTCACCACCCTCTAGACATACGCTTCTAGTGATACTGCAATTGGTACCAGAGCATTGGTCTCCATTGCTTCGGTTTCAACACCGTGGATGAAGATCGATGTGTCTAGTGTGGAGAGTTTGTATTCTAGAGTGCCCATTCTTGATGGTGAGTACTATAGTCGATAGAAGAATGCCATGATTAATCTATTTGTCAAATTCCATTCGAGAGCACATAGTGAAAATCCCTATTTGCTCCGCGTTGATGAATTGCATCCCACACACGAAGAGGAAATTGACATGCTTGGTAACCTTAGGACTATCAAACTTTTTGTTAGAGGCTTACCAAGATTCATGCTTTCTCAATTGAAGAACTTTGCATGTGCATATACTTTGTGGACTGATTTGGAGAAATGATATCCAAATCTTTCATCAGGTAATCTTGATGAAATTCTTCATCAAATTGTTGCTTTTCACAAAATGAAGACTAGTGATCCAAACTTTGATAAATGCCTATTTGAGCTCCGTGATCTTATCCGTGCTAATGGAGATGTCACAACTATCAGCAATATTATTATTGAAGCCATTTGCATTCATAAACTTGAACATTGTCATGGTTATGATTCTAAGGAATCTTTTAGTTTTTATGACAAGGAGATTCCACCAAATAATGACAATGAAGAACATGGCTACTTTGATGAAGATGAGTTGTTCGACATTTGAAAGCAAATTTTCTCCCTTGGTGGTTTTGGTAATTAATAACAACATATATGTCATTGAACTAATGTTTCCACCAAGTATACATCAGGAAAATTTTCAATGATAGGATTGGAAAAAGGATTGTGGAGATTGTGGAATACTCCAAGATGCAAGGGAATAGGTTGTCAAAGCTTCAAGCAAGAGGACTCTACATTTTACATTTGTGATAAATCACTTTGAGTCCATAGTAAAGCCAATACTATTAAAAGGGGGTAAGGTTTTGTTGGTGAACAAAATGCTCATACGTGCACAAGTGATAGTCACCAAAGACACCCACAAACTCTGCCACCAAAGTGTGTCCAAGGCCAAATACTAAAAATCGGAGAGCGCAACATTATCATCCCGGTGCCGCCGATTGCAAACCCTAGACAGACTCAGCCAAACCCTAACTTTTCGGTGCAACCGATACTGCATTCGGTGCCACCGAGTTGGGCTGCCAACTTTCTGTTATGCAAGTTCACAGATTTGGTCCCTCCAAGATTGTTCGATCGGCGTCACTGAGATTGGACATTCTAAACGTTGGTCACCTTATCGGTGCAACCGAGATTCCTATATCAGTGTCACCGAGATTTAAAAGTTGCTAACTTTAAGTCACTTTGGTACAACCTAGATTCACACATCAGTTCCACTGAGTCTGACTTATTGTGGTAACGGTTGGATTTTTGGGGATTCCTACCACCTACTCGAGGAAGAAGCACTCAGAGTTGTTCCCCACTCATATCTACTGATTTTCTGGGAGAGTACAACCTATCCTTGTGTTGGGATCAAGATATTCCACTCCAACCATATGGATCTTGATTTCTTCGCTCCCCAAGTTGCTTTCCACCAATCCCATCTCTTCTACCAAGCCAAATCTATGAGAGAGTGACTCTGTGTTGAGCAGTCTATCATCTTGAAGCACAAGAGCAAGGAGTTCATCGCATTATCGAGCCTATTACCTTTTGGAGGGTGGTGCCTCCTAGATTGGTTAGGTGTCGCTTGGGAGCCTCCTACTTCGTGTTGTGGAGTGGATCAAGAAGTTTTTAAAGGAAAGGAGATCACCTACTTCGTGAAGATCTACCCCGAGTAAGGATAGTCCTCCATGGACTTAGGCCGTCATGGTATAGTCAAGGTTGCTTCTTCATGGAACCCTCCATGGGTAGAGCCCTCCATTGACTCTCGCGACCGTTACCCTCCGTGGGTTGAAGGCTCCATGAATGTGGATGTACGATAGCACCACCTATAGGAACCACGGGAAAAATCATCGTGTCACCAATTGTGTTTGATTTTCCTACCCTCTCTTTACTTTCACGTGCCATGTCTTTACTTTCCGCTATTATAATGGCAAACTTCAAGGATTACATGTCCGGTGGAAAAGACTGGATTCTCGACAGTGGATGCATGGATCACATGACTGGTGATAAAGACATGTTCCAAGAGATCATGCCTAATCAAGGACCTCGAAGGTACGTGACCTTTGTAGACAACTCTAAGGGTAATGTACTTGGCCTTTGTAAGGTGGCCATATCTCATGACAGCTCTATTCAAAATGTGATGCTTGTTGAATCCCTTGTCTACAATCTTCTTTCAGTATCTAGACTAGCAGACTTCAGTTTCAATGTGCTATTTACCAAAGTAGATTGCCAAGTGTTTCGATTTGATAATAATAAAATTTACTTTACCGATATTTGTAGAGGTGATCTATACATTGTTGGTTTCACTAAAAACGCCCGACCTCGTACTTGTCTCATTCCAAAATCTTCTAAAGGTTGGCTATGGCATAGAAGGCTTGGACATGTAGGCATGCGCAATCTAGATAAGCTTATCAAGGACGATCATATTCTTGGTGTTAAAGATGTTATCTTTGACAAAGATAGACTTTGTAGCGCTTGTCAAGCAGTAAAGCAAGTAGGTGGAAGTCATCCGGTCAAGAACATTATGACCACTAGGAGACCACTCGAGCTACTTCATATGGATCTCTTTGGTCCCAATGCTTACAAGAGTCTCGCTGGAAACTCTTATGGTCTAGTTATAGTTGATAATTTTTCCAGATTTACGTGGGTATTCTTTGAAGCGCAAAATCATTTTGAAGTAAAGATCAAGAAGGTTCGAAGCGATAATTGATCGGAGTTCAAGAACACCCATGTGGATACCTTTCTTGACGAAGAGGGTATTTCACATGAGTTCTCGGCTACGTACACACCTCAACAAAATAGAGTTGTTGAGAGAAAGAACTGAACCCTCATTGACATGGCAAGAATGATGCTTGACAAATACAAGACGCTAAGACACTTTTGGGCAGACGACGTGGAAACAACATGTCATGCCACAAATCGACTCTACTTGCACAAACTTCTCGGTAAAACGGCATACGAGCTTCTCACTGGTAACAAACCCCAAGTTGGATACTTTCGAGTATTCGGCTCTAAGTGTTACATTCTTGATAAGCGTCGCTGTGCTAAATTTTCTCCCCAATCTCATGAAGGTTTCCTACTTGGTTATCGATCAAACTCTCACACCTACTGTGTCTACAACAACTTCACTCGAACAGTTGAAGAGACGGTAGATGTGAAGCTTGATGAGTCTAATGGTTCACAAGTTGAACAATTGCCAAATTATGTAGGTGATAAAGATCCTTCGGAAGCTATCCAAGACTTGCCCATCAGCAAGATTCATCCCATGGAGGTGAAGGTAAGGACTTCATCAACCCAAGTGGAAGATCCTACTTCAGATCAAGGCTACCGACAATACGACATGGAAGCATCCACAAGTGGTACATGATAAGATGAAGAGGAGGAGGAAGTACATCATGAAGATCAACCACAACCTCCTTCACCACCACCTCAAGGAGATGACCATGTCGACAACAACGGATATGAAGGAGATTAATAATAAGAAGAAGCTCCACGAACTAAGAAGCAAAAGCTACCCTGAGTTTGAGCACAAGTGACCAAGAACCACCCCGTAAATCAAATCTTTGGTGACATACAAACAGGAAGAATCACTCGCTCTAAAACTGACTTAGCTAACTTTTCTAAGCATCATTGTTTCATCTCTAGTATTGAACCCTTTAAGGTTGAACAAGCTCTTGAAGACGCGGATTGGGAGAACGCTATGCATGAAGAGCTTCACAACTTCGAAAGGAACGAAGTGTGGATACTCGTGGAGAAGCCCAAGGATGAGAAAAACATCATCGGCACAAAATGGGTATTTCGGAACAAGCAATATGAAGACGGTCAAGTCGTTCGTAACAAGGCTCACCTTGTAGCCCAAGGATACACTAAAGTCGAAGGTATGGACTACGATGAGACCTACGCCCCCGTTGCTAGACTAGAAGCCATTCTAATTCTTTTTGCTTATGCTAATCACCATGATATCATGCTTTACCAAATGGATATTAAAATTGCATTTTTAAATGGTGATATAGAAGAATAGGTCAATGTTAAGCAACCACCTGGTTTTGTAAATCCTAAGAATCCTCACCATGTTTACAAACTTCACAAATCTTCATATGGTCTTAATCAAGCTCCTCGTGCTTGGTATAAATGCCTAACGAAGTTTCTTATTGAAAAAGGATTTGAAATTGGTAAAATTGGTGCAACCTTATTCACAAAGAGAGTTGCTGGTAAATTATTTGTGTTCCATATTTATGTGTATGATATTATCTTTGGATCTACTAACCCACAATTTAGTGAGAAGTTTGGAAGGTTGATGTCAGAGAAGTATGAGATGTCTATGATGTGTGAGATGAAATTCTTTATTGGTCTACAAATCAAGAAAATGAGAGAAGGTACATTCATTTCTCAAACTAAGTACACCAAGGACTTAATCAAGAAGTTCAACATGCAAGAGTGCAAAGGTATGAAAACTCCCATGCCCACTAGCGGAGATGATGATCTCGCTAAGGAGGGTGAACCAGTTGATCAAAAGGTTTATCGATCAATGATTGGTTCATTGCTTTATCTATGTGCCTCCTGTACCATTATTATACTTAGTGTTTGCATGTGTGCTAGATATCAAGCTGCTCCAAAAGAATGTTATCTTAAGGCTATTAAACGCATTGTGAGATACTTGATACATACACCAAACTTTGGCATTTGGTATCCCAAGGGATCTTCTTTTAATCTTGTTGGCTACTCAGACTCGAACTATGCCGGTGACAAGGTTGAGAAAATCCACCTCGGGTACATGTCAATTTCTTGGTAGATCTCTTGTGTCTTTGTCCTCCAGGAAACAAAACTCGATATCTCTATCTACTGTCGAAGTTGAATATATAGTTGCTGGATCATGTTGTGCGCAGTTATTATGGATGACACAAACATTGAAAGATTATGGAATCAATGTTAAAAATGTGCCATTACTTCATGATAATGAAAGTGCTATTAAGATTGGTCATAATCCTTTGCAACATTCTTGAACCAAACATATTCAAATTTGACATCATTTCATTCGTGATCATGTTGCCAAAGGAGATATTAATCTTAAGCATGTTCATACTAACAAGCAATTGGCTTACATCTTTACTAAGCCACTTGATGAAAAAGTGTTCTGTCATTTGAGGAGTGAGTTGAACATCATTGATGCTTCAAACTTGAGCTAATCTTACTTGGATGCATGCAAGGGGATGAGCTTTATTGTTTATTCCATGCTACTAACTAGTATATCATATCTTGGAACTCTATGCTCCCTTGTCTTTCATCTAACCCTTTTGTAGGTACTTGGAAGAACAACACTCCACAAGATTGCCATCAACTCATATCTTAAGCAATCTTGTCATGACCAAGTATCCACATACTCTCTTTGATGATGGAAGGAAGAAGACAACAAAACATATCCTTGATAGATATATACCTAAATTGCTAAATCTCAATTGGTATCATGTCATTTGGATATATTATGTTCTTCCTTGCATGAGTAACCCATGTAGGTGATAAGTGAACGAAAACAACAAGGATTTCTCCCAACTCAAGATAAACTTCATCAACTTCGAGCATCCTCATCAAGTTCACCTACAAGCTACTTCAACAATATCACTCAAAGTTATGTACTCATATCCTTGATATAACTCTACTCCAAGTCATGGGATAAAGCAACACAAGTGATATGAAGACATTAAAATGCTTATTCGAACAAACTATAACCCCATTTTGAGCTTAACAATGAGTATGACCTATGATCAAGTATTCTTGATTGGCTCCTAAGTCACCGCCCATCATCTAGATAAGAATCTTGTTTGGTTCATTCTCTATTGCAAAATTTCATGGAACCATTCAAATCTTTTCTATTTGATACCTTTTTGTAAATTACCTATATATTAACTGAAATTGTTATCCCTTAATTTGCAAATCATTTGTTTTTTCCCTGGTTGATTTTCATTTACAACTTTGTCTTCGGTTCAAATTTTCACATTTTCCAAGTTTTTGCTTTATGTCTCGGAGCCTCTGATTCAAAAGACTCGGTTCTACCGATTTAGCAGATAAGCTACACGACACCACATCGGTACCACCGACAATTTTGCCTCATAGCCACCGACTTTCTATTTTACTTCAATCTGTATTGGAATCTGTATATCTTTTTGTTTATTCCATGATTTTTCAATCCTTCGATGACCCCTTATCTTAAAAAAAGGGAAATACATTCAAGGATCCCTAACTCAAAGGAGGAGAAGTTCTACAAATTCTTAGTTTATCCAAAGGGAGAGAAATTATTTTCAATGATTCCCTGATTTTTCTCATGATTTTCATATTCTATGAATCCTACATTCTATGACCCTTGTTCTCAAGGATCCCTTATTTGTCTATGATCCTTGTATCTCACCCTATATCTAAATTTTTTGGCAATTAATGCAGCTTCAAAGCTAAAGAGGGCGATACAAGCTTATGCAAAGGGGGAGATATAATTTAGGAGAGAAGAATATCAAAATTTGTACTTATATAAACAAGGGGCAAAGTAGGGGGAGAAACTTCTAAATGATCTTGGAGACATATCAATACTAAGGAATACTATCTTCTATACGTTCTCCATATCTTGGTACTTTTGATTTCTATTGCTTTTGATTGGTAGAATACTCTTGTGTTTCCTAACATTGTTTTCTCAAGTGTATCTCTACTACTAGAATGCTCAAGAACTCAAGGTAAGTATATGCATCATATCTTTGATCAAGACGATCTCTCGCTTCCTACACATATTGTATGCAAGAGTGAAGTCTTGATCAAGGAAACATCTCACTCATATACATTTGATGCATATAGCCAAGATACACATGACTTATTATATCCCTTCTACTACATGTGAGTCCATGCATTCCAAAGCAACTATCCTTTAAAGTGATTGCTCACATTTAGGGGGAGCAAGTCCAAGTCATGTGTCTCTCAAAGTCTTCATTATATACATGCATATCTTTATTTGAAGATTTGATTGTATGTTACCATCAATTACCAAAAAGGGGGAGATTGAAATCACAATATGCTCATTTGGTGGTTTTGATAATTCATGACAACATACATTGTCTCTCGGACTAATACTTTCATCTAGTTTATTTCAGATAAAGTCCATAGAGAGAGATGGTTTGGCAAAAAGGAGTGTGGAGAGTATCGCCATGAAGAAGAAGGAGAAGGAATAGAATTGGCCAAGCTTCAAGCAAGAGGACTCTAAATTTTACTTTTTGTGAGAAATCACTTTGAGTCCATAGGAAAGCCAATAATATTAAGAGGGGGTAACGTTTTACTGGTGAACAAAATTCTCATACCTACACAAGTGATAGTCACCACATACACCCACAAACTCTTCCACAAAAGTCTGTCCAAAGCCAAATATACAACATTGGTGCAACCAACACTTTCCACCCGATGCCATTGATTCTCAGCCTAAGACAGACTCAGCCAAACCGTAGCATTTCGGTGCAATGATTCCATTTTGGTGCCACCGAGTTTGGGATGCCAACTTCCTGTTACGGCTGGCAATTTGACCGTTGGTCACCTTATCGGTGCAACCGAATTTTATGTATCGATCTCACCGAGATTCAAAAGTTTTTACCTTTTAGGCAACTCGGTACCACCGAGATTTACACATCGGTGTCACCGAGTCTGACTTATTAGGTGTAACGGTTGGGTTTTTGGAGATACCTATATATACCCCTCCACTATCACTCACCCGAAAGAGAAGCACTCAGAATAGTTCCCCACTCATACCTACTAATTTTATGAGAGAGAGCCACCTACTCATGTGTTGAGATCATGCCATTCCATTCCTACCATATGAATCGTGATCTCTAGCCTCCCCAAGTTGCTTTCCACCCAATCAACCTCTTCCACCAAGCCAAATATGTGAGAGAGTGATTGTGTGTTGAGGAGTCTATCATCTTGAAGCACAAGAGCAAGGAGTTCATAGGCATTATTGAGCCTATTAAGTTTTGGAGGGTGGTGCCTCCTATATTGGTTAGGTGTCGCTTGGGAGCCTCCTACTTCGTGTTGTGGATTGAACCAAGAAGTTGTAAGGGCAAGGAGATCGCCTACTTTTTTAAGATCAACCCTGAGTTAGGCTCGTCCTCCGTGGATGTAGGCCATCATGGTATATTCAAGGTTGCTTCTTCATGGAACCCTCCGTGGGTAGAGCCCTCCGTGGACTCTCGCGACCGTTACCCTTTGTGGGTTGAAGACTCCATAAACGTGGACGTACGATAGCACCACCTATCAGAACCACGCGAAAAATCTTTGTGTCCCCCATACATTTGATCTCTCTATCTCTACTCCTCACATTTATGTGCAATGTCTTTACTTTCCCCTGCTATACTTGATGAATTGCATGTGTAGGCTGTTCTAGACTTGCTATATATGCTAAAACTACCAACCCTTGTACTTGTGCTGGAGGTAGTTTTAAATTCCTGCTGGTAGTCTATTCACCCCTCTAGACATACACTTCTAGTGATCCTACAGCCGGCACAAGCTCCCTCGGGACCTTAGCGGGATGCGGAGAGCCTGCAGCAGGAACTTCGCCAGCATCATCATCATCCGCCAGCTAACGCAAGAGCACGCTCTATGGAGGGGGAGACGCCTCCGCCAAGTCTCCGTCCGCCGTCTTCTTTGAATCCTCCCGGCCTGTGATGTCGTTGAAGGACACCATCACCGGGGATACAAGGCCCTCAGCTGGGAAGAGCCATAGTTCGTTGCAGACACGCATCTTGGCGACCAAAGCGGCAGCGTCATCGCGACGGTATAGTGGGTCGCGGGCCTTAGGGAGATCTCCAGCATCACCGTTGAGAAGGGTTGCCATAGCCTTGCTCAATTCCTTAGGGGTTGTGCGCGCGGACTGAAGCCTGAGGCTGTGGCTGCTGCCTTGATAATCCCATAAGGGCCTAGAGTTAGACTGGAGGGGTGCGAGGTGCTCCGTCAAGAACTCCTTCACAATAACCCCCAGTCGCTTCTTGGCGCTAATTTCGCCGGAAATCCGATCCAAGACGTGTTTGGCTCGGGGGTCACAAAGCTTCGCGGAGCTCCACGCGGAGGTTTTCTCCGGCAACCCCTTCAGCAGCTCCAGGCGGGGGTTGGGACTGCCAAGATCCATGAAGACCTAGCGGTGTCGGAAGTTCTCCACCTTCTTACCGGCTTTCAAGAGCATGTTACCGCTCGGGACCACGATGAAGGAAACGCACGCCGACTGCTGAGCGCCGTCATGCACACACAAACTGAAAAAATGTCGACAGAGGGCTACCGAGGGCTTCACGCCCATGAAGGCCTCGCAGTAAAAGGCGAAGACGGACAAGAGTAGGATGGAGTTGGGTTTAACATCAAGGGCATGAATCCCAACAAAGATGCTATGAAGGAAGAAGGGATAAGATGACCTGGATGAAGGCTGCCTCTCCGAGGAGCCGGCCCATATAAAGGTCCGCCCGCACTCGTTGGTTCCGTCCGCTGTCCATGGGAGCATCGGAACAAGGTCTCTGTCCTTGGCAATGGTGGACCCGGAAAGCGCCCGTGAGATGGGAGCGAAGGCTGAGCTCTGGGCCTTAGGCTTTGACTTGCTCACGGGAGCCATTCGGAAGAAAGATGGAGCGACGCCAGATCTGGAGAGGACTCAACTAAGGCCAGGATCTAGGAGCAAGAGCAGGCGCGCAAAAGAGGAAAGCAATAATGGCTCAGCGCTGGAAGTCAGGCTTTTGTCGATTCGGGCGATGGCCAAGAGGATGCCTCACGTCAGCCGCATGACGCTCTCCAGTCCTGGCCCCTCGTGCATTTGGGGCCTGCAACACTTCGAGTCGTCCTCAAGGCTTCGCCCTGAAGCCAGCTCGAGCGCGCCTTGGGCTCGGGGGCTACTGTTGGCGTTCTGGGAACGGGGGTACGCAGACCTGTCGGCCTGCTGGGCAGGACATGGTCCACCTCTTCAGCCAGGCTCAGCCTGCCACGGCTCCACTCAAGACAAGGTCCTCGCAAGGATTCTAAGCTCGCGGGGGAGAACAACACCAAGGCCAGCAAGGATGGGCCTCCTCAGGACCTCTTAGGAGTAGCGGATATCTCTATGCAAAACCTGGCCTCAGGAGTCAAATATGACGTAGGGAAGGACAAGTGGGTGCCAGCGCACTAGGCGGTGTAGTTTGCCCTTTGCTGCAAAGGGAGTAAGGACGTACAAGGGTTCCCGAAGCGTCGCCCAAAGGTTTCCATTCTAGTGCAACAAGACCACAACCACGAGCCCCGTAGGGCGGATGTCATCATCGAGCCCACCACTGCATCATCGACAGTCGCTTTGTAGGCGAAGACCGCCCTTGTACAGGGCGCGGATGTATTCCTGTCCACCTTAAAATTTGGCCTATGTGGGATCCCTTCCCGGCATGATGATAAGGGAAGAGGACCCGGGACGCTGCTATATATAGAGTCTAGGTCACACCATAGAGGGGGGATCGGATCCAAGACTTAGCCACTCTACAACCCACGAGACAACGCAGAGAGCCAAGAACACCGATTGAGTCCCCTCATGAAGCTTGAGACCACTATACTAGTTCATCCACCACACCTCACTGAGGGGCAATCCAAGAAAGCAGGATTAGGGTATTACGCTTCACAACGGCCCGAACCTGGGTAAACTGCTGAGTTCATCTTCTTCCTCGTCATCATACAAGTTTGCTGTAGTATTCATCGAGTAGTGGGCTAGGTAGGGAGAGGCTACAAGGGATCTTCGCACATGCCCCTATCTTTGAACCCTGAGGGTTTTGCGGCACCCGAAATACCACAATATGAGTCCACTATTGATGAACGGGCTGCCATCTTAGGAGTCCCAGAGGTGGAAGATGGAGATGTCTGTCTGTACACTGAGTCCAAGGCAAGCCACAATGCCATGAAGAACATGTACAATGCAATCCCTGCTGCACATCTTAATTCTCATAAGCTAGGATCGATCTATTACCTCCAGGCACGACTTCACACCATCAACACCAATCTGAGGCACACTTTGATGCCTAAGTCAGGAGATGAGAAGATGATCCGAGGCTATTCCATCAACTTACTGCTTCTTATAGACCAGCATCAAAGATTCAGAGTGATGGATCTGGTTGTGGAGACAGTAAAGAGGGTTGCTACTCATCAGAAGCATTCATGCTGCTATGCACCCTACATTCAGATGCTCATCAACTCCAAGCTGGAGAAGCACATTTTTGCTCTTGATAGGCCACATTTGCCCCTACAGCCAGATTTTGAGGACAACGTTGTGGTGATGGACTCAGATCTTCTCACATCAGATGCAGCACAGGCAGAGGCACAGGCAGCTAGAGCAACTAGTGCGCAAGTTCCTAGATCTAGGAACGAACAAATGGATCTTTTGATCACTACCATTCAGGGCATGCAGAAGGTCATCAAGGACATATTAGAGAATCAGCATAGTCTTGTGAAGGTCATGGATAATAGGATCAAGACCCTTAATGACAAGGTGGATGTGCTGACCAAGACTGTGAACGAGCTCAAGAAGGAAATTGATGTTGTGACTCTCACTCATTCTATAGATGATGATGAAGAGTAGGATGAGGATGACTCTCCTCTCAGGCTAGGTACTCACTTCACTACCCAGGCTAGATCAGCCATAGTGCCAGCTCCAGAGTTGAGGCCTTCCTCATCAGCACCTGCTACAACCTCTTTAGCTCCATCAGCTCCTCTAGTACCTCCAGTTGCTACTCCATCCATCCATGACATCAGCAGAGGTCTTCACCGACACGGTTCTCTCGACTCCAACTGCAACTACCGGAGGAGATCAGACCCACAAGAACGATTAGCTCTATACCTTTGAACATTTTGGTAACTTGTTGCCAAAGGGGGAGAAGTTGTATAGATCATCAGGGCTTCGAGAGAGAGGGTGTTGGTTTTTATTGCTTTTCAAAAACATTTGATCTTTTGGTTTTCTTGTGTTAAACTTTGTGTGTTAGATCATACACTTATGTGTGTTGCTACTATTTCCTATCATTTTGATGCTTATGAGATTGTCAATCACTTTTACTTGATTGTGTTGTGTTGTGATGTTCATTATTACTCTTCTCGCACACCACCAAGTTGTATGTGACATGAAAGACTCACCCATGTACCTAATTGATTGTGCATTTGCATTCAAATACAAATTTAAAATAATGCACAAATTTAGGGGAGATTTTTCTTGTCACATAATTATCAAGGTGACGATTATATTTATTGATTATATCATATGTCTAAGCTTTAATCTCTATGTTGTCATGAATTACCAAAAAGGGGGAGATTGAAAGAACACTTGCTCCCTTTGTGGTTTTACTATATATGTCATTGAACAAATGTCTCCACTAAGCATATTTTAGGAAGAGTTCAATGACAGGGATGAAAAAAGGATTGTGGAGAAACCGCAAGATTCAAGGAAATAGATTGACAAAGCTTCCAGAAAAAGGACTCTACATTTTACTTTGTGAGAAATCACTTTGAGTCCATAGGAAAGCCAATACTATTCAAAGGGGGTAAGGTACTGTTGGTAAACAAGATGCTCAAACGTGCACAAGTGAGTCACCAAAAACACCCACAAGATCTTCCACAAAAGACTATCCAAAACCAAATATCTCAATTCGGTGCAACCAACAATTCCCACTCGGTGCCACCGATTCCTAAACTCAGACAGACCCATGTCAAAACCAAGCACATCGGTGCAACCGATTACACTTTGGTGCCACCGAGTTTGGGGTGCCAACTTTCTTTTACCTCAATTCACAAAATCGGCACCATGGAGTTTGTTGGATCAGGATCACCGAGTTACGCAATCTGACCGTTGGTCACCTAATCGGGGCCACCGAGATTTACATATCGGTCTCACCGAGATTCAAAAGTTGTCACCTTTTGGTCACCTCGATACAACCAAGATTCACACATCGGTGTCACTGAGTTGGTCACTTAAGGTGTAATGGTTGGACTTTTGGAGATGACTATATATACCCCTCCACCACCATCTACTCGAAAGAAGGCACTCAGAATAGATCCCCACTTATCCCAGCTGATTTTGTGAGAGAGAGCCACCTACTCATCAGTTGAGATCATGCCATTCCATTCTAGCCATATGAATCTTGATCTCTAGCCTCCCCAATCTGCTTTCCACCCAATCAATCTCTTCCACCAAAGTGAAATTTGTTAGAGAGTAATTGAGTGTTGAGGAGTCTATGATCTTGAAGCACAAGATCAAGGAGTTCATCGCCATTATCGAGCAATTACCTTTTTGAGGGTGGTGCCTCCTAGATTGGTTAGGTGCTGCTTGTGAGACTCCTACTTCTTGTTGTGGAGTTGAACCAAGAAGTTTGCACGCGCAAGAAGATCACCTACTTCGTGAAGATCTACCCGAGTTAGGCTAGTCCACCTATAGGGACCACGGGAAAAATCTTCGTGTCTCCAAATTGCGTTTGATCTTCCTACCCTTCCTTTACTACTCATGCTTGTCTTTACTTTCCGCTGCTATACTCATAGACATGCATGTGTAGGGTGTGCTTAACTTGCTATGAATGCCAAAATCTGCCAACACTTAAAATTGGGAAAAAGTCAATTTTTCTTTGGTCCAGTAGTCTAACAACCCCCCCCCTCTAGACCTACTTTCGATCCTACAACGGCAACAGATCGACCAACACGTGGCCCTGGCTTGTGAGCAGCCGGTCATGCCTGAGTCCAAGTTGAAACAATCTGCTGAGGAATCCTAGTTCGAGCCGTCAACCAGCAAAGACACCAAGAGGTTCCCGCTCGACCCTACCGACCCCACCCGCAAGTACGTCATGGTTGTGGACAGCCTTAGCAACAAATAGGAAAGCAAGCTCGTCGACTTCCTCCATGAAAATCGGGATATCCTCTCATGGTCACCCAAAGACATGTGGACTCATGAGGAAGTTCGTCGAGCACTTCCTACATGTCCGACTAAATGCAAAGCCGGTCAAGGAACCACCCCACCGCTTCTCCGAGGACAAACAGAAAATCAACGATGAATAAATCACCCGACTACTAGCACCCGGCTTCATCATGGAAGTCTTCCACCCGGACTGGTTAGCGAACCTGGTCTTATTCTTAAGAAGAACAAGACTTGGCGCATGTGTTTCAATTGCATGAGCCCCAAGGCCCATTCACTCTGCCCCATATCGATCAAGTGATCGATTCCATGCCCAGTTGCGAGTTGTGGTCCTTCTTGGATGCCTACTCTGGATATCATCAAATCAAGCTGAATCCGGCCTACTGGATCAAGACAGCTTTCACCACCCCCTTCTCGGCTTTCTGCTACCTCACCAGGGCGTCCGGGCTGAAAAATGCTGGAGCCAGCTTCCAATGCTGCATTCGGTGATGCCTCTATAGGAAGCTCAGCCGCAACGTGTATGTCTATGTGGATGACATTGAGGTCAAGAAAAAGAGCCGCATCCTCCTAGACTATCTTAAGGAAATGTTTGCGATCTTGTATGAGTTCGAAATGTGATTGGACTTGGGGAAGTGCGTAGTTGGCATTCCCGTCGGCCAACTCCTCGGTTTCCTTGTCTTCGAATGGGGAATCGAGGCCAACCCGAAAAAGATTCGGGCCATCGAGCGCATGGCCCAACCAGCCACCCTGGCCGACGTCCAAAAGATCACCGGCTGCCTCACTACACTCAGCTGCTTCATCAGCCGGCTGGGGGAGAAGGTGCTCCCCTCTATCGTCTGCTAAAGAAGACATATAGCTTCACCCGGTCCAACCAGGCGGATGACACGCTCCGTGGACTCAAGCAAGCGCTCTCCACCATGCCCATCCTGGTCGTGCCGGCTGACAAGGAGCCGATGTTGCTCTACATCGCGGCGACCAGCCGAGTGGTCAGCATCGTCATGGTGGTCGAACGGGCTGAGCCGGACAGGGTCCATTCGGTCCAAAGGCCGGTCTTCTACTTAAGCAATGTCCTATTCGCCTCGAAGCAAAACTACCCCAACTAGGAAAAGTTGTGCTATGGGGTTTTCCTGGCGGTCCGATAGCCCAATCCTTACTTCCAGGAACACCCCGTCATGGTGGTGAGCACCGCTCCCCTTGGGGACGTCATGGGAAACCGGGGCACGGCGGGCTAGATCGCCAAGTGGGCCATCCAGCTGGCCGATCACCACATCACCTACAACTCTTGCATGGCCATCAAGTCCCAAGTATTGTTGGATTTCCTTGTCGGCTGGGCGGAAATGGAGTACCTACGACCTCCTGACTCCACCCTTTGGCGCATTCACTTTGACGGTTTGAAGATGCGCACTAGCCTCGAAGCCAGCATCGTCCTCACATCTGCGAAGGCGGGTCGACTGCAGTACGTCCTGCAGATCCAATTCACCGCGTCAAAGAACATGGCAGAGTATGAAGCGCTCACTCACTGCCTCCGACTGGCTAGGCAGATCAGCATCCGACGCGTCTTGTGCTTCGGTGACTCCGACCTGGTGGTGAAGCAGGTCTCTGGTGAATGGGACGCCAGGGACGCGAACATGGCTAGCAACCGCTTCCTGGTCCAATAACTGATGGGTGGATTCGAGGGATGTGAATACCACCAATTCCTCCGCGCCGGCAACGAGGGCGCCGACACGCTCGCCAAAATCGGCTCCTCCCGGCAGTCCATCCCTGTCGCTGTGTCCCTTGAGCACTTGCGCATGCCTTCCATCACATTGTTGCCGCACTCTGAATCCATCTTCATCCCGGCCGACCCATCGGCCTTAGCATCGCCAACTGTTCTATCCGAGCCGGGGGGTCCCCAGTCGGTCCGGGGGCTCCGCTAGCCAGTCGATGGTGCACTCCGCCGGCCGGCCCGGGGACTGCTCTGCCCGACTCGGGGTTGTCGGCCATATACTGGGGACTCCAGGGACCATCTCAGGGCCCGCCCCACACGTCCAAGAGGCCGTCAACCCTACTCCCACTGGTTCGGGAGCCAAAGCCTTCATGACTGGGTCATGGCCCCATCCTGGGCACAACCTTTCCTCAACCACAGCTTGAATGGCAAGCTGCCCGTCGACGAAGTTGAGGCCCAACAAATCCAATGGTGGTCCACCACCTACACCATGATAAACAATGATCTGTTCGAGCATAGTGTGAAAGGCATGTTCCAATGTTGTGTCGAGCCGGAAAGGGGCCACGAGATCCTTCGAAACATCCACGAGGCCGACTGTGGACATCACTCTGCCTTGCGTGCCATGGTCGCCAAGGACTTCCTCCATGGGTTCTACTGGATGACGGCGCAGGAGGATGCCAAGAATCTAGTTGATGAGTGCAATGGCTGCCAGCGCTTCATGGCATGGAGCCACCAGCCGGCTGCTGCCCTTTAAATCATCCCACTCACGTGGCCATTCGTCATGTGGGGCTTGGACATGGTGGGTCCATTCAAAACCGCTCGGGGCGGCAAGACACACCTATTGGTGGCCGTCAAAAAGTTCACCAAGTGGATCGAGGTCTGGCCGACCAAGAAGCTCGATCACCCAACGGCGATCAAATTCATCACAGACGTTGTTGTCCGCTATAGTGTGCCACATAACATCATCACTGACAACGGGACCAACTTTGCCAAGGGCGCGCTAGCTCGTTACTGCAAGGAGCAGAGAGTCTAGCTGGACCTCGTGTCCGCGGCCCATCCTATGTCAAATGGACAGGCGGAGCGGGACAATGGCCTAAAACTGCCCGGCCTTAAGCCGTGGTTGTCGAACTTCCGGAGCGCTTGGCTAGTGCTTGGGTCAAAGAACTGCCGACTGTGCTTGGGAGCCTTCGGACAATGCCCAACTGGTCGAGCGGCTTCACTCCCTTTTTCTTGGTGTACAAGGCAATGGCGATCATCCCCACAGGCATCAACTTCGACTCACCACGCGTCAACCTCTACATGGAGGCTGATGCGAAGAAAACGAGAGAAGACGACATTAACCTCTTCGAGGAGGCACGCGAGCTGGCTCTATGCAGATCGCCCATCTACCAACAAGGCATGGTCTGCTATCACAACCAGCGGGTCAAGCCCCTCTCATTCTGAGAGGCCGACCTGGTGTAACACCTTGTTATGCCTGGCAGGATTTATACTGGCCCCATATACCAACACTAGTCTTTCCTGTGCACTTTGTCCTCACTCGTGCGCACCCGGGAGCAACTTCCCAGTCGATCAGCCGTCCTAGAATCGCTCCAAGCCAAGCACACTTAACTTTGGAGTTATTTTCGAGTGGGATCCCGCAAAACAAGGAATTCCTTGTTGATATGAGTAGTCTATCATTCCTATTAAGCCAGGCTCTCACACCTGGTGCTCCAGCTAATCCAGCGGACATCCGGCTAACACAAGTTGTTCACCCCATGGGAGGGCCCATCCATTGTTAGCAAGGCGCTGAGCAACAACGTGTACTACCTAATCAACGTGCGAAAGGCCAGGAAGAACCAGATGGACACCTCGAGAACCGAGACGGAGTGTGTGTGGAACTTGGATCTCCTCCACCCGTTTTACAGAAATACCATGACAGTGTACGTATCACCCGTTTTGCACAATAAATGAGAAGCCGACACACCCGAGAAGGTCTTGGGGACTTCCTTTTCCATTCATCTCTCGCAAATTTTTCCTTCCAACCGGCCGCTCCCGAGCCAGCGCCGCCGGCTCGGGGACTGGCCGCCTCACCCATACCCGCCCTAGACGGGCCAAGTACTATGCCTCCACCCCTGCAACCTAACCCTTGCTTGGCCACAGACCATGACCTAGATGTCCGGTGATGTCTAGTACACAACCTTCTTCTTGTAGACTCATGTTGGTCCTCCAAGCGCAGAGTTTTGTAGGACAGTGGCAATTTTCCCTCAAGTGGATGACCTAAGGTTTATCAATCTGTGGGAGGTGTAGGATGAAGATGGTCTCTCTCAAACAGCCCTGCAACCAAATAACAAAGAGCCTCTTGTGTCCCCAACACACCCAATACAATGTAAATTGTATAGGTTCACTAGTTCGGCGAAGATATGGTGATACAAGTGCAATATGGTTTGTAGATATAGGTTTTTGTAATCTGAAAATATAAAAACAGCAAGGTAACAAATAGTAAACTGCAAGCAAAACATTGTATAAATGCCTGGAAACAAGGCCTAGGGTCCATACTTTCACTAGTGCAATTTCTCTCAACAATATTGGCATAGTTAAATCATATGTAAATACCTCTCGTGTGACAAAGAGTTCACTCCAAAGTCACAAATAGCGGAGAACTAACAAAGAAATTATTGTAGGGTATGAAACAACCTCAAAGTTATCTTTTCCAATTAATCTTATGAGCTTTCCCAATAAGTGTCACAAACAGCCCTAGAGTTCGTACTAAAATAACACCTTAAGATACACATCAACCAAAAACCTAATGTCACCTAGATACTCCAATGTCACCACAAGTACCCATGGGCTTGATTATATGATATGCATCACATAATTGACCACACAATACATATAGATTTCGTTTAGATCAAAATCAATCATTTTCATGAGAACCCAAGTTGGAAAATCCTTAGTTTCATGTTTCATTTCTTCATACCCCAAGAATAGACTAAGTTCATTATGATGCTCAAAGGTAATGAGATTATCACAATTTTTGGACACAATTCGATCATGAAATAATTCACATTGAAATTAAAATGACCACTTCCATTGCAAAGTTCACAAGGATGGCGAGAAATATTAAGTTTTTCAGCACAAACATATATCCTCTCTTGCAACAATTTAGTTTCTAAGTACTTATGACTCTTACAAAATCTTATTCCCTTTTAGGCATATCTTGACAAACTGTATGCACTCCACATAAATTGACATGCTTATAAGAAATATTTTTCTCATGACTAGTGCAATCATCATTAGCACTATGGATATTCAAAGAATGCATACTAACAACATTACAATCATGCTCATCACTCAAAATTGACATGCTTATAAGAAATATTTTATCATGACTAGTGCAATCATCATTAGTACTATGGATATTCAAAGAATTCATACCAACAAAATTGAAATCATGCTCATCACTCAAAGATTTAGTGCCAAGCATTTTAATAACTTCTTCTTCTAACACTTGAGCACAATTTTGCTTTCCATCATTTTCACGAAACACATCAAAAAGATGAAGCATATGAGGCAACCTCAATTCCATTTTTTGTAGTTTTCTTTGATAGAATAAACTAGTGAAAACAAGAAACTAAAGATCTAATTGCAATATCTAAAGATAAACCTTCAAGCACTCGCCTCCCTGACAATGGCGCCAGAATAGAGCTTGATGTCTACTACACAACCTTCTTCTTGTAGACTCGTGTGGGGCCTCCAGGTGCAGAGTTTTTTAGGACAGTGGCAATTTTCCCTCAAGTGTATGACCAAAAGTTTATCAATCCATGGGAGGTGTAGGATGAATATGGTCTCTCTCAAACAACCTTGCAACCAAATAACAAAGAGTCTCTTGTGTCCCCAACACACCCAATACATTGGTAAATTGTATAGGTTCACTAGTTCGGCGAAGAGATGGTGATACGAGTGCAATATGGATGGTACATATAGGTTTTTGTAATCTGAAAATATAAAAACAGCAAGGTAAGAAATAGTAAACAGCGAGCAAAAGCTTGTATAAATGCTTGGAAACAAGGCCTAGGGTCCATACTTTCACTAGTGCAATTTCTCTCAACAATATTGGCATAGTTAAATCATATGTAAATACCTCTCGTGTGACAAAGAGTTCACTCCAAAGTCACAAATAGCGGAGAACTAACAAAGAAATTATTGTAGGGTATGAAACAACCTCAAAGTCATGTTTTCCAATTAATCTTATGAGTTTTCCCTATAAGTGTCACAAACAGCCCTAGAGTTCGTACTAAAATAACACCTTCAGATACACATCAACCACAAACCTAATGTAACCTAGATACTCCAACGTCACCACAAGTACCCATGGGCTTTTTTATACGATATGCATCACATAATTTCAGATTCACCATGTTCAATCCAACACAAAGAACTTCAAAGAGTGCCCCAAAGTTTCTACCGAAAAGTCAAGACAAAAACGTGTGCCAACCCCTATGCATAGATTCCTAGGGTCACGGAACTCGGAAGTTGATCACCAAAACATACATCAAGTGGAGCAATAGAACATCCCATTACACCACGGATATCTCATCACAAGACATACATCAAGTGTTCTCAAATCCTTAAAGATTCAATCCGATAAGTAAACTTCAAGACAAAACTCGATTCATCACAACAAGATTGAGAGAGGAAAACTCCATATGATTCAATCTATATCATTAAAGCTCGCGGTACAAAAAGATAGTGTCATATCAAGAACATGAGAGAGAGAGAGATCACACACATAGCTACTGGTACATACCCTTAGCCTCAAGGGTGAACTACTCCCTCCTCATCATGGAGAGAACCGGGATGATGAATATGGCCTCTGGTGATGGTTTCCCCCTCCCGCAAGGTGCCGGAAAGGGCTCCCGATTGGTTTTTCATGGCTCTGGAGGTTTGCGGCGGCGGAATTCCCGATCTAGGTTTCTTTTCGGGGGTTTCTGTATTTATAAGAGTTTGTGGCGGTGGAAACAAGTCTAAGGGGTCCACGAGGAAGTCACAAGACAGAGGGCAAGCCCTAGGGGGTGGGCGCGCCCCTGTGGCTTGTGGCTTTCTCGGCCTTCCTCTCCGATGACTCTTTGCTCCAGTATTTTTTCTATTTTCCAATAATATTCTCCGTAAATTTTTAGCTCATTCCAAGAACGTTTATCTCTGCACAAAAACAACACCACGGTAGTTCTGCTGAAAACAATGTTAGTCTGGGTTAGTTCTAATAAAATTATACCAAAAGCATATAGAATTATTGTAAACATGGCATGAATACTTCATAAATTATAGATACGTTGGAGACGTATCATCCGGCTGGCAGGAGCACAAGCAAAGGGGTGGGCGCATAAGAAAAACGATAAGGGGCAGGGCGGGCCTAGCGGAGCCAAATTGTCCGTTCCGACCCAAAACTTGCAAGAGTCAAAAGTACCACGTCCCCACCCTCCCGCAGCCCACTCATTGACCGGCCACAGACCGCAACCCGGTTGGCCGGCCAGCGGGAGCACTAGAAAAGGGAGTGGGCGAACGGTAAAAACGGCTAAGACAAGTAGAAGTGAAGAAAGGGCTGGCAGCCGCCAGTCAAACAATATCATAACTAAAAATGCTCATATATATTAAGATAACGACACAAGTTTGAGAGTGCATCACAATAACAATACACCCCTAGTGGGTGGACTTGTTCATTACACAGAGTTAAGTAGAAAACTAGGAAAAGAAAAAGCCTATAAAGCCAGCAAAGTCGGCGGCCAAGACACCGCATCGCAAGCCAGTGAGGCCTGCTGGCGCGCCTTGATGTCATCAGTCGGCGGCATCGCTGTTCCCGCAGAGGATGCTACGGCCCCATCGGTATCCACCGTGCCGACCTCGTCTTTGGCAGCATGCTCCCTCGAGGTGGACCCAACCTGTTTTTCGCCCTCTCCCTCGCCGTAGACGAGCGGGATGCTGAATTGTTCCTCAGAGATGGACACACCATCTTCCCCCAACTCTGGGAAGCACTCCTCTAGCAAGGCGTAGCTGGCCAACTCGTTCGCCCGAAGGTCGATCGCCTCGTTGCACTACACCAGGTCGCTCTATGCCTCCACCCGCATGGTCGCCAGCTGGCTCAACTTGATCCCCGTATACTAGGAGAGGGCAAAGCTCAAGGCCATGTGAGCGTTGTCCCACTCTGCCTAGGCCCTCCACGCATCATAGCGCCCGCTGGCATGCTCGAGGACTGGGCTACCCGGACGACTGGCATTGGTGGCACGCGGCCGAGCCAGAGTGCCTCGACAATGCCCTCACTCATCGAGCAAAGTGTAACACCCAATTACGCCTGGCGGGATCTAGACTGGTCCCACAGACCAACACTAGTCTTTCCTACGTACTTTGTCCTCACTCGTGCGCACTTGGGACCAACTTCCTGGTCGGTCACCCATCCTAGAATCGCTCCAAGACAAGCACGCTTAACTTTGGAATTCTTTTTGAGTGGGATTCCGGAAAAGAAGGAATTCCTTGTTGATATGAGTAGTCTATCATTTCTATTAAGCCAGGCTCTCACATAAACCGCCACTCAAAGGAATAGACGTCCCTATTGGCCCATCAGGAACGTCTCGAACTGGCTCGGAGTCAGCATAGTCATCGGTGCTAGACCCGGCGTCCATGTTGTCCGTCTCGGCACCACTTCCCTCTAGGTCGTCCACGGCGAGCGCGTACCGTTCCTTTGGAACCGCCTCGCCATCTGCCCTGTGCTCAGGGACGTATTCGTCCCACGCAGCAAAGGATGCGAGGTCGCTCGCCCTCACCGCCAGCACGTTGGCGACCGCCTCCAGCTCCACATCGATGCCAACACATTGGGTCGTGAGCAGACCTAGATCCAGCTCAAGGTACCAAGACCTCGCAAAGCAAAGTGCCATGCTCGCACCGGCGTGCACGGCGGAAGCCCTCCAGGCATTCACCCGCGCGGTCCCGAACTCCAGCCAACTCGACACCTGGCTCATGGACGTCGGCTCCATCGCACCCGGCTAGAGGGCGCGTACCAATGCCGCGCCAGTCGTCTGGAGCCATTTCAAGGCCCGGACCACATCCGTCAGTCGCACCCTTGCGGCGAGCCCCACCTCGTTCAAACACCAGGGCACAAGCTGCCCAACGGTGACCCCCTGCGCCCGCTAGTCCTCACGATAGGCTTCCACGGACTCGTCCATGGCCTCCAGCGTACCAGGAAAGAGCCCTAAGAAGAGAAGTAGACGAGAAATGAGCAAAGAATGAAACCAAAGCCCAGAAGCAACAAGTAGGAAGAACGAGGAGGCAAAAACTTACCACGTAGCATCTGGCCCACCTCATGCCCTTGCTCCTGCAGCTCCGCCTCCCTGGCCGACCACTCCAGGAGCAGGCGCTCGTGCTCGCCCCAAGCCGCCTCTCCTCATCCGCCTTCGCCAACGCAGCGTCCTTGGCCTCTAGCTCCTGGCAGAGGACCATCTCCCGCTCGTCCGCCTCCCGACAGAGAGCCGCCCCGCGGTCTGTTAGCTCTTGGAGGTGGGCCGCCTCGCGTTCGGACGCCTCCGCTTGCACCCGGCTCGCCTCCTAGTGGAGTTGTTCGCACTCCATGGTATGGAGGCTCCGCTAGTCGCCAAGCTCCACCACCTGGCAGTGGAGGTTGACCGTCTCAGCATGGGTGGCTGCCTAGAGTAGAGAAATCCCAATTAGAAGACACGGAAAAGAAGTGGGATTCGGCCCGCCACCGCAAGAGCCGGCTCGAATCCCGGGGCTGCACCCCCACCCGAAAGTCGCAAGATCTTAACTTGCAGGTCCAAGGATAGGGTCGCCAGCCAACCCTCGTTTTCCCGGTGCAAACCCAGTAGGGTGTTGTACGCGGCCGCCCGACAGTCATGCGCTACCTGCAAATGACAAAGCAAAGCGGGATTAGACTTGACCAGCCTATGCCCCAGCCGGCTCTAGTCTCGAGGAGTACACCTAGTGGGTACGCTGGTGTGCCCCCATTGGAAAAGACACTAAGGCAAAAAGGGAGAAATGATAACTTACCACGACGGTCTACTCTAGGTTCACCAGCCGGTCGTTGGCGGCTCGAGCCTCCTGCGTCGTCTGGGCGCGGCATGCTGTGAGGACATCGATCGCGGTGGCCACCGCCGCCCTAAGGGCACTTGGCGCCTAGCCAACGGTCGGGCGGCCGACTGGGGCCCAATTCTACTGCGGTCAGCCCCCATCCGTGGGGCCCCCTTGCCCGAAGTCACCACAGTACTGGGGGCCCCTGATGACGGGCCCACGCAGGTCGTCCCTCCGGACATCATGATCACCCAAGATGGCGCTCTGCCTCCGGCTATGCCCCTAGTTCGCCTCTATTGCCGGCACCTCTAGAGCCGGTGCGTCCGGTGCCAGCACATCCAGAACCGGCACTTCAGGGGGCAGCACCTCCGGAGCCAGACCAGCCAAGTCCGAAACCTCGACCTCCGGAGGCTCCTCCGCCCCCGGCAACACGTCGCCCGCCCCTGGCGGAGCTACGGCACAGTCCACCTCCCCTCCTCCTTTGGCGCTGGCCCCGCCGGTGCTTGCTGCCGCACGTGCGTCTTCCGTGGCCTTTGTGTCCGCCTTCACCTGCCGCCCGGGGTCGTGACGGTCCTTGGACCTCCGTTCTCGGCCTTGGGGGAATGGCTCCCATGGCTGGCCGGCTGCTTCCCCACCGGCTCCTCCCGATGGCTGTTTCTTCTCCGTCGCCTCCTCCGATTGGCGTTGCTCCTCGTCGCGCCGCTCCTACTCGGCCGGCTCAAGGTCATGCCATGCCTCATGCTCTCCCTCCTCGGAGGTCCTTGGCGGTGCCGTCCCCGTGGCCTTGCTGGCCAGAGTCCTTCCCTAGGCACACGCATCCCTGGTCAGGCAGGATAAGAAGAGGGAGACGGGGGAAGAAACAAACGAGATAGGCAATAGGGCTCAGGCTTACACAATGATTATGGGGACCGCCCTCCTCGTTGGGCCTGTCTCGGTGACCCGCCACTTCTTCCCACCGCCTCCGCGGTTGTCGCCTGGTAACCCGATGGCCATCCGTTTGGGTACCGGCCTGGAGTTGACCGGCTGCTTTCCCTTGTCGGTTGTGTCCGTGTTATCTTGGTCGAGCTCGTTGCCGGCACGGCGGAGGCTCCTCCTCTGTGCCGTGGCATCGTCCTCCATTCGGGGTCCTCTGGAGCCGCTGCATCACGCGACTCCGCCGACTCAGCGTCATCGTCGGTCCAATCCGACAAGTGCGTCCGAGGAGGGAACTCACCCATCGACTCAGTCGCCTCCGTCTCCGTCTCGAACCAACCTGCTTCGGATGCGCTGCCTCGCTCCGAGTGTGTCGGCTCCATGTCGTCGGCGTCCTTAACCTCCTCGGGGTCCGAATCCACCACGCCAGCGGCCGGCTCCCCATAGTTATGCAGCTGCGGGTAAACCTGCAGGCTGAGAAGGCGCCTCACCATCAGGTCAAGGGACAACTCCGGTTACGAAAAAGAAATGGGAGGAGGAGAGGGCTAATCACTTACCGGTGATGCCGGTTGGCTCCGGCTGTACGTGGTTTTTCCCCCATTGCCACCCCATCTCGCACAGCTTCGCCGTCGAGATGGCGTTCACCCTCCTTGTGACCTTGATCGGTTTTAGCTCCTTGGTGGAGATCCGGTAGGGGTCTTGGCGCCCTCCCATCTAGCAAATGAGGTGCGACCGCCTCTGTAGCGGTTGCACCCGACGCGCCACAACCGCGTCCTGCGGGTAGGTGGCTTTCAGCCCCTCTGTCCTGGTCATAATTAGTAGATGCTCATAGAAGAGGTCTACCGTCTCGGGCGCCTGGGGTGGAGCCATCCACCAGTTCAGTATCGCTACCGGCGGCTGGTCGGCGAAGTCGGGGAGGTTGATGTAGTCCTCCTCCGGCTTCACGTTCTTCATGTAGAAGAACCCCCGCTGCCAGTTCTTCACTGACTCCTATAGCGGGAGCTTCGGGAAGCCATCTCAGTTGCAGATATGGATCATGGCCCCTCCGCAAGAGGTCATGACCTTCGCTTGGGTCGCCGGGTCCTTCGCCGTCTGCCGCTTGAGGAAGAATAGCGGGAACCACAGGTCGAGCCTTGGCTCCACCCCCAGGAACCCTTCGCAAAGGGTGACGAAGGACGCCAATTGACAAACGGCATTAGCGGTGAGGTGGTGCGGCTGCAGGCCGAACCGCGTCAAGAAACACCGAAAGAATGCCCTCGTCGGTAGCCCGAGCTGGCGGAGGAAGTGCTCGGCGAACACGACCACCTCGCCCTCCCGCAGGGCTGGGGACTTTTCCATGTCGGTGATGCATGCCTCCAAGTGATCCTCCGATGGGATCTTACGGTGGTAGCGGAGGTGCTCAATGAACTACTCGTCCACATCATTGCCGTCCACGCGCCCTTGCTCGCCATTGACCCTCGAGGCGGCCTGCGGTTGCGGCGATGGGTGTAGATGCGCTGTCTCAGTGGCCCTCAACGGTGGGCCGGCGGCAGTGCGGCCAGTGAGGGTCTTGTGCTCTCTTTCTATCTCTCAAAGCGGGGGGGGGGGGGGAAGAGGGCGACAAAGGCGATGTGGCACGGGCGGGGAGAGCGAATGCGTTGTTCTGTCCCTCTCCCCACACCATTAAAACCCCGTGCAGCCGGTCATGGGAAGCGGATTCATTGCGCGTGACACCCACGATCCCCACCACACACGGAAGGAAGTTACTATGCTTGGAAACGCTAACCGACGTACCGAGACGCAGAAGATCTGTGCTCGCGGGCCGAGGCCGTGGCCGTGGGGGCCCCGCCCCACGGCATGGTCTTGTCCGCCGCGTGGCCTCAAAGGATATGGCCCGGCACGTCCCCCCACGTGGCGTGGCTTCTCCGTCCATTGGAGTGCCCGAAGCGGTGCACGAAGCATCGGCGGGCTGCAGAGCCGTCCGTTGCACGCCAGCGCCTTCCGGCTCCTGAATCATGTCACGGAATGAGAACGCAAGACTCAAGCCGGCAAGGTCCGCCGCGGCTGGCCGGCGGCCCTCCCTTGCTTCGGGGACTACTGTTGGGGGGATGACCCCGGGGTAGCCTCAACCGACTCTCTTCACCAACCTTTTGAAATGACTATGGGGCGAGCCGTCTCTCCCTATAGTCCAGCTCCATGCTGCCGGCTGCGACGAGCAGGCCGGCTAGGAGTAAAGACCTCCGGCTCCCTAGACGTCCGCACATGGTATGCGATGGTCGAGGTATGCATGGAAACAGTCGCCTCCCATCCCATCGAGGGTCGGCACCCGCAGGGCCATAGTGGAGGCAACAATGCCTCTGACTCTGGCTGACTGCGACCGGGCGTCAGAACACTTCCGGCACGCCCTCAACCACTCCATTACCTACCCCAGCATAGCGACCACATGGCTGGTTGTACCACAAACTACGGCCGGCTGCCGCGAGACGACGCCCCAAAATACGGCCCGTGCCGCGAAGGGACCAACACGGGAACCCACTCGCGGGCCCCTCCGGCTCCCAACGGGACCCTGCAGCCGGCGGGTCCTACCAGCGACCAGACCTCTCATCCTAGGGTCCCCATGGGCGGCAAGACAGGCTGCTAGCCGCCCCCCGGAGCCTTCTATTCGTATTGTAATCCGGGGCTGGCCTATGAAATCCCACGGAGCCTCCCTATGCAGAGGGGAGGAACAGGACCGCACACCACACTCCCGTACAAAGGCAACGGAGGCAGCCTAGCTCCTTCTTCCTACTCTAGCCATTAAGCTCCAGGAGCACCATTGTAACCCCACCATCGTCTAACCTAGACCGAGTAGGACTAGGGGTGTTACCTCCCACGGAGGGCCCCGAACCTGGGTACATCGTGTGTCCGCCACCGCTTGTGTCTAATCCCGCTCCCAGAGCCCGTCGGCGTCCTCCGACCCCAACCACCTTTGATAATCCTACCCATGGCATCTGTTGTGAGAAAACGACGACAAAGATCATATGTTCAGATCCTTAATGATAATTAATACTCCTTTGATTATGAACATGAATATGCTTTGTGAGTAGTTAAGTTTGTTCCTGAGGACATGGGATAAGTCTTCTTATAAGTAATCATGTGAATTTGGTAGTCGTTCGATATTTTGATGAGATGTATGTTGTCTCTCCTCTAGTGGTGTCATGTGAACGTCGACTACATGACACTTCACCTTTATTTCGGCCTAGGGGAAGGAATTGGGAAGTAATAAGTAGATGATGGGTTGCTAGAGTGACAGAAGCTTAAACCCAAGTTTATGCGTTGCTTTGTAAGGGGATGATTTAGATCCATATGTTTCATGCTATGGTTAGATTTATCTTAATTCTTGTTTCGTAGTTGCGGACGCTCGCGAGAGAGGTTAATCATAATTCGGAGGTTTGTCTGAGTAAGGCCAGCACCAATGCACCGGTCCACCCACATATCAAATTATCAAAGTAACGAACATGAATCAAACGAGCATGATGAAAACTAGCTTAACAGAAATTCCCATCTGTCCTCGGGAGCGCTTTGCTTTATATAAGAGTTTATCCAGGCTTGTCCTTTGCTATAAAAAGGATTGGGACACCTTTCTGCACCTATGTTACATTTATTACTAGCTATCCATTATGAACCATCTTATGACAAAACTATCTTTTACCGATAATTTCAGTGCTTGCAAGGAATACCTTACTGAAAACAACTTGTCATTTCCTTCTGCTCCTCGTTGGGTTTGACACTCTTACTTATTGAAAGGACTATGATAGGTCCCCTATACTTCTGGGTCATCAAGACTCTTTTCTGGTGTCGTTTTCGACGAGTGAAGCGCCTTTGGTGAGTGGAATTTGGTAAGGAAAAATTTATATAGTGTGGTGAAATTTACTGTCACTTGTTACTATGAAAAATAATCCTTTGAGGGGCTTGTTCGGGTTATCTTCACCTTTACCGAAAGCACAAACAGTTGCTACTCAACCTACTCAGCCTACTGAAAATATTTATTATGAGATTCCTTCGGGTATGATAGAGAAACTGCTAGCTAATCCTTATGCAGGAGATGGAACACTACATCCTGATTTGCATCTAATCTACGTGGATGAAGTTAGTGGATTATGTAAGCTTGCAAGTTTGCCCGAGGATGATGTCAAGAGGAAGGTCTTTCCTTTATCTTTGAAGGAGAAGGCATTGACATGGTATAGGCTATGTGATGATATTGGATCATGGAACTAGAACCGATTGAAATTAGAATTTAATCAGAAGTTTTATCCTATGCATTTGGTTCATCGTGATCGGAATTATATCTATAATTTTTGGCCTCATGAAGGGGAAAGTATCGCTCAAGATTGGGGAGGCTCAAGTCAATGGTATATTCATGCCCCAATCATGAGCTCTCAAGAGAAATTATTATTCAGAATTTTATGCTCGGCTTTCTCGTAAAGATCGATCCATGCTCGATACTTCTTGTACTGGTTACTACATGAACAAAGATATGGAATTCAAATGGGATTTATTGGAAAGAATTAAGCATAACTCTGAAGATTGGGAACTCGACGAGGGTAAGGTGTCAAGTATAAACCTTAAGATTGATTGTGTTAAATCCTTTATAGACACCAATGCTTTTCGTGAATTTAGCACTAAATATGGACTTGACTCTGAGATAGTATCTTCTTTCCGTGAATCATTTTCTGATCATGTTTATATCCCTAAGGATAAATGGTTTAAATATCATCCTCCCATTGAAGTGAAAGTAGTTGAACCTATTAAAGATGAAGGAGAAACTATTACTTATAATGTTGACCCTATTATTCCTGTTGTTTATATTAAGAAACCACCTTTCCCCGTTAGAATAAAGGAACATGCTCAAGATTCAACCGTGGTTTGTAAGAGCTACGATAGAACACCTACACCCCGTGAACAAATTAAATTTGAACCTAGTATTGCTATGGTTAAAGATCTCTTGGTTGATAATACTTATGGGCATGTTATTCATTTCTGTGAAGAAGCTGCTAGAATTGCTAGACCTGATACTAAAGCTAAACATAGACCTATAGTTGGCATGCCTGTTGTTTCCGTTAAAATAGGAGATCATATTTATCATGGCTTATGTGATGTGGGTGCTAGTGTGAGTGCAATTCCCTTTACCTTATTTTAAGAAATTATGAATTATATTGCACCAGCTGAATTAGAGGAAATTGATGTTACCATTAAGCTTGCTGATAGAGATACTATAGCACCAGTTTGGATTGCTAGAGATGTCGAAGTCTTGTGTGGGAAAATAAAATAGCCTAATGATTTTCCTGTTCTTGGTTCCCTGCAAGATGATTTTTGTCCCTTTATATTTGGTAGGCCTTTCTTGAATATCGTTCATGCAAAGATAGATTGTGAGAAAGAAACTATTACTACGAGTTTTGGGATGTGTACCATGAGTTCAATTTCTCTAAATTACGTAGACAACCCCATGATAAAGAATTGTCTAGTAAGGATGAAATTATTGGTCTTGCTTCTATTGATGTGCCTCCTACTGGCCCCTTAGAGCAATATTTGCTAGACCATGAAAATGATATGCATATGAATGAGAGGAATGAAATAGATAGGATTTTCTTTGATCAACAACCTATTTTGAAACACGACTTGCCTGTTGAAATACTTGGGGATCCTCCTCCACCCAAGGTGATCCCCTATTTGAGCTCAAACAATTACCTGATACTCTAAAATATGCTTATCTTGATGAAAAGAAGATATATCCCGTTATTATTAGTGCTAACCTTTCAGAGCATGAAGAAATGAGATTATTGAAAACTCTAAAGAAGCCCCGTGCTGCTATTAGATATACTCTTGATGATCTTAAGGGCATTAGTTCCACTCTATGTCAACATAAAATTAATATGGAACCTGATGCTAAACCGGTTGTTGATCACCAATGACGGTTAAATCCTAAAATGAAAGAAATGGTAAGAAATGAAATATTAAAGCTTCTGGAGGCAGGTATAATTTATCCTATTGCTGATAATAGATGGGTTAGTCCCGTTCATTGTGTCCCTAAACCTGTGTCAAAAGAGGATCAAGAAAAGACAACTTTTACTTGCCCTTTCGGTACCTGTGCTTATAGACGTATGCTTTTTGGTTTATGCAATGCACTGGCTACCTTTCAAAGATGTATGACTGCTATATTCTCTAACTTTTGTGAAAAGATTGTTCAGGTTTTTATGGATGATTTCTTCGTTTACGGAAATTCTTTTGATGATTGCTTGAGGAACCTTGATCGAGTTTTGCACAGATGTGAAGAAACCAATCATGTATTGAATTGGGAGAAGTGCCACTTTATGATTAATGAGGATATTGTCTTGGGACACAAAATCTCCGAGAGAGGTATTGAGGTGGATAAAGCTAAAGTAGATGCTATTGAAAAAATGCCATGTCCAACGGATATCAGAGGTATAAGAAGTTTCCTTGGTCAAGCTGGTTTCTATAGGAGATTTATTAAAGATCTCTCTAAAATTTCTTGGACTCTCACTAATCTCTTGCCAAAATATGTTCCTTTTGTTTTTGATGATGATTGTGTAGAAGCATTTGAAGTTCTTAAGGAAGCCTTGGTTTTCTACACCTGTTGTTCAACCACCTGATTGGAACCTACCCTTTGAAATTATGTGTGATGCTAGTCATTATGTCGTTGGTGCCGTTCTAGGACAAAGAGTTGATAAGAAATTAAATGTTATCCATTATGCTAGTAAAACTCTAGACAGTGCTCAAAGAAACTATGCTACCACTGAAAAGGAATTTTTAGTAGTTATGTTTGCTTGTGACAAGTTTAGACCTTATATTATTGATTCCAAAGTAACTGTACACACTGATCATGATGCTATCAAATATCTTATGGAAAAGAAAGATGCTAAACCAAGACTTCTTAGATCGGTTCTTCTGCTAGAAGAATTTGATTTGCATATTATTGATAGAAAGTGTGTTGAGAATCCCGTAGCAGATAACTTGTCTAGGTTAGAGAATGTTCTTGATGACCCACTACCTATTGATGATAGCTTTCCTGATGAGCAATTAGCTGTCATAAAAGCTTCGTGTAAGCTCCATGGTATGTTGATTATGCTAATTACATTGTTACTAAATTTATACCACCTAGTTTCACATACGAACAAATAAAAAAGTTCTTCTATGATTTAAGACACTACATTTGGGACGATACACACCTTTATAACGAAGGGGTAGATGGTGTTACTAGACGTTGTGTACCTGAGCATGAACTGGAACAAATTCTACACAAGTGTCATTCCAAGGCCTATGGAGGACACTATGGTGGAGATAGAACTGCACACAAGGTATTACGGTCTGGCTTTTATTGGCCTACTCTCTTCAAGGATGCTCGTAAGTTTGTGTTGTATTGTGATGCATGTCAAAGAATCAGTAATATTAGTAGATGTCGGGAAATTCCTATGAATTACTCACTTAATATTGAACCTTTTGATGTTTGGGGTTTTGATTATAGGGTACCTTTTCCAAAGTCCAACGGGTATACTCATATTCTAGTTGCCGTTGATTATGTTACTAAGTGGGTAAAAGCTATTCCAACTAGTAGTGTTCATCATAACACTTCTATTAAAATGCTTAAAGAAGTTAATTTCCCTAGATTTGGAGTTCCTAGATATTTAATGACGGATGGTGGTTCACACTTTATTCATGGTGCTTTCCGTAAATTGCTTGCTAAGTATGATGTTAATCATAGAATTGCATCTCCTTATCATCCTCAATCTAGTGGTCAAGTAGAAGTAAGAAATACAGAAATTAAATTGATCTTGCAAAAGACTGTTAAAAGATCTAGAAAGAATTGGTCTAAGAAACTTAATGATGCATTATGGGCTTAGAGAACTTCTTACAAGAACCCTATGTGTATGTCTCCGTATAAAATGGTTTATGTTAAATCATGTCACTTACCTCTTGAACTAGAACATAAGACTTTATTAGGCAATTAAAGAGCTCAACTATGATTTTAAACTTGCTGGTGAGAAGAGGTTATTTGACATTAGCTCACTTGATGAATGGAGAAACCATGCCTATGAGAATGCCAAGTTGTTTAAATAAAAGCTTAAGAGATGGCATGATAAAAGGATACAAAAGCGTGAATTCAATGTAGGTGACCATGTCTTGCTATACAATCCTCGTTTAAGATTTTTCGCCGGAAAACTTCTCTCTAAATGGGAAGAGCCTTGAATTTTCGAGGAAGTATATCGTTTCGGGCCATCAAGATCAACAAAACCAAGGGCACTAACCTGAAGGTGGTAAATGGGCAAAGACTCAAACATTATATCTTAGGTACTCCCATAAATGTTGAAACCAATATTATCAATACCATAACTCCGGGAGAGTACATTAGGGAGACCTAGGAGAACGTTTCAATCTCCGAAAAGGAATAGGTATGTGTTATAGTAAGCAAACCGACTCCAAAACTTTTCCAATAGATTTTTTCTCCTTTTGGGAATATTTAATAAATTAGGAAAAATTAAAGTAGTCCGAAAGGTGCATGAGGAGGCGACAAGCCTGTTGGGCGCGGCCTACCCCCCTGGTCATGCCCCTGTGGCTTGTGGCCACCCCATGCACCCTCCGGACTCCGTTTTCTTGTGGTACACTCCTTTAGGTTGGTAAAAAATCATTATATAATCTCCCGAAGGTTTGGACCTTTCTATCACGACAATACCTCCTGTTTTCGTTTTGAACTATTTCTGTAGCAAATTTAGAGCAAGATGTCGTCCCAAGAGTCCGATGGGGAGAGCTAGGTATCTCATTATCTTTCCGATCCCTAGCTCTATGGGGACCTACATCCTTATGGATTATTATCGGAGGAGGAACTAGAAGGCAAGTATGAGGAAGAAAACTCGGATGAAGAAGAGATCCCTCTACCTCAACCATGAGATACGAACATGGAGTTTAGGAAATCAAGCCTCCCAAACACAAGGATAAAAACCCAAGGATTTAGTTATCCCTTCTCATTTTCTGCAGGAGAGCAAGCAAGAATTATGTCAAAGGATATTGAAGCACGAGCAAGAAGTTGACGATCTGAGGGAACATAATTCTATGCTTAAGAGGAAACTAAACAAGCTTAAAGATACAACTCCAACATCACCACCTTAGAAGAAAGACAACTAAACACATGGGTATGGGCACTGCCCTTGGCTTGTGCCAAGCTTGCGTAAGGTGCCCCGATATCATATCACCATCACATCTTTTACTTTTATCGTTTTTCCTAGTTTGATCCTTTCGGTTTTATCTTTATCTAGTAGAATAAATATTTTGGTATGATCTAGCTTTGAGTTTTGCTTTATGTTCCCCATATGTAAGCAAGTCCGAGAGTTATATAATAAAAAGTAGTTTCGAGTTCAGGGCTTTGCTCGATGCTATGATCTTGAAGTAAAAGAAATAGAAATAAGTATAGAATAAAAGCAAAGAGTATATATGACGATCTTATGGGGAGTGATGACTTCACATATAAAAAGTAGGTCGATTGAAATTTGTTGAGAGTTGACAAACATAGCAATTAGACATTGTTGCAATTAAAAGGAAGTAATAAAGAAAGAGAGGTGCACATATAAATATATTATCTTAGACATCTTCTATGATTGTGAGCACTCATTAAAATATTATATGCTAAGAAGTTGATGTTGGACAAGGAAGACAACGAAATGGGTTATGTTTGCTTATTTCCGAATAGAAGTTCTATGGTTATAGATCCTCCAACATGTGGTGCTTGCTTCCGCCTCATACTAGCAAAAACTTCTGCACCAAGTAGAGATACTACTTGCGCATCCAAACATCCTCAACCCAGTTTTGCCATGAGAGTCCACCATACCTACCTATGGATTGAGTATGATCCTTCAAGTAAGTTGTCATCGGTGCAAAAAGCAATAAAAATTGCTCCTAAATAATTATGATCTTTTATTGTAAAGGGAAATAAGCGTTGTACGAACTTGTGATGGTAAAGAAATAAAAGCGACAAACTGCATAATAAAGGTTGCTATCACAAAGGGCAATACAATGCGACGTCCCTTTGCTTTAAGGGTTTGCACATCCAAAAACAAAAAGTGCATGACAGCCTCTGCTTCCCTCTGCCAAGGGCCTATCTGTTTCTTTTACTTTCTAGTACTTACCTTTATGCATGAGTCATGGTGATCTTCACCACTTCCTATATTTTGCCTTTCTCTCTTGCCAAGCGTCATGTGTTGGGGAATGATATAGACACATATATCCGCTCGGATGTGGGTGATCATGAGTTATTTCTGTTGACATTACCCTTGAGGTAAATAGTTGGTAGGCAAACTATAAGCCCCTACCTCATGAGTATTAGCAATTATGAAAGACTAAATATAATTGAGTATGTGGATTTGCTTTACAAGCTCTTATATTGACTCTTTCCGATGTTATGATAAGTTGCAATTCCTTCAATGACTAAGGTCATAGTTTTTTGGTTCTCAATAGCGTTCTTGGTTCATACTTTACCTTGTGAATGAATTGTTACTCTAGTATAAGAAATTATATATCAATGAGTATTGTTATTCTTAAGAAGATCATGATTCCCTCATGTCCGTATTTTATTTTATTGACACCTCTATCTCAAAACTTGTGGACATATTTATCGATCTCGACTTTCGCTTGAGGACAAGCGAGGTCTAAGCTTGGGGGACTTGATATGTCCATCTTGCATCATGCTTTTATATTGATATTTTTTGCATTATGGGCTGTTATTACACATTATGGTACAATACATATGCCTTTTCTCTCCTATTTTAAAAGGTTTACATGAAGAGGGAGAATGCAGACAACTGGAATTCTAGAATAAAAAGGAGCAAATATGAGAGACCTATTATGCACAACACCAAAAATCCTGAAAAATTAAGGAGAATTATTTTGGAATATATAAGGAAACTAGGCGAAAGGAATACTAGACAGGACCCACCAAGAGGTCACAAGCCTGCTGGGCATGCCCTTGTGGCTTGTGGGCCCCCTGGCATCCCTCTGATGCTCATCTTCTGCTATATGAAGGGTTTTTACCTGGAAAAATCATAAGAGATCTTTCCGGACGAAGCGTCGCCGTCTCGAGGTGTAACTTGGGAAGAACCAATCTAGAGCTCCGCCGGAGCTGTTCTGCCGGGGAAACTTCCCTCCCGGAGGGGGAAATCGAATCCATCGTTATCACCAACGATCCCCTCATCGAGAGGGGGTCAATATCCATCAAAATCTTCATCAGCACCATCTCCTCTCCAAACCCTAGTTCATCTCTTGTATCTGATCTTGGTCTCAAAACCTCAGATTGGTACCTGTGGGTTGCCAGTAGTGTTGTTTACTCCTTGTAGTTGATGCTAGTTGGTTAACTTAGTGGAAGATCATATGTTCATATCGTTAATGATAATTAATACTCCTCTGATTATGAACATGAATATGCTTTGTGAGTAGTTACGTTTGTTCCTGAGGACATGGGATAAGTCTTGTTATAAGTAATCATGTGAATTTTGTATTCGTTCGATATTTTGATGAGATGTATGTTGTCTCTCCTCTTGTGGTGTCATGTGAACATCGACTACATGACACGTCCCCATTATTTGGGCCTAGGGGAAGGCATTGGTAAGTAATAAGTGGATGATGGGTTGCTGGAGTGACAGAAGCTTAAACCCTAGTTTATGTGTTGCTTCGTAAGGGGCTGATTTGGATCCATATGTTTCATGCTATGGTTAGATTTATCTTAATTCTTGTTTCGTGGTTGCGGACGCTTGCGAGAGAGGTTAATCATAAGTGGGATATTTTTCCAAGTAAGGGCAGCACCCCAGCACCAGTACACCCACATATCAAATTATCAAAGTAATGAACGTGAATCAAATGAGCATGATGAAAACTAGCTTGACATAAATTCCCATGTGTCCTCGGGAGCGCTTTGCTTTATATGAGAGTTTGTCTAGGATTGTCCTTTGATATAAAAAGGATTGGGCCACCTTGCTGCACCTTTGTTACATTTATTACTTGCTACCCATTACGCATTATCTTATGACAATACTATGTGTTACCGATAATTTTATTGCTTGCAGAGAATACCATACTGAAAACTTCTTGTCATTTCCTTCTGCTCCTCGTTGGGTTCGACACTCTTACTTATCAAAAGAACTATGATTGATCCCCTATACTTGTGGGTCATCACCGACAGGCGTCCAGGAGATAGCTCCTCGCTCCCCCTTGGCGACGGTTCCGGGGCAACACCACTACAAAAGGCGACACTTCCAATATTCACACATCATCATCATTGTCATAATCATCAGTCCGATCCCTCAAAGTGATGTCAGGGCGGGACTCATTGGCTCTGGTGGGCCCGGCGGCCCTGCTGTTCGCCGACGCCTCCTCCTCGCCTTCCTCCTCCATCTCCATCGCGTCCTCTCCACCGGAGGCATCACATCCGTCCTCCTATATATCGTAATCAACACGGGCAGAGTTCGTGCGATCGGCCGCGTGGATCACTGGATTTGGGATGTTCGGCATAAGTTGCTGGCTGAAGAGCTTGAAGAACAGTCGGACGCACGTTAGGGGCCATGATGAAAATAAGAAAACAGATGTTGTCGGAACTAACCGGCGGTACAGGGAAGTTGCGGCAACATGGCTCTTTGCCGAACCACCAGTTGTCCACCTGCAGCCGTAAGTTCGTGATGCGGTTGATGCCGCCGACTATCTTGATGGGATCCAAGTAGATGGTCGATATCCTGCACAGGTCGTTCTGGAAGCCCATGTCATAGATTTGGTGCGGCCGCTCCTGCAGCTGCACCACCCGATGGGAAATGAAAGGTCCCACTAGATCCGGTGGCAGCATGCCCTCGATGGCCTTGAGCTGCTTCAGAGGGCTCAGGATCGCCATGATTTCCTCGGTCTATGGCTCGGTGTCCCATTTGGTGCTGGCCAGTGGTGTATCCACAAATGTCGGGAGGTTGACCCGTTCATGCCCCAACACGACGCTCTGGACATATAAGAACGCCCGTTGCCACTTCCCGAAGGACTCAATCAACTTCATCTTCGAGAAAAGCATGTTCCACCGCTCGTATATTGTCGTGCCCCCATAAGAGTAGGGACCCTCTTTGTACTTCTAAGGACACAACTAGAAGATGCGGCGAAAGAGGAAGCTGAAAGGCCAGAAGCCGAAGTAGCCCTCACTCAGCATCACGAAGTAGGTAAGGTACAACACAGAAATTCGGCCCAGTTGGTGGATCCGGAGGTTCTTGAACTCCAGGAACTGCCGCAGGAAGTGGCTGGCGAGGAGCTCGAAGCACAAGATGAAGTGGGTGGCAAAAACCACCCTCTTGCCCGTGTACAGCACGGGCACATGCTCGTCTCCTGGCGCACGCACCTCCACCCGCTCCGCCGATGGGATCTTGCGCATCAGGCGGAGACGCACGATGTGCTCCTCGGTGATGACTGATCCCTCCAAGGATCTGGAGACCGGCGCAGCCATCGCCGCCCTTGACGGAAATGTTAAGAAGGGGAGAAGGCGGGGGAAGGAGATGCAGCCACCCAGCGGGCCAATTGCCGAGAGCGTTGCGTGCGTGTGGAGGAAGAGGGAGCGGCGGCGAGAGCTGCGGGTGCGAGGAGGAGAGGCGTGTGGTAGCGGAGTGCCGCTTCGAGCGCGATCAACGACAAGAGGTAGAGGATGAGTAGTGAGGACAAAGCGTCGGGTGTGCTGGCTCCTCCTACCCTCCCCCATTTATAGTGGCGAGAAGACATGGGGCATGGGATCAGTTACGCCCACGAACCCCACTAACCCTGCCGCGTGTGGGCACATTAACTGCTCACGGGAACCCAATCGTCATCCCATGCCCATATTAGATCCCGCCCGTGGGCTGAGGCCTAGCAGGCTAGGCCTGCAGAGACATCCCATCATGCGTGTGGTGGTAGGCCTGCACCCCTAAGTGAGTGGTCGATGGTGTAGACCGAACAGCTATGGACCCGTGGCATCTCCGCGGAACCCAGGCTTTGCCTTGGAAACCCAAGCGTTGAGCGTGGCCAGCTGGTGCTAGCCAGCCCGGTGATTGACAACAAGCTTCGGTTTCCGGGAGGGGGAAGTCGTCAGTCCCCATCGTCCGGAGGCCTCTGGACGCCGATGGCTTTGGGGCTACAAATTGGGATATGGCCCCTGGATATACGAAAGCGGAGGAAACCTCACTAAAGGACATTTGGTGGGCCGGCTGACGTCAGCCGTCGCGTCCGTCCATTCCACTGTTGGCCGGCTCGCAGTAGCTAGCCCTGGCGATAGCCGACAGGTCGGTGCCTATCCCATCCAGCCATACCGGTGTACGGTGACAAGACAAGATCCCGAGGGGACGTTCGCTTGGCTACTGGGCGAGTTGACAGTGCCCGCGTGGCTACACGAGAGGCTGGTAACTGGTTCCCGCGCCCCTTCTTTTACCCCTTATTTGTATTAGTCAGCTACACTATAAAGCCATCCCCTAGTCCCCCTTAGAGATGGACTATGACAGCAGAGGCACGCATAGAGGCACCCCACCAGCACACACAGACACACCACCACCACAAAATAGAGGCAGAAAGGTCAGTAGCGAGAGCTCCTGCTTCTCCCTCATGAATAGCTCGAGGACCACCCCGTACGGTGATCGTATATAGTCACTCCGGTAGGACTAGGGGTTTTACGTCCACCGGAGGGCCCTGAACCTGGGTAGCTCTACGTCATATTCGTCGCTCCTCCACCCATTCCCAGACGCAACCGGCGCCCGTCGGCCCCAAACCATGATCTAAGCCACCTCTTGGCATCTGCCGCGGATATACCACAACAACAATTGTGGCAATATCGGTCATGACTAGAAGAACGCTTATCTTCACATCTTGAATTGGTGCTTCTTTCCTTGCCTCTATTCTTGTAGAACTTTTTGGATTTCTTGACCATGAGGCTTTTCTCTTCATTGGTAACAAGATTGTCACTTGAATATGTGGGAGTGTCAATTGTCGCTATGTATGCGCAGCTTGACTTGTTGTGAAGGTCTTGTTTGCAGTTCAATGAAATTTCCTGAGCAACAATCCTTCCGGTGACTTCCGTGGGCTTGAGATCTTTGTAGTCTGGACTCATTTGGATCAATGTGCACACTGTGTTGTACTTCCCATCCAAGGCTCTAAGAGTCTTCTTGATGATGAATTTGTTGGTCATCACTTCACTTCCTAAGCTGACAATCTCATTTGTGATGAGAGCAATCCTGGAGTACATTATTGTGAGTCCTTCACCATCCTTCACCTTTAACTTTTCAAGTTGACTCTGAAGCACATCCAACCTAGATTCCTAGACGGTTTCGTTTACTTTGTGCATATCAACCAAAGTATCCCAAATTTCCTTCGATTTCTCAAGACGACGTATGTTGTTGGATTCT
The DNA here is from genome assembly GCA_022496015.1 of Hordeum marinum. NCBI lineage: Eukaryota > Viridiplantae > Streptophyta > Magnoliopsida > Poales > Poaceae > Hordeum > Hordeum marinum. The sequence goes on from CM039673.1 coordinate 256,551,713, forward strand.
TCAGGGGCATAGGCAATTTAATAGAAATGCCTCATGCTTGAGCATTATATTGTTGCTTCTTCAATTCTTCTATGGTCTCTTCACGATCTGGTTCCTTTCTATTGGGGATATAACCCCATGGTAAGATCTGCCCAGGAGGGGCTGGGTCATACCTGGCGGCTCGCTATCAAGTGGGCTAGAAGAGGAAGGCTAGGCCGCATGGCGGCTTGCCGGATGGGCTGGGACGGAGGCCTTGAGACAAAAGCCGGTGTAAGACCTGGGCGGGTGAGCCGCCCAAAGACGGCTTGCCAAAGGAGGCAAGGCGGCTTAGATATAGGACCCGACACGGTGTAAGAGTCAGTTTGAGACTCGTGTAACCTGGGGCTTTGACATCCTATATAAAGGCAAGACCCAGGGGCGGCTTAGACAGAAACCAATCAATCAAGAATTAGGTCAAGCGAATACGCTCCCTTGTAATTGATACTCCAATAAATACACACAAAGAAGGACGTAGGCTTTTAGCTCTTCTCGAGGGGCTGAACCTGGGTAAACCCGTGTCTTTCGTCCCGATCAACCCCTTTGAGTCCACTGCCTTGGCGATGGCCTGTAACCTAAGTCTTGGGACATCTGCCGTGACAAAACCACAACAGTTGGCGCCCACCGTGGGGCTAGAGCGCGGTGGTGTTGAGTTCTCAAAGGTCTCTCTCCTAGGGATTGAAGGATACGTCGTAAGGTTGATGACGAAGAGTTGCCACAACAAGCTCTACATTGACGATTCAGGATGGGGACGAGAGGCCGGCTCAATCGAGTACGGGTACCGGGTTCCCATTGGAAAGATGCACATGTTCATCGTCAAGATCGACGGATCCATGCCCGGGAAAGACGTCTGCACGACCTCATTCAGTCAGCCCGGCGCATGAAGCCCGCCCGTGTTCAACCCGGGCGGAAGAGTGTCTTCATCGGCTTTACGCAAGACAGGGAAGATTCCGTGTCAGGAGGGGAAACCCTGGCTTTCTCGGATGAAGGATCCTCTAGCAGGGATGCGAAGTCAATCTACGAGGTTCATCACGGCGTGTTAGGGGTCTATACTAATGGTGATAGTATTCCGGAGCCCTATGACCCACTGAGCCGAGCCATCGTGTTCATGGCAAGTCCGGCACCGGGTTTTAACGGCACGACATCCGGAGCAGCGGCAGGAGCGGCCACACCTGAAGCTGAGCCTCCTAAGGCGCCGGCTCAAGTCTTGCTGGAACTGATGGATGATCTAACAGCCCTGATCGCCACATAAGTGACAACGGAAAATCAAGCGGAACGCAATGCCGAGATCATCCGGATCAAGGGACAGATGGCTAAGGCCGTGGAGGATATCAATGCATTGCAGGTTCAGATGAATACTGAGGCAGAACGTTTGAGGGAGGAGGCTCTCCATTTTAGCCTGTACCATTGGGGTTTGGAGGCGATTCAGTGGACGAGGACCCAATTCGGTCTACTAATTCAACCCCGAAACCTCTTCAACAATCCCGGGGCTGGTCCAAGTACACCGCCGATGGTAACCCGGGCCGTCGAGGCACCATGGCATCCAGACCAGCCACGGAGGAACCGGACCCCGCCGCGACACAATGTGACATCACCCGGCCATTACTCTAACACGATGGAAAACATGATAGCAACAGCTGCCAGGCTTAACGCCCTCCCCTTTACCGAAGGAACGCCGTTCGCCAAGGAGGCACAAAATGCGATTAACATGTTGTAGACAGCGGTGGCTGTGGGGACCCTGACTCATAAGTCGTGATCACCGAATGCACGTGCAAAATTATCCTAGAGATCAATGCTCACTGAACACATAGAAGCTGAATAACAAGAGTCTTACATCCACATTTAGCATCTTACACAAATAAAGACCATGAAGGTCTAGTCTTACATAGATAGGGCCACAAGGGCCAAACACTTAAATAGAACAACCAGCAAAAATCTTGATCGAAATCGTGAACCCATTGCCATCTGCCTTAACCTACAGGCATTCTGACTGGGAAGCATCCTAGTTCGCATGTTCGTCACCAACGAATTCTTCAACGTATTCCTGTTCTTCCATGCCTGGCCAATTAAATAACCAGTGGCAAGCCAATTAGTACTTTGAATGTACTCTCAAGCAACCCAAGTTGTGGAGGAAGGTAATAATGATGCATGATATAGCACTAAATAGGTAATTGGCGGAAAGCTAATTTTGAATGCAATGACATGATCAAATAACTAAGTAAGCATGCATCAACAGTTGGCAAATATCCATATGTAAAAGTTATAGATGTCATGATAGGCAAGGGCTGAACATCTCGTGTTTATTCATCACATCAAGTCTTCAGACTTGTCTCAAGTACCATCCTTTTGTCATCCACACCCACACACACCAAGTTCTGTGAAAACGTCTGGACATAGTTTAAGCAGCACCACCCAACTGTCCTTGACCGTGGACATGGCTATTCGAGTAGTTTCACACTCTGTAGAGGTTGCGGGCTTTACCCACAAGATTCGGGGAACTTCCATGTCATCCACGACTCGCGGTACATTATGTACCCGAGGTAAGCACCCAAAACAATGCCTTTCCCATGGTGATACTAAACAAAGAGTCCACTCATTAGTGCCATCCCTCATGATATACATCACATGTATCATCCATGAGGGCACGCAACGGTGTGCCCGGTGCGTGTAAATACAACCCATGGCCTTCCACTTCTGGGACGACCCCGTCTCGTGAGTGACCACTTCACTCTCGCCACTAGTAATGCGGACTCCCTGCTAGCACCAACCGTATTAATCAAGAAAGCCCCATCCCAGAAGGGATATCATGGTCGCACATGTAAGGTTGCGACGGTCAACAAATGTTAAATCTAATCCCTTTTTGAAAACACACCCTCAACTTGTTTCGGCACACCACTTCTTTCTCAAGTGGTCACCCATCACCTCTTCATCATCTCCCTCAGGCATTAGTGGCACCCGACAGGATTTTTGAAAAGTCTTTGAGATCATTTCTTCCTTTCCATCACTATGCATAAATCCCAACCCACTTGCGTAGCATCTATTAGCATCCTATCTACTCCCACCCGCATAACCCTCATAAGGTGGTAGGGTCATGCACGATGCAAGTGTCAACGGTAAAAGTATCGGAGGCAACCCACCGAAGGGGGAGCACCACATCATGATCAATCATCGAAACAACAAGTGCTATATGTCATGCATGAAAAAGTTTCTTAACATGGTCAAAGGGCGGCTTGCCTAGCTCAACAAACTCTTTGGGGTTTTCAAAGTCTTCGGGTCCAACTCCCTCATCAATAGCTCAATCTATCGTCGCGATAAATATCGATAAAAATAAGCATCACACAAAAACAGAGCACACAAAGCTAATATTAAAAATGCTACCCTACTTTGATAAATACTGAAGACTATATTAAAAATATTTGTTTCCAATTTTGTTATGCGAAACATTTTTAAAACTATTTAATAGAGGCAAAAAGATGCCTCATTTGGGTTTTAAAATAAAATAGTATATAAAAGATTTTAAAAAATTTACACAAAATACACAATTAAATTCTAGGGATTATTCTAATATTTTAGGTGGAAAAATTATTGGATTTGGAATTATTTTCTGGTCTGTGGAATTTTTGGAAGCAGGGGGGAATAGGAAAAGGAAATTGGCATTGTGCCCTCTCGGGCCAAAAACACCGAAGCCGAGCCGGCCCAAAGGGGAGCCGGCCCAGGTAGAGACGCCACGCGTGGCAGGTTCATTTTTAAACCTGCCCACGGGTCCAACCTGGTAGCGAGAGAGGGGGGATGAGGGAATGACAAGTGGGCTCCACCTGTCATCCCTCACCTCGCGAAAGGGGCGGAGAGGAGCTCACCGGCTGGGTCTCAGGCCACGGCGGTTCAAGCGGAGGTCACTGGCGTGCTTAGGGGTTTCCCACGCGTTGGTGAGTGGTCGAGGCGTCTGCCGAGGCTGAGGGAAGCGCCGGCGAGGGAGAAACCCGCACGACGGCAAGGATTTGGCTCGGGCTCAAGCTCCCGACCACGGGGACAAGGGGATGGGCATGGGGGAGCGGCTGGTAGAAGGAGGGGCGAGAGAAGAGCAGCGGGAGCTCGGGGGAGGGCTTTTATAGCAAGGCGCCGGTGCACCGTGGATGCTGTGTGCCGGTGAGTACGGGGCGCTCGTTGGAGGGCGCGGCGAAGGGAGAGAGCGAGTCTGGGGCGTTCAGGCAAGATAAGTTTACCTACTTGCTGAGATATTGAACAGGGTCAAATGTTCTGTAAAAACGAGATGGGTCAAATGAGCAATGTTGACAATAGAAACTTTGTGAACCTTAGAAACTAACAGATTCAGGTTTCTACAGATCTAGTTATGCTAAGCTATTACCCTTGATGCACCACCTAGTGTAGCATCATTATTTGGTGATTAGATCATGTCCACAAAGTTTGGGGTCAAGAGAAGAAACTTCACTGTGTAAAGTTGTTCAAATTTGAATCTGGATAGGGAGGGTTTGGGGAAGGTTTGATGAACCAAAACAACTTGGATTGAGATGAAACTTTGCAAGATCATCACCTATCACAGTGTTAACTTGCTGGAATTTTCCTGAAATTTATTGAGAATATTTCTTATAGAAACATATCAAAGGCTTGATTTGGACAAAAAGGGTGCAGAGGGGTTTGCCCATGATTTGAACATGCCCATGTATTGAAACTCATATATATGGAAAATATATGTCAACTCAGTTTCCCTAAATTTTCTAAAATATTTTGAAAGTACTTAAATATTTTGCCCTATGAAAAACCAATTTGGTCTTAAGAAAAAGCCTTTAAATAAAATATAAGAATAATATTTAAAATTAATATTTGGTGGTTTTGGGAAGTCATATATATATAGTAGGTTTGAAATAAAGCCTTTGGGGAGAAAGAATCCACCCAATTTGAGGACTTGGAGTGCAAACCTCATTTTAGGGGGTTTTGAAAACCTAATTTGGATAAATCCTTTTTGGTCAAAGTAGAATTGGATAAAATTAGTTTTGGGCACTATTCTCATGGCATGGTCATTAGGCAAGAGGTTTGGGTGAAGGAAGATGAATATGAAGAGGGGTAGTATCTAAGAGTGCCATATACCACAATCAACAAGCAAACAAGCGCCATATACCACAATCAACAAGCAAACAAGCAACAATTCAAATAAGCACAAGCATTGAAGAAGTTTTAATTGGGTCCAAATTTTATAAATCCAAACATGACAAGGTGATACAAACATAGGGTGTGACAGGTGGCTCAACAAGAGAAGTATACATACAGCTGGAGTTGGGTGCATTCTATGCTGGTTCACAGCCGTATCTATCGCAGTTTCCAGCAGCGAGTGGAGGCAAAACCCGTCCAATGATAACATGCCTGGAAGGGATGCTCTGGAGATCATGGATAGGGGTCAGGCTCAGCGAGGATCAACATCTGTGATGGATTACCCGAATATTCCTGAGCCAGCGCCAACAACCCCCCGCCCCCCCCCCATCAGCACTTCATCTAGGGGAGTTGGTGTCCCATGTCTAACGGCGGACTTAAGGAATGAGCATTTGCCTAACGACTTCAAAGGGCCGCGGAAGGTGCCTAACTACGCGGCTGATCTACCCTCGGAGCCCTGGATTGAAAGCTATGAGCTTGCCATGGAGATGCTAGACATCAGTGAGGCGGTTTGTGCGCAATATTTCATCATGATATTAGAAGGACCGGCCCGGACTTGGTTGAAGGGTTTGCCACCTAACACCGTCGCGTCTTGGGATGAGTTAAAAGCACGCTTTGTCAAGAATTTTGGGGGAACATACAAGGAACCCATGACGATCGTAGATCTTGATCACTGTGTACAACAGGAAGGTGAGTCGGCCCATCATTGGGTCCGACGGGTCTCGATGGTGATCCACTCGTCTGAGAATATTTCGGCCTCTCAAGCGGTTTTGATTTTGGAAAGGAATTGTCACTTTTCATCCCTTAAGCAGAAGCTCGGGCAGTAGGAGCGCTCTTGTCTGGATATGGGTGAGCTCATGAAGGCTCTCACCAAATATGGAGACTCGGATAACACCAATGATTCGGGTTCCGATGATGAGAAATCAGCTCAGGGTAAGAAGAGCAACAATGGCAAGAATCAACAGCAGAACGGGGCTGGAAATGGCAACCAGGTAAAACGAAAGAACCAGGATGGTGGGTCAGAGTTAGTGGCGAACACCAGTGCTAGGAAAAATTGTGCCAGGCATAATGGAAATTTGAGGCCACCGTTTAACAAGGGTAAGACACCTCAATCTTTCAACTTGGAAGAGGCGCTCAACAAGCCTTGCCCAGAGCATAGTCGTCCTGATAAGTCGGCAACCCATACATGGAAGAATTGCAGCATTATGCGACAGTTCCGGGAATACAACCTTCATCAGCACCATAACAATGGTAATGGTCCGTCGGGCTTAGGTCCGGGCGGCTCAGGAGCTGGTTTTGGTGCCGGCGGGTCAGGTTCAGGTTACCTTGGTCAAGGCAATCAAGGAGGTCAACACTAGCAGCCTAGCAATGGTGGTCAACAACACAATAATTTGTCAGGGTACCAGAGCAACCCAAAGCAACATAGTGGAGGGAAATATCATGTTTTTACTACGAGCCTCAACAAGCGGGACCAAAAGCTACACAAGATGGAGGTTAATCCAGCCACGGCCGCTCTCCTGCGATACCCAAAGTGGTCGGAATATCCAATCACGTGGAGTCGGGAGGATCACCTGCCGCGGGTTGATAATCCGGGTCATTTGGCTCTGGTGGTAGTGAATCAGGTTGGGGGTTATAAGTTTACAGAAGTACCGATGGACGGTGCCAGCAGCATCAATATCTTGTACTACAATACATTCCAGCTGATGGAGTTAACTGACAAGGCTCTTAAGCCGTCATCGACAGTTTTTCATGGGGTGGTGCTAGGTAAGTCGGCCTACCCAGTGGGAAAGATTGCCCTAGAGGTGGCGTTTGGAGATGAGTATAACTACAGGGTAGAGACCTTGTGGTTCGATGTGGTGAAGAGGTGGCCTGGCTCTTGGAGGCAGGGTTCATCGTGGAAGTATTTCACCTAGAGTGGTTAGCAAATCCCGTGCTTGTCCTTAAGAAGAATGGCACATGGCGTATGTGTGTGGACTACACAAATCTTAATAAGGCCCGTCCAGTTGACCCGTTTGCTCTCCCCTCGTATCAACCAGATTATTGATGCCACGGCGGGTTGCGAGATTTTATGCTTCCTGGATGCCTATTCAGGTTATCACCAGGTCAATATGGTAGTTAAAGACTAGGATAAGATGTTGTTTATAACACCTTTTGGGGCTTTCTGTTATGTGTCTATGCCTTTCGGGCTCAAGAGTGCGTAGGCAACTTACCAACATTGTGTGCAGAATTGCCTTCATGGTCAGATTGGGTGCAATGTTCATGCCTACATGGACGATATTGTGGTTAAGTCAAAAAGAAGGAGACGTTTCTTGACGACCTGAAGGAGACATTTCACAACTTACGGGTCTATAAGATGATGCTTAACCTAGCTAAGTCTATTTTCAGAGTTCCTGCCGGTAAGCTCCTAGGTTTCTTGGTTTCGGAGTGGGGTATCAAGGCTAACCCGGATAAGATAAAGGTCATCATGTCACTGGCTAAGCCAGCGAGCGGCAATGATGTGCAGTGCTTGGCGGGTCGTATTGCCGCTTTAAGTCTCTTCATCACCCGCCTAGGCAAGAAGGCTATTCCTTGGTACCAGATGATGAAAAATACGGATGACTTTTTCTAGAGTAAGGTTGCGGATGAGGCCCTTGAGGCGCTCAAAAAGCGGTTGGTGGAGTAGCCGATCTTTGTTGCTCCGGCTGAGGAAGAGCCTTTGCTCCTCTACGTGGCGGCTAACAACAGGGCTATTAGCGTTACGATTGTGGTAGAGCACAAGGAAGAAGGGAAAGAGTACACGATTCAACGTCCGGTTTATTATGTTAGTGAGGTTCTCATGGAATCCTAGAAAATGTACCCACATTGGCAGAAGCTGATATATGGGGTGTTCATGGTGAACCATAAGTTGAAGCATTATTTCCTTGGACACCAGATCACTGTGGTTAGCTCTTCCCCGTTGGGTGATATAATTCAAAACAGGGAAGCCATCGGCAGGGTTGCTAAGTGGGTGCTAGAGCTTGGGCCACTTAATCTAAATTATGTGCCTCGCACAGCTGTTAACTCTCAGGCGTTGGTGGACTTCATAAATAACTGCAAAGAGTGTCAATCACCTGAAGAAAAGCTAGACAACACATATAGGACAATCCACTTTGATGGGTCCAGACAGTTGGAGGGATCAGGGGCTGGAGTTGTCTTAACTTCCCTCAAAGGTGATAAATTATATTACATGCTAAGGCTGATGTTTCTTTGTACTAACAATGAAGCTGAATATGAAGCCTTGCTTCATGGCCTCCTTAAGGCCAAGGAGGCGAAGCTGAGCCGGGTTAGATGCCTCGACGACTAAGACCTCGTGGCTCAACAAGTTTTGGGCACGTGGGACTCCAAGGACCCACGGATGGCGGCTTATTGTCGGGCGGTGGATATCATTGCTGGCATTTCAAGGGCTATCAGGTGGATCATATTGATCATCGCAAGTACGAGGCAACTGATGCATTGTCAAGACTAGGCTCTCAGCATAAGCCGGTGTTGCCTAATGTTTTCTTGGATGTGATATATCACCCGTCTGTTAAGCTACCCTCAGAGGAGGATCTGGCTATACCTAACCCGGAAGGAAAGCCGGTGGCGGCTCTACATGCTATTCCGGATTGGACGTTACTTAACCTGGCGTTCTTGACTCGCGGCAAGTTACCTGAGGACGTGACTCTGACACGGAAGATTGTGAGGCGATCCAAGTCCATGACCATCATTAATGGCGAGTTACATAAGTGCAATGTTACTGGCGCCTTCCAGCGTTGTGTCTCTCCTGAAGAGGGTAGGGAGATTTTAAATGAAATACACGCCAGTGATTGCGGTCATCACGCCGGCTCAAAGTCCTTGGTGGCCAAGGCCTTTAGACATGGTTTATTTTGGCTCACGGCTCATAAGGACGCACATGACCTAGTGGCCAAGCGTGACGGTTGTCAAAAGTTCAGAAGACATTCTCCCGTGTTGGGTCAGGAATTGCGGATGATTCCAATCACTTGGCTGTTCGTGGTCTAGGGGCTTGACATGGTTGGACCTTTCAAGAGATCTAAAGATAAGAAGACCCACCTTTTGGTGGCGGTGGACAAATTTACCAAGCGGGTGAAGGCTGAGTCGGTTAGTAAATGTGACGCGGCCACGGTGGTTCAGTTTGTCAAAAAATTGATCTGCTGTTTTGGCTATCCTAATATTATCATCACGGACAATGGAACAAATCTGTCCAAAGGGGCTATGAAGGCATTCTGCGAAAGCGAGCACATTTGGATGAAGAGCATGATCTTGCAGCAGCTCGATTGGTGCTTTATCAACAAGACCCGCGTCGCTATCATAGCCGTAGGGTTAAGACCCGGACGTTCCTAGAAGGCGACTTGGTGTTACGTTTGATTCAAGATCAGATGATGGGCACAAGCTATCTCCCCTTGGGAAGGACCTTTCGTGGTTAGTAGAAATCTGAACAATGGGTCATATTATCTCGTTGACGTACGAGACGAGTCATGTACTTCTGGACAGGAGACCCACCGGCCGTGGAATATCACTCAATTGTGGCCTTACTATACTTGAGTCATCGACTCCCATCTTTGTATATACATACTTCATTGTATCTATATTTTTCATATACTAAAGTTGGCATCCCTGCAAGCCGGGGCCTCTGCCATTTTTCTATTGCATTACAGATTTGTGCAAATATGAACACTTCCACATGGTCACTTGGGGCTTCCAACCCACCGGGTTTAGCTTGCTCACCCTCTTGATCGGCTCTTCAGCCAAAATAGTAAACATGATGGTGCCTTACAAGTTGGCGGTCCACAAGACGGCGGCTTACAAGTTGGCGGTCCACAAGACGGCGGCTTACAAGATGGTGCACAAGTTGATGTTGTCGACAAGCTCGTTTGGGGGCTCCAAACCCACCGGGTTAAGCTTCAGCCCTCTCGATCAGGATTTTCAGCCACTGCAAGTTCGGTCATGCACCCAAAGTTGACTCTGTCAACGTGGGCAAAAGGGGTGCGGGTTATTCCCCCTTTTGATCCACAAGTTTGTGTTATACCTGTGTGTAAGCTGATGCCACTCCAATAGGTGACCCGCCGAACTCTTACCAGCTAATCACCGCTTAGAGACACTGTCTGTCCAACGTGCCGAACTGTTATTCTCGACAGGAGACCCTGAGCATTGGTTAAGGTTCAAATGGTAGATTGTGTCACGTGAGGGCCTCTTACAGATAGCGAGGATAAACTCACCCATCTGCTGCCGACTCTCCGTTATGTGCCTCGTTCGTATTCTTAAATAGTTACTCTTTTGAAGACCCTGCAATATTTAAGGTTCAAACGACGGATTTATGTCACCTGAGAGGTGGTTCATGGGACCTAGGGATAATCATGCCCTACTGCGTATCTTTCTGGTTCATTGCGCTCTCCAATCTCATCTGGAAACCCAGTATTGTTATGAGTTCAAGCAGCGAGTCCACCCAGAAGAACCAGCGTATGTGTCTCTTTTTGGTTCGCTGTGCTCTTCAATCTCGCCTGGAAACCGAGTATTGTTATGAGTTCAAGAAGCTAGTCCACCCAAAAGAACCAGTGGATGTGTCTCTTTCTTGTTCATTGTGTTCTTATTAGTTAATCTCATCTAGAGACCATGAGCCGCTCAAAGGAGTTGACGGCCACTCTTGTTAGAGTGCATTGGTATGAGTTCAAGCATCGAGTTCGCCCAGAAGAACCATCATATGAGTTTTTGAAAAAAAAGTAAGAAAGAGCAAGATCTTAAAAGATTTAAACATCTCCGAGTTATGCTTTTTTCAAGCCGCCCTAACAGTGATGCAAAACATGTTTTTGTCTTATTTTGCTATTGCACGATTTTATCTCCTAAGAGGAATTGTTGTTAAGTATGATGAAATACTTGTGAGAAGAATACAAGGCAGATCGAAAGTGCATAAGATGATTCCAAAGTCATGTGTGCATGATGGCATGGCCGGGGCAATCAAGTTCTGCTACGCCTATTACGAAGCTCTCCAGGAGCTCAAAAGACGAAAGACTTAAAGTTTTTGTACACTTCGAATACTCGGCGGCTCAACAAGCCAGGTTATATTCAATCAAGAACAGTAAAGTTTCAACTCGACGAGGGGTCACCCTGCGCTGGGTCTTCGAGCTCTTCGATCTAAAGGTTATCCACATCACAGTTGCAGTTTAATAAGGCTTCAAACTGAGCTACGTCAAATAGAGGAGACATATCAACTTCAGGGGCAAAGAGTGGCTTACGGCGTGTAGGGATCAAATCCCTGGCTTCAAAAGTTGGGCAGCATAGCTGTTAATTATTGGCATCAAAAGCTGCCTGATAGGAGGTCACATCCATCTCATCGACAAGGGTAGAGGCAAGTATTCTAGAGGCCCTTATGCATGAGGCGTAGTCAGCTTCAGTGAAGTCTGAGCCGTCATCTGTCACACCATGTGTTTGTATCTCCTTGTTATGCTTGGATTTATCAAATTTGGAACCAATTAAAACTTTTTCAATGCTTGTTGCTTGTTTGAATTGTTGATTTCTTGCTTGTTGATTGTTGTGTATGGCACTCTTAGATACTATACCTCTCTATATTCATCTTCCTTGATGCAGACTTCTTGCCCAATGATCATGCCATGGGAATAGTGCCCAAAACCATATCAGGAGCTCCTTCCCCCTCAATTCTTTTCTCCCTGCCTCTACCTAGATCCTCCTAGCCCATAAGCATCTCCAAAAACCCCAAGACACTATGGGACATGTTGGTGCCCATTTTCTATGCCATGCCAGCCATTTGGGTGCTCTCGAGCGCGCTATAGTGCGCTCCTGCACTGTAGCCACCCCCATCCCGACCCCACCGACCACCTGGGGATGCGGGAGCATGTCCCCCGGCCGCCCCTCGATGTCCGAAACACGCCAGTAGGTCGGGCCCCTCCTCCCTCCTCCTCTGCTGACCCCTGTGGCTCGCGCACGGAACCGACCAAATGCCCCAATGGACGAGCTTGCACGCGCTCGCCTATGGTCCCCCCTGGTTGCCCTTCTCCTATCCGCGGGGGCAGACACGGCCCATGGCATTCCTGTGGCCCGTGGCGACGCCCCCGTCCTCGCCGGCGCACCACGCCCTTGGTACACCGGCGCCCGCCTATAAAGTCCCCATCCCGAGCTCCCGCTGCTCTCCTCTCGCTCCCTCCTTCCCTCAGCCGCTCTCCCGTGTCCGGCCCCCTCGTCCCCGTGGTCGGGAGCTCGAACCCAAGCCAAACCCTCAACGCCATGTCGGTTTTCCCCTCACCGGCGATTCCCTCACCCCCGACATCCGCCTCGACCACCCACCGACACGCGGGAAGCCCCTGAACACGCCGATGCCCTCCGCTCAAGCCGCCGTGGCCGGAGCCCCCCACTGGTGAGCCTCCTCTGCTCCTTGTCACGAGGTGAGGGATGACACGTGGGGACCACCTATCATACCCTCACCCTCCCCTTATCTCGCTGCCAGGTTGGGCCCGCAGGAAGGTTTAAAAATAAACCTGCCGCGCGTGGCGTCTCTCCATGGGTCGGCTCCCCTTTGGGCCGGCTAGGCTACAGTGCTTCTGGCCCGAGAGGGCACAGTGCCTTTTCCCTTTTTCTTTTTTCCCGTGTTTTCCAAAAATCCCTCAGACCAGTAAATAATTCCCAATCCAATAATTCTTCCACCTCAAATCTTAGAATATTCCCTAGAATTTAATAGTGCCTTTTTTGTAAATTTTTGTAAATTTTTTATATATTGTTTTATTTTAAAACCCAAATTAGGCATCTTTTTGCCTCTGTTAAATAGTTTCAAAAATGTTTTTCATAACAAAATCTTAAAGAAATATTTTTATTATGATTTTTGGTATTTATCACAATAGGATAGCATTTTTAATATTAGCTTGTGTGCTCTTCTTTTGTGTCATGCTTATTTTTATCGCTATTTTTCCCGACAATAGATTGCGCAATTGATGAGGGAGTTGGACCCGAAGACTTTGAAGACCCCGAAGACTTTGTTGAGCCAGGCAAACAACCCTTTGACCATGTTAAGAAACCATCTTCATTGAATGTCATATAGCACTTTACTTTTGTTATACTTGATCATGTGGAGTAGAGACCACTCCGGTGGATTTTGCATGATGCATCCAGATTTTCCATGATCATGCATGTTTAAATAACTTAACATGAGGTTCTGTTTAGATTCATTTATAAACAAACTTTGCATCTGAAACATGACTAGTTTTGGATTGCCATGTTGAATTCTTCATAAATGAATCATGCATCATATTGTTGTGCATTGCACCTTGGCTGGAGGTTTATTGTTGCTGTTTCTCTTGGGTAGACACGAGTGTTGATACTCAGTACGAGGATCCCGCTACTTGTTCCGCTGAAGAACCAACAAGCAAGATGATCGTACCCGGATCCCGACACTATTTTTGCCTGCTAGTTTCTCGCTCTTATCGTTACCATTGCACTACCTACCACTTGATACCAGCCTCCTATTTGCCATGACATCCTCTATCCTCTACATCCTAGCAAACCTTTGATTGGCTAAGTTACCGCTGCTCAGCCCCTCGTATAGCGTTCGTAGTTGCAAGTGCAGTTGGTTCCATGTGATAACATGGATTTGGATATCACAATAAATTCTGTCATTTAATTTAGTGCACATATATATCTTGGTATTGGTGGAAGACTTGGCCTTTTGCTATGTGATTTGTTCCGCTGTTACCGCCATTAGTTCCTTGTTACCGGTGTTATGTTTTCCATATTTTGCGCTCCTAACATGCTCGGGGTTGTTATGGGGACCCCCTGGTTTATTCAGTTGAGATTAAAACTTGTCTGGCAAGACCCAACATTGGTACTACATTTGCTTAAAAACTTAATAAAATTTGCATAGGGTCTTGCAAACCCGTGGATAATTAATCAACCCGCGGGCCAGTGCTCCTCATGAGTGTTGGTCCAAACTAGAGCACTATGTGGGGCCAACCCAGGGCAACTTGGGAGATATCTATCAGGCCTCCGTATGCATCGCTTATCCGTCGTGTCCGAAGAACGAGATACGCAGCTCTTATCGGGTTTGTCATAACGTCGGGTGGTCTTGCTGGATTTGTTTTACCTTTATCGAATGTCTTGCGTGTGGAGTCTGACTTTCTTCGGGTTTTCTCGAGGTGTTGGAATTCCTTTGGAATTACCTATGATGACCGCGATATCCGTGGTCGAGGCTAGTCCCACGGAGTGTGGTTAATTTTTTATGGATTACTTGGAGCACCCCTGCAGGATTAAATCTTTCGGAAAGCCGTGCCCGTGGTTATGTGGCAACTTGAATATTTGTTTAACACCCGGTTATAGTTAACTTGAAGTAAACTCTAATTAAAATGCACGAACTGTGTGAATAACCATGATCATCTCTGCTCGTGAACATGATCCGAGAGAGAACACGGTGGGGTTATGATTGATGTAAGTAAGTGCTCAGGATCTCATAGAGATCAGACTAGATTCGATCGTTCATCGTAGGCCACTCATATTTATTTTCATGGTGCGTAAGTTAGCCACCATAAATTCTTAGTATTGTTGCAAACTAAACACTTACCCCATCCCAACCTTTAAGTGGAATAGTCTCGGTACCCGAGCACATGATAGTTGAGTCCTCTGTGGCTCACAGTTTACTACGACAACTCCAAGTACAGGTGACGATGAGTTTGTGCAGGATGATCTCACCCAGCTCCAGTGGGAATATGATGAGGAAAGAGGCAGGATGTACGTGACCTATCCGGAAGAGTAGAGAACCTGGTCGTTATCTTTGGGATTGCTTGATAGTATCATTTGCAACTGTTTTATCATTTGATTTCGTCCGTAGTCGGACCCTGTGTTCAACTTGATGATATGAATTTGAGTGACATTGTAAGTTAGCATGTGGCGAGTGTAAGCCAATCTTGTATACGTATCTCTTTCAGTATTGTGTGTTGTGATGATACTATTCTTGCTAACGGCAAGACGCGCATCTATCCCTTTAGAGGCCCTCGTGCCTTAAAATGGATAGGCACGCATCTTGGGCGTGACTAGTTGGTATCATAGCCATACGACCATAGGAGCCTTTGCTTGTTCGAACTTGGCCGAGTCGAGTCTAGTAAAAAACTATTTTGAGTCTAGTTATATCGGAGAGTAGGATTCTTTTTTACTCCTCTTCTATGCTCTGGTGAGGTATCCGACTTAGGAAATTTTGATTGTACTCCTCTTCTCGCTCAAAAAAAAATTAGTATCACGCGAGTATTTTGGAGTCTATATGATACCGATGTGATAGGGTTCTGTCTTGGTGCCTCCTGTCTGACTTGATTTCTTCCAGGGAGTCGAGCTCCAAGGAATGTTGGCACATCGTTATCATTCAGCTTCCCTGATATCTCAGGACGGAGAGTGTTCGAAATTACTTCAATACTTATCGTGGTGAGATAAGGTCGGAGTCACCCAGTATTGGGGAGGCGTCCAGGGTACCACCATGGTTTAGTATCGTTGTGAGTTCGAGGATTCAATATTAAATGAGTTTGCGAAAGCCTCTGGTTATGTGTTGAAGGATGGATACAGTTGGAGTGTAGGATTGTTTGTTGTGTGAGATATTTCCTCCTTGTATACCCCACACCGGATTGCATAACCAGAAAGTTTTAGGAAGTTCATAGGTGGGAAATCTTGTAGTCATCTAGGATCATCTTCTTCAGATGTATATGGGCATGTACATTTGTTTCGAGCGCTTAGCTCAATACTTTTGTGTTATTGCAAGTGGCTTATTATATCTGATGATGTTATCATGAACCAAGAAGCATTCTTACTAATTTTTCAGTAGGAAGGCTGTGTTGTTATTTGTTCAATTTCTTTCAAGCATTTGATTCACATTTGAATTCATCTTATCAATGAGGTGCTGATGCGTTTTGTCCATCTTCAGGATGGCTCCACCAACTCGCAACAATCCAGGTCGTGCTGAGGAGCAGACTGATGTTCCACCACCATCCCCGCCACCGCATCCTCCTCCTCCTCCTCCAGAAGCTTGGCAAGCTATGATGGCCACAACCAACGCGAACACTAAGATGTTGCTTAGGCTGTTGCAAGAAAGGGAGCAGGGTCAGCAAGGTTTTCAAGGGAATTTTTAGAATCATCCTCAGTTTGCAACGCTCAATCAATTCCTTGCCAACCAGCCCAAATCTTTCACCTGTTGTGAGCAGACTTTTGATGCTGATGATTGGCTTCGTGATATGAGTAAGCATTTCGAGTGCAGCAATGTCAGGCCAGAGGACTTTGTCAGATTTGCATCGTTCCAGCTCAAGGGTCAAGCAGCTGATTGGTGGCCGCAGTACAAGGATTCCAGGGGCGATCGTGTTGTTACTTGGGATGATTTCTGTCGTGACTTCAGGGCTCATTACATTCTGACAAGCTTTGTCAAGGAGATGTGTGAGAAGTTCAGGCACCTGAAGCAGGGAACCAAGTCTGTCTACTAGTACAACGTCGAGTTCCAGAATCTAGCTCGTTATGCCAAGCAAGATGTTCCAGATGATAAGGCTATGATCTATCAGTTCAGAGGTGGTCTCAAGGATGAGCTTCTGCCAGGCCTAGTTCTTCAGGAACCTCGGGAGTTTGATCAGTTCTACAACATGGCTTTGAAGGTTGAAGCAGCTCAGCTCAAGTTGGAGAACTCCAAGAAGCGTTCAAGGGATTCTTATTCTTCTTCTTCCAGCTCTCAGATGGCTCCCAAGTAGCAGAAGTATTGGGCGCCAAATCCTCTTCCGTTTCGTCCTCCTGAGCAGGAGAAGCAGTTTGGTGGTCGTGGTTCATCCCACCCACCCAACGCAGGATTCCAGCAGAGACCCCAGGCGTCAAAGGCTGTTTTTGTTCCTCCTCCAGGCAATGTTCGTCCGCTTTATGAGGTGACTTGTCACAAGTGTGGCCAGAAGTGTCACTATGCAAACAAGTGCAACCAGCAGCATCTTCCGCCTCCTGCTCCTGTCAAGCCTCCAGGCAATGCAATGGTGAAGCATAATCCCAAGACCACAAGAGTGAATATGGTGAATGCAGCTAAAGCAGATCAATCCAATGATGTGATTATGGGTAATCTATCAGTTAATGATTTCCCTGCAAAAGTTTTGTTTGATTTTGGAGCATCGCATTCATTCATGTCTAAAGCATTCTTCATCAAGCATGATTTTGATTCTGATTATTTGAATAAGGCCCTGCGTGTTATTTCGCCCGGCACTCTCATGAGTGCTAACAAGGTGGTTCCGGATGTTTCTGTCAAGTTGGGAAATTATTCTTTTCTGGCTTCTCCAATTGTTCTCGGTAATTCCGACATTGATGTCATTTTGGGCATGGACTTCCTGGCTATGAATAAGGATCATATTGATTCCAAAGCAAAAGAAGTCAAGCTGACTCAACCTTCAGAAGACGTGATTATTTTCGCGGCTCGCGATGACACAATCCGTCTCTTTGCTCTTAATGAGAAGGATGAAATCTTGGTGATTTCTCAAATTTCGGTGGTTTGTGAGTATGAAGATGTCTTTCCAGAAGAATTGCCAAGAATGCCTCCGCACCGGCTAGTCGAGTTCGTGAATGATCTCGAGCCCGGAACTGAACCGGTCTACAAGCGCCCGTATAAACTTGACCCCGAAGAGCTGAAAGAGTTGAAGAACCACCTAGATGAGCAAGAACGTCTGGGTCTAGTCAGACCAAGCTCTTCTCCATGGGGTTGTGGAGTTTTGTTTGTCAAGAAGAAAGATGGCATGGATTGTCTTTGTGTTGATTACCAGCCATTGAACAAGAAGACAATCGGAAACAAGTACCCACTTCCCAACATCAATGAGTTGTTTGAACAACTGAAAGGTGCCAAGGTTTTCTCGAAGCTTGATCTTCGCATGAGTTATCATCAGATTCGCATTCGCGAAGAAGACATTCCCAAGACCGCTTTCAGGACGAGTTTTGCCTCTTATGAGTACACCATCATGTCGTTTGGTCTTGCTAATGATCCTCCAACCTTTTCAATACTGATGAATTTCATTTTCTCTCCCTTCCAGAATGAGTTTGTCTTGGTCCATCTCGATGATATCCTTGTGTTCTTGGAGACAGAAGAAGATCATGCAGAGCATCTCCGCCTTGTGCTTGACAAGTTAAGAGAGCATCGATTCTATGCCAAGTTTTCCAAGTGTGAGTTTTAGCTCAATGAAGTGGTGTACCTTGGGCATGTCATCTCTGCCGAGGGAATTAAAGTGCACCCTGAGAAAGTTGAAGCTATATTGAAGTGGGAACCTCCTCAGAACGTGAAGCAGCTTCGGAGTTTCCTCGGGCTTGCTAGCTATTGTAGAAGGTTCATGGAGAACTTCTCTCAAATTGCCAAGCCTCTATCCACTCTCCTCCAGAAGAGTGTCAAGTATGTTTGGTCTTTTGAGTGTGATGTGGCATTCAATATGGTCAAGCAAAGACTGATTTCAGCTCCAGTTCTTGTTCCTCCTGAGCAGTCTAAGCCTTTTCAAGTTTTCTGTGATGCTTCTCTGCAAGGCCTTGGTGGTGTTCTCATGCAAGACAAGAAGATTGTTGCTTATACCTTGCGTCAATTGAAGCCGGCCGAGAAGAACTACCCCACTCATGATCTTGAGTTGGTGGTAGTTGTGCATGCTCTAATGACTTGGAGGCATTTGTTGTTGGGTAGACCAGTTGAGGTGTACACTGATCACAAGAGCTTGATGTACATTTTCACTCAACCCAATCTCAATCTTCGGCAATCTCGTTGGGTGGAAATTCTTGAAGACTTCAAACCGAGCATTGAGTATACTCTGGGGAAAGCAAATGTCATTGCCGACGCGCTCAGCCGTAAGGCGTACTGCAATAGTCTCATCTTGAAGCCTCTCCAACCCGAGCTTTGTGAAGCCTTCCGCAAGCTCAACCTTCAGATGATTCCGCAAGGATTTCTTGCAAATCTTCAACTCTCTCCGACTCTGGAAGATCAGGTTCGCCAAGCACAGCTTCTTGACGCTATGGTGAAGAATGTTAAGAAAGGTGCGGCCAAGAGCAGTCCGAAGTATAAGTGCTTTCGAGTTGATGACAAAGATGCCTTGTTCATTAAGGACCGTCTTGTTGTTCCAAAAGGTGATCTTAGAAAGGTTATCATGGACGAAGCACACAATTCTCTTCTATCCATTCATCCAGGCAGTTCAAAGATGTATCAAGATCTCAAGCAAACCTTCTAGTGGACTCGCATGAAACGTGAAATTGCTCAGTTCGTGAACGAGTGTGATGTTTGTCGCAGAGTGAAGGCGGAACATCAACGTCCAGTAGGTCTTCTTCAGCCTTTGCCTATCCCAGAGTGGAAATTCGATCATGTGGAGATGGATTTCGTAACTGGGTTTCCCAAGTCCAAGAGAGGCAATGATGCCATCTTCGTGGTTATCGACAAGGTGTCAAAAGTTGCTCATTTCCTACCAGTCAAATAATCTATCTCGGTAGCTCAGCTTGCAGAGTTGTATACGTCAAGGATAGTGTCTTTGCATGGTATTCCTCAGCTCATCTCTTCTGACCGTGGAAGCCTCTTCACTTCCAAGTTTAGGGAGTCCTTCTAGACTGCTATGGGTACCAAGATCCATTTCAGCACTGCGTTCCATCTGCAGACAAGTGGTCATGTTGAGAGAGTCAATCAGATCCTTGAAGATATGTTCAGAGCCTGTGTGATTTTGTTCGGCATGAAGTGGGAAGACTGCCTTCCATATGCTGAATTCTCATACAACAATAGCTTCCAAGCTAGTTCAGGCAAGGCCCCTTTCGAGATTCTCTACGGCAGAAAGTCTCGTACCCCACTTAACTTGTCTCAAACCGGTGAGCATCAGATATTGGGCAATGACATGATCACTGAAGCAGAAGAAATGTGCCATGTCATTCATGAGAACCTCAAAGTAGCTCAGTTCCGACAGAAGAGTTATTACGATAACAAACATCGGGATGTTTCTTTCCAAGTGGATGATCTAGTCTATCTCAGAGTCTCTCCCAAGAAGGGCACTCAGCGGTTTGGAATTAAAGGGAAGCTAACTCCTCGTTTTGTTGGTCCTTTCAAAGTTGTTGGCAAGAGAGGTGGTCTTGCATATCAGCTAGAGCTTCCTCCAAATTTCACAAATGTGCACGATGTCTTCCATGTTTCTCAGCTCCGGAGATGCTTCAAGACTCCTGAGCGAACCATTGACCTCCAAGACATGGATCTCCAAGAAGATATGTCCTATCGTGAGCATCCAGTTGCAATTCTTGAAGAACTTGAGCGTAAGACTAGCAACAAGTCTATCAAGTTCCTCAAGGTGAAGTGGTCTCATCATTCCGACAAAGAAGCTACTTGGGAACGCGAGGACCTTCTCCGTTTCAAATTTCTAGATTTCTTTCGTTCCTAGATCTCGGGTCGAGATCCTGTTGTAGTGTGATAGAGTTGTGATAGCCCAAGTGCTGTCCCTACAATTTATGGCATTGTATCTTGTTTAACCTGGTTGTCATGAGATTGTATGATATGAGTTGAGCCTTGTCATGCCATGTCTTGTCATGCATCCATGCATCGTTTATCATTCATCCATCATGCCATGCATTGCTGTGATGTACTTAGTGACTGTGGTGTTGTGATTGTTATGGTGATGTGGCAAGAGTGTGTGTGGTGCAACACTCTTATTCTCCCCTTCTCTGTGCTCTCATCAAGCCTTTCCTAAAACCCTTAGATTCCTCCTTCTTTTAACAATAGAATTAATTTTCTTTAATAATTGTTTAAAAATGTTCAAGTGCTAGCCTATTTTGTTTTAAGCATGTGAGTGTTGACCTTTTACTATTTTGAGTTTTTATGTTAATGGGGGGTTTAAATAAAAGGAGCTACCATTTTATAATATTCATAAGTACTTGCTCAATAAATCAACATAATATTTTTATTAAATAGGGCTCTTTATTTCCTGCACAAAAATATTTTTGTTTTTCTCTAAAACCTTTTATTTTACTTAGGGGATTTACTTAAATGTGGTTGTGTTTAAAATTTATAAAAAAAACCTTCCTATTTTTTTCTCAGAGAGAGAGATAGTGGGCTTTCCCTCCAGCGCGGCCCAGCCCGTCGGGAACAGTCACCTGCTCCATTGCCTGTCGCCGTCAGGTTCAGAGGGTGAGAGTGCGTCCGCCGTCACCTTTTCCGTCGCCATCGCCGTCTATTCCCGATCATATTTAAGCCCCTCGACGTCCGTGCCACTCCCCTAGGGTTCCCTCTTCCTCCCTCCACCGCTGCAACTCCCCTCTTCCTCTCTTTCTCCCTCCTCCCTCTCTTCTTCCTCCGTGCCAGGTAAGGTAGACAGAGTTTCAGTGAGGGAGTAGAGAGCTCCGCCAGGTCGTCGTCGCTATCGCAGGTCGTCTCCAGTTAATCCCCTCCCCGTCCAGGATGGCGTGGCGAACGTGGTTCGACCCCACGTTCCATTCCCGCCGCTAGGAGGTGAGGAGCACCTCCCTGCGGTGCGGATTGCCGTCGCCGTCGTCCGCAAGGAGGAGGAGTTGCCTGGTCTTCTTCCTCTTCGCGTGCCGCATCTCCGCCTCTCCTTCCTCTCTTCCGCGACCGGCTCGTCATCGCCTTCCCCCAAGGTGAGCCGTAGATCCCTGCAGCCTTTCCCTCGCCGTCATGTTCTCGTATTTGGTCGCCACTGCCGCTGTCACCGCATGTCCGAAAGCTCGAGATTGAGCTCGCCTCGGGTCCCCCTCATCGCGAGATGAGCCAAGGGATGGGTTCCCCGTAGACCCCGCATGCTGCACGTAGGCCAGCAGCTCCGCTAGTGCGTGACCTCGCCGGATTTCGCTTGCCGTCGCCGCTGTCCCCGTAGTGCAAGTGTAGGTTCAATTTCGTCAGGCGTGTAGTGCGTATGTGTGTATTAGTGGAGCAGAGGACCCCCCTCTGTTAGCATTCGGCGCCGTAGTGTAGTGGTTGGGCTCGGGGGAGGTGAGCAGGAGATTGTGGGTTCGAGCCCAGACCCCCCGCTTTTTGCTGTTTTCTTTTTTTCTTTTTGTTTTTCTTTTGCTTATAACCTGCTATGTATGCACATGTGTGTATGTGTGTGTAGTTAATTATTTGATGTTTGTTTCTTTTTAATTTTCCCTGACATGTGTACTGTAGAAAGTGTGTGTGTATGCACCATGCCCACATCCATACTTGTGTATTGTGTGCTTGGCACATAGAGGTGTGTGTATATATGTCCTTGTGTATTTTTGTATGTGTGTATGTGTGTTTGTAGGCAGGATACATGTGGTGTGTATGTGAGCTTGCACATGTATGTGCTTGTGTGTGTATGTACCCTAGTGTATATATACATGTGTGTGTGTGCATGTGAGTTGTGCATGTGGGTGTGTGGTGCACCATGGATGGCACATGTGTGTGTGTGCTCCTTGCACACCCACATATGTGAGTGTTGGGTGGCATGTGCTTGCATGTGTAGGTGTAGGTGCATGAGAATGTGTGTGTGTATGTTCTACATACACACACATTTGTGTGAGAGTGAGTGGAGTCTAATGCTCTATGCCTTTGATGCATTAGTGGTGAGTGTATGTGTGGTAGATGATCACCCCCCTTCTTGGTTGGTATGATCTTGGTGTTTTGAGCTCATGTGCCTTGGGCATACTTAGA
Organism: Hordeum marinum; assembly: GCA_022496015.1. Lineage (NCBI taxonomy): Eukaryota > Viridiplantae > Streptophyta > Magnoliopsida > Poales > Poaceae > Hordeum > Hordeum marinum. The sequence goes on from CM039673.1 coordinate 256,574,523, forward strand.
GCTTGGGTATGTTTTTCGTAGTGGTGTGAGTAGGGTGTTTATGTGTGTTAGGGGACTAGTGGGTTTTCCCACTTGGCATACCATTGTTGATATATGCTTGTCATGTAGGCCTTGTCATTTCACTTTCATTCTTACCTAAGTTGCTAACATGCTCATGCCATTTAATTGCATTTCCTATCTAGAGTAGTTATGCCATGATTAGAGTGGGTAGTTCGTTTTTTGTTGTTGCCTTGTGGTTTCACATGGGCATATGAGTATGACCCATGGTTTTGGGGTAGGAAGTGCCAATGAACTCATTGGAACTCTCAGATTTCACTTTTGAGCAAGTTCATAAATCTGTCATTTCAGCTGAGATGCCATTTTGTCATTTTGCTTGAATTAATCCATGCTTGCTTTGGGAGATGTGTCAACTAGAAAGTGCTAGTGTTTTGTATATAGTATGCCATGGTATTTTTGTTTAATATGAGAATCACCCATATAAGTGGGGAGCATGCTGTTAAGTTGCCTATTTAATGTTTCTGTTTCAGCATGCTAAAAACTACTAAGTCTGGGAATCTGCTGTTATTTTTATGCCATGAAGAGTGCGTGGTATCTAGTGATGTGTTTGGAATTTGCTCATGCTCAGCGTTAGTTATTTGTAGTAGATATTTCCTTATACCATCCTGCTAAGTTTCATGCCAATAGGAGCTCTCTAGCGTATTTAATTACTGCTGTCAACTTGTTACTTTATAACCGCAGATTCCAGAAAACTGGAATTTTCACCAAGTCCCAGAAAACTGTTTCATCATGTCAACTTGATTGCTTCATGCTTATTTATGTGTGCCTCCTTTGTTGATTGTGTAGTTGGATAAGTTTATGTGTGTGTTGAGTAGGTACTGTCCATATCTTGTTTGTGGCTGTAGGGTTCCTGTAGCTCAAGTTGTGAGCTGTAGAAGTTGCTATGTTGCTGTTTTGTGGCAGATTGTGGGTTTTATTGTTTCGTGACTTGTGGGAGCTATGCTCCATGAAATTGATTGATTATTGAGTCTATTGTGATTGATTTTTCATAACCTATCCAGAGGCTACCTTGGAATGCCAAGAATTAGCCCAGGTCTTGGATGACTTGTGTTTTGACTCTGTAACTTGTCGAGAGCGTATCGCGAGAACCGTAGCTCCGTTTCTTGCGATCTTTATATGAATTTCTATAAATTTTGCATGATACATACAGATTTTCCATGATCATGCATGTTTAAATAACTTAACATGAGGTTCTATCCAGATTCATTAATAAACAAACTTTGCATCTAAAACATGTCTAGTTTTGGATTGCCATGTTGAATTCTTCATAAATGAATCATGCATCATATTGTTGTGCATTGCACCTTGGTTGGAGGTTTATTGTTGATGTTTATCTTGGGTATACGCAAGTTTCGATAATAAGTACGAGGACCCAGGAGAGTACCACTACGAGGATCCCGCTACTTGTTCCGCTGAAGAACCAACGACCAAGATTATCGTACCCGGATCCCGATAATATTTTTTCTTGCTAGTTTCTCGCTCTTATCGTTACCATTGCGCTGCCTACCACTTGATATTAACCTCCTATTTGCGATGACAACCTCTAACCTCCACATCCTAGTAAACCTTTGATTGGCTAAGTTACCGCTGCTCAGCCATCGTATAGCGTTCGTAGTTGCAGGTGCAGGTGGTTCCATGTGATAACATGGATTTGGATATCACAATAAATTCTTTTACTTAATTTAATGCACATATATATCTTGGTATTGGTGGAAGGATTGTACTTTTGCTAAGTGATTTGTTCCGCTGTTACCGCCATTAGTTCCTTGTTACCGGTGTTTATGTTTTCCATATTTTGCGCTCCTAACATGCTCTGGGTTGTTATGGGGACCCCCTGGTTTATTCTGTTAAGATTAAAACTTGTATGGCAAGACCCAACATTGGTACTACATTTTCTTAAAAACTTAATAAAATTTGCATAGGTTCTTGCAAACCCGTGGATAATTAATCAATCCCCGGGCCAGTGCTCCTCATGAGTGTTGGTCCAAACTAGAGCACTGTGCAGGGCCAACCCAGGGTAACTTCAGAGATTTCTATTAGGCCTCTGTATGCGTCACTTATCCGTCGTGTCTTGAGAATGAGATACGTGGCTCTTATCGGGTTCGTCGACACGTCGGGTGGTCTTGCTGGATTTGTTTTACCTTTATCGAATGTCCTGCGTGTGGAGTCTGACTTTCTTCGGGTTTTCTCGAGGTGTTGGAATTCCTTTGGAATTAACCATGATGACCGCGAGATCTGTGGTCGAGGCTATTCCCGCGGAGTGTGGTTAATTTGTGATGGATTGGTTGGAGCACCCCTGCAGGGTTAAATCTTTCAGAAAGACGTGCCCGCGGTTATGTGGCAACTTGGATAGATTGATAGTATCATTTGCAACTGTTTTATTGTTTGATTTCGTCCGTAGTCGGACCCTGTGTTCAACTTGATGATATGAATTTGAGTGACATTGTAAGTTAGCATGTGGAAAGTGTAAGCCAATCTTGTATACTCATCTCTTTCAGTATTGTATGTTGTGATAATACTATTCTTGCTAACGGCAAGATGCACATCTATCCCTTGCAAGGCCCTCGTGCCTTAAAATGGATAGGCGTGCATCTTGGGCATGATAGGGATACACTTGGATCTAATTTTCAATTAAGTATCGGCTTATATACATATTAACCCATTACTTGGGGGCTAGATGCTAAGTTTTTTGCAGTATGACAAGATTTGGAACACCTGGTCTACTATTTGTAATATTAAACCAGCTCTTGGGGGCTATGTAAGGTATATGAAAAAATCAAGAGAAGAAGCGTACCTCATATTTTTTGTTCATTAATCCAACAAGCTTGGATTCCATGTTGCGGCTGGTAGAAAGGCAATTCAAATAGCCAACATGCAGGTCAGCCGCTATCATTTTCTCTAAAACGGGGAACACAAAATCAAGTTTCTCTCGAGAACAAGAGTCAATCTTGCTGGCGTGTGTTGTCAACACATGAGGAGTAGGAGATTGGTAACCCGTTCCAGTGATGGAAACTTCGGGATGAGAAGGGTGTTCGACGGCTGTTGAAGGACTGGGCGGCTTAGGGTTAGCTGTTGGACTCTCAGGAGTTTCCATGCGATGATCCTCCATCTCAGAAGGTGGAGGAGTGCTCTCGATGCATCCTTATTAACATCAGAAGGTTCAGCATGAGTGGAAGGAGAGTCCGACTTAGCATTCTTTGGCTTTTGGGCGGTAGGAGGAACGGTAGATCCGCCTATCTTCCTTCATTTTGCTTGAGCCCTGGAAGTGAAAAGAGTCGTTACGCAACACAAGGACAATACTAATAACATACACACTGGAAGATAAAAGGCATACTCAGGGTTGATCCTCATAGGAGGAAGGTTGGAGGCAGTTGAGTCACTAGACGAAGGGGGTGACTCCTATAAAATAGAGACAATAAAGCACAAGAGTAAGGTGAATATATAGGAGTATAAGGCGGATGTTAGACTTGGTGAAAAGAATACCTCAGCACGTCGCTTCTGGGGAGATGGTGGGTTTGGTAAATTGTCCATAAGATCTTCAGAGCCGGTGCTCCGGGTCTGACGGCGAGAGTCGAGTTGTTGCTTTTTGAAAGGAAATTCGGGATATAAGTAAGCTAGAGGATGTGAAAATGGAACTTTTCGGACGACCCGCCGTACTTTTTCTCCTAGAAAGACTTCTGAGTCGGAGGAAATATTTTAGGATCAAAAGTAGGTCTAGAGGGGGGTGATTACACTACTTGACCAAATAAAAGTTTTCCCTTTTCCCAATTTTAATTCTTGGCAAGTTTTAGCATTGAGAGCATATCAAGTAACACCCTACACATGCATGTCTAAGAGGGTAGCAACGGAAAATAAAGACATTGCACATGTAAGTAAAGAGAGGTTAGGAAATCAAACACAAGTGATGAAACATTGATTTTTTCCGTGGTTCCGATAGGTGGTGCTATCGTACGTCCACGTTCATGGAGTCTTCAACCCACGGAGGGTAACGGTCGCTAGAGTCCATGGAGGGATCTACCCATGGAGGGTTCCACGAAGAAGCAACCTTGACTATTCCATGCGGCTTCCGTCCACGAAGGATTATCCTCACTATGGGTAGAGCTTCACGAAGTAGGCGATCTCCTTGCCCTTACAAACTTCTTGGTCCACTCCACAACACGAAGTAGGAGGCTCCCAAGCGACACCTAACCAATCTAGGAGGCACCACCCTACAAAAGATAATAGGCTCGGTAACGTCGATAAACTGCTTGCTCTTGTGCTTCAAGATGATAGACTCCTCAACACACAATCACTCTCTCACAGATTTGGCTTGGTAGAAGAGATGGGATTGGTGGAAAGCAACTTTGGGAGGCTAGAAATCAAGATCCATATGGTTGGAGTGGAAGATCTTGACCTCCACACAAGGGTAGGTGGTTCTCTCTTAGAAAACTAAGTAGGATAGGTATGGAATAGTTCTAAGTTCTTCTATTTCGAGTAGGTGGTGGTGGAGGGGTATATATAGGCATCTGCAAAAATCCAACCGTTACACACAAAATGACCAACTAGGTGACACCGATGTATAAATCTCGGTGGTACCGACGTGATCAAAAGTGGCAACTTTTGAATCTCGGAGGGACCGATATATGAATCTTGGTTGTACCGACAAGGTGATCAATGGTCAGATTTGCCAAACTAGGTCACGCCGATTCACCATTTTCGAACGGACCAAAAATGTAAACTTGCGTAACAAAAACTTGGCCACCCAACTCGGTGGCACCGAAAGTAGTTTCGGTTGCACCAAAGTGTTAGGGTTTAGCTGAGTCTGTCTAGGGTTTGGAATCTGTGGCACCGGGATAGGAATGTTGGTTGCACCGATTTTTGCATATTTGGCTTTGAACAGACTTTGGTGGCAGAGTTTGCGGATGTTTTGGTGACTATCACTTGTGCATGTTTGAGCATATTGTTCATCATCAAAACATTACCCCCTTTTAATAGTATTGGCTTTCCTATGGACTCAAAGTGATTTCTCAGAAATGTAAAATGTAGAGTCCTCTTGCTTGAAGATTGGCCAACCTATTTCCTTGCACCTTGGGGTAATTCCACAATCTCCACAATCCTTTGGCCATCCCTATAATTGAACTTTTCCTGAAATATACTTGGTGGAAACATTAGTTCAATGACTTATATGTTGTTATTATTACCAAAACCACCAAGGCAGAAAATGTGCTTTCAGTCTCCCCCATTTTGGTAATTGATGCAACATATAGATCAAAGCTTCAACAGAGATATAATCAATGAATATAGTCATTTATTTGAGAAGTATGTGAAAAGCAAGAGCTCCCCCTAAATTTGTGCATTATTTTAAATTTGCGGTTGAATGCAAATGCACAATCGATTAGGTACATGGGTCACCTCTTACATGTCACATACCACTTGGTGGTGTGCGAGAGTAATTGGAACGAATATCATAGCACAACACAATCAACCAAAGATGAATGATCATCACATAAGCATTAAGATGATAGGAAGTAGTAGCATAACACATTAAAGCGCATGATCAAACATAATCAAGTGTGTATCACAAGCAACCAAAAGCCATTGTTTTTGAAAAAGCGATAAACACGATAAACACCAAAACACTCTCTCACTTGAAGTCTAAAGATCTATATACACTTCTCGCCCTTTGGCAACAAGTAACCAAAAAGTTCAAAGGCATATATCTAAGCATTCTTGGGATGATCTCCTCCGGTTGTTGATGAAGGAGTCGAGAAAACAGCGTCGGCGAAGATCTCTGCAGATGTCATGGATGGAGCTGGAGTGGACACTAGAGGAACTAGAGCTGATGGAGAAGGAGTTGTGCTGACAGTAGCAGGAGTTGAAGAAGAGGGCCTCAAGTCGGGTGCAGGCACTATGGCTGATCTAGCCTGAGTAGTGAACTTAGTGCTCGGCCTAAGAGGTGATCCATCCTCATCATCATCTTCAAGTCTGGAGGCAGTTCCCTTGTTCTTTTCAGAAGCTGGAATGTCTCTGGTAGTCCTCTTGGACTTCTATGCAGCAGCTTTCTTGGATGTAGGCTTGGTGCTCTTTGGATGTGCCAGACTTTGGCATAGCATCAGCCAAAAGTTTCTTGGCCTTCTTCTTGTGAGGGGACTTCTCAACATGTTCTTCCTCCCCTTCCTAAGCACCAGCACCAGCAGCCTCCTCTGGATCTTCATATGTGGAGGTAGGCCTGCCAATCACATGAATGATCCTCTTTCTGGATTTCTTATGCCTTGCCTTCTTAGGCATAGAATTCCTCGGGGGATCAATAGAGATTGTGGCTCTAGCACTCTCAGGTGTTCACATAGCTTCAGAGCTAGCATAGACCTTGCTGACAACTCTTCTAGAAGAAGTAGCTTCAGTTGCTGACTTCTTAACAACCTTTTCTTGCTTCTTGGTAAGAATATCCTCAAGGATAAAGTCTGAATCTTCTTCATCAGAATTTAGCTTCTTCCTGGTCTTGGTGGCAGCCTTGGGCAAACCATGGGAGCTAGGGGTGCCTGGATCTGAAAATGAACTGGGCTCACAGCTTGTGCCTGAACTGATATCAACACCCTGTTCTGCCAAATTTTGACTGTCCTTAGCATCTGACATACTGACCCTATGAATAGAGTATAGAAGAGCAGAAGAAGATGAGTCATCACAAAATGAGGCTGGATTTTGAAAGTTTGAACAATATATTTTCAAGGCTTTTGCATTCTGTCAAATAAATATCGGTATAGCCGAAACAACATTTTCGATGCTGCCGAGACAGGCTGTCTCTCTTAATAGAACCTTGGCACTCTTTTCGGTCAGATCGAAAAGACGTACTCAGTTCCACCAAGACAGTTCTCAGCATCACAGAAATACTCATCGGTGAGACCGATATGTTTGTTTCGGTTCCACCAAGATATATCGTGCGGATGGCAAAACCCTAGAAAATTTACCATTCGCTAGACTATAGAGGTTCTGTGTGGATAGGAATACATGCAAAGAGTACATTATTGATAAACTTGAATATAATGCGCAAGAATCGAACGAGGGGCGCAAAAGAGGTCGAATCCGTACCCTAACTTGGTGCAGATCCGCTACAGCGGCGACGATGGAGAGGATTTCGTTAACGGTGGCGATTCCAGCGGCGGAGGAGCGTAGGAAGACAAGGGCGATGAGCAGGGGTCCCGAAGGCGGCAGCTTAGGGTTCTGAGGAGCGACGGTTTGAGGATGAAATTCAAAGCGTCGGGGTCCACATTATATATACCCACCACTGCTGGTGGCACCGATTCTAACTTTTCGGTGTCACCAAGTTCTTCAATTGTCAGTTGACAGGGAAACTCGGTGTAATCGAGAAGATGGAATCGGTGGTACTGAGATTGAAAACCAGATCAACCCTAGGCATTCGGTGAGACCGAGATTTTGTGGTTGGTTCCACCGAGATGCACTTGGGAGGTTTTAATAGTCACTCCTTGTCGATACAGAACTCCGAGTGCTCCACACCCAGATGGATCGAGAAGTACTTGTTCAAATTTTGTGATGCAACATGAATAGAGTCTGAGGTGAGAAAGTATATATAGCTAAAGAGGTGGTCCTAGGCATTCTTGTATATCCAATTCGCAAAAGATAAATCAAAAGCCAAATAGCAACAATTGGATATCCTCGAATGAGAAAATAAATGCAGACGAACATGCTAACACAATAAGATGTCAAATGAAATCATGGCAAACATGCACAAATACTCTAGCATCTAACAAGCACTTGGGTGATGACGAAGTCATCTATATATGAGTATTTGACTTAGGAGCCAAGCAAGAGTACTTGATCATAGGTCATACTCATCGTTTAAGCAGAAGTGGGGTTACCACTTATACATAAACCATTTAATGTTGTCACATACTAAGGGATGCTTTGACTCAAGTCTTAGAGTAAAGCTCCCCCTTGATGTGACATCCCCCCATAAGAGGGATAAACTAATCTTGGGTTTGTCGCTGAAGACTTCATTTGGTGAGGTAGTGGTGTGTAACAGCCCAAGTGCTACCCTTGCCATTTATGGTCATGTAACTCTTGTGAACCTCTATGTTTGTCATGTGCTTGAATGAATTACCATTTTGGTTCATTGCCATTCCATCTCATGCATCATGCATCATGCCATCATGCCCATAATTTCAATTGCATAACTAGTGGTGCTTGCTTGTGTAGTGTTGTGATGTTAGGTGTCTATGTGGGTAAATGCATGTGTGCCTTGTTGGTATGCCACTCTAGTTCCTCCCATTCCGAACTATTCCTTCTCTCTCTCTTTATTCAAATTTATTGCTTGTTAAAATATTTGCTAGTTGTTTACCTTGTTTAATATGTTGGTCATCTTATAAATATTCCACTAAGATTTCTAGAGTAGTCCTATGCCATGGTTGACGTTTTATTCCTTTCTTATAATTTTGAAAACCATGCATAGTTAAATATTAGGTAAAATATTTGCTTGATCTAAAAATGCGCTAACCATTTTTATTAATTAGCTTGCATTTTTTTTTGCTCAAAAGTATTTTTTATTTTGGGAAAAAACCTATTACTTTTCTGTTGTGGATTTTGTTGTGGGCTTTTATTTCAAAAGGAAAAATCTCTTTTGTTTTCCTATGAGACAGAGCAGGCACTGGGCATCTTTTCGCTCGCGCGGCCCAACTAGCGTAGTCGCAGCCCAGCCCCCTCGCGCTGACGGCCACCTGCTCCGTCCCTCTCCTCCGTCAAGCTGAGTGACCGAGCATAGAGAGAGCGCGTCCCCGTCACCATGAGAGGAGCTCACGGACGTTGAGGCCAGCCCCTTTAAACGGGTGCGGGTCCCTAGGGTTCCCCTATTCCTCCTTGCCGTCGCCACTCCTCTCCCCCGTAGAGAGATTCTCAGAGTCTGGAGGTAAGTTCGGAGAGCCGCCGGTCCTCCTCGCCATCGTCCACGCCTCTCCGTTGGCCCACCTCCTCGTCAAGGATGTCGTGGAGGTCAGAGACCCTAATAGCAGCTCGTTCCCGTTGCTAGGAGGAGCCAGGATCCCCCTCATCAACGACCGCGTCTGCGCCAGATCCCCGGACAGGAGCTCCCCCACGCGGTCTTCTTCCTCTTTGTCAGGCTGCGTCGCCCCACTCCGCCCCTTCTTCCCCGTCATGCGTGAGCCGTCTTCAACCACCCTCGGTGAGCAGTTCCACCACAGCCTATCCGGTTCGTAGCGTAGGTTGCGTGATGCCGTAGTTGCTCGTAGTCGCCGCTCGTAGGACAATGCATGACCTTGAGGCCGTCGCCTCCGTCCCCATCGTTTCAAGACGAGTAGGGGAATGGGTCCTCCTAGCCTCCCGCTTCCACCATCAGATTTCCTCCTCGCCTGAGAGCCCTAATGTCACCGGAGTTTCGCCGCCGCCATCCCTCTGTCATGAGGTGTCGTATTATTCAGTTTCGACAGTTATCGCGAGGCCATATAGTAGATAAGAAGCAAGAACCATCCTTGGTCAGCATTCCCCACCTAGCGCAGTGGCAACTGAACCTAGCCGAGACCGTGAGCTCTGGGGTTCAAACCCACCGCGCCCTTTTTGTTTTCTTTGATTTTGTGAGTGTGTGTGTGGTGTGTGGGCAGGATCCGGTGTGGCTACATCGGATCTGTTGTGCCTATGCACGTTTGTGGTGTGTGCCTGTGGTGTGAGAGCAGTAGTGGCCCCGTGGTCAGCAGGATCCAGTGTGAGTGTGTGTGTGTTGTGTATGTGCTTGTGTGTGTGTATGATAGTGGGCCCATGGCCCACTTGTCATCCACAAGAGGCGCCCTCGTGTCTATGCCAGGTGGGTCCCCTCCTATATTTATTTTTGTTATTTGTTTATTGTTATATTGTGTTATTTAGTTTAATTCCATTTCTGGATATGTCTAAATCTGGACTAGGCCATTTTTGGCTATGAACATATATAGTAAGTTTTAACTTATGAGGTTGGCATGCTATTTTTCGAGCAAGGTTTGTGAGTTTTGCAAAAGCATATATAGGAGTGTGATATATGAAATTGGGGTGGAATTTCCCAATGAATCCATTGGTGCAATTGGTTTGGTCATTTGAGCAAGTTTGACAAAATGTCATTTTGTCCCAAAGTGCCATTTTGTCATTTTTGTTAGAATTAATCCATGCATGCTTTGAAATTGGTGTCAACACGGAAGTGGTAGTATTTCATGAGTATTATGCCATGGTATTTTCTTTTGACATGATAATGTTGCATATGATTGGGAACCATGCTCCAAAGTGGCTATTAAAATGTTGTTGTTTTCAACATGCTAAATATTTCCAGGTGTGAGAATCTGTTAATATTTTTATGCCATGTTAACTGGATGCTACCAAGTGATGTGTTCTGATTTAGCTCAAGCTTAGTGCTAGTATTTTGAAGTAGATGTTGCCCTCTACCATCATGTTAATATTCATGCCATGAGGTGGTCTCTAGAACCATTATTTATTGTTGTCAACTTGCTACCAGCATAACTCGGATTCCAGAAAGCTGTGATTTTCACTAAGTCCCTAGAATCTGTTTCATCATGCCATCTTGTGAGCTTCATGCTTAGTAACATGTGCTTCCTTTCCACTTTGTGTAGTTGGATGATTTGATAAGCATGTTATGTAGTTTCTGTACATGTTTTGTTTGAGGTTGGAAGCTTCCTGTAGTTCTAGATATTTGCTGTGAAAGTTGCTATGTTGATGTTTTGAGACAGATTGTGTGTGTTAGTGTTTTGTGACTTGTGGGAGCTGTGCTCCATTGTTTTGTTTGATATTTGGCTCTATTGTGGTTGGTTTTTCATTTCCTAACCAGTGGCTACCTTGGAATGCCAAGGAATAGCCCATGGCCTTCCATATCTTGTATTTTGCCTCCGTACCTTGCCATGAGCATAGCATGAGATCCGTTGCTCCATTTCCTACGTTCTACATATGCATTTGCATCAATTTTGCATGAAGCATCCATATTTGACATGATCATGCATGTTCAAACAACTTAACATGATGTTCTATCCAAAGTTGTAAACAACTTAACTATTGCATGAGAAACATGACTAGATTAGGATTGCCATGCTAAATACTTGAAATGAATCATGCAGCATCTTGTTTGTGCATTGCACCTTGGTTGGTTTTTTCTTGTTGTTGTTTATCTTGCATAGACGCGAGTGTTGAACTTGAGTACGAAGATCTAGGAGAGTAACACTATGAGGACCCTGCTCTTTGTCCTTTTGAAGATCCAACAGGCAAGATGATCGTACCGGGATCCCGACACTATTTTTGCTTTTCTAGATGTCTTGCTCTTATCGTTAGATATGCGCTACCTACCACTTGAATGTCAAGCCTCCTACATTTCCATGATAGACTCTAACACCTCCACATCCTAGCAAACCTTGCTTGGCTAAGTTACCGCTGATCAGCCCCCTCTTATAGCGTTCTTAGTTGCAGGTGCAGGTTGTTCCCATGTGATAATATGGATATATGGAGATATCACAATATTTACTGCTCTTTAATTTAATGCACATACATATCTTGGTATGGTGGAAGGCTTGGCCTTTGCTAGGTGTTTTGTTCCACTTTTAGCGCCATAGTTACTTGTTACCAGTGTTATGTTTTGATACTTTGCACTCCTAACATGCTCGGGGTTGTTATGGGGACCCCCTTGATTATTCATTTGAGATTAAAGCTGGTCTGGCAAGAACCAACTTTGGTAATACATTTGCTTAACAACCTAATAATGCATAGGTACTAGCTACCCCATGGATTAATCAATACCCCGGGTGAGTTATCCACATGAGTGTTGGTCCAAAATGGCAGTAGCCGGGGCCACCAACGGGTGTGCCAGCTGGAAACTTAGCCCCTTTGTCGTGTCCTGAGAACGAGGTACATGACTCCTATTGGGTTCGTCGATACATCGGGAGGTCTTGCTGGACTTGTTTTACCTTTCTCGAAAGGCTTGTGTGAGAGACTTTGATCTTCTTCGAGCTATCTCGAGGTGTCTGTTTCCCATTGGAATTGCCTAGGATGATCACGAGATCCGTGGTCGAGGTTATCCCCGCGGAGTGTGGTTAATTTATGATGGATTAGTTGGAGCACCCCTGTAGGGTTAAATCTTTTGGAAAGTCATGCCCACGGATATGTGGCACCTTGGATATTTTGTTTAACACCCGGTTATAGTTAACTTGAAGTAAACTCCAATAATATACACCAACTGTGTGAGTAACCGTGATCATCTCTGCTCGTGAACATGAACCGAGAGAGAACATGGTGGGGTTATGTTTGACGTAAGTAGGTGTTCAGGATCGCTTAGCGATCATGCTAGTTCTCGATCGTCTATCGTAGTCCACATATTTACAGTAATGTTCTCGTAAGTTAGCCACCATACAATGCGTAGTGCTGCTGCAAACTCTACAATCACCCCCATCCAACCCAATAAGCTTGAATAGTCTCAATACCCGTGGCTCACAGATTAGTACAACAAATACATGTGCAGGTGCAGATTAGACTGTGCCAGATGATGTGACGCAGCTCCAGTGGGAGTATGACGAGGAACATGGCAGGATGTACGTCACATATCCAGACAAGTAGAGAGGCCTTGGTCATGATCTTCGGGGCTAACAAGGCCGTTTCATTTCATCTTTTCTTGTTTGTCTTCGTCCGTAGACGGACCTTGTCTTTTGAATGATGTCTGAATAAACTGTGTGGATTTGTAATTTAGGATGTGGCAAGTGTAAGCCAACTCATATACTTCTCTCTTCTTAAATGTATGTTATGATACTGAACTTGCGAAATGACTAGATGCGCCTCTATCCCTGTTGGGGCCCCCGTGCCAAAATATAGATAAGTGCGCATCTTGGGCGTTACAAGTTGGTATTCAGAACCATACGACCATAGGAGCCCTTTGCTTGATCGAACTTGGCTGAGTCGAGTCTAGTAAAAACTATTTTGAGTCTAGTTATATCGAAGAGTAGGTTTCTTTTCACTCCTCTTCTATACTCTGGTGAGGTATTCGACTTAGGAATTTTGATTCTACTCCTCTTCTTTCTCAAAAAAAATTTAGGATCACGTGGGTATTTTGGAAACTATATGATACCGATGTGATGGAGTTCTGTCTTGGTGCCTCCTATCTGACTTGATTTCTTCCGGGAAGTTGAGCTCCAGGGAATTCTTGGCACATCATTATCATTCAGCTTCCTTAGTATCTCAGTACGGGGGGTGTTCGGAATTGCTTCAAAACTTGTCGTGCTGAGATAAGGTCGGAGTCACCCAGTACTGGGGAGGCATCCTGGTTACCACCATGGTTAGTATTGTTGTGCTTTCGAGGATCCGAGTTAGATGGACTTGCGAAGCCTCTGGTTATGTGTTGAAGGATGGATACAATTGGGGTGTAGGTTTGTTTGTTGTGTGAGATATTTCGTCCTTGTATCCCCAACACCAGAATGTATAACTAGAAAGTTTTTGGAAGTTCTTAGGTGGGAACTCATGTAGTTATCTCGGATTATCTTCTTCAGATGTATGAGGGCATATACATTTGTTCCGAGCAACATTAACTCAATACTTTTGTGTTATTGCAAGTGGCTTCTAATATCTGATGATTTTATCACAAAACTGAAGAAGGCGTTCTTACTAATTTTTCAGTAGGAAGGTTGTTTATGTAATTCATTCAATTTCTTTCAAGTCATTTGATTCAGCTGATTACTATCATATTTGTCAATGAGGTGCTGATGTTCTTGTCCATCTCCAGGATGGCTCCAACAACTCGCGGGAGTTTGGGTCGTGATGGGGAGCAGTCTGATCCCCCACCACCCGCACCTCCGCCTCCTCCTCCAGAAGTTTGGGAAGCAGTGATGGCCACAACCAATGCAGATACTCAGATGTTGCCCAGGCTGTTGCACGAAAGAGATCAGGGTCAGTAAGGTTTTCAAGGGAATTTTCAGAATCAACCTCAGTTCGCGACGCTCAACCAGTTCCTTGCCAACCAGCCTAAGTCTTTCACCTGTTGTGAGCAGCCTTTTGGTGCAGATGATTGGCTTTGTGGCATGAGTAATCATTTTGAGTGCAGCAATGTCAAACCAAAGGACTATGTCAGGTTTGCGTCGTTCGATCTCAAGGGTCAGGCAGCAAATTGGTGGCAGCAATACAATGACCCTAGGGACGATCGTCTTGTCACCTGGGACGATTTCTGTCATGACTTCAGGGCCCATTACATTCCGACAAGCTTTGTCGAGGAGATGCGTGAGAAGTTCATGCACCTGAAGTAGGGAAGCAAGTATGTCTACCAGTACAACATCGAGTTCCAGAATCTGTCCCGATATGCTAAGCAAGATGTTCCAAATGATAAGACCATGATTTATCAGTTCAGAGGTGGTCTCAAGGATGAGCTTCTGCCGGGTCTGGTCCTTCAAGAGCCTCGTGAGTTTGATCATTTCTACAACATGGCTTTGAAGGTCAAGGCAACTCAGCTCAAGTTAGAGAACTCACAGAAGTGTTCCAGGGATTCCTATTCTTCTTCTTCCAGCTCTCAGATGGTTCCTAAGCAGCAGAAGTATTGGGTTCCTCCTCCTCCTCCGTTTTGTCCTCCTCAGCAGTAGAGACAGTTCGGTGGTCATGGTTCTTCCCACCCACCCAACCCAGGATATCAGCAGAGGCCCCAGGCACTCAAGTCAGCTAATGTTCCTCCTCCAAGCAACTTCCGTCCGCTCTCTCAGGTTATTTATCACAAGTGTGGTCAAACGGGCCAGTACTCAAACAAGTGCAACCAACGGCGTCTTCCGCCTCCTCCTCCAGTCAGACCTCTAGGCAATGCTATGGTGAGACACAGCCCCAAGACAACAAGAGTGAATATGGTGAATGCAGCTGAAGCAGAGGAGTCTTCTCAAATGATCATGGGTAATCTCCTAGTTAATTCTATTCCTGCAAAACTTTTGTTTGACACTGGTGCATCGCATTCATTCATATCTAGACCTTTTGTTGCTAAGCATGAATTGTTCATGAATGAGTTGCCTAAGCCTATGACAATAGCTTCTCCCGAGAAGATGATGAGTTCTCCTTTGGTAGTCCCGAATGTTTCTATCAAGATGGGCAATTATTCATTTCTGGCCTATCCAATTGTTCTTAGTAATTCCGATATTGATCTCATTCTTGGCATGGACTTTCTGGCTATGAACAAGGTGTATATTGATTGTCAAGCCAAAGAAGTCAAGTTGACTCATCCTTCAGAAGATGTGATTATTTTCGCAGCTCGCGACGACACAATCCGTCTCTTTGCTCTTAATGAGAAGGGTGAAATCTCGGCTATTTCTCGAATTCCGGTGGTTTGTGAGTATGAAGATGTCTTTCCAAAAGAATTGCTAGGAATGCCTTCGCACCGGCCAGTCGAGTTTGTGATTGACCTCGAACCTGAACCGATTTGCAAGCGTCCTTATAAACTTGGCCCCAAAGAGCTGAAAGAGTTGAAGAAGCAGCTAGATGAGCAAGAACGTCTGGGTCTGATCAGACCGAGTTCTTCTCCATGGGGTTGTGGTGTTTTGTTTGTCAAGAAGAAGGATGGCACGGGCCGACTTTGTGTCGATTACCATCCATTTAAGACAATCAGAAACAAGTACCCACTTCCCAACATCAATGAGTTGTTTGAACAACTGAAAGGAGTCAAGGTTTTCTCGAAGCTTTATCTTTGCATGGGCTATCATAAGATTCGCACTCGCGAAGAAGATATTCCCAAGACTGCTTTCAGGACGAGTTTTGGCTCTTATGAGTACACCATCATGTCGTTTGGTCTCGCCAGTGCTCCTCCAACCTTCTCAAGAATGATGAACTTCATATTCTATCCTTTCAAGAATGAGTTCGTCTTGGTCTATCTGGGTGATATCCTCGTGTTCTCGGAGACTGAAGAAGAGCATGCAGAGCTTCTCCGGCTTGTGCTCGACAAGCTAAGAGAGCATCGATTCTATGCTAAGTTTTCCAAATGTGAGTTTTGGCTGAATGAAGTGGTGTACCTTGGGCATGTGATCTCTGTTGAGGGCATTAAAGTGCACCCGGAGAAAGTTGAGGCAATCTTGAAGTGGGAGCCTCCTCAGAATGTCAAGCAACTTCGTAGCTTCCTCGGGCTTACAAGTTACTGCAGAAGATTCGTGAAGAACTTCTCTCAAGTTGCTAAGCCTCTGTCTAATCTCCTCCAAAAGAATTTCAAGTATGTTTGGTATCCTGAGTGTGATGTGGCGTTCAATACGCTTAAGAAGAGACTGACTTCAGCTCTAGTTCTTGTTCCTCCCGAACAATCAGAGCCTTTCCAAGTTTTTTGTGATGCTTCCCTCCAATATCTTGGTGGTGTTCTCATGCAAGATAAGAAGATAGTAGCTTATACCTTGCGTTAGTTGAAGCCTGCCGAGAAGAACTACCACACTCACGATCTTGAGTTGGCGGTAGTTGTGCATGCTCTAATGACTTGGAGGCATTTGTTGTTGGGTAGACCAGTTGAGGTGTTGTCACATCCCTAGTTTTAGCATGCACTAGGATCCATGTTTGTGATTGCATCATGTTTAAAATTTCTTTAAACTTGAAATGGGGATGATCAAAGCCTAGGATTATTTGAATTGAAATAGGTTCAATTCAAATATTTTTCAATGAACCAAAGTGGCCTTCTAAAATGTTCATCATTTCTGGAAAAATGTGGAAGCATCCACCAGAGGTGATTTATATTTTTTAGAGTCATTTTTCTTTATTGAATTAAATCAACAAATATTTGAATTGGAGTTATAAAATATTATAAATAATTTTATAGCTCCAATAAATATGAAGCTTGGCCAGGGCCTTTGGACTATTTCAATCAGTGCCCATAAAATTTTCCTATTTTTCTAAATTGATTTAGTATTTTTACTAAGTCAGAAACAAACTGCAAAAAAAACAAGAAATGAAATAAAAAGAAAAAAGAGAGGCAAACCACCTGAGGCCCAGGAGGGGCTGGCCCAGTGGCCCAGCTGCCAGTCACCCCCAACCTCCCGCCAGGAGGATTGGGGCGTTTGGCTGGGGCACGCCGGCACGTGCCGGCCACCTCCTACCTAGTTGCCTGCCTTTGGAGGCCGGTGAGAGCGCCAACACGAAACCCCCTTGTCGTGCCCTTCTTCCACTCTCTCCCCTTCTGCTCTCCCCCCCCCCCCCCCCGTCTGCTCCCTCTCCCGCACCGGACTGAAGCCGCCGTCTCCACCGTCGATTCGCCGCCTCCGGTGCCTCCCCGAGCCCGTCAAGCCCATCGTTCGATGTGTCGTGAGCCTCCCCGTAAATCCCCCTCTTTTCCTTGTTGTCTAGCCGCCGCAGCCACTGTTTCCCCCGGCGTGGCCGAGCTCGTCACCGCCGGCGTCATGGCCACCGTGGCCAGAGCACACGTCGTGCTTATTTGAGCACTCCGGCATGCTCGCGCGGATCCGTTGGTGCTGCCCTGACCACCGGCTGCCCTCCCATAGCCTGTAGCGCCACTGCCACCCTCGCCCGAGCTCCAGCCACCGCGAGCGAGCTTGCAGCCGTCTGCTCCGGCTGCCCCTCGTCTCCCCGTGTGTCCCACGCGATGCGGGCGAGCTCGGTCTACGCCCCAGTGCCCTCAGCTCGCCCGGAGACCCCCTGTAGCGCAACTCCAGCGAGAAACCGCCGTCGGGTTGGTCATCGCCGGCCAAACTCTGGCGGGGCCGACGTGGCGAGCCCATTAGAGCTAACCCCGCGGTTAATTACCCCGCAGTGACTGATAGTGGGACCCGCAAGCGGGTCAAACCCCACTCAGCACGGGATTTGACCGTGCTTAGTGGCTGGGTCCCTGACCAGTGGGTCCCACTGGTCAGTTTTGACCTGGACCAGTCAGTTGACCAGGCTGACATCATGCTGATGCATGGCTGACGCAATAAATGCATTTTTGTATTTTTAATAATTCCAGAAATTACTAAAAACTTAGAAAATTCATATAAATTAATCTGTAAGTCAGATGAAAATAATTTATATATGAAAATTGATCAGAAAAATCCAATGAATCCACCTGTAGGATTTTTCATGCATGTTAGAACAACCTAAATAGGTGAAATTGGACATTTTAGTTCAAATGCATTATGGAACTCCATATATGAAGTGGAATTTGAACCTTGAGTTCAAACTTACTTCATTTAAATTTGTTGCTAGATGCATTAACTCAAACAAATCATATTGCCATGTCATATTGTTCCATTTGATGTGTATTGATTTGTTCCCCCTTCGATGGTTGTTCTTTGTGTCAGGCACATGTTCCGGAGGATACGGTCGAGTATCCATCTGAGGAGCAGTAATATGTGATCGTGTTATCACGCAAGCAACCCCTCTTGAACATATCCGGTACAATCCCACTCTCGCTCTTGTTCTCACTTATTGAATTAGGACAAAATGTTTCAACTTTTACATGTTCCGGTAGTTGAACCCATTCCTCTACATGACCTGTCATTGTCACTGTAAATAGCTGAACCATGCAACCTAGCATACCTAGTAGATGCATGAGCCATGTTGTGCCTTTAACCTGCTCTTCTTGCTATGCTTAGAATTGTGTCAGGTCTGATTCATCTGGGTGATGAACCGGAGTGAATTGAACTTGTTATGATGATGAGAGTTAAGTTGTGAAACCAATATGGTAAAGGTAGCGATGAGAGGCCATGTAGGAGTACATGGCGGGTTGTCTCATTAGGACCGTCCTTAAGAACAAAGTCCTGTGTATATCCAAGACGAGCTACTACCGCACAGTGGGATCCTTAATTGTCTCTCTCGACTTATTAATCGACTTGATCTCTCTCCAGGAGCTGCAACTAGTTTCTGATGTTTGTAGGACATGCTAGTAGTCTACCGAGTGGCACCCCGTACAGGTGGGCTTGGGACAGACTAGGCATCATGGCCCGGTGTACCAAGCGTAGTACCATCCGTTGAGGTGGTCTTGTGAACCAGGTTGTCGGGACCCCGATCCTAAGTCATATGATTCCATACTGTAACAAGCCACATCACTTTGCGGCCTCACGCACGGTACTCCACGGCTTCCACCTTACCTTGGCCGGGACCGTTTGCATCTTTTGGCTAACGTATGTGAGCATGTCGCTAGCAATCACACAACAAAGAACCCGGGCCGAGGTAACTAGTCATAGAACCCAAGTGGCACATCCGTACGGAAACAAGCATACATAACCCAGCAATGCAGGTGTCGGCCTCAAGCGTGAGTAGACAAGTCATAGCAAGTTACAAGGACTCCATTACGTCGCGAGACACGAATGTCATCACTGCACGTAGACGAGTCGTAACAAGCTACAGGGACTCCATTACACTGCGAGACATTTCCCCGAAGGGACAGACACAGCAGCAAAGAAGGATACATGTCGGTCAATCAATGTGTCCGGAGCAGTAGCAAGCTACCATGGCTCGGTGGAAGCACAAAGAGGCAGTTTCCCGTAAAGAGTACTACTGAAGGCACACGACTAGGTGTCGGATCCCATACATACCGTTGCACGTCACACGTATGCACGACATGCCCGATATGCATAGATACAACTATGGCATCACAACATAACCATACAACAACATAACTTTTATTTAAGAGGCTCACACGAGCCTTGCATAATATGTTCTTACAGATAGGGGTCACATGACCCGGCACTCAAGTCATGCAAACATAGTCATACAAACCAGCGGAAACTTAAGCTATCTGAGTACAGACGGAAAAATATAAAAGAGGCACATGGCCTGACTATCTATAGCCCACCACACGGGCAAGATCGTAGCTGGGACACCAGCTATTCGGCATCGTCAACGTCTAGATAGAACCCACCTGATGGGTCCTGGTTTTGTTCTGCAACATTAATTAAACAAGGATGAGTACAATCATACTCAGCAAGTCCTTAAAACAGACCTAGTTATTTATGCTCATGTATCATCAAAGGGGTGGTGGAGTTTATGCAGAAAGCCAGCTTTGACTCATGGCTAACCTACACTACTCAGTTTTAAACTCTTTGTTACAATTTTGGTTATCGCACACGAGTCCACTACCTCCATCACAATGCACTACCATGGATTCACCTTCCCCTTCCGGAAGTGTGCCATCCACGGTACTCACACTTGTCTTGAGATTTTTAGAAGTCTCCATTTGATTATCTATGAACAGCATAAGTACTCCAAGTAGTCCATATCCGAGGACGCGGCTATTCGAATAGTTTCATAACCCTGCAGGGGTGTACTTCGTCACACACGCTCTCGCCACTTATCGTTGTGTGCTTATAAAACCATGCACCTCGGCAAGGGAGTCGACCACGACCGTCATTCACATAAGACCTCTGGTCCAGGCTACCACCTATTTGAGACTGAACCCGCACGGAAGTCCAGCCGAAGTTTCCGCTACGGTCCCAAACGATGTGCGTAGGGTTCCCAAGCCCACCATTCGGGTGACCCTTGGTACACCGTGCCACTGCCTACCATGTCGTAACCCACCCCGAGGGTCAGCGCTACGCACGGCCTCCAGCATGCTATAAACACCAGAAACTACTTGCAATACCTGGACCAAAGACTAAGCGACTGATAAGTCGAGAGGGTCAGTTAAGTATCCCAACGTGTGGTAGTATCTAGTCTTGGATCACAAACACGGAACTCAGTTCCTGAGAACGGTCCCAATGAGACAACCCACTATGTACTCCTACATAGCCTCTCATCGCTACCTTTACCAAATCGTATTCATTATAATCTCATCACATCGGACAACACTGTTTCACTCAGTTCATCACCCAGATGAATCCGACTTGACACAACTCTAAGCATAGAAAGCATAGCAGGCAAAGTAAGCTAAGCACATCATGGCACAAGCATCTACCAGGTATGCTAGGTTGCAAGGTTTAGCTATTTACTGTGACAAGATCAGGTCATGCATAAGGATAGGATCATCTACCATGCATAACTGACATGTGATCGTTTGTCCTAATGCAATAAACGAGAGCAGGAGCGAGAGAGCGGGATGTTATCGGAATGATCAATGAGGTTTCTTGCCTTGCTGGGTTGTGGAAGAGTTCTCTCCTTCGTCGGGGTACGGGGTAGTATCCTCCGGATTAGGGCCTACCGCAACGCAGATAAAAACATTCAATACAAGCAGATGCAACAATATGATGCATGATCATGGCATAATGTTGTGCATGGATGAGCTAATGTAACTACTGGTCATGTCAATTTGAAATGTGTTTGAATATTGGTTCAAAGTTGTTCTCATTTCAAATTCTATATATTGACCTAATGCTAAAATGTCCATTTTCACCTATTTAGATTGCTCTAACATGCATGAGAATAGCACCATTGGATTCATTGGATTTTTTCTGATCAATTTTCATATATAAATTATTTTCATCTGACTTACACATTATTTTATATGATTTTTCAAAGGTTTAAATAATTTCTGGAATTTCCTGATTTATTTTTATTAAGGAAATTGAGTTATTGTGTCAGCATGACATCATGATGACATCAGCTGGTAAGCTGACTCGGCCCGGAGTCAAAGCTGACATGTGGGGTCCACATGTCAGTGACTGGTTAACTTAACTAACTAATTAAAACTAATTCTGTTTTAACTAACTAACTGGGCCCACCTGTCAGTGACACATTAACCTAATTAACAACTAAACTAATTACAAATTATCCTAAACTAATCAGGGCCGGGGCCCCACCTGTCATTGACTCACAGAGTCAAGCCAGGGCCCACCTGAGGTCGACTCGCCGGAGTTGGCCGGCGGTTCGACGCCGGTGACCATCAGGGATGGCGGCGGCCATCGGGTTTCTCCTACAGGGGGTTATTTGGTGTGCTGAGACCACCGGCGTGCAGCCCGTGCACGACCGCATCCATCTGGGGCCATGGGAGGTCATCGGGTCACCGGAGCTCGCCGGAAACGAGCTCGTGGCGGTGGCCGGAGCTCGGGCTCGGACGCAAACGTGACACAGGGCACAGGGCGATGCTACGATGGTCTCTACGGGCTCCTGGGAACTCTAGGAGTTCAACCATGCACGCGCACGTGAGCTTGGAGGGCTCTATGCATGGCGGAGACCATCGACGGCGGCGGGAGGTTCTCGGGTCCGGTGACGCAGCTATCTAGGGGACGCCAGAGAGAGGGAATACTCAGGGGGGAGGAAGAGGGGCTCACTGCGGATCCAGGGAGCTGGTCAGCGGGCTCGGGGAGGCAGCGACGGCGACGAATCGACGTCCGGCGACGGCGGCCTTCGGCAGGGGATCGGGAGAGAGAGAAAAGGAGAGAGCGAGGGGAAGAATGAGCTCGGGGGAGAGGGCTCGCGCGTCTTCCAGGCGCGAGTGAGGCAGGGATGCGGCCTGCTGCGTGGAAGCAGGAGGTGGAGGCCGGCGATGGCTTGGTCGCCACCTCGACGCCTACTGGCGCGAGGTGGAAGATGACCCTTCCACCCCTGTGGGTTGGGCTGGGCCTTCCACTCGACCAGGTAAGCCTCTCCCTTTTATCTTTATTTTCTGTTTTTCTGTTTTCTAACATTTGTTTGATTTTCTTTGTAGGTCCAAATACCCCTTCAATAATTCTATTACTTTTTATAACTTCAAGTTTGAATATTTCAAACTTGTATCAAAAGTTTCAGATTATTTTGAAAGCAGTGATAATGATAATGTTTTTATTTGTCATTTTCAGACACTTAATTCAATAATTTGAAATATTTCAAATGTTCAAATAATTGAAATGGTCCCTGGTATATCCATGCCCTTAATTATCAGACATAGGGAACATTTTTGATGGGAATTTTGGATTTGTTGAAATTTCATTTGTTTGGAATTCCTTTAATTCATAAAATGCTTAGGGTTTCTTTCTTTCTCCCCATTTCATATTGATGCAATGATGATGATGATGATGCAAACACAATGCTAGCCTAGACGCTTGCTAGGGTTGTGACACCTGTACACATCGTTTGGGGCCATTGAGGAAACCTCGACCGGACTTCCTTGTGGGTTCAGTCTCAAATAGGCGATAAACCTAGACTAGAGTCTTGTGTGGTTAGTCAGGTCGTGGCCGACTCCCTTACTGGGCTTCCGCTTGAAGGTTGCCGAGGTGACTTTTTACGAGCACATGGCGGTAAGTGGTGTGAGCATGTGTGACGAAGTACACCCCTACATGGTAATCAATCTATTCGAATAGCCGCGTCCATGTATATGGACTACTTGGATACCTATATGGTTCATAGACAATTTAAAGGGTTACTCATAAAAGCTTCAAGACAAGTGTGAGTACCGTGGATGGCACTCTCATAGGAAGACGGGAGCGGATCCATGGTGGTGTATTGTTGTGGTATTAGTGGACTCGTGTATGCTTCGCAAAACTTTTCAAATTTATGAAAGTCGTAGTACAGGATGGCCACCGAGTCAAAGTTGTCTTGCTGCATTGAACCCCCACAACTTCCTTGTTGATACCTATGCATATGTAGTTAGTTTTGATGTAAGTCTTGCTGAGTACTCAATACTCATCATTGCTTAAATATGTTTTTGTAGAGGAGACTCCAATCTTGCTAGTGGTTTCTATGATAAGATCGATGTTGTCCATTTAGCTTGAGGATCCCAGCCAGAGGTCTGGTTCCTATGGAGGGCCTTGTAGATAGACAGGCTTCCTCAGCCTTCTTCTTTTCTAGATGTTTGTACCTAGACATGTTAAGCTTCCGCTTGTTGTTTGTATGATTGGTGTGTTGGGTCATGTGACCCCTGTTTGTAATATCACACTATGATGGATCTTATGAGCCTCCTAAATAAATGTTGTGTTGTTGTATGGTTATGTTGTGATGCCATAGTTGTATCTATGCATATCGGGCATGTCGTGCATACGTGTGACGTGCAGTGATATGTATGGGATTCGACACCTAGTTGTGTGCCCTTAGTAGTACTCTTTATAGGGAACTGCCTCTTTGTGCTTCCACTGAGCCTTGGTAGCTTGCTACTGCTCCGAACACATTGATTGACTGGCATGTATCCTTCTTTGCTGCTATGTCTGTCCCTTCGGGGAAATGTCTTGTAGTGTAATGGATTCCCTGTAGGCTGCTATGACTCATCTACGTGCAGTGATGACATTTATGTCCCATGGAGTAATGGAGTCCTTGTAGCTTGCTATGACTCATCTACACATGCTAGAGGCCGACACCTGCATTGCTAGGTTACGTATGCCTGTTCCTGTACGGATGTGCCACTTAGGTTCGACGACTAGTCATGTCGACCCGGGTCCTTTGATGTTTGAATGCTAGCGACATATTTACATATGTGAGCCAAAAGACGCAAACGGTCTCGGCCCAGGTAACGTGGCAGTCGTGGAGTTAACCGTGCGTGAGGCTGCAAAGTGATGTGATATGTTACATGCTAGATTCTTATGGTTTAGGA
The DNA here is from genome assembly GCA_022496015.1 of Hordeum marinum. NCBI lineage: Eukaryota > Viridiplantae > Streptophyta > Magnoliopsida > Poales > Poaceae > Hordeum > Hordeum marinum. The sequence continues at coordinate 256,598,962 of CM039673.1, forward strand.
TCGGGGTCCCGACAACGTTGGTTTCAGAGCTGACTGACTGTAGGATTAGCAAGCCAAACTGGTCGATGTTTAGTCTAGCAACTCTTTAGTTATATAAGGAATTGATTGTGGAAGGGAATGTAAGGCTCTTTTTATCCTTTCCCCATGTTATTGTGATTCTGAGTCACCCTCTCCTTTTCTACAGGGATTAAGAACTCGGCTTCCTACCTATCTACCAGGATCTCGTGTTACTATTTCGTAGACTTATAGGAATGTTTGATCTGAGATGCATCCCAGTCTTCGAGTGTTATCTGTGTAGCTTTTTAGTTCAATCAGAATCTTGAGATTGTTATGTTAAGGTGCCGTGGCACCTAAATCTTTTGTAGTATGTCTCAATTTTGAGCATACACAACCGTTATGTTGTCCAATTTTCCCTAGGATTTCTATGAAGATCAAATGCTTTTGCATTCCCTTCTATCTATCTGGTTTGCTGCCATGTCTAATCTTAGTTTCTCATCACGATGTTGCGCAGTACCCAAGCTGCCATTGGTCGCAAGAAGGGCCAGAGACGTGGCACCAGAGATGCTGAAGTTCTGTTGGATTCACCTTCATTGGCACAGTTCATGCTAGACATTGAGAAAGACAAGCGTGAGTCAGATCGCTTGCTAGCACGTATTTAGGAAAACACTGCACATCAGTGTGTTGGAACAATGACCATCCATGATTTCATCAAGCTGTACCCACCCACCTTCCATCACTCCATTGAGCCACTCGATGTAGATGACTGGCTCCATAGCATCACAAACAAGCTGCGTTCCGTGAACATGGCCGAGGCTGACAAGGTCACCAATGCTACATATTTCTTGGAGAGTCCTGCTAGTATATGTTGGGAGAACTATGAGACTATAATTCCAACTGGCCAGATTCCTACCTGGGAAAAATTCCTAGAGGTTTTCCGTGAGAATCATATTCCTCGGGGTCTCATGGACCGAAAGTGGGAAGAGTTTTGTAACCTTACCTAGGGTAAGATGGTTGTAGATGTCTGCAGTCGAGAGTTTGAGAACCTTGCACGTTATGCCACTGAAGAAGTGTCCACGAATGCCAAGAAGCAAGCTAGGTTCAGGAAGGGTCTCAACCAAAAGTTGCGACGTGATCTTCACCTGCATAATTGTGACACCTTCCAAGGTCTTGTTAACAAGGCCATTAATGCAGAGACAACTCAGTTCACCTATGAAGAATCTCTCAAGTACAACCGTGATTTGGCTTCTACCTCCGGTTTTGGATCTCATAAGCGACGGATTTGGGTTCCAAACTCATAACTTCCCCCTGGATATGCATCGAGGCCATCCTATGTGCCGCCTCGTCCAACTCAGCCAAATGCTCCACCCAAACCTGATGGTGGACCGCATGTCAATGCGGTTCCACATCATACTTCTGTGATTTGCTACAACTGCGGAGAACCAGGCCATGTCGCGTGAAATTGTATTCAGTCCAGCATTGCCTCAACCGAGTCTGCAAAGCCTGTTGACCATAATAAGCCACCAGTCTAGGTGATCTATGCCAAGGCAACCATCACCGAAAAGGGATGTGTGAATCACGTCACAACCAAAGAAGCTAATGATGATCCAGAAGTTCTCTATGGAACGCTCCTTGTCAATTGCCATCCGGTATCAGTTCTGTTTGATACTGGAGCATCACATTCCTTCTTCTCGGAAGGCAATGCCTGGTTGCATGACATGTCATTTTGCGATATGTCAACTGCTCTTGAAATTCACACTCCAGGGTCTGGATGGCAGACCACAAGAATAAGCCATGGAAATAAAATCTGTGTTGATAGACTTGTATTCCTTGCTTCGTTGATAGCTCTCAAGTCTTTAGATATTAAGATCATCTTGGGTATGGACTGGATGATAGCTCACCATGCGAAGATCGATTGCTCCTCCAGGTCTGTTCAGCTCACGCATCCATCTGGCAAGATAGTCCATGTTTCAGCACGATTTGCAAAGCGTCTGCTCTTTTCACTCAATGCCAACCCTCTTCCCAATCTTGAAGATATACCGGTACTAAGAGATTTTCCGGATGTATTTCTAGAGGAATTGCCAGGCATTCCGCCTGACAGGGAGGTAGAGTTTGTGATAGACCTCATCTCAGGAACTGTTCCAATTTCCAGAAGACCTTATAAGATGACACCCTTGGAGTTAGCTGAGCTCAAGAAGCAACTTGATGAGTCCTTGCAAAAAGGGTTTCATTCGAGCTAGCTATTCTCCTTGTGCTTGTCCCATCCTCTTTGTGAAGAAAAAGGATGGAACGAATCGTATGGTTGTGGATTACCGACCCGTCAATTTGGTCACAATAAAGAATAAGTATCCGCTCCCCAGGATCAATGATTTGTATGATCAACTTGCTAGATCTTCAGTGTTCTCCAAGATGGATTTGAGGTTAGGCTACCACCAAATCAAGATTAAGAATGGATACATTCCCAAGACGGCGTTCCTCACTCGTTATGGCTAGTACGAGTACATAGTCATGTCCTTTCGACTAACCAATGCCCCAGCAACATTCTCCCATTTGATGAACTCAATCTTCATGGAGTACTTAGATAAGTTCGTCATGGTTTACCTCGATGATATTCTGATTTATTTGAAGAATGAAGAAGAACATGCTGAGCACCTCAGACTTGTGCTAGGAAAACTCAGAGAGCACCGTCTTTATGCCAAGTTCTCCAAGTGTGAATTTTGGTTACCTGAAGTGACCTATCAAGGTCATGTGATCTCCGGAGAGGGAATTGCAGTCAATCCTGAAAGAGTTCAAGCCATTCTCGACTGGACTCCACCTGAAACAGTTAAGCAAGTTAGAAGTTTCCTTTGTTTAGCGATCTAGTGTCGCCACTTCATTGTGAACTTTTCCAAAGTTGCCAAGCCTGTGATGGAACTCCTAAAGAAAGATAAGAAGTTTGAGTGGACCCCACAATGTGAGCATAGTTTCCAGGAACTAAAGAGACATTTGACCTCTGCTCTTGTGCTTGTGCCACCTGACTTCTCCAAGGACTTTGTCGTCCATTGTGATGCCTCCAGAAAAAGACTTGGATGTGTTCTTATGCAAGACCGACAAGTGATCGCCTATGCATCCCAACGGTTGCACCCACATGAGGAAAATTATCCAACACATGATTTGGAGCTTGTGGCAGTAGTCCATGCACTCAAGGTATGGCGACATTACCTTCTTGGTAATCGTTGCGAGATTTACACCGATCATCAAAGCCTGAAGTATATCTTCACTCAACCAGATCTAAATCTCAGACAAAGACGATGGTTAGAGCTGATTATGGATTACGACTTAGGAATTACTTAACCCCAGGCAAGGAAAATGTCATGGAGGATGCGTTAAGTCATAAATCTTACTGCAACAATCTTATGCCGCAACAAGGTCAACCCCTTCTTCATGAGGAATTTTGCAAGCTTAATCTCCACATTGTTCCTCGCAGATCCCTTTCAACCTTGGTTGCAAAACCAACTCTAGAGGATCAGATTATAGCAAGCCAACAGTATGATGCGGGTGTTACCCGGATCAGGGATAATGTTGAAAAGGGAATTGTTGGTAGTTTCTCCATTGATGATAGAGGTGCAGTATGCTTTGGGAATTTTTTGGTACTTCCTAAAAAGCAACAACTTCGAGAGTTGATCCTTAAGGAGGCTCATGAATCTCCTCTCACCATTCACCCTGGCAGCACCAAGATGTATCAGGACCTACGCCAAAGGTTCTGGTGGACTAGAATGAAGAGGGAAATCGCTCAATTCGTTGCTAACTACGATGTTTGTCGTCGTGTGAAGGTAGAGCATCAGAGACCTGTTGGCACCCTTCAGCCTTTAGCTATTCCTGAATGGAAATGCGATAAAGTTGAAATGGACTTCATCACCGGGTTTCCAAGACCAAGAAAGGAAATAATGCAATCTTCCTCGTTATTGATCGCCTTTCCAAAGTGGCTCATTACCTTCCTGTCCAGGAGAGTATCGCTGCTAGTTAGTTGGCATACTTGTATATCTCTCGAATAGTTTCCCTGCATGGTGTTCCGTTGGAAATCTATTCGGACCATGGAAATCTTTTCACCTATCGATTTTGGGAAAGTTTCCAGAATGCTATGGGAATCCATCTCTCCTTTAGCACTGCTTTCCACCCTCAGTCAAGTGGTCAGGTTGAAAGAGTCAATCAGATTCTCGAAGACATGCTCAAAGCTTGTGTCATCTCTTTCCGAATGAATTGGGAGAAGTGTCTTCCATTTGCCGAGTCTGTGTATAACAACAACTACCAATCCAGTCTGGGCAAAGCTCCTTTTGAAGTTCTTTATGGCTTAGGATCGGGGTCCCGACAGGTGTACACCGATCACAAGAGCTTGAAGTACATTTTCACTCAACCCAATCTCAATCTTCGGCGGTCTCGTTGGGTAGAAATGCTTGAGGACTTCAATCCAAGCATTGAGTATACTCCTGGATAAGCATATGTCATTGCAGACGCGCTTAGCCGAAAGGCATACTGCAATAGTCTTATCCTGAAGCCTCTTCAACCCGAGCTTTGTGAAGCGGTCCACAAGCTCAATCTTCAGATGATTCCGCAAGGATTTCTTGCCAATCTTCAAGTCTCTCCGACTCTGGAAGTTCAGGTTCACCAAGCTCAACTTCTTGATGCAATGGAGAAGAAAGTGAAGAAAGGTGTGGCCAAGGGCATTCCGAAGTATAAGTCCTTTCACATTGATGACAAAGATACCTTGTTCTTTGAGGACCGTCTGGTGGTTCCAAAAGGTGATCTCAGGAAGGTTATCATGGACGAAGCACACAATTCTCTCCTATCCATTCATCCAGGAAGTTCCAAGATGTATCAGGACCTCAAGAAAACCTTCTAGTGGACTCGCATGAAACGTGAAATTGCTTAGTTCGTGAACGAGTGTGATGTTTGTCGCAGAGTGAAGGCAGGACATCAACGTCCAGTAGGTCTCCTTCAGCCTTTGCCTATTCCAGAGTGGAAATTCGATCATGTGGAGATGGATTTCATTACTGGTTTTCCTAAGTCCAAGAAGGGCAATCATGCCATCTTTGTGGTTATCGACAAGCAGACCAAAGTTGCTCATGTCCTTCTGGCCAAAGAATCTATCTCGGCAGCTCAGCTTGTAGAGTTGTATATGTCAAGGATAGTTTCCTTGCACCGTATCCCTCAACTCATCTCATCTCACCATGGAAGCCTCTTCACTTCCAAGTTCTGGCAGTCCTTCTAGACTGCTATGGGTACCAAGATCCGTTTCACCACTGCATTCCATCCGCAGACAAGTGGTCAACTTGAGAGAGTCAATCAAGTCCTTGAAGACATGCTCATATCCTATGTGATTTCGTTCGGCATGAAATGGGAAGACTACCTTCCATACGCTGAATTTTCATACAACAATAGATTTCAGGCTAGCTCAGGCAAGGCCCCTTCCGAGATTCTCTACGGCAGGAAGTGTCGTACCCCGCTCAATTGGTCTAAAACTAGTGAGCGTTAAATTTTGGGCAATGACATGATCAGTGAAGCAGAAGAGATGTGCCGTGTCATTCATGAGAACCTCAAAGCAGCTCAATCCCGACATAAGAGTTATTACGATGACAAACATCGGGATGTCTCCTTTGAAGTTTATGATCTAGTCTATCTCAGAGTCTCTCCCATGAAGGGCACTCAGCGGTTTGAAATTAAAGGGAAGCTAGCTCCTCGCTTTGTGGGTCCGTTCAGAGTTGTTGGCGAGTGAGGTGAAATGGCCTATCAACTAGAGCTTCCTACGAACTTCACAAATGTGCACGATGTCTTCCATGTCTCTCAGCTCTGGAGGTGCTTCAAGACCCCCGAGTACACCATTGACCTCCAAGACATTGATCTCCAAGAAGACCTATCTTATCGTGAGTATCCAGTTGCTATTCTTGACGAAACTGAGCGTAAGACTTGCAACAAATCAATCAAGTTTCTCAAGGTGAAGTGGTCTCAAAAGAACCTACTTGGGAACATGAGGATCTTCTCCGTTCCGAATATCCATAGTTCTTTCGTTCCTAGATCTTGGGTCGAGATCCTCTTGTCGTGTGGGAGAGTTGCAACAGCCCAAGTGCTACCCTTGCCATTTATGGTCATGTAACTCTTGTGAACCTCTATGTTTGTCATGTGCTTGAATGAATTACCATTTTGCTTCATTGCCATTTCCATTTCATGCATCATGCATCATGCCATCATGCCCATAATTTCAATTGCATAACTAGTGGTGCTTGCTTGTGTAGTGTTGTGATGTGAGGTGTGTATGTGGGTAAATGCATGTGTGCCTTGTTGGTGTGCCACTCTAGTCCCTCCCATTCCAAACTATTCCATCTCTCTCTCTTTATTAGTATTTATTGCTTGTTAAAATATTTGCTAGCTGTTTCCCTTGTTTAATATGTTGGTCATCTTCTAAATATTCCACTAAGATTTTTAGAGTAGTCCTATGCCATGGTTGGGGTTTTATTCCTAACTTATAATTTTGAAAACCATGCATAGTTAAATATTACGTAAAATATTTGCTTGATCTAAAAATGCCCTAACCATTTTTATTAAATAGCTTGCATTTTTGTGAGCTCCAAAGTATTTTTTATTTTGGGAAAACCCTCTTCCTTTTCTGTTGTGGATTTTGTTATGGGCTTTTATTTCAAAAGGAAAAACCTATTTTGTTTTCCTCTGAGAGAGCAGGCGCTGGGCCTTTTTTCCCTCGCGCGGCCAGCTAGCGTAGCCGCAGCCCAGCCCCCTCGCGTTGACGGCCACATGCTCCGTCCCTCTCCTCCGTCAGGTTGAGTGACTGAGCGGAGAGAGAGCACATCGCCATCGCCATGAGAGGAGCTCACAGAAATTGAGGCCGGCCCCTTTAAAAGGGTGTGGATCCCTAGGGTTCCCCTATTCCTCCTCACTGTCGCCAATCCTCGCTCCCTTCTTCTCCCTCCTTCTTCTTCCCCCGTAGAGACATTCTGAGAGTATGGATGTAAGTTTAGAGAGCTGTCGGTCCTCCTTGCCGTCTTCCGTGCCTCTCCGTCGGCCCACCTTCTCGTCAAGGATGTCGTGGAGGTCGGGGACCCTCACCGCAGCTCGTTCCCATCTCTAGGAGGATCTGGGCTCCCCCTCATCGACGACCGCGTCCGAGCCAGAGCCCTGGACTGGGAGCTCCCCGTGTAGTCTTCTTCCTCTTCGTCAGACTGTGCCGCCCTGGTCCGCCCCTTTTCCCCGTTGTGCGCGAGCCATCTTCGACCTCCCTCGGTGAGCAGTTCCACCATAGCCTGTTTGGTTCATAGCGTAGGTTGCACGATGCTGTAGTTGCTCGTATTTGCCGCCGGCAGGACAAGACATGGCCTTGAGGCCATCGCCTCCATCCCCCTCATTGCAAGACGATCAGGGGAACGGGTCCACCTAGCCTCCCACTTCCCCCGCCGGGTTTCCTCCTCGCCTGAGAGCCCCTATGTCGCAGAGTTTTGCCACCGCCGTCCCTCTATTACGAGGTGTCGTATTATTTAGTTTTGATAGTTATCGCGAGGCCATATAGTAGATAAGCGAGACCCCCCTTGGTCCCCGACTAGCGCACTGGAACCCGAACCGGGCCGAGACCGTGAGGTCTGGGGTTCGAACCCCCCCCCCCCCACACACAACCTTTTGGTTTTGTTTGATTTTGTGAGTGTGTGTGTGTGTGGTGTGTGGGAGTTGATACCTTGTTTTGGCATGGTGCAAAATACAATAAAGATAGACTCGAACGAAAGGGTTTTTCTACGAGAAAGTTCATATTGCCGAGTGAAACAACCTTGATGTTTAGGCCATCACCATTCGGCATCCTTTCAAAGGCCAAATCACGCTTGGATTGTCATGTAGATGTTCTGAGTTCTTTTTGGTCCATTACGCATCCAAGACAACCTCGGATGAAGGAATGTTCTACATGTATTGTCTTCGCCTTGTCGAGTTGATTGATTTTGATATATAAATCTTCGCAGTCCGAGGTCGTATGCGACCTAGAGAGGCAAAAAAAAACGGCCTGAGGTTTCACTTGGGATTTCTGAGTGAAAGTTTTGCCGACTGAAGGAAATGCGTCGAGTTAAAAGTTTCCCATCCGGCCGAGTGAAAATCACCGTCGAGTGATAGTTTCGGCCCGAGTGCAATTATCGTCTGAGTGGAAATCACCGTTGAGTGATATTTCGGCCCAAGTGCAATTGCCGTCTGGGTGAAAATCACCGTCGAGTGATAGTTTCGGCCTGAGTGCAAGTATCGTCCGAGTGGAAATCACCGTCGAGTGACATTTCAGCCCGAGTGCAATTGCCTCCTAGGTGAAAACAACGTCGAGTGACAGTTCCGGTCGAGTGAAAATTTTCTGTCGAGTGAAAGTTCAAAATGGCCTCGGATGGAAAAGTGTTCAACATGAAAGTTGTCCGTAAGGTCGAAACGGTCAATTTTGATTTTATGGTCATTATCATCTGAGATAGTATACGGCCTGCAGAGACACTACAACACTCGGACAACCCTGTTTGTTACGTGACCGAGTCCGATTCGAACTTAAAGATGACCTCGTGGAGTATTAAAGATGACTTTATTTGGGAAAGTGATCAACATTTGGATTGTTGGCCTCGTCGAGTAACACAAAATTGATGTTTGGACCATCTCCATTGGAAGTCGTATGCAGGTTCCACAGCCCACGCAAGAAGCAAGACAGTAGATTGGGCCAGATTTGGGCTGAATACGAGTGGAATTAGAACTAGGACTCTAGGACGTGAATTGATGAAATTTTCTTGTAAGGAAAGCCTAGATGAATCCTTTGATTGTACAGGAAGTCCAGTCGCCTCTTATATATGTTGGGGTTGACCGCCGATTGAACAACACACAATCGAACAAATCAATCTATACTACTTTTTCATCTACGTTCTTCGTTTTTTGTCTCGTTCTTCGCTGTTCTTCGTGTTTGAGAGCTGCGAGTCCCGAGGCTCTAGGGGCGAGCGAATCGACCTAGGGCAGCCCATAGCCGCCGCACTCCCCGACGGGGTCCCTCCCGGGTGTGCGGGGTTTCGTGTCTACAAAAGCATCCACCGACTGTCTTGCGTATCATGCTGCCGGACAGACCTCCCTCGACGTGAGCTGCGGAGCTATACCCCCAGAATTGAGGGTACACGGTGACGTGTTCGTGTGTCAACACAGTTTTTGGCGACTCCGCTTGGGAACAAAGATCAATCATCCTCATCAACCATCATGTCTGATCTTCCCAAGCCATCTGAGATAGATGCCGGTAACATCATTAAGCCCAAGCTTGATGAAATATCGGCTGATGATCGCTAAGATTATGAGGAGTACAAGAAGGCACGTGAAGAGAAGGAGTTGCAGGAATTCCTTGGAAACTTCAAGAAAGATAGCCAAGGCAATATCACTCCGATTGGAGAAATCAAGTTCCCTCCTCTTCAAGCCGAGCAGGTTAAACCTCCTGTAAGTACTACCTTTTCTCCCGAGCAGTGGGCTGAGATTGAAAGTCGTATTGCCGATGGTAATAATTTGGTCTATCAAACTTTCATAGAAAATACCAATGCACGGAAAAATATGCCTCAATAGTCTAGTGGTAATATTGGTGTGGCTGCTAGTGTAGGAAACCCTAATTTGTCTTTACCTCTTTCATCGGCACCTCTCATGCCGATGAATTTCTATCCCACCCACACCAATCAGATTGTGGCTGCGCCCGCTACTTCCATCATGAGCATGCCAAGTTCGGTACCTATGCCGAATCAAGCTGTACCTGTAGGTGCAAGCACTCGGCCACAGCTGAACTATAGTTCGACATATGTGCCACAGTTCCTGTCGACTGCCAGTAATTCTACTCCTCCCATCCCACAACAGCAAGCTTCACTGTCTATTGCGGACGATACTTTAGCTAGTTTTAGAGAGGAGATGGCTAAGATGCTTAGAGAGAATTTTGGAGTTGAGTTACCTCGGAATCAGATTTACCAAAAACCATACCCCGAGTACTTTGACGCTATCCAGTGCCCTCCGGGATATAAAATTCCAGATTTTGTTAAGTTTAATGCAGAAGGCACAAAATCACATGGGAGCATATTAGTCAATACTTAGCACAACTAGGTGAAGTAGGCTCGCTGAATGAATTGAAAGTGCACTTGTTTCCTTTATCATTAACTGGTACTGCATTTTCATGGTTTTGTTCTTTACCACATGGTTGGATCCGTGTGTGGTCACAGCTGGAATAGAAATTTCATGATCACTTTTATAGCAGAGACAACGAACTTAAATTATTACATCTTACATCGGTTAACCAGAAAAATGATGAATCGGTCTCCGATTACGTCAAGAGGTTTAGAGATATAAAGAACCACTATAGTTTGGTGATAACCGAGAGGGACTTGGCTGACCTTGTGCTTAGTGGTTTAAAAACTCACATTAGGGAAAAGCTAGAAGGCTATGAGTTCTTAAGTGTCAACCAGGTCCTGCAAAAAGCTTTGGCTCTGGAGAGCCGGAGCAAAGATCTCAAAGAGGTGCATAGATATAAAACTGATCGTCCTAAGATGAATATGGTTGAGTATGGTAGTGATCACTTGGACGATGAAGGTGATATGTATGCTGCCAAATTTGTTTGGCCGTCTAAGGCCAAACTATTCACTTGCAATGATCTGAAACCGATTCATAAGAATCGTGATGAAAAGATGAAGTTTACTTTTAACATTGCTAAGTGTGACAAAATATTTGATGCTTTGTTGCAAGCTAAGATCATTAGGATATCTCACGCTTTACCGTTGATTGAAGAATTGAAACGGCGTGCTTATTGCAAATATCATAATTCTTTTTCACATGCTACTAATGATTGCAATGTTTTCCGACGACAGATACAATCGGCCATTAATGACGGACGATTGAACTTTTCTAAGATGCAAATTGATAAGTAGCCCTTCCCAATGAACACTCTGGATTTGGAGGGAAAAAAGTTACTCATTCGGCCAGAGGTAGCCAAATCGGCTAATAAAACTAATATCATCATTGGTGAGCCTAGGAAAAGCAACAAGGACAACAAAGTCTTGGGGAGGTAGGTTGTGCTTGACAAGCAACCCAATGGCCACGAAGTAATCAAGATCACATTCAAGAATCCTGTGCTCGGGGGGCAACAACAAGTGCAACAAGACACTCGTGTTAAGTTTGTTAAACCCAAGAGTCCAAAAGTTGGCAAGTGGAAGAGGAATGAAGCCAAGATACATCGTAGGCGAGTCAAGCCAACTTTTGATATGCTGCTGTCCAAATATGCAAATCAGTCGACTGGTTCTAGCTCTAATCGGTCATCATACCTGAAGCGACCAAGGTAACCATCAACTGATATGTTCAGTCGGCATGCAAAACCGACTGGATCAAGGATGTTGTTTCCACAAGAACAATGAAAACCTGTTTGGGACCGACTCGGATGCTTGTATGAAAACCGATTGAACTTTGGTGTCCATTACTCGGTTGGTTAAAATATGCCTCCGAGTGAAAACTATCCGATTGTAAAAATGCACCCAGGGGAAGGTATCTGAATGAAATAATACGGTCAAGTGGGTTTTACTCATTCGAACATCCGGGTGGAATTGTTCCGAGTAAAAGGGAGCGCCCGAGTGAAAACTTTGTAGGTCAGAAAAGTCGACAAGAGTGGCGCGTCAAGCTACAGAGTGTTGCAGCCATGGAGTCAAGGAAAGACAAGGAAAATACCAATGTCGACTCACTCATCCTGGGTAGTGAAACGTTCGCCACACAGTAGTCAACTGTGCATAGCGACCCAGCTGAGCCGATACTTGTTATCGCGCCAAAGCACTCAACCAATGATCATGAAGCAAGTACCAGCTAAGTGAGGCCAGTTGATCCTAAATACACTCGACCAAGGTGGTGTCCTATACGTCTAACAAAGACACAAAGGAGAAAATTACAAAGGTTGAGGAATCAAGAGATGGCAGAACAAGAAGCTGAGAAGCAAAGGGAGGAGTTGTTCAATGTCACTCGGCCCATGATACCAGCGAAGAAGGTGTCAAAACCCAAACCAGCGCAAAACATAGTGGATTGTACATCTACCACGGTAGCAACTACACCATTAAAAGAAGACAATGTACCTGTGACATCGTCTCAGTCGCCTGTTACTTCCCCTTCACTCGGAAAGCATTCAAATTCGGTGGACGCGCGCGAGCAGGAAGATGATCTGTTGGACCATGAGTCTACACCGGTTCATGAAGGTATGGATATCAATATGGTTTATCACTTACCCGCTGAATTATGTGGTGTAGATGAAGAGGCGGAAGTGGCTCAGCTGAATTTTGGCCCTAGAAATGCAATATTCGAGAAGCCAAAAGAACCAGTGACGCACTTGAAACCATTGTACCTTAGAGGTCATATCAATGGATCACCAGTCACTCGGATGCTTGTTGATGGTGGTGTTTTGGTGAATCTCATGCCCTATTCAGTCTTCAAGAAATTGGGCTTGCCCGATGATCAGTTGATCAAGACCAATATGGTTCTTAATGGGTTTGAAGGCAAAGAGAAAACTGAAGCCAAAGGTGTGATGTATGTGGAGCTTACAGTCGGGAGCAAAACTTTGGCTACTGCATTCTTTGTTGCTAAGGTACAAGGTAACTACAACGTCATACTAGGCCGTGATTGGGTTCATGCAAACCAGTGCGTACCATCTACCATGCACCAGTTTTTGATCCAGTGGGTTGATGATAGAGGTCATTCATGAGGATAACTCGGCTTGTGTTGCTTTGGCCGATGCATCGGTGGATTGGAAACATCCTAATGCTACTTGCTTGACGGGACGCGACTTCTCAGAGTTTGATTTCCTTAGCGCAACAAAGAATGGCTTTGTGCCCATCTCTTTAATGTCGATTAGTGGCAATCTGCTCCAAGGTATGATATGTTTAAATGGATTCTAATTCCGAGTGGTTGCAGAAATGTCTTGCAGAATATCGGTCTAGTGGGAACGACATGTATGAATCTATAGAGGAGTTGGATGACATGGATAAATTAGGACAGGGTTTTCAGTCGCCAGATCCATTAGAAGAAATAGATATAGGGGATGGTTCAGTTCCTAGGACGATGTTTGTACACAAAAATTTCAAAGACGATCATAAAGCTGAGTTGATCGGGCTATTGAAAGAATATGTTTGTTGCTTTGCATGGGAATATCATGAGATGCCAGGTTTAAGCCGAGATCTAGTAGTGCATCGATTACCTATAAAGGCCGGTTTTAGACCTTACAAACAATCGGCCAGAAAGTTTAATCCAAAAACATATGACCGGATCAAGGAGGAGATCGGTCGGTTTCTCAAAGCTAATTTCATTTGGCCTTGCAGGTATGCCGAGTGGATCTCTAACATTGTGCCGGTGGAGAAGAAAGGATCCGGCAAGATAAGGGTGTGCATTGATTTCAGAGATTTAAATAGAGCTACACCCATAGATGAGTACCCCATGCCAATAGCCGACATGCTTATTAATGATGCTTCTGGACATAAAGTTATTAGTTTTCTTGATGGTAATGCGGGTTATAATCAAATTTTTATGGCCGAAGAGGACATGTCCAAGACAGCCTTTCCTTGCCCTGGTTTCCTTTGTTTATTCGAGTGGACAATGATGACATTCGGATTAAAAAATGTGGGTGCCACATATCAAAGGGCTATGAATTTAATTTTCCATGATTTACTCGGAATTATACTTGAAGTCTATATTGATGATATTGTTGTCAAATCGGATGCTTTTAAGTCTCATTTGGCCGATTTACGTTTAGGTTTTGAAAGAATGAAAAAATATGCACTGAAGATGAATTCTTTGAAGTGTGCATTTGGCGTGTCGGCTGGAAAGTTTTTGGGCTTCATTATTCATGAGAATGGCGTAGAAATTGATCCCAAAAAGATAGAAGATATACAAAAAGTGGAGGCTCCAACATGGAAGAGGGATATGCAAAAATTCCTTGGCAGGGTCAATTATTTGAGGAGGTTCATAGCTAATTTGTCAGGGAAGGTTGACGCATTCACTCCTATCCTTTGGCTGAAGAATGATGCTAATTTTACTTGGGGGCAAAGCAGCAAGAGGCATTCGACATGATCAAGACTTATTTGAGCACTCCTTCGGTGATGAAAGAACCCAAACATAAAGAACCCTTTAGGCTTTACATTGCGGTAGAGGAAGGTGTTATTGGTGCTGTATTGACTCAAGAAACCGAAGGAAGAGAACATACTATTACATATTTGAGTCGATGCTTATTGGATGCTGAGACAAGGTATACATTTATTGAAAAGTTATGCCTCTGTTTATATTATGCTTGCACAAAACTGAGACATTACCTTGTGTTGAGTGCCTGCATAGTAGCTTGTCAAACCGATGTCCTTAAATACATGTTGCATAGGCCAATTCTTAGTGGTAGGATTGGCAAGTGGGCTTATGCTTTAATTGAGTATGGTCTGGCTTATGAATCTCTAAAATCCATGAAAGGCAAAATTGTTTCTAATTTTATTGTTGAGCATCGGATTAATGACAAACATGATGTTGATATAAACATTGTCTCATTAGTGCCATGGAGGTTATATTTTGATGGTTCAGTTTGTAGCAATGGCCAAGGTGTTGGTATTGTTTATATATCTCCTTATGGTGTTGTTTTTCAAGCCTGATGCCGACTCGAATATTTTTGTACAAATAATCAAGCCGAATATGAAGCATTGTTATTCGGTTTAGAGATGTTGCTCGTTATAGGTGCTACACTGTTGAGGCTTTTGGTGATTCGTTATTAGTAGTGCAGCAAGTGTCCAAAATCTTTCAATGTTTAGACGAATCACTTAATGTTTATCTTGATACGTGTCTAGATGTGATTTCTACTTTGGATTATTTTAGCATTGCTCATATATCTAGACATGACAATTGGAGAGCAAATGAGTTAGCACAACAACCATCCGGCTATCATATTGATCATGGCGTGTTCCATATTTCTCAGAAGCCGATGTCTTGCCTTGCTAATGTGGGAGAGGCCGAATTAGAGCCTACTGATTCGGCCACTAATAATAAATCTAGTATAGTTGAAAATCATGACTGGAGGAAGCCCATTATGTATTACTTGTGCAATCCGAGTGAAAGGGCGGATGGCTTTCAAGTATACAATGAGCGATGATGGTCTTTATCGCCGAACGGTTGAAGATGTTCTTTTAAAGTGTTTGGACGAAGACCAAGCAAGAGTTGCCATGGGAGAGGTACATGAAGGCATTTGTGGTACTCATAAGTCGGCACCCAAAATGAAATGGCTCTTGCGGCGTGCTGGATTTTATTGGCCGACTATGATGAATGATTGCTTCAGGTATTATAAAGGGTGCGAAGCTTGTCAAAAATGTGGTGATATTCAGTTGGCTCCTGCTGCTATGTTGCATCCTATTGTCAAGCCGTGGCCTTTTAGGGGATGGGGTTTAGACTTCATTGAAGAGATTCATCCATCTTCTTCAAAGGGGCATCAGTTTGTGTTGGTGGCAACTGATTATTTCACTAAATGGTCTGAAGCAATACCTCTCAAGAACATGACACATGCGGAGGTAATTCGATTCATAACTGAGCACATTATTCATAGATTCGGCATTCCTCAGACATTAACTACAGATCAAGGTTCATCTTTCATGTCACATCAAGTTAGGGAATTTGCCGAATCGTACAACATAAAGTTTCTCAATTCATCTCCGTATTATGCCCAAGCTAATGGACAAGCTGAGTCTAGCAACAAAATATTGATTAAACTCATCAATAAGAAGATTGAGGATAATCCAAGAAAATGGCATGAGTTGTTGTGTGAGGCTTTGTGGGCACATAGGATCTGAAGGCATGGTGCTACAAAGGTAACTCCGTATGAGCTAGTATATGGGCAAGAGGTTGTTTTACCTGTGGAGGTAAATTTGAGTGCTTTGAGAATAGCCAAACAAAATGGTTTATCGGCAGTGGACTTTTATGATTTGATTATGGACAATATTGATGAGGTTGCTGATAAACGTTTCGCTGCATTAAAGGCCATAGAGAAGGACAAATTAAGGGTAGCAAGAGCTTACAATAAAAAGGTCTAGTTGAAGAATTTTCAGGTTGGCAATCTTGTGTGGCATGTGATTCTGCCGATTGGTTCTAGAGATAGAAAATTCGGGAAGTGGTCTCCAAACTAGGAAGGTCCTTTCAGTATTGCAAGAATAGTCCCTGGAAATTCATATTTGGTAGAATCCATACAAGGAGTATTATTACCTCGAGCTCTCAATGGCAGATATCTGAAGAAGTACCACCCGAGTGTGTGGCAAGAAGCCTAATTAGGCAATGGCCGATATATGATTATCACCCTTAGCATAAACATGGCCGATACATAATTATTGCCTTGAGAAATATAAATGGCTGATGGAGTGTTGACATCGTCCTTAGGACAAACATGGTGCAAACTATTTTTCAGCATGCTAACTTTGCCGAAAAATAGGGGGGCATGTGTTGACACCTGATTTTGGCACGGTGCAAAAATCAATAAAGATAGACTCAAACAAAAGGGTTTTTTCTACGAGAAAGTTCATATTGCCGAGTGAAACAACCTTGATGTTTAGGCCATCACCATTCGGCATCCTTTCAAAGGCCAAATCACGCTTGGATTGTCATGTAGATGTTCTGAGTGATTTTTGGTCCATTACGCATCTAAGACAACCTCGGATGCAGGAATGTTCTACATGTATTGTCTTCGCCTCGTCGAGCTGATTGATTTTGATATATAAATCTTCTCAGTCCGAGGTCGTATGCGACCTGGAGAGGCAAAACTAAATCAGCCTGAGGTTCCACTCAGGATTTTTGAGTGAAAGTTTTGCTGACCGAAGGAAACGCGTCGAGTGAAAATTTTCCTATCTGGCCGAGTAAAAATCACCGTCGAGCGATATTTTCGGCCCGAGTGCAATTATCGTCCGAGTGGAAATCACCATCGAATGATAGTTTCGGCCCGAATGCAATTGCCGTCCGTGTGAAAATCACCGTCGAGTGATAGTTTCGGCCCGAGTTCACGTATTGTCCGAGTGGAAATCACCGTCGAGTGACAGTTTCGGCCCGAGTGCAATTGCCGCCTAGGTGAAAACAACGTCGAGTGACAGTTTCGGTCGAGTGAAAATTTTCTGTCGAGTGAAAGTTCCAAATGACCTCAGATGGAAAAGTGTTCAACATCAAAGTTGTTCATAAGGTCGAAATTGTCAACTTTGCTTTTATGGTCATTATCATCTGAGATGGTATACGACCTGCAGAGACACTACAACACTCGGACAACCCAGTTTGTTACGTGACCGAGTCCGATTCGAAGTTAAAGATGACCTCGTGGAGTATTCGAGATGACTTTATTTGGGAAAGTGACCAACATATGGATTGTTTGCCTCGTCGAGACACACAAAATTTATGTTTGTACCATCTCCATCAGAGGTCGTATGCAGGTTCCACGGCCCACGCAAGAAGCAAGACAGAAGATTGGGCCAGATTTGGGCTGAATCTGAGTGGAATTAGAACTAGGACTCTAGGACGTGAATTGATGTAATTTTCTTGTAAGGGAAGCCTAGATGAATCCTTTGCTTGTACGGGAAGTCCAGCCGCCTCTTATATATGTTGGGGGTGACGGCCGATTGAACAACACACAATCGAACAAATCAATTTATACTACTTTTTCATATACGTTCTTCGTTTTTTCTCTCGTTCTTCGCTGTTCTTCGTGTTTGAGAGCTGCGAGTCCTGAGGCTCTAGGGGCGAGTGAATTGACCTAGGGCAGCCCATAGCCGCCGCACTCCCCGACGGGGTCCCTCCCGGGCGTGCGGCGTTTCGGGTTTACGAAAGTGTCCGCCGATTGTCTTGCGTATCGCGCTACCAGACGGACCTCCCTTGACGTGACCTGCGGTGCATCACCCCCGGTCGAGGGTACACGTTGACGTGTTCGTGTGTCAACAGTGGGCAGGATCCGGTGTGGCTTCACCGGATCTGTTGTGCCTATGCGCGTCTGTGGTGTTTGCGTGTGTGTTAGAGCAGTAGTGGATCCCCTATGGTCAGCAGGATCCACTATGAGTGTGTGTGTGTGTGTGTGTGTGCAATTGGTTTGGTCATTTGAGCAAGTTTGACAAAATGTCATTTTGTCCCAAAGTGCCATTTTGTCATTTTTGTTAGAATTAATCCATGCATGCTTTGATATTGGTGTCAACATGGAAGTGGTAGTATTTCATGAGTATTATGCCATGGTATTTTCTTTTGACATGATAATCTTACATATGAGTGGGAACCATGCTCCAAAGTGGCTATTAAAATGTTGTTGTTTTTAACATGCTAAATATTTCGAAGTCTGAGAATCTGTTAATATTTTTATGCCATGTGAAGTGGATGCTACCAAGTGATGTGTTTTGTTTTAGCTCAAGCTCAGTGCTAGTATTTTCAAGTAGATGTTGACCTCTACCATCTTGTTAATTTTCATGCCATGAGGTGGTCTATAGAACCATTATATATTGCTGTCAACTTGCTACCAGCTTAACTCAGATTCGAGAAAACTGTGATTTCCGCCAAGTCCCTAGAATCTGTTTCATCATGGCATCTTGTGAGCTTCATGCTTAGTGATATGTGATTCCTTTCTAGTTTATGTAGTTGGATTATTTGATAAGCATGTTATTTATTTTCTGTACATGTTTTGTTTGACGTTGTAAGCTTCCTGTAGCTCTAGATATTTGTTGTGGAAGTTGTTATGTTGCTGTTTTGAGACAAATTGTGTGTGTTAGTGTTTTGTGACTTGTGGGAGCTATGATCCATTGTTTTGTTTGATCTTTGGCTCTATTCTGGTTGGTTTTTCATTTCCTAACCAGTGGCTACCTTGGAATGCCAAGAAATATCCCATGGCCTTCCATATCTTGTATTTTGCCTTCATACCTTGCCGTGAGCGTACCGTGAGATCCGTTACTCCGTTTCCTTTGTTCTACATATGCATTTGCAACGATTTTGCATGAAGCATCCATATTTGACATGATCATGCATGTTCAAACAACTTAACATGATGTTCTGTCCATAATAGTAAACAACTTAACTATTGCATGAGAAACATGACTAGCTTAGGATTGCCATGCTAAATACTTCAAATGAATCATGCATCATCTTTTTTGTGCATTGAACCTTGGTTGGTTGGTTATTGTTGCTGTTTCTCTTGGGTAGACGCGAGTGTTGAACCTTAGTACGAAGATCCAGGAGAGTACCACTACGAGGACCCCTCTCTTTGTCCTTTTGAAGATCCAACATGCAAGATGATCGTACCCAGACCCCGACACTATTTTTGCTTTGCTAGATGTCTTGCCCTTATTATTACATATGCGCTACCTACCGCTTGAACGTCAACCCTCCTACATTGCCATGATGGCCTCTAACCCCTCCACATCCTAGCAAACCTTGCTTGGCTAAGTTACCGCTGCTCAGCCCCCTCTTATAACGTTCTTAGTTGCAGGTGCAGGATATTTCCATGTGATAACATGGATATCTGGATATATCACAATATTTACTACTATTTAATTTAACGCACATATATATCTTGGTATGGTGGAAGGCTTGGCCTTTGCTAGGTGTTTTGTTCCACTTTTAGTGCCATAGTTACTTGTGACCGGTGTTATGTTTCCATACTTTGCGCTCCTAACATGCTCGGGGTTGTTATGGGGACCCCCTTGATTATTCGTTGAGATTAAAAATTGTGTGGCAAGACCCAACTTTGGTACTACATTTGCTTAACAACCTAATGAAATTGCATAGGGACTAGCTACCCCGTGGATTAATCAACAACCCGGGCCAGTGCTCCACATGAGTGTTGGTCCAAAATGGCAGTAGCCGGGGCCACCAACGGGTGTGCTAGCCGGAAACTTAGCCCATCTGTCATGTCCTGAGAATGAGATATGCAGCTCTTATCAGGTTCGTTGACACGTCAGGAGGTCTTGCTGGACTTGTTTTACCTTTCTCGAAAGGCTCGCGTGAGGGTCTCTGATCTTCTTCGGGCTATCTCGAGGTGTCGGTTTCCCTTTGGAATTGCCTAGGATGATCACAAGATTCATGGTCGAGGTTATTCTCGTGGAGTGTGGTTAATTTATGATGGATTAGTTGGAGCACCCCTGCAGGGTTAAATCCTTCAAAAAGCTGTGCCCGCGGTTATGTGGCACCTTGCATATTTTGTTTAACACCCAGTTATAGTTAATTTGAAGTAAACTCCAATAAAATACAACAACTGTGTGAGTAACCGTGATCGTCTTTGCACGTGAACATGAGCCGAGAGAGAACACGGTGGGGTTATGTTTGACGTAAGGAGGTGTTCAGGATCGCTTAGTGATCATGCTAGTTCTCGATCGTCTATCATAGTCCAGATATTTACATTCATGTCCTCGTAAGTTAGCCACCATACAATGCTTAGTGCTGCTGCAAACTCAACACTCACCCTCATCCAACCAAGTTAGCTTCAATAGTCTCGGTACCCGATTGCAAGATTGCTGAGTCCCCGTGGCTCACAGATTACTACAACAAATACAGGTGCAGGTGCAGATGAGACCGTGTCACATGATGTGACGTAGCTCTAGTGGGAGTATGACGAGGAATGGGGTAGGATGTATGTCACATATCCAGACGAGTAGAGACGCCTCGGTCGTGATCTTTGGGGCTAGCAAGACAGTTTCATTGCATCTTTTCTCGTTTGTTTTCGTCCGTAGATGGACCCTCTCTTTTGAATGATGTTTGAATAAACTGTGTGGATTTCTAATTTAGCATGTGGCGAGTGTAAGCCAACTCATATACTCCTCTCTTCATAAATGTATGTGATGATACTGAACTTGCGAAATGACTAGATGCGCCTCCATCCCTGTTGAGGCCCCCGTGCCCAAATATGGATAGGTGCGCATCTTGGGCGTGACATGGTGGATGCTCAAGATTGATGAAGATCACCAAGAGTTGGGAGCATCCTTGTTGTTTCCTTGCTCTTCTCACCTACATGGGTTAGTCCCGACACACAAGAGACAAATACAAGGATATCTATGGACATGGAGTGCAAAGCATGTGTGATGATGTCCATTGATTTGTTGATTACCTTGTCCCTTGCTTACCTTTGAGGGAATGTGTGACTCCTTGATCTATTGCATAGGGTTGATGTTGATTGCACATAGATCTTGCCAATAATGAATATAAGTGAATTTCATTGGTGGAGCCACCCCTCAAGAACTGGCTAGTTCTTCTTGGGAACCCACATTAAATTGATGTGATCCTTGTTGTTGAAGTAGCACTTGTAGAAGTTGAGCTTGTAGTATCCTTGGGAACCCACTTCACCATAGCTTGTGATTCATCTTCATATGAGTCAAAGTCCTCTTGGAACTTGTTCTTGCCCTTGAGCTTGTGGTCTTGTGGTGGAAGGTCATCTTCAGTGTTTCTCCCCTTGGGAAGAGTATTTTGATACTTCTCCTTTTGAGGAACAAACTTGGCCTCGGGATATTGACCTTCTTCCCATTCCACTCTATTAGCATTGAAGTATCCAACACCACGATTCTTCTGGTATCCTCCATGCTTGCGTACAATCTCATCAAATTGTTTGTACCCTTCAAGACTCTTGTAGATACCTTTCTCTATAATCCCTTTCAATAAAGCATTTTCTTGCTCAAGTGTAACTTGGCTAAGAGAATCATCATTAGTGGATTCAATAGAACTACTAGGAGCAACATCATTGGGTTTAGAATTTTTATGGTTGCTACTAGTTGAAGAACCATTTTTGCCTTTGTTACTAGTTTGCTTAGATTTTACGTGTGGCATGAATGTAGACAAGAGTAATCATTTGGCAAGATAAGATGTAGTCTTCTTTCGGAGATCGTCATTGATAGCTTTAAGAAATTCATGTTCTTGATCCAAATGCTTCTTGAAGTGTAGCTTCTCATGAGTTCTTACAAGCTCTCTATGATCTTCAAGAGTAGATTCATGGGCTAACTTAGTTCCTTAATGCATATCAACCAAAGTATCCCAAATCTAGTTTGCCTATTCAAGACGGTTGATTTTGTTGAATTCTTTGGGGCATAGGCGGTTGAAGATAATGACACATACTTGAGCATTGAGTTGCAGCATCTTAAATTCTTCCGCGTTCGCTTCACGATCCGGTTCTCTTCCATCACCAAAGAATTCACCTTGCAAGCTAACACAAACAACCGCCCAAACGACAGGATTATGACCAAACAAATGCATTTTCATTTTGTGCTTCCAACTAGCAAAATTAGTGCCATCAAAGTACGGACCTCTACGGTGATAATTTCCCTCACTAGATGCCATACTTCTCCTAGGTAGTGAAACTAATGCAATGGAGACCAAGGCTCTGATACCACTTGTAGGATCGAAAGTAGGCCTAGAGAGGGGGGGTGATTAGACTAATTGACCAAATAAAAGTTTTGCCTCTTTCCCAATTTTAATTATTGTCAAGTTTTAGCTTTCATAGCATATCAAGTAACACCCTACACATGCATCTCTAAGAGTGTAGGAGCGGAAAATAAAGACATTGCACATGTAAGTAAAGAGAGGGTTAGGAAAGCAAACACAAGTGATGACACGTTGATTTTTTCCGTGGTTCCGATAGGTGGTGCTATCGTACATACACGTTCATGGAGTCTTCAACCCACAGAGGGTAACGGCCACGAGAGTCCACGGAGGGCTCTACCCAGGGAGGTTCCATGAAGAAGCAACCTTGACTATTCCATGCGGCCACCGTCCATGAAGGACTAGCCTCCGTATGGGTAGATCTTCACGAAGTAGGCGATCTCCTTGCCCTTACAAACTTCTTGTTTCACTCCACAACACGAAGTAGGAGGCTCCCAAGCGACACCAAACCAATCTAGGAGGCACCACCATCCAAAAGGTAATAGGCTCGGTAATGACAATGAACTCCTTGCTCTTGTGCTTCAAGTTGATAGACTCGTCAACACACAATCACTCTCTCACACATTTGGCTTGGTAGAAGAGATGATATTGGTGGAAAGCAACTTGGGGAAGCTAGAAATCAAGATCCATATGGTTGGAGTGAAAGATCTTGACCTCAACACAAGGGTATGTGGTTCTCTCTCAAAAAACTGAGTAGGATAGGTATGGAATAGTTCTGAGTGCTTCTATTTCGAGTAGGTAGTGGTGGAGGGGTATATATAGGCATCTCCAAATATCCAACCATTACACACAAAATGACCAACTCGGTGACACCAATGTATAAAACTCGATGGTAACGAAGTGACCAAAAGTGGCAACTTTTGAATCTCGGAGGGACCAATATACGAATCTCGGTTGTACCGACAAGGTGACCAACAGTCAGATTTGCCAAACTCAGTGACGCCGATTCACCATTTTCGGACGGACCAAAAATGTGAACTTGCGTAAAAGAGACTTGGCAACCCAACTCGGTGGCACCGAAAGAAGTGTCGGCTACACCGGAGTGTTAGGGTTTGGCTGATTCTGTCTAGGGTTTGGAATCGGTGGCACCGGGATAGGAATGTTGGTTGCACCGATTTTGCATATTTGGCTTTGGACAGACTTTGGTGGGAGAGTTTGTGGATGTTTTCGTGACTATCACTTGTGCGCGTTTGAGCATATTGTTCATCATCAAAACTTTACCCCCTTTTAATTGTATTCACTTTCCTAAGGATTCAAAGTGATTTCTCACAAACGTAAAATGTAGAGTCCTCTTGCTTGAAGCTTGGCCAACCTATTACCTTGCATCTGGGGGTAATTCCACAATCTCCAAAATCCTTTGGCCATCCCTATCATTGAACTTTTACTGAAATATACTTGGTGGAAACATTAGTTCAATGACTTATATGTTGTTATTAATTACAAAAACCACCAAGGGAGCAAATGTTCTTTCAAATATAAGTTACCTCAAGGGCGTTGGAGTGACTCGTTTCCATTTCCTCCTGTGTACAATTGTCGTCAATAAGTTGCATAAAAAGACATCCAAGGGAATAAAGTTTCTACCTTGAATCGTCTAGTTCAAGCAGTTCTTGAGCTGAAGTTTTCTTCTTACGACCATGGTCTTTAACCGCCTGAGACTTCTTTTTCATGGGGGGAGTATATTTTTTTCTTCCAAAAGCTAGAGCCGGCCTTTACGAAGAGCCGCCAAAAGGTTAAAGGTGACATGTGCAAGGTCAAGACACTAACCAAGCAGTTTGGTGAGGAAGGTTTTTCTTACATCCAGTGCTGGGGTTTTGACGCAGAAAGGTTTTAACCTAGTTGTATTGCAAGCCTCCTGGGTTTCACCGAGAAGTGATTTGACAACAAAGTTAACATCTTCTTCTGTCAGAGGGGTGTGGTTGAAGAGAGGACCATTCATGTCGCCTGTATATTCGCACATAAGCCGATTGCGCCGACTTAGTGGCAAGATCTTCCATGAGACCCAGCAGCGGGTTAAATCGACTCTAGTTAAGCCGTTCGTCAGAAGGGCCTTGATTTTTGCAAAAGCTGGAGCATACTTCGCTCGTTTTGCGGCGGACATCCCGTCTGGAAGTTAAGTGGAAGTGCAGAGCGGGTAGGGCGATAACCCGGCAGTGGAATTTCTACTTCTACAGAGGTGTCCTTGCAGTAAAACCAAGTTTTATACCAATCCTTGGGGTGTCTTGGCAAGAGGGCAGTCAGATAGGGGAGATCTCTCCGTCTCTGGATGGAGACACCACCGAGCTCCAAACTTGGTCCAGCCGCTACTTCAGTTTGGCAGTTGAAATAGAAATAAACATGGAAGAGGTCGACAGACGGCTCTTCTTGTAGATAAACATCACACAGGACATGGAAATGGCACATGTTGGTGACAGAGTGTGGGGCTATATCTTGAGGGTGAAGTTTGAAAAAGTGGAGAACGTCTCGGAAGAATTTTGACTCGGGCAGGCTGAAACCGCAAAGGAAGTGATTAGTGAATATGACAACCTCCCCCTCCTTAGGGGTGGGTCTAATCTTTGTCCCAGGAACCCGCCAGTGAATGACATCTTGAGCCGGCAATGAGCCCGTCTCTACGAAATCAAGCAGAAATTGCTTAGTCACTCTGCAGCCAACCAAATCACAGGATGAGGGTGCTCATGACATGGTGGCAGGTCAAACTGCAAGGAAGTGCAAGATATAGCGAGTTAGGAAAGCTAAAAAATCAGAGCATCTACGGCAGCATGATGGAGGAAATCTAAGCCGCCAACATGTTTTATGAGAGAGCAGGCAAAGCAACGGCGGGTTAAGTTGATAGGATGATGCCGGAAGTATTACCAAGTGTGAAAAAACAGGTTTCGCATGGTATGATTGTGGTTATAAGATCTAAAGGAGAGAGAAAATAGAATATAATTCAAGATCTAAAAAAGGTGCCAGGGAAGAACAGGTAGCTATCGCGTAGAGGGGAGTAAGAAGCGTATCTACAATAAATATGCATCGGCCTTGGATGAACGACCGCATCGGATTATCAATGCTATGAAGTTTGAAATATCACTTACTAATCTACATTACGATAGGGCAATGCGATGAATAGCAATGAGTGCTCAAGAAACTCGACGAACTCGGGGGGGTCCTACATGAGAAGGATTCAGATCTAATGAGGATGAGAGCGGTACCTTGTGGATGCAGACGGTCTGGCGGAGGTCTGGATCGATACAGGTTGATGCAGCGGCCAAGGTTGGTGACGACGAGAAGATCCAATCGGCAGGGCGGAGCTTTGGAAGCACGAGTGCTGGAGGGAGGAGGAAGAAGACTAGTGATGGCGGAGAAAAAGAAAAAGGCCCCTCGTGTCCCTATTTAAGAGATGGGATGGTGAACAATGCGTGTGGGAAACGAGGAGGTGAAATGATGAGTGACCGAAGGGGGTGCCTCGATTTTTGGCCCGGCCGTTTAATGAGATAGACCGTTACACACGTCACGAAATATTTTTGGCATATACACAGGTGATGTCATGGTGGGTTATGAATTCCCTTCTTTCAGGAGACAAGAGGGGACGAGTCATACCTGGCGGCTCGCTATCAAGTGGGCCAGAAGAGGAAGACTAGGCCATGTGGCGGCTTGCCAAATGGGCTGGGACGGAGGCGCAGAGACAGAAGACGGTGTAATGCCCGGGTCGGTGAGGCGCCTAGAGACGGCTCGCCGAAGGAGGCAAGGCGGCTTAGAGACAGGACCAGACACGGTGTAAGAGTCGGTTTGGGACTCGTGTAACCCGGCGCCTTCACTTCCTATATAAAGGCAAGACCCGGGGGCGGCTAATATGCTCCCTTGTAATCGATACTCCAATCAATACACACAAAGCAGGACGTAGGCTTTTAACGCTTCTCGAGGGGCCTAACCTAGATAAACCCGTGTCTTTCGTCCCAATCTACCCCTTTGAGTCCACCTTCTTAGTGATGGTCTCGAACCTAAGTCTTTGAACATCTGTCATGACAAAACCACGACACTTTCCATCATCAAACAATTAACCTTGAAATCCAACACGACCAACAGCCCGAACTGCGTTGTTATGACCAAGAATATGCATTTTAATTTTATGTTTATAACTAGAAAATTTTGTACCATCAAAATATGACCTCTACGGTGGTACTTTTCCCTCACTAGACGCCATACTCTGCTAGGTTGTGAAACCAATGCAATGGAGTCCACGGCTCTAATGCCACTGGTGGAATCCAAAGTATGTCTAGAGGGGGAGGTGATTAGACTACTTGATCAATTTAAAACCTAACCTTTTCCCAATTTAATAGGTTGGAATGTTTTAGCAATTTCACCAAGTTTAGCACACCCTACACATGCAAGTCTACGAGTGTAGAAATGGAAAGTAAAGATATGCAAGTGTAAGTAAAGGTAGGGATAGGAAGATCAAACGCAATGAAGACACGAAGATTTTTGGTGTCGTTCTGATAGGTGGTCCTATCGTACGTCCACCTTGATGGAGACTTCAACATATGGAGGCTAATGGCTGCGTGAGTCCACGGATGGATCCACCCACGAAGGGTCCACGAAGAAGCAACCTTGCCTATTCCACCATGGCTTACGTCCACAAAGGACTAGCATCACTCGGGGCATATCTTCACAAAGTAGGCGATCTCCTTGCCCTTACAAACTTTTTGGTTCAACTCCATACGATCCAGAGGCTCCAAAGAGACACCTAACAAATCTATGAGACACCACTCTCCAAAAGGTAATAGATGGTGTATGGATAATAAACTCCTTGCTCTTGTGCTTCAAAGATAGTCTCATCAACATTCAATCACTGTCTCACATGATTTGGCTTGGTGGAAGAGGATGATTGGGTGGAAAGTAATTGGGGAGGCTAGAAATCAAGATTCATATGGTGGGAGTGGAAAATGTTGATCTCAACACATGAGTAAGTGGTTCTGTCTTAGAAAGTGAATGGTGGAAGTGTTGGCTTGTTCTAAGTGCTCTCTCTACGAATGGGAGGGGTGGAGGGGTCTATATAACCATCTCCAAAAGTCCAACCATTACAATATTACCGCCCACCTTGATGGAACCGAAGTAAAAACTTAGTTACACTGACTAGTGTGAAAGGTTGCAACTTTCGACTTTTCAGAGAGACCAATAGGAGATAACTCGGCGATGCCGATTCAGTTGGCAGGCCCGAATCTCGGTGGCACCCAAATGAAAAACTCGGAGATTTCAAAGTAAAACGTTTTGATTCCAGAGAGTCGGTAGCTGATTTTTGGCGAGAACGAAAGCAATGTCGATGCTACCAAGGTGTTAGCGTTTTGGCTTTGGGTTCTCTCTTGGCAAATTCGGTGGGGACGATATGGAAATGTTGGCGGCACTGATTTTGACAGTTAGAGTTTTTGACATAATATTTGTGAGAGTTTGGTTGAGGCTTTTGGTGGAAAATCTCTAAGCACTTGAGCACCCACATCATTATCAATACCTCAGCCTATTTTAATAGTATTGACGTTTCCTATGGACGTAGGTGTGATTACCCAGATAAAAGAAAATGTAAAGTCTTGAAGATCTTGCCAACATGTGTTCATTGCATGAAGGGAATAGATCTCCAAACCTAGACTGTCCATTCATTGAAATTTCCTAAAATACACTTCATAGGCTCGTAAGTTCGATTTTAACTATATGTTCTTTTTAATTACCAAAATCACCTAGGAAGAAGTTGCGATTTCATGATATGACGATGCGGATGGTGGTGTAGTCGTTGGAGGTGATGGTTGTGATGATAGTGCACCTGATGGATTTTCAGCGCCACAAGAAGAGAGTGGGAGAGACGACAGTGATGAGTACCTTAGACCCGGACACATTTCTATCCCATCTCTCTCTCTTGAGAAATACCATTTTTTTAAGAAAATGAAAAAGACTAACACTTGGCACTATGTTAATATGCTCATCAAGTGAAATGATATAGTATGCCAAAAGTGTATGAAAATTATATAAATGTAACATGAATATAAAAAACTTATAGATATGTTTGAGACATATAAGTCGTCAAAAGTTATCGGTCCAACCTAGGCCCCATCTGATTCCTTACAGATGCTCAATCATGTACAATTCATTTTGAGAATCCGATTGATCTCACATAGGATTTATGCACATGAGTGCAAGGAGGGTTTCTTAGACATCACTTGTCACAATTCACCTGGAGTATCCAACCAAAAATGGTTGGTGGTAGAGAGTTTTTTATAGCTGGTGAATACACTCGCTGGGGCCAATATGACTATTGGAATGGAGACCCTTGTCTTGTAACTGATGTGCAGGAATGTTCAGATTTTTAAACATGGGCATAATGGAATAACTTGACCAACAAGTTTTCCAACTCCTTAGTGAGCAATTTAAATTAGGTCTCTGAGAGAATTAAGTTTGACACGTGACCTAAATGGCTTGCTTGGATTGATTCCAAATCTTCACACCCGAAAGAAATATGTTCGATTCAGGACACATATGAAGACTTCAATCTTACTTCACCTAGACCCCTTTAGTAGTACAATGTGCCTTGTGACTCAAATGAAAAAGTAAAGAAATTGGTAAAAAAAAACTACATACCAGACTCCAATTCTTCAATAGACATTCCGAAGACATCAATATTCTCACAACGTTTTTAGGGGTCATCGCCCACTGGTTAAACCAAAGCTTGGGTACTTTCATATTGTCGGTGTTCTAGGAATGGGGGTACCCAGACCTGCCTACCTGCAGCCCAGGGTATGTCCCACCTCGTCAGCCAAGCATGGTTGGTGCGACCCTACTCAAGACAAGCCCCTCGCGAGGGCCATGAGCTCGTGAAGAAAGCAGCATCAAGATCTGCGAGGGATAGGCCTCCTCAGGCCCCCCAGAGCGGCAGAGATCTCTATGAAGCACTTGGCCTCAGGAGGCCAAGGATGACGCAGGGTGGGACAGGTGGGCACCAAGGCGCTAGGCAATACAGTTTCCCCTTTGGTGCAAAGGGAGCAAGTGATGCGGAGCATCCCGTGAACTCCACCATGGACCCTTCTCCAACACCACAAGCCACGAGGGGACCCATGACCAGAGACAGTGCACGTGGCATCGAAAACGAGGTGGCATCTCTCCTTACTCAACCTACGTATGATCCACTCGAGACATAGCCGCTACCTTGGACGGAAATGCCGGTATACTCAGGTACGCAGGAGAGGGACGTCAAGCTCGAAAGGACAAGCAAGGCCCGAAGGACCATCTATATCCTCGAGACGTCCGACCGTCCTTGGACGACCGACAGACCTCGGATGACCAATGAGTGGAGGGCATCCCAACACCACGGCTGTCCGGACTTCCCAGCGCTCGGACGATCGACACCGCCTGGACGACCAACAGGTCCCAGCGAACTGACGTCCGGGCCACCCCAGAAATCCGTTCGTGAAGCACCTGCTCCGAAATGTCGGAAGTCCGGAGCTTCCGGAATACTAGGCACCGAACATCTAATCGCGTCCGAAAATCCGTCCAGGACACGCCCGCACCAAAACCTCGGACATCCGGCCTCCTCCAGACATTCGGACTGTCCTGAGCCATCGGACGTCTGACCCCGTCCGGACGTCCCGACCCTGTCTGCACATAGGCCCAAGGGTTTCAGCCCACGTACCCCTCTACCTTGTCCTAGACCATATATACTTCACCCCCTCCTCTTCCGAGGGTTAGCTAATGTTTGCTCTTGAGATTAGCTCCATTACTTGACTCTCTTGAGGAGCTTGCCCTCCTTTGAGAGTAGATCCATGTGATGCCAAGGCCCCTCTAGAGGGAAGATCCTCCAGGATATCAAGCCCCTCCTCCGGAGTGGGACATTGCGTACCGCTCCTTGTATCATTGGTTGATTTGGGATCTTGTTCCTCTTGTGTTATTATGGATCTAGTGTATGTGTGATTGAGTTTCTCTTGAGTGTTTCCTTTCGTTCTTCCACGTGTTCTTCGTGTTGTTCGTGTTTTCCCCCTCCATTTCGTGAAAGATCGACCACCACGGGTCTTGCACCATAACATATGGTATCATGAGCCACGTTGATCACGAATTTGGAGTCTCCCCCACCCAATTTGGAGCCCCATAACATATGCTAGCCTAATTTTGCTTTTATTCGTCCTAATTTCGAAACTTCCCACAAAAATAGCCCTACCCAAAAATTCTTGGATTTGTTGGATTTGATCAGATTTTGTTGATGGATTACATATATGACCACGATACCCCATATGGGACGGGGCTTTGTCGATTACTCTGGTCGGTGCTGGCAAAGAGCCCGCATTACTAGTGACGGGAGTGATGTGGTCACTCTTGATATGGGGTCGTGCCTGGTAGGGCGACCATGCGCTGTCTTTACAAGCACCGGGCACACCGTTGGTCCCTTCATGGATGGTACGATCTGGAGAGAGGCTCATATGATGTACATCATGAGGGTTGTGTACCAATCGAGTGGACTCTGTATTTAGTGTCGCCAGGGGAAAGGCATTGTTCGGGTGCTTACCTCAGTTATGTAATATACCGCGAGTCGTGGATGACACGGAAGTTCCACGAATCTTGTGGGTAAAGCATGCATCCTCTATAGAGTGTAAAACTATTTGAATAGCCTTGTCCATGGTCAAGGATGGTTGGTTGACCGATCTTGTGCTACGTCCAGATGTTTTCGCAAACTGGTGTGTGTGTGTGTGTGTGTGTTGGTGATAAGGATGACACTTGAGTTGAGTTGGATAACTTGGCTTGATAACTGGACATGAGATGTTCAGGCGGTACTTGACACAAGTCTGAGGACTTGGTGTGATAGTTGAACATGAGAAGTCCAACCCCTGTTTATGATGATATATGTAACTTGTTCATATGGATACTTGCCAACTGTTGATGCATGCTTACAATGTTATTAATCATGTCATTGCACTCAAAATTAGCTTTCTACAAAATACCTACTTACTACTATATCATGCATTGTTCTACCTTGTTCCAAACATGGGTTGCTTGCGAGTACATTCAAAGTACTCATTGGCTTGCCACTTGTTATTTTATTGGACAAACATGAAAGATCAGGTTATGATAAATATTACCTAGGTGAAGAACATGCAAGCTAGGACGCTTCCCAGTCAGAATGCTTGTAGGGTTAAGGCAGATGGCATGGGTTCACGCTATCGTTGAAGATTTCCGCTGCGAGATTATGAAGACTTGGTCATAAACGCCAATTTTGAGTACAAACGGTATGTAATGGATGTAAGACACTTGTTATTAGAACTCTATGTGATTAGTGAGCATTCATCTCTGGGATCACTGTGCACGTACATTAGGTGATCACGACTTATGAGTCGGGGTCCCCACATATGCGGATTGTGTATCACTAATCCGCACAAGTAGCGTGACCCGTTAATACTCAATGGCTAGTCTCGATGGGCAAGTAACGCAAAAGTCTAGGGGTAACAATGCAATGGCAAGGGTATAAGTCAAGAGTGTCGTCGCGGTTACTGTCCTTGCTTACGATGTAGTGTTAATGAAGAGTTGGTTGGCGACGATTCGGGGCGATGATGAGCGGCGATGACGATGAAGAACCACTCCTAATTAGCCGAAACACCTTAGGAAGTGGCGGTGTTCACTTCAAAAAAATTGCGGAAGAAATCCAAAGTTTTGGGGAAAATTCTGTTTCGTCGGACTAGCTCGGATGTCCGCGCGCTGTCAATCATCCGGGGTCCGGTCGTCCGGCGGCTGTCGATCGTCCGGCGCCTGCGGGTTTCACCAGATGAACTCGAACCAAAAGAATATTTTTGGGCAAAATTGAATTGATTTTGCGGATGGAAATGATGGGTATGATGGGGGAATGATATATCCACTTGTCCACTACGAAATCCACGGAGGGTTGGAATAACGGTCGCAACTTACATGAATCCGTTTT
Organism: Hordeum marinum; assembly: GCA_022496015.1. Taxonomy (NCBI): domain Eukaryota; kingdom Viridiplantae; phylum Streptophyta; class Magnoliopsida; order Poales; family Poaceae; genus Hordeum; species Hordeum marinum. Next base: position 256,631,303 of record CM039673.1, read on the forward strand.
CTAAAACCACACACACTCACTCACTCCGGTACACCACTTCTTTAACAAGTGGCTACCTAGCTCATCATCACCTCCCTCGGGCATTAGTGGCACCCGACGAGGTTTTGAGAAGTCTTTGTAATCATTTGTTTCCATCACCATGCATATTCCCATCCCACTTGTGTAGCAACTATTAGCAACCTAACTGTTCCCACCAGCAATACCCTCATAAGGAGGTAGGGTCATGCACGATTCAAGTATCAACAAGAAAGTATTGGAGGCATCCATCTGAAGGGGGGAACACCATGTCAAGATGATCAACATCACATAAGTAACTGCTATATGACATGCAAATAAATGGGTTTATAGTCATGGTCAAAGGGCTGCCTACCTGGCTTCGCAAAGTCTTCGAGGTCTTCACACGCTTCCTGCCCAACTCCGAGTACTCCATTTATCTCGTCAAATACCGTCGGTAAATGACCACAATAAGCAACACAACAAGCAGAAAATAAAAGTGCTCTATAAATAGGAGTTTTATTTTTCTTTGACACCTCTGGTCATGAGAAAAATAACCAAGGAGGCTTTATTGGATGTGGTCAAGGGGGGGTTTTGAATGGTGGTGGTAGGGGAATTGGTGGCCCTACAAGAAATCTAAAGAAAACCTTTTTATAAATATGGGTGCATGCACCCAACAATTTGGTCAAGATTTTAGAAGATGTTTGAAATTGGTCTCATTGGTTTTAGAGTTGGGATGAATTCCCTAGGATTTTCCTCAGATGAAATGAATGGAAAATGGGCCATTTATTAGATCCAACAGAATAGGTGCATAGTAAAAATGTTCACCCTAGCTACATAAACAAGGAATGATTTTTGGAGTATCTAGAAACTTGAGTCACTCCATTTGGAGTTGATATGAGTGCTCTAGGGATTTTACAAGTGGGGTATATCATAGTTCAAGTTCAAAATTGAATTTGGACCCTACAGAAAAGTTTGCAGGAAAAATGTGCAATGCACATATTTGGATAGGACATGATTTTAGGATTATGTAGGAATTTGATTTACCAAATTTGGTGTTCAAATGAATATTCTATGAATATACAAATTTCACTGGTAAAAGAAAAAGGGAAATGAAAATCCTGAGCTAACTGGGCTAAGACGCGCACTGCACGGAGGACAGGGATTGGGTCGGCCCAGTGGCTCGGCCGGGTGCGCGTAGAGGCCATCTCGAAGGACTACCTCCTCGGGTACGCCGCCTCCGTAGGAAGGTGGAACAAGGTGGGGGCGCCTCCACTTAAACAGCGAGGCCCTGCCGCTTAGTCACTAACCAACGGGGCCTGCCTGTCAGGCCTTCCTTCTTCCTCTCGCTTGAGCGGGGTGATCGAGGAGGCAAGACAGAGTGCTTGCTGGCGTCATTCCAGTGGCACGGGCCATCTCCGGCCAAGCTCCGGCCACCAGAGTGTTTAGGGGGAAGGCCCGCACCCACCTGGGCGATCCATTCCTTCTGTGGAGCGCCGAGTAAGGCGGGTCCTTGGCCATGGCGGAGACCGGCTACGGCGGCCATGGGGGCGAAGCTTCGGCCACCGAAAAGAGGGAAGGAGCACATGGAGGGGGTCATGGTGTTATGGGAGGCTCTCTGGTGTAGCTAGGAAGAGGGGAGCAGCACTGGCAAGCTCGAATTCGAGTGGTGTCTGAGGCAGCAATGTTCGTCATGGTAGGTTGGAGAGGGCATGGGAGGAAAGCTTTGGGTTGTCTGGGAGGTCATTGGAGGGGGAGGGAGCCAAGGGAGACGAGAGGGGGGATCTGCGCCGAGCTTTAAGGCAGGGCATGAGCTCACCATGGACAGCATCCATGGTCGCGACGCATGCGATGCTAGGGGCCACGGCAAACTCCGGGACATGTCTACGGCCTTCGTGGACATGTCCTACGTCGAGGGAAGAGGATATAGGGAGCGGGGGAGCTCCAGGGCCTCACCCGTGTGAGGACGACCATTGGCCGAGCTAGGCGTCCATGGCGCGGATGCGAGGAGGGCACAGAAGGATGAGAGAGAAGGGTGCCAACAGCTTGACGTGTCCCGGACGCCGAGGCGACATCGGGGGACACAAGGGGAGGCCCAATGCTATCGGGGATGGGGATTGGGCGGCGGCAACAGTGCGGAAGCACACTGTAGTGCGCTCTGGAGCGCCCTTTTGGCCTGCCATGGCCTGCCAATGACGTCTTGTGCGCGGCCACTAGTGTCTAGGGGGTCTAGGCGGATCTAGGCTAGGGGACACTAGCATTGGATGCCCTGGGAGGTTGATAAAATAAGAGGGGAGGGGAGAGAGAAGTGTTTTACTGATGTCCAGAGGGTGGAAATGGGCTTTTACCCCACTTAACCAATGAGTGTTGGCCAGATAAAGTTACTGGAGGTGAGGTGCAATGCTAGTAAGCTCTGGGAAAAACTTGAAGTGGAGGAGAATAGCAGAAGGGGGTCAAACATGGCTCTTTACAAAATATGCAAAATTGTTTGATGATGGTTTGGTAAGCAAATGGAGTTTTCTTGCCATGGGATTTAACAGGATGAAAATACAGGTAGAAATAGTGAGGATCACCAAGTTTGAGGAGTTTTGAAGAAAGTCCACAATGTAACTTTGTAAAACCCTAGGAATCAATAGAACCAGATTCCTATAGATCTAGGTATGCATTTCCATTCTCCTTGATGCACCACTTGGTGTGGCATCCTTATTTGTGTAACGGAACATGCCCACAAAGTTTGGGATCAAGCTAAGAAACTTCACAATGTAAAGTTGTTCACATTTGAATCTGGATAGGAATTGTTTTGGAATATTCTGATGGAGGAAAACAATTGGGATTGAGATGAAACTTTGCAAAACCATCACCTATAGAATTAGTGACCGGATCGAATTTTACTAGAATTTATTTAGAATATTTCTTATAGAAATGTTTCAAAATCTTGATTTGGGAAGAACGGGTTTTGACGGGTTTTGCCGATGATTTTGAACATGACCATCTGTTGAAACTCACATATATGGCAAATATATGTCCACTGAGTTTCCCTAAATTTTCTCAAATATTTTTAAATCATTTAAATATTTTTCCTTGTAAAATACCATTTCCAACGTTAAGAAAAAGCCTTTAAATAAAATAGTAAAATAACCTTTAAAAACAATATTTGGTGGTTTTGAGAAGTCTTATATATAGGGGGATCCAAATAAACTCCTTGGTGCAAAACATACAACCCAATTTGAGGACAAGCAGTACAAACCTCATTTCAGGGGTTTTATAAAGCCTAATTTGAATAAATGCTTTTTTGCCAAAATAATATTTGATAAAAATAGTTTTTGGTACTATACACATGGCATGGTCATTGGGCAAAGATTTGGAGCAAGGAGATGATTTTTGAGAGTAGGAGGAAGTTTTATGAATATAGAGCACAAGCAAGCAATCAAACAATTAGCAATCAAGTCAAGCATCACAAAGCACGCAAAAGTTTTAATTATGCCTAATTTTTGAGCTATGTTAACTTAGACAGAAGAGGTAAAACATAGGGTGTGATAGACCTACCCCCATTACAAGAATCTCGTCCCTGAGATTCCTAGGCTAGGCGTAGAAGAGATGCGGAAATTCACAGGTGAGGTAGTCTTCACGTTCCCATGTGGCTTGTTTTCCGGCGTGGTTGTCCTTCTGGGTCTTCAAGTGCCTGATTATATGTCTTCGAGTGCATTGTCGACTCCTTCTAGGGGTGAATGGTGTCCTTACACTATGCTGGTCTCGCCCAAAGGTCAAGGGTTTGGTAAACGAGGTTCTGGCAAGGGCTTGGCTTGCGTATGTATTCCAAAGTCGGAATACATGGAAAGGTAGTGTGTTTGTGTGCTGGCCCTAGGACTGCTCATGCTGGTTAGTGACATCTAGATGTCTCGCGTCCAAGATATGAGGGTCGAGTCTTGGTGTAGCTTCCTGCCGTCGAGGAAGTCCTTGTCTTCCTTAAGGTAGGAGACCTTCAGTTTCCGGTAGTCTTCATTGTTGAGAGTGTAGAAGCGCATCGTCATAGGCTTCTCGTCGAGACCTTTTGCTTGAGTGGGTTGCCCAGGTATGTTCTACTGGTCTACTGGTCTCTCATTACTGGAGGGTATTGTAGTGTTTGGTCTACTGGTCTCTCTGTAGCCATTAAGGGAAGGTCTGGGATGAGTCTCGTCCCTAAGACTAAGCTTAGAGACTTGCCGCCGAAATGGGTCCTACCATCTAGGAAGGTCTCTGAGGGGTTCTAAAAAAGCTGACTAACCATGGTATAGAATAGCCACCTCATCCCCAAGGTCCGAGGCTTGGTAAGCGGAGTGAACTACCTTTAGCAGGTGGTTCTCCATGATCGAGTCAGGGCTTACGCCCTAGATTGGATCAGAAGGGGCTGGTAACAAAGTCATGATAGTCATCCTCTCCATTCCTGGGATCTGAAGGGAGTAGGGACGTCATGCTCATCGTACACCGTCAAAGTGGTGGAGTGAGGGGTGGTACCAACCTCTTGGTTCCTTCCTAATTAGGTACTGGTAGGAGCTTAGTTAAAACAAGGGACTCTTTAATCATCTTGATGCGCAAGGGCTTCATCGAGCTTGGACGTTGGTGATTCTTGGTATAGTCTACTTGATTTAGTCGGTAGAGGAGTGGTGGTTGACTTATTTTGCTTCTTCTTCGTCGTTGTCGTGGCTTCGCATTCGTAGTGGTTCTTCATTTTTCTTGGGCAAGAATGTCTACTACTGCAGGGAGGGTGTTTCAAGGAGTCCACCTTTTTCAAGGTGAACTCTTAAGCTCGAGAGGTATGGTAATTGGTGGTCCTGGGGCTGGTCCAAATAGGACTAAGATGTTCCTTCTCTTATTGGGTAAATAAGTATGTTAGCTGGGAAGATAGCAACCTATTTTCCCAAGTTTCACACAAGCACATTGCTCATGGGATACCTGAGAGGAGCAGGCATTTTGTTTCGGGTGGTCACTAGTTCATGGGTTCTTGAGCTAACACAATATAGTTCTTTGCGTACACCTTCCTCATGCACAGGATTAGTGGTGGTCAAGGTGGAGTATTGGCCATAGTTTAATGATTTAGAGCCAAGTCATATGGTCATAATCCGACCATACTATGGCTCGGTAAAGTTTCTCGGTATCAAGGAGCTTTGGATGTGAGTGAACGTCTAATATCTTATCCTCGAGCACGGTTCTTTAGATGCAGATAATCCTTCCTGTTTCTTCAAATCAAATCATCGTATATCATCAAAGGTATCATCTCATATAAGTCACTCCAACATTACACATGCTACAGCTTGATAACCCACAAGCATAGTGGATCGCAACAGTTTTCTAGGGTAGAGTATTCAACCCAAATTTATTTATTCGACACAAGGGGAGCCAAAGAATATTCTCGAATATTAGCATCTCAGTTGTCAATTCAACTACACCTGAAAGACTTAATATCTATAGCAAAGCATTCAATAGCAAAGTAATATGGAAGTAACGGTAATGGTAGCAAAAGTAACAGTTGCAGTTTTGTAGTGATTGTAACAATAGCAGCGGAGAAGTAACTTAGCAAGGATCAATATGTGGAAAGCTCGTAGGAAATGGATCGGTGATGGATAATTATGTTGGATGCAATTCATCTTGTAATAGTTATAACATAGGGTGACATAGAACTAGCTCCAATTCATCAATGTAATGTAGGCATGTATTCCATATATAGTCATACGTGCTTATGGAAAAGAACTTGCATGACATCTTTTGTCCAACCCTCCTGTGGCAGAGGGGTCCTAATGGAAACTAAGGGATATTAAGGCCTCCTTTTAATAGAGAACCAGACCAGAGCATTAGCACTTAGTGAATACATGAACTCCTCAAACTACGGTAATCACCGGAAAGAATCCCAGTTATTGTCACCCTGGGGGATGCGGATCATAACTCGTAATAGGTGTCTACAATTTGCAAGATAGGATCAAGAACACATATATATTCATGGAAACATAATAGGTTCAGATCTGAAATCATGGCACTCGGGACCTAGTGACAAGCATTAAGCAGAGCAAAGTCCTAGCAACATTAATCTCAAAAAATAGTGGATACTAGGGATCAAACCCTAACAAAACTAACTCGATTACATGATAAATCTCATCCAACCCATCACCATCCAGCAAGCCTACGATGGGATTACTCATGAATGGCAGAGAGAATCATGGAATTGGTGATAAAGGATGGTTGGTGATGACGATGGCCTCGATTTCCCGTCTCAGGAGCCCAAAATGGACTCCGGATCTGGTCTCTCGAGGAAGAACAGGAGGTGGAGGCGGCTCCATATCGTGAAATGCGATGAACTCTTCTCTCTAAAAAATTTCTCCACAAATAGGGTTATATGGAGCTGAAGAGGAGGTCGGAGGAGCCACAAGGGCCCCACAAGCCTGGTCGCGCCTAGCAGGCTTGTGGCTTGCAGGTGGCCCCCCTCTGGGGTATTCTTGTGCCAGTATATTTTACTAAATCCAAAAATATTCTCTGTAAATTTTCACGACGATCCGATAACTTTTATTTCTGCACAAAAATAACACCAAGGCTATTCTGCTGAAAACAGCGTTAGTCCGGATTAGTTCCATTCAAATCATGCAAATTAGAGTCCAAAACAAGGGCAAAAAAGTGTGCAAGAGTGGATATGATTGAGACGTATCAACTCCCCCAAGCTTAACCCATTGCTTGTCGTCAAGAAATTCAGTTGATAAACTGAAAGTGATAAAGAAAAACTTTTACAAACTCTATTTAATCTTGTTGTTGTAAATATGTCTAATTGATGTTCAGATTTTCAGCAAAGATCATGGACTAACCATGTTCACAATAACATTTAGGTCTCACATTTACTCATATCAATAATAACTCTCTGATGTCAACACTTTTTCAAAACAATCATGATACAATATGACAAAATGGTATCTCGCTATCCCTTTTTGAGACCGCAAAATATAAACGCAGAGCACCTCTAAAGAACAAGGACTGACTAGACATTGTTATTCACGGTGAAAGAGATCCAGTCATGCTCATACTCAATGTCAATTAAACAGGAAAGCATACAAATGACGGACGTTCTCTCTAACTGGTGCCTTTCATAAGAATAGGATGACTCGACAATAAAGTAAATGGAAAGGCCCTTCGCAGAGGGAAGCATTGATTTGCACATGTGCCAGAGCTCGAGTTTTTAAAAAATAGATAAGTTATGATTTTTGAGGGATATGCTTTCATTGCTCACATAGCGACCAAGAGGTTTTCAATATCTTCCATGCTAGATACATTATAGGCGGCTCCCAAATAGAATGATAAACTTTTTACTCCCCCTCCTCCAATCATTCACACTCCACGGCGAGCCGAGTCCACGTGTATCGTCCATCCAAACACAGTCTTGGGGGAGTTTTGTTTAATTATATTTTTCTTTTCATTTCGAACATGGAACTGGGCATCCCGATTACCAGCCACTTTCGCGTGAATGATAGTGAATCAACACATACCGTGGGAATAACCCACCTAGCATGGAAGATACTGACAGCCCCCAATCGCCACATGAGCGATTTGGGCATACAAAACAAAATGTTTATTTGAAGGTTTAGAATTTGGCACATGCAAATTTACTTGGAACGACAGGTAAATACCGCATATAGGTAGGTATGGTGGACTCATATGGAACAACTTTGGGTTTGTGGATTTGGATGCACAAGCAGTATTCTCGCTTAGTACAAGTGAAGGCTAGCAAAAGACTGGGGAGCGACCAAATAGAGAGGGACACAGTCATCAACATGCTTTGAGATTAACAAACATTGAATGCAAGCATGAGTAGGATATAAATCACTATGAACATAAATATTGTAGAGGCTATGTTGATTTTGTTTCAACTACATGCATGAACATGTGCCAAGTTGAGCCACTTTAATCATTCAGAGGAGGATACTATCCCACCACACTACATCACAACCATTTTACTATGCATGGTGGCATCCAAAACCAACCATTATCCACTCTTGGCTAATTAACCATGGCATGAGTAACTATAATCTCTAATTTTCATTGCAAATATGTTTCACCCATGATGAACTGAATTCTGAACGATTAGCTAATCATATTTAGGAAAGCAAGATAGGTCGAGTACATACTAGCTTTTATCCATCTCAATGTTTTCATCAAATATCGTCATTATTGCCTTTCACTTGCATGATCGAACGGTGTGGATAATAATAAGATTGCATGTGCATTGGACTAAGCTGGAATCAGCAAGCAATAACTCAAAGGAGAAGACAAGGTAACATGGTCTCTCTAATAGATAAACAATAATGCATATGAGAGTCACTCAACATTTTGATTATGGTCTTCTCCTTGTGATCCAAAGAAGAAAAATCAAAACAAGAACGAGAAAACTATTTACACGGGAAAGCTCCCAACAAGAAAAAAGAAGAATAGAAAATCTTTTAGGGTTTTCTTATTAACGCTACAACTAAGCAACTGGAAATAAAGCTAGAACTATTTTTATTGTATTTTGATCAGAGTTAATTAAACACACAAGAAGAAAGCGAAACAAGAAAATAAACTACCATGGATAGTACAATGAAAGAGTATGAACACCGACTACTAAGATGAGTGTGTTAACATGAATGTAAAGTTAGTGAGAAATACGTACACCCACAAGCTTAGGCTTTTGTCCTAAGTTTTTCTATGGCCATGGATGGAAATACCTCTTTCCCGGATACTCAGGAGCGTCCTCATAGTTCCATTGGTTGGCGAACTCCTATGGCTCCCACGAAAAAATTGGCTCAGGCAACGGATCAAGGGCTGGTGTCGGTTCTGGAGCTGGGGGTTGCGTCAGACCCTAATACCTCTAAATGTCTCCGGGCATAATGGTGTACCTGCTTGAGTGAATATCAAACAAAGAAGAAGCAGACAAAGTAATAATTTCACAAGTATCATGGCTAAAAGCTAAGTTGTAAAGCAGCCTCCTATCATCATTTTTCTTAATAACATCATGAGCTACCATACGGTCATAATCTAAAAACTTTGCGGGTAGTAGCCTGACATCTTTCTCGTTAAGCCTAATGTGTATCTCAAAATGTTTGGCTAAACGAGATGCATAGATACCTCCGAATATGGGCCCCTTCGAACGGTTGGCGTTCAACCGTTGGGCCACCATAGCGCCCAGACTAAAGGTTCTATTAGCAAATAAAGCATGGCTCAGAATGGCGGGGTCAATGGCACTACGACTTCCACTCTACCAATGACCACCTAAACATCTTCCCAGAATGAATGATAATGTAGCACAGGAAAATCTAAACTAGCCACTCTTACCTTTGACACACCTCTCTCTTCCCCTACAGTGACTGCGCAATAAAATCTTCCATGTCTTGAGGACGTGCTTCCCTGATGCTGCCCCCATAGGGTATTTTGCAAACTTTTCAAAAATAATAAGGGTTCATTTTCTTAGGCACATCATATAAGTGAAATTCTACTGTAGGAGGGTCTTCCCTAGAATGAAAGTGCGAATTTTGCACAAAAGTATTCATGAGTAAGAGGTACTGGTCACACTTATAGTTGAGGAAGTCGGTGATGCCAGCATTCTCGGCCAAATAATAGAAATCTTCATAAATTCTGGCCACCCTCAAGAATGTGTCACACGACCATTCACATGGTCGAACCTCTGCGACGCGAGGAAGATTATACTTGAGTTTCTCCCTCATCTCATTTTCATCTTCCTTAGAACTCCAGCTTGAAGAGCCTCTTAATAATCTCTCAGCATTTCCTTCTTTTTCTAAAAAAATCTCAAATTTTTAGTGACTCAAAATAAAGGTGCACAAAACTCAACAAAACTCATAGCAACTACTCCCTCAAGTTCCTAGAGGCTATATCATGCATCAAAACTACTTGAGACCATACAAATTTGACATGCAAGCTCAAGAACAAGGTCACCACAGAAGCCAAAATTTGCAATATATAAAGCACTAGAACAAAAACTAATTGGACCATTGGAGGAGTCACATATCGGAGAGCCATCTCCCAAAACAGTTTTGTGAATGAAGCTTTGCACAAGGAGATCGAAAATGGCAGCAAAATGAGCTAGAACATGGGTTTGAGCAATGGTGGAATTTTTTCCTGGAGGAAGATGAAGTGAATGGGTGCCGGAATAAGTGAAGTTGAGTCACGTGGGATCCACCAGCTTGCTAGGCACGACCAAGGGGGCACCTTCTGGGCTTGTGGCCCACTAGTGCAGCCCCCTGCAATGTGCTCGGTGCCAGATATTTTTAAATATACCACAAATAATCATACTCCATTTTTAGGGCATTTGAAAAACTTTTATTTTTAGGTCATTTTTTATTGCACGGGAAATTCAGGAAACAGAAAAAGAATAGCATTCTTACTTAATTTAATCTAACTTACAGAAAATAAAAGTTGGGTCCAGGGGGTTGTGCTTTCTAAATTCATCCATCTCATGCTCATCAAAAGGAATCCATCAATAAGGTTGATCAAGTCTTATTAACAAACTTCTTTTGAATAACATGAAACCGAAGAATTTTCAAATAACACTAAGTTACCTCAATGGGGATATGCATGTCACAAACAATAAGTATATCATATTTCTTCTTGACAGTAGGAAGAGGGAATTCAAAGTCTCCAATAATAATCGTTGGAATTTTTTCAATGGTATTGATACTATAAACTTGACGTTGTTTCTCTGGAAAGTATAGTGTGTGCTCATTACCATTAATATGAAAAGTGACATTGCCCTTGTTGCAATCAATAACAACCCCTTCAGTATTCAAAAAGGTTCTACCAAGGTTGATCGACATATTGTCGTCCTCCGGAATATCAAGAATAACCAAGTCTGTTAACATAGTAGCATTTGCAATTACAAAAGGCACATGCTCACAAATACCGATAGGTAGAGCAGTTGATTTATCATCCATTTGCAAAGAGATTTCAGTAGGTGTCAATTTATTCAAATCAAGTCTACGAGAGAAAGGCATAACACTAACATCGGCTCCCAAATCACATAAAGCAGTTTTAACATAATTCCCTTTAATAGATCATGGTATAGTTGGTATTCCTGGATCTCCTAATTTCTTTGGTACTCCACCCATAAAAGTATAATTAGCAAGCTTGGTGGAAATTTCAGCATCTGGTATCTTCATTTTATTAGTCACAATATCATTCATATACTTAGCATAAGGAGACATTTTCAGAATATCGGTCAAGCGCATACGCAAAAACACAGGTCTAAGCATTTCAACAAAGCGCTCAAAATCCTCATCATCCTTTTTCTTGGATGCTTTAGGAGGAAAAGGCATGGGCTTCTGAACCCATGGTTCTCTTTCTTTACCATGCTTCCTAGCAATAAAATCTCTTTTGTCATATCTTTTATTCTTAGGATGTGGGTTATCAAGATCAACAACAAGTTCAATCTCCACATCATTAGCATTACTAGGGTGATCATCAACATGAACATCATCATTAATATTATCACTAGGCTCCTGATCATCACCAAATTGTGTCTCAGCATCAAAAACATAAATATCAGTTGGGTTTTCAGGTGTATCAATAATAGGTTCACTAGCAGCATGCAATGTTCTATCATCATCCTTATTCCTCTTATTATTGGAATGAGTAGGTACATCAATATTACTCCTTTGAGAATCTTGTTCAATTCTCTTAGGTTGTCCTTCAGGATACAAAGGTTCCAGAGTCATTCTTCCACCTCTAGTCACAACTTTAATAGAATGATCATTGTTCTTACTATTCATCTCATTAAGCAATTCATTATGTGCCTTAAGTACTTGTTCTGCTTGAGTAGTTACCATGGAAGCATGTTTACTAATTTGTTTAAGATCATTGATAGTTCTACTCATATAATCACCTAAGCGATCAAGCATGAAAGCATTATGTTTCAATTGTATACAAACATAAGCATTAAAATTTTCTTGCTTAACAACAAAATTATCCAATTCATCCAAGCATTAGCTAATAGAATTATTATAAGGAATATGTATTTCATCAAATCTACGAAATAATTTACCTCTACTACCTGTGTCGGGTTATCAAGACCATGTATTTCTTCAATAGGTGGTAGATTCTTAACATCTTCAGCTTTAATACCCTTTTCTTTCATAGATTTCTTTGCCTCTTGCATATCTTCAGGACATGGAAATAGAATACCTCTTTTGTTCGGAGTTGGCTTCAAAGGTGGTTCGGGAATAGTCCAATCATTATCATTTCTCAATATATTATTCAATAGTATTTCGTCTTGTTCAATAGTTCGTTCCCTCAAAACACAGCCAACACAACTATCTAGGTGGTCCCTAGAAGCATCAGTTAGTCCATTATAAACGATATCAAGTATTTCATTTTTCTCGAGAGGATGATCAGGCAAAGCATTAAGTAATTGAAGAAGCCTCCCCCGAGCTTGTGGGAGACTCCCTTCTTCAATTTGCACAAAATTAAATATTTCCTGCAAGGCAACTTGTCTCTTATGGGCAGGAAAATATTTTTTAGAGAAGTGATAAATCATATCCTGGGGGCTACGTACACAACTAGGAGCAAGAGAATTAAACCATATCTTAGCATCACCCTTTAATGAGAAAGGAAACAACTTAAGGATATAATAGTAACGAATTTTTTCCTCATGAGTAAATAGGGTGGCTATATCATTCAGTTTAGTAAGATGCGCCACAATAGTTTCATATTCATAACCATGGAAAGGATCAGATTCAACCAAAGTAATTAACTCAGGATCGATAAAGAATTCATAATCCTTATCACTACCAAAGATATGTGAAGTAGCAAACTTAGGATCATATTTCATTCTAGCATTCAAAGATTTTTCTTTCCACTTGCATAGTAGTTTCTTAAGATCATCTCTATCATTACAAGCAAGAAAGTCCCTAGATACCTCTCCTTCCGTAACATAGCCCTCAGGAATATTAGGTAATTCATATCTAGGAGAGCTAGGTCTAGCAGGTGTCTCAAAGTGTTCAGTTTCAATAATTTCATCAGTTTTAGAAGTATCATAATTTTCAGCATTGACTCTAGCAATTTGTTCATCAAAGAAATTCACCCACTGGCACAGGATTATCAAGAAAAGTATCATCATAAGCATCATGCATAGCAGAAGTGGCATAATTAATTACTTGCGACATATCAGAATTACTAGCAGTTGGTGGTGTCATAAACTTACTCCTAACAAAAGGTGAATCAAGTGCAGAGCTACATGGCAGTTCCTTACCTCCCTTCGTAGTAGAGGGATAGATCTTGGTTTTTGGATCTTTCAGATTCTTCATAGCGATCAACAAATAGAAATCCCAAGTGACTCAGAGAAAGGTCTTGATAACGGTGCTAGAAAAAGGTCTTGATAACCCACAAGTATAGGGGATCGCAACAGTTTTCGAGGATAGCGTATTCAACCCAAATTTATTGATTCGACACAAGGGGAGCCAACGAATATTCTCGAGTATTAGCAGCTGAGTTGTCAATTCAACGACACCTGAATGACTTAATATCTACAGCAAAGTATTCAGTAGAAAAGTAATATGGAAGTAACGGTAACGGTAGTAAAAGTAACAGCAGCAGTTTTGTAGTGATTGTAACAGTAGCAGCAGAGAAGTAACTTACCAAGGATCAATATGTGGAAAGCTCATAGGCAATGGATCGGTGAAGGATAATTATGTTGGTTGCAATTCATCATGCAACAGTTATAACGTAGAGTGACACAGAACTAGCTCCAATTCATCAATGTAATGTAGGCATGCATTCCATATATAGTCATACGTGCTTATGGAAAAGAACTTGCATGAGATCTTTTGTCCTACCCTCCCATGGCATAGGGGTCCTAATGGAAACTAAGGGATATTAAGGCCTCCTTTTAATAGACAATCGGACAAAAGCATTAGCACTTAGTGAATACACTAATTCCTCAAACTACGGTAATCATCGGAAAGAATCCCAGTTATTGTCACCCTGGGGGATGTGCATCATAACTCGTAATAGCTGTCTACAATTTGCAAGATAGGATCAAGAACAAATATATATTCATGAAAACATAATAGGTCAGATCTGAAATCATGGCACTCGGGCCCTAGTGACAAGCATTAAGCATAGTAAAGTCATAGCAACATCAACCTGAGAACATAGTGGATAACTAGGGATCAAACCCTAACAAAATTACTCGATTACATGATAATTATCATCCAACCCATCAATATCCTGCAAACCTATGATGGGATTACTCACGAACGGCTGAGAGCATCATGGAATTGGTGATGAAGGATGGTTGGTGATGGTGATGGCGTCGATTCCCCTTTCCGGAGCCCAAAACGGACTCCGGATCTGGTCTCCCGCAGAAGTACAGGAGGTGGCGGCGGCTCCATATCGTGAAACTCGATGAACTCTTCTCTCTAATTTTTTCTTCGTGAATACGGTTATATGGAGCTGAAGAGGAGGTCGGAGGAGCCACGAGGGCCTCACAAGCCTGCTAGGCGCATCCAGGGGGTGGCCGCGCCTAGCAGGCTTGTGGCTGCAGGTGGCCCCCTCTAGGGTATTCTTGCGCCAGTATTTTTTATTAAATCCAAAAATATTCTCCGTAAATTTTCAGGACAATCCGAGAACTTTTATTTCTGCACAAAAATAACGCCAAGGCAATTCCGCTGAAAACAACATCACTCCTGGTTAGTTCCATTCAAATCATGCAAATTAGAGTCTGAAACAAGGGCAAAAGAGTTTGGAGTAGTGAACGCGATGGAGACGTATCACACATATCTCCTTACCTTAAGAGAAGGACGACCCATACTTTCATGCATAATCTATAACCATTCATCCATATCCCGATGTAAAAATCCTTGAGATAACATACAAGCTGCTAAGCTTGATCATGACACTAGAAATCCAAGTGCGTCACTCACCTTTCCAAGGTCTAAGGTATTGCATTACTATGCTAAGGAAACACGTAATAAACCAATCCAAGATCTCGATTCCTTCCTACCAGTCGAACTTAATCGATCCACGAATATCACCCACTATTACATAACGGCTACAAATCTAACGCCGATGACGTTCCATATATCTCGTGATTTCCTAAATCCCCAAATTCCAGAAACAACTATCACATCGCAGTGTAACCTGCAATTCCCATCATGATTATCTAGCAAACTCTAATGTTAGGTGCATCTAGATCCTTGAATCAATCCTAACAACAATCCAATATTCTTGGTTTGTCTTCCACCGAGAAACATGGTATCAAGATCAAGATCATCGGACTAAATCAAAATTACTACGAACCATGTAGTTTGATTAATCTTGAGCACCTCTTAGAATCACCTATTCAAATCCAATGTTTACATGTAGTAATAATTCCCTACTAGTTACTCTGATCACTAACATATCACCATCAATCCACTTTGAACCATTACTTGCTAGAGTCAAGTCATGTATCCACCAAGAATTTCAGCTTGTGACTATATTGTCCCTACTAATCCAATTTTCTCAAGGGACAAGTAAGTTATGCTACTCTATCAATCTTGATCCACCAAGTTCGTCTTCCAACATTAAGCCTCGTAATCCACCAAAGGGTCTGAACTGCTTCCTCAAGACATCTATTACGGGTAAATCAAATCATAATCCACAAATCGTATACCCTTAGAACGATCCTTCCTATGGCATCAAGGTTCTAGTGCTAGCATAAGAATGACGGACGTTTGTTCACTATGATCACTAGCCCCATAATGAACCCAGTGCAAAACATGGGTTATTGAAGCTCAATAAGTGCTTTGGCAAATCCGTGTAATAAACGCATCATCAGAGGGTTGTGCTGGGGGATCTTGTGAGGTCTAGGTTTGGCAAGGGAGGGGTTTCTAATCATGATGGAAAAACCTAACTCTACGGGGTTGCGTTTGGTTGAGTCTGTTGTAGTCGAAGTCTTCGGTGTTGGTTGTTTGTCGAGGTGCATCCTTGGTGCATCTTGTCTTGCTGGTCTTCAGTTGACGAGATGGGGGATGGAAAGTAGCATCGAGAGGAGTGCCTAAGGGTGGTATAGTGCAAGTGCAATCAAGTAAGTGCCGAAAAGTCCAAACACAAACATCAAGGTAAGGTAGGTGATATAGTAGCACACTTGTTGCCTAGGGCAAAAGTGGGACTTACACCGAAGCACAAACAAGCAAAACAAGCAGCACACATCATGCTTCCATTTGAACCATCATACGGACTCGACTTCGCATAGGTGACACACGACCTATCCTACCCTAGGGGTCGTCGGACTCAGTAGTCGTGCCTGTTTCGTGTCTTGCAGAGGAGTCCGCTCGGTCTTCTTGGTCTTCTTCAGGTGTCGCTATGTCTCTTGTTGTTGTTTATTAACACGATCCTGGTTGCACCTGAAGAGTCCTTGACGACTTCGGGTCTGTTGAGTTGACGACGAAGGTGATTCTTCCCGACGGTTGTTGACATGGGTCTTTTGGTGTCTTCGCAAGTGTGACAATGCCTCCTTGTCTTCGAACACGTTGAGAGTTCCAGGTAGGTGATCTTTTATGCAATGACATTAGCAAGGCATGGTATAGTTATAACATGTTGGTTATGTTCATAATATCGACACCAAGAGCAAGGGATGAAGAGAACCGTTTTCTTGCTCACTATGGTGAGGCGGGCCAAATGATGAGGTTCTCATCCACCGGTGGTTGCCGATACACAACGGTAATGATAGGGTTACTCTACTTAGCGATGCATATCATGATCTTGCATATCTTAAGACCTGATAACTGTAGGCTAGGGTTGCCTCATCCTAGGACGCATTGTCGAGGGTGTCACCATCATCTAAGTCTTGACATCCTCATCCTTCGAGAAGGTATCTTCTGTGGGTAGCTCCTTGTCTAGTGTCACCAACTTGGTTCCAAGGTATGTGGGCAAATGTGTGGCAAGGTGGCTTCTTTCAGGGTTACCACGAGGGTTTTCAAGGGATCCAGTGGTCAGGGGCACAAGGGTAGTAGCGACCGTTTGAAAGTTTTGATAAGTAGACGAGGAGAGCAAAGAGAAAAATGGTGGAAGTTCTAAGGCAAAAACCATTGCTTCCTTTGATATTTCACAAGAGGTAAGAATTATAGTGGTTTTGTAAATAATGTTGAAGGGTCTTGAAAAATAGTTTTGTCCTAACTAACGTCCATGCTAACTAAGGGCTTCCTATAGTCAGGATGGCTCTTATACCAGCTCTGTGGGGACCCCGACTCATAAGTCGTGATCACCGAATGTATGTGCACAGTGATCCTAGAGATCAATGCTCATTGAACACACAGAATCAGAATAACACGACTCGTACATCCATTACATACCATTTGTAGTCAAAATTGGCCTTTATGATCAAGTCTGCATAATCTCGTAGCGGAAATCTTCAACGATAGCGTGAACCCATGCCATCTGCCTTAACCCTACAAGCATTCTGACTAGGAAGCGTCCTAGCTCGCATGTTCGGCACCAAGGTAATCTTTATCATAACCTGATCTTTCATGCCTGGCCAATAAAATAACCAGTGGCAAGCCAATGAGTACTTTCAATGTACTCGCAAGCAACCCATGTTTGGAACAAGGTATAACAATGCATGATATAGCAGTAAGTAGGTATTTTGCATAAAGCTAATTTTGAGTGCAATGACATGATCAAGTAAGTTTGTAAGCATGCATCAATAGTTGGCAAGTATCCATATGAACAAGTTATAGATATCATCATACACAGGGGTTGGACTTCTCATGTTCGACCATCACACCAAGTCCTTGGACTTGTGTCAAGTACCGCCTGAACATATCACGTCCAGTTATCAAGCCAAGTCATCCAACTCAACTCAAGTATCATCCTTATCACCAACACACACACAGACACACACCAGTTTGCAAAAACATATGGACGTAGCACAAGAGCGGTCACCCAACTGTCCTTGACCATGGACACGGCTATTCGAATAGTTCTACACTCTACAAAGGTTGCATGCTTTACCCACAAGACTCGGGGAACTTCTGTGTCATCCATGACTCGCGGTATATTACATACCCAAGGTAAGCACCCGAAGAATGCCTTTCCCCTGGCGACACTAAACTAAGAGTCCACTCTATTGGTACACAGCCCTCATTATGTACATCGTACGAGCCTCGCTCCAGATCATACCATCCTTGAAGGGACCAATGGCATGCCCGGTGCGTGTAAAGATAGCGCATGGTCGCCCTACCAGGCATGACCCCGTATCAAGAGTGACCACGTCACTCCTACCACGAGTAATGCGAGATCTTTGCCAGGACCAACCAGAGTAATCGGCAAAGCCCCGTCCCATAAGGGGTATCGTGGTCATACATGTAAGGTTGGAATACGATCGCAACTTACACCAATCTGTTTTCGAAAACGACACACACTCACTCGCTCCGGTACACCACTTCTTTAACAAGTGGCTACCTAGATCATCATCACCTCCGTCGGGCATTAGTGGAACCCGATGGGTTTTTTGAAAAGTCTTTGTAATCATTTGTTTCCATCACCATGCATATTCCCATCCCACTTGCATAGCAACTATTAGCAACCTAACTATTCCCACTAGCACAATCGTCATAAGGAGGTACGGTCATGCACGATGCAAGTATCAACAAGAAAGTATCGGAGGCATCCCTCCGAAGGGGGGAATACCACGTCAATATGATCAACATCACAGAAGTAAGTCCTACATGCCATGCAAATAAAAGGGTTCATAGTCATGCTCAAAGGGCTGCTTGCCTACCTTCACAAAATCTTTGAGGTCTTCACATGCTTCTCGTCTAACTGCGAGCACTCTGTTTATCTCATCAACTTCCATCGGTAAACAACCACAATAAGCAACGCAACAAGTAGAAAATAAAAGTGCTCTATAAATAGGAGTTTTATTTTTCTTGGACACCTCTCGTCATGAGAAAAATAACCAAGGAGGTTTTATTGGATGTGGGTCAAGGGGGGGTTTTGAATGGTGGATGTAGGGGAATCGGTGGTCCTACAATAAGTCTATAGAAAAACTTTTTATAAAAATGAGTGGATGCACCCAACAATTTGGTCAAGATTTTAGAAGATGTTTGAAATTGGTCTCATTGGATTTGGAGTTGGACCGAATTCCCTAGGATTTTCCTATGAAATTAATGGAAAATGGGCCATTTATTAGATCCAATAGAATAAGTGCATGGTAAAAATATTCACCCTGACTACATAAACAAGGATATGAGTGCTCTAGGTATTTTACAAGTCAGGCATATGATAGTTCAAATTCAAATTTGAATTTGGACCCTACAGAAAAATTTATAGGAAAAATGTGCAATGCACATATTTGGATAGGACACATTTTAGGATTCTGTAGGAATTTGATTTACAAATTTGGAGCTCAAATGAATGTTCTATGAATATATGAATTTCACTAGTAAAAGAAAAAGGGAAAACAAAATCCTCACCTAACTGGGCTAAGACGCACACTACGGGCATGATAGGGATTGGGCCGGCCTAGTGGCTCAGTTGGGTGCACGTACGGGACATGCCGAAGGCGTACCTCCTCTGGTATGCCTCCTCCATAGGAAGGTGGAATCAGGAGGGGAAGCCTCCACTTAAACAGCGGGCCCCTGCCGCTTAGTCACTGACCGACGGGGCCCACTCGTCGGGCCTTCCTTCTTCCTCCCGCTCGAGTGGGGTGATAGAGGAGGCGAGACAAAGTGTCTGCCGACCTCGTTCCGGCTACACGGGCCATCTTTGGCCAAGCTCCAGCCACTGAAGTGTTTAGGGGGAAGGCCCGCACCCACCTGGGTGGTCCATTCTTGTCGTGAAACGCCGGGTAAGGTGGGGCCTTGGCCACACCGGAGACCGGCTACGGTGGCCATGGGGGCAGAGCTTCAGCCACCAGAAAGAGGGAAGGAGCACGGGGAGGGGGATTGTGGTTTTGTGGGAGGCTCTCTAGTGTAGCTGGGAAGAGGGGAGCAGCACTGGCAAGCTCGAATTCGAGCTGTGTACGAGGCGGCAATGTTGGCCGTTGGAGGTTGGAGAGGACGCGGGAGGAAAGGTTCGAGTTGTCTGGGAGGTTATTGGAGGGGGAGGGAGTCAAGGGATATGAGAGGGGGGCTCTGGACCAAGGTTTAAGGCGTGGCGCGAGCTCACCATGGACAGCATCCACGGTGGAGACACATGTGATGCTAGGGCCATGGTGGAGCTCCGAGGAATGTCAAAGACCATCATGGACATGGACTACGTTGAGGGAAGAGGAGAGAGGGATCGGGGGAGCGCCAGGGACTCGCTTGTGTGAGGTCGTCCACTGGCCGAGCTGGGCAGCCCTGGCGCGCGTGCGAGGAGGCCACAAGAGGAGGAGAGATGTAACAGCCCGGGACAGACGCTCCAGAAGATTCCCCTTTTGTTCCCATTCACGTCGTGTGATTTGTTTAGTTGTCGCATTCATGATTGCATCATTTGCATCATCTGCATGGCATCGTCACTCGTTTTTGAAAACATGCATCCGTGAGTAGCTACCGGTTCTTTCCGTTCGTGTCGCTGACCGTTTCAAGACCAACCACACACACATGCGCTCGCGGCATCGATAAAAATATTATTTTAATGTGCATATAAAACATTCTTAGATTGGGTCAGGAGTTGACATGCAGTCTTGTTATATTGTAGGTAGACCGCCTGCCATTTTTTCTCGTGATCGGGGGTCGTTTGGTACCTCAACGGATGGCTTTAGCAGTGTGGTCATCGGTTTCTTCGTTGGGTTTTTTCGGTATTTTAAAACCCCGTGTCGCCGGGCTGCATACCTCCCTCTCAGCCCCACCAAGCCCACCTACACACCCCACGAGCCACCTAATTCCCCCTACACTTCCGGACCGTCCGATCGAGATCAAACAATCCAAAAATGGAGCCAATCAGCTAACCCTAACCCTCTTTCCTATTTATGGCAGGTCCCCCTGCCTAATTTATACTCCTCCTTCCCTGCCTCAAAATTCATGGCCCCAGCCGCCATCTGCCCGTGCAACCCCACCTCCCACCTCACGACAGCCCTTCCAGCCCAGATCTGGGCCCGCCGGAGCCCATCTGGGCCCAGACAAGCCCCGCCGCCCGTAGCCGAGCTCCTCTCGCTGGCTCCCTCGCGCCCGATGTCCTCCTGTCGCAAGTCCCGCCGGTTACCGGCCCTCGCCGAAGCTCTATCTTGCCGCCCCAGCCACGCATCCCCATGCCTTGATACGCTCGTTCCGGATTCGATCCGCGCCGCCCGCCTGCCATGGTATCCCTGCTGTCGCCGGAGTCCTGCCATGAAGGATGCCCTTGACCTCCACCGCCTCTAATCTAGTGCTCCGACCACCGACCATCGCCGTTCTTCGTGGCATCTGGTCCCTGATGTCGCCCCCGTCCCGTTCCACGCCGTCGTCGCTCGTTGGAGTGGCCGTAGCGCTACCCCATCGCGAGCTCCCGCTGTCGTTCGTCTCCTGCGCAAGGTGGACGACCGGTCGAGCCTCCCACTCGAGCGCTCGCCATAGCGCCCGTGTGGGCCTTCCCAAGGCCCAGCAGTTTACCTCCAGCCGGGCCTCAGCCCATGAGGTGAGCCCCCAGCCTATTCCCCGCCTGAGCGCCATACAATTTCCATGTGTCCTCTGTCTGGTTTAGGCTTGTGGACAAGTTCGGCCCAACGCACATGTTTTTGCATCTACAATTTGCTAATTAACCTATGAATTTCAGAACCGCAGAAAAACCCCTAAATTCATGCATTTAATAACTTGAGAACAGTGCATCCGTTGAAAATACTTTAGATATGTAAAATGTTTAGAATTTTGTGTAGATTCGCAATATCCAACTCTCACATATGTTTAAAATGTTTAACTTGCTGTTTTCATGCAATTTGCATAAATTTAATGTTAAATGAATTGTTTAATAGCTTTTAAACCGTAGCTCCGATGCAAATGTTTTACTTATGTAACTTGACTAGAAAATTGTGTAGAATCGCATGGTGACATTTATTTTGCTGTTTAAGAACTCTAAAATATGGTTAGGACAGATCTGGAACAAATCTTAAATTGCAAATGACGTCGTTTCGCAGACGTTATATGTTGCTTCCAGGCTCATTTAATATGCCTAGATATAGTAGTTGCTTTTGGTTCACCTCTTGCCATGTTTAACAACATTTAATAGTGTCGTGTACCTAACAAGAGTGAAACTAAATAATTCAAATGTGAAGTTTCGTCAATATGCAACTCGTTGCATATTCAGCTTCACTTAATGTGTAGAAGTTGATTGTTGTGCTTCCATGCCTTGCATAATTGAACCGGACATGCATCATATTTGTTTGCGCATCATGCCATGCATATGTTGTAGTGTACCGTGTGTTGATTGTTGTTTCCGGATTGCTTCTTCTCGATAGAGTTCCAAAAGCGTTCGGAGTGTGAGGATTCGTTCGACTACGTTGGATTGTCTTCTTCGTGGATTCGTTCTTCTTCCAAGCGGGATCTCACGCAAAATGACACATTTCCTTCAATACCACTACTATCATTGCTATGCTAGTTGTCCCGCTTTTATCGTTATGTCTCGCTACCTACCACTTGTTTGTCAAGCCTCCCAACATTGCCATGATAAGCCTCTAACCTCCACCTCCCAGGAAACCATTGTGTGGCTATGTTACAACTTGCTCAACCCTTCTTATAGTGTTTCTTGCTACAGGTGCAATTGCTTCCATGTGACAACATGGACATTCTTTTTTTATCACAATATTATTGCTATTTAATTTAATGCACATATATACTTGGTAGAAGGTGGAAGGCTTGGCCTTTTGCTTGGTGTTTTGTTCCACTTTTGCCGCCCCTAGTTACTTGTGTACCAGTGTTATGTTCCGTATTGAGCGCTCCTAACATGCCCGGGGTTATTATTGGGACCCCTTTGATTTTCGTTTTAGGATAAAGCTTGTCTGGCAAGGCCCAACATTGGTACTCCATTTTCCTAATAACTAATAAAATTGCATAAGGACCCACCGGCACCTGTGGATAATTAATCAGCAACCCAGGCCAGTGCTCCTCATGAGTGTTGGTCCACACTAGAGCACTATCCGGGGCCACCCTAGGGCAACTTGGGAGACTTCTATCAGGCCACTATATACGTCGCTCATTTACCGTCCCATGAGAATGAGATACGCGGCTCCTATCGGGATTGTCGGCACGTCGGGCGGCCTTGCTAGACTTGTTTTATATTTCTCAAACGTCTTGAGCGAGGAATTCCGAAAATACTTCGGGCTATCTCGAGGTTGCGGTTTTCTAGTGGAATTGCTTAGGAAGATCACGAGATTCATGGTCAAGGTTATTCCCGCTACATGTGGTTAATTTATGATCGACAAGTTGGAGCACTCTACAGGGTTAAATCTTTTGGAAAGTCGTGCCCGCAGTTATGTCGCAACCTTGAAAACTTTGTGTAACAGCCGGTCATAGCAAACTTGGAGTAAACTATAATAAAATACACCAACCATGTGCATAACTGTGATTGTCTCTTATCGTGAGTCCTTTTCCGAGAGAGAACATGGTGGGGTTATGTTTGCCGTAAGTAGGTGTTCATGATCACTTAGTGATCATTACTAGTTCACGTCTGTTATGCGTAGACCACCATACTTTACTTTCTGTATTCATAAGTTAGACACTCAAATAAATGCTTAGTCGCTTGCTGCAGCCTCACCACTTAACCATACCTCACCCATTAAGCTTTAATAGTCTTGATACCCTTGGAAATGAGATTAGTGAGTCCCTATGCCTCACGGATTACTACAACAACAGTTGCAGGTACAGGTAATGCGATGATTTGATGTGAGCGTGATGCTTGTTTGATTTGGAGTTTTTCTTCTTCCTCCTCATCAATCCAGGATGGGTACAAGGTGGCAGCCTAGGATAGCAAGGATGGATGTCATTTTATCATTTGATTTCGTCCGTAGTCAGACCCTGCTCTTCTGTATGATGTTTGAATATGTTGTTGTATTGATGTAATATTAATGTAGCTTGTGGCGAGTGTAAGCCAATTCCATATGCTCATATCTTCTGTACATGTACTTGTAATGATATCCATTCTTGCAACACGATGAGATGCACTCATATCCCTCTCGAGGCCCTCGAGCCAAAATAAGGATAGGGTCGCCTCTTGGGCATGACAGGTTGGTATTAGAGCTTGTACCGACCTAGGAGCCCCCTTGATTGATCGAACTTGGCCGAGTCGAGTCTAGTGAATAACTATTTTGAGTCTAGTTATATTGGAGAGTAGGATTTTTTTATTACTCTTCTATACTTTGGTGAGGAATTACGACTTAGGAATTTTGATTCTATCCTCTTCTCACTCAAAACAAATTAGGATTGCCTGGATATTTTTAAATCTATATGATGCTGATGTGACGGAGTTCTGTACTTTGTGCCTCCTGATACCGAGGAGTATAGCTCCAGGGGATTCTTGACACATCGTTATCGTTCAGTTTCCTTAGTATCTCGGGACGGAGATGTTTGCAATTACTTCAATACTTCTCGTGGCAAGATAAGGTAGAGTCACCCAGTACTAGGGAGACGTCCGGGGTACTGCCACGTTTGGTATCGTTGTGTTCTCGAGGGTCCGATATAGATGGAGTTCCGAAGCCTCTGGTTATGTGTTTATGGAGGGATACAGTTGGAGTTTAGGGCTTGTTAGTTGTGTTAGATATTTTGCCTCCCTATATCCCCAACACCCGATTGCATAACCGGAAGATTTTGGGAGTTCTTAGGTGGGAATTCATGTAGTTACCTCGGCTATCTTCCAACAGATCATGATGTGAGGTTGGGGTTCGACATCTAGTGGATTCGTTTGTTCATGCTATTTCTTACAAAGGACAGTCTTGATATATGTCATCAAATATGCTTCGTCAAGCCTTGTACTTTACTACTCCTAGGGAGCATATTCGAGCGTCATTTCAATATGACAATCCAATGCATAATCAATCCCGTGCGAACCTTACCACTAAAATATCGAGGAGAATCTCTATCATGAATTTGTTCTAACTTGTTTCGTAAGCCTCATCCTTTGTTTTGTTGGAGTATGGTAATTTGAGTTGCTTCGATGTCAACTGGTGATCTCATATCTTTCTGAAGCGGTGTTCTCATATTTCTGTTGCTAATTCTTTCGCTCAATCAAGTTGTCATATCAATTCTCTTTTCCGGTGTGCTTTTCTTTAAGATAATTCAATCCTCTCCAATATTTGCAAGATAAATCCTCATGTTTCATTCCGGAGTTTGTTTCATCCGTCCCAAGTTTTCTTTGTTTTCCCCACCCTCCCACCCTTTTTTATTCAATAATTAAATTCTCATCCAAATGCCTTTATTTTCATTGATGCGTCTGCTATGATTTCTTCTATACTGTATCCGGTGAATTCTAGTGGATATTCTCAAGACTTTCATTTTCAAGATCTATCCTCAAATTTCTTGTTCTTGATGTTATTCTTCCTCAGTGGATTCTATTCAAGATTTCGGTGTGAATCATATCCTTTTTCATTCGCTCAATGCAAGCCTTCCTCGTTTATTCGTCTCTCCCTATTCTATCCGAAGTGCTGAAGATGTCTCAGAAGATTCATGTCTCCGTTCAAACATCTTTTCAATTATTTCTAGGTCTCACCTCATCAAGTTTCAGCTTGTACCGATGCAATCTCTCTTTCTAAGCAATCATTTCAATGGTGGTTTCTTTTCAGTGGGCCCATAACCCACACGCGTTCCCTAGGATTTTACCTCGCTCTTCTAATATTTCCGAAGATGTCCTCAAGTTCTTTTCAAATATGACATAAAAATGATATTCATTAGTCATATGCCTTCTCGAAGATTGCTTCGAATTATTTTCATCATTGTCTCAACCTTTCCTCATTCATTATTCCGGAGTGTCTCAATATTTCATGGTGTTGCTTCTCATCATTATTCTCAGTATTGAAGACCAAAGGAGAGTTTCTCTTAATCTTGGTCCATTCTCTTGAAGATTTGTCATCTCATCTTCATGCTTTCCTCTCAAATTGTTTCCATTCATGAGAAATTTCTCCGATATCTACCCGTTGCATTCATAGTTGTTTTCGTTTCTCGATCCTTCGAAGGCCATCTTCTTTTTCAGCTTTCAGCTTTTGTTCTCAAGTTCTTCTCAATTTTTGTCCCTTCATTCGTGTCTCAATTATATTTTTAGTGCTTCATTCAAATCTTCTATCAGGCAGATCATGATCTCTTCATTCTGATGTATCTCAATTCATTCATGGCGTCCTCATTTGTTTCTTTGTACCGGTGTTTCGAGGAAGACCACTTCAAGTTTGTGCCATATCTTTCTCTCCAACCTTTTCAAGAAGAATAAGTGGTATGCAAAATTTGTTGCTTGTCATCAATTTAATTTGATGAAGGATAGGCATATCATAATTCTTATTCTTGTTTCATCCAGGTGATTTCAATCCTTCTTCCGGAGTTGTTCATGATATCAAATTCTCGATTTCAAGTGTTCTCATATTTTCTATCCGTAGTTCCAAGTTTTTCTCAAATATCTCTTCGCAAAGCTTAATCTAAATCATGGCAAGGCATCAATCTTGTTCTTTTGCAACCTTCAATTCTTTTCTATCTTCCTTTCATCGCGGTGTTCTCCAAGAGGTCCTTCATGGTGATTTGTTAAGGATGTAATTCTTCTCGAAGTGTTCTTCAAGTTTCTTGTTGGTAAAGCTCAAGTATTCCTTATCTTGCATTCTAAATTCAATTCCTTCTCCATTGTCTTTTGAGATAGTGTTATTAAATTCTTGATTTTGAGGAGTCTTGAAGGCAATTTGTCAAGAATGATAAGTAAACCCATCCTTTCTTTCTCGGAGTTATCTTGGATCGAGTTTCACCTAAAGTGTTTCCTATTGACTGTTGCTATCATGGTGCATATCAACTTCCAACTTCTTAATGTATCCTCTTGGTGAAAGAAGTTTTGCATCTCTTGTTGCTTCCATCCGTCAATTGTTTGGTCAGTCTCTAGTTATCACCTCATTATTATAAGATGTTATCTATAAGCCCACATCGAGCTTATTCTTTTGGCTGTTGGTTTTCAACAACTCCGTTCAACCTATGCTTCTCAAATTCAATGGTCGTAGAACTTGTCATTTTCTCCTATTCTCTTCTCTCCAAAGATCTAGCTTCTATTCTTTTGTCCCGGAGGCAATATGGTGTTGTTCTTTTCAAATCACATCTAGTTTGATTTAGATCATGTTCTTTCTTTGCTATTCATTTTACTGGAGTGTTCTATTCTATGTTCAAGTTCTTTTCCTTCTTATCATGTTTTGCCACTCTTTCCTACCGAAGTGTTGCTGAAATTTCTTGTGAATTCCTGCTTGTTCCTCATCTCAGTCTTCATCTCATTGAAACCTTCAATCATCATTGGTTTCAATCCTTTGTCAGAGAAGCAACTAAGTTTACCTCTTTCTCTTCCCCTTCTCATTCCTAGATCTCGGGACGAGATCCTCGTGTAGTGGAGGATAGTTGTAACAGCCCAGGACCGACGCTCTAGAAGATTCCCCTTTTGGTTGTCGCATTCATCATTGCACATTCGCATCATCTGCATGGCATCGTCACTCGTTTCGAAAACATGCATCCGTGAGTAGCTGTCGACTCTCTCCGTTTGTGTCACTGACTGTTTCGAGACCAACCACACACGCACGCGCCTACAGCATCCATAAAAATATTATTTAAAAGTGCATATAAAATATTCTTGGATTGGGTTGGGAGATGCCATGCGGTCTAGTTATATTGTAGGTAGACCGCATGTCAATTTTCGTCGTGATCGGAGGTCGTTTGGTATCTCAACGGATGGCTTTACGAGTGTGGGAATCGGTTTATTCGTCGGTTGTTTCATTATTTTAAAACCTCGTGTCGCCGGGCCGCAAACCTCCCTGTCATCCCCACCAAGCTCACCTACACAGCCCACTAGACACCTAGTTCCCCCTCTGCTTCTGGACCATCCGATCAAGATGAGACGGTCCAAAAACGGAGCCAATCAGCTAACCCCAACCCTCTTTCCTATTTAAGGCATCTCCCCTACCTAATTTGACCTCCTCCCTCCCTGCCCTGAAATCCGTGCCCCCAGCCGCCACCTGCCCATGCAACCCCTCCACCCACCTCGCGCTGGCCCTTCCGATCCAGATCAGGGCCTGCCCAAGCCCATCTGGGCCCGGACAAGCCCTGCCGCCCATAGCCAAGCTCCTCCCGCTAGATCGATCGCGCCCGATGTCCTCCCGTTGCTAGTCTCGCCGGTTGCCGGCCCTCGCCGAAGCTCCGTCGAGCCGCCCCAGCCTCGCATAACCGTGCCTGGATCCACTCGTTCTGGATTCGATCTGCGCTTCCCGCCTGCCTAGGAGGCCTGCCATGAAGGATGCCCTCGACCTCCAGCGCCTCCGATCCAGTGCTCCGAACACCGACCACCGTCGTTCTTCGTTGGATCTGGTCCCCGATGTCGCCCCCGTCTCATCAGAGTGGTCATAATGCTGCCCCATCGTGAGCCGCCGCCATCGTTCGTCTCCTAGGCGAGGATGATGACCGGACGAGCCTTCTGCTCGAGCGCTCGCCCTAGCGCTCGTGTGGGCCTTCCCAAGGCCCAGCAGTTCGGCTCTAGTCGGGCCTCTGCCCACGAGGTGAGCCGCCAGCCTATTCATCGCCCGAGCGCCATACAATTTTTAGGCATCCTGTGTCTGGTTTAGGCCTGTGGATATATTCAGCCCAATGCACATTTTTTCGCATCTACAATTTGCTAATTAACCTATGAATTTCAGAACCACAGAAAAACCCCTAACTTCATGCATTTAATAACTTGAGAACCGTGCATCGATTGAAAATACTTTAGATATGTAAAATGTTCAGAATATTGTGTAGATTCGCAATATCCATCTCTCACTTATGTTTAAAATGTTTAACTTGCTATTTTCATGCAATTTGCATAAATGCCATGTTAAATGAATTATTTAATATATTTTAAACCGTCGCTCCGATGCAAATGTTTTATATATGTAACTTGACTAGAAACTTGTGTAGAATCTCATGGTGACATTTATTTTTCTGTTTAACAAAGCCAAAATATGCATAGGATAGATCTAGAAAAAAATCATAAATTGCAAACGAGGTCGTTTCAGAGAGGTTATATGTTGCTTCTAGCCTCATTCAATATGCCTAGACGTAGTAGTTGCTTCTGCTTCACATCTTGCCATGTTTAACAACATTAATTTTATCATGTACCTATCGAGAGTGAACTAAATAATTCGAATTTGAAGTTTCATCAATATGCAACTCATTGCATATTGAGCTTCACTTAATGTGTAGAAGTTGATTGTTGTGCTTGCCATGCCTTGCATAATTAAACCGGGCATGCATCATATTTGTTTGCGCATCATGCCATGCATATGTTGTGGTGTACCGTGTGTTGATTGTTGTTTCCGGATTGCTTCTTCTCGATAGAGTTCCGAAAGGGTTTGGAGTGTGAGGATTCGTTCGACTATGTAGGATCGTCTTCTTTGTGGATTCGTTCTTCTTCCAAACGGGATCTCAGGCAAGATGACAGATTTCCCTAGATATCACCACTATCATTGCTATGCTAGTTGTCCCGCTTTTATCGTGATGCCTCGGTACCTACCACTTGTTTGTCAAGCCTCCCAACATTTCCATGATAAGCCTCTAACCTCCACCTCCTAGCAAACCATTGTGTGGCTATGTTGCCGCTTGCTCAGCCCTTCTTATAGTGTTTCTAGCTGTACATGCAATTACTTCCATGTGACAACATGGACATGCTTTTGTTATCATAATATTATTGCTATTTAATTTAATGCATATATATACTTGGTAAAAGGTGGAAGGCTTGGCATTTTGCTCGGTGTTTTGTTCCACTTTTGCTGCCCCTAGTTACTTGTATACCAGTGTTATGTTCCATACTGAGCGCTCCTAACATGCTCGTGGTTGTTATGGGGACGCCCTTGATTTTTGTTTTAGGATAATGCTTATCTGGATAGGCCCATCATTGGTACTCCATTTTCCGGCACCCGCGGATAATTAATCAAAAACCCGGGCAAGTGCTCCTCATGAGTGTTGGTCCAAACTAGAGCACTATGTGGGGCCACCCCAAGGCAACTTGGGAGATTTCTATAAGGCCATTGTACACATCACTCATTTGCCATGCCTTGAGAATGAGATACACGGCTCCTATTGCTGGCCTTGTTTTACCTTTCTCGAACGTCTTGAGCGAGGAATTCCGAAAATACTTCAGGCTATCTCGTGGTTGTTATTTTCCAGTGGAATTTCTTAGGAAGATAACGAGATTCGTGGTTGAGGTTATTCCCGCTTCGTGTGGTTAATTTGTGATGGACGAGTTGGAGCACCTCTGTAGGGTTAAATCTTTCGAAAATCCGTGTCTGCGGTTATGTGGCAACTTGGAAAACTTTGTTTAATGCCCAATTATAGCAAACTTGAAGTAAACTCTAATAAAATACACCAACTGTGTGTGTAACCATGATTGTCTCTTCTCGTGATTCCTTTTTCGGAGAGAGAACGCGGTGGGATTATGTTTGACGTAAGTAGGTGTTCAGGATCGGTTAGTGATCATTACTAGTTCTTGCCCGTTATCCGTAGACCACCATACTTTACTTTATGTATTCGTAAGTTAGCCACTCAAATAAATGCTTAGTCGCTTGTTGCAGCCTCACCACTTAACCATACCTCAGCCATTAAGCTTTAATAGTCTTGATACCCTTGTAAATGGGATTGTTGAGTCCCTGTGCCTCACATATTACAACAACAACAGTTGCTGGTATAGGTAATGCGATGATTTGACGTGAGAGTGATGCTTGTTTGATTTGGAGTTCTTCTTCTTCCTCCTCATCAATCTAGGATGGGTTCCAGGTGGAAGCCTAGGATAGCAAGGATGGATGTCATTTTACCGTTTGATTTCATCCGAAGTCGGACCATGCTCTTCTGTATGATGTTTGAATATGTTGTTGTATTGATGTGATATTGATGTAGCTTGTGGAGAGTGTAAGCCAATTCCATATACTCTTCTCTTATGTACATGTACTTGTAATGATATCCATTATTGCAACACGACGAGATGCTCTCCTATCCCTGTCGAGGCCCTCGAGCCAAAATAAGGATAGGGTCGCATCTTGGGCGTGACAAGAGAGGAGGGGGGCTGACAGCATGCCGTGTACCGGATGCCGAGGCGATATCAGGGGACACGAGGGGGAGGCCTAATGCTGTCGGCGTCGGGGATTGGACGGTGGCTATAGTGCAGGAGCACAATATAGCGTGGTCTGGAGCGCCCGTTTGGCATGCCATGGCATTCCAACGGCGTCTTGTGCGTGGCCACTTGTGTCTAAGGGGTCTAGGCGGATCTAGGCTAGGGGACACTAGCATTGGATGCCCTAGGAGCTTGATAGAATAAGAGGGGAGGGGAGAGAGGAGTGTTTTACTGATGTCCAGAGAGTGGAAATGGGGTTTTACCCCACTTAACCATTGAGTATTGGCTAGATAAAGTTACTAGAGGTGAGGTTTAATGCTAGTAAGCTGTGGGAAAATCTTGAAGTGAAGGAGAATAGCAGAAGGGGGTCAAACTTTACAAAATATGCAAAAGTATTTGATGATGGTTTGGCTAAGAAAATGTAGTTTTCTTGCCATGATATTTAACAAGATGAAAATATAGGTAGAAATAGGGAGGATCGCCAGGTTTGAGGTGTTTTGAAGAAAGTCCACAATGGAACTTTGTAAAACCCTAGAAATCATCAAAATCAGATTCCTGTAGATCTAGGTATGCATTTCCATTCACCTTGATGCACCACTTGGTGTGACATCCTTATTTGGGTAATGGAACATGCCCACAAAGTTTGGGGTCAAGGGAAGAAACTTTACACTGTAAAGTTGTTCAAATTTAAATCTGGACACGAATGGTTTTGGAATATTCTGATGGAGCAAAAAAATTGGGATTGAGATGAAACTATGAAAAACCATCACCTATAGCATTAGCGATTGGATGGAATTTTACTAGAATTTAGTGAGAATATTTCTTATCGAAATATTTCAAAATCTTGATTTCGGCAGAAAGGGTTTTGAGGGGTTTTGCCCATGATTTTGAACATGACCATGTATTGAAACTCATATATATGGCAAATATATGTCCAGTGAGTGTCCCTAAATTTTCTCAAATATTTTAAAGCATTTAAATAATTTTTGCCTATAAAAGACTATTTTCGACCTTAAGAAAAAACCTTTAAATAAAATAGTAAAATAACCTTTAAAAATAATATTTGGTGGTTTCACAAGTCTTATATATAGTGGGTTCCAAATAAACTCTTTGGTGCAAAATATTCCACCCAATTTGAGGACTCGTAGTACGAACCTCATTTCAGGGGTTTTATAAAGCCTAATTTGAACAAATGCTTTTTCGCCAAAATTACGGACCGCATCGAGCACACCGCCACCAACATACGTGAAGCCGAGGAGCGGACGCGGGACTCCATGGAAACAAAAATGGACGAGGTTCGTGCCTTGATGGTGAACCGCGCATCATCCACTTCTACCTCAACTCAATGGTGCACCGCGCATCATCCACATCTACCTCAACTCAATGGACGAGCTCCGTGCCTTGATGGACAACACTCCTCCGAGGACTCCTCCGGCAAGAGTCCTCCTCCTCGAGCTCGACCACATCAACATGACGCTCGTCGCCTCTCTCAAGACTCAAGCAACCCTTTCCACTACAAAGGTCCACATCGCGAGCGTGAAAACCGTCACCAACAATAGCAAGACGCCTACGGTCAATATCACCTACGTCACTGCCGTGAGGAAGACCGGCGCCGTGAAGAGCAAGCACGACAAGCACAACGGGCGCTTCGCGAATCAACCCATGCCTGCCAAGAATGCAACTGACTAGGTCATGAGGAACAAGAAGCTCTACGTCGACAACACCAAGAAGAAGACGCATGTCAATAGGAGCACCAACAACGCTAACAACGGATGCGACACCGACGTCAACAACAACCAAGACAAGAGGAGCAACACATCGATGAGATCGCTCCAAGACAAGAGCAAGACCAACATGACGACAATGCCCCTCCACAACAAGATGCACGTCCTCAAGTAAATCCCTTTGACCACGTGGATGATCAAGCTCCGAGGCAAGGCCAACATCAACAAGACAACTATGCTCCTGCAAGACAAGGATACCGCAATCACAACAACAATGAGGAAAATCACTTGGGTAAGCTCAAGTTCACCATGCCTAAGTTCGCCGGAAGTAACAATCCCGAAGACTACCTCTCTTGGGCACACAAGGTCGACAAAATATTCTGGTTGCACAACTATGAAGAAGACAAGAAGATTGCCATAGCCTCCGTCAAGTTCCAAGATTACGTGCTTATTTGGTGGGAACAAATGATTGAGCGAAGAATAGAAAGAGGAGACCCTCCAATCACCACTTGGGAAGAAATGAAAGAACTCATGAGAGCGCGATTCGTCCCAACACACTATAATCGCGATCTCTTCAAGAAGCTCCAACTACTCAAAGAAAGCACCAAGTCAGTGGAAGAGTACTATCAAGAGATGGAGATGGCCATGATAAGAGCAAATATGAAGGAGGACAATGAGAAAACTATGGCAAGTTTGTTGAATGCTCTCAATTACCAAGTCAAGAAAATTGTGGATTTCCAAACCTACTCAAACTTGCTTGATCTAGTGCACCAAGCCACAAAACCGGAACGTCAAGTTCAAGAGCACTACAAGTACTCCAAGACCTCCTACAAGACCTACAGTGCAAATATCCAAGCTACTCCAACTATGACTCCTTCTACAAGAACCTCCACGGACAAACATGACAAGTCAATCTACAAGGACAAGTCCTCTTCATCATCCCGCAATGCTCCTACAAGAAAAACAAGAGCGTCATCCTCTACACCAACACCAAATGACATGAAAACAAGCTCCATCAAGTGTTTCACGTGCCAAGGCCGAGGCCACAAGATGCATGAGTGTCCCACAAGGCGAACCATGATCCTTCAATATGACGACTCCTATGATTCCATGAGTGAAGATGAAATGGATGCTTTGGAACAACAGGCCATCCACCAGCAAGTCAATAAAGATGAAGACTCTCAAATCTTTTGTGACAATGATCCGAGCCCCGCTATTGTTGTCTCCAAGGTTTTGACACTACAATAACAACAAGATGAGGACCAACATTTCCATATCATCCACACCAACGCCTGTATCCAAGGGCGATACGTCAAGGTCATCATCGATGGAGGAAGTTGCCAGAATTTGGCAAGTGAGGAACTTTGCTCCAAGTTGCCCTTGACCAAGGAAAAGCATCCTGGCCCCTGCAACGTCCAATGGCTAAGTGACTCCGGCACAATACAAGTCGACCACACCATGCAAGTTTCCTTCAAGATCGGACATTACGAAGACACCTTGGAGTGTGATGTGGTTCCCATGTCCGTTTGCCACCTCCTCCTTGGGAGACCTTGGCAATTCGACCGTGGTGCCATACACAATGGGTGCACAAGTCAATATTGCTTCAAGATCAAGTGCACCGAGTATGTGCTTCGCCCTATGTCTCCAAATCAAGTGATCGCAGACAAGCAAGCTTCGTCCCACCATGGAGAGAAAAGTGAGAGAGTGATCCACCTCCAAGCGAGTGAGCGCCATAAGCCGAACTTGAGTGACTACATGATGAGGGACATGAGTGACCTAGTACTATTTGCCACCAAAAGAGATTTGAGGGATGTGAGTGAGAGCCCATCGACCGTTCTTCACTATGTGATAGTGTGCAAAGATTGATGTTACCCATCCTAACCCTTCACAACATCTTCCTCTTGTGCTATCTCAATTGTTGCAGGAATTTCAAGATGTGTTTCCCGATGAGCTACCTCCGGGACTACCACCAAAACGAGGGATCGAACACCGCATCGACCTCATACCCGGAGCATCGCTTCCCAACAAGGCTCCCTACCACGTGAACCCCGGCAAAACAAAGGAGATACAAAGGTAAGTCCAAGAACTCCTAGATAAAAGGCGTGCTCGCGAGAGTTTGAGTCCTTGTGCAGCTCTCGTCATTCTATTGCCTAAACATGATGGTAGTATGCGCATGTGTTCCGATTGCCATCCTATAAATGCTATCACCATTCGCTACTGTCACACTATCCCACGCTTAGATGACATGCTAGATGAACTTCATGGTGCCACTATATTTCCCAAAACAGACTTGAAAAGTGGTTACTACCAAATTCGCATACAAGAGGGTGATGAGTGGGAAACGGCTTTCAAAACTAAATGTGGTCTCTATGAATGGCTAGTGATGCCCATGGGCCTATCCGAAGCTCCGGGTACGTTCATGCGCATGATGCATCATGTGTTACGCCCCTACATTGGGTATTGTGTTGTGATCTACTTCAATGACATCCTTGTTTTTAGCAAATCTCTAGAACAACACGCCACACATGTTAGAAATGTTTTGCAAACTCTTCGGAAAGAAAAACTCTATGCTAACATGGACAAATGCATTTTTGGTGTGTAAAAAGTTGTTTTCCTAGGATTTGTGGTTTCCTCAAAGGGTGTCCATGTCAATGAGTCTTAGATTGAGGCAATTAAAAATTGGCCCACACCCACCAGTTTCCAACAAGTGCGTAGTTTCTTAGGACTAGCCGGTTTCTACTGTCGGTTTGTGAAAGACTTTAGCACTATCCCTACTCCTCTACACACTTTGAGCAAGAAAAATGCACCGTTTGTTTGGGGACCATCCCAAGACACCGCTTTCCATGAACTTAAGAATTTTCTTACTCATGCACCTTTGCTTGCCTTTCCCAATTTTGCCAAAACGTTTGAAGTTCATTGTGACACTAGTGGTAATGGCATAGGAGGTGTGCTTATGCAAGAAAAGTGTCCAATTGCGTATTTTATCAAGAAACTATCTGGCGCTCAACCAAATTATTCTATATATGACAAGGAATTGTATGCTTTGGTGAGACAAGCTTGGGAACACTATTTGCGACCTCATGAATTTGTCATTCATACCGACTAGGGAACTCTCAAGTACCTAAAAGGCCAAACTAAGTTGAACAAACGACACGCTAAATGGAGTGAATTTATTTAGTATTTTCCTTATATTATCAAATACATTAAGGGAAAAGAAAATTTTGTGGCGGATGCTCTTTCCCGTAAATGCATGCTCGTTACTCAACTTGAATTGAATGTTTTTGGCTTTGAGCACCTAAAAGACTTGTATGAGCATGATGATTCTTTTTGCTATTCCTTATGACAAGTGCAAAATGAAAACTTTTTGGGAGAACTACTACATGAAAAATGGATATCTTATGCGTGCTAACAAACTTTGCATTCCAAAGTCCTCTCTTCGTTTGTTACTTTTGCAAGAGGCACACGATGGAGGACTAGTGGGTCACTTTGGGCATGACAAGAGGTATGCCACCCTCTCCCACAAGTTCTATTGTCCAAAGATTCTTCGTGATGTTGCATGCTTCACCAACTGATGGTCTACATACCGCAAAGCTAAGTCAAAACATCAATTCCATGGTCTTTACATGCCTCTTCCTGTACCGTTCCAACCTTGGGAGGATATTAGCATGGATTTTGTGCTTGGATTGCCACGAACAAAGAAAGGCCATGATTCCATTTTTGTTGTTGTGGTTCGTTTTTCAAAAATGGCTCATTTCATTCCTTGCCACAAGATCGACGATGCTTCACATATTGCCAACCTCTTTTGTGGGGACATCTTACGCCTACACGGAGTACGAAAGACCATTGTCTCAGACCGTGACGTCAAGTTCTTGAGCTACTTTTGGAAGACCCTTTGTGCCAAGCTCGGCATCAAGTTACTCTTATATTAGGCCTACCATCGACAAACCGATGGCCAAATGGAGCTAACGAACCGGACACTTGGAACTCTCCTCCGCATGTTGATCAAACAAAACATCAACGAATGGGAAGACTGCCTCCCCATCGCCGAGTACGCCTACAACCGAGCACACCACTTCACCACCAACTAGTCTCGCTTCGAGGTGGTCTACGGCTTCAACCCATTGTCCCCGTTGGACATCCTTCCTCTACCATTCCAAGAGAGAGTCAACATGGACACAAGTGCAATGGCAAGATACATCAAGAGGATGCATGAAGACACAAGAAACACCATCGAGAGCCAAGTGGAACATATCACCGCCAAACACAACACCAACAAACACCCCATGTTATTCAAGCCTTCTCATCTTGTATGGGTGCACCTTCGTAAGGACCGTTTCATCGCCGAGCGCAAGTCCAAGATGCTACCTCACGCCAATCGACCCTTCAAAGTGTTGGCACGTTACAACATCAACGCCTACAAGATAGACATCCCTCGCCACAAATACAATTTGAGCGACACTTTCAAGGTTATGGACCTACACCCATTCCATGGTGATGAAGATCTTGATCTGACTATGGATCTTCCCCAAGGGGGGGAGATGATGCGGAGCATCCCATGAACTCCACCATGGATCCTTCTCCAACACCACCAGCCACGAGGGGGCCCATGACGAGAGCCCATGCACACGCCATCGAATACGAGGTGACATCTCTCTTACTCAACCTACGTATGACCCGCTCGAGACATGGACGCTACCTCTGATGGGAATGAAGTGTATACTCAGGTACGCTGGAGAGGGACGTCAAGCTAGAAAGGACAAGGAAGGCCCCAAGGACCAGCTCCAGCCTCTAGACGTCTGACCATCCTCGGACGACCGACAGACCTCGGACGACCGACGCCTGGAGAGAAACCAAGCACCATGGCCATTCGGACTCCCCAGCACTCGGACGACCGATGCCGCCCGGACGGCCTACAGGTCCCACCGAACGGACGTCCGGGCTACCTCAGAAATCCGACCTCTAAGCACCCGCTCTGAAATGTCGGAAGTCTGTAGCTTTCGGACGACCAGGCGCCAGACGTTCGACCGCGTCTGGAAATCCGGCCAGGCCGTGCCACACCGAAACCTCGGACATCTGGCCTCCTCCGAACGTCCGGACCATCCTGAGCTGTCGGACATCCGACCCCGTCCAGACGTCCGGACCCTGTCTGTGAATAGGCCCAAGGGTTTCGGCCCATGTACCCCTCTACCTTGTCTTAGACTATATATACTTCATCCCCTCCTCTTCCTAGGGCTAGCTAATGTTTGCTCTTGAGCTTAGCTCCATTGCTTGAGTCTCTTGAGGAGCTTTCCCACCTTTGGGAGTAGACCCAAGTGATGCCAAGGCCCCTCTAGAGGGAAGATCCTCCGGGATATCAAGGCCCCTCCTCCGGAGTGGGAGATCGTGTACCGCTACTTCTATCGTTAGTTGTTTTGGGATCTTGTTCCTCTTGTGTTATTATGGATCTAATGGATGTGTGATTGAGATGCTCTTCAGTGTTTCCTTTCGTTCTTCCCCGTGTTCTTCGTGTTCTTCATGTTTTCCCCCTCCAATTCGTGAAAGATCGACCACCATGGGTCTTGCCCCGTATTAGCAAGGACGTACGCGGGTTACCAAAGAGCCCCACCAAAGGTTTCCATTCCAGTGCAACAAAACCACGACCGCGAGCTGAGCAGGAAGGGTGTCATCGCCGAGCAACCTCTGCATCATGAACAGCTACTTTGTAGGCGAAGACAGCCTTTCATCAAGATAAAGATGTACTCTTGTCCCCCTTCGAATTTGGCCATTGTAGGATCCCTTCCTGCCATGGAGATAAGGGAAGAGGACCCGAGCCACTATAAACAGGGCCTAGGCTGCACCGTAGAGAGTGACAACGAAAAAGAGAGAGGGAAGCAAGAGAGGCAAGAGCACCAGAGCACCCTCACGAGGCAACTCACCACTATACTAGTTTATCCACAAACCTCCTAGGGAGGCAATCCAACAAAGCAGGAGTAGGGTTTTATGCTTCGCAACGGCCAGAACCTGGGTAAATCATCGTGTGCAATCTTCTTCCTCGCCATCATGCGAGTTCGCCATCTAAATCATCAAGTAGTGATCTAGGTGGGGTGAGGCTATTGGGGATCTTTGCACACGCCTCTGTGTTTGAACTTCTTTGGGTTTTGTGGAGCCCGAGATCCGACAGTTGGCACGCCACGTAGGGGGCATGTCGAAGTACTCCTCAAGCCGCGTGTGGGGACCCCGACTCATAAGTCGTGATCACCGAATGCACGTGTATAGTAATCCCACAGATCAATGCTCACTGAACACACAGAAGCTGAATAACAAGAGTCTTACACCCTTACATACCGTCTTGCACAAATGAAGACCATGGAGGTCAAGTCTTACATAGATAGGGCCGCAAGGGCAAAACAGTTAAACATAACAAACAACGAAAATCTTGGTCGAAAGCATGAACCATGCCATCTGCCTTAAACCTACAGGCATTCTGACTGGGAAGTGTCCTAGATCGCACGTTCGTCACCAACGAACTCTTCACAATACTTCTTCTCTTCCATGCCTGGCCAACGAGCTCCGGCCGCCGCAGTTGAGCTCGCCGCCGTGGATACCGGCCACCCTAGGCCCGGCTGACCACTCCACTCGAGGCGTGGGGTCGTCAGCTCGCGGTAGATGGCCTCCGTCGTTCATTTGGACTCCGGAGCATGAAAAACGCGGCCTTCGCCGCATCTCGCCTTGCCGGAGTTGAGCCACCGGTGGGTTTGACCCCTCTGGCCGGATTTGACCTCCCCAGAGTCAGTGATAGGCGGGCCCCAACCCTGGTTAGTTTTAGATTAGTTAGAGATTAGTGCTAATAATGATGTTAACTAAATGGGGCACTGACATGTGGGCCCGTCAACTAACATAATTAGTTTAGTGTTAAATAAATGCTAATTCATCCTGTTAATTAGCTGAGTCTCTGACCAGTGGGCCCACCTACTAACTAAACCTGTTTAAAATTAACTAACTCTCTCGTTAACCCAGAGCCACTAACATGGGGGTCCAACTAGTCAGGTTTGACCTGGACCAGCCCTGTTGACCTGCTAATGTCACTATGACATCATGTTGATGCAGTAAAGTATTTCTAGAATTAAAACAAATCAGTAAATGATTTAATATTTTCAGAAAATGTTTAAAACTTCTAAAAATCATAGAAAATAATCTATAAGTCAAATGAAAATAATTTATATATGAAAAATGCTCAAAAAAATCCAATGAACCAGTTTATGCCATCATCATGCATGTTTGAGCAAGTTTACATTACCAACTAGGACATTTTGTGATTAGAGCAATATAGGAAATATCATTTGCAGTTGGGATTCAAACTTGTTTGTATTCCACTTCAACCAACTTGGCTAATTACTCCTTTAGGTTAATTCAGTACCTTAACATATCATATCATGCATCATGGTTGTTGCATTGCATTGAATGTGTTCCTTCCTTGTTTTACCGATGGTGTTCCCTCTCGTTAGACGATGTTTCTGATGATGTGAACGTTGACACTAATGAAGAGAAGTAATATCTTCAGGACTGTCAGGAAAGCAACCCCCCTTGAGCATATTGATATGAACCCACTCTCTCGCTCCTGCTCTCTTTTATTGCTCTAGGACAACAACGATTCAACTGTTACATGTTCTCGGTAGTTGAACCCATTCGTTTGCATGACATGTCTTTTCCACAGTAAATAGTTGAAACCACCTAGCATCAGTAGCAACTGCTTGAGCCTTGTTGTGCTTACTCATCCACGTCTGCTTACTGTGCCTGATATGCTTACAGTCAAGTCATGTCGGGTTTGATCCATTTGGGTGATGAATGAGAATGGCAATGTTCATGTCCTACTATGTGAGAGCTAAGTGTGTGAACATGATTTGGTAAAGAGAGCAATGAGAGGTCATGTAGGAGTACATGGCGGGTTGTCTCATTGGGACCATCCTTAAGAACTAAGTTTTGTGTATGTTATCCAAGATAATATACTACCGCACATTGGGATACTTAATTGACCCTCTCGGCTTATCCCAAATCTCTATCCAGAAGTTGCAACTAGTTTCTGGTGTTTGTAGGAAAAGTGTTGGCAGCCGTGCATAGCACTACCCGACGGGGTGGGATGTGATGCGGTATAGGCATAGTGGCACATTGTACCAAGTGGTACCCGAATGGTGGAATTGGGAACCCTGCGCACATCGTTTGAGGCCTTAGCGGAAACTTCGGCCGGACTTCTATGCGGGTTCAGTCTCAAATAGGCGATAAACATGGACTAGGGTCTTGTGTGATTGACGGTCCTGGCCGACTCCCTCGCTGGGCTTCCGCTTGAAGGTTGCCGAGGTGCCTTTTATGTGCACATGGCGATAAGTGGCGGGAGCATGTGTGAAGAAGTACACCACTGCAGGGTTATAAATCTGTTCGAATAGCCGCGTCCTCAGATATGGACTACTTGGAGAACTTATGTGGTTCATAGACAACTTGAAGTGGATACTCTAAAATATGCAAGATAAGTGTGAGTGATATGGATGGCCTTCTCGTAGGGAGACGGAAGTGGATCCATAGTGGTGTATTTATTTGGTGAATATGTGGACTCATGTGCGCTATCCCACCTCAAAGAAAGTACTTGTAGCCATAGTACAGGTTAGCCAAGAGTCAAAGCTGGCTTGCTGCAATAAACTCCACAACCCCCTTCATTGATATTGATGCATATGTAGTTAGTTCTGATGTAAGTCTTGCTGAGTACTCTTGTACTCATGTTTTCTTAATTTATGTTTTTGCAAAGGAGACATCAGTCTCGTTAGTGGTATTTACGACGTGAAGTTCGATGTTGACCGAATTAGCTTGGGAATCCTGGACAGAGGTCTGGTTACTTTGATAGGGTCATGGTAGCTTTTCAGGCTCCTCTAGCCACTTTTGTAGATGTCTGTACCCAGACATGTTTAACTTTCGATTGTTTGTTTGAACACTTTGAATGTCTGGTCTTGTGACCCCTGTTTGTAACATCTTATTGTGTTGGCTCTTTCGAGCCTTCTAAATAAATGGTGTAATGTTGTATGGTTATGTTGTGATGCCATAGTTGTATCTGTGCATATTGGGCATGTTGTGCTTATGTGTGAGGTGTAACGGTATTTATGGGATTCGACACCTAGTTGTGTGCCTCTAGTAGTACTGTTTACGGGGAAATGCCTCTTTGTGCTTACACCGAGCCTTGGTAGCTTGCTACTGCTCCGGACACATTGATTGGCCGGCATGTATCCTTCTTTGCTGATGTGTCTGTCCCTTCGGGGAAATGTCTCACGGTGTAATCGAGTCCCTACAGCCTGCTATGACTCGTCTATGTGCAGTTATGACATGTATGTCCCATGACATAATGGAGTCCTTGTAGCTTGCTATAACTCGTCTACACACGCTAGAGATCGACACCTGCATTGTTGGGTTATGTATGCTGGTTCCTGTACGGATGTGCCACTTGGGTTCTACTACTAGTCATGTCGGCCCGGGTTCTTTGACATTTGAATGCTAGCGACACATTCACATACGTGAGTCAAAAGACGCAAACGGTCCCGGCCCAGGTAAGGTGGCAGCCGTGGAGATAACCGTGTGTGAGACCGCAAAGTGGTGTGACGTATTATAGGCTGGATTCTTATTGCTTAGGATCGGGGTCCCAACAGCTTTGGTATCAAAGCTTGACTGCCTCTAGGGTTACCAAGCCAAACTGGTCGATGTTGAGTCTAGAATGGCTTTAGTTATATAAGGGAATTGATTGTGGAAGGGAACGTAAGTCTCTTTTTAC
Source organism: Hordeum marinum (assembly GCA_022496015.1). Classification (NCBI taxonomy): domain Eukaryota; kingdom Viridiplantae; phylum Streptophyta; class Magnoliopsida; order Poales; family Poaceae; genus Hordeum; species Hordeum marinum. Next base: position 256,674,038 of record CM039673.1, read on the forward strand.
TCCTTTCCTTGTGTCATTCTAATTCTGAGTCACCCTCTTATTTTCTACGGGGTTTAAGAACTAGGCCTTCTCATCTATCTATTAGGAGGACAAGTTACTATGCTCGAGACCTATAGGAAAGTTGTTGTCTTCCTGGATCAGTGTCTCCCTAAGAATTCAATGTCATGTTGTCAGTTGTGTTGCAGGTTGCCTCATTTTTCATGTCCGTACAGCCGTTATGCTGTCTGAGTTACCCAAGGTTTCTAAATTATCTGATGCAATTACAAAACTCTTTCATCTTGAGTCAATGTCTTTCAGGCCAGACTAAGCACACAAATTGTTGAGTTGAGGTACTCTATTACCTCGACGTGTTTGTTGAAGTGTTAGGAAACCATGTTGTTCAAGTGAACCATCCAATAGTCTAGTTGTGCCTTTTCTTTCCAGTGTGATAATTCTAGACATCATTATCGAAAGCATGTTGTGATGCTACTTAGTCAATAGGTATTCTATTTCTGGGTTCTTGAACCCAAGTTTCATCATTCTTAGTCATGTTGATAGTATTTGCTCGTCCCCTTGGGATGCTTAGTAACCTTGTTATAGTCATCAAGGTTTGTGGTATATCAATCTTCCAATACCATGAATCAGTTATGAGAGGAGTTCTTCGTGAACAAAAGATCACAACATGAGTGCTCTTGATGAGTTCTCCATTCCATAGTTGTGACTCTGTCAGTCCTACATTTCTGCATCGATTATCTGGAGGAAACATGTTGAACTCCGTTTGACATATTCAATCCCTGCATCTACAACTCAAGAAAAATCAGGTTCTCTTGAGTTATCCTTCTTCAATTGTATTCTGACCTTTATCTATCCATGGATAGTCAAGAGTATGTCATGCATTGTGTCATCGATATTGGCTATTCTTGTGGTTTGTCAAGCCATTCTACTCCAGAATGACTAGGAGAAACAAACTCCCATACCTCATCCATTTCTTGGATTGGGTCAAAGCAGTTGTATTCCACAGATCAAAATGCCAATTCAGCTTTTGCTCTATTCTACCTTGAGGTATTACCCTCTTCGTGTCAAGATTATCATGAGAACTGCACTCCCTCTTATGAAATCTTGATGTAGTGATACTTCCTGCCATCATCATTCATTCCCGTCTCTGTGTTGCTGTAACCAGAAAACCGACAAGTGAATCGTGATGTGTGTAATCAACACTCGTAGCAACTTTGTTGCTTGGTAGTTAATGGACAATAATTTCATTCTTGGTGTGTTGGTTTCTGAGCCACCAGTCAAAAGATTGATCGTGCTACCTAGTCCATTCTTCATAGTGCACTTTTCGATCAACGAGTTAGGATTGTGTCAATCCTTCACTTCGTTGATCATATCGTCTTGCCTAGAAAAGCAAGATAGTTCTCGAGCTTGATAACATATCGGTGGATCGTGATTTTCCGAATATTTTCTCGAAAGTATTGCCAAGGTGTTCCTTGACCGTTATGTTGAGTTCATGATCACAATGGTTTTTCTATAAATCACCCCTTCTCCAAGAATCTGTGTTGGATACCCCTGAACTAGTTGGTTAAGCTAAACAACAACTTGGAGAGTTGGAAGATAGAAGCTTGATCAAACTTAGCTCATGTTAAAGGGATATCTTGTGTTTTTGTGATTGTGTGTGTAGAAGAAAGATGATATCTTGATCGATTGATCCTTGTGACCAATTGATGCACCTATCATCTTGTACAACTATTGATTTGAGTGTGGGCTATCGTCAAATCAAAATCAGAACCAAAGATTTTCCTAATGTTGTTTTACTCGTGGATGTGTCCTCAAGCATACACAGTTATATATTTCGGTCTGACCAAGGCTATCACCTTGTTCTCATAGTTGTGTAATTCCGTCCATAGGGGTAACTTGATGAATTGTTGTTGAGCCCATTGACAACATTTTCATGTGTTCCATGATTCATGATGAACAAAAAGCTAGCATTGGAAACTTTGTAGTCATTTCTTCATGTTCCGTTCGTGAAGTATATGTTAGGTGTAAGAAGTGACTTCCTCTTAGTTCATGTCCTACTATGTGAGAGCTAAGTGTGTGAACATGATTTGGTAAAGAGAGCAATGAGAGGTCATGTAGGAGTACATGGCGGGTTGTCTCATTGTGACCATCCTTAAGAACTAAGTTTTGTGTATGTTATCCAAGATAATATACTACCGCACATTGGGATACTTAATTGACCCTCTCGGCTTATCCCAAATCTCTATCCAGAAGTTGCAACTAGTTTCTGGTGTTTGTAGGAAAAGTGTTGGCAGCCGTGCATAGCACTACCCGACGGGGTGGGATGTGATGCGGTATAGGCACAGTGGCACATTGTACCAAGTGGTACCCGAATGGTGGAATTGGGAACCCTGCGCACATCGTTTGAGGCCTTAGCGGAAACTTCGGCCGGACTTCTATGCGGGTTCAGTCTCAAATAGGCGATAAACATGGACTAGGGTCTTGTGTGATTGACGGTCCTGGCCGACTCCCTCGCTGGGCTTCCGCTTGAAGGTTGCCGAGGTGCCTTTTATGTGCACATGGCGATAAGTGGCGGGAGCATGTGTGAAGAAGTACACCACTGCAGGGTTATAAATCTGTTCGAATAGCCGCGTCCTCAGATATGGACTACTTGGAGAACTTATGTGGTTCATAGACAACTTGAAGTGGATACTCTAAAATATGCAAGATAAGTGTGAGTGATATGGATGGCCTTCTCGTAGGGAGACGGAAGTGGATCCATAGTGGTGTATTTATTTGGTGAATATGTGGACTCATGTGCGCTATCCCACCTCAAAGAAAGTACTTGTAGGCGTAGTACAGGTTAGCCAAGAGTCAAAGCTGGCTTGCTGCAATAAACTCCACAACCCCCTTCATTGATATTGATGCATATGTAGTTAGTTCTGATGTAAGTCTTGCTGAGTACTCTTGTACTCATGTTTTCTTAATTTATGTTTTTGCAAAGGAGACATCAGTCTCGTTAGTGGTATTTACGACGTGAAGTTCGATGTTGACCGAATTAGCTTGGGAATCCTGGACAGAGGTCTGGTTACTTTGATAGGGTCATGGTAGCTTTTCAGGCTCCTCTAGCCACTTTTGTAGATGTCTGTACCCAGACATGTTTAACTTTCGATTGTTTGTTTGAACACTTTGAATGTCTGGTCTTGTGACCCCTGTTTGTAACATCTTATTGTGTTGGCTCTTTCGAGCCTTCTAAATAAATGGTGTAATGTTGTATGGTTATGTTGTGATGCCATAGTTGTATCTGTGCATATTGGGCATGTTGTGCTTATGTGTGAGGTGTAACGGTATTTATGGGATTCGACACCTAGTTGTGTGCCTCTAGTAGTACTGTTTACGGGGAAATGCCTCTTTGTGCTTACACCGAGCCTTGGTAGCTTGCTACTGCTCCGGACACATTGATTGGCCGGCATGTATCCTTCTTTGCTGATGTGTCTGTCCCTTCGGGGAAATGTCTCACGGTGTAATCGAGTCCCTACAGCCTGCTATGACTCGTCTATGTGCAGTTATGACATGTATGTCCCATGACATAATGGAGTCCTTGTAGCTTGCTATAACTCGTCTACACACGCTAGAGATCGACACCTGCATTGTTGGGTTATGTATGCTGGTTCCTGTACGGATGTGCCACTTGGGTTCTACTACTAGTCATGTCGGCCCGGGTTCTTTGACATTTGAATGCTAGCGACACATTCACATACGTGAGTCAAAAGACGCAAACGGTCCCGGCCCAGGTAAGGTGGCAGCCGTGGAGATAACCGTGTGTGAGACCGCAAAGTGGTGTGACGTATTATAGGCTGGATTCTTATTGCTTAGGATCGGGGTCCCAACAGCTTTGGTATCAAAGCTTGACTGGCTCTAGGGTTACCAAGCCAAACTGGTCGATGTTGAGTCTAGAATGGCTTTAGTTATATAAGGGAATTGATTGTGGAAGGGAACGTAAGTCTCTTTTTACTCCTTTCCTTGTGTCATTCTAATTCTGAGTCACCCTCTTATTTTCTACGGGGTTTAAGAACTAGGCCTTCTCATCTATCTATTAGGAGGACAAGTTACTATGCTCGAGACCTATAGGAAAGTTGTTGTCTTCCTGGATCAGTGTCTCCCTAAGAATTCAATGTCATGTTGTCAGTTGTGTTGCAGGTTGCCTCATTTTTCATGTCCGTACAGCCGTTATGCTGTCTGAGTTACCCAAGGTTTCTAAATTATCTGATGCAATTACAAAACTCTTTCATCTTGAGTCAATGTCTTTCAGGCCAGACTAAGCACACAAATTGTTGAGTTGAGGTACTCTATTACCTCGACGTGTTTGTTGAAGTGTTAGGAAACCATGTTGTTCAAGTGAACCATCCAATAGTCTAGTTGTGCCTTTTCTTTCCAGTGTGATAATTCTAGACATCATTATCGAAAGCATGTTGTGATGCTACTTAGTCAATAGGTATTCTATTTCTGGGTTCTTGAACCCAAGTTTCATCATTCTTAGTCATGTTGATAGTATTTGCTCGTCCCCTTGGGATGCTTAGTAACCTTGTTATAGTCATCAAGGTTTGTGGTATATCAATCTTCCAATACCATGAATCAGTTATGAGAGGAGTTCTTCGTGAACAAAAGATCACAACATGAGTGCTCTTGATGAGTTCTCCATTCCATAGTTGTGACTCTGTCAGTCCTACATTTCTGCATCGATTATCTGGAGGAAACATGTTGAACTCCGTTTGACATATTCAATCCCTGCATCTACAACTCAAGAAAAATCAGGTGCTCTTGAGTTATCCTTCTTCAATTGTATTCTGACCTTTATCTATCCATGGATAGTCAAGAGTATGTCATGCATTGTGTCATCGATATTGGCTATTCTTGTGGTTTGTCAAGCCATTCTACTCCAGAATGACTAGGAGAAACAAACTCCCATACCTCATCCATTTCTTGGATTGGGTCAAAGCAGTTGTATTCCACAGATCAAAATGCCAATTCAGCTTTTGCTCTATTCTACCTTGAGGTATTACCCTCTTCGTGTCAAGATTATCATGAGAACTGCACTCCCTCTTATGAAATCTTGATGTAGTGATACTTCCTGCCATCATCATTCATTCCCGTCTCTGTGTTGCTGTAACCAGAAAACCGACAAGTGAATCGTGATGTGTGTAATCAACACTCGTAGCAACTTTGTTGCTTGGTAGTTAATGGACAATAATTTCATTCTTGGTGTGTTGGTTTCTGAGCCACCAGTCAAAAGATTGATCGTGCTACCTAGTCCATTCTTCATAGTGCACTTTTCGATCAACGAGTTAGGATTGTGTCAATCCTTCACTTCGTTGATCATATCGTCTTGCCTAGAAAAGCAAGATAGTTCTCGAGCTTGATAACATATCGGTGGATCGTGATTTTCCGAATATTTTCTCGAAAGTATTGCCAAGGTGTTCCTTGACCGTTATGTTGAGTTCATGATCACAATGGTTTTTCTATAAATCACCCCTTCTCCAAGAATCTGTGTTGGATACCCCTGAACTAGTTGGTTAAGCTAAACAACAACTTGGAGAGTTGGAAGATAGAAGCTTGATCAAACTTAGCTCATGTTAAAGGGATATCTTGTGTTTTTGTGATTGTGTGTGTAGAAGAAAGATGATATCTTGATCGATTGATCCTTGTGACCAATTGATGCACCTATCATCTTGTACAACTATTGATTTGAGTGTGGGCTATCGTCAAATCAAAATCAGAACCAAAGATTTTCCTAATGTTGTTTTACTCGTGGATGTGTCCTCAAGCATACACAGTTATATATTTCGGTCTGACCAAGGCTATCACCTTGTTCTCATAGTTGTGTAATTCCGTCCATAGGGGTAACTTGATGAATTGTTGTTGAGCCCATTGACAACATTTTCATGTGTTCCATGATTCATGATGAACAAAAAGCTAGCATTGGAAACTTTGTAGTCATTTCTTCATGTTCCGTTCGTGAAGTATATGTTAGGTGTAAGAAGTGACTTCCTCTTAGTTCATGTCCTACTATGTGAGAGCTAAGTGTGTGAACATGATTTGGTAAAGAGAGCAATGAGAGGTCATGTAGGAGTACATGGCGGGTTGTCTCATTGTGACCATCCTTAAGAACTAAGTTTTGTGTATGTTATCCAAGATAATATACTACCGCACATTGGGATACTTAATTGACCCTCTCGGCTTATCCCAAATCTCTATCCAGAAGTTGCAACTAGTTTCTGGTGTTTGTAGGAAAAGTGTTGGCAGCCGTGCATAGCACTACCCGACGGGGTGGGATGTGATGCGGTATAGGCACAGTGGCACATTGTACCAAGTGGTACCCGAATGGTGGAATTGGGAACCCTGCGCACATCGTTTGAGGCCTTAGCGGAAACTTCGGCCGGACTTCTATGCGGGTTCAGTCTCAAATAGGCGATAAACATGGACTAGGGTCTTGTGTGATTGACGGTCCTGGCCGACTCCCTCGCTGGGCTTCCGCTTGAAGGTTGCCGAGGTGCCTTTTATGTGCACATGGCGATAAGTGGCGGGAGCATGTGTGAAGAAGTACACCACTGCAGGGTTATAAATCTGTTCGAATAGCCGCGTCCTCAGATATGGACTACTTGGAGAACTTATGTGGTTCATAGACAACTTGAAGTGGATACTCTAAAATATGCAAGATAAGTGTGAGTGATATGGATGGCCTTCTCGTAGGGAGACGGAAGTGGATCCATAGTGGTGTATTTATTTGGTGAATATGTGGACTCATGTGCGCTATCCCACCTCAAAGAAAGTACTTGTAGGCGTAGTACAGGTTAGCCAAGAGTCAAAGCTGGCTTGCTGCAATAAACTCCACAACCCCCTTCATTGATATTGATGCATATGTAGTTAGTTCTGATGTAAGTCTTGCTGAGTACTCTTGTACTCATGTTTTCTTAATTTATGTTTTTGCAAAGGAGACATCAGTCTCGTTAGTGGTATTTACGACGTGAAGTTCGATGTTGACCGAATTAGCTTGGGAATCCTGGACAGAGGTCTGGTTACTTTGATAGGGTCATGGTAGCTTTTCAGGCTCCTCTAGCCACTTTTGTAGATGTCTGTACCCAGACATGTTTAACTTTCGATTGTTTGTTTGAACACTTTGAATGTCTGGTCTTGTGACCCCTGTTTGTAACATCTTATTGTGTTGGCTCTTTCGAGCCTTCTAAATAAATGGTGTAATGTTGTATGGTTATGTTGTGATGCCATAGTTGTATCTGTGCATATTGGGCATGTTGTGCTTATGTGTGAGGTGTAACGGTATTTATGGGATTCGACACCTAGTTGTGTGCCTCTAGTAGTACTGTTTACGGGGAAATGCCTCTTTGTGCTTACACCGAGCCTTGGTAGCTTGCTACTGCTCCGGACACATTGATTGGCCGGCATGTATCCTTCTTTGCTGATGTGTCTGTCCCTTCGGGGAAATGTCTCACGGTGTAATCGAGTCCCTACAGCCTGCTATGACTCGTCTATGTGCAGTTATGACATGTATGTCCCATGACATAATGGAGTCCTTGTAGCTTGCTATAACTCGTCTACACACGCTAGAGATCGACACCTGCATTGTTGGGTTATGTATGCTGGTTCCTGTACGGATGTGCCACTTGGGTTCTACTACTAGTCATGTCGGCCCGGGTTCTTTGACATTTGAATGCTAGCGACACATTCACATACGTGAGTCAAAAGACGCAAACGGTCCCGGCCCAGGTAAGGTGGCAGCCGTGGAGATAACCGTGTGTGAGACCGCAAAGTGGTGTGACGTATTATAGGCTGGATTCTTATTGCTTAGGATCGGGGTCCCAACAGCTTTGGTATCAAAGCTTGACTGGCTCTAGGGTTACCAAGCCAAACTGGTCGATGTTGAGTCTAGAATGGCTTTAGTTATATAAGGGAATTGATTGTGGAAGGGAACGTAAGTCTCTTTTTACTCCTTTCCTTGTGTCATTCTAATTCTGAGTCACCCTCTTATTTTCTACGGGGTTTAAGAACTAGGCCTTCTCATCTATCTATTAGGAGGACAAGTTACTATGCTCGAGACCTATAGGAAAGTTGTTGTCTTCCTGGATCAGTGTCTCCCTAAGAATTCAATGTCATGTTGTCAGTTGTGTTGCAGGTTGCCTCATTTTTCATGTCCGTACAGCCGTTATGCTGTCTGAGTTACCCAAGGTTTCTAAATTATCTGATGCAATTACAAAACTCTTTCATCTTGAGTCAATGTCTTTCAGGCCAGACTAAGCACACAAATTGTTGAGTTGAGGTACTCTATTACCTCGACGTGTTTGTTGAAGTGTTAGGAAACCATGTTGTTCAAGTGAACCATCCAATAGTCTAGTTGTGCCTTTTCTTTCCAGTGTGATAATTCTAGACATCATTATCGAAAGCATGTTGTGATGCTACTTAGTCAATAGGTATTCTATTTCTGGGTTCTTGAACCCAAGTTTCATCATTCTTAGTCATGTTGATAGTATTTGCTCGTCCCCTTGGGATGCTTAGTAACCTTGTTATAGTCATCAAGGTTTGTGGTATATCAATCTTCCAATACCATGAATCAGTTATGAGAGGAGTTCTTCGTGAACAAAAGATCACAACATGAGTGCTCTTGATGAGTTCTCCATTCCATAGTTGTGACTCTGTCAGTCCTACATTTCTGCATCGATTATCTGGAGGAAACATGTTGAACTCCGTTTGACATATTCAATCCCTGCATCTACAACTCAAGAAAAATCAGGTGCTCTTGAGTTATCCTTCTTCAATTGTATTCTGACCTTTATCTATCCATGGATAGTCAAGAGTATGTCATGCATTGTGTCATCGATATTGGCTATTCTTGTGGTTTGTCAAGCCATTCTACTCCAGAATGACTAGGAGAAACAAACTCCCATACCTCATCCATTTCTTGGATTGGGTCAAAGCAGTTGTATTCCACAGATCAAAATGCCAATTCAGCTTTTGCTCTATTCTACCTTGAGGTATTACCCTCTTCGTGTCAAGATTATCATGAGAACTGCACTCCCTCTTATGAAATCTTGATGTAGTGATACTTCCCGCCATCATCATTCATTCCCGTCTCTGTGTTGCTGTAACCAGAAAACCGACAAGTGAATCGTGATGTGTGTAATCAACACTCGTAGCAACTTTGTTGCTTGGTAGTTAATGGACAATAATTTCATTCTTGGTGTGTTGGTTTTTGAGCCACCAGTCAAAAGATTGATCGTGCTACCTAGTCCATTCTTCATAGTGCACTTTTCGATCAACGAGTTAGGATTGTGTCAATCCTTCACTCCGTTGATCATATCGTCTTGCCTAGAAAAGCAAGATTGTTCTTGAGCTTGATAACATATCGGTGGATCGTGATTTTCCGAATATTTTCTCGAAAGTATTGCCAAGGTGTTCCTTGACCGTTATGTTGAGTTCATGATCACAATGGTTTTTCTATAAATCACCCCTTCTCCAAGAATCTGTGTTGGATACCCCTGAACTAGTTGGTTAAGCTAAACAACAACTTGGAGAGTTGGAAGATAGAAGCTTGATCAAACTTAGCTCATGTTAAAGGGATATCTTGTGTTTTTGTGATTGTGTGTGTAGAAGAAAGATGATATCTTGATCGATTGATCCTTGTGACCAATTGATGCACCTATCATCTTGTACAACTATTGATTTGAGTGTGGGCTATCGTCAAATCAAAATCAGAACCAAAGATTTTCCTAATGTTGTTTTACTCGTGGATGTGTCCTCAAGCATACACAGTTATATATTTCGGTCTGACCAAGGCTATCACCTTGTTCTCATAGTTGTGTAATTCCGTCCATAGGGGTACCTTGATGAATTGTTGTTGAGCCCATTGACAACATTTTCATGTGTTCCATGATTCATGATGAACAAAAAGCTAGCATTGGAAACTTTGTAGTCATTTCTTCATGTTCCGTTCGTGAAGTATATGTTAGGTGTAAGAAGTGACTTCCTCTTAGTTCATGTGCATTAGATGCAAGTTGCCGGCATGAATTCGAGGAACGTTATCTTGCTTCCTTTAGAATCATCCCAAATCAGTTATGTATGTGCGAAGTGTTCTATGGGTTGGTAGACTTGCAACCTCCAATCCACATGTAACTCCCAGCACACCAAGCCACTGATTGATTTGTTCAAGGAAAAGAAGTTATGTGCTATCCTGAAGGTCCCAGACGGACTTGCACTAGACTTCGCTACCTCCAATGATGGTTCCCAGAACATGGTAGTATTTTGTTGTAAGATTCATATGTGGTGACAATTGTCTTGGACACCGTCTTCATGTGGGTCTTGCAATCCAGTTCGTGTTTTGGAGTTGGCTTCCACAGTTCATTTCCCGAGAATCTCACAATGTCATCTCTTTGATTTGTGTTGCAACCTTTCACTTGCAAACAAGCTGAGTCTGGAATATCCTGACACCAACCATATCTGAATGTCAGGAAGATATGATGGTTGGAACATTTCCACAAAATTATAATATTGGTGTCATTCTAACCGACAAAGTGATGTTGAGGATAACACACCTGCTGGAAGACCTATTACTATAATATCTTATATCAGTGACCTTAGCCACTTCCCCATGAGATTTTTGTATGACTTATTCAGAAGTTGTTTCGCATGGACCCTTTGAGATCCCAAAGTCTGACCTTTTTACTTGAAGTTCTAGATACCAAATGTTACCTATAATGGGGTTACGCTATTTCATCAAGGAGAACATTAGAAGCGAAGTGTAAATGTCTCTCAGTCGATCATCCAGATTTCGCTCCCTTGGCATGGCTAAGGTGAAATTGGAGAAAGTGTTGTATTCTTTTGCATCTGCATCCTCCACCATTATTCATCATGGTAGTATGAGGTGTTACCAGGATCCTTGGCATGGATGTTGCTAAAAACCCTGGTGAATATGAAAATGCTCAAGTCCTTGAGAGAACGCTCAGACACTGGGTTATAATCTCGGTATTAATTGGAATGTGCCTTCCGTTGCCGAGTTGAATTATAACCATAGTTTCCCTCCGATCCGAGTATGCCATTCTTTGAATTCCTTCAAACGATCGTTTGCGAATTGCCTTAGGCTGGTATGAAGAGTTTCAATGATCCTTGTATAAAAAGTAATTCTTTTTGCGACTTAAGCGATAATCCTACAAGACACCTTCCCTAAGGTGATCGTTATGGTATGAAGGACAACTAACTCCTTGCTACTTTCAAACCTCTTCACCATCTACTTTAGCGTGGAATTGTCGCCTGCCAATTGAACTTCCGTCATCTATCTCATTCCATCATTCTCAATGTGTGCTTTGTGTCTCAGCTCGAGAGATGTTATCACGTCTCATTCCATGAGTTTATCATGATTTGCCCAATCTTCATAAAAATCGATTCTTGTAGAGCTCTCTATCCCTGCTGTCTTTCTGTTGGATGAAGACCCTGAAGACAAAGATGTCAAGATCAGCATGATGCAATGAAACAACAGCTGCGAGGAGGGCACGTGGATCATGAAGATTGTTGTAGTTAGTGTTCCCTTTGTTCTCTTATCCTACGCTTGAATCTCGGGACGAGATTCTTGTTTAGTGGGGGTGACTTGTCACAGCCCTAGTTAGCCATTGCTTGTCATTGCATTAACCATCATGGCATCATGTTTTAATTCAAATGATTTTGAAATGGGGATGTCAGACGCTAGCACCTCGTTGATTAAACAGAACTCCAACAATTGAATTTTCAATGAATCCGAAATGCTCTTCAATAATGTTCGCCCTCTTTGATAAATGTTGGAAACAACATATCAGGGGTGAACTATATTATCACAACTATTTTGGAAAATTTAATAAATCAGAAAAGTTTCTCATAATCACTAATAAAGCACTATAAATATTTTAGTTGCCTAAAAATTTCTGAAACTTTTTGTGGAGCTTGGAAATATCCGAAATACACTCCACAAATATTTCCAGGAATTTTGGCTTTATAGTTTTGCCAAACAAAATTATAACAGAGAGAAGAAAATAGAAATTAAATAGGAAAATAAAAGGAGAGATAGAGAGATCTCATCAAAGGCCCAACAATAGGTTGGCCCAACTGGCCCATCTGCCAGTCATTGTCTACCTGTGCCAGTAGGCAGAGGAGAAGAGGGCACGGCGATGGAGGACAGGATGCCACGCCTCCTGCCTGTCTGGCCTCCTCCTCGTCGCATTGTTGAGGGGATAGACCCCAGAGTGCCATATGGATCCCGTCGACCCCTCCATTTTCCCCTCCCCTCGCTCTATCGCCTTCTCATTGCCATGGCCGAGCCCTGCTCAAGCTTGCCATCACCGATTCGCCATCGTGGGGACCTCCCCGAGCTCGTCGACCACCTCCTCAATTCTGTTGTGAGCGCCCAATCCCTCTTCCCCTTGCCCTGTTGTCTATATCATCCCCTAGCTTCCATCCTCGCCATTGCCGAGCTCCGGCTGCCGCAGTTGAGCTCGCCATCATCGATACCGGCCACCCTAGGCCCGGATGACCACACCACTCGACACGCGGGGTCGTCTGCTCGCGGTAGATGGCCTCCGTCGTCCATTTGGACACCGGACCGCGAAAACTGCAGCCTCTGTCGCATCTAGCCTCGCTGGCGTCGAGCCGTTGGTGGGTTTGACCCCTCTAGCCGGATTTGACCTTCCCGAAGTCAGTGATAGGCGGGCCCCGGCCCTGGTTAGTTTTAGATTAGTCAGAGATTAGTGCTAATAATGCTATTAACTAAATGAGGCACTGACATGTGGGCCTGTCAACAAATATAATTAGTTTAGTGTTAAATAAACGCTAATTAATCATGTTAATAAGCTGAGTCCGTGAACAGTGGGCCCAGCTGCTAACTAAACCTGTTTAAAATTAACTAACTCTCTGGTTAACCAAGAGCCACTGACATGGGGGTCCCACTGGTCAGGTTTGACCTGGACCAGCCCTGTTGACATGGTGATGTCACTATGACATCATGCTGATGCAGTAACGAATTTCTGGAATTAAAACAAATCAGTAAATGATTTAATATTTTCAGAAAATGTTTAAAACTTCTAAAAATCATAGAAAATAACTGTAAGTCATATGAAAATAATTTATATACGAAGAATGATCAGAAAAAATCCAATGAACTTGTTTATGCCATGATCACACATGTTTGAGCATGTTAACATTACCAAGTAGGACATTTTACGATTAGGGCAATATAGGAAATATCATTTGGATTTGGAATTCAAACTTGTTTGAATTCCACTTCAACCAACTTGGCTAACTACTCCTTTAGGTTAATTTAGTACCTTAACATATCATATCATGCATCATGGTTGTTGCATTGCATTGAATGTGTTCCTTCCATATTTTACCGGTAGTGTTCCCTCTTGGTAGAGGATGGTTCTGACGATGTGAACGTTGACACTAATGAAGAGAAGTAATATCTTCAGGACTGTCAGGCAAGCAACCCCCCTTGAGCATACTGATATGAATCCACCCTCTCTCGCTCCTGCTCTCTTTTATGGCACTAGGACAACAATGATTCAATTGTTACATGTTCTCGATAGTTGAACCCATTCCTTTGCATGACCTGACTTTGCTACAATAAATGGTTGAAACCACTTAGCATGAGTAGCAACCGCTTGAGACTTGTTGTGCTTACTCATCCATGTTTGCTTACCGTGCCCTCTATCCTTAGAGTCGTGTCGGGTCGGGTTTCATCCATCTGGCTGATGAATCAGAATGGCAATGTTCATTTCCTACTGTGTGAGAGCTAAGTGTGTGAACACGATTTGGTAAAGGTAGCGATGAGAGGTCATGTAGGAGTACATGGAGGGTTTTCTCATTGGGATCATCCTTAAGAACTGAGTTCTGCGTATGTTATACAAGACAAGATACTACCGCACATTGGGTTACTTAATTGACCCTTTCAGCTTATCAATCGCCCAGATCTTTGTCCAGGAGGTGAAACTAGTTTCTGGTGTTTGTAAGAAAAGTGTTGGTGGCCGTGCATAGCACTGTCCAACGGGGTGGGCTGTGATGCGGTATAGGCAGAATGCCACGGTGTACCAAGTGGCACCCAAACAGTGGGCTTGGGAACCCTGCGCACATCGTTTGAGGCCGTAGCGAAAACTTCGGCCGGACTTCCGTGCGGGTCTAGTCTCAAATAGGCGATAAACCTGGACTAGGGTCTTGTGTGATTGACGGGCGTGGCCGACTCCCTCGCTAGGCTTCCGCTTGAAGGTTGCCGAGGTGCCTTTTATGTGCACATGGCGATAAGTGGCGGGAGCATGTGTGAACTAGTACACCCCTACAGGGTTATGAATCTGTTCGAATAGCCGCGTCCTCAGATATGGACTACTTGGAGAACTTATGTGGTTCATAGACAACCTGAAGTGGATACTCTAAAATACGCAAGATAAGTGTGAGTGCTATGGATGGCCTTCTCATAGGGAGATGGAAGTGGATCCATAGTGGTGTATTGATTTGGTGAATATGTGGACTCATGTGCGTTATCCCACCTCAAAGAAAGCACTTGTAGTCGTAGTACAGGTTAGCCAAGAGTCAAAGCTGGCTTGCTGCAATAAACTCCACAACCCCCTTCATTAATACTGATGCATATGTAGTTAGTTCTGATGTCAGTCTTGCTGAGTAATCTTATACTCACGTTTGCTTAATTTATGTTTTTGCAGAGGAGAAGTCAGTCTCATTAGTGGTATTTACGGCGTGAAGTTCGATGTTGACTGAATTAGCTTGGGAATCCCGGACAGAGGTCTGGTTCCTTTGATAGGGTCGTTGTAGCTTTTCAGGCTCCTCCAGCCACTTTTGTAGATGTCTGTACCCAGACATGTTTAACTTCTACTTGTTTGTTTGAACACTCTGTATGTTGGGTCTTTTGACCCCTGTTTGTAACATCTTATTGTGTTGGCTCTTCCAAGCCTTCTAAATATATGTTGTAATGTTGTATGGTTATGTTGTGTTGCCATAGTTGTATCTATGCATATCGGGCATGTTGTGCGTACGTGTGACGTGCAATGGTATGTATGGGATTCGACACCTAGTTGTGTGCCTTTAGTAGTACTCTTTACGGGGAAATGCCTCTTTGTGCTTCCACCGAGCCTTGGTAGCTTGCTACTGCTCCGGACACATTGATTGGCCGGCGTGTATCCTTCTTTGCTGTTGTGTCTGTCCCTTCGGGGAAATGTATCACGATGTAATGGAGTCCCTGTAGCCTGCTACGACTCATCTACATGCAGCGATTACATTTATGTCCCATGGCGTAATGGAGTCCTTGTAGCTTGCTATGACTCGTCTACACGCGCTAGAGATCAACACCTGCATTGTTGGGTTACGTATGTCTGTCCCTGTACGGATGTGCCACTTGGGTTCTACGACTAGTCATGTCGGCCTGAGTTCTTTGATATTTGAATTCTAGCGACAATTCACATACGTGAGTCAAAAGATGCAAACGCTCCTGGCCCAGGTAAGGTGGCAGTCGTGGAGATAACCATGCATGGGACCGCAAAGTGATGTGATGTGTTACAGGCTGGATTCTTATGGCTTAGGATCGGGGTCCTGACATACACGAAGTAGGCAGGGGCATTGGTTAACCCAAATGACATGACCGTGTATTCATAGAGGCCATATCGGGTTACAAACACCGTCTTCGGAATGCCTTGGGGTCCGATCTTCAGCTGGTAGTACCCAGACCAGAGGTCGATCTTGGAGAACACCTTGGCTCCGTTCGACTCATCGAATAGGTCTTCAATCTTGGGGAGTGGGTACATGTTCTTTATTTTGACTTCATTGAGAGAACATTAATCGACAGAGAGTCTGATAGTTCCATCCCTCTTTGACACAAATAGAACAGGCGACCCCCAATGAGAGGCACTAGGGCGAATGAATCCTTTTTTGAGATGCTCTGCTAGTTGCTTCTTCAATTCAGCCAACTCTTCGGATCCCATCCTATAGGGTTTCTTATAGATGGGCCTGGACCCGGGCATTAGTTAAATGATGAACTCAATGTTGCAGCCAGGTGGCATCCTAGGCAGCTCATCAAGAAATATATCCGAGCATTCACATACCAGTAGCACTTGATCCAACTCAATTTTTGATAGACAATTAGCCTAAGGGGCTTGACTGGAGGCGGTCCTTGGCTATTGGTTATGATGATGGTCCTCTTGGCACAGTCTAAGTAGCCTTGGTTCTTGATCAATCAATTCATGCCAAGGATGACTTCCAAGCCTGGTGAATCCAGAACTATAAGCTCCGCTAGGAAGTCTACCCCGTTGATGTTAATCTCAACTCCCTTAGAACCTATCCCAGACTTCATAACCTATCTAGGGGTTTGTATCAACATACGACTACCCTGGGGTATAGGTTTCATGCCACTCTCTAGTGCAAACTTTTGGGTGACAAAAGAATGCGAAGATCCACAATTAAACAATATTGTTGCTGGGGTTGAGTTGACGAGGAACGTACCTAGTATGACATTTGGGTCTTCCTGGGCTTCCTTGGCAGTGACGTCATTCACACGACCCTTGCCATTGTTGGGCTGGTTGCGGGGAGCTAGGTTCCTTGGTGGTGCTCCACGTCCTTGACCTTGGCTTGGCGCATTGGGGCACGGTCCATCTGCCTTCTTGTTGGGGCACAGTTTGAAGATGTGTCCAGGCTAACCACATCCAAAACAAGTGACTTGCCGAGGGTTGTTGTTTTAGTTCCTATTGCCATTGTTGTTATTGGGGTTGTCGTAAACCGGCCTGGGATTGGCATACTTTTGAGGCTAGTAGCTCGGACGAGGTGTAGGAGGTCTAGCCTACTGCGACTGATAGGTTGGTTTGGCTGGGGCTGTCTGCCAGGGGCGGGGCTTCTGGTTGCTGGAGCTACCCTTGCTGATCATCTTGCGCTTGCAAGTGTTCGCTATGGCACAACACTTCTCTTCCAGCATGAGGGCCTTGTTCACCAGGTCGAAGAAGGTACGATAGTCGCAAACGATGAGCTGATAATGCAGGGTCTGCTGAAGTCCTTCCATGAAGCATTCCTTCTTGGCAGCCTTCGTGTTGACATCTTCAGGTCCATACCTTGACAGGACGTTGAACTTCTACAGGTACTCCTTGATAGAGCCACTTCCTTGCTTCAGCGCTCGGAATTATCTCTTATTCATAGCCATGATCCCAGAAGGAATGTGGGCGGTGCGGAATCCTTCCTTGAAGTCATCCCAAGTGATCACACGATCGCCTTGCATGACCTTGAATCCATCCCACCAAGCTCGGGCGGTACCTCCGAGGCAGTGAGAGGCATACAATATCTTCTCACAATCCTCATTGCAATCGACCAGTGCAAGGAGGTCCTCGATGGTGCGGATCCAGTCGTCAGCATCAAGGGGTTTAGAAGTCTCAATGAAGTTTGGGGACATATTCCTCATGACCTCAGATAGAGTGGAGCGCCCATTATCATTCCTTCCTTGCTGTTGGTTGTTCACAAAGACTTGAGCTATCTACTGAATAGCAACATTGTTGGCTTGGCGTTCCTCCCGGAGAACTTGGAGAAACTGATCTATGGTCATGTTCTTCAGTGGAGGTGGTGGCAGAGGAATGTGGCCTTGTGGCTGCTCCTAGTGTCCTCTAGCCTGAGTAGTCCCACCAGCTCCCTGTTGCTAGCTGGAGTTACCGACTTCAGGGTTGGTGAAGGAGCTATTGCGGGTAGCAGTCACTATCATGTTTGCAGCAGCCAAGTCGAACAACTGGAATACATGAGAGGAAAAGAAACAATGGAAAAGCGCACCTAAGGGGGTTGGTCGAGTGCAAGTGTGATAAAACAAAGGTCAAAATACCAACACATATATTGAGATAAGATAGACGATGTAGTCGCTTAAATGTTGCCTAAGGCAAAAGCACGACTAGCATCAGAACACAAACAGAAAAACAAACAACAACCACACATGGTTTCATATGAACCATTACATGGACTCGACTTCGCATGAGGGGTACATGAATGATCCTACCCTAGGGGTTCTCGTACTCAGGTGGTGGAGTGATCGGTCTCATAGTTATGCTCCTCTAAGTCTTCCTCCTGTTCATCACCTGAACGGGCATCATTTCCGGTCAAAGGGGGCAGGGAACGAGGAGGTCCATACCAACGACGCTTCGTTGGCGGGTCTATGAAGAGCTCAAGGTACTCCTTCACACTCAATAACGACGACATGTGGGTGCATCTCTAGCTAGGGGTGCTCCTCCTTTGTAAGCGACGGATGGTCATTCCTTGCGGGCTCCATCCTTCTTGATCTTGTCTGGCTTTGTCTTGGCTTGTCGAAGTAGCTCCCGGGTGTGATGAAGTTCCTCGCGAAGCTTCACGGACTCCGTAATCAAGTGGTGAGCCAGACTGTTGGCGGAGAGGCTGAAGTAGGTCTGGAATCTGAGTGGTGTCCCATCCTCCTTAGATGGAACCAACGTCGAACTTTCGCCGATATCATCCCTCCTGAAGGGTAGATAGCGAGTAGCGGGTTCATTAGCCATCTCTGGGATGATCCCTCGAAGGTGGATGAGTGCCTTCCGTGCAGCTGTCTCGACTGCGAGTGCCAGGGTCTCCATATGTGGTCCTTCAAAGAACCAACTGCTCAGGGAGTCCTTTGTCTGCACGGCGACATCAACGTGGTACTCCTTCGTGACAGCATTGACCTGGTGCTCGTGAGAGAGGAAAACAGGTAGTCGGTGAAACTAGCACTTCTGCAGGCTATCCCCAAGGAGTAAGGGAAAGCCAGATGCTAGGAGGCTTTGGGTACGATGACGATCTACAAAGGTTTGAAGGGAAGAGAGTCAGTAGAGTGTTGTGTGATGAATAGAAGAGGTAAATAGTGTAAAACTCCTAACTATAGGTGCTAGGTGTAGTTTTGAAAATGGTTTTATCCTAACTCATGTCCATGCTAAGGGCTTCCTACAGTTAGGATGGCTCTGATACCAGCTCAATGGGGACCCCGACTCGTAAGTCGTGATCACCGAATGCACGTGTAAAGTGATCCCAGAGATCAATGCTCACTTAACACACAGAATCTGAATAGCAAGAATCTTACATCCTTACATACCGTCTTACACAAATGAAGACCATGGACGTCAAGTCTTACATAGATAGCGCCACAAGGGCAAAACACTTAAACATTAAAAACAACGGAAATCTTGGTCGAAAGGGAAAAACACTTAAACCTACATGCATTCTGACTGGGAAGCGTCCTAGATCGCATGTTCGTCACCAACGAACTCTTCACCATACTCCTGCTCTTCCATGCCTAGCCAATTAAATAACCAGTGGAAAGCTAATGAGTACTTTGAATGTACTCGTAAGCAACCCATGTTTGGAACAAGTCAATAACAATGCATGATATAGCACTAATAGGTAATTTTGAATAAAGCTATGTAAGCATACATCAACAGTTGGCAGATATCCATATGAGCAAGTTATAGATATCATCATAAACAGGGGGTTGAACATCTCATGTTCAGGCATGTCATCAAGGCATCTGACTTAACTCAAGTGTCATATGTGTGTCATCCACACACACACACCAAGATTTTAGGAAACATCTAGATGTGGCTTCAGCAGCACCACCCAATTGTCCTTGACCATGGACACGGCTATTCGAATAGTTTTACACTCTGTAGAGGTTGTGCGCTTTACTTAGAAGACTCGGGAAACTTCCATGTCATCCACGACTCGCGGTATATTACATACCCGAGGTAAGCACCCAAACAATGCCTTTCCCATGGTGATAGTGACAAAGATTCCACTCGTTGGTGCCATCCCTCATGATATACATCACACATATCATCCATGAGGGCATGCAATGGTGTGCCCGGTGCCTATAAAGACAGGCATGGCCTTCCACTCCGGGACGACCCCGTCTCGAGAGTGACCACTTCACTCTCGCCACTGGTAATTCGGGCTCCCTGCTAGCACCAACCATAGTAATCAACAAACCCCATCCCATAATGGGTATCGTGGTTGCACATGTAAGGTTTGGACGGTCAACAAATCTTAAACCCTCCGTTTTTGAAAACACACATACCACTTGCTCCGGTACACCACTTCTTTCTCAAGTGGTTACCTAACTCAACATCATCTCCCTCGGGCATTAGTGGCTCCCGATGGGGTTTTCGAAAAGTCTTTGAAATCATTTAATCTCCATCACCATGCATATACAGATCCCATTTCCATAGAAACTACTGAGCAATCATATCTACGCCCATCCGCATAACCCTCATAAAATGGTAGGGTTATGCACGATGCAAGTTTCAATGGGAAAGTATCGGAGGCATCCCACCGAAGTGGTCACCACATCGCATGATCAACAAGGAATAAGGTGCTATATGACATGCATGAAAATGGTTTCATAACATGGTCAAAGGGCTTCTTTCCTGGCTTAATAAAGTCTTCGGGGTCTTCAAAGTCTTTGGGTCCAACTCCCTTGTCAAAAGCGCTATCTATCGTCGCATTAAAATAATGACAATAATAAGCATCACACAAAAAAGAGCACAAAAATCCACTAATAAAATTCTACCCTACTATGATAAATACTACAAACTATTCTAAGAATATTAGTCTAAGGTTTTGGGGTGAAAAAGGTTTTTAAAACTATTTATAACAGAGGCTAAAAATGCCAAAAATAGGTTTTAAAATATAACAGTAGGGAAAACGTTTTTAGCAAATTATACAAATGGCCCTATTGAATTCTATAGAATATTCTAAGATTTAAGGTGGAAAAATATTTGTCATAGGATTTTTATTTAATCTTGTGGGATTTTTGGAAAATCCCACAAAATTAGAAAAAGGAAAGAAAGAAAAAGACCTTAGCATCCTAGGCTAGAAGCGGCCAGGAGCTGGGCGGGCCTAGTGGCCAGCCAGGCCAGGCGCGCTGGTGCTCCCGCGCGCATCAGGTTTCAATCCTAATGGGCGGGGGCCAGTGGCCAGAGAGAGAGACGCGGGAGAGAGAGGGGAGAAGCCAACAGGTGGGGACCCTGTCAGGTCCTTCTCCCATCTCGGGACAGGAAGGAGAGGGCCTCACCGGCGGCGGTCTAGGGCATGGCGACGACGGGTGAGAGTGGGAATGGGCTCGGGGTTGAGTTGTCGATCTCCTGGAGGTCGAAGGAGTGGTGGGGGTGGCCGGAGTCGCGGCGACGAGAAGGCCGCGGCGGAGTGCTTCGGGAGGAGGTCGCCGTCGTCTGCTCTGCCTGCAAAATGTGGCTATGAGAGGGGGAAAGGATTCAAGGCACTAAGGGGAGTCCAACAGGATGGAAAAGAGGGTCGGGGAGGCTGTGTACCCGGAGATCGCCGGCGACCTGACGCGGCGAGGTTCCAGTCAATCCCGAACACTCGAGCCCTACAGTGAAGGGGACAAGGCGTGGGAGCTCTATTGGGCGAGAGAGGGAGGTTCCAAAGAGGGAGATGCATTAGGGAGGCCCTTTTTATAGGCGCACGGCGGTCCATCCAGCTCGGGTGCGCCGGCGAGCTCGGGGCCGAGGCCAGGGGTCGGGTAAAGGGGTGAGGGAGTGTCAGTGGTCCATCTGGGGTTAGTCCATGACCCGGGGGAGCAAAAGGGGAGGCGGGGCCGCGCGCGCGTGCGAGCCCCGCAGTTGGCCTAGCTGGGCGGCGTTGGGCACGCGAGCGGGAGGTCACCGGAGAGAGAAAGAGGATGGGGCCGACCGCTTGGAGGGACACGGACATCAAGGGGAATCCACGAGACAAGTCCCCGCATCCCCAGGTGGTCAAGAAGCTCGGGATGGGTCCGGCTACAGTGCGCGATCGCACTGTAGCGCGCTCCAAAGAACGTGTTTTGCATGCCATGGTGTGCTGCTCGCGCTCTGGTGTGTCCCACCTTGTACTCTAGCTCCTGGAGTAAGCTGAGATGCTCCTTCGATGCTCTGAGAGCTGAGGAGAGGGGTAGAATAAGAAGGAGGGGTCGAAATGGTGTTGTCATCACTGTCCAGGGGTGAAAAAGGAAAAATTTCCCCACTTTATGATTGAGTCTTGGCCATGGAGAGTTACTGGAGATAGGAGGGGCATGCAAGTAACTGAGGTAAAAATCTGAAGTGAAAGAAAATAATAGAAGGGGGTCAAACAGGGTTTTTACCATTCTGGCAGAAGGTGTTTGATGATGATTAGGCTAAGCAAATGGAGTTTGCTTACCAAGAAATTTAACACGGGCAAAAGGTGATTAGAATTAGGCCTTATCACCAAGTTTGAGCTTGCTTAAAGAAAGTTGACAATGTAACTTTGTAAAACCCTAGAAATCAACAGAATCTGGTTTTTGTAGATCTAATCATGCTAAGCTAATATCCTTCATGCACAACTTAGTGTAGCACCATTATTTGGTGATTAGAAAATGTCCACAAATTTGGTGTCAAGGGAAGAAACTTCACAATGTAAAGTTGTTCAAATTTGAATCTGGACACAGAGGGTTTTGGAGTATTTTTTTGAAGAAAAACGATGGTGATTGATATGAAACCTTGCAAGAGCTTCACATATAACATGTGTGACTTGTTGGAATATTCCTGGAATTTATTGAGAATATTTCTTATAGAAATATTTCAAAAGCTTGATTTGGACAGAAAGGGTTTTGAGGGGTTTTGCCCACGTTTTTAACATGACCATGTGTTGAAACTCATATATATGGAAAGTATATGTCCACTGAGTTCCCCTAAATTTTCTCAAATATTTTCAAAGCATAAAAATAATTTTTCCCTACGAAAAACCATTTCTAGCCTTAAGAAAGAAGCTTTCAATAAAATAGTATAATAATCTTTAAAATTAATATTTTGTGGTTTTGGGAAGTCATAAATATAGTAGGTTTGAAATAAAGCCTTTGGGGAAAAGGATCCACCTAATTTGAGGACTCGCAGTGCAAACCTCAACTCAAGGGTTTTTGAAAACCTAATTTGAATAAATCATTTTTGGTCAAAATAATATTTCATAAAAAATAGTTTTGGGCACTAATAACATGGCATGATCATTGGGCAATAAGTTTGGTTCAACTAATATGAATATTGAGAGGAGTAGAACCTAAGAGTGCCAAACAAACTCAACAAAATAATCAAAAAAGCAAGAATTCAAGCAAGCATGCACTCAAAAAGTTTTAATAGGTTCCAAATTTTGTAAATCCAAGCATAACAAAGTGATACAAACATTGGGTGTGACACCGCGCTCTTTCTCCGCCTTGCCGCTTTGATATCTGATGCTCGCCGGGCCCGCGCCGAGCGCCGAGCTGCCCCGCGCCGGTCCGCCTCCCCTGTGGCCAATACCGCCACGGGACCGGAGGCCCACGAGCAACAGGACTCCTCCCAGCTGGTCACCGTGCGGCATGATGGCCGCACCGCCACTCCGTCGATCATGCGAGCTACCGGGTCTTCCTCCCACGCTCGTCCCGGGCCGGCGCATGGGACGGGCGCGCTCGGCATGACATGCGAGCTATTGTTCTACTGCCCTGCCACCGAGCGCCATGACGACTGGATCGGGCGGATTGCATAGCTCGTTAGTGCTGCCGGTGACACTTCAGCGCTCTCCTACTCGTTCCGGCCCCAACCCTCTCTGGCGGACGACGTGGCCCTTGATGCGCCACCCCCTCCTCCATAGCGCGACGTTGGCCCCAAGCCCAGCCGTGAAGCACACCAGTGCGACCAACCTCGCGAGCCGAGGGCGAGGGCAAGGGCTGAAGTAAGCTGCCAGGTGGTGCCACGACCGCATGCTGATGTGTGCGCACTCCCTGCGCCGGTCAACCTGCACCGTGATCGGGCACCCCTGGAAGCGTCCCCTCACGAACGTCAAGACCGGGTCGCTCCCATGCGCGCGACACTCAGCGGTCTGGTGGGGTGCCATGCCATCATGCCGGAGTTTCGTCCGGACGTGTGGACCTGCAAGTTCAAGCCTGTCTTAGCCCCTCCTTATGACGGCACCCCAGATCCTGCAAAGTTCCTACAGCTCTACTCGTTGAGCATCCAGGCGGCCGGTGGAGACTACTAGTTCATAGCGAACTGGTTCCCCATGGCCCTCAAGGGTGGCGCACTCTCCTAGTTCCTCAACCTCCTAGAGGGGTCCATCACCTCCTGGGACGATCTATGCAAGCGCTTCATTGCCAACTTCCAAGGTACCCGCGACCGCGCGCTCACCGTGAACAACCTGCGACGTGTGAATCAGCTGGAGGGAGAGACCCTGCACAAGTTGATACAACGCTTCATGACCACCCGCCTCAAGATCCCGAGGGTGTCAGACGAGGCTATCATCTACGCCTTGACACTAATTTGGATGATTTGAATGGAACCACCCCAGACTGACGTTGTTTTTAGCAGAATTGGCTTGGAGTTATTTTTGTGAAGAAATAAGAGTTCTCACGTTGACCTGAAAATCTACGGAGATTATTTTTGGAATTAATAAAAAATACTGGCGGAAGAATTAACCAGAGGGGGGGCACCCATACGTGACAAGCCCACTAGGCGTGGCACCACCCTTGCCGCGCCTGGCAAGCTTTTGGGCCCCCTGTGGCTCCACCAACCTCAATTCCAACTCTACATATTCCTATTCACGGAGAACAAATCAAGAATAAGAGTTCATCGCATTTCACGATACGGAGCCGTAGCCACCTCCTGTTCTTCCTCGGGATGCCGGATCTGGAGTCCGTTTTGGGCTGCATGGAGGGGAAATCGATGTCATCATCATCACCAACCATCCTTCATCACCAATTCCATGATGCTCTCTGCCGTTCGTGAGTAAACCCATCGTAGGCTTGCTGGACGGTGATGGGTTGGATAAGATTTATCATGTAATCGAGTTAGTTGTGTTAGGGTTTGATCCCTAGTATCCACTATGTTCTATGACTGATGTTGCTATGACTTTGTTGTGCTTAATGCTTGTCACTAGGGCCCGAGTGCCATGATTTCAGATCTGAACCAATTATGTTTTCATGAATATATATGTGTTCTTGATCCTATGTTGCAAGTTGTAGACACCTATTACGAGTTATGATCTGCATCCCCAAGGTGACCATAATTGGGATTCTTTCCGGTGATTGCCGTACTTTGAGGACTCCATGTATTCACTAAGTGCTAATGCGTTGGTCCAGTTCTCTATTAAAAGGAGGCCTTAATATCCCTTAGTTTCCATTAGGACCCCACCGCCACGGGAGGGTAGGACAAAAGATGCCATGCAAGTTCTTTTCCATAAGCATGTATGACTATATATGGAATACATGCCTACATTACATTGATGAATTGGAGCTAGTTTGGTGTCACCCTATGTTATAACTGTTGCATGATGAATGCCATCCGACATAATTATCCATCACCGATCCATTTCCTATGAGCTTTTCACATATTGATCCTTGCTAAGTTACTTTTCCTTTGCTACTTTTACAATCACTACAAAACTGCTACTGTCACTTTTGCCATCGTTATCGTTACTTCCACACTACTTTGCTATTGAATACATTGCTGTAGATATTAAGTCTTGCAAGTGTGGTTGAATTGACAACTCAGCTGCGAATACTCGAGAATATTGTTTGGCTCCCCTTGTGTCGAATCAATAAATTTGGGTTGAATACTCTACCCTCAAAAACTTTTGTGATCCCTATACTTGTGGGTTATCAAGACCTTTTTCTGGTGCCATTGCCGGGGAGCATATCTATATTATTTTAGTCACTTGGGATTTATATCTATTGATCTCTATGAAGAATCAGAAAGATCCAAAAACCAAGATCTATCCCTCTACTATGAGGGAAGGTAAGGAACTGCTATCTAGCTCCGCACTTGATTCACCTTTTGTTATGAGTAAGTCTGTGAGACCACCACCTGCTAGTAGTTCTTATATGTTGCAAGTAATTGATGATGCCACTTCTCATATGCGTGATGCTTATGATTATACTTTGCTTGATAATATTGTGCCACTGGGTGAATTTCTTGATGAACAAATTGCTAGAGTCAATGCTGAAACTGATGAAATTATTGAAACTGAACACTATGAGACACCTGCTAGATCTAGCTCTCCTAGATATGAATTGCCTGATATACCCGAGGGTTATTTTATGGAAGGAGAGGTAGCTCGGGACATTCTTTCTTGTAAGGATAGATATGATCTTAAGAAATTGCTATGTAAGTGGAAAGAAAAATCTTTGAATGCTAGAATGAAATATGATCCTAAGTTTGCTACTTGACCTATCTTTGTTACTGACAAGGATTATGAATTCTTTGTCGATCCTAAGTTAATTACTTTGGTTGAATCTGATCATTTCCACTGTTATGAATCTGAAACTATTGTGGCACATCTTACTAAACTGAATGATATAGCCACCCTATTTACTCATGAGGAAAAAATTCGTTATTACTATATTATCAAGTTGTTTCCTTTCTCATTAAAGGGTTTCTAAGATATGGCTTAATTCTCTTCACGACTAAGAAATACATCGTCTTGATAACCCGACACAGGTAGTAGAGGTAAATTCTCTTCGTAGATTTGATGAAGGTGATATTCCTTATGATAAGTTTGCTAGCCAATGCTTGGATGAGTTTGATAACTTTGTTATTAAGAAAGAAAATTTTAATGCTTATGTTAGTAGACAATTGAAACTTAATGCTTACATGCTTGATCGCCTAGGTGATTATATGTGTCGGATTTTGGGCTCCGCAAAACCCTTAAGATTTGAACACAGGGGCATGTGCGAAGAACCCCTGCAGCCTTGCTCGACCTAGCTCGCTACTCAATGAAATAGCAAAGAACTCGCACGATGATGAGGAACAAAATGAACACGACAGTTTACCTAGGTTCGGACCGCAGCAAAGCGTAATACCCTACTCCTGCTTTGGTGGATTGCCTCTCAAGGAGGTGAGGTGGATGAACAAGTACAGTGTTTTGGGGCCTCCCGAGGGCTCTCAGTGGTGTTCAAGGCTCCTTGTGGTTTGGTGGACAGAGAGTGGTGGAGTTGGTCGATTGGGTTCAGCTTGGATCCCTTCTACGGCGCAACCTATGCTCTATATATAGAGGTGGCTCGGGTCCTCTTCCCTTATCACAATGGCGGGAAGGGATCCCACAACGGTTTTCAAGGGGGACAGCGGTTGGTGCTCGCCCTACCCAAAGCCGGCCTTCTCCTACAAAGTAGTTGTCGATGCCGCAGGGACAGGCTCAGCGATGACATCCGCCCTACGGGACAGGTGGTTGTGGTCTTCTTTCCCCGGAATGGAAACCTTTGGGGGCACTTTGGGAACCCGCGCCTGTCCTTGCTCCCTTTGCACCAAAGGGGAAACTGTGCCGCCTGGCACCCTGGTCCTTGAATGTCCTTCCTTGCGTCATATTTAACTCCTGAGGCCGAGCCTTGCATAGAGATCTCTGCCAGTCCGGAGGGGTCCTGAGGAGGCCCATCCTTTGTGGGTCTTTTCGTTGTTCTTCCTCGCGAGGCCAGGGCCCTCATGAGGGCCTTGTGTTGAGTGGGGCCTCGCCTCGCCCCGTTTGGTTGATGAAGTGGGCCATGCCTTGGGCCGCAAGCAAGTGGGACTAGGTACCCCCATTCCTAGAACGTCGACAGTAGCCCCCGGGCCTAAGGCCCGCTCGAGCAGCCTTATGGGCGAAGCCTGGGGGACAGCCCAAAGTGCCGCGGGCTCCCAAACGCCTGCGGGCCAGGCTTAGCATGCGTCAAACGCCTCGGCGATGGCGCCTCCGCTCCCTGAGGGCGTCTAGAACCACTCCTAGTCAAACTTTTGTGACACCTAGGCGCAACGCTGGTCAGCATTGCACCCTATTGAATGTTGTTGCTGCCCTGGGCCATGCGGATGTGACCCTTCGACGGGTCGCATGCCCCCGCAACGCGAGGGGGCGTCGAGTGGCCTCTAGCTGTATATAAACTGTCGAGCGCGAATAAACCCTCATCTATCTTCGTCTTCTCTGTCTCCACACCTCTCGAGCTGCCCTCTCCCAACAATCGCGCCGATGAGAAAGTTTTCGACTGCCGAGAAGGGGAAAGCTCCCAGGGATGGCCTTGCCACCCTGCCGCCTCGGAGGGGACGCAGTCACCCCCGGAAATATGCCATGGCGCTGGGGGGAGCTCCCGGCGAGCGTAGCCGAGCTTCTGCGTGCCACGGCGGCCGTGGGGGAACGCCGTCCAGCGTGGGCAGTCGCGGCGGTGAACACAATGGCGGCCGAGGTCAGAGGTCGGATGGCCACCCAGCCGCCGCGCCCGCGGCTCCATTCGGTTGACTCAGTCCTGGAGTTCGTGACGTGGGTGGACATGCCGGAAGCCGCCTGGTTCCAGCTCCCGAGCTGCTTCGTGGAGGCCCTGCCCGCTGGAGTGCCTACCGGCCTATGGCTGCAAGCCGACGGCTGCTGCAGCAGGACGTCTTGGGTGGAGGTCAAGGTCACCCCTGAAGGCTACGTGTACCTGAACCGCAGGTGGCAAGCGTTTTCTCGCGCCCATGGTCTGAGGGGGAGGCGCAGCTCCCACTTCAAGTACAATGGGGAGGCGACGCTCTTCATCAAGTTCCTCGGGGGAGAGGGTGAGTGCCTGGGATGCTCCCCGGAAGACGTCGGCCGCGGTGAGCCTCGGGGCGAGCTTGCCCTCCATGACGGGCGACACACCTCCAGCAGCTGTGACACCCCCTCCAAGGAGATCCTGAGCGACAGCAGCGGCAACAGGTATGACACACCGCCACGCCGAT
Organism: Hordeum marinum; assembly: GCA_022496015.1. NCBI lineage: Eukaryota > Viridiplantae > Streptophyta > Magnoliopsida > Poales > Poaceae > Hordeum > Hordeum marinum. The sequence goes on from CM039673.1 coordinate 256,702,738, forward strand.
GCGCCCGGGTCTCTGGGGGAGTCCGCCGCCGAGGCGCAATTCTCCCTCTCCGTGGACGTCCGCCCCGGCACGCTTTCGCGGGGCCATGAAGGAGGAGGAAGACGCCGACTGAGCGTCTGTGTGCCGACATCGGGCTCCTGAGGCGATTGCCCCCGTGCAACTTCTCACTTTCTTTCTCGTCCTTTCCTTTTACACCTGCAAAAAAACTAAGGGGGCCCGGTGGGCGTGTAACGCATTCGGGCACCTCCCCTTTTTATTAGTATCTTCTGCATTTCATCAGCTAGAGTCGCCTCCCGATCGTAGTTAGGATACTTAGCTTGATAGGCCCGCAGTAGGCTTGCGGGTTGTGGGGTGCGGCTGTGGTGCCCGAAGGGTCCGCACGCCCGGTGGGCTTCTTCTTATTGCGGTTGAGGTATGTTGGGGGCTCTAATGATGCCCTATGTGTGCAAGTCCTAGTCCCGCGCATTTCCCTGCCATCACGGGGTGCGACCATATTACCCTGGACACTCCTCACGAGGCGGGGCCCCGACCTCCTAATGCCGACCGGAAACCAAGGACAGCACCAGGGGGTCGAGTGGCCTTATGACCGGTAAGGTTCCTGAGGTGCGATGCTCAGGAGCCCCCTTTGACATTGAAGCAGCTCAATGTCAGCAGGTCCTAGTCCTGCGCATTTCCCTACCATCATGGGGTGCACCCATCTTACCATGGACATTCCTCATGAGGCGGGGCCCAGGTACTCCTGATGCCGACCGGAAACCAAAGATGACCTAGGAAGTCGGGTGGCATTATGACCGGTCAGGCTCCTAAGGCGCGATGCTCAGGATCCCCCTTAGATGCTCAAGTGCCCCCCACAAACTCTGCTTCATGCTCCAGGAAGGTTGGGCTTCATGAGGCTTCAAGTTGTAGTTCAAGTAGCTCTGCGTCGATAGGTCCCAGTCTCGCACATTTCCCCACCACTTTAGGTACGATCGGAAACCAAGGACGCACTTCACGGGGTGAAGCACCGACACTCCTGATGCACCAGGAGGGTCGAGTGGCATTGTGACCAGTAAGGATCCTGAGGCTCGATGCTCAGGAGCCCCCTTAGACCCTCAAGTTGTCAAAAGAAATATTTTTTTCCTTTTCAAGATGGCGCGTCGGGCCGAGAATGCAGCCTTTGGGTGAGTACGAGGTGGCATGCGCCTATTAACCCACGCGTGAGTAGCATGCGAGGATCTGGGCGCCAAGACCTTGGCGAGGTGTAAGCACCGTTCCCCCAAGCCCCGCTCGCGGGGTATGAGGGGGAGGGGAGTAGGTGAGTGCTTTGCTTGGAGGAAGAAAATGACATAAGAGGTGACAATGAAAACAAATCTTTGACATTTTTGACTAAAATGCGATTTGGCAAGGCCCTAAGTTTGATTTCATAAAGGCTGGCAAATCCAAACAAGAGAAACACAAATAACGGCCGCGTTTGACACTTAGATTGGCCTTCGTCTTCCCCCAGCGCTGAGCGTAGGGCATCCATGTTGCATGGGAATAGCCATTGATGGGCAGTGTTGTCTTCTCTTCCAACTCCAGGCTATGGCTGCCACATTGCGTTGGAGGGACCCCTCCGCATCCTCGGGGGGGGGGCGAGCGTGTACAACCCGCTCATTATTACGTGAGAGCGTCATGGGTAGAACTTCCAGAGGTGCTGGATGTTCCAGGCGTTCTAGATGGGGACCCCGTCCTAAGTCTCCAGGCGCACGACGTCTAGCCTGGATACATGAGCGACCTTGAACGCGGCCTCCCACATGGGCTAGAGCTTGTGCAAGCCCTCCCTGGAGAGAACCCGCCTCAGGACGAGATCACCGACTTTGAGGGTCCTAGAGCGGATTTTTGCGGCAATGGTAGCACCGTAAGGCTTGTTAATACCGCATAGCTCAGAGCGAGACCCAATGACGCGCCTCCTCTCCGAGAATGAGGTCTGTTGCCCGCGCAGCAACCTGACGCTCCTCGTCAAATGCCAAGACCCGCGAGGATCAGTGCTTGATCTCATGGGGAAGGAATGCTTTGTCTCCATGGACGAGGAAGAACGGGCGTTCTCCGGTGGGCTTAGTTGCAGTGGTGCGGATAGACTACAGCACCGACTAAAGCTCATCGACTCAACCCCTGCCGCAAGCTTCAAGCTTCTTCTTGAAGCTCCTTGTCTTGAGGCCTCGCAGGACCTCCGTGTTGGCACGCTCCGCCTGTCCGTTGCTCCGCGGGTGGGCCACCGAAGCATAACATATTTGCATTCCAAGGTTAGCACAATAAGTCTTCAAGAGGTGGCTTGTGAATTGCGAACCGTTGTCAGTGATGATGAGGTTGGGGACACCGAAGCCGCTCACGAGGCCCTTGATGAACTTGGCGGTCGACCTAGGAAGGATGGTGCGCACGGGTTCCACCTCCGCCCACTTGGTGAACTTGTCGATGGCGACGTAGAGGAAGCAATACCCGCCCGTTGCTCGCGGGAAGGGCCCCAAAATGTCTAGCCCCCAGACCGCAAAGGGCCAGGAGAGTGGAATGGTTTGGAGGCCCTGTGCGGGCTGGTGAATCTGCTTGGCATGAAACTGGCAGGACTCGCAAGACCAAACCAGCTCGATGGCATCGTCGAGCGCTGAGGGCCAGTAGAAGCCTGATCGAAACGCCTTCCCTACAAGCGTGCGCGAGGAAGAGTGATGCCCGCAGTCTCCTGCGTGGATGTCGGCCAACAGTTCACCCCTTGCTCCTTGGAAATGCACCATAGCGCGACGTTGTTCGGGCATCTGCAGTACAAATCGCCGTCTTGGAAGCAGTAGGTTGTGGCTTGTCGGGCCATGCACTCCGCGTCCACATCCTTCTTTGGTAGCATGTCGTGGAGGAGGTACGCCCTGAATTCTTGCATCCATCTGCTGGCCTGGGGCTCCAAGGCCAGGAGCAGTCGAGCCCCCGAGGCCTGACCACAGTCCGGAGCCCCCGAGGGCGGTACTAGGGGAAGCTCCTCACTCCGAGGCGCCAGGCCCTCGCTAAGCAGTGTCGCGGAGGGCTTGAAGAGTCGCTCCTCAAAGACGCCTGGATCGTGAGGTTCGTGATGCGAAGCTCTCTTGGTGATGTCATCCGCCTCCTTGTTCGTGCCGCCCGGGATGTGCTGTAGCTCTAGGTCCTAAAAACATTTTTTAGTTTTACGTACCTCTTTGAGATATGCCTCCATATGCTCGTCCTTGGGTGTGTACTCTTTGTTGGATAAGTTGACGAGGAGCTCGGAGTCACCCATGATGGTGAGGCGCCGAACCCCCAAGGCCGCCACCACCTTGAGGCCTGCGATGAGGCCTTCGTACTCCGCAATGTTGTTGGAGACTTTCTCCCCATGCTGGAAGCAGAGCTGCACAACATAGCTGAGCTTGTCTCCTGTTGGCGAAGTGAGCACGACCCCAGCTCCCGCTCCCTTCCGCGTGAAGGCTCCATAGAAATGCATGGTCCACCCTTCCGGTGCTTCATCGCCGGGAGAGAGGGACTGGCTCCCTTCCAACCCCCGGTCTGGGGCATTCGTTCATTCCGCCATGAATTCCGCTAGGGCCGCTCTTTTTATGAACCTGGTCGTGCTGAACTCTATGTTGAAGTCCTGCAGTTCGATGTTCCATTCGACAACCCTCCTCGCCGCATTAGGGTTGTGTAGGATCTTCTCCAAGGGTTAAGCAAAGATGACCTTGATTGGATGCCCCTGGAAGTAGTGGAGAGGAAGTGACGAGGAGCGCTAAGAGAAGCTTTTGTTGCATGGCATAACGTGAACCCGCGTCCTATAGCACCGGGTGCTCGACGAGGGCGAGGCCTCCTGAGGCGTCCTGCCCCACGGCAGGCTCAAGAGGCTTGGGCGCCTCGCAGTCTAGGTAAGAAGCCAAGGCCTTAGGAGGGTCGAGCTCTTCTTGGCCTGTCAGTGCAGCTTGCGCTTTGGGTTCCCCAGCTTGAGAAGGATTGGCTCTTGTTGATCGTGCGAGCCCCCTGGCTCCGCGTGTGGGGGCCCGTAGGTGCCCTTCGATGTGGTACCCGTGTCGTCTTGCTCCTCCCTAACCACCACCAATGCAGCGCTGGCAGAGTGGGGGTGGAAGCCAGGTATAGCAACAAGGGTTCCCGTGGGTGACGTGCTTCCATCACCGGCAGGCTCATGAGGTATCGCTTGAGTTCCTCGAAGGCTGCGTTGGCCTCCGGGGTCCATTCGAAAGGGCCCTTCCTTTTCATGATCTTAAAGAATGGCAATCCCCGCTTGCCGAGCTTGGAGATGAAATGCCTAAAGGAGGTCACACACCCCGCCAACTTTTGCATTTCCTTGAGGGTTTGAGGCATGCTCATCTTGTTTATGGCCTTGATCTTCTCCAGGTTCGCCTCGATTCCCCGGTGTGACACCAGAAAACCAAGAAACTTGCCCGAGGGGACCCTGAAGACACACTTCTCGAGGTTGAGCTTCAAATTTACCTCCCTTAGGCTAGCGAATGTCTCCTCCAAGTCTTCGACCAACGTCTTCGTCGCCCTGGACTAGACTACAATGTCGTCGATGTAGGCTTCTGCATTCCTCCCGAGCTTCGCCCCCAGGGCGATGTACATCAGTTGTTGGAAGGTTACCCCAGTGTTCCGTAGCCCAAAAGGCATGCACGTGTAGTAGAATACCCCACATGTGGTGTGGAAGTGTGACAGCCCAAGTGTTGTCCCTGCCTTTTATGGCATGTAACCCCTTTGTATGCACCTTGTGTCATGAGCTTTGATATGAATTGCACCTTGTCCCATGTGTTGGTTTGCATCGATGCATCATTTCATCCATCATAGCATTCATAATGCCTTATTGTTTACATGTGCCTTTGTACGATGTGGAGGTTGTGAGTGAGTCTTGTGTTGTGTTGGTGCTTCAGTGTGGTTGGAGCCTTGTGTGTAACCTCTTCTTCTTCCCCTCTCTTTTCCCTTATCAAACATGCCCTTCAAACCCCCCCTCTTGGAAATATGCCCTAGAGGCAATAGTAAATTATTTATTATCATATTTCCTTGTTCATGATAATTGTTTATTATCCATGCTATAATTGTATTGATCGAAGACTTAGATGCATGTGTGGATACATAGACAAAACCATATCCCTAGTATGCCTCTAATAGACTAGCTCGTTGATCAAAGATGGTTAAGGATTCCTAGCCATGGACATGAGATGTCATTTGATAACGGGATCACATCATTAGGAGAATGGTGTGATGGACAAAACCCAAACTACGAACGTAGCATATGATCGTGTTAGTTCATTGCTACAGTTTTCTGCATGTCAAGTATATGTTCCTATGACCATGAGATCATGCAACTCACTGACACCGGAGGAGTGCCTTGTGTGTATCAAATCTTGCAACGTAACTGGGTGACTATAAAGGTACTCTACAGGTATCTCCGAGGGTGTCTGTTGAGTTGGCATGGATCAAGACTGGGATTTGTTACTCCGTGTGACGGAGAGCTATCTCAGGGCCCACTCGGTAATACAACATCATAACAAGCCTTGCAAGCAATGTGACTAAGTGTTAGTCACGGGATCTTGTATTACGGAATGAGTAAAGAGACTTTCTGGTAACGAGGTTGAACTAGGTATGGAGATACCGACAATCGAATCTTGGGCAAGTAACATACCGAAGAACAAAGGGAACATCTTACGGATTAACTAAATCCTTGACATAGAGGTTCGACCGATAAAGATCTTCGTCGAATATGTAGGAACCAATATGGGCATCCAGGTCCCGCTATTGGTTATTGACCATAGAGGTGTCTCGGTCATGTCTACATAGTTCTCGAACCCGCAGGGTCTGCACACTTAAGGTTTGGTGACGATTCGGTAGTATAGAGTTATGTATGGTGGTGACCGAAGGTTGTTAGGAGTCCCGGATGAGATCCCAACGTCACAAGGAGCTCCAGAATGGTCCATAGGTAAAGATTCATATATAGGAAGTCCTATTTTGCTCGTGGGAAAAGTTTCGGGCTCATCGGTAGTGTACCGGGAGTGTCGATAGTGTACTGAGAGACCATCGGGAGGGGTATTTCGACCCAAGAGGCTACATGGGCTGTGGGAGAGTAAATACCAGCCCTTTGTGGGCTGGTGGAAGTCCCACACAAGTCCCATGCGGCTGGGAAGAAAAGCCCAAAGGGAAAAAGGTGGACAAAGGCCAAAACAAGGGAGGAATCCTAGTCCTACTTGGATTGGAGGAGGAGTCCTCCTCTCCTCCCCAATTCGGCTGACCCAAGGAGGCTTGGCCCTTGCGCCAAGTACTCTCCTCCCTCCCTCTTATATATACTGGAGGTTTTAGGGTTTTTTTGCACAGAATTTTTAGCCACGTGCTGCCCATTCCTCCAGTGCATAGTTTCTCCTCTAGATCTGATTTCTGCAGTGCTTAGGCGAAGCCCTGCCGGAATTGCTCCACCACCATCACCATGGTGCCGTCACGCTACCGGTGAACTCGTCTACCTCTCCGCTCCCTCTTGCTGGATAAAGAAGGTGGAGATCGTCATCGAGATGTACGTGTGTTGAACACGGAGGTGCCGTCCGTTTGGGGCTAGATCAGAAGGACCGTGATCAAGATCGCGAGACGGATCGTGATGAGTTCGCAGGACAGATTGTGATGAATTCGTGGGACGGATCATGATTGGATCGCGGGACGGATCGCGATGAGTTCGCGGGATGGATCGTGATTGGATCGCGAGACGGATCATGATGAGATCGAGGGAAGCTCGGCGATTTGGATCGCAAAGACGTTCGACTACACCAACCGCGTTTCTTAACGCTTCCCGCTTAGCGATCTACAAGGGTATGTAGATCCACTCTCCCTCTCGTAGATGCTCATCACCATGTATAGATCTTGCGTGTGCGTAGGAATGTTTTTTTCCCATGCGACGTTCCCCAATAGTGGCATCATGAGCTAGGTCTATGTGTAGATGTGATCTCGAGAAGAACACAAAGAGTTTGTGGGCGTTGATGCTTAGATTGCTTCCTTCCTTGGTCGTGTTTTGGTTCAGCGGTATTATGAGATGAAGCGGCCCGGACCAACATTACTCGTACGCTTACCAGAGACCAGTTCCCTCAACCGCAACTTGTTACATAGATGGATTGCGGGTGCCACACTTTAGTTGGATCGGATTCGACAAAGGCGGTCCTTGAGAAGGTTGAAAAGCAACTAGTGTATCACCGTTGTGGTTTTTGCATAGATCAAGTTCCTGGGACGGATCATGATCAAGTTCGTGAGATGGATCGTGATCAGATCACGGGACGGATCATGATTGGATCGTGTGACGGATCGTGATTGGATCACGGGACGCACGGCGATTTGGATCGCGAAGACGTTCGACTACACCAACCGCGTTTCTTAATGCTTCCCGCTTAGCAATCTACAAGGGTATGTAGATCCACTCTCCCTCTCTTAGATGCTCATCACCATGGATAGATCTACGTGTGCGAAGGAAATTTTTTGTTTCCCATGCAACGTTCCCCAACACTGGCATCATGAGCTTGGTCTATGTGTAGCTGAGATCTCGAGTAGAACATAAAAGGTTTGTTGGCGTTGATGCTTAGATTGCTTCCTCCCTTAGTCGGATTTTGGTTCAGCGGTATTGTGACATGAAGCTTCCCGGACCAACATTACTCGTACGCTTACGAGAGACCGGTTCCCTCGATGCAACTTGTTGCCTAGATGGCTTGTGGGTGGCAGTTTCTCTCACTTTAGTTGGATCGGATTCGACAAAGGCGGTCCTTGAGAAGGTTGAAAAGCAAATTATGTTTCACCGTTGTGGTTTATGCGTAGGTGAGAATCGTTCTTGCTAGAAACCCGTAGCAGCCACATAAAACATGCAACAACAATTAGAGGACGTCTAACTTGTTTTTGCAGGGTATGTTGTGATGTGATATGGCCAATTACATGATGTGATATATGTGATGTATGAGATGATTGGGTGTTGTATAGAATATCACGACTTGCATGTCAATGAGTACGGTAACCGGTAGGAGCCATAGGGTTGTCTTTAATTATTGTATGACCTGCGTGTCAATCATTAAGCGCTATGTAATGCTTTACTTTATCGCTAAACGGTAGCAATAGTAGTACAAGCATGATGGGCGCGACCACCCCGATGGCGACACGTTGATGGAGATCAAGATGATGGAGATCATGGTGTCGTGCCGGTGACGATGGAGATCATGCCGGCGCTTTCAAGATGGAGACCAAAAGCACAAGTTCATGGCCCTATCATGTCACTTATGATTTGCATGTGATGTTAATCCTTTTATGCACCTTGTTTTGCTTAGGATGACGGTAGAATTATAAGGTGATCCCTCACTTAAATTTCAAGATGAATTGTGTTCTCCCCGAGTGAGCACCGTTGCGAAAGTTCGTCGTGTTGAGACACCATGTCATGATCGGGTGTGATGGACTCTACGTTCAAATACAACGGGTGAAAGCCAGTGTTGTACATGCAGAACACTTGGGTTAAACTTGACGAGCCTAGCAAGTACAGACATGGCCTCGGAACACAAGAGACCGAAAGGTCGAACATGAGCCATATAGCAGATATGATCAACATGATGATGTTCACCATTGAAACCACCTCAACTCACGTGATGATCGGACTTGAGTTGGTGAATTTGGATTATGTATCACTCGGATGACCATAGGGATGTCAATTTGAGGTGGGAGTTCTTAAGTAATATGATTAATTAAACTCATTATCATGAACATAGTCAGTAGTGTCTTTGCAAACTGTGCTGTAGATTACTAGCTCACGTTGTAGCTCCCTTGAATTTTTATATGTTCCTAGAGAAATAGAGTTGAAAGATGATGGTAGCAATATTGCGGACTGGCTCCGTGATCTGAGGATTGTCCTTGTTGTTGCACAGAAGGCTTATGTCCTTAATCCACCGCTCGGTGCGCCAACCCCTCTAGCATCGTCTGTAGATGTTGTGAACATCTGATAGGCACGTTCTTATGACTACTTGATAGTTTAGTGCGTCATGCATTATGGCTTAGAATTGAGGCTTCGAAACATTTTGAACGTCATGGAACATATGAGATGTTCTAAGAGCTGAAATTAGGATCTCAGGCTCATGCCCGTGTTGCGAGATATGAGATCTCCAACAAGATTCTTTGCCTACAAGATGAAAGAGAATAGCTCAATCGTTGAGCATGTGCTCAGATTGTCTGGGTGCTACAATCGCTTGAATCGAGTGGGAGTTGATCTTCCAGATAAGATAGTGATTGATATAGTTCTCCAAGTCACTATCACTAAAGGTACTAGAACTTGGTGATGAACTATAAAATGCCAGGGATAGAAATAATGATCCCTCAGCTATTCGCGATGTTTGACACTGCGAAGGTAGAAATCAAGAAGGAGCGTCAAGTGTTGATGGTTAGTCAAGCCACTAGTTTCGAGAAGGGCAAGAGCAAGGAGGGAAACTTCATGGATGGCAAGTCAGTTGCTGCTCCAGTGAAGCAACCCAAAGTTGAACCCAAACCCGAGACTAAGTGCTTCTATTATGAGGAGAGCGGTCACTGAAGCGGAACAACCCTAGATACTTGGTAGATAAGAAAGCTGGCAACGTCGAAAGAAGTATATTGGATATACGTGTTATTTATTTGTACCTTGCTAGTACTCCTAGTAGCACCTGGGTATTGGATACCGGTTCGGTTGCTAAATGTTAGTAACTCGAAATAAAAGCTACGGAATAAACGAAGCACTAGCTAAGGGTGAGGTAACAATGTGTGTTGGAAATGTTTCCAAGGTTGATGTGATCAACATCGCACGCTCTCTCTACCTTCGGTATTAGTGACGAAGATAAATAAATGTTATTTGGTGTTTTGCGTTGAGCATGAATGTGATTAGATCGTGTTTATTGCAACACGGTTATTCATTAAGTTAAAGAATAATGGTTATTCTGTTTACATGAATAATACCTTAATGGTCAAGCACCCAGTGAGAATGGTTTGTTGAATCTTGATCGTAGTAACACACATGTTCATAACATTGATGCCAAAAGATACAAAGTTTATAATGATAGTACCACATACTTGTGGCACTGCTGCTAAATGTCATATTGGTATAAAGCGCATGAAGAAACTCCATGCTGATGGATCTTTGGACTCATTCGATTTGGAATCGGTTGAGACATGCGAACCATGCCTCTTGGGCAAGATGACTAAGGACCCCGTTTTCTGGTTTGATGGAGCGGGCAAGTGATTTATTGGAAATGATACATGTTGATGTATGAAATCCAATGAGTCTTGTAGCATGCGGTGGATATCGTTATTTTCTTACCTTCACTGATGATTTGAGTAGATAATAGTGTATATTTACTTAATTAAACGCAAGTCTGAATCGTTTGAAAAAGTTCAAGCAAATTCACAATGAAGTTTAAGATCATCGTGACAAGAAGATAAAATATCCACGATATGATCGTGGAGGTGAATATCTGAGTTATGAGTTTGGTATACAACTTAAGATAATGTGAAAGTTGTTTCACAACTCACGCCACCTGGAACACCATAGTGTGATGGTGTGTCCGAATGTCATAGTCGTGCTCTATTGGATATGGTGCGAATTATGATGTCTCTTATCCTTTTACCACTATCGTCTTGGGGTTATGCATTAGAGACAACTACATTCACTTTAGATAGGGCACCATCTAAATCCGTTGAGATGACACCATGTGAATTATGGTTTGATAGAAACCTAAGCTGTCATTTCTTAATGTTTGGGGTTGCAACACTTATATGAAAAAGGGTTTTCACCTAATGAGATCGAACACAAAGCGGACAAATGCATCTTCATAGAATACCCTAAAGACAGTTGGGTAAACCTTTTATCTCAGATCCAAGCATAAAATGTTTGTTGCTAAAACTGAGTCCTTTCTCGAGAAAGAGTTTCTCTTGAAAGAATTGAGTGGGAGGAAAACAGAACTTGATGAGGTTGTTGAGCCTTTGTTCAACCAGAGAGTAGCGCAGCGTACGATTATGTTTCTGTGAAGCCTACATTAGTTGAAGAGGAAGTTAATGATGATGATCATGAAGCTTCGGATCAAGTTACTATCAAACCTCGTAGGTCGACAAGGACGTGTACTGCTCCTAAGCGGTACGACAACCCTGTCTTGGAGGTCATGTTGTTGGAAAACGATGAACCTACGAGCTATGGAGAAGCGATGATGGGCCCGGATTCCGACAAATGGTTAGAGGCCATGAAATCTGAGAAAGGATCCATATATGAAAACCAAGTATAGACTTTTGTAGACTTGCTCGTTGGATGTCAGGTCGTTGAGTACAAATGGATCTTTAAAATGAAGACAGACATTGATGGTGAATGTCACCATTTATAAAGCTCGACTTGTCGCAAAGAAGTTTCCGGCTAGTTCAAGGAGTTGACTACAATGAGACTTTCTCACTCGTAGCGATGCTAAAAGTCTGTTGGAATTATGTTAGCAGTTGCTGCATTTTTCAATTTTGAAATCTGGCAGATGGATGCCAAAACATCGTTTCCTTCCTTAAGGAAAGGTTCTATGAGATACAACCAGAAGGTTTTGTCAGTCCTAAGGATGCTAAAAGGTGAGCAAGCTTCAGTGATCCTTCTATGGACTGAAGCAAGCATCTCGGAGTTGGAATATACAATTTGATAAGGTGATCAAAGTTTTTAAATCTATAAAAAGTTTATGAGAAACTTGTATTTGCAATAAAGTGAGTGGGAGCACTATAGAGTTTCTGATAAGTATATGTGGATGACATATTGCTATTCAGAAATGATGTAGAATTTCTGGAAAGCATAAATGGTTGTTTGAAAATAGTTTTTCAAAGGATGACGTGGATAAAGCTACCTAATTGTTGAACATCAAGATCTATAGAGATAGATCAAGATGCTAGATGAGACTTTCAATGAGTACATACCTTGACAAGATTTTGAAAGAGTTCAAAATGGATTAGTCAGAGAAAGAGTTCTCGCCTGATTTGTAAGGTGTGAAGTTGAGTGAGACTCAAAGCTCGACAACGGCAGAAGAAATTGAAAGGATGAACGTCGTCCCTTATGCCTTAGCCATACGCTCTATATTATGCCATGTTGTGTACCGCATCTTGTGTGTGCCTTTCCATGAGTCAGTCAAGGGGTACAAAAGTGATCCAGGAGTGGATCACTGGACAGCGGTCAAGATTATCCTTAGTGACTAAAAGACTAAGGAGATGTTTATCGATTATGGAGGTGATAAAGAGTTCGTCGTGAAGAGTTACGTTGATGCAACCTTTAACACCAATCCGGATGACTCGTAGTAGCAATCTGGATACATATAGTGGAGCAGCCATTTGGAATAGCACCAAGTGGAGTGTGGTAGCAGTGTTTACGGTTTGACATAGAGATTTGCAAAGTACACTCGGATCTGAATATCGCAGACCCATTGACTATAAGACCTCTCTCACATGCAAAGCATGATCGAGCCACAGAACTCATTAGGTGTTAGATTCATAACAATGCGTATCACATGGTGATGTGAACTAGATTATTGACTCTAGTGCAAGTGGGAGACTTTTGGAAATATGCCCTAGAGGCAATAATAAATTATTTATTATCATATTTCCTTGTTCATTATAATCGTTTATTATCCATGCTATAATTGTATTGATCGGAGACTTAGATGCATGTGTGGATACATAGACAAAACCATATCCCTAGTATGCCTCTAATAGACTAGCTCGTTGATCAAATTTGGTTAACGTTTCCTAGCCATGGACATGAGATGTCATTTGATAACAGGATCACATCATTAGGAGAATGGTGTGATGGACAAGACCCAAACGACAAACGTAGCATATGATCGTGTCAGTTTATTGCTACTGTTTTCTACACCAACCGCGTTTCTTAACTCTTCCTGCTTAGCGATCTACAAGGGTATGTAGATCCACTCTCCCTCTCGTAGATGCTCATCACCATGGATAGATCTTGCGTGTGCGTAGGAAAAAAATGTTTCGCATGCGACGTTCTCCAACAGCTTCTCTCCATATAATTTTATTGTCAGAATTAAGTTGTTTTACAAAATGATTAAAAATGTTCAAGAGCTAGCCCTATGCTTATTATTAATTTTCAGTATGGTTCTGTGGTGTTAGGGGCTTGTATCATTTGGTGTTTAAATTAAACAGGGGCTGTTATTTATTAAAGTATTAAAATTACTTGCTCTATAAATCAACTTGATAATTTTATTAAATAGTGCACATTATATTCTTTGCAATAATATTTTTGTTTTGCACTAGAACCTTTTCTTTTATTCTGGGGATTTATTTTTGTGTGGCTGGTTTTAAAAATGAAAAACCCTTTTGGTTTTTGTTTTCAGAGAGAGAGAGAGGTAGGTGGGCCTTGTCTCTCTTGTGGCCCAGCCTGCAGTGAACAGACAACCACTTGCTCCCGTCCCTTTCTCCGTCAGTAAGTTCAGAGAGTGAGCGCGTCCGCCATCGTCGTCTGTCCCATCGCCTATATAGCCCCCTCGGCATGCGTGCTCCCTTGCGTAGGGTTCCTCTCTCTCCCTCCGCCGCCACAGCTCTCTTCTTCCCCTCCATTTCTCTCCCTCCTCTCTTCTTTCCCCCTGCCAGGTAAGATTCTGAGAGGTTCACAGAGGTTCAGTTGAGTCCGCCGGTCATCGTCGCCGCGTCTCCGGTGGGCCGCGTCCTTGGTGGTGATGGCGTGGAGCTCGGGGGTTCTCCCGGCGTTCCATTCCCGCTGCTAGGGGCCCCGGAGGAGCTCTGCAGCGACGGCCCCGTCTTCGCCGGAAGTCCCTGCTCCGCCGTCTCCTTCCCCTGCGTCGTCTCCGGCCGTCTTCTTCCCCTCCGTCGGCTCCGTCGTGACCAGCTCATCGTCGCCTTCCCCCAAGGTGAGCCGCCGATCCTCGTAGCCCTTTTCCCTCCGCGCGTAGCTCGTAGTTGGTCACCGCTGTGTCTCTCGCCGCCGGTAGCAAGACGAGCACCTGCCTCTCGCCTCCTTCCTCCTCTCCTCAAGGTGAGCAGGGGAATGGAGTCATGGATGACCCGTTGTGCGTAGGAGCAGTTTGCATAGCCAGATTCGTCATAGGATCGCTGGAATTGCTGCCGGAGTTGCACTGTCACCGTTGCTCTGTTCTGTGATGCATCTTTAGTTTTGTCAGGGTTGTAGTGTATGTGCATGTGTAGTAGAGAGGCAGAGCCATCCCTTTGTTAACGCCCGCAGCCGTAGCAGAGTGGTGAGGGTGCGGGGGAGATGACCCAGAGGTCATGGGTTCGAGCCCAGGCTCCCCCTTTTTTTGTGTGTGTTTTTCTTTGTTTCCTTTTGTTTCTATTACTTGCTATATGTATATGTGTGTGGCTGCATTCCAGGGTTTGTTTTTATTTTGTTTTCACCCTGTCATGTGTAGAGGTGTGTATGTAAGTATGTGCATATGGATGTGAGAGTGTGTGTGTATGTATACATACACACACATATGTGTAGGTGGTGTGTGTTGTGTGTGTAGTGTTTAGTGTTGTGTGTGTTGTGTGTGTATGCTATGCATGCACACATGTGTGTGTAGGTGTAGGTGCATGTGTTCATGCACTTTTGCATGTATGTGCATGTGTGGTGTGTGTAGGTGTATGTGTGATGAGCACATGTGCATTGTGCTAGTGTTGTGTGTGTGGTCTGGTGCACTATGCAAGTGCTTGCCATTTGTATGCTTGGTGTGTGTAGCAACTTGTGTGTATGTATGTTGTTGAGAGTGTGTATGTGTATATCCTTGTGGTATACATGCAAGTGTTTGTAGTGGGTGTGAGTGTGTGTGTGTGATCATCACATATGCACATGCATACATGCATTGATCATATATGTATGTATATGTGATGGATGACCACCCACACACATGAGTTGTGTCATGAGTGAAGTGCCTTGTGCACTTGTGTGTGTGTAGGGGACTAGTGGGTTTCCCACTTGTCATACCCCTTGTTGATATATGCTTGTCATGTAGGTTTTGTCATCTCATTTCCATTCTTAGCTAAGTTGCCAACATGCTCATGCCCATTTAAGTGCATTTTCTATCTAGAGTAGTTATGCCATTATTAGTAGTGGATAGATTTCTATTTGTTTGTGCCTTGCCGTTTCACATGGGCATATAAGTATGACCCATGGTTTTGGGGTAGGAAGAGCCAATGAATCCATTGGAACTCTCAGATTCCACTTTTGAGCAAGTTTATAAATCTGTCATTTTAGCTGAGATGCCATTTTGTCATTTTTGCATGATTTAATCCATGCTTGCTTTGGGATATGTGCCAACTAGGGAGTGCTAGTATTTTGTATCTAGTATGCCATGGTATTTTTGTTTAACATGAGAATCAGACATATAAGTGGGAACCATGCTGCAAAGGGACCAACTTTATCTTTCTGATTCAGCATGCTAAAAACTACTGTCTGGGAGTCTGTAGTTATTTTTATGCCATGGAGAGTGGGTGTTATCTAGTGATGTGTTTGGAATTTTCTCATGCTCAATGTTAATTATTTGTAGTAGATATTGTCTTCTACCATCCTGTTAATTTTAGTGCCAATAGGATCTTTCTAGCCTATTTAACTACTGCTGTCAACTTGCTACTTTATTAACTCAGACTCCAGAAAACTGGAATTTTCACCGTCCCAGAAAACGGTTTCATCATGTCAACTTGATTGCTTCATGCTTATTGATGTGTGCCTCCTTTGCTAATTGTGTAGTTGGATAAGTTGATGTGTGTGTTGACTAGATTCTATCAGTATCTTGGTTGTGGCTGTAGGGTTCCTGTAGCTCAAGTTGTGAGTTGTAGAAATTGCTATGATGTTGTTTTGTGCCAGATTGTGTGTTTATTTGTTTTGTGACTTGTGGGAGATATACTCCATGGAATTGATTGATATTTGAGTCTATTGTGCGTGATTTTTCATAACCTATCCAGTTGCTACCTTGGAATGCCAAGAATTATCCCATGGCTTGGTGGTCTTGTGTATTTGCCTCCGTACCTTGTCGTGAGCGTATCGTGAGAACCGTAACTCCGTTTCTTGCATTCTTTATATGCATTTCTATCAATTTTGCATGATGAATCCATATTTTCCGTGTTCATGCATGTCTAAATAACTCAACATGAGGTTCTGTCCAGATTCATTAATAAACAAACTTTGCATGTGAAACATGACTAGTTTTGGATTGCCATGTTTAATTCTTCATAAATGAATCATGCATCATCTTGGTTGTGCATTGCACCTTGGTTGGCTGTTTATTGTTGTTGTTTCTCTTGGGTAGACGCGAGTGTCGATACTGAGTACGAGGACCCAGGAGAGTACCACTACGAGGATCCCGCTACTTGTTCCACTGAAGAACCAACAGGCAAGATGATCGTACCCGGATCTCGATACTATTTTTGCTGCTAGTTTCTCGCTCTTATCATTACAATTGAGCTACCTACCACTTGATATCAGGCTCCTAATTGCCATGACAGCCTCTAACCTCCACATCCTAGCAAACCTTTGATTGGCTAAGTTACCGCTGCTCAGCCCCCACTTATAGCATTCTTAGTTGCAGGTGCAGGTTGTTCCATGTGATAACATGGATATGGATATCACCATATTATCTGTCATTTAATTTAAATCACATATATATCTTGGTATTGGTGGAAGGCTTGGCCTTTTGCTAAGTAATTTGTTCCGTTGTTACCGCCATTAGTTCCTTGTTACTGGTGTTATGTTTTTCATATTTTGTGCTCCTAACATGATCGGGGTTGTTATGGGGACCCCCTTGTTTATTCGGTTGAGATTAAAACTTGTCTGGCAAGACCCAACATTGGTACTACATTTGCTAATAATTTGATAAAACTTGCATAGGGCTTTGCAACCCTGTGGATAATTTAATCAACCCCCGGGCCAGTGCTCCGCATGAGTGTTGGTCCAACCCAAAGCAGCTTATTAACGCCGCCCGGGGCAACTCGGTGATTGGCATGGTAACCATTGCTCATCCGTCGTGTCCTGAGAACGAGATACGCGGCTCTTATCGGGTTCGTCGGCACGTCGGGAGGTCTTGCTGGATTTTTTTACCTTTATCAAATGTCTTGCGTGTGGACTCTAACTTTCTTCGGGTTTTATCGAGGTGTTGGAATTCCTTTGGAATTACGTATGACGATCGCGAGATCCGCGGTCGAGACTATTCCCGCGGAGTTTGGTTAATTTGTGATGGATTAGTTGGAGCACCCCTGCAGGCTTAAATCTTTCGGAAAGCCATGCCCGCGGTTATGTGGCAACTTGGATATTTGTTTAACACCCGGTTATAGTAAACTTGAAGTAAACTCTAACTAAAATACACCAACTGTGTGAGTAACCGTGATCGTCTCTCTCATGAACATGATCCGAGAGAGAACACGATGGGGTCATGATTGACGTAAGTAAGTGTTCAGGATCTCGTAGAAATCATACTAGTTTTGATCGTTCATCGTAGGCCACTCATATTTATTTTCATGTTGCGTAAGTTAGCGATCATAAATTCTTAGTGCTGCTGCAAACTAAACACTTACCCCATCCCAACCTTCAAGCTTGAATAGTCTCGGTACCCGGGCGCATGATTGCTGAGTCCTTGTGGCTCACAATTTACTACAACCCTCCAGGTACGGGTTCATATGAGTACGTGCAGGATGATCTTACCCAGCTCTAGTGGGAATATGATGAGGAAAGAGGCAGGATGTACGTAACTTATCCCTATGAGTAGAGTACCATGGTCATGATCTTTGGGATAGCGAGATAGTATCATTTGCATTTGTTTTTATCGTTTGATTTCGTCCGTAGTCAGACCCTGTCTTCATCTTGATGATTGAACTCTGAGTGAATTGTAATTTAGCATGTGGCGAGTGTAAGCCAATCTTGTATACTCATCTTTTCAGTATTGTATGATGTGATGATGCTATACTTGCTAACAGCAAGATGCGCCTCTATCCCTTGCAAGGCCCTCGTGTCTTAAAATGGATAGGCGCGCATCTTGGGCGTGACAGAAAGGTCGTCTTCTCCACATCTTCCACCGCCATCTTGATCTGGTGGTAACCCAAGAAGGCGTCCAGGAAGCATAGGAGATCGCACTCCACGGTCGAGTGCACGATCTGGTCAATTCGTGCCAGTGGGAACGGGTCCTGAGAGCAAGCCTTGTTGGGGCTCATGAAGTCAACGCACATACGCTCCTTCCCGCACTTCTTTGGGATGACCACCGGGCTGGCCACCCACTTCGGGTAATACACCTCCCGGATGACTCCTGCCTCCTTTAGCTTGCCGACCTCCTGAGCGATGAATGTCTGCTTCTCCGGAGCCTGCCTCCTTGCCTTTTGCTTCCCCGGGCGCGCGTTCGGGCACACCATGAGGTGGTGCTCGATTACGTCCCTCGGGACCCCCACCAAGTCGGAGGCACTCCACGCGAACATGTCCTTGTTCGCCCTAAGGAAGGTCAGCAACGCCTCCTCTTGCTCTTGAGGCAAGTCGGCGACGATGGTAAAAGTTGGGCCTGGGTTTTCCTCGTCCACCGGTACTTGCTTCGTTTCCGCCCGGTTCTGGGAGAATAGCTTCTTCTTCTTCACAGACGTGACATCAGGGACGCCCCCGGGGTTCTTCGTGGCTCGTGCCGTGCCCCTAACACTGGTGCGCGCCGCGGCCGCAGTCTTGTGGGACAGCTTGAGTACGTGGAAAACGTCCTTGATATCCCCCATGACAGTGAGGATGCCGCCGCTCCTGGGCATCTTGACGACGTAGTAGCCGGGTGCGTTGCCGCCATGAACTGAGCGAGGGTGGGGTAGCTGAGTATCGCGTTGTACGGGAGGTGGATGTGCGCGACATCAAAGTCAACATGCTCAGTGCAGAAGTCGGAGCGGGTGCCGAAGGTGACGGGGAGGCGAAACCGCCTCACAGGAACGACGGACATGACCGCGACACCATAGAAGGGCCTTGAAGGTGTGAGCTGCTCGTGGGGTAACTGCAGTAGGTGCCGAAGGTGACGGGAAGGCGAACCCGACCCACGGGAATGACGGACCCGGCCGCCACCCCATAGAAGGGCCTTGAAGGTGCGAGCTGCTCGCGGGGTAACTGTAGTGCACCGAAGGCCTCCATGGAGATGACGTTGAGGCCGGCACCGTCGTCGATGAGGGTCCTGGAGATGGCGACTCCATGTATGGTCGGTGTGCACAACATGTGAAGTGCCCCAGCGGCCGACGTGCTCTTGGGGTGGTCGTCGGGGCCGAAGGTGATGTCAATTTCCAGCCATGCGCGGCACTCCACGGGCTCGGGCCGTGGATGAACCGCTCCCACATGGCGGAGGAAGCACTTGACATGGTGGCCGTAGGGTGGCGGCTGCGACCTGCTGAGGATGAAGGCGACTGCACGGGCAGCCCTGCGTGCCCAAACACCATCTGGCGCCTGGAGCCGGGGGTCATCGGGGATCATGCCCTCCATGGAGTTGCTGAGTCGGGGTTAGCCTTCACCGCAGGTGGGGAACTTCGACACGCCCCCTACCTATTGCGCCAAATGTTGGATTTCGGGCTCCGCAAAACCCTTAAGATTCGAACACAACGGCATGTGTGAAGATCCCCTGCAGCCTTGCCCGACCTAGCTCGCTACTCGATGAACATAGCAAAGAACTCGCATGACAATGAGGAAGAATATGAACACGACAGTTTACCCAGGCCCGGGCCACTGCGAAGCGTAATACCCTAGTCCTGCTTTGGTGGATTGCCTCTCGAGGAGGTGAGGTGGATGAACAAGTATAGAGTTTTGGGGCCTGCTGAGGGCTCTCAGTGGTGTTCAAGGCTCCTTGTGGTTTGCTGGACGGAGAGTGATGGAGTTGGTCGATTGGGTTGAGCCCGGATCCCTTCTACGGTGCAACCTATGCTCTATATATAGCGGTGAACCGGGTCCTCTTCCCTTATCACAATGGTGGGAAGGGATCCCATAACGGCCAATTTTGAAGGGGGACAGGGGTTGGTGCTCGCCCTGCCCAAAGGCGGTCTTCGCCTGCAAAGTAGCTGTCAACGGCGCAGGGACAGGCTCAGCGATGACATCCGCCCTACAGGACGGGTGGTTGTTGTCTTCTTGCACCGAAATGGAAACCTTTGGGGGCGCTTTGGGAACCCGTGCATGTACTTGCTCCCTTTGCACCAAAGGGGAAACTGCGTCGTCTGGCGCCTTGGTCCATGTCTATCCTTCCTTGCATCATCTTTGACTCCTGAGGCCAGGCCTTGCATAGACATCTCCGATGCTCCGGAGGGGTCCTGAGGAGGCCCATCCTTCCTGGGTCTTGTTGCTATTCTTCCTCGTGAGGCCAGGGCCCTCGTGAGGGCCTTGTGTTGAGTGGGGCCTCGTCTGGTCCCATTTGGTTGATGAAGTGGGCCATGCCCTGGGCCACAGGCAGGCAGGATTGGGTACCCCCATTCCGAGAATGCCGACAATGTGAGTAGAACAATCAATGATCTTAAGCTTATTAGTAAACATCCTTCTATGGTAACCACTCAAGTACAACAAGTACTTAAAGCACATTGCTTAATGAGATGAATAGTAAGAACAATGATCATTCTATTAGAGTTGTGACTAGAGGTGGTAGAATGACTCAGGAACCTTTGTATCCTGAGGGTTATCCTAAGAGAATTGAGCAAGATTCTCAAAGGAGTAATACTCATGCACCTAGTCATTCCAGTAATAAGAGGAAGAAGAATGATGATAGAACTTTGCATGCTGCTAGTGAACCTTTTATAGATACACCTGAAAACCCAAATGATATTTCTATTTCTGATGCTCAGACACAATCTGGTGATGAACATGACCCTAATGATAATAATATTAATAATCATGTTCATGTTGATGTTCAACCTAGTTGTGATAATGATGTGGAGATTGAACCTGATGTTGATCTTGATAGCCCACAATCTAAGAATAAAAGATATGTCAAAAGAGATTTTGTTGCTAGGAAGCATGTTAAAGAAAGAGAACCATGGGTTCAGAAACCCATGCCCTTTCCTCATAAACCATCCAAGAAAAAAGGATGATGAGGATTTTGAGTGCTTTGTTCAAATTCTTAGACCTGTCTTTTTACGTATGCGCTTGACTAATATTCTGAAAATGTCTCCTTTTGCTAAGTATATGAATGATATTCTGACTAACAAAAGAAAAATACCGGAAGCTAAGATTTGCACCACGCTTGTAATTATAATTTTAAGGGTGGAGTACCAAATAAATTGGGAGATCCAGGAGTACCCACTATACCATGTTGTATCAAAGGGGATTATGTTAAAACTGCTTTATGTGATTTGGGAGCTGGTGTTAGTGTTATGCCTTTCTCTTCATATCATAGAATTGATTTGAATAAGTTGACACCTACTGAAATATCTTTGCAAATGGCTGATAAATCAACTGCTTTACGCATCGGTATTTGTGAGGATGTGTATGTCGTAGTTCCAAATGCTACTATCCTAACAGACTTCGTCATTCTTGATATTCCCGAGGACGACAGTATGTCTATCATCCATGGTAGAACCATTTTGAATACTACAGGGGCTGTTATTGATTGCAACAAGGGAAATTTCACTTTTCATATCAATGAAAATGAGCATACGGTACACTTTCTGAAGAAACAATCCCAAGTTCATAGTAGCAACTCCATTGAAAAAAATTCAACGATTATTATTGGAAACATTGAATTCCCTCTTCCAACTGTCAAGAAGAAATATGATATACTTATTGTTGGGGATATGCATATCCCCATTGATGTAACTTAGTGTTATTCGAAAATTCTCCGGTTTCATGTTACTCTCAAGAAGTTTGTTAATAAGACTTGATCAACCTTATTGATGGATTCCTTTTGATGAGCATGAGATGGTTGAATTTTGAAAGCACAACTTTTTGTACCGAACCTTTACTTTATGTTAGTTAGATTAAATAAAGTAAAAATGCTATTATTTTTCTATCTTCTCAGTTTTCCGTGCGATAGAAAAATGACCTAAAATAAAAGTTTTTCAAATGCCATGAAAATGTAGTATGATTTTTTCTGGAATATTTAAAAATATCTGGCACTGAGCACACATCAGGGGGCTGCACCAGTGGGTCACAAGACCACAGGGCGCGGCCACCCCCTAGACGCGCTTACGTGGCTTGTGGGTCCCACGTAGGCCTCCTTCACTTATTCCAGCTCCCATCCACTTCGTCTTCCTCCGAAAAAAATCCCACATTCCTCAAACATGTGTTCTAGCTCATTTTTGTGCCATTTTCGATCTCCTTGTGTAAAGCTCCTTTCGCAAAACTATTTTAGGAGATTGTTCTTCAGTACGTGACTCCTCCAATGGTCCAATTACTTTATGTTCTAGTGCTATATATATTGCAAATTTTTCCTGCTGTGGTGACCTCGTTCTTGAGCTTGCATGTCAAATTTGTATGGTCCCAAGTATTTTTTTATGCATGATATAGTCTCTAGGCACTTGTGGGAGTAGTTTCTATACATTTTCATTGAGTTTTATTCACCTTTATTTTGATTCACTAAAAAATTCAGAATTTTTAAGAGTAAGAAAAATGTTGAGGCGAATATACCACGGGGGATCTGAGGGAGTTCCAGATTAGGGGGTCCTTGGACGGTCGACCTATTGCTTATGGGCCGAACTGTATGGGCCACAAGGAGAACATTGGATGATCAAATGACCCACGTCGGGATGGAGACCTCAAGGAGCCGTGGCGTATCCTCCAAGTCGTCAACCATAGATAGGCATGTTTATCTCTTCGGCATGTAACCGACCATGTGAAAACCCTAGGTACCCTCGGCAACCATAAAAGCCAGAGGGTTTTAGGTGGTAGATATAGAACGACTCATCTAGGGTTAGCTATTCAATCTCGAGATAGATCAACTCTGTAACCACCATATCATCAATACATCCAAGAAGTACGTAGGGTATTACCTCCATAGGAGGGACCGAACCTAGGTAAATTTGTGTCGCCTTCGTCTCTTGTTACCATCGATCCTAGTCTCATAGTTTGGGACCCCCTACCCGAGATCCACCGGTTTTAACACCGACATTGGTGCTTTAATTGAGAGTTCCTCTGTGAAACACCTAAGGAATCGATGGCTAGCCTCGTCACGAGCAATGAGATATACATCTACGGGGCTCTCTCCCCCGATCAGAATCTCGTGGGTGGCGACACCTTGTCGCACGCCAACTCGATCAGTCACCCTGGTGAGATCGGGAGCTTTCCCCCTGATCAGAGAATTAGGTTCGGAACCTTAGAGTTCATCGCTGATTCACGAGGAATACTTGTTCTAATGAAACCCTTGACCCTTGAGGAAAAGCCTGGAAGTTCGGGCGCCTTGACGCCGAAGACATCAGGCCCCACGGCTAAACAGAACACGGATCCGCTTGGGTGTGGCTCCAGATCCGTCACACCGATCATTGAGTCCATAAGCCTCAGTGACACGCATCCCACCATCGCCTCATTCTTAAACGAGTTGTTCAACCGGATCGAGGCCATGCAAGTATCAGATGACTAGATTCCGTTCTATGACCGTCTCGGGATCAGGCCCGATGACAGGGAGATTCATTCCCCTCTGGTCACCCGCCCCGTCGCTACCATCGAGTGCGTGGCCGAGGATTCGTCCCGACTGCTGGAACAGAAAACAGCCTACACCCCGGTCTCCGACCGCCGAGACTTCGTCGGCGAGTCGAAGGCCGGAAACCATCCAAGAATCAAATCGTTATCGGTCCAGGATCTATCGCACGATTCGGAATCTGTAATTCCGACCACACAATGTGACGTGGGATCGAATTTTTCCCCACCCACGACCCAAAACAATCATCCCGATATCGCATCAAAACTTGCACCCTCGGACTTTCGGGATATTAAGCACCTACATGGGGAGTCGGTCCATCACTTTTGGCCAAGACACCTACTCGCTAGGAGAAGAGAAAAAGGTCATGGCGACCAAGAGATAATGGCAATTTTCATTCGCAAATGCCATGATGAAGGGATTCTTAATGCCATGGCCCGCAAACACATTTGTGACTTCTCGGAGTTGTCCGATTTGGTACAAAAATATTGTGCCATGGAAAGTGCTTGGCAATCCGAATGGTTGTTTTCGGAACCAAATTTCGCCAAGAACCCTGGTGGAGATCGGAAAAGGAGGGTACCTCCAAAGCGGCTAGCCAGATACGAACCCACCGAAAAATAAAATAGGCCTCCTTCAAGGGTCGACACTGTCCTTGAAGGACTACTGATAAACCTTGCCCTATACATTCCGTGTTGTTAAACACAAGCCTGACTCACAGCCTTAGATCTTGCTGGGTCGTCAGGCAAGTGGCAAAAAGTGGCAAGGCCATCCTCGAAACACCTTTGACGAATGGGCACTCCTCATCATCGTCCGAATACAATGCCAAAGTCCTGACGGTCTATTAAACGTTCCCCTCGAGGAACAGGAGAAAAAGAGTCGTTAGAGAGCCCAAACAGGTCTACCATGTGGCAGTAACTAGCGCATAGGCAGACATACCGATTACCTTTGAAGACAGTGACCAGCCGGCCATTATTTCCGGTCACTCACCGGTCGCACTAGTCTTGAACCCCATTATCAATGGGTACAGGCTACATAAGGTGTTAATGGACGATGGCAGTGGTTTAAACCTGATTTATGAAGGCACCTTGGAAAAAATGCAGTTCGGCCGGTCTCTCATCGAACATAGTAATACAACTTTCCGATGAATCATTCCAGGGAAAGAGGCATGTTGTTCCGGACGTATCGTCCTGGACGTAGTGTTCGGCACGCTCGAAAACTACCGATCCGAAGAACTTCTCTTTCACATCGTACCCTTCTGAATCGGCTATCATGACCTATGGGGATGTGACACCTTCGCAAACTTCCTGGCCATACCCCGTTATGGGTACACGAAACTTAAAATGCCAGGACCAAACAGAATGATCACAATCTCTAGTGATCCGAACATAGCCCTTCGGGCCAAGAACAAAACTACAGCACTCGCCCTCAAGGCATTAGCCGAGGCTTTCGCTACCGAAGAACTAACCGTGTTACGGTCAATAGTTAACAAGGATGATGTGATCCTTAGCAAAAGGCCCAGGTCTACGTCCTTCAAACCCGCAGAGGAAATCATTAAATTTCAAGTACATCCGACAGACCCCAATAAGACAGCGTCCATCGGAGCCCAATTTGATCCCCTTGTGGATGAGGCACTGCGGAATTTCTTCGAGAAAATTGGGACATTTTTGCCTGGCATCCTGCCGGTATGCCCAGAATCCCACGACAGCTTGCCGAACACAGTCTAAATATTATAGCAGGGTCTAAGCCCGTTACCAAGACTCCAGGCCACTTCTCCGAACCCAAACGGCAAGCCATGGGTGAAGAATTGGCTAAACTCCTACATGCCGGTTTCATTCGGGAAATCAAGCACCCCGAATGGTTGGCAAACCTGGTGATGGAACCAAAAGAAAGACAGGTCCTAGCGGCTGTGTGTCGACTTCAAGGGTCTCACCAAAGTCGGACATGATTTGTTGTATTTCCTCGATGCTTAATCCTGATACCATCAGATTAAAATGAAGGAATCTGATCAAGCGGCAACCGCATTCATCACCCCATACGGGCCATTCTTCTTCAACACGATGCCTTTCGGGCTAAAAATGCTGGGGCCACATACCAGCACATGATCCAGACTTGTCTCATGACACAGGTCGGTAAGACAGTCGAGGCGTATGTGGACGATGTGGTAATCAAAACCAAACACATCAGCCAGTTGATCGATGACTTACGGCAAACTTTGGACAGTTTGCATGAGTATGACATAAGACTCAATCTAGAAAATGTGTATTTGGAGTTCCTTCTGGTAAGTTGCTTGGATTCATCGTCTCCCATAGAGGAATAGAGGCGAATCAAGCTAAGATCCACGCCTTATTGGAACTTGCAATTCCTAAAAAGCTGAAGCATGCCCAGAGATTAGCTGGGTGCATAGCAGCGTTAAGCCACTTTATCTCCCGCCTCGGAGAGAAAGCTTTGCCGCTCTATAAATTGATGAAACAGACATACAAATTCGAATGGACCGATGAAGCAGCAGCTGCGCTAAAAGGAATCAAAACACTACTGGCAACCAACCCTATACTCACAGCACCAGGCGCTGGTGCTCCCATGTTGTTATACATATTGGCCACCAATCAAGTTGTCAGCGCGGTGCTCATCGTTGAACGAGATGAGGAGGGACACAAATTCCGGACTCAAAAACTGGTCTATTACGTGTCAGAAGTGCTAACACAGTGCAAGTCATGATATCCGCACTACCAAAAGATAGCCTACACAGTGTTTATGGCATCAAGGATATTCCGACATTACTTCCAAGAGTTTGCGGTAACAGTGGCATCCGAAGTCCCCCTGAATGACATAATCAACAACAGGGACGCCACCAGCCGCATAGCCAAGTGGGCCATTGAGCTCCTTCCCTTTGAAATAACCTATAAGCCACACCGCGCCATAAAATCTTAGGTATTGGCAGACTTCTTGTCTGAATGGACAGAGGTCGAGCTCCCCAAGGAATACAGTGCATACTCCCTTTGGACAATGTACTTCGATGGGTCCAAAACTTTGGCCGGACTGGGGGCTGGACTCATCCTCACATCCCCGATGGGCGACAATGTGCGATACGTGTTGCAAATCATGTATCCCGACACCAACAATGCAGCCAAATACGAAGCTCTCCTTCATGGTCTTCAGATGGCAGTATCAATGGGCATACGACGGCTAGAGGTATGGGGAGACTCCAACTTGGCCATCTCCCAAATTAATAGTGAATTCGACGCCAAAAATCCGAAGATGGCGGCATATAGAAATGCCATCCTAAAGATATCTTCTCGGTTCGAGGGTTGCAATTTCACCACGTCGCTCATGACAACAATCAAGCAACTGACATACTGGCCCGTATGGGAGCCAAGCGTGACCCTGTCCCAAGAAATACCTTTCTGGAACGGTTCTTCAAGCCATCCGTATTGTGGCGGGATGAGGAAAAGGGCGCTGGTGCGGACACGGCGGACAAGGTCACCCCCTGAAAACGAACTAGACAATAAC
Organism: Hordeum marinum; assembly: GCA_022496015.1. Classification (NCBI taxonomy): domain Eukaryota; kingdom Viridiplantae; phylum Streptophyta; class Magnoliopsida; order Poales; family Poaceae; genus Hordeum; species Hordeum marinum. Next base: position 256,729,809 of record CM039673.1, read on the forward strand.
ATCATCGGCTGCTCCTTATTGAGTGAAACGCCTTCGGCTCACGAGGTAATGGCAGTAATCGCGCCATGGACAGAGCCCTTCCTTTCCTACCTTCTTCACAAGGAACTCCCCGACAATCAGAGAGAGACATGTCGCATAGTTCGGCGATCCAAGGCCTACAAATTACACGAGGGCAAGTTATACAAGAAAAGCACCACCAGAATATTACAGTGGTGTACATCCGAGGAACAAGGATGGAATTTCATTGCCAAAGTTCACGCAGGCATGGGCGGCCATCACGCTGCGGCAAGAGCCTTAGTTAGCAAGGCCTTCCGAGCCAGTTTCTTCTGGCCCACAACTTGGACGGATGCTCAGTCGCTTGTCAAACATTGCATAGGGTGTCAACTCTTCGCAAACTAAAGTCACATGCCCCCAATGGCTCTTTGGACTATTCAGATCACTTGGCCTTTTGCGGTCTGGGGGCTGGACATGGTCGGACCCCTTAAAGGGGGGACCAAGAAAATAAATACCTACTGGTCATGGTTGACAAATTCACTAAGTGGATAGAGGCAAAGCCCATCAAATCGGCCAAGTCCGGACCAGTTATCGACTTCATCTCCAGCATGCTACACTGTTACGGTGTCCCGCGCAGTATAATAACGGATAATGGATCCAATTTCATGGTGCAAGAGGTTAAGGACTAGTGCGCCAAAATGGGCATTAAGCTAGATTATGCATTAGTCTAACATCCGCAGACCAATGGACAAGTCAAACGAGCAAATGGTCTCATTATGAGCAGCATTAAGCCACGTTTGGTCCGATCTCTTCATGAATCCGACTGTCATTGGTTAGAGGAACTCGACTTTGTTTTATGGCTCCTGCACACCACCCGGAACAGATCAACGGGTTACACACCGTTCTTCATGGTCTATGGGGCTGATGCAGTCCTCCCCTGTGACATTATTCATGATGCACCAAGAGTGTGCATGTATGAAGAAAAGGAGGTCGAGTTAGATCGGCAGGATGACCTAGAAGCCTTAGAAGGAGAGCGCGACATAACTCGGGCTCACTCTATGTTTTACCAGCAGCAAGCACGATGCTACCAGAGAAGGAAGGTGAGGGTAAAAGCATACAATGTAGGCGAACTTGTCCTACGGCTCCTCGAGAAGCAGAAGCATAAACTCAACCCCAAATGGGAGGGCCCCTTCATCATCGATGAAGTACTCGCGGGAGGAGCCTATCGTCTTCGGAGCTCGTCGGACAATCGCCTTGAATTGAACCCATGGAATGCAACTCGTCTTTGGCGCTTCTACGGATAATCTGGTGTCATCCAATTCTCCAATATTTTTCTTGTTTTTTTCCATCTTTCCTTTTTTTTCCTTTTTCTTCCCATCCCACTTTGCTGGTTTATAGGATTGATTTCTTTTTCTATGTTTGGTCAAACCGATCTTGTACTAAGGCTATCGACATACACTATAAAGTGTTAAATCCAAACACAACACCTGGGGGCTTCTTCTCGAAGCCACCGTTTTATATTATAAAAATTTACTCACACTTCTCATGCACACACGTTTTCTTTGTCACGCTCAATCCATCATATGCATCAATTCGAACTAAGACTTTGCCAAGCTGGGTTGCCTCGCTCTTGTGGTTACCCCTACGTTCCCGATTGTTTGCCTAGAGGGAAAAGGGAGCACCTCTATGAATGTTACGACCGGGTCCTCCGGACACGTACCTCAGACGGGTGAAGCCAAAAGCTAGCTATCTTACGTAGACAATTGGTTGGCTGTGAGGAAAACACCTAATACGGCTATGGTCGTCATTACTATTGTCTGGGTCATTTTTTCCTAAAAAACCCTTAGCCGCATACCAAAAGTATGCGGCCTTCTATCTACCATTTTCGTAGAGTCCCGACGAAAGGTATCGATAGAGGTGTTATTTTCCTCGGAAGATGTTTCTTATGATACACAGTAATATAACATACCTCTATGTGTGCTTTCTGTCTGTTCGCACCATATGGCCGGATTGCCTGGTTCCCCGAACACAAGTCACTCTTTTTGAGTGACGAATCATGAGGAACACTCCCGAGCTCTTCGCACGGGAGGTAGAACCCGATGGACAGTTCAGACAAAGTTTACAACATAGTTTGTTCATACAATAATGTACATCATTACACATTCGGCTGCTAATCGAGATCATCGATTATAGTATCCAAGGAGCAGTCCTCTTGTGAAAGACGGGCACCAGGCATCACATGATCATACACTAGGTGTATTGGTACTTCTTGTCCATCCGATCCCACGGGACGAACCCGTGCCTTGCGCTCGGGATTAAGTCTGGTGTAACAGGTCTTGATCACCGCCTATGCCTCCCGAGCTCCCTACCGGCAAGCCAAAGTTTTCCACAGCTCGAACCTCCTCCAAGCTCCCTTGAACTGATCGACGAGTTCAGATAGCACTTCGGGAGGTTTTTCTTCTGGCCATAGTGCCTGCACCATGTTCTTCATTTCTTTCTTCACACGCGATCAGCTCTTTCAGCAGGTTTCCCTGGTATGATCCGATCTCCTCTTCAGGACGCACGGATAGGAGGCTTGTGCATGACGCGAATGCTTACTTTTACTTCCTTCGTAAGAAAACCTTATTGATGATAAAATCACACTTACCTAACATGCCCTTCTGAAGTTTGTGGTTTTCTTCTTGGGCTTGGGCCAATTGAGCCTTTAAACTCTCAATTTCTTTGGTCTGTTTTTTCTTTTGCGCTTGGAGATGGTTCATAACACCAAGCCCAGCCTCCTGCTGAGACTCGGCGTACAGCTGGGCTTCTCGGGCTTCATCCAGCTCTTTTTGCATATGCCCTATGGATTCAGCTGCTAAATAGAATTTTTGCATCGGCATAGACATTTACTAGAAATTAATAGCTTCTCAATGCTTCCGGTTGAGCCTGAGGCGAAGCGCAGCCGAGACAAGGAGCCCCCTGCAGGAGGGCGACCATCCTGCATCTTCCATGGCACCAATAGCCACAACACCATCGATTGCCAGGAGCCTAGGCTAGTACGCAACGAGCACTTCGGTCAGCGCCCTTGACACAATGAGCATGGCTTCGGATGCGGCGGAGGCTGCGGTGGAGGCTGTTGGGACAATCGGGAGCCATGCCAAGAGTGGTGGGACCGGCCTTGGGAGGACCGCTGGTGCGATCAAGCTTGGGAGGACCGCTGGCGCGACGACCCTCCGGACGGGTCACGCCATGGCCAGCCTCATGAGCCCATCCACGTGAGGTCGGCCTAAACCCACTGCCACCACCACCCAGGAGGAAGGAAGAGGACCAGCAGGATGAGGGGCTAGGGGATTTCAAGAGGTCAGGGCAATAGCCTGTATCCTGGGCGGCGCCCAAGCCACAACATCAAAACGCATCTTCAAGCATTTCTCTCGAGAGTTGAACGCAACCCTCCCAAATCCCGAGGCCATGCGTCCCCTCAAGTGGTCCCAGACTGCAATCACCTTCGACTCGAGGGATCAACTTAGGTGCTTAGCCATGGTAGGCACACTCCTGAGGCTATGCACGCCGACCATCAGCAATGTCCTTGTCACCAAGACCCTCATCGACAATGGAGCGGGGCTCAATGTCCTCTACATTGAGACCTTCGAGATGCTCCAAGTGCCATACGACCAACTCATGCCAACTAAACCCTTCTTAGGAGTCACAGATGGGTCCACGGTGCCCATTGGGCAAGTGCGCCTGCCTGTCACCTTCGGCGGATACAAGAACTACCACACCGATATCATCTTCTTCGATGTCGCCCACATCCACCTCCCGTACAACGCGATCCTTGGGTACCCAGTCCTCCCCAAGTTCATGGTGATGACTCATCATGGCTACAACATCCTCAAGATGCCAGGGAGTAGCAGCGTCATCACTGTCGCCTGCGATGAGAAAGATGTCGTTTGCTCCCTCAAGTGTGCCTACCGAGCAGCGGCTGCCGAGCAAATGACGAGGGAGATGCCCTGCCTCACAACGATGTACCCAAGAACAAGAAGCAGATCCTCCCTGTAGGGCGCCAGGTGGCTGGAACCTCCAAGGATGGCGCCTCAAGCTCAGCACCCAGGCCGAGGCCCCTCCCTCCATCGCAAAGGAAGGCGTGCTCGGTGCCCCCCTCGAGTCGGGCTCGAAGGCTTCCATCCGGGAGGCTGCCGGACTGACTGGTAAGATGAGGGAGGCATCTAGGCACAACGTGGAGGCTTGTTCTGACGCGCGTCTACCCAAGCTGGGAGCACGGCATGAGGTGTCGAGCTCGTGAGAATTCATCACCGGGGCGATTGAAGAGCTTCAGGAAGCATAGGCCACACGAGGCGGAAGCTGCCCTGCATCACCAAGCGCAGCCACCGTCGTCGGCCCGGTTGACAAGCCGCGTGTCTGCGTCTGCGCGCTCGCGATCAACGGGGCCACGTCCCAGGACGTCCTCTGGCCGGCGTGTGCCGATAAAGGCGGGGTCTACCTATGCAACTACATTTGCATGCCCTTCATCCTGGCGAACGGGGGCACAACGTTCCAGCGCCTTGCCCAGGCCATGCTCATGCCATACTGGGCGAGGCGCAGCGAGGAGTTGGAGGAGTTTCCCGGACCGAGTGGGGGGCCCGAGCCTCGTGAGGCAACGGGATCATGAGGGCCACGTTCATGGAGACACAAGGTCAGGCTACGTCGACCGCTTTGACTATTCAGAGGCATGGCCACCAGGGCTCGCACGACATCTGCTCTTGGGTCCGTCCCTGCAGCGTCAATAAATCCAAGCGATCGAGGTCTGGCTCATGGGCCAGCCCCATGCACGTCACCTCCCATGGCCCTTGGCGCTTCATCTTCGCATGAGCTAATCAGGAGTGGGTGAGTCAGGGAGCGCGACACGGTTCCTCCAACCTCGGTTAGTTTTTCTCCAGGTCTGTCCGCGAAGCTTTTCGCCGTCGAAGGACCCGCGTGTCGGGTGTTTTCTCCTCGATGTTCTTGCATGAGAAGTCTGGGCACGACGACTGTACTTGGGTCCGTCTCTGCAGCATTGACAAATCCAGTGGCTGAGCTCTGTCTGGCGGGCCGGCCCCGTTCATGCCACCTCTTGGGGTCATTGGTGTTGGGCCTTCTCATGCGATGGTCCTTGGAAATGCATTCGGCGCAGGTTTCTCAAAATTTACAGGACCATGGACGGTGCTCCCTACAGGAAGACTCAAGCACCAACCACCTTTGAAGTAGGGCCTGGTGAGGCCGAAGCGCCCTCGCGAGTGACCAGATACACCTCCCAATTCTACCATGCAGGCCACGCCGTACGAACTTAATGGCTTGTACATGCTCGGGGGGCTTAGGAGCTAGGGGCCCCCATTCCCACGCCCAAGTGGAAGCCCCATGCTCCGCGCTGGCGGATGACACGGTCCACCAATGACTATGCCCACGCAACTATCACATCATGTGTTTTGCCTCATGACTAAGTTATCATGACTCAAAAATTAGGGCCAATTAAAACTTTTTGAGTGCATTTGAATTCTTGAATTGTGTGCTATTTGCTTGCTTGTTTGATTGCTTGCTAGTGCTCTATAATTCATAAAACCCTCTCCTACTCTCAAAACTCTTTTCCTTGATCTAGAACTCTTGTCCAATGATCATGCCATGTGTATAGGAGTTAAAACTATTTTTATAAAATACTATTTTGGCCAAAAAGAATTTATTTGAATTAGGTTTTCAAAAAACCCTGATTTTAGATTTGCACTTCAAGTCCCCAAATTGGGTGGATCTCTTTTTCCCAAATGATTTATTTGGAACATACTATATATAACTTCTCAAACACACCAAATATTATTTTTAAAAATTATTTTACTATTTTTTAAAGGCTTTTTCTTAAGTCCATAAATGGTCTTTTATAGGGAACAATTATTTAAATGATCTAAAAATATTTGAGAAAATTTAGGAAAACTCAGTGGAGATATATTGTCCATATATAAGAGTTTCAACACATGGTCATGTTCAAAATATTGGACAAAAACCTTCAAAACCATTTCTACCTATTCCCAGCATTTGGAATATTTCTATAAGAAATATTCTCAAATAAATCCAGGAAAATTCTAGCATGTCACATCTAATATATTTGTTCATCTTGCCAAGTTTCATATCTATCCCAATTGTTTTGGTTCACCAAAATATCCGAAAACCCTCTATGTCCAGATACAAATTTGAGCAACTCTACATTGCCAACTGTCTCCTATTGATCTAAAACTTTGTGGACATGTTATAATCCCCAAATAATGATGATACACCAAGTTGTGAATCAAGGAGATTAGTTTAACCCAACTGGATCTATAGAAACCTGATTCTGTTGAATCCTAGGTTTTACAATGTTTACATTGCAAACTTTCATAAAATCATCTCAAAACTTGTGATCAGGACCAAATGGGCTTACCATTTACCCCTGGTAAATCTCAAGGTCATAGGATTCCCCTGCCTAGCGCAATTACAGCACAAGCACCTTTAGCCATGAACTTGCGGACAAGCAAAGTGGGCCCAAAAAGATTCCCCTTGCCCCAACTTTTTACCATAGTATATTCTAACCCCAATTTACCTCCAGTAACCTTGCCATGGCCTCTGATCAATTATTGGGGGGGTAACTCTCTCTTCCCCCTATCTTTTTACAATGGAAAGGCCTATTCTTCCCCTCCCCCACTATTATGTTCATGCCAATGCCCCCAAACATTGCCACACCCTCATATGCATACTGATGCATCTATCCAAGCCCAAAGATGGCATGCTCGTGTGGAAAATATGAGCAACTCATCAAAAACTAGATTATGGCAGTAAAAATAGCTTTGAACTATAAGTACCCTATGCACTCTTCTAACCAAGCTGAAAATGGGTGGTTATGTAGTCCCTCCATACCCAGACCACTAGACATGGATTGGTCCCAAGTGGCCCACAGTAAAAACATCTTGGATGAGCTCCAAGTTTGCTACTGCAAAGTTCCCAGCAGTAAAAACCCATTTCACATAGCTCCTTTTCCCTTGCAAATTTTCCAGTGGCCTCTATCATGCATGCCTTGCATGCTAGACATGGTTGGCCGACCAAAACAATGCTCTAGACATGAAATGGCGTGGTGACCATGCTATCGGCATGCGGTAAAGGCACTCTGCCATGCATCTTGTCATGTAGCTCGTGTCCGACCATGACGGAGCACCAAAACGCGCCAAGAACCTCCCCTCGAGCTCCCAACCTATCCCCGACGCTAGAAAAGCTCCAAGGAGGCTCTGGCATGCGTGCTCTCCGTGCCTGAGGCCCTCCGGTGACCACTCGAGTCCCTCTCGGTCGCCCCCTTCTTCTACCCCTCCCCAGCAGCCTCTCGCATCCTTTGATGCTCTCCTGTATCTAAGAGACCCCCCGAACCGAGCCATTGGAGCTCCTAATGCCCTCTCTCCTCCCATGACTGCCATGGCGCTGCCTCGGCCTCACACAAATCCGAGCTTGCCCGAGCCCCTCCTCTCTTTTGAGATCCACCAGATCACTACAACATCACTGAAAGCTTTCCCCCACACTCCTTTTCTCCCTTCCGGTGGCCGAAGCGTTGCTCCCATGGCCGCCCGTCGCCGGACTCCGCCCCTGACCGAGGCCCGACCTCCCTGGTGCCCCTGGCAAAACTGGTGCACCCGGGCGGATGCGGGATTCCATACCGAGCCCGTCGGTGGTCGGGGCATCGAGGACGGTGCCTGAAGCCGCCGGAATGACGTCGGCAGGCACTCAGTCTTGCCTTCCTCGCTCTCCCCTGATCGGGCGGGAGGAGGGGGACGCCTTGACAGGCGGGCCTCGCCTGGAAGTGACCCACTGGCCGGGCCGGCGGTTTAAGTGGAGACGGCTCCAACTATTTGCGCTTTCCCCGATCGAAGTCGCATTTCGGCGAATACGCCATCAACATGGCACCTAGCCATGCGCGGCTGGGCCGGCCAAGTGCGCCCAGTAGCTATCTTGCGCCCAGTGCATGAATGGCCCTTTGGGTAAACCCCTTTTTCCAATTTCTGTTTTCCCAGAAACTTGTAAAATTCATAATAAATTCATACCCACTCCAATTTTGATACTTCAAATTTCTACATACTCCTAGAAAATCCACCTATCCAATGTTGCTACTCCCATAGTTTTCCACCACAAGTCTCTGCCCCATTGATATTCAAATTCAAAATTGAGCTATTAAGAGCCCACCTTGTAAAATCTTTAGGTCATCCATTGTAGCTCCAAATGGAGTGGTTCAAGTTCCTAGGTTCATCTAAAATGTTGTGTTAGTATGTGAACATTTCTCCTTACACGTATTCTGCCATGTCAATTATTGGGCCATTTATTCATGTCTGACCCGGTTCAAAATCCATAGGAAAATCATGCCAACTCCAAAACCAGTGAAACCACTTCCCTCATGTTTCTAAAATCATGCCCTATTTGTTGGGTCCATCCACTCCTTTTTACCAAAATATTTTTCTATGGACATCTTATAGGATCATCATTTCCTTCATTTCCACCATTCAAAAATCCCCCTGGATCCACATCTAATGAAACCTCTTTGGTTAGCTTTCTCATGACCAGAGGTGTCCATGACAAATAAATATCCCATTTATAGAGCCCTTTATTTTTCGGCTTGTTGTGTTCCTTATTGTGGTTGTTTCGGATGATAGTTGACGAAATAGATGAAGTGCTCGGAGTTGGACGAGAATGTGTGAAGACCTCAAAGACTTTGCGAAGCCAGGAAAGAAGCCCTTTGACCATGACTAAGAACCCTTTTATTTGCGTGGCATATAGCACTTATTTCCGTGATGTTGACCATGTTGATGTGGTGATCACTTCGGTGGGATGCCCCCGTTACTTTTACCATTGATACTTGCATCGTGCATGACCCTACCATCCTTGTGACGGTTGTGCGGGTGGGAGTAGATAGGATGCTGGTAGATGCTACGCAAGTGGGATCAGGATTACACATGGTGATGGAAGCAAAGAAATGGTTTCAAAGACTTTCGAAAACCCCGTCAGATGCCACTAATGCCCGAGGGAGATTATGATGAGTTGGGTAACCACTTGAGAAAGAAGTGGTGTACCAGAATAAGTGAGCGTGTCTTTTCGAAAACAGAGGGTTTAAGATTTGTAGATCGTCCCAACCTTACATGTGCAACCACGATACCCCTTAAGGGACGGGGCTTTGTTGATTACTATGGTCGGTGCTAGCAGGGAGCCCGTGTTACTAGTGGCGAGAGTGAAGTGGTCATTCTCGAGACGGGGTCATCCTAGAATGGAAGGCCATGCGCTGTCTTTATAGGCACTGGGCACACCGTTGCGTGCCCTCATGGATGATATGTGTGATGTATATCATGAGGGATGGCACCAACGAGTGGACTCTTTGTTTAGTATCACCATGGGAAAGGCATTGTTCAGGTGCTTACCTTGGGTATGTAATATACCACGAGTTGTGGATGACACGGAAGTTCCCCGAGTCTTGTGGGTAAAGCGTGCAACCTCTGCAAAGTGTAAAACTATTCGAATAGTTGTGTCCACGGTCAACAACAGTTGGGTGGTGCTGCTTAAGCCACGTCCAGATGTTTCCTCAAAACATGGTGTGTGTGTGTGGTGACAAGGATGATACTTGAGTCGAGTCAGATGACTTGGCATGATGACTGAACATGAGATGTTCAGACGGTACATGAGACAAGGCTGAGGACTTGGTGTGATGGTTGAACATGAGACGTCCAACCCCCTGCTTATGATGATGACTGTGGTGTGTTCTTATGAACACCCGTCTATGGTTGATGCATGCTCACTTAAGTTACTTGATCATGTCATTGCACTCAAAACTAGCTTTCTGCAAAACTACCTATTAGTGCTACATCATGCATTGTTATTGCCTTGTTCCAATCATGGGTTGCTTGCAAGTACATTCAAAGTACTCATTGGCTTTCCACTGGTTATTTTATTGGCCAGGCATGGAAGAACAGGAGTATGGTGAAGAGTTCGTTGGTGACGAACATGCGAACTAGGACGCTTCCCAGTCAGAATACCTGTAGGGTTAAGGCAGATGGCATGGGTTCATGCTATCGTTGAAGATTGCAGCTGCAATCGTATGAACACTTGGCTATAGAGGCCATATTTGAGTAAACCGATATGTAATGGGTGTAAGACTCTTGTTATTCTGTTTTTGTGTGTTCAGTGAGCATTGATCTCTAGGATCATTGTGCACGTACATTCGGTGATCACGACTTTTGAGTCGGGGTCCCCACAGAGCTGGTATTAGAGCCATCCTGACTATAGGAAGCCCTTAGTTAGCATGGACGTTAGTTAGGACAAAACCATTTGTCCAGACCCTTCAAAATCAGCTACAAAGCCTGTATATTTCTCACCTCTCATAAAATTCCAAGGGAAGCAAAGGTTTTTTCCTTAGCACTTCCACCACTTTTCTCTTAGCTCTCCTCGTCTGCTTTTCCAAAACTTTGCAAATGGTCGCTACTACGCTTGGGACCCTCACCACAGGATTCCTCGTAATCCTCGTGGGTAACCTGGAAGGAAGCCACCTTGCTAGACGATTGCCGACATGTGTTGGACCCAAGTTGGCGACACTAGACAAGGAGCTACCAATAGAAGATACCTTCACGAAGGATGATGATGTCAAGACTTAGATGATAGTGACACCCTCGACACAGCCCGAGGATGATGCCACCTTGGCCCTCGATGACCAGGGCACAAGGCATGCAATGTCAGGATAATGCATCGCTAATAGAGAAACCCTGTCCTTTTCTTTGTTATATCGGTAACCACCGGTGGATGAGAACCTCGCCATTTGGTCCGCCTCACTATGGTGAGCAGGAAAACAGTTCTCATCATTCCCCGCTCTTGGTGCCGATGATATCGTCAACGTGACCAGCGGGATACAACTCTACCATGCCTTGTTAATGACATTGCATAAAAGGTTGCCTACCTGGAATGATCGACGTCTCAAGAGACAAGGAGTCATTGTCACGATCACGAGGACACCAAAAGACCATGTCAACAACAGCCATAAAGAATCACCTTCGTCGTCAACTCAACAAACCCGAAGTCGTCAAGGACTCTTCAGGCGCCACCAAGATCGTTTTGATGAACAACAACCAAATACATAGCAACACCTGAAGAAAACCCAGAAGACTAAGCGGACTCCTCTCCAAGACACGAAGCAAGAATGACTAATGAGTCCGAGAACCCCTAGGGTAGGATAGGTCGTGTGTCCCCCATGCGAAGTCAAGTCTGTATGATGGTTCAGATGGAACCATGATGTGTGTTGCTTGTTTTGCATGTCTGTGCTTTGGTATAAGTCACACTTTTGCTCTAGGCAACATGTGCCCGACCATATCACCTACCTTACCTCGATGTTTGTGTTTGGTCCTTTCGCACTTGTTTGATTGCACTTGCACTGTGCCACCCCATTAGGCACTCTCCTCTATGCTACTTTCCCTATCCCCCCCTCATCAACTGAAGACCGGCAAGACAAGATGCACCAAGGATCTACCTCGACGGACAGCTAGCGTTGAAGACTATGACTACAATGGACTCAACCAGATGCGACCCCGTAGAGTTATGCTTTTCCCTCAAGATTGGAAAACAACTCCCTTGACCAACCTATACCTCACAAGCTCCCCGAGCACAAGCCTCTGATCACGCATTTAATACATGGATTTGCTAGAGCACTTATTTGATCTTCAATAACCCCTGCTTTGCACTGGGTTCATTATGGAGCTAGTGATCATAGTGAACAAACATCCTTCATTCTTATGCTAACACTAGAACCTTGATGCCATAGGAAGAATCTTTCTAAGGGTATACAATTTGTGGATAATTATTTGATTTAGCCATAATAGATGTCTTGAGGAAATAGTTGAGACCATTTGGTGGATTACGAGGCTTAATGTTGGTAGACGAACTTGGTGGGTCCAGATTGATAGAGTAGCGTAACTTACTTGTCCCTTGAGCAAATTGGATTTTGTAGGACCATTGTGATCACAAGCTAAAATTATTGGTGGATAAATGATTTGACTTTGGCAAGTAATGTAGATAGTGGAGTGATGGTGACTCTCATAACTAGTAGGGAGCTCTTACTAGATGAAAAACATGGATTTAAATAGGTGATCCTACTAGGTGCTCAAGGTCAATTAAACCACATGGTTCGGAGTAATTTGGATTTAGTCCAATGATCTCGATAATGATACCATATTTCTCGGTGGATATTAGTAGAAGGAATCAGATGATGTTAGGGATAATTTAGGGATCTATATAAGCTCGACCTTGGAGTTTAGTTGGCCATGAGATTGGAAGTTCATGGATATATTGTGATAATAGTCCTTGCAATGATATGTGGATTGTATGAACTCGAGGAGATTATGTTGGACACCATCGATGTTGGATTTGTAGCAGTAATGGATCACATAATAATGGATGATATTCGTGGATCAATTAAATTGGATTCATAGGAAGGAAACAAGATCTTGGAGTGGTTTATTACATGTTTCCTTAGCATAGTAATGCTATACCTTAGACCTTGGGTAGGTCCGTTGGACACTTGGATTGGTAGTGTCATGATCAAGCTTAGCGGCTTGTAAATTATCCCGAGGATTTTTATATAGGGATATATGTGAGTTGGCTATAGTATACATATGAGATTTTTGGTATAGTCCTTCTCTCAAACCGTGGAGATGTGAGTAGCATGTGTAATATTGGAGTTGACTTATATAAAATGATACCTTCGAGGATATACGGTGATTTTGTTTGGAGTAATAGGCAGTACTATTGGCATCTAGTAGTTGTGCTCAGGATAAGATGTTAGACGTTCACTCACATCCTAAGCTCCTTGAAAACCCCTATGCTTTGCTAAGCCGTAACACGGTCGGTTCATGACCATAGGCCTTGGACCATAAGTCCTTAGACCATGGTCGATACTCCACCTTGACCACCACCCACCCCTTTTCATAAGGAAGGTGGACACGCAGAACTAGTTTTTGATGGACCACAAACCCTTGATACTAGTGACCACCCGGAACAGACGACCGCCTCTCTCACACATCCCATGAGCAATGTGTTTATGTGGTATTGGAGGAATATGATGTTAACCTCACGGATGACATACTTATACCCAATGAGAGGAAGAAACGCCTTAGTCCTGTTTGGACCAGCCTCAGAAGCACTAACTACCATGCCTCTCAAGTATAAGGTCTCACCTTGAAGGAGTTGGACTCCGCGAAGCACCCTCCCTACAGAAGAAGACTTTCTTGCCCAAGCAAGATGAAGGACCACTGAGATTGCGAAGCCATGACAATGACGAAGAAGAAGCAAAAGAAGTCAACATCCACTCCTCTGTCGGCTACATCAACTAGACTATATCAAGAAGCACTGACGTCCAAGCATGATGAAGCCCTTGCACAGCAAGAGGGTTGAAGAACCCCTTGTTATGACTGGTCATCCATCAGTTCCTGACTAGGAAGGAACTGAGGAGTTGATAACACCTCTCACTCCACCACGCATGACGTACCTACTCCCTTCAGGTGCCTGGAATAGAATGGGCGACTGTCATGACTTTGTTACCAGCCCCTTATTGGTCCAATCTAGGGTGTAAACCCTGACACGATCATGGTAAGCCACATATAAAAGGTAGTTCACCCCGCTTGCCAAGACTTAGACCTTGGGGATTAGATGGTTGATCCATACTCTGAACAGTCGGCTTATCTAGAACCCCACTGAAACCTTCCCATATGGTAGAACCCGTTTTGACACCAAGTCTCTAGGCTCAGTCTTAGGGACGAGACTCATTGCAGACCTTGCCACGGAGAAACGAGTAGACCGAACACTTCAAGACCCTCGAGAAACATGTGTCCATGACGATGAAGACAAATGACCAAAGAACAATGAAGAATCTACCTGGGAAACTTACTCAAGTAGAAGATCTCGACGAGAAGCCCATGATGACGCGCTTCAACACTCTCAAGGATGAAGACCACGTGCGACTGAAGACCTCTTGGTTTACGGAACATAAGGACCTCCCCGTCAACGCGAAGCTACACCAAGGCTCGACCCTTCTATTATAATGCAAGACATCTAGATGTCACTAACCAACGTGAGCAGTCCCAGGACCAGCACACAGATACACTACTTGGCTAGGTATTCCGACTTTGGGATACACACGCAAGCCATGCCCTTGCTAGAACCTCGTCAACCAAACCCTTAACCAGTAGGCAAGCCTAGCATATTGCAAGAACCCCGTTCATCCTTAGACGAGGTCAATAGTGCACTCAAAGAAATATCATCAGGCACTTCAAGATCTAGAAGGACAACCACGTCGGAGACGAAACAACATGGAACGTGAAGACTACCTCACCTCTCAATGTCTGCATCAACACCTAGCCTAGGAATCTCGGGGACGAGATTCTTGTAAGGGGGTAGGTCTGTCACACCCTGTGTTTTGCCTCATGACTAAGTTATCATGACTCAAAAATTAGGGCCAATTAAAACTTTTTGAGTGCATTTGAATGCTTGACTTGTGTGCTATTTCATTGCTTGTTTGATTGCTTGCTAGTGCTCTATAATTCATAAAACTCTCTCCTACTCTAAAAATCTTTTCCTTGATCTAGAACTCTTGTCCAATGATCATGGCATGTGTATAGGACTTAAAAATATTTTTATAAAATATTATTTTGGCCAAAAAGCATTTATTTGAATTAGGTTTTCAAAAAACCCTGATTTGAGATTTGCACTACAAGTCCCCAAATTGGGGGATCTCTTTTTCCCAAATAATTTATTTGGAACCTACTATATATATAACTTCCCAAACACACGAAATATTATTTTCAAAGATTATTTTATTATTTTATTTAAAGGCTTTTTCTTAAGGACAGAAAGGGAATTTTATAGCGAAAAATAATTTAAATGATTTAAAAATATTTGAGAAAATTTAGGAAAACTCAGTGGACATGTATTGTCCATATATAAGAGTTTCAACACATGGTCATGTTCAAAATATTGGACAAAACCTTCAAAACCATTTCTACCTATTCCCAGCATTTGGAATATTTCTATAAGAAATATTCTCAAATAAATCCAGGAAAATTCTAGCATGTCACATCTGATATATTTGTTCATCTTGCCAAGTTTCATATCTATCCCAAATGTTTTGGTTCACCAAAATATACCAAAATCCTCTGTGTCCAGATCCAAATTTGAGCAACTCTACATTGCCAATAGTCTCCTATTGATCTCAAACATTGTGGACATGTTCTAATCCCCAAATAATGATGATACACCAAGTTGTGAATCAAGGAGATTGATTTAACCCAACTGGATCTACAGAAACCTAATTCTATTAAATCCTAGGGTTTACCATGTTTACATTGCAAACTTTCATAAAATCATCTCAAAACTTGTGATCAGGACCAACTGGGCTTACCATTTACCCCTGGTAAATCTCAAGGTCATAGGATTCCCCTGCCTAGCCCAACCACAGCACATGCATCTTCAGCCATGAACTTGTGGACAAGCAAAGTGGGCCCAAAAAGATTCCCCTTGCCCCCAACTTTTTAGCATAGTATATTCTAACCCCAATTTACCTCCAGTAACCTTGTCATGGACTCTGATCAATTATTGGAGGGGGTGACTCTCTCTTCTCCCTCTCTTTTTAGAATGGAAAGGCATATTCTTCCCCTCTCCCACTATTATGTTCATGCCAATGCCCCCAAACTTTGCCACACCCTCATATGCATATTGATGCATCTATCCAAGCCCAAAGATGGCATGCTCATTTGGAAAATATGAGCAGCTCATGAAAAAATAGATTATTGCAGTGAAAATAGCTTTGAACAACAAGTACCCTGTGCACTCTTCTAACTGAGCTGAAAATGGGTGGTTATGTAGTCCCTCCATACCCATGACCACTAGACATGGATTGGTCCCAAGTGGCCCACAGTAAAAAGATCTTGGATGAGCTCCAAGTTTGCTGCTGCAAAGTTCCCAACAGTGAAAACCCATTTCATCTAGCTCCTTTTCCCTTGCAAATTTTCCAGTGGCCTCTATCATGCATGCCTTGCACGCTAGACATGGTTGGCCAACCAAAACAATGCTCTAGACACAAAATGGCATGGTGACCATGTTGTCGGCATGCGGTAAAGGCACTCTGCCATGCATCTTGTCCTGTAGCTCGTGTCCGACAACAGCAGAGCACCAAAACGCGCCAGAACCTCCCCTCAACCTCCCACGCCTCTCCCCGAGGCTAGCAAAGCTCCAAGGAGGCTCTGGCATGCGTGATCTCCGCGCCAGAGGCCCTCCGACGGCCACCCGAGCCCCTCTCGGTCGCCCCCTTCTTCTACCCCCTCCCTAGCTCCTTCTTGCGTCCCTTGACACTCTCCTGTATCTGCAAGACCCCCCGGACCGAGCCGTTAGAGCTGCCGAGGCCCTCTCTCCTCCCATGGCCTCCATGGCGCCGCCTCGGCCTACCCCAAATCCGAGCTCGCCCGAGCCCCTCCTCTCTTCTGAGATCCACCAGAGCACTACAGCGTCGTGGAAAGCTTTCCCCCGCACTCCTTTTCTCCCTTCCGGTGGCCGGAGTGCTGCTCCCACGGCCGCCCGTCGCCGGACTCCGCCCCCAGCTGAGGCCCGACCTCGCTGGTGCCCCCAGCGAAACTGGTGCACCCGGGCGGATGCGGGATTCCATACCGAGCCCGCCGGTGGTCGGGGCATCGAGGACGGTGGCCGGAGCCGCCGAACGACACCGTTGGGCGCTTGGTCTGGCCTCTCCCACTCTCCCCTATTCGAGTGGGAGGAGGGGGCCGACCCTTATAGGCGAGCCCCGTGTGGATTTAAGTGGAGACGGCTCCACCTATTGGCGCTTTCCCCGATCGAAGGCGCATTTCGAATACACCATCGACGTGGCACCTAGGCATGTGTGGCTAGGCCGGCCCAGTGCGCCCAGGTCTATCTTGCGCCCAGTGCATGAATGACCCTTTGGGTAAAACCCTTTTTCCAATTTCTGTTTTTCTAGAAACTTGTAAAATTCATAATAAATTCATACCCCCTCCAATTTTGATGATTCAAATTTCTACATACTCCTAGAAATTCCACCTATCCAATGTTGCTACTCCCATAATTTTCCACCACAAGTCTCTGCCCTATTCATATTCAAATTCAAAATTGAGCTATTAAGAACCCAACTTGTAAAATCTTTAGGTCATACATTGTAGCTCCAAATGGAGTGGCTCAAGTTCCTAGGTTCATCTAAAATCTTGTGTTAGTATGTGAACATTTCTTCTTACACTTATTCTGCCTTGCCAATTATTAAGCCATTTATTCATATCTGACCCACTTTGAAAATCCATAGGAAACTCATGCCAACTCCAAAACTAGTGAAACCACTTCCCTCATGTTTCTAGAATCATGCCCTATTTGTTGGGTCCATCCACTCCTTTTTTAAAAAAATATCTTTCTATGGACATCTTATAGGATCATCATTTCCACCATTCAGAAATCCCCCTTGATCCACATCCAACGAAACCTCTTTGGTTAGTTTTCTCATGACTAGAGGTGTCCAAGACAAATAAATATCCCATTTATAGAGAACTTTATTTTTCTGCTTGTTGTGTTGCTTATTGTTGTTGTTTCCGACGATAGTTGACGAAATATACGAATCTCGGAGTTGGACGAGAAGCGTGTGAAGACCTCAAGGACTTTGTGAAGCCAGGCAAGCAGCCCTTTGACCATGACTAAGAACCCTTTTATTTGCATGGCATATAGCACTTATTGTCGTGATGTTGATCATGTTGATGTGGTGACCACTTTGGTGGTATGCCCCTGTTACTTTTACCATTGATACTTGCATCGTGTACGACCCTACCATCCTTATGAGGGTTGTGTGGGTGGGAGTAGATAGGATGTTGGTAGATGCTACGCAAGTGGGATCGGGATTATGCATGGTGACAAAAGCAAAGAAATGGTTTCAAAGACTATCAAAAACCCTGTCGGGTGCCACTAATGCCCGAGGGAGATTATGATGAGTTGGGTAACCACTTGAGAAAGAAGTGGTGTACCGGAATAAGTGAGCATGTGTTTTCGAAAATGGAGGGTTTAAGATTTGTCGACCGTCCCAACCTTAGATGTGCGACCATGATACCCCTTATGGGGTGGGGCTTTGTTGATTACTATGGTTGGTGCTAGCAGGGAGCACGCATTACCAATGGTGAGAGTGAAGTGGTCATTCTCGAGACGGGGTCATCCCGGAGTGGAAGGACATGCGCTATCTTTACAATCACTGGGCACACCGTTGCGTGCCCTCATGGATGATACGTGTGATGTATATCATGAGGGATGGCACCAACGAGTGGACTCTTTGTTTAGTATCACCATGGGAAAGGCATTGTTCGGGTACTTACCTCGGGTATGTAATGTACCGCAAGTCGTGGATGACATGGAAGTTCCCCGAGTCTTGTGGGTAAAGCGTGCAACCTCTGTAGAGTGTAAAACTATTCGAATAGTCGTGCCCACGGTCAAGGACAGTTGGGTGGTGCTGCTTAATCCATGTCCAGATGATTCCTAAAAACTTGGTGTGTGTGTGTGTGTGGTGACAAGGATGATACTTGAGTCGAGTCGGATGACTGGGCATGATGACTGAACATGAGATGTTCAGACGGTACATGAGACAAGTCTGAGGACTTGGTGTGATGGTTGAACATGACACATCCCACCCCCTGCTTATGATGATGACTGTGTCGTGTTCTTATGAACACCCGTCTATGATTGATGCATGCTCACTTAAGTTACTTTATCATGTCATTGCACTATAAACTAGCTTTCTGCAAAACTACCTATTGGTGCTACATCATGCGTTGTTATTGCCTTGTTCCAAACATGGGTTGCTTGCGAGTACATTCAAAGAACTCACTGGCTTGCCACTGGTTATTTTATTGGCCAGGCATGGAAGAACAAGAGTATGGTGAAAAGTTCGTTGAGGAACATGCGAACTAGGACGCTTCCGAGTCAGAATGCTTGTAGGATTAAGGCAGATGGCATGGGTTCACGCTATCGTTGAAGATTTCCACTGCAATCCTATGAAGACTTGGCTATAGAGGCAATATTTGAGTAAACTGGTATGTAATGGGTGTAAGACTCTTGTTATTCAGTTTCTGTGTGTTCATTGAGCATTGTTCTCTGGGATCACTGTGCACGTACATTCGGTGATCACGACTTGTGAGTCGGGGTCCCCACAGCAACGTTGTAGCCCTATGCTCCGCGATGGGGATAAACAACCAAGAGCGCCCCCGTGGCTGCATCCAACCTTAGGAAGGCTCCTTGCGGCCCCGTCTCACTACATTCCCCTGGGATGTACACGTGAGGGGGTTGTATGGGGGTTGTCACCGGGCCAAGCCTGGTACACGCCACCTTCCGAGGTCTACAAAACATGGTCTTCACGCGCCCCTCTTAGGATAAGCTGGCGAGGAAAGGTATGGGTGCCGCTCGTATGTCAAGGGGGACTCCTGAGCATCGCGACTCAGGAGCCTCACTGGCCCCGTAGACCCATCACCCTTTGGTATTGTCCTGGTGATTCGGACAGCCCAGCGGCAGTTGAGGTTTGCGTGGGACTGGGCCCTGTCGACGCAGAGCTCAGAGTGCTCAAACTCCCTAAGGAGGACGCCAGAGCTCGTACGTCAAGCGGGACTCCTGAGCATCGTGACTCGGTAGCCTCAGTGGTCCTATAGCCCCCCACCCCTTGGCACCATCCTGGTAATACGGATGGCCCAACAGTAGCTGAGGTATGCGTGGGTCCGGGCCCTTCTGACGTGGAACTCAAGGTGTTCACAATCTCCAAGTCAACCATGTCTTCACCATGTACCCTTCATGAGGGCTGCTCGTACGTCAAGGGGGGCACCTGAGCATCGCGACTCAGGAGCCTCACTGGTCATGTAGCCCCTCACCCCTAGGCGTCGTCCTGGTGATCCGGACGGCCCAACGGTGGCTGAGGTATGCGCGGGACTAGGCCCTACCGACATAGAGCATCACAGCAAGCAGGAAGGAAACAAGGCGAAGAAAGCAACCACACAATTCAATAGTTATTACAAACATTAAATTGTTTTGTAAATGCAAACAAGTCTAATGTCTCCGCGAGGCATGATGAACGTTGCAGGAAAGAAATAGGGAAGAGGAATCAGGAGGAGCCATCACCGCCACTCGTCCCAGCCGGGGAGAACTCGTCGTTGACGTTCCTGACAACGTCTTCTTTGCTGATAACCCTTGCAGCTTCAGGAGGTGGAGGAACAGCAACGCGGGTGAACTTCTTCATTAGCGCCCCCACGGCGCCCTCCACGGCCACTGTAGCGGTGGCTCGAAACCTGGGATCAACTGGGCAGATCATGGAGCTGAAGTCAAACCCTAGCTCGTGAAGGTAGAGGTGGCTGAAGACGCGCGTCACGACTTCCTCCACCTTGACAACGGCACCCTCCAGCGCCTCGATGAGCTTTGAAGAGAGCCCGCGAAGCCGCTCTCCGGAGCCACTAGGGGCTCTGTAAACCCGTCCCGGCAGAGAGAATGGAGCGGTTGGCGAAGCCTGAGCTCGGCGGAGGAAAAGGCGTTGAGTTCCACAGCCTTTTCCTCCTCAGCTGCGGAAAAGGTTTCCTCCCTGGTGTCAAACCGAGCCTTCTCCACAGCAACTTCATTCACCCGCGCATCCAGGTGCTCACACTCCGCGGCTTGGTCGGCCGCCACCTTGGACAACGCGGAGTCTCGATCGGCAAGCTTGGCCTCATGGGTCTTTAGGTCTTCTTATTGCTGACGGAGCTGCCCCGCGAGCGCGGACTTCTCCTCCCGAACAGCTTTCAGGCGGGCCTCCGCCTCATCATAACGCCTGGTAGCGGACGCTGCGCCAGTCAGTACCGCCTCATGGGCTGCTCTGGCTCACGCGACCTCCTTCTTGCTCTTCGCAAGGGTGGCCTTACCTTGACCCCAAACCGCCACGGCAAAGGCGTCGCCCTGGAGCCACCCAGAGAGGTGCCCCAGGAGCACCTTCATGAGGTGATCGTCAGCGCCCTCGAGGGCGTCCCAAACCTAACCCAAAGTGGTGTAGGCCTCGTCCAGGACATCGAGGATGCGCAATGCGGGCGTCAAGGCCTTGTCCGGCAGAGTCTCCTGTGGGATCATAGGAGACGCCCCCAGGATGGCAGAAGCGTGAGGAGCAGGAGGCTCTGGAGGCTGCTCCACGACCATGGGCAAGGTGGATGCAGACGTGTCTACAGCCAGCTAGCCCTCGGGGGCTGGCTCTCCAGACAATGGTGCCAACGCGCCCCCAAGGGTAGGAGCGGCCACATCAGCAGGCATTAGCGGCTCATGGGGCTCAACAGCAGCAACCAGGAGGGTCGCCCCGTGAGCCCCCGTGCCCACGACATCAGGTGCCTCATCGGGCAACGGCAGGGCGACAGGAGTGGGCAACGAGTCAGAAAGCACCTTCGGCTTGACGCCCGCCTTCTTCTTCCTCATCTTCAACACGATGACATTCCTAGTCATCAAGCAAAGGAGAGATCATCAGCACGCAAGCTGCGGCAGTGGCCAACACTAAGCGGGATTACTCACTCCTCTATGTCGACCCACTTCCTCTTCTTCTCCACCTCGACGACAGTGGGAGCGCCCATGCACCTCTCCATGAGGGAGCCACCATGTGGGGGAGCAGGGGCATTTTGTGCAAGGGCAGTGATCGCAGAAGCCATCCCAGCCCCAGACACGTCCGCCTTGACCGCGAGCTGCGATTCAGGCGAGGGTGAGGCGAGCATTTCGACCGCCTTGTCGGCAGAGGTAGGGCACACTGGAGGGGACTCAGCCTTGTGCTTCCTGGGAGTCACCAGGCCGGCCGACCGAGCGGTGCAAGGAGTCGGCCCCGGCCCTTTGAGGACTTTGGCGGGGTGCGGAGAACCTACAACAGAGGCTTCACCAGCATCGTCGTCGTCTTCATGGTCACGTAAGAGCGAGCTCTACGACGGAGGGGACGTCTCCACCAGATCATCATCCATTGTCTTCTCCAAATCCTCCCCGCCCATGGTGTTGCCAAAGGACACTGCCACCGAGGAACCAAGACCCTGAAACGAGGAGAGCCCCGGTTCGTCGAAGATGGGCATCGCGGCGACCATATAGGCTTTATTATCACGATAGTACAATAGGGCATAGGCGTCAGGAAAGTCTCCGGGGGTCGCCGTTAAGCATGAAAGTCACCACCCTGCTCAGCTCCCTAGAGGACATGCGTGCGGACTGAAGCCGAAGGTTGTCACCACTGCCCCGATAGTCCCATAGTGGCCTCGAGTGGAACTAGAGGGGCGCCAAACGCTGCGTCAAAAACTCCTTCACTATCATCCACCCGGTCAATTTCTTGGCGCTGAGAGATCCACTCCAAGACGGGCCTAGCCCGAGGGTCAGAAAGGTTCGTGGAGCTCCACACAGGGGTCTTCTCCGACAGCTCCTTCGGCAGATCCAAGATGGAGTTGATACTCTTGAGATCCATGAAGACCCAGTGGTACCTCAAGTTCTCCACCTTCTTCCCGGCCTTCAAGAACATGTTCCCGCTCTAGACCGTGACAAAGGAGACACACGCGAAGCACTGAGCGACGTCATGCATCCGCAAGCTAAAGAAATGACGGAAGAGGGCCACCGAAGGCTTCACGCCTACGAAAGCCTCACAATAGAAGACGAAGACGGACAAGAGAAGGATGGAGTTGGGTTGGAGATGAAGAGCTTGCATCTCTTAGTGGTCGAGGATGGCAGTGAAGAACTTGGAGAAGGGTGGGATGAGCCCAGAGAAGACGCTATGGAGGAAGAAAGGATATGTTGACTTGGACGGGCGCTACTTCTCTGTGGAGCCACCCCATATCAAAGTCCGCACCCACTCGTTGGTCTCGTCCGCCGTCGACAGAAGCACCGGGGCAAGGTCTCCATCCTTGGCTATGGCGGACTCCGAGAGCGCCGGTGAGGTAGAGGCGGAAGCCGAGCTCTGGGCCTTAGGCTTCGACTTGCCGGTGGGAGCCATCAAGAAATTCTCGGAGCCAACGAAGCAAGAAGGAAGACGGTGTGCTGCCAAGATCTGGAGAGGCTTCTGCTAAGGTTGGGGATCTAGAAGTAAGAGAAAGAGTGCATCAAAGGAAAGCAATAATGGCTCAACGCTAGAAGTCGGTCTTTTGCCAATTCGGGCAGTGGCTGAAGAGGCACGGGATGCCCGACACCAATTGCACTACGCATGTCGGTCCTAGACCACGGGCATTTAGGGGCCCCAGTGCCTCGATCCATCCTCAGCGGCTTTGCCCAGAAGCCGGCTCAAGTGTGCCTTGGGTCTAGGGCTACTATCGACGTTCTGGGAAGGAGGGTGAAAGGACATATCCTCCCTTGGTGGTTTTGGTAATTAATAACAACATATAAGTCCTTGAACTAATGTCTCCAACAAGTATATTTCAGGAAAATTTCAATGATAGGGATGCCAAAAGGATTGTGGAGATTGTCGAATTACCCCAAGATGCAAGGAAATAGATTGGCCATGCTACAACCAAGAGGACTCTACACTTTACATTTGTGAGAAATCACTTTGAGTCCATAGGAAAGCCTATACTATTAAAAGGGGGTAAGGTTTTGTTGGTGAACAAAATACTCATACGTGCCCAAGTGATAGTCACCAAAAATATCTAGAAGCTGTCCCACCAAAGTTTGCCTATAGCCAAACATTCAAAATTGGTGCAACCAACATTCCTATCCCGGTGCCACCAATTCCAGAACCTAGACAGACTCATCCAAACCCTAGCCACTTCGGTGCAACCGATTCCATACCGGTGCCACCGAGTTTAGGTTGCCAAATTTCTGTTGCGCAAATTCACATTTTCGGTACCACCGAGATTGTTGAGTCGGCGTCAACGAGATTGGAAATCTGACCGTTGGTCACCTTATCGGTGCAACCGAGTTTCATATATCGGTCTCATCGAGATTCAAAAGTTGTCACCTTTTGATCACTTCGATACCACCGAGATTAACACATCGGTGTCAACGCGTTGGTCATTTTGTGTGCAACGGTTGAATTTTTGGAGATGCCTATATATACCCCTCCACCACCACCTACTCGAAAGAGAAGCACTCAGAACTATTCCATACCTATCCTATCAAATTTTCTGAGAGAGAACCACCTACCCTTGTGTTGAGATCAAGATCTTCCACTCCAACCATATGGATCTTGATTTATAGCCTCCCCAAGTTGCTTTCCACCAATACCATCTCTTCCACCAAGCCAAGTATGTGAGAGAGTGATTGTGTATTGAGGAGTCTATCATCTTGAAGCACAAGAGCAAGGACTTCATCGTCATTACTGAGCCTATTACCTTTTGGAGGGTGGTGCCTCCTAGATTGGTTAAGTGTCGCTTGGGAGCCTCCTATTTTGTGTTGTGGAGTGAAACAATGAGTTTGTAAGGGCAAGGAGATCGCCTAGTTCGTGAAGATCTACCCATAGTGAGGCTAGTACTTTGTGTACGGAAGCCATATGGAATAGTCAAGGTTGCTACTTCGTGCACCCTTATGGGTGGAGCCTTCCGTGGACTCTCCCGACCGTTACCCTCCATGGGTTGAAGACTCCATAAACGTGGATGTACGATAGCGCCTCCTATCATAAGCACGGGAAAATCATTGTGTCTACAATTGTGTTTGATCTTCCTACCCTATCCCTTTTACTCATGCTTGTTGTTACTTTCCGCTGCTATACTCTTAGACGTGCATGTGTAGGGTGAAATTGACTTGCCATGAATGCTAAACCTAAAAACACTAAAATTGGGGAAAAGGCAAAACTTTTATTTGGTCAAGTAGTCTAATCACGCCGCCCCCTCTAGACCTACTTTCGATCCTACGAGTGGTATCAGAGCTTTGGTCTCCATTGCATTGGTCTCACAACCTAGGAGAGTATGACGTCTAGTGAGGGTAATTATCACCATAGAGGTCCATACTTTGATGGTACTAATTTTGCTAGTTGGAAGCACAAAATGAAAATGCATATTCTTGGTCATAACCCTGGCGTTTGGGTTGTTCATGTTGGCTTGCAAGGTCAATTCTTTGGTGATGGAAGAGAACCGAATCGTGAAGTGGCCGCGGATGAATTGATGATGTTGCAACTCAATGCTCAAGCATGCGAAATTCTCTTCAACTGCCTATGCCCCGAAGAGTTCAACAAAATCAGCCATCTTGAGAATGCAAAAGAGATTTGGGATACTTTGGTTGATATGCACGAAGCAACCGAGTCCGTGAGAGAATCCAAGTTAGATGTTCTTCAAAGTCAGCTTGACAAGTTCAAGATGAAGGATGGTGAAGGAGTCGCAGAGATGTACTCTAGGCTAGCTCTCATCACCAATGAGATTGCCAGCTTAGGAAGCGATGAAATGACCGACAAATTCATCGTCAAGATGATACTTAGCTCTGGATGAGAGATATGACACCTTGTGCACATTAATCCAAATAATGCCCAACTACAAAGATCTCCAGCCTACGGAAGTCATTGGAAGGATTGTTGCTCATGAGATGGCACTCAAAGACAAGGAAGATCTTCACCACAAGTCTAGAGGTGCTTACAAAACCACAAGTGATGCTCCCGCTACCTCAAGCAACAACCTTGTCACAAATGAAGAGATAAGCCTCATGGTCAAGAAATTCAACAAGTTCTACAAGAATAGAGGCAAAGAAAGAAACTCCAACTCAAGATATGATGAAAAGCGTTCTTCAAGTCGTGACTGCAATTGCTACAATTGTGGGAAGCCCGGACACTACTCCAATGAGTGCACGGCTCCGTACAAACGAAGAGAAGAGTCACCTAGAAGATGAAGCTCAAGGAATGAATATGCTCAAAGAGAGAGAAGGAGTAGAGATGATCGTTATGAATGAAGACCTCAAGGAGAAGTAGAGATTCGGCGAAAAAGAGCAAGTACACCAAGAGCTACTCAAGAAGAAAACATCAAGCTCATGTTAGAGAATGGGTTTCCGTCTCCGACTCTGACAACAACTCCGAGAGAAGCTATAACTCCAACTCCGACTATAGTCAAGATGAAGGTGTTGCGAGAATTGCTCTAGTGACTACCAACTCCTTTGATCTATTTGACTCACCAAACAAAGGGAGTGGAAGTTGCTTGATGGATAAAGGCACCAAGGTATCACACCCCTAATATCTTGATTTCGATAGTGATGAAGGTGATTTGCTTTGTGATGATGACTTGCTATGTGACAAAACTAGTGATGTTGATCAAAATGAACTTGATAATTCTCCTGCTAGTCAAGATAGGTCAATAAGATGAAAATATAAGAACTAACTAAAGAACTTAACACTCTTAAGTTAGCCCATGAATCTACTCTTGAAGATCATAGAGAGCTTGTAAGAACTGATGAGAAGCTACGCTTCGAGAAGCTCAAATTCGAGCAAGAACATGAATTTCTTCAAGCTATCAATGATGATCTCCGAAAGAAGACTTCATCTTATCTTGCCAAATGAATAATCTTGTCTACATTCATGCAACAAGTTAAATCTAAGCAAACTAGTAACAAAAGCAAGAAAGGTTCTTCATCTAGTAGCAACAATAAAAATGCTAAACCCAATGATGTTGCTCCTAGTAGTTCTATTGATTCCACTAATGATGATTCTCTTAGACAAGTTACACTTGAGCAAGAAAATGCTTTATTGAAAGGAATTATAGAGAAAGGTATCTACAAGAGTCTTGCCGGGTGTAAGCAATTTGAGGAAATTGTACGCAAGCACGAAGGATACCGGAATAATTGTGGTGTTGGCTACTTCAACACTAATGGAGTTGAATGGGAAGAAGGTCAATATCCCGAGCCCAAGTTTGTTCCTCAAAAGGAGAAGTATGAAAATACTCTTCCCAAGGGGACAAACACTCAATATGACCTTCCACCACAAGACCACAAGCTCAAGGGCAAGAACAAGCTTCAAGAGGACATTGACTCGTATGAAGATGAATCCCTAGCTATGGTGAAGTGGGTTCCCAAGGCTACTTCAAGCTCAACGTCTACAAAGTCCACTACAACACCAAGGATCCCCATCAACTCGATGAGGGTCCCCAAGAAGAAGAACTACAAAGTTCTTGAGGGGTGACCCCACCAATGAAATTCACTCACATTCATTATTGGCAAGATCTATTTGCAATAAACATCAACCCTATGCAATAGTTCAAAGAGTCACACATTCCCAAAAAGGTAATCAAGGGACAAGGTAATCAACAAATCATTGGACATCATCACTCATGCTTTGCACTCCATGTCCATAGATATCCTCGTATTTGTCTCTTGTGTGTTGGGACTAACTCATGTAGGTGAGAAGAGTACGGAAACAACAAGGATGCTCCCAACTCTTGGTGATCTTCATCAACTTTGAGCATCCACCACTACCTCACCAACATGAAGTCTTCATCGACAAAACCCAAGGTTAGTTTATCCCTCTTATGGGGGATGTCACATCAAGGGGGATATTTACTCTAAGACTTGAGTCAAATCATCTCTTAGTATGTGACAACATTAAATGCTTTTTGTAAAAGTGGTAACCCCCACTTGTGCTTAAACGATGAGTATGACCTATGATCAACTATTCTTACTTGGCTCCTAAATCAAATACTCATATATAGATGACTTCGTCATCGCCCAAGTGCTTGTTAGATGCTAGAGTGTTTGTGCATGTTTTTCATGATTTCATTTGACATCTTATTGTGTGAGCATGTTAGTGTGCATTTATTTTCTCATTCGAGGACATCCAATTGTTGCTATTTGGTCTTTGATTTATGTTTTTACAATTGGATGGAAAATAATGCCTAGGACCACTCTTTAGCTATCTATGCTTTCTCACCTCATACTCTATTCATGCTGCATCACAAAATTTGAACAAGTGATTTTCAATCCCTCTGTGTGTGGAGCACTCGGAGTTCCGTATCGACAAGGACTGACCATTAAAACCTCCCAAGTGCCTCTCGGTGGAACCAACTCCAAAATCTCGGTCTCACCGAATGCCTAGAGTTGATCCGGTTTTCAATCTTGGTACTACCGATTCCATATTCTCGGTTAAACTGAGAATCCCTGTCAACTGACAGTTGAGGAACTCGGTGACACCGACAATATAGAATCGGCGTCACCGATAGTGGTGGATATATATACTGTGGACCCCAACGCTTTGAAATTTATCCTCAAACTGTCATGTCTCAGAACCCTAAGTTGCCATCTTCAAGACCCCTGGTCATCACCCTTGTCCCCCTGTGCTCCTCCGCTGCTGGGGATCACCGTCATCGACGAAATCTTCTCCATTGTCGCCGCTGTAGCGGATCCATCGCCAAGCTAGGGTACATATTTGGCCCACTCTTGTGCTCCAACCATCAAATCTTGCGCATTAGTGTTTCTATGATATCTTGACACTGTTTGAAAGCCTTATATCCACAAAAGGAATCCCATAGATTAGAGAACCGTGGAATTTTAGGGTTGCCGTCCGCTCGATGAATCTCGGTGGACCCAAAGCAGGCAAATTGGTGTCACCGATTTGGACATCTGGGTTACTGAGAACATTCTCGGTGAAACTGACTACACCTTTCGGTCTCACCGAAAGGAGTGCCAAGTTTCATCTAAGGAGGAAGTCTGTCTCGGTAGCTCCAATAATTTTGCTTTGGTTGTACCGATATTCATTTGACAGAATGCAAAACTTTGAAAATCTATTGTTCAAACTATCAAAAAAACAGCCTCATTTTGTGATGACTCGTCTTGTTCTGCTCTTCTATACTCTATTCACAAGGTCAATATGTCATATGCTGAGTACAGTCAGAATTTGCCAAAGCAGGGTGTTGACATGAGTTTAGGCACTAGCCTAGAGCCTGGTACATCTTCAGATCCAGGAACCCCCAGCTCCCATGGGTTGCCCAAAGCTGCTACTAGGGCCAAGAGGAAGCTGAATTCAGATAAGGAGGATTCAGACTTTGTCCCTGAGGAGATTCTTTCCAAGAAGCAAGAAAAGGCTGCTAAGAAGTCTCCTACTGAAGCCACTTCTTCCAGGAGAGTTGCTAGCAAAGTCTATGCTAGCTCTGAAGCTATGAGAGCACATGAGAGTGCTAGGGCTACAATGACCATTGATCCCCCAAGGAAGTCTATGCCTAAGAAGGCAGGGGAGAAGAAAGCTAGAAAGAGGATAATCCATGTGACTGGCAGGCCTACATCTATGTTTGAAGATCCAGAGGAGGCTGCTGGTGCTGCTGCTAAGGAAGAGGAGGAAGAACATGTTGAGAAGGCTCCTCCCAAGAAGAAGGCCAAGAAACTGCTAGCTAATGCTCTGCCCAAGATAGGCACATCCAAGGGCACTAAATCTTCATCCAAGAAGGCTGCTACTGAAAAGCCTAAGAGGACATCCTGACAAATTCCAGCTTCTGAAAAGAACAAGGGAACTACCTCCATAGTTGAAGATGATGATGACTTCAAAACCTTGATGAAACTCAGACCACATCTTCCAGTACATGATGGTAGCCACCTAGTTGTTGAATATATGAAGAAGAGGAAAGACTTAGGTTCAAGGGCATGGAGAGTTGTTGATCCATATGCCCAGAGGAAGAAGACTGTTGTTGATTACAGATTCTACACTAAGGAGTAGGAAGACTTCTATGACACAGTCCTGCTAGACAAGAGCCCAGCAGTTAGTGACATGAGATATGTTGATTGGAAATTCATTAAGGAGAATGAGGACTACTTTCCAAGTGTCCAAGATAATTCCCACTGCATTGGATTAGATGAATTTGTTGGCAGAGAATTTACTGCATTGAATGATGAGATGATCATGCAATTCTACTCCACTACACATTTCTATGGAGATAGTAGGATTGTATGGATGACAGAAGGAGCAAGATATGAGTCCACTGTTGATGAATGGGCTGTTCTTCTAGGTGTCCCTGAGGTTCAGGATGGTGACTTGGATGTATACTTAGAATCCAAGGCAAGGCACAATGCCATGAAGGATATGTATACTCCTATCCCTGCAGACAAAGTGCAATCTCACAAGCTAGGATCCATCTACTATCTTCAAGCTGGCTTCTGCGCCATGAACACCATTCTGAGGCATACTTTGATGCCCAAGTCAGGAGATGACAAGATGATCCGAGGCTACTCCATCGACATGTTGATCCACCTTGACAGTCACACTAGGATCAGGGTCATGGACTTGATTGTTGAGACAGTCAAGAGGGTTGCTGCTGATCAGAAGCGCTCTTGCTGCTATGCACCCTATATCCAGATGCTTATCAACTCTCAGATTGAGAAGCACATATTTGCTCTTGACAGTCCCCATTTACCCTATAGCCAGAGCTTTAGGACAACATCATGGTGATGGACCTAGATCATCCTGCATCTGCTACAGCTCAAGCAGAGGCAGAGGCAGCCCGAGCCACTAGTGCTCAAGTCCCTAGATCCAGAAATGAGCAAATGGGTTTGTTGATTTCATTAGTTCAGAACATGCAGAAGGACATTATGGGGATTCTAGACAACCAGAACATTCTTGTGAGGATCTTTGAAACAAGGATCAAGACTCTTAATGATAAGGTGGACAAGGTGACTAAGACAATCATAGATCTTCAGAAGGAAGTTGTCTCAGTGCACATCCCTCGGGTTTCTTCCACTTCTTCTTCTGATGATGAGGAGGAGGAGGAGGATGGATCACCTCTCACGCCGAGCACACAGTTCACTACTCAGGCTAGATCAGCCACAATGGCTACTCCAGACTTGAGGCCCTCTTCATCAGCTCCTGCTGCTGTCACCTCAACTCCTACTCCATCAGCTCCAGTTCCTCCAGTATCCACTCCAGCTCCATCCACGACATCCGTAGGGATCTTTGCCGATGCTGTTCTCTCAACTCCTTCATCAAAAACCAGAGTACATCAGCCCAAGAACGCTTAGATATATGCCTTTGAACTTTTTGGTAACTTGTTGCCAATGGGGGAGAAGTGTATATAAATCTTTAGGCTTCGAGTGAGAGAGAGCTTTGGTGTTTATTGCTTTTTCAGAAACAATTGTCTCTTGGTTGTTGTGATACTTTTTTGCCTGCTTTTGATACACGTTTGACAATGTTTGATCATACGCTTTAACGTGTGATGCTACTATTTCCTATCATCTTAATGATTATGTGATGATCATTCATCTTTGCTTGATTGTGTTGTGCTATGATGTTCATTCTAATTATTCTTGCACACCACCAAGTTGTATGTGACATGTAAGAAGTGACCCATGTACCTAATCGATTGTGCATTTGCATTCAAATGCAAATTTAAAATAATGCACAAATTTAGGGGGAGCTCTTGCTTATCACACAATTCTCAAAGCGATGATTATATTCAGTGATTATATCTTTGTCGAAGCTTTGATCTATATGTTGTCATCAATTACCAACAAGGGGAGATAGAAAGCACATTTGCTCCCTTGATGGTTTTGGTAATTAATACAAACATATAAGTCATTCAACTAATGACTCCACCAAGTATATTTCAAGAAAAGTTCAATGATAGGGATGGCAAAAGGATTGTGGAGATTGTGGAATTACCCCCAAGATGCAATGAAATAGGTTGGCCCAGCTTCAAGCAAGAGGACTCTACATTTTACATTTGTGAGAAATCACTTTGAGTCCATAGGAAAGCCAATACTATTAAAAGGGGTAAGGTTTTGTTGGTGAAAAAAATGCTCATACATGCACAAGTGCTAGTCACCAAAAACATCCACAAGCTCTCCCACCAAAGTCTGTCTATAGCCAAACATTCAAAATTGGTGCAACCAACATTCCTGTCCCGGTGCCACTGATTCCAGAACCTAGACTGACTCAGCCAAACCCTAGCCACTTCGGTGCAACCGATTCCATACCGGTGCCATCGAGTTTAGGTTGCCAACTTTCTGTTATGCAAATTCACATTTTTGGTACCACCGAGATTGTGGAGTCGGCGTCACCGAGATTTGAAATCTAACCGTTGGTCACCTTATCGGTGCAACCGAATTTCATATATCGGTCTCACCAAGATTCAAAAGTTGCCACCTTTTGATCACTTCGGTACCACCGAGATTAACACATTGGTGTCACCGAGTTGGTCATTTTGTGTGTAACAGTTGGATTTTTAGAGATGCCTATATATACTCCTCCACCACCTCCTACTCGAAAGAGAAGCACTTAGAACTATTCCATACCTATCCTACTAGATTTTTTGAGAGAGAACCACCTACCCTTGTGTTGAGATCAAGATCTTCCGCTCCAACCATATGGATCTTGATTTCTAGCCTCCCCAAGTTGTTTTCCACCAATCCCATCTATTTGACCAAGCCAAATCTGTGAGAGGGTGATTGTGTGTTGAGGAGTCTATCATCTTGAAGCACAAGAGCAAGGAGTTCATCGTCATTACCAAGCCTATTACCTTTTGGAGAGTGGTGCCTCCTAGATTGGTTAGGTGTCGCTTGGGAGCATCCTACTTCGTGTTGTGGAGTGAACCAAGAAGTTTGTAAGGGCAAGGAGATCGCCTACTTCATGGAGATCTACCCATAGTGAGGCTAGTCCTTCGTGGACGGAAGCCATATGGAATAGTCAAGGTTGCTACTTCGTGGACCCTTATGGGTGGATCCACTACTAGGGAAAACCTTATAGACAGGAGCCTACTAGTAGCGCTGGAAAAATAAAACCACTGCTGCTAATTACCAGTAGCACCGTATTACTGTAGCGCTACAACTAAGGGCTTAGCTGTAGCGTTGGGCACTAAGAAAGCGCTACTGATAAGGTGGCCTCGCCGACCCCACCGACACTATTTATAGTAACAGCGCTGGGTGGGAGGAAGCGCTACTACTAAGGCCACTGCCAGTAGCGCTTTCTGACATGCAAGTGCTACTGCTAATGTGCCACACATAGTAGCAGCGCTTTTTTGTAAGCAGCGCTACTGCTAGTTGCGGCTGTTGCCACCTTTTCACCCCCTCCCTCTCTCCCCCCACTTTGCCCTCTCTCCCCTCCTTTCCCCTCTCCACTCTCCACCATTGTTGCTCTTCTTCTCTCTTCCTCCTACCTCTCTAATTCTCTCCTCATTAATGTCCCCCTCCACCATAACTCTCCTCCATAAATTGCCTCTCTCACATTATCTCTCTTTATCCTACCTCTCTTCCTCTCCCCCCATTAATGTCCCCCTCCAACATAACTCCCTCTCCATTAGTTAGATAGCTAGATTCACCTCTCCTCCCCAAGAACTAGATCAGGCTAGCTATTTAGCCATCCACATGTCTCGATCGGTCTCTCTCATCATCTAATTAACAGCGTGCTCTCTCGATCGGTATCGCTCTCGGGAGATATATAGGTGAGTAAAAAGTTGTTCATTTCAAGAATGGGAATATGTGTGTGAATGCGAATATGTGTGTTTGGGATATATGGAGAGATTTGTGTGAGTGACATGCCCTCTAGTTGCTTATGTTTCGCCAAGATGTTGATTTATTTCCGTTTCGGTGAATTTCGAGCAAACTCAGTATGTCCTATTTTTAGGCAAGGTCATGCCAAAAATTTATATGAATTTGAAGCATGCATGCATTATTTATTTTATAACCCTTTTGCTTGTTATATCATGCAGTCGGTCATGAAGGTGAGTGGATGGAAGGTGGAGCGGTACATGCAATCCGAAGTGATGGACATGTATGCAAATAATCGGACTAGGATTAGATGTACATGTGCAAAATTCAAGGAAGGAGTCCTTTTGGACCCTTTTGATCGTGGAACTTTGAAGGCGCACCTGCTGAAGAATGGTTTCATGGATGGCTGTACTCAGTGGATAAGTGAAGAAGCTGATGATGATGAGGATGTCCACATGGTAGGGAATAACGACATGGGGCTCGACGAAGAGATGACCGATTGACACGACGATGGCACCGGGGAAGAGTCTGGAAATGACATCATCGGAGAAGATTCTAGACACGGCAAAGAAGAGTCCGTACATGGCAGAGAAGAGGTCACGCCGCAGTCTTTGACGCTACTAGGTGCAGTCGTGCAGGACCCTCATGTTTGACACCTCCTTCGCAAGAGTACGACTAGCGAGAGAGCTGCTTCTAGAGAGGAGGCCAAGTTGGCGCAACTTGAAGTAGACTCGAAGACTCCATTGTATGACGGTTTCGATCCCGAGGTGACCCACTTGAGTTTCACGCTCAAACTTCTGAAGACGAAGGCCAAAAACAAATGGACAGACAAAAGCCTCGATGAGCATTTGAATTATCTACATAATAAAGTTTTTCCCGCTGGGAACCTGTGTCCTACTAGTGTCGAGGAGGCCAAGAAAATCGTTTGCCCTTTTGATTTGCCGCACATTAGGTACCACGCATGCATCAACGATTGCATCATTTATCGGGGGGAGCACGCGGAAAAAAACAGTTGTCCAGTGTGCAATGCTTCTCGATACAAGAAGGCAGGAAAGAAAGCTCCTCAAAAAGTTGTATGGTACTTTCCGATCACTCCCCGTCTACAGCGGCATTTCATAGATCCTAAGGAAGCAAAGCTCATGCACTATCACACGGAGAGGAAGAAGACTGACGATGGAGATGATCCGAAGCTGAGACACCTTGTAGATGGTAGCCAGTGGAGAGCATTCAACGCTGTATATGGATTTGCTGCAGAAGATCCAAGGAACATCGTGCTTGGTGCGAGTAACAATGGCACGAATCTATTTGGAAACACGAACACCAACCATAGCACATGGCCCGTGTTTGTATGGATGTACAACCTCCCCCCATGGAAGTGCATGAAGACAAAGTATGTACACATGAGCATGCTAATTCAAGGGCCAAAACAACCGGGAAATAGTATTAACCTGTATATGGGGCTTCTGCAAGAGGAGCTAGACACATTATGGAAAACACCGGCATGGACATGGGACACCAGCAAAGGAGAGTATTTCCATATGAGAGTCGCGCTGATGACGACGGTGCACGACTATCTTGGTTACGGGTACACCTCAGGCCAGGTGTGCCACGGATACTACGGATGCACGAGGTGCATGGATGATACAACGTCTCAGCAGCTTACATCAACGAAAGATGGCGGGTCCGTACATGGGGCATCGTAGATGGCTCGAGAAGGATGACTCGTGGAGAAAGCGTGGAGATCTATTCAATGGGTTGAATGAGCTTCGAGTACCTCCACGTAAGAGGAGCGGCGCAGAAATCGACAAGCTGTTGAGAAACTGGGAACAATGCCCTGCGCTGGGATGAAGTCTCATGACTGTCACGTGATGATGACGCAAAGACTCCCGGTTGTCTGACATTCCTTCACAGCATGATGTTGTTCGAGAGGATTAATGGGGTCATCAAAGGATTCGTTTGTAACATGCCCCGTCCCGAAGGGAGCATCGTCCAGGGGTATCTGACGCATGAGTGTGTCTCCTTTTGCAAGAATTATATAGGCATCGGAGACCCTGTTGTTGGTTTTCCCGTCAAGAAGCACGATGGGAAACTCGAAGGAGATGGTCATAACAACGGCCGGAGGGAATTGCACGTGGACTAGTCGGATAGACGAAACGACTTTGACATGGCTAACTTAGTAGTGCTACAACACATAGATGTGGTAGATGATTAGGTGGCACGGCACAAAGAAAGCATCACAAAGAAGTACCGTGATAAGGGGATGCTCAAGACGGATGACAAAGTTACTGTAGAGCAAAATGCCACTTTCTTGCGTTGGTTCAAAGAGCAAGTTCTTAAAAATCCCCCGGAAGAGGGCAGTTCGAACGGATTGCTAATACACGCCTTAGCACATGGCCCCGCGCCCAAGCTCGCAACCTATCAGTCCTACGGTATCAATGGGTCATGTTCTACACAGAGGCCAAAGACATGGACAGTGATTACCAGAACTCTGGGGGTCATAATTCAATGCGTGACTGATGCCAACGGCGGAACTGAAAGATTCTATGGAAGGGTCAAAGAGGTCTGGGAGCTTGACTATGCTGGAATACACGATGCAAGGATGTTCCGTGTCAGATGGGCCAAGGACGTCGTAAGAGAAAACAAGTATTTCACCACCATGTCTATACCCGACGCGAAGAGCACTCTCATGAACGTTAACTCATTGCCAAAAATGAGCCATGGGTACAAGCTAAGCACGTGACACAATGCTTCTTCATAACCGACCCGGCCAATCCCAGCCGTGTTGTCGTGAGGAAATCCAAAAGGAGCATCATCGGAATGGATGGAGTTGCCAACGAGGAAGACTATGACCAATACGGCAACCCAATGAGGGAAGAAGACGATGACAATGAAGCATACGTGAATAGAAGAATAAATACTACATTACCTAAGAAAGATCGTACTCCATGGCTCCGGAAAAGTCACAAGGAGGGGCTCAATTACTCTGCAACGAACAAGAAAGGGAAGAAGCTCAATGGGAAACATCATCGACGCAACTGATCAAAAACCATCATTTATATATATGTATCTATTTTGTGTATGCACTTAAGTAACCGTTATTGGTCAACGGATATGTTACCAGCACATGCATGGTTCCGGTGATAATATTCGCGTAGTGTGCGAGAGGGTGGCGCCGTCATTGGGAGAAAAACAAAAAGCAAAAAAACAAAAACAAAAGGGAGAAAGCAATACAAAAGAAAATAAAACTAAACAAAAAAGACACGGAAAATAATAAAAGAAAAGAAAACTAAAAACTAGAAAAGGAAAAAATAATTAAAAATAGAATTGGAATATTTAGCAGTAGCACTACTACTATTTGGGGTTAACCCCCACGTGGGCTCCCACGTAGCAGTAGCGCTAGTTTAGGAACCAGCGCTATAGCTAAGGTAGCTATAGTGCTGGTTCCTAAACCAGCGCTACTGCTATTTGGGGTTAACCCCCACGCAGGCTCCCCTGTCTCTCCTTCCCACCTCTCGCTCTACCCCCCCCCCTCCCCGCACGCGGTGCGCGCTCCTCCCGATCCCCCCTCTGCCGCCGCCATCGCCGGCCGATTCCGGCCAGCTCCGACGCCTTCCCGCACCGCAGCTCCCAACTATAAGTGGTGGAGGGGAGGCAGAAGAAGAAGCCAACCCAACCAAGCGTTCAAGCAGAGTAGACGACCGGCCGGATGGGGGGACGATGAAGCAATCCAACCAGCAAGATAGGCTCGTCAGCACGCAGCGCCACCACCCTTCGCCGCAAGGTTCGTTTCCTGCTCGACCTAACCCCCCTCAATCCCATCTCCTTACGGCTAGCCACGGCGGCGGCGATTTCTTTAGGTCTCCCGCAACCAATCGATCCCCTCCCCTCCCCTCCCAGCTTTAGCCAGGCCAGGGCTTTCTTGTGGGCGGGGATCGATTCCGGCAGTGATTTGGGCAAAGCTGCTCTCTCCGGTCCTTGTCCAATTTCGACTGTCTCTTTGGATTCGACATCGCATCTCGTCCTGCGTCGGAGGACGATCTGTTATGGTTTCTTTGTTACAATCTCTTGGGACGAATGACCAACAACACGCGTGTAGCATTAGTATGTTTCTTGTTTGGCACCTTAATTTGCAAGCTATTATGTTATTGTTAGCGCTCTTGTTCATGTCATCTGACGATCCTTGTATAGATAGATAGATATATACAAAACTCACTTCCAAACTGTCGCCACGGCCCACCCACGGCTTGGGAGTTTCAGTCAAGCACATAGTTTCTTTTTTGCTGTTAGTAAATTGCTTGGTCATTGACACGGTGGCGCATCACAGCTACAAAAATCTCTACCGGCATAGGATACAAAGATAAGACTGCTGGCAAGTGGTTGTGCCATTTATTCTTGTTTACTTGTCTTGTACACGGATGTATATCGCTGTCGAAAGATTGTGCTGTGCTATGCTGGTTGAATGTCAAAAAAATATCCGAGTGGCCTATGTTTTGCCGGAATGTTGATTCATTTCTGTTCTGACAAATTTCAGGCGCTCCATATGTCCACTTTTTAGCAAAGGTCATGCCGAAAATTTCAGGCGCCACTTATGCTAGAAACTAAGACATATGGAGTACCCGGGATTTGTCGGAAGGGGAATGAATCAACATTCAGACCAAATATATATAGGCCCCCTTTTTCTCTTCATTATATATTTTATTTACAATTGTTGAATAGGAAACATGTCTACCGATGCCGAAGCTGGGGGTTCTGCTCGCCTCGTAGTAGACCCCCACGAGGCAACACATCACTATTTCGATTACCTGGACGAACACCAGATGGGGTTGCATGGTGGCGGCAGTGGCACCAACACTGACACCGACACCGACACTGGCACCGGCACCAACACCACCCCCGAGACCGGCAATGATGTTGTCGTAGCCGGTAAAGCACCGAAGAAGAAGAGGTGACGAAAACCAAACGAGCTCGGCATCGGACAAATTGTGTTCACGGAGATGCACCCCCAAGAAGTTAGAGCTGATGGCGCTAGAGGAAGAGCGCTCGTGCTGGGGAAATCAACTAGGATGCATCCTTAGGGAAACCACGAACATCAATAACGTTCTGTTGAAGAAGATACCACATATGGAGCACATGCTCCTAAAGAAGTTGCACAATAGGTTCATGTTCCCCGGCCAAGATGAAAGCACATTTAAAGACCCATGGGACGACGTCGCCATGACAAAGATAAACGCCAAGGCGATGGTGACGCTCACCAACGACTTGTCCTCCTAGAAAGTTCGGGTGAAAAAGCGATTGCGAAGAATGAACCGTGGTCCAAGATTCATGCTGATAATCCGTCAATAACGGAAGAGGACTTTGAAAAATTCAAGGAGAATTGCGGTAAAGAACTCAAGGCAAGGTCGGAGAAAATGAAGGTGCTCCACGCCAGGAACACGCCTCCCCACCGCCTCGGAAGTCGTGGTTACGAGGGGAAGAGGCACGTATGGGCCAAGGAGGATGCCAAACGTGAAAGTCACGAAATCCCAGACCCCTTGACAGAGTTCACCGACCCGCTGGAGCATGACTAGATCAGGGCCCGGTACAAGTGGGACAAACTCAACAAGATCTTTTACACGGACCCGAACACGAGGGAGTTGATGAGACTTTTGGTAATTGTTATATTAACACATTATCATATTAACTTCCAATCAGTTCAACTACAAGTTTTGTCACATTAGTAAACCATCCATGTCCCTTTTGTAGAAACAGCAACACCAAAAGGCAGCCGAAAGTGGCGAGTTGTCACAGTCGTCGACGAGGCCCAAGTGGGACACCCCATTGAACCGGGCCCTGAACATACTGAAAAAGGTCCCGGTGGACAAGCCACCGTCCTATGGACATGTGCACGGCATCGGAAATGGCACCTCGTGGAAGTCGTGCTACCGCAAGGAGCCAGAGGAAAGAAGGAACAGACGGTCGGTCGTCACTCAGTAGACCATCGACGAGAATATCACGATTGCGGTCAATAAGACCAAAGCTGAGACCAAAGAAGAGTTGCACGGGGCCGTCAATGCAGTGGTCACTGACGCGGTGATCAGCTTGATTCCGACACTTTTCGATTTCACGAAGAACTATCCAAATGCACAGCCGGAGGACTTTCCCCTTCCCAGCTTTGTCGGGAGCAATTCGGCGAACACCACAACACCGGCACCTGCTCAAGCAACCGCAAAAGGTCCTGCTCCTGTTCATAGCAGCCCGACCTCCGTCTCTTGCATGCTCGGCGGGCCT
Source organism: Hordeum marinum (assembly GCA_022496015.1). NCBI lineage: Eukaryota > Viridiplantae > Streptophyta > Magnoliopsida > Poales > Poaceae > Hordeum > Hordeum marinum. The sequence continues at coordinate 256,769,475 of CM039673.1, forward strand.
TCATCGCTGGCTGAGCTCGGCGCCCTCACAGTAATTACGCGTCATACCCTTTTCACCAGCATGTCTATAGTCTTCCGTTTCAGTTGCCTTTCGGATGTTTGACGTCGCAGACATGTCTCCTTCGTAGGTCGACGATGCCCCATGCACCCTACTGTATGAAATCAAGGGCCAGAAGGTGGTCATGGGAAAGGCAATGATCGTGAAGCCGAAGGACTGCATGGTCCACAACCGAGAGATGACCGATGGCGTCTTCAAGGTTAACTTGGCCAGTGTCTTAGAGGGCTTCGAGGATTTGCCTCCTCCAGTACCAGCCGATGACGACGAGAACCACCCCCCCCCCCCCCGTCCCGAGGATTGGCGCATGCAAGAGCTGGTTCTTGCCTTGGCCGAAGTCTCTTCTTCGTCTCGAGGCGCCCAGTATCACGCCAACGCCACCTTCTCAAGAAGGTATGAACACCACCCCACCTACCACATTACCAGCACCTGTCGTGGCAGGTGGTAGAGGACGACGCGAGGGAGAGCCTCCATTAGTGCCGGATCATGTCGCCCCCGCTGTCGAAGAAGCAAATGTTGATGACATGGAGGAGGAGGAGGATGACCCAAACAAGTATTTCAATACCGCCTACGATGATGGAAGGTTGATCGCTCAGGACGACGAAGACTCAGGCTATGAGCGTGGAGATGATGACTTGATGATACTTGATTTGCCGGAGCCAGAACATCCTAAGGCGAAATGCAAAAAGTCTCTCTTCAAGCAATCCTCACAGGAGACGCCTCCAGATGCCGCCTCTACCCAGCAACCCCCCGAGTCCTGTCCAATGTTTAGCCCGACGACACTTGGGGGTGGTTAGGGAAGGTATGTTGGGCTCACTACTGCTGACACCCACCAAGAAGCCAAGGAGGAGACCAGAAAAGAAAGGCCCTAAAGGCGCCAGAGCTGCTTCAAGCAGCCAGTCGCCTCTAAAGCCCCGGGTGGTAGACAGAATACCTGTCGAAGGTAAGAATCATTTCCATGTCGCCGGCGAGCCGATCCTACCCCCCAAAGCGCTAGATAACATATTGAACAATGATGTAAGGAGACTCCATGAAGATGTGTTGGCCAGAGAAAAAAATCTTTCTACTTGCGGAAAAACTAGGATACCTGCTTTACACGGCTCAGGTGTCGGGTGGGAAGTTGTACATTGACACCTGGCCCGCGAATCAGTTCATCCTGCGATTCGACTACATCTACAACATGTTCCACATGACCAAGATGGATTTCTAGTTCATCCGCATGTACGCGATGTATCTCAACTACCTCATTAGGATCGAGAACATACGATATATCTGCGTCACGGACCCGTTCTATATGCACGAGAGCTACTTGGCAGTTTGCAAAGAGCACCGTGATTATGTGAGCAAGTACCTCGGCAAATTCATGATCGCTAATAAGGACAAGGAAGCAATTCTCCTGCCTTATCATCCCATGTAAGTCATCCGCGCATATCCTTTCATAAGTGTCGTTAATCATTCCTTTGCAAGCATGGAGGCTAATTAGAGGTGTGTACTTCATTTGCGCAGCGGGGGCGGCCCCGTGCTCATCGTTCTGTACCCGGAATACTCACGTGCTATATACTTGGACTCATCAAAGAACATCAAGAAAAAGGATTACACGCACATAAAGAGAGTTCTCAATAGTGCGCTATTTACCTTCAGCATGTCTGGTGGATATATAAAGGTGAAAAGGAACAGGAAGGACGGGCTGGTTTTCCGCCATATGACCGACTTCTGCTGCACCCAGCAACCGCACACCAGTCAGGCTGATGGATTCTACCTCATGCATCACCTGCTGGAGTATAGAAGGGATAATCAACGCCTTCGCATGTCACCTAGTACCGAAGATGCCGATATTGTCAGATGGGCCACAAGCATAGGACAGACACCGGATCATCGACCCCGAGCTAAGTTTTATCATGTACAGTGTGAACTTGCCCAAGTGATGATGAAGCAGGTCCTCGAACCAACAGGGATGTTCTACCATGGGCCAACAATGACGTGGGGTGATGTCCTAGCACTGCTACTCGCTTAGCGTCTGGACCTTAAGCCTTTCACGAAGCTTGGGTGCTTCATCCCTGACAATGATGATTGGACCGCCGACATGGAGGACTAATCACTCTTGCTAGTTAATTAGTTTGGGTATATATGAGGAACTTCGTCACTTATGTTTACTATAAGTTGCCTGTATTTTGCTAATTATGCCTCTTTGTTTTCTTAAGTACATTATGTTGCATATTATCGTTCAATTGATCAACTGTCGATGCAGGTACATAGATCAGAGATGGCGAAGGACTGGCACGTCGTGTTCGTTGGGAGGGTTCCAGGAGTCTACGACCACTGGCCACACGCTCAGGCCCAGGTGTACTGGTACCCGGGTGCTAGCCACAGAGGGTTTGACAGCAGAGCTGAAGCGGAAAGTAGTTACTTGAGGTGGACACTTCGGCATGAGCGGGGGCGGGACCGCCGGTGCCTCAAGTACTACAAAGTCGCGCTCTTGTCATGTTGATCGCTCTTCTCCTCTACATCATGGTTTAGATAGAGATGATGAAAAGTTGTGTTTGTGCCATGACCATGCATTTGCACTTATTCGAGACATGACATGATCACTCTTGTGTATCGCTATTTTCGAGATGTGATGATATTTGTGTTGAATGATGATGATGGTATGACGAGAGTACTGTATGTCTATGATATGATGATAATAATGTATGTTTAGTATGATCTCATGAAACTACTGTATATATCCTGTATAAATACATCACAAATACGTAGAGGGTGTAAATCTGTGAAAGCAGGAATACTAGCAGTAGCGCTGGAAATCATGTAATAGCAGTGCTGGATTAGCAGCAGCGCTTCGTTCGTCCAAGCGCTACAGATAGTTAGCAGTAGCGATGGCCTGGCAAGCGCTACTGTTAACAACACATAGTAGTAGCGCTTGCGAGGCCAGTGCTACTTCTAAAACTTAGTTGTAGTGCGATAGTAGTAGCGTTGGACCCAGCGCTACTGCTATGCATATTTCGAGCGCTACTACTAGGGTTTTCCCTAGTAGTGAGACCATCATGGACTCTCGTGACCGTTATCCTCCGTGGGTTGAAGACTACATAAACGTGGATGTACGATAGCGCCACCTATCGGAACCACGGGAAAAATCATCGTCTGTACAATTGCGTTTGATCTTCCTACCCTATCCCTTTTACTCATGTTTGTTGTTACTTTCCGCTGCTATACTCTTAGATATGCATGTGTAGGGTGAAATTGACTTGCCAAGAATGCTAAAACTGCAAACACTAAAATTGGGAAAAAGGCAAAACTTTTATTTGGTTAAGTAGTCTAATCACCCCCCTTCTAGACCTACTTTCGATCCTACATGGGGTACCCAGACCTACCTGCCTGCGGCCTAGTGCATGGCCCACCTATTCAGCCAAGCACGGTTGGTGCTACCCCATTCAAGACAAGGCCCTCGCCAGGGCCCTGAGCTCTCGAGGCCAGCATTATCAACATGCAAGGGATAGGCCTCCTCAGGCCCCCTCTAGAACGGCGGAGATCTCTATGCAGTGCTTGGCCTCGGGAGGCCAAGGATGACGCAAGGTGGGACAGGTGGGCACCAGTGCGCCAGGCGGTACAGTTTCCCCTTTGGTCCAAAGGGAGCAAGGACGTACGCGGGTTTCCAAAGCCGCCCCCTAAAGGTTTCCATTCCCGTGCAACAAGACCATGACCGTGAACTCGGCAGGAAGGGTGTCATCGCTGAGCCCACCTCTGCATCATCGGTAGCTACTTTGCAGGCGAAGACCACAGTTCGTCAGGATAAAGATGTACTCCTGTCCCCCTTAGAATTTGGCCGTTGTGGGATCCCTTCCCGCCACGGCGATAAGGAAAAAGGACCCGGGCTACTATAAATAGGGGCTAGGTTGCACCGTAGAGAGTGACGACGAAAAAGAGAGAGAGAAGCAAGAGAGGCAAGACCACCAGAGTGCCCTCACGAGGCAACTTACCACTGTACTAGTTCATCCACAAACCTTTTCGTGAGGCAATCTACCAAAGCAGGAGTGGGGTTTTACGCTTCGCAACGGCCCGAACCTGGGTAAATCATCATGTGCAATCTTCTTCCTCGTCATCGTGTGAGTTTGTAGTCTAAATCATCGAGTAGTGAGCTAGGTGAGGTGAGGCTGTTGGGGATCTTCGCACACGTCCCTGTGTTCGAACTTCTTTCGGTTTTACGGAGCCCGAGATCCGACACATATATATGTGCTCACAGATATATTAGTCTATTCCCGCAAAAAAATATTAGTCTGTTAATTGTTTTGTCATTAATTTTCCAAAATCCACAAAGAGGACACTATATGCACTTCGAGGTGGTCACATTGGCTTTTGAGGATATAAACCAACCCAACATTGCATTTTCCTGAGCAAGGGCAAGCGAAGGAATTTGTTAGCTTTTTGAGTGTTTTGGTTTGCTTGGGGATTTTGATGGGTTTGCTCTATAAACTCACACTTTTTACAGATAAATCCTCTTTTCATCCATATGAAATGGCGGTGCCGCCGCTGGTTTCTTATAAAAAAGAAAGATGCTAGCCAAGTGAAGTGCATGAATATGCTCCCCAAATTAATGCCCGTTTATACTATTTACTAGTAAATCCATACTTGCAACGCACATTGATATTTGGCAGTATATTAAGTACACACAGATATTAGGTAGCATATTATTTGCGTGTTCATTATGTGATTAACGTCGAAATTGATATGTATTTATTTTTGTCAGAAAATTTCTGATTCATTCAACTTCAATTATGATAGTACAACGAACATAAAAATTAATAAAAAATATATTCAGATTCATGGACCACCTTGCGACGACTACAAACACTAAAGTGAGCTGAAGAACGCCTCCGTCATCGCCACTCTCTCACCGAAGTCGGGCAATAGTTGTTGTAATAGATAGTCGGAAAGTCGCTGGCCCGGTAGGACCAGCGCACCAGATCATCGACCGCCGACGACGAAACATAACGTAGGTCAGAATGATCAAACCTAAAAACATAGGAACGTAGATGAACAACGATGAGATCCGAGCATATCCCTCAAAGACAGATCCGTCGAAGACATACCTCCACACACTCGCTGACGATGCTAGACGCACCATCAAGACGAGGGCTAGGCGAGAAAAAACTTATTCCATCTTCAGAGAGCCGCCGCCCGTCTCATCTTCCTAAACAGGACACAAACTCTAACAAAACTAAAGAAAAATACTATCTAAAAACGAAGTCCTCCGATGATATTAACTGCACGCTAAATGTGTTGACGCTCGCCATTGAAGCAGTCTGGGTTGTCTGATTTACCTGGTTTGATTACCAAGATTTATTGAATCTGATGCATCTTTTTATATTTGTATATAGACATCAATGGCTCTTTACCTTCATTTCTACTATTCTTAAATTATTTGCCTGTTAATTTATAATAGAAACTTTCAAATTTCCGGACAATTCAAATAAGAGGTAAAACGAAGGAAGTGTCAACAAATTTTGTGAACATACACCTTCCTGGGGGATCAATATCATGAGTTGGTGAGGAAGAAATAATAACAGAAGCTAAAGTATAAACCAACACCCTGGGTTTCATCATTACTAGATACACACACAAACACATTGTTGCCTCGATTCTTTCCTCTCCACCGATCAACCCACGTAGGCATGCACAAAAGATGAGTATCTTCACTTCTGCTCTGCTCTGCTCTAGTTAGACTCGAGCTGCGCGTACCACACACCCTGGATCTTGACATCCTTGGGCGCCTTGGCGCCGAGGTCGGTGTCTGACGGCTGCACGCTCTCGAAGACGCCGATCACCTCGCCGGTCTCCGGCTTGCTCTTGGTCACGCTGAGCGTGATGTTGCCCGTGGAGGAGGACGCGTTCTTCACGTTCTCCTTGGCCAGCTCCTCCTCGTCTCCTCTGCCTCCGGCGGGTAGCGCCACCGCGTTGTCGTAGCCAGTAGAGCCACCACGGCCCTTTGGGTCGAGGAAAGAGGAACCCCTGTAGCTGGGCACGAGGAAGGGCCCGCTGAAGCTCTCCGGCTTGCCGGTGGCGACGAGCTGCTTGACGGTGAAGAGGAATGGCACGCGCTCGCCTCCGGGGAGCTGCACGGTGACGGCCGCGTAGTCGATGCCGTCCTTCTCCTCGAACTTGAGGGTGCCGTCGGCGCCGACCTCGAGCGGGCCTTCCATCTCGTCAAGGGTGTAGGTGAGACGGGTCATGAGCTTGGTCTTCTGGAACGCCGGCGGCTCGTTCTTCTGGATGCCCTCGGCCTTGACGGTGAAGGATGTGGGCTCCAGGCAGAATTTCTTCATCTCGTACTTGCCGGCCTTGAAGGGGAAGGAGTCGACGCCGCCGTCGATGGTCGGGCACTGGTTCGCGGTGCCGGTACCCTTCACCTCCATGTAGGTCTTGCTCTGGATCTCATCGAAGGTCAGCCTCTTGGGCGCCCCCTCCGCGCTCGCGCCCTGCACCATCCCGTGTCACTCTAGCTAGCTGGACTGGAGCAAACGGCCGTGGACGGCAATAGAATAGATTAGTCAACTTACGGAGACGAGAAGGGCAGAGGTGGCGAGGGCGAAGCCGGCCATCTTGGCGGCGTCGGCGCACTTGCTTGCGACCTCCCTGATGTCGGACTGCAGGGAGCAGGTGATCCTGGCGCCAGCGTCGACGCCGAACGCCCGGGCGACGTGCGACGACGGCCGCGCGGAGGAGGCCCGGCCACCGATCTTGGCCGGCATCAGCGTGGCTGCGGCTTGGAGAGACGCTGCCATGTTGGTCGGTGGCTTGGTACGCGGGAGGATCGATCCCACTCCTGGTTGAGAGGCGTATTGTCAGGGCAGGCAAGTGTTATCTATGCGAGGCGCGGATAAGAGACGGCCTCCCATTGGTGGCTTCCGGATAAGAATATCCATTTGTTCCCATGCACGCATACGCACCAGCCAGTCATTCCCCCTCTTGCCGATCCAGCACCAGCCACAAGGTTCGGCCGCGCCCAGAGCGCGCGACGGCGCACTCCGCACGTCGCTATCACCGTCCTTGTAGCCTCATTGTCAGCTGACCAGCTGGGAAGCCGCTATTGTAAGGCTTACCCTCCAGTGCCAGTGCGAGTGTCATGCCACCCACCAGCTGCTCGGCACGGCCGAGTTCCATTGATCACTCACGCCGCTCTGTTAGAGCCCTTCTATCATCATGTACATGGGCTGGCCTCTTGGACCAGCTAACAGGTCTGGCCTGTTCAGGAACTACCGAGACGATAAGAACCAGAGACAAGGCGGCGGGAGAGGTATCCAATGGATCACGGCAACGGTGGCTCGGCTCTTCTCCTACCTTCAGCTCTCTTCCTTCTTTGTTTCTTGTAATGATTACTGTATAATCGAATCCTCTCTGTGTAGTGAGTAATCGAGAGATCCATAGTGTGTCCCTAACATCTGGTATTCAGAGCCAGTCCACCATCCTTCCACCCTCAAAAATTTCCCCAATTTTTCTTCCACACCAAATTCATTCGTTCCACCGACAACGACGCCATGCCCGCCATCTTACCACCGGAGTGGGAAGCCATGTCTGCGAAGAAGCAGTTGTTGTGGTATCTCGAAAGATTATGCGCTAAGGCGGATGAGATGAGCTTAGTGTTGGGTATTGCACCTGTGGGTGACCCTCTCGTGGTTACCTCACATGTCGATCCTGCGGCTTCAACCACGACGCACTCCTCGGCCACGACCTTCCCCAGCTTCTCCTGCTCCAACACCAAGCCCCAGGAGGTCCTCGAGGTCATCCACGACGCGCTCCCTGCTTGTGTCACGACGACGCACATCACCTGTTCGACGGATGGCTTGAACCAAGTTGTTGCCATCAACAGCGTCAACAAAGTCACCACCGTCTACCCCGACCTCGCCATCGACCTCAACACCACCACTGTTGTCTTCCCTGAGGTTGCCGTCATCCGGAACGACAAGGGGGTCGAGAAGTTTCCTTTGCATGTAGTCACTGAGGAGGACGCCGTTCCTGGGGGGATCATCACCGATGTTTTCACCCAGCGAGTCTCTCCGGTGACATCTGTCATGTACGACGATGCCTCCACAACCGTGCGCCCCGAGCCCGTGATCGACCTCAACGACAAGGAGGTCGAGCAGCCCTTCCCCGCGCCTACAACTTCATCCTCAACGGCCGCCTCATCCACCACCAAGGCCAAGGAAGTCCTCTGTGATGCATCCTCTGACTACATCACCAGGGCTCCCATGACTTGCTCGACGTATTGTTCGAACCAGTTCATCAGCACTCCTTTGCTTGCGTTCCCAACTACACTGAGGTCATTGCTTGCTACAGCCTCAGGGGCGCCTGCCATGGAGAACGTGCACGTACTCACTCAAGCCCCTCCCATGGTTCCAGTCACCAATTCGATGCAGCTGTTTGTGAACCATGAACTCGAAGTGACGAAGCCCACAATGCGTTCACGCTGCTGCCTCCCCGAGAGACCTATGTTGTCACTGATGGTAAGACCACTTCCCAAGCACAAGTGGATGCTGGTATGGCCAAGGTCGGGTCTATTGTTTCTGGCAGACTATATTGCAGAGGGAAGGGAAATTCAACCGATTCCATGGCCATCGTTCCTAATCGGTGTGTCATACCAGGGGGCCTTGTCCTTGCTATAGCCTAAGCCCTCATGGTGCACACTTGCAGCCTGGGCGTCCACCAGATCAGGCACCGTTTGATATTAAAGGCTTGACTGAATTAGAATTTAGCTATGTGTGTGCTTGGTCTCAGTATCTGGGAGATCAAAGAACATTTGCTGCTATACAGTTCAGTTCAGAAAATTACATAAGGTGAATGGTGCAGGAACTACCTTATGTGCGGTGGCCACCGGACCACCAGTTCAGGATGGAGAAGAAATCACAAGCATGGTTACCTCCTACTCAGCAGGCTACTGTGGTTGTGCATCTGTTTCAGAGCGTGAAGAACCCAGGTACTTGGAGTGCATCTGTTCCAGGGCGTGAAGAACTGTCAAGCCAATATGATGTTCAGTTAACGTAGTTCCAAAAAACTCAGTATTCCCCAGATCGTGCACCATATAATGCAGAGGTACAGGGCACCAGGAGTCGTTTGCAAATCGTAGTCCTGCTCCGTTCATTGGATACCTTTGCAGGGTCCAGTCTGGCAGGGTTGGAGGGAATTTCTCGCCATAGAAAAATTGCTATATACCTAGCTTCTCTAATTCCTTGTATGTCCACACCATGCCCATCGTCATCGTTCGTTTACTTTCATGTAGGTGCGCAACTTAGGTACTCTCAATTTTCTGGTGCTTTCAATTTTCCGAGAGAATTATGGAGTCAGCAGAGACTGCAAGTAATGAATAACATGAACTCGAGTGCTGCTTAATGGAGGTTGTCTGATTCAACTAAGCTACTGTTCAAGTTCAGTCAAAAGTCTATCCAGCCGAAGCCACAATGGCCATTATTTTCATGCAATTGCCGAGAAGTGCAGGTCTTGAGCATGTCAATGAATTGGAAATTTTCGAACCAAGAGGAATTTAAGGGGAGTGGAAGATGCAAGCCTGAACATTTATTTGTTGTGCCAAGAGCTAGAATTCAACTTGATGTGCTAATCAGTATGGAGAACTGCTGCTTCAAGTTTTGACCAGATTGGAAATTATGGGTCAGGCAACCTGCGGGAGAGGGAACATCAGAGGTCAAAACTGAGTCTGCTCTATACTTGGAGATACAATGGTTAGCTCTGATGGACATGCAGAATACAGCAGTACCATGGATGGTCTTTCTGTATACTCCACGTAGCATGCTCAAATTACTACCTTCGTATGCAATGTGTGTTTCCCTAGTGACTAGTATTGAAGTCCGGGAACAATTTGGTTGTCAGTATCTTACATCAGCACAGACATATAATTTACTATCAGATTGCATGCTTGAGCAGAGAATTCCTCGGGACTGGGATTGGTTGTTCTATTCAAATGAGTGAACGCCCTTGCTTATTTGAAAATTGTGAACTCCAGTCCGGCCATTTTGTGTGTCCTCACTATACTTGTCGATGATTTAGTACATCACTTGGTCGTTCCTGTATGTTCAAGTATACAGCCTGGTGGCGATCAGATGCATCAGTATATGGTACATCAACTGGAAAGCGAGGAAATTATTATCAATTTTAGAACTATGAAACTACCTGTGCCTAGTACTAAAGCTTCAGAAACTTGTGAGTGTGAGCATATTTTAGCAACCGAGGTTTATCATGAATGTGGGATTGTTTCGAGGTTCGTTCTGGTACAACATATCCGAAATTGGATGAAGTCTATGCTTCTGTTAGCATCTTCGAGTGGGGATCTTTTCGGAACTGGGAGTTGGAGATCTATTTCAATCAGCTACTGCCACTTGCATATTTGAGAATTGTGGACTCCAGCCCATTCAGTTTATACATTGGTGCTAGCTATGTAGACGATTCAGTGCAGCAGTGGGTGATTCCCACCTGTGACACACATATTGGTGATGCTCGGTGCAGGTGTTTCCTTTGTCCGCACGTCTCTGCTATATTTATATGGGAGTTGGACATGGGCACCTACCAGATGGTCATGTCTCGGGACCCCGAAGGATAGGCGGTGATCCTGTTACTGGAATTGACTCGACGAGCGCAACTATGGGAAGAGTTCCTTGCTACGAGTGCAACTATGCCATTTTATGTTGCCCCCTTATGTGCAAGTCTCCACTACAACAGCCAACAAGATGTTTGCCATGACGTTCAATCCTGGTGACTGGACTTTATGTCACACGCAATTTCTACATGACATCAGCTCGCATTCAAGTAACTCTTCAAGAAGGGAGGGGTGTGAGAGACGACACCGTCTTCCTTTACAAAGTTTCACATGGTTGCAACTACTACCTCAACCATGACCGCTTCTCCGAGCTCGTTCAAGTCCACCTCAACTATGGCTACTAGCATGGCAATTCTGGCATGATCAAGGACCTTCAAGCACACTGGGATGCTGGCGAGCTCTTCACGACAGCGGCTTGGGGGCAAGCCGCATTTTAAGAAGGGAGGGATGTTAGGAGCCCTTCTATCATCATGTACATGGGCTGGTCCCTTTTACCAACTAACAGGCCGGGCCCATTCAGGAACAACCGAGACGATAAGAACCAGAGACGAGGCGACGGGAGAGGCATCAAGTGGATCACGGCAATGGCGGATCGGCTCTTCTCCTACCTCCAGCTCTCTCCCTTCCTTGTTCCTTGTAACGGCTACTCTGTAATCGAATCCTTTGTGTGTAGTGAGTAATCGAGATATCCATAGTGTGTCCCTAACACGCTCAGCACGACGCACACCGTGTGTTCCCTTAGAGCATCTTCAACCATTCCATCCCCCCTAACGACTTGAAATAGCGTTGCTTGGGGCTAACCGGCGGTAAATTCCGCGTGGAGGGGGCTCGGGTTCCCAACCAATCCTTCAAGTTCACACCTAGACGACGATTTCGGTCCAAATTTGATGCAAATTCGGTCCAAATTCGATCCAATTTTGATACACTTCGACACAGATTGTACAAACACTAATTTTTATGACAAAGTTCATCACATAAATCAATACAAATCAAATAATTTAACAAAGCAAACTCATAATTTGAACAAAAATTAAAACACATCAAACTAGGTGTTGCCCTTCAGCCTCGATAGGTGCTCCACTAGATCGTCCTGTAGTTCTTGATGCACCTGTGGGTCTCGGATCTCCTTACCATATTGAGGAAGGCAGCCCATGTGTCCGGGTATCTGGTGATCAACAATTGCAAGAGGACCATGCATGAAATATGCTTTAGTGTCAAACACTCAATCTTCCTGCTCGCTCTCAATGATCATATTGTGCAAGATGACAACAGTTCGTCACCTCCCACATCTGAGATTTCAACCAAGTCAGAGTAGGGTACCGGCCAACAACAAATCAATATTGCAGCACACCAAATGCCTGCTCGGCATCCTTCCTGCAAGCCTCCTGGCACTTAGCAAAGTGTGACGTGTTGCCTCATGCTACATGGTTTGACATATTCTTCACAAATGTGGACCATCTCAGATAGATGCCACCGGCTAGATAGTATCCCTTGTTGTACTGGTGTCCATTGACCTCGAAGTTCACCGAGGAACATGACCTTCAACAAGCTTGGCAAAGACATTCAAGCACTGCAATATGTTGATATCATTGTGAGTTCCTAGCATACCAAAGGAGTGCCAAATCAAGAGGTCTTGTGCGGCCACTGCCCCAAGTACCACACTGCAAGCTCCTTTGGTGCCTTTGTACATCCCCTATCAAGCAAATGTAGTTTTTCCATGCCCAATGCATGTAGTCGATGCTTCCAAGCATCCTAGAAAACCCTCGTGATGCATTCTATGCTAGGATTCGAGTAGTGTCTTCAGCATTGGGTGATCGCAAGTATATTGGTCCAAACACTGCAATCAATACCCTGACGAATTGTACAAACACTCAATGATGGTGGACTCGGGCATGCATTCATAGTCTTCCTGTATATCATAGGGAGATCCGTATGCAAGCATCCTCATAGCAATCGTGCACTTCTGGAGTGAGGAGAATCCAACTGTGTCGGTGCAATCCTTCTTGCAAACGAAATAGTTCTCGAACTCCCGGATGGCATTCACAATCCTAAGGAAGAGCTTCCAGCTCATCAGATAACGGTGTAGAATTTTTTTATCGCCATGCAGAGGAGCATTGGCAAAGTAGTCGGCGTAGAGCAAGAAATGGTCCTCCATTTGATGCCTCTGCTTGCTCTTACGACGGATCGGTGCCGAGCCACCTTGCCACGGCTTGGCATTGTTCGCAAACAGGCCAACCAGTGTGGAGAGGATCATGAGGTTCTCTTCATTATCGGTGTCGGCCTCAACTTCCTCCTCCATCTGAGCCATGAACGCCTCCTCATCGTCGTAGTCCATTGCCGAAAAGGAAAATCACCGAACACCTGGCGGGCATGGTCACGGGTATCCCGCCCGCATGGTCGTCGGAGCCCTGAAAAGTTCGCCCAGGAATGGGATGGTGTGTGTCGCAGTTTCGGTGGGGAAATGGCCTTTCTAATGGCGAAGCAATGACTATGGGCAGGTGGCGGCATCGGGATTGGCATGGCGGCGAAAAGTGCAGTGGCTTCCTATGGTGCGCGGGTCGAATTTGGGTAGGGAAATGGCGGTTCTCGTCTAACAGTGGTAGCCCACGCGCCACTTTTCCTTCCGCCAGAGCCCCCAAGTGCATCCAAGTGCGTTTGGTTCGGCCTGGGATCGCCGGCCTAAAAAATGGGCCCAACAGGAGGAAATCTGTGTCCTAGGGGCACGACTGGGTTCTTTTCAACGTCGGCGGTAAAAAAAGGCGTCTTGGGGGGCTTGTTGGGTGTGCGGCTCAATATGCTCTTAAGACATGAATGCACATGTACACGAGTAGTACATCCACCATGGACACCATTTTGAAGAACCTCTCATGCTGCCTTTGTCAATTCATACGTCGTTCGTGGTCAGCGGCCTGGATATAGGAGCTCCGTTCTTTTTTTCGAGAGCAGGCCAATGACGTATCATATTTTTAGAGAAGATAGAAAGACATTTATAAGAGACTTACATTGATGGGAACATCCCAGTAAGAAGTACAACTCAACACCAACATCAACTAAGTCTAAACCTACTCTCTCACAAAATAGTTGAGTACACCAACACCTTGCCCAACCTCTTTCCACTCTTTTAGTTCCTCCATGATGTGATTGTGTAGTTGAAATGTCGATTTGAATTGGTTCGTTCGCTTGAATATCTTGGTGTCCCTTTGTTTCGAGAGTGACCAGGACACTACAATTACAGAAGTGTCGAAGCCCCGTCTGTTTGCTCTTTGAAAGGTAGATTGAGCTTGTAGCCACCAAGCAAGGATGGAATACTCAGGCTCTGGGATTCACACGTTGATATTAAGCGCAGTCAAGCAGCGATGCCACACTTCTCTCGCATAGTTGCATGTGCTTCACATTGTCCTCGTCCTAGAGACAAATATATCATGCAGAAGGACTATCCAACAACCCATGCAGCGCACGAAGATCACAGGTCCGGAGCTAGTAGGCACCAAACCATACGTGTATTTTTCATTTTAGGGGTGCCTAGCTCCACCATATGCAATCAACAAAAGGAGAAGATGGAGACCTTGGTAGAGTCTGTCCTAGACTCATCTTGTGATGTACGAGTCTGTCACATTACCTGGCCAAGCAAAGATGTCTGAAGTATTCGGATCTCTACGCACGGTGGAAATCACATGTTGCAGGTGTATGAGCTAAACGCGTGCTATGAAATTTAAGTTCCTCTACATGTCTTGAGCCTAACTAGTACCTGTTGGAAATATGCCCTAGAGGCAATAAATATAGTGCTTATTATTATATTTCCTTGTTCATGATAATTGTTTATTATCCATGCTATAATTGTATTGGTTGGAAACACATTGCATGTGTGGATAAATAGACAACACTTTGTCCCTAGTATGCCTCTAGTGACTAGCTCGTTGATCAAAGATGGTCAAGGTTTCCTAGCCATTAACATGTGATGTCATTTGATAATGGGATCACATCATTAGGAGAATGATGGGATGGACAAGACCCAAACTATAAACGTAGCACATGATCGTGTCGGTTTATTGCTACAGTTTTCTGCATGTCAAGTATATGTTCCTATGACCATGAGATCATGCAAATCACGGACACCGGAGGAGTGCCTTGTGTGTATCAAACGTCGCAACGTAACTGAGGGACTATAAAGGTGCTCTACAGGTATCTCAGAGGGTGTCTGTTGGGTTGGCATGGATCAAGACTGGGATTTGTTACTCCGTGTGACGGAGAGGTATCTCAGGGCCCACTCGGTAATACAACATCACAATAAGCCTTGCAAGCAATGTGACTAAGTGTTAGTCATGGGATCTTGTATTACGGAACGAGTAAAGAGACTTGCCAGTAACGAGGTTGAACTAGGTATGGAGATACTGACGATCGAAGCTCGGGCAAGTAACATACCGAAGAACAAACGGGACATCATACGAGATTAACTTAATCCTTGACATAGAGGTTCGACCGATAAAGATCTTCGTAGAATATGTAGGAACCAATATGGGAATCTAGGTCCTGCTATTAGTTATTGACCGTATAGGTGTCTCGGTCATGTCTACATAGTTCTCGAAACCGCAGGGTCTGCACACTTAAGGTTTGGTGACGTTTCGGTAGTATAGAGTTATGCATGGTGGTGACTGAAGGTTGTTAGGAGTCCCGAATGAGATCCCGAACATCACGAGGAGCTACGGAATGGTCTGGAGATAAAGATTGATATTTAGGAAGTCCTGTTTTGGTCGCCGGAAAAGTTTCGGGCTCATCGCTAGTGTACCGGGAGTGTCGGTAGTGTACGGGGGGGACCATGAGGAGGGGTATTTCGACCCAAGAGGCTACATGGGATGTGGGAGGTTGAATACCAGCCCTTAGTGGGCTGGTGGAAGTCCCACACAAGGCCCATGCGGCTAGGAAGAGATTCCTAAGGGGAAAAGGTGGAAAAAGGCAAAAAGGTTGGAAATAAGGAAGGAGTCCTAATCCTACTAGGAGTGGAGGAGGAGGACTCCTTCTCTCCACTTCAGCCGAAGCATAGAGGGCTGGCCCTTGCGCCAAGCCTCCTCCTCCTCTCTTCCTATATATACTGGAGGGTTTTAGGGTTTTGGCACAAGATTTTCAGCCACGTGCAACCCTACCCTCTAGTTCGTAGTTTCTCCTCTAGATCGGTTTCAGGTGTGCTCAGGCGAAGCCCTACTGAGATTACTCCACCACCATTACCGCAGCGCCGTCACGCTGCCGGAGAACTCGTCTACCTCTCCACTCTCTCTTGCTGGATCAAGAAGGCGGAGATCGTCATCAAGCTGTACGTGTGTTGAACGCGGAGGTGCCATCCATTCGGTACTTGATCGGGGCGGATCGTGATTGGGTCGCGCGACGCTCGGCGATTTGGATCGCAAAGACGTTTGACTACATTAACCACGTTTATTAAAGCTTCCCGCTTAGCAATCTACAAGGGTATGTAGATCCACTCCCCTCTCGTAGATGCTCATCACCATGGATAGATCTTGCATGTGCGTAGGAAATTTTTTGTTTCCCATGCAACGTTCCCCAACAGTGGCATCATGAGCTAGGTCTATGTGTAGATGAGATCTCGAGTAGAACACAAAGAGTTTGTGGGTGTTGATGCTTAGATTTCTTCCTCCCTTGGTCGTGTTTTGGTTCAGCGGTATTGTGGGATGAAGCGGCCCAGACCAACCTTACTCGTACGCTTACGAGAGACGGTTCCATCGACTGATCTGTAACCTCGTTGCACAAAGATGGCTGGCAGGTGTCTGTTTCTCCTACTTTAGTTGGATCGGATTCGACTAAGGCAGTACTTGAGAAGGTTGGAAAGCAACTTATGTATCACCGTCGTGGTTTATGCGTAGGTGAGAATTGTTCTTGCTAGGTACCCATAGCAGCCACGTAAAACATGCAACAACAATTAGAGGACGTTTAACTTGTTTTTGCAGGGTATGTTGTGATGTGATATGGCCAATTACATGATGAGATATATGTGATGTATGAGATGATCATGTGTTGTATAGAATATCATGACTTGCATGTCGATGAGTACGGCAACTGGCAGGAGCCACATGGTTGTCTTTAATTATTGTATGACCTACGTGTCAATCATTAAGCGCTATGTAATGCTTTACTTTATTGCTAAACGGTAGCAATAGTAGTAGAAGCATGGTGGGAGCGACAACCCCGATGGAGACACGTTGATGGAGATCATGGTGTCGTGCCGGTGACGATGGAGATCATGTCGGTGCTTTCTAGATGGAGATCAAAAGCACAAGTTCATGGCCATATCATGTCACTTATGATTTGCATGTGATGTTAATCCTTTTATGCACCTTGTTTTTCTTAGGACAACGGTAGCATTATAAGGTGATCCCTCGCTTAAATTTCAAGATGAATTGTGTTCTCCCCGAGTGTGCACCGTTGCGAAAGTTTGTCGTGTCGAGACACCATGTGATGATCGGGTGTGATAGACTCTACGTTCACATACGACGGGTGCAAGCCAGTGTTGCACATGCAGAACACTCGGGTTAAACTTGATGAGCCTAGAATGTACAGACATGGCCTCAGAACACAAGAGACCGAAAGGTCAAACATGAGTCATATAGTAGATATGATCAACATGATGATATTCACCATTGAAACCACCTCAACTCACGTGATGATCGGACTTGAGTTGGTGAATTTGGATCATGTGACACTCAGATGACCTAAGGGGTGTCAATTTGAGTGGGAGCTTTAGTAATTTGATTAACTAAACTCATTATCTTGAACAATAGTCTAAGTAACCTTTGCATATTTATGTTGTAGATCAAGGGCTCGCGCAGTAGCACCCCTGAATTTTAATGCGTTCCTAGAGAAAGCTAAGTTGAAAGATGATGGAAGTAACTTTGTTGACTGGGCCCGTAATCTGAGGATTATCCTCACGGCTTCCTAGAAATCATATGTCCTTGATGCACCGCTTGGTGAGCAACCAGAAGACATGTCATCCGAAGACGTTAAGAACGCTTGGGAGGCACGTTCTGGAGATTACTCAATAGTTCAGTGTGCAATATTGTATGGCTTGGAACCGGGACTTCAAAGACGTTTTGAACGTCATGGAGCATATGAGATGTTCTAGGAGTTGAAGTTTATCTTTCAAAAGAATGCCCGGATCGAGAGGTATGAGACTTCCGATAAGTTCTATGCTTGCAAAATGGAGGAGAACGGGTCTATCAGTGAACATATACTCAGAATGTCTAAGTATTCGACTCGTCTGGCGGAGTTGGGAATTGCCCTTCCGCCAGAGGCGATCACTGATAGAGTTCTTCAATCACTGCCACCTAGTTACAAGAGCTTTGTGATGAACTATAACATGCACGGGATGAACAAGTCAGTCGCCGAGCTGTTTGCGATGCTAAAAGTCACTGAGTCTGAAATCCAGAAAGAACATCAAGGGTTGATGGTCAATAAAACCACTAGTTTCAAGAAGAATGGAAAGGGAAAGGGCAAGAAGGGTAAAACCAAGAAGGATGGCAAAGCAGTGCTACTCCTGTAAAAAAGCCCAAGGCTGGACCCAAGCTAGAAACTGAGTGCTTTCATTGTAAGGGAACTGGTCACTGGAAGCGGAACTGCCCCATGTACCTGGCTGACAAGAAGGCGGCCAACGACAAATAAGGTATATATGATATACATTTTATTGATGTGTACCATACTAGCTCTTGTTGTAGTGCCTGGGTATTTGATACCGGTTCGGTTGGTCACATTTGCAACTCAAAACAGGAACTATGGAATAGACGAAGGCTGGCAAAGGACGAAGTGACGATGCGCGTGGGAAATGGTTCCAAGGTTGATGTGATCACCGTCGGCACGCTCTCTCTTCGATTACCATCGGAATTAGTGATGAACCTCAATAATTGTTATTTAGTGCTTGCGTTAAGCATGAACATTATATCTGGATCTTGATTATTGCGAGACGGTTACTCATTTAAATCAGGGAATAATGGTTGTTCTATTTATATGAGTAGTATCTTTTATGGTCATGCACCCAATGTGAGGGGTTTATTCATATTGAATCTTGATAGTGATGATACACATGTTCATAACATTGATGCCAAAAGATGTAGAGTTGATAATGATAGTACCACTATCTTGTGGCACTGTTGTTTGGGTCATATTGGTGTAAAACGCATGAGGAAGCTCCATGCTAATGAACTTTTGGAGTCACTTGATTTTGAATCACTTGACACATGTGAACCATGCCTCATGGGCAAGATGACTAAAACACCGTTCTCTAGAACAATGGAACGGGCAAGTGACTTATTGGAAATCATACATACTGATGTGTGCGGTCCAATGAATGTTACAGCGCGCGGTGGATATCGTTATTTTCTCACCTTCACTGATGACTTAAGTAGATATGGGTATATTTACTTAATGAAACACAAGTCTGAAACGTTTGAAAAGTTCAAGCAATTTCAGAGTGAAGTTGAGAATCATCATAACAAGAAGATTAAATTCCTGCGATCTGATCGAGGAGGTGAATATATGAATTATGAGTTTGGCAGTCACTTAAGATAGTGTGGAATTGTTTCACAGTTGACACTGCCTGGAACACCATAGCGTAATGGTGTATCCGAACGTCATAATCGAACCTTATTTGATATGGTGCGTTCTATGATGTCTCTTGCCGATTTGCCACTATCATTTTAGGGTTATGCATTTGAGACAGCTGCATTCACTTTAAATAGGGCACCATCAAAATCCGTTGAGACGACGCCATATGAACTATGGTTTGGCAAGAGGCCAAAGTTGTCGTTTCTTAAAGTTTGGGGATGTGATGCTTATGTCAAAAATCTTCAGCCTGAAAAGCTGGAACCCAAAGCGAAGAAATGCGTCTTCATATGATACCCGAAAGAGACAGTCGGGTATACCTTCTATCTCAGATCGAAGGCAAAGTGTTCGTTGCTAAGAATGGAACATTTCTTGAGCAAGAGTTTCTCTCGAAAGAATTGAGTGGGAGGAAAATAGAGCTTGATGAGGTTATTGAACCTTTACTTCAACCAGAGAGTAGCGCAGCGCAGAAAGATGTTTCTGTGGAACCTACGACGGTTGAAGATGAAGTTAATGATGATGATCATGAAGCTTCGGATCAAGTTACTATTGAACCTCGTAGGTCGACAAGGGCGCGTACTGCTCCTGAGTGGTACGTCAACCCTGTCTTGGAGGTCATGTTGTTGGACAACAATGAACCTACGAGCTATGGAGGAGAGATGATGGGCCCGGATTCCGAGAAATGGTTAGAGGCCATGAAATCCAAGATGGGATCCATGTATGAAAACAAAGTATGGACTTGGGAAGTATTACCTGAAGGGCGAAATGCCATTCAGAACAAATGGATCTTTAAGAAGGAGACGGACGCGGATGGTAATGTCACCATCTATAAAGCTCAACTTGTGGCAAAGGGTTTTCACAAGTTTAAGGGTTTTTCACAAGTTCAAGGAGTTGACTACGATGATCATGTTGGCAATAGCTGCTTATTTTGACTATGAAATTTGGCAGATGGATGTCAAAACAACGTTCCTTAATGGTTTCCTTGAGGAAGAGTTGTATATGATGCAACCAGAAGGTTTTGTCGATCCCAAGAATGGTGACAAAGTTTGCAAACTCCAGCGATCCATTTATTGGCTGGTGCAAGCATCTCGGAGTTGGAATAAGCGCTTTGATGAGGTGATCAAAGCTTTTGGGTTTATACAAGTTTATGGAGAAGCTTGTATTTACAAGAAAGTGAGTGGGAGATCTATAGCGTTTCTAATATTATATGTGGATGACATATTGCTGATTGGAAACAATATAGAAATGCTGGAAGCATGAAGGAATATTTGAACAAGAGTTTTCCAATGACGGACCTAGGAGAAGCTGCTTCCATATTAGGCATTAAGATCTATAGAGATAGATCGAGACTCTTAATAGCACTTTCACAGAGCACATACCTTGATAAAGTTTTGAAGAAGTTCAAAATGGATCAGTCCAAGAAGGGGTTCTTGCCTGTGTTACAAGGTGTGAAGTTGAGTAAGACTCAATGCCCAGTGACTGCAGAAGATAGAGAAAAGATGGATGTCATCCCCTATGCTTCAGCCATAGGCTCTATCATGTATGCAATGTTGTGCACAAGACCCGATGTCAGCCTTGCCATAAGTGTGGCCGGAAGGTTTCAAAGTGATCCTGGAATGGAGCACTAGGCGGCGGTCAAGAATATCCTTAAGTACCCGAAAAGGACTAAGGAAATGTTTCTCGTTTATGGAGGTGATGAAGAGCTCGTCATAAAGGGTTACGTTGATGCAAGCTTTGACACTGATCCGGATGACTCTACACAAACCAGATACGTATTTATTCTCAACAGGGGAGCGGTAAGCTGGTGCAGTTCCAAGCAAAGCATGGTAGCCGATTCTGCATGCGAAGCGGAGTACATCGCAGCCTCGGAGGTGGCGAAGGAAGGTGTCTGGATGAAGCAGTTCATGACAGATCTTGCAGTAGTGCCCAGTGCACTGAATCCAATGACTCTGTTGTGTGACAACACTGGTGCCATTGCTCTGGCCAAGGAACCAAGGTTTCACAAGAGGACCAGACACATAAAGCGACGCTTCAATTCCATCCGTGATTACATCGAGGAGAAGGACGTAAATATTTGCAAAGTGCACACGGATCTGAATGTTGCAAACCCATTGACTAAACCTCTTCCAAGGGATAAACATGATCAACACCAGAACTGCATGGGTGTTCGGTTCATTACAATGTAAATCACATAATGATGTGAACTAGATTATTGACTCTAGTGCAAGTGGGAGACTATTGGAAATATGCCCAAGAGGCAATAAATAAAGTGTTTATTATTATATTTCCTAGTACATGATAATTGTTTATTATCCATGCTATAATTTTATTGGTTGGAAACACATTACATGTGTGGATAAATAGACAAGACTTTGTCCCTAGTATGCCTCTAGTAAACTAGCTCGTTGACCAAAGATGGTCAAGGTTTCCTAGCCATTGACATGTGATGTCATTTGATAACGGGATCACATCATTAGGAGAATGATGGGATGGACAATACCCAAACTATAAACGTAGCACATGATCGTGTCAGTTTATTGCTACAGTTTTCTGCATGTCAAGTATATGTTCCTATGACCATGAGATCATGCAACTCACGGACACCGGAGGAGTGCCTTGTGTGTATCAAACGTCGCAACGTAACTGGGTGACTATAAAGGTGATCTATAGGTATCTCCAAGGGTGTCTATTGGGTTAACATGGATCAAGACTGGGATTTCCTACTCCGTGTGACGGAGAGGTATCTCGGGGCCCACTCGGTAATACAACATCACAATAAGCCTTGCAAGCAATGTGACTAAGTGTTAGTCATGGCATCTTGTATTACGGAACGAGTAAAGAGACTTGCCAGTAACGAGGTTGAACTAGGTATGGAGATACCAACGATCGAATCTCGGGCAAGTAACATACCAAAGAACAAAGGGAACATCATACGGGATTAACTGAATCCTTGACATAGAGGTTCGACCGATAAAGATCTTTGTAGAATATGTAGGAACCAATATGGGCATCTAGGTCCCGCTATTGGTTATTTACCATAGAGGTGTCTCGGTCATGTCTACATAGTTCTCGAACCCGCAGGGTCTGCACACTTAAGGTTTGGTGACATTTCGGTAGTATAGAATTATGCATGGTGGTGACCGAAGGTTGTTTGGATTCCCGGATGAGATCTCGGACATCACAAGGAGCTCCAGAATGGTCCGTAGGTAAATATTGATATATAGGAAGTCCTGTTTTGGTTGCCGGAAAAGTTTCGGGCTGATCGGTAGTGTACCGGGAGTGCCTGTAGTGTACCGGGGGACCATCGGGAGGGGTATTTCGACCCAAGAGGCTACATGGGCTGTGGGAGGGTGAATACCAGCCCTTAGTGGGCTGGTGGAAGTCCCACACAAGGCCCATGCGTCTGGGAAGAGATTCCTAAGTGGAAAAGGTGGAAAAAGGCAAAAAGGGTGGAAATAAGGAAGGAGTCCTAATCCTACTAGGAGTGGAGGAGGAGGACTCCTCTCCACTTCGGCCGAAGCCTAGAGGGGCTGGCCCTTGCGCCAAGCTTCCTCCTCCTCTCCTCCTATATATACTAGAGGGTTTTAGGATTTTGGCACAAGATTTTCAGCCACGTGCAACCCTACCCTCTTGTTCGTAATTTCTCCTCTAGATCGGTTTCAGCTGTGCTTAGGCGAAGCCCTGCTGAGATTACTCCACCACCATCGCCGCAACACCATCATGCTGCCGGAGAACTCGTCTACCTCTCCGCTCCCTCTTGCTGGATCAATAAGGTGGAGATAATCATCAAGATGTATGTGTTCTGAACGCGGAGGTGCCGTCCGTTCGGTACTTGATCGGGACGGATCGTGATGGGATCGCGGGGCGCTCGGCGATTTGGATCGCGAAGACGTTCGACTACATCAACCGCGTTTCTTAACACTTTCTGCTTAGTGATCTACAAGGGTACGTAGATCCACTATCCCTCTCGTAGACGCTCATCACCATAGATAGATCTTGCGTGTGCATAGGAAATTTTCTGTTTCCCATGCAACATTCCCCAACAGTACCAATCATGGCCCGTTGGATAGTACTCATGTTTCTGATGTGCTGATCCACAAAGTAGACTGTAGGATCGAAAGTAAGTCTAGGGGGTGATTAGACTACTTGACCAAATAATAATCTACATTTTCCTAATTTTAGTTGTGGGCACATTTTAGCAATGATAGGAAGTCAAGCACACCCTACACATGTATGTCTAAGAGTGTAGCAGCGGAAAGTAAAGACAAGCACATGTAATAAAGGTAAGGGTTAGAAGATCGAACGTAATTTTAGTCACGAAGATTTTTCCCATGGTTCCGATTGGTGATGCTATCGTACATCCATGTTTGTGGAGTCTTCAACCCACGGAGGGTAACGGTCGCGAGAGTCCACGGAGGGCTCCACCTATAAGGGTCCACGAAGTAACAACCTTGAGTATTCCATAACGGCTTCCATCCATCTCATTACGCATAGATGTTCACAAAGTAGGCAATCTCCTTGCCCGTAAAAACTTCTTGGTTCAACTCCACAACATGAAGTAGGAGGCTCCCAAACAACACCTAACCAATCTAGGAGGTACCATCCTCCAAAAGATAATAGGCTTGATAGTGGTGATGAAATACTTGCTCTTGTGCTTCAAGATGATAGACTCCTCAACACTCAATCACTCTATCACGGATTAGGCTTGGTAGAGGAGACTTATTGGGCCGAAAGCAACTTGGGGAGGCTAGAAATCAAGATTCATATGGTTGGAGTGGCTGATCTTGATCTCAACACAAGGGTTGGTGGTTCTCTCTCGGAAATTTGGATATGGGAAGTGGGGAACTGTTCTGAGTGCTTCTCTTTCAAGTGGGATGTGGCGGAGAGTTATATATAGGCATCTCCAAAAATCCAACCGTTACAACATTATTGACCAACTCGGTGAAACCGAAGCAAAACTCGGTCGTATCAATTTGTTCAAAATGTGGCGACTTGCGGAATCTTGGTGAGACCGATATAGGAATGTCAGTGGTACCAAAACCAGTGGCCGAGGGCAGTTTCCAAAACTCAATGAGACCGAAGCATAAACTTGGAATTTCATATTCTATGAAAATAGTCAACAAAATTGTGGTCACTAAAACTCGGTTTGACCGATGCAGTCTCGGTTGTATCGAAATGCTAGAGTTTGGATGGGGCTCTGTCTTGGGTAGAAAATCGGTAGAGCCTAATGAAAACTTGGTGGCACCAATTTTATGGATTAGGGTTTTGACAAAGTATTTTGTGGGAGAGCTTGTGGGTGTTTTTAGTGGCTAGCACTTGTGCATGTGGAGCAATTTGTTCACCAACAATACCTTACCCCCTCTTAATGTATTGGCTTTCCTATCGACTCAAAGTGATTTCTCACAAAGTAAAAAGAGAGTCTTCTAGATTGAAGCTTTGCCAATCAATTCCTTGCATATTGGGGTATCTCCTCACAATCTATAGCCATCCCATCATTGGACTTTTCCTGAAATACGCTTAGTGAAAACATGAGTCCAATGATATATATTGTAACATCCCAATTTTATTAAATTAGGATGTTAATAGGATCATCATATTGCCTATCATATTTTTATTGCATTGGAGTTTATGATGTTCAAGTTTTCCACTCACATAAAATAATAGAGAGGGGATAATATGACTTCCTCAAAATATGAATGAGTGCGAAAGTATTTAAAGTATATTTGGTATTTTCAAGGTTGCATGGAAATTATTTTTGTTAGCCACAAGTTAATTTATTTCATTAGAGAAAAAAAATATTTCTAAATTATATGAGCAGGAATTAATGTTCCTTGTGCTCTATTTTACCAATAAGAATTTTAGGAATTTTTCTGATATTTTTTTATTTTTGTTTTCCGCTTCAGATCTAAAAAGAAAGAGGTTTTCAGAAGAAGAAAAAACACGCATGCACGCACGCATTGGCCCAGGCTGGCCGAAGCCCAGCCAGGCCGAGCGCCTCACGCTCGATCGTGGCTCACCCCAGCGCTCGATCTCTCTCTCTCTCCGTCAACCCTCCCTCCCCACGATCTCTCTCTCTCACACACACCTGGCAGGTGGGGCCTGACCCTAGGTCATCTCCAACCTCAAGCGAAGTCCATGGGATAGACCAGCCCGTGCGCGTCTGCACCGGCCGCGCGAGGCTCTTGGGATAGATCCTATCCGCAGCTCCGTAGCACCCCTAGCCGCGCCTGTAAGTAGCCCTCGATGCCCTCTTTCCATTCAGCCAAGCCGCAGCACCTCTCGCCGCTCGTAGCCGTCGCCCCGTCCGTTCGCATCTTGCCGGGGCCGAGTTCTTTGCCGAAGGATTTTGTCGCCGTGAAACTCCCCTGCCTTTGTTACTTCGGGAATCGGATCCCCTCATCATCCCGCATCCCCTTGACATCTTTTTGTGCCCCTAGGTTTGCCGGAGCCGCCGCCCTGACGACCTGCGTCGTCGAAATTCACCAGAGCTTCGCCCCTCCCTCCCCTCCCTCCGGTCGTCGCCGTTGACCGCCGTCACCACCGCCCGGAGGCCCTCGCCGAGCTGCACCCGCCCGACCAGCTCGTCCGTGCCGGAGCCCGCCAGAGCCGTCGCCTCGTCACCGCCGAACTCCCTGCCGACGTCATGCTCGTCTCTGTGAGAGCTCGTCCCTCCTCTGTTCGTACGTAGCGTAGATTAGATTGTTTTTTTCTTTGGATCGAACCGGTACGCTATTTAGATTGGTTTTTTATTAGATCTAAACCGTGCAGTTTATTTTAAACCGAACGTCGGTTTTGTTTTAGTTTAGCTGAACCGGTGATTTACTTAATTCGCGACCGGTCATCGCATAGCTTTGACCACGAACGTACTCAACCAACCAGGGCTGACAGCATTGCGCTCTAGCCGCGAACGTTCACACATTAAGGTTTTCAGAAACGTTCCTGTAGCAGTTTTTTTTCCGATTGAATTCAAAACTTCAAACGGCCTTAACTTTTTAACCGTAGGTCGAAACGGGTTGAAACAAGAGGCTAAATTTTTGTCTCAAATAGCCCTAACCAAAGAACCCATAGTTGCAAACTTTTGCAAGTTCAAATTTGAAATTATTTCAGATTTAAATTTAAATTTCATTAGGCCATATCTTTCAAACAGTATACCCGTTTGAAGTGATTCTTTTTGCACCGCGTCACACGAACTAAATTCTTTGCTATGAAATTTTGCCACTATATATTATACACAATTATTTCCTGTTCATCATAATTTTTGTAGAATGCCTTGTAGGAACACTAGTGCACGTCACGAATTTTGAACATTATTTATACTTTGAAAATTTTCATGTTAATGACTTGTTTTGGATTTTATATGGCTTTTGCAAATATTTTGTTGCGTGTTTTCTTTGAATTGTATGAATCCTTGTTTATGTGTGTTTATTTTACCTTGCGATAGATTGTCCGGAGTGCGAAGCAGAGTACTAACATTCCCTAGAACTTCACTCCGAGCACGAAGGCAAGTTGCATTTTGATCATATCAGTTTTTACCTATGTTTTATTTTGCATATAGTCCTTTGATGTAGGAGTGCATGGTAGGAGTTTACACTTGTTGGTTTTACTATCACCCAGTAGTTCATTTGAGGTAGGTCTTAACCGTACCAACTTTGTCGCCACCGTGTTATATTACAATGCTTCGCCAAAGTAGACGTGGATTGGGGAGTGTTATCACCTTGAGGTGTGAGTGACAACGTAGTAACTAGGACCAACTTTAACGAACTACCTAGGTGGAAATTGGTTTGTATGGTGGCGAAGTACAGTGGGAGCATTCATGGCAATCCATGGCAGTGCACACTAGTGGTCCGTCCACCCAGGCTCAAAGGGATCAACCTTATTTTCATGTCTATAAGCTTCCGTGTGCAGCCGCAAGCCAATATGGGCTCTGGCTTAGTTGAGTAGATGGTGTGACCTCTTCCGGGATAGGCTAGCAGATGTAGATGATGTAGGTGTACCGGCCTATCCGTGGGTTAGGGGAAATGCTTTCGAAAGATTATGTCTCGATCTTCCGATCAAGGATGTGGTTGAGTCTTGTGGGGTAAAGTGCACAACCTCTGCATAGTTAAAATCTACTCGATTAGCCGTGTCCCCGGTCATGGACAACTTGAGCTTTTAGTAGTGGAAATATAGGGAGATCTCATCACTCTTAATTAATGAACTGGGTACAAAATTTTGGAATGATTGAGATGGGCATCATCTTAGACTTATGATATTTGTAGAAGTAGAGCAATTATTTTTGATAGGGAAAAACTAACTTTATGCAAAACTAAACTTAGAGCTTTCCACCAACCAAATTGCATGTACTATGTAGGCTCATTTCACTTTATGATGTGACTTGCCAGTACATTCCATGTACTGACCTACACGGCTGCAACTTATCATGTTGCAGATTTATCCGATGACGAATAAGGTGCGATAGGTCGTTGTTCTGCAAGCTTGCTCGTGGAGTTGATGGACTCATTACATTTTTTTGCTTCTGCATTACTTTGCTTTATTTGGCCTTAGGCCACATTAATGTAATAAATACTCTTTGAGGATTCTTGATGTAATAAATGTGTGATTGAAATCTATTGTAAATCCTCAAGTACTGCGTGTGTCGGCATACCGATCCAGGGATGACACTTAAGCACAGAGACTCCGATCCCTTGAGATCAGGTCGCTATAAGATGGTATCAGAGCGAGGACAGCTCCAGTGCTAATTCTATCGAACATACACAAGGATTTTCAGGTGTATTGCGACGGTTCATGCCAAGGACTTGGAGGCGTGCTTATCCAAGGAGGAAAGGTTGTAGCTTATGCTTCATGTCAGCTTCAATCTCATGAGTTGAACTATGCCATGCATGATCTAGAGTTAGCAGCAGTGGTGCATGCACTCAAGACCTGGAGACATTTCCTTATCGGGAACCAATGTGATATTTACACCGATCACAAGAGTGTGAAGTACATCTTCACGTAGAAAGAGTTGAACCTTAGGCAAAGGAGATGGTTGGAGCTCATCAAGGGTTATGACATGAGTTTGCATTATCACCCAGGAAAAGCCAACGTCGTGGCAGATGCGTTGAGCCATAAGAGCTATGTCAACACTCTTGTCGCAGGAGGATTACCTCGGGAGTTATGTGATAAACTTAGAGATCTCGAGTTGGAAATAGTTCCAAGAGGCTATGTTGCTGCACTCGAAGTTTAGTCCACCTTATTGGGAAAGATCAGAGAAGCTCAGAAGTTGGATCAAGGTATTGTTGAGATAAAGAAGAGGATCAGCAAAGGAAAGGTAGAAGGATTCCGTGAGGATGAGCATGGAACCATATGGTTTGAGCAACGTATTTGTGTGCCCAATGATCCAGATATCAGGAAGTTGATTCTTCAGGAGGCTCATGATTCTACTTACTCGATACATCCGGGAAACACCAAGATGTATTTAGACTTGAAGGAAAAAAATTTGTGGACCGGTATGAAGAGGGAAATTGCTGAGTATGTAGCAGTATGTGATGTATGTCAGAGGGTAAAGGCAGAGCATGAGAAACCAGCAGGTTTGCTTCAGCCATTACCGATACCGGATTGGAAATGGGATAAACTTGGCATGGACTTCATCACGGGATTACCCAAGACCCGTTCAGGTTATGATTCCATTTGGGTGATTGTTGATCGCTTGACCAAGGTTGCTCACTTCATCCCTGTGAAGACTACCTATACGAGTTCTAAGCTGGCGAAAATATATATGACCAGGATTGTATGTCTGCATGGAGTTCCGAGGACCATTGGATCAGATAGAGGAACACAGTTTACTTCAAAGTTTTGGTATCAACTACATGAAACTTTGGGTACCAGGCTAGAATTCAGTACAACCTTCCATCCACAGACAGATGGGCGGACAGAGAGGGTGAATCAGATTCCGGAGGACATGTTGAGAGCTTGTGCGCTAGAATATGGGTCTAGTTGGGATGATAACTTACCTTATGCAGAGTTCTCATACAATAACAACTATCAAGCCAGTTTGCAGATGGCCCCTTTTGAGGCATTGTATGGGAGGAAATGCAGAACACCGTTGATGTGGGATGGAGTTGGGGATCGCAAATTGTTTGGATTAGACTTGATTCGAGATTCTGAGGAGAAGGTCAAGTTGATCCGTGATAGACTCAAGATAGCTTAGTCTAGACAGAAGAGTTATGCCGATGCTAAATGGAAGGAAGTGATTTACGAAGTGGGAGATAGAGCATATCTGCGAGTGTCTCCACTTCGAGGTATTAAGAGGTTTGGAGTCAAAGGAAAGTTAGCACCACGATTCGTGGGGCCATACAAAGTTCTGGAACATAGAGGAGAAGTTGCATACAAGTTGGAACTACCAGAGGGTTTGTCAGGAGTTCATGATGTGTTTCATGTTTCCCAATTGAAGAAGTGTCATGCAGAGATGGCCGATATTCCTTTGAGAGACACAGTGCCTCTAGAAGCAATTTAGTTGGATAATGATATAACTTATGAGGAGAAGCCTGTTAAGATTCTTGAGACTGTCGAGAGGATCACTCGTACCAAGGTCATCAAGTTCTGCAAGGTTCAGTGGAGTCACCACACCGAGGAGGAAGCTACTTGGGAAAGAGAAGAAGATCTCAAGCGTGACCATCCTCACCTTTTTGCTGGCCAACCCGAATCTCTAGAACGAGATTCATCTTAAGGGGCGTAGGTTTGTAACATCCCAATTTTATTAAATTAGGATGTTAATGGATCATCATATTGCATATCATATTTTTATTGCATTTGGAGTTTATGATGTTCAAGTTTTCCGCTCACATAAAATAATAGAGAGGGGATAATATGACTTCCTCAAAATATGAATGAGTGGGAAAGTATTTAAAGTATATTTGGTGTTTTCAAGGTTGCATGAAAATTATTTTTGTTAGCCACAAATTAATTTATTTCATCGGAGAAATATATGTATATATATATTTGTAAATTATATGAGCAGGAATTAATGTTCCTTGTGCTCTATTTTACCAATAAGAATTTTAGGAATTTTTCTGATATTTTTTCCTTTTTGTTTTCTGCTTCAGATCTAAAAAGACAGAGCTTTTCAAAAAAAACACAACACACGCACGTGCGCACGCATTGGCCCAGGCTAGCCGAAGCCCAGCCAGGCCGAGCTCCTCACGCTCGATCGTGGCTCACCCCAGCGCCCGATCTCTCTCTCTCTCGGTCAACCCTCCCTTCCCACGATCTCTCTCTCTCTCACGCACCTGGCAGGTGGGGCCCGACCCCAGGTCTTCTCCAACCTCCAGCGAAGTCCATGGGATAGACCAGCCCATGCACGTCCGCACCGGCCGCGCGAGGCTCTCGGGATAGAGCCTATCCGCAGATCCGTGGCACCCCTAGCCGCGCCTATAAGTAGCCCTCGATGCCCTCTTTCCATTCAGCCAAGCCGCCCCACCTCTCGCCGCTCGTAGCCGTCGGCCCGTCTGTTCGCATCTTGCCGGAGCCGAGTTTTTCACCGAAGGATTTCGTCGCCGGTGAAACTCCCCTGCCTTTGTTACTTCGGGAATCGGATCCCCTCATCATCCCGCATCCCCGTGACATCTTTTTGTGCCCCTAGGTTTGCCGGAGCCGCCGCCCCGACGACCTGCGTCGCCGGAGTTCACCGGAGCTCCGCCCCTCGCTCCACTCCCTCTGGTCGTCGCCGTTGACCGCCACCACCACCGCCCGGAGGCCCTCGCCGAGCTGCACCTGCCCGACCACCTCGTCCGTGCCGGAGCCCGACAGAGCCGTCGCCCCGTCACCGCCGAACTCCCTGCCGACGTAGTGCTCGTCTCTATGAGCGCTCGTCCCTCCTCTGTTTGTACGTAGCGTAGATTAGATTGTTTTTTCTTTTGATCGAACAGGTACGCTATTTAGATTGTTTTTTTATTAGATGTAAACCGTGCGTTTTATTTTAAACCGAACGTCGGTTTTGTTTTAGTTTAGCCGAACCAGTGATTTACTTAATTCGCGTTCGTTCATCGCATAGCTTTGACCATGAACGTACTCAACCAACCAGGGCTAACCGCATCGCACTCTAGCCACGAACGTTCACACATTAAGGTTTTCAGAAACGTTCTTGTAGCAGTTTTTTTCAGATTTAATTCAAAACTTCAAACGGCCTTAACTTTTTAACCGTAGGTCGAAACGGGTTGAAACAAGAGGCTAAATTTTTGTCTCGAATAGCCCTAACCAAAGAACCCATAGTTGCAAACTTTTGCAAGTTCAAATTTGAAATTATTTCAGATTTGAATTTAAATTTCATTAGGCCATATCTTTCAAATGGTATACCCGTTTGAAGTGATTCTTTTTGCACCGCGTCACACGAACTAAATTCTTTGCCATGAAATTTTGCCACTATATATTATACACAATTATTTCCTGTTCATCATATTTTTTGTAGAATGCCTTGTAGGAACACTAGTGCACGTCACGAATTTTGAACATTATTTATACTTTGAAAATTTTCATGTTAATGACTTGTTTTGGATTTTATTTGGCTTTTGCAAATATTTTGTTGCATGTTTTCTTTGAATTGTATGAATTCTTGTTTATGTCTGTTTATTTTACCTTGCGATAGATTGTCCGGAGTGCGAAGCAGAGTACTAACATTCCCTAGAACTTGACTCCCAGCACGAAGGCAAGTTGCATTTTGATCATATCAGTTTTTACCTATGTTTTATTTTGCACATAGTCCTTTGATGTAGGAGTGCATGGTAGGAGTCTACACTTGTTGGTTTTACTATCACCCAGTAGTTCATTTGAGGTAGGTCTGAACCGTACAAACTTTGTCACCATCGTGTTATATTACAATGCTTCGCCAAAGTAGACGTGGATTGGGGAGTGTTATCACCTTGAGGTGTGAGTGACAAATTAGTAACTAGGACCAACATTAGTGAACTACCTGGGTGGAAATTGGTTTCTATGGTGGCGAAGTACAGTGGGAGTATTCATGGCAATCCATGGGAGTGCACACTAGTGGTCCGTCCACCCAGGCTC
The DNA here is from genome assembly GCA_022496015.1 of Hordeum marinum. Lineage (NCBI taxonomy): Eukaryota > Viridiplantae > Streptophyta > Magnoliopsida > Poales > Poaceae > Hordeum > Hordeum marinum. The sequence continues at coordinate 256,801,765 of CM039673.1, forward strand.
AAAGGGATCAACCTTATTTTCATGTCTATAAGCTTCCGTGTGTAGCCGCAAGCCAATATGGGCTCTGGCTTAGTTGAGTAGATGGTGTGACCTCTTCCGGGATAGGCTAGCAGATGTAGATGATGTAGGTGTACCGGCCTATCCATGGGTTAGGGGAAATGTTTTCGAAAGATTATGTCTCGATCTTCCGATCAAGGATGTGGTCGAGTCTTGTGTGGAAAAGTGCACAACCTCTGCATAGTTAAAATCTAATCGATTAGCCGTGTGCCCGGTCATGGACAACTTGAGCTTTTAGTAGTGGAAATATAGGGAGATCTCATCACTCTTAACTAATGAACTGGGTACAAAATTTTGGAATGATTGAGATGGGCATCATCTCAGACTTATGATATTTGTAGAAGTAGAGTTATTATTTTTGATGGGGAAAATCTAACTTTATGCAAAACTGAACTTAGAGCTTTCCACCAGCCAAATTGCATGTACTATGTAGGCTCATTTCACTTTATGATGTGACTTCCCTGTACATTCCATGTACTGACCTACACAGCTGCAACTTATCATGTTGCAGATTTATCCGACGACGAATAAGGTGCGATAGGTCGTTGTTCTGCACTCAGCTTGCTCGTGGAGTTGATGGACACGTTACATTTTTTTTGCTTCAGCATTACTTTGCTTTATTTGGCCTTAGGCCACAATAATGTTCTAAGAGATAATTGTATTTGAGCCCTTAGTTGTGTCACCGTCGACAGGAATACCCCTAGTTTTGGAAAACACACGGTCATGCCCACATCACTTTGCTCGTCTTGTGCTTTTGCCCTTTGACCGCTTGACTTTCATTTTGAAAATTCATAACTATTTCATACTAACTCGGAAAAAATCAAAAAAATAATCAAAATATTCAGAAACACATCACCTATATGTGTATGACATTTGCATTCATGAGAAAATTCTTGGGAAGTCCCCATAGCAGGTTTAGCTCATATAGGTGATGGGGACTTTCCAATAGTTTTTTCATGAATGCAAATGACATGCACATATAGGTGGTGTGTTTCCGAACATTTTGATATCTTATTTGCATTTTCCGAGTTAGTATGAAATAGTTATGAAGTTTTCAAAATGACAGTCAAACGGTCAAAGGGCAAAAGCACAAGACAAGCAAAGTGATGTGGGCATGACCACATGTTTTCCAAAACTAGGGGTATTCCTGTCGACGGTGACACAATTAAGGGCATAAATACAATTATTCCATGTTATAAATACTCTGTGAGGATTCTCGATGTAATAAATGTGAGATTGAACTCTGTTGTAAATCATCAAGTACTGTGTGTGTCAGCATACCTATCCAGGGATGACACTTAAGCACAGAGACTGTGATCCCTTGAGATCGGGTCGCTACAAGATGGTATCAGAGCGAGGACAGCTCCAGTGCTAATTTTGCCGAACATACACAAGGATTTTCAGGTGTATTGCGATGCTTCACGCCAAGGACTTCTCCGGTGGTTGATGTAGGAGTCGAGAGAACCGCATCCGCAAAGACTTCTGCCATTGTCATGGAAAGGGTTGGTGTAGACATAGGAGGTGCTGATGGAGCTGGCGGGACTGAGTGGCTATAGTAGGGGCTGATGTAGATGGTCTCTTCTCAGAAGCTAGCACTGACATAGATCTGGCTTGTGTCTTGAACTGTGTGCTAGGATGGAGAGGGTGACCCTCATCATCATAATCATCCTCTGAAGTGTGGGGAAGGGGTATAGAGTCCACCTCCTTCTTGAGCTCATCAACTATCTTAGTCAGCCCATCCACATTGTTGTTCAAAGTATAGAACTTGTCTTCAACAATCCTTTTCGAGCACTTTTGGTTCTTGAGAATATATGTGATGTCATTCTGCATTCCTAGGTCAGATATAAGAATGAGATGCATCTGCTCATTCCGTGTCCTTGGCACTGGAGCATAGTGGCTCTGGGTGCCTCAACTGCTACCTGTGCAGTAGATCAAGTGGGATGATCTGGATCCATCACCACATCATTGTCCTCAAACTGATGCTGGAGAGGCATATGGGGTCTATCAAGAGCATATACGTTCTTTTCAAGCTTGGAGTTGATTAGCATCTGAATGTATGGAGCATATCGACATGACCTCTTTTGGTTAGTAGTTGTCCTCTTCACAGTCTCTACAATCAAATCCATGACCCTGAATGTTGTGTGAAGGTCAATGTGATGCAACATGTTTATGGAATATCCTCTGACCATCTTTGCCCTCTCCTGAATTGGGAAATACAGTGTACTTCAAGATGGTGTTGGTGGTTGGCAAGCCTTCCTGCAGATTGTACACCGAGCCAAACTTATGTGAATGCTCATAGTCAGCTAGGATCACCTTGTACATATTAGCTATGGAATTATGATTCTTCTTGGCATCTGAGTACACATCCAAGTCAACATCCCGTACTTGTGGATCTCCTAAGATTGTAGCCCACTCTTCCACTGAGGATTCAAATTTGGTACCCTCACTCATCCAAACTATCCTGCCATCTAGATAGAAGTGTGTAGTGGAATAGAATTGCATGATCATCTCATCATTCCAGGGGGTCATCTTCCTACCAACAAAAGCATCAATATCTATTTCCTTTAAGTTCTCTTGCGGATGGGGAAAGTAGTCCTCATTTTCCTTAATGTAGCACCAGTCTACATATCTCATGCCACCGACAGCTGGGCTCTTATCTAGCAGAACAGTCTCATAGAAATCTTGCTGCTCCTTGGTGTAGAACATGTAATCTACAACAGTCTTTCTCCTCTGAGAATAAGGATCTATGGCTCTCCACTCTCTCAGCCCTGAATCCTTCCTATTCTTCATATCCTCAGCAAGTGGATAGTTGTCATTGTGTTGTGGAAGGTGAGGTCTTAACTTCCTCAAAAACTGTCATATCCTCATCTTCAGGAACAGCTCTAGAGGAGGATCACTTCTTCTTGGCTGCAACTGGAACATCCTTAGTAGTCCTCTTGGACTTAGGAGCCATGGGATTCTTGGGAGGAGGAGCAGCCTTGCTTTTGGGAGGAACTTTCTGGTATAACTGAAAGGGACTACTCCAGTAACCCTAAAAACTGAATCCGTGGAACCAATTCTTCCAACTCGGTGTCACCGAGATGCATGTTGCGGGAGTTCAGATCCAGAATTTCATTGTTTTCTAATCTATGGATTGTTTTTTGTGGGATGGGAAGATTTCACACTGTGGAATATAGACAAAACCTTCCTAATGCGCTAGAATTGGACATGGAACACATGAGGAAATCGGGGCCATACCTTAACTTGGTGGTGGTCCAACTACGGCGACGATGTCGGTGAAGATTTCCATCGACGACGTGAATCCCAACAGCGAAGTCGCTCAGGGAGGCAAAGGCGACGACCAAGGGGTCTTGTTGCAGCAGCTTAGGGTTGGGTATTTGGCATTTGAAGATTCAATTTCAAAACACCGGGTCCGCCGCCATAAGTACCATTCAGTGTCGGTGTCACCGATACTAAAATTTTGGTGTCATCGAGTTCCACTACTGTTAGTTGACAGGGGAACTTAGTGAAGCCGAGATTATGGTATCGGTAGTACCAAGGTGCCAAATCAGATCAACCCTAGGCATTCGATGGAACCAACAAGTTTTGGTTGGTTACACCGAGTTGCACTTTAGGGAGGTTTTGGAGGTTAGCCTTGACGAAATGGTACTCCAAGTGCTCCTCACACAAAGGGTTCGTCAAGTGCTTGTTCAAGTTTTTGTGATATAGCATGAATAAAACTTGTCATGGTTTTGTCACAGCAGATGTCCTAAGACTTACGTTCGAGGCCATCGCTAAGGCGATGGACTAAAAGGGGTTGATCGGGACGAGAGACACAGGTTTACCCAGGTTCGGCCCCTTGGGAGGAGGTAACACCTACGTCCTGCTTGTGTTGTATTGATGGGGTATCGATTACAAGGGAGCAAATTCGCTTGACCTAGCTATCGATCAATTATTCTCTTCCCTAAGCCTCCCCAGGGATTCGCCTTTATATAGGTAGGTCAAGGTCTTGGGGTTACAAGAGTCCAAACCGACTCATACAAAGTATTTGACCCTGTCTCTAAGCCGCCTTGCCTTCTTGGGAAAGCCGTCTCCAGGCGGCTTACACGCCCGGGTCTCGCGCCATATTTCGTCTCTGGGCCTCCATATTGGCCCATCTGGTAAGTCGCCATGTGGCCTTGCCTTCAATCCTCAGGCCCGCTTTAAGGGTCTTGATGATGAGCCGCGAGGCATGACCCGGCCCCTCCTGGGTGGGTCTCGCCACGTGGTTATATCCCCAACATTAGGCCCCAGATTGATTTGAACCTACTCATGTCAATCTTCAAATTCATTTGGCGGCGAGTCTCACGTCTTTGTTACGTGAAAGAGAAAATTTCATAACCAGCCATAACCATGGATGACGTCGTCTTGGACATGTCAAAAAGATTCTGTGACATTGCAATAGATCGTCTCATTAAACGGTCTGCCCGAAAATCAAGGCGTCTCCTTTGGTCAATCATCATTGCGCCTCCTCGATTCTTGCGTGGACTATTGTTTTCCCATCTCATAAATAGGCAAGTGAGGTATCTCATTTCTTTTCTCCTCTCTACCGCCATCATCTATATTCTTCTTCTTCCTCCAGCGCTCTCGCATCTGAAGCTCCGCCACTGTCACCGCACGTTTCTCATCTGCACCAACAACGGCCGCTGCATCAACCTGATGTGACCAGAGCTCGCCGGCGTTCCGCCACTTCACAGAATCCCTTCAGGTTCTCCTTCTGTTATTTTGTGGATCTGCATTAGCCCACCGGAGCCTTTCCGATTCCTCTGTCGTTCGCCGGAAATCTCACAATAGATTTGAGAACGAGAACACTGTAGTTTTGAGAAGAAGAACACCATAGGCTCTGAAACCCTAGTCCATTTACGCGATGCTCCATTGAACAAACCTGAAATACTCAATGCACATTCCTTCTTAGACAGATTTTACGCATGAATTGTTCGCACTTTCGCTGCCTTTTTTGCTCATAATATATTTCCCTTTTCTTCGTTCGTAGATCTTGTAATGGTAGCCGTATTTAATGGAATCTGTTTGTGCATACTTAGTAGAATTTCCACTAGCTATTGTCTGTTAACCCACCATTGTACTGCCGGCTCTCATTGTAGTAATTTTGACTCAACTGCTTCCTAGTAAATGGCGATTTTGACCCGCCAAATATCCTTACCGCCAGCTGTAGATGCTCTATTGCGAGGTTTCTTAACCCGCCGAATTTACTCCGCTTGACAGATCCTAACCCGTCGTCATGTCGAAAGCCCATGCATCTTGTGACTGGGTCAGTTCTGGAGTTACTGAGTCATTTCTCCAAGACCTCATAGAGATGGGTGTCTTGCCGTCTCAGAATGGCACTCACTTTCGGGTTCCAGGGCCAGAGATCAGACCCGTCCCTTAGGAAGGAGAAGTGGTCATGTTTGTCGATCATCTCCTCCAAGGTTTTAGCCGACCCGGGTCTAAGTTTTTCCGGGACGTCCTTCACTATTACAAACTCCATCCTCAATACATAGGTCCCAATTCTGTCACTAATATGTGCATTTTCCAAGTCTTGAGCGAGGCATATCTGCAAGAAGAGCCGTCTGTTGACCTCTTCCGGGACTACTTTGATATCAACCGCTAGACTAAAGTGGCAGCTAGGCCAAGTTTGGAACTTGGAGGCATCTCTATCCTGAGGCGGAGAGATATGACTTTTCCTGCAGCCACCTTACCGAGTCACCCAAAGGAATGGAACAAGACTTGGTTCTACTACAAAGACACTTCTCTAGAAGGAGAGAAGCCGCTGGCGGGTTACCGCCCTACCCAGCTTTGCACCTCCACCGAGCTCCCAGATCAGATGTCTACCGCAGAGCGAGAAAAATATGCTCTGGCTTTCGCAAAGATCAGGGCCTTAATGGCTAACAGCTTGACTGGTGTTGATCTAACCCGTTATTGGGTCACCTAGAGGATCCTTCCATTGAGACGACGGGATAAACTTATGTGTGAATATACGGGTGTAGTGGATGACCCCCTCTATTTCAACACCAGATCTCTGACAGAACAAGATCTCAATACGATCGTCAAGTCACTTCTAGGCGAACCTCAAGATGTTTGCAATAAGACTGGGTTGAACCCTTTCTGTGTTGAGAACCCTACTCGAGATGTAAGAATCCTTTCTAGTAATTTATTTGTTCTATCTTACCCTTCTATATTACTCATTTTAACCTTCCGGTGACTTATATACAGGCCGACTCTAATTTCTAGAAGAAGAGATATATTGCCCCCTCGGAAGACTAAGGCGGGCAAAACCCGCGCTCGTAAGAAGAAAACCTTTGCTCAAGAACTGCTCGACCTTGACAACTCAAAGGTAGAAGTTGACTCTCTTGGCCGTCTCTTTATGCAAATCATTGACAAAGATTGTTCATAGGAAGAAGCGGAGACCAGCCATGCCTATGCTCCAGAGGTACTTACCATCTCCTCCGACTCAGAACCTTTCCCAGTAAAGAGAATACGATGGGATCTTCGTAAGATAAAACATTCACGCCCTTTAGCTCACTTGGATCCTGACTTTCTTTTGAGGAAACAGCAAGACGATACCACACGTCAAACCCGGAGCACCGACTCTAAAGAACTTTTGGCCGGCTTACCAAACTCTTCGGCTCCTCGGAAACGACATACTAAGGTATTCCTTGGACTGAATCTATTGTTTCTATACTGTTTTTGCATTGTAACTTAGTTTGTTTTCACAATCTTAACCTTTCAGGAAACGCCCCATTCTTCTGGCAACTCAGCCGCCTCCAAGCTGCCTCAGCTGAAAATCAACCCAGAGCATGTACCTTTATACTTCACAGCATACGTTAATATTCTTGCCCTTACTTATGTTTGTATGATGTCATCTTTGCTCACAGGGCTCAAGCCAAACGAAGGAAAGTGAGCAGGTCAACCACCACTCTTGTCACTCAAGAGCCGAAGAACCCCAAGCCAGATTATCTTGTAGCTCATGTTGAGCCTCCTAAGGATGAAAGAGGTTCCCCTGAGGACGTTCGTCAACCCTCTAAGTTGGCTGATCTTGACATGGCCGCTCCTGAAGATAATCTAGCAACTGATCCTAAGCCACCCAGCCCTTCACCAGCAACCGAGGTTGTGGCTCCTCAAAAGAAGTTATTTTCACTGGGACGGGTTACAACTCTCCTGCTCCTTCTCATGTGTTAGAAAAACATACCAGTAAGGATGAGGCGCCCTCGCTAGATAGGGAGAAGATTGATTTTGAGTTCCCTAGCTTGGAGAAACTGATTGCGGATGAATTACATGCTGTCTATCTGAATCGCATCTCCACGAGCCACAACATGGAGACAAAACTTGTTGGGCCGATGAAGAAAAAATACGAGGTACTCCCTTATATCCTTATGTGAATATTGACTGTCAAGTACTATGATCAGATCAGGGTCTTTAAGCTGAGATTAACTGGTAAGAGTTCGACGGGTCACCTAGCGGAGTGGCATCAGCATACAAGTAGGTTTAACCCAGTCTTGCAGTGGCTAAAGAGCCAGTCAAGAGGGTGTGAAAGCTAAATCCGGTGGGTTGGAAGCCCCCAATGACCTTGTTGAAGTATCAACTTTTTGCACAATCTTGTATGAAGGAACGGCAGAAGTCCTGTCTTGTAGGGATGCCAACTTTATTATATTAAAAGGTATATACAATGATTGATGTATGTACATTGATGAGAGTTGATGCCTCAAGTGTAGTAAGGCCGGATATGAGCAATATTCCATGGCATGTTGGTCTCGTGCCCAGAGGTACGTGATTCGTCCCGTACATCAATGAGGTAATATGACCCGTTATTGAGAATTTTGCTGACCACGAGAGGTCCTTCCCAAGGGGAAGATAACTTATGCATATCTATCTGATCTTGAATCAAACGTAACACCAAGTCCCCTTCTTGAAACATTTGGGTCTTGGCTCTGCGGTTGTGATAGCGACACAGGTCTTGCTGGTAAATCGCAGACCATGCTGCTACAAGATCCCGCTCTTCATCCAAAGCATCTAACGCGTTCCAACGAGCCATCTCGTTATCAGTTTCAACGTAAGCCGCCACCTGCTACCTCTTGAGCATGCGTTGGTTTTCCCTCAAAGAGGAAAGGGTGATGTAGCAAAGTAGATAAGTATTTCCCTCGGTTTGTTGAGAACCAAGGTATCAATCCAGTAGGAGGAACAAGAAAGTCGCCAATGGATGCACCTACACAAACAATCAAACTCTTGCACCCAACACTATAAAGGGGTTGTCAATCCCTTCACGGTTATTTGCAAGGATTAGATCTGATAGAGATAGATTTAAAAGATTGCGGAAAGTAAAAGGTAAATAAATTGCAGCAAGGTATTTTTGGTATTTTTGGTTTATAGATCTGAAAATATATATGGAAGTAGACCCGAGGGCCATAGGTTTCACTAGGGGCTTCTCTCTTGAAGGAAAGTATCATGGTGGGTGAACAAATTACTGTCGAGCAATTGATAGAAAAGCGAATAATAATGAAGATATCCAAGGCAATGATTATGCATATAGGCATCACGTCCATGTCAAGTAGACCGAAATGATTCTGCATCTACTACTATTACTCCACACATCGACCGACTCCTGCCTGCATCTAGAGTATTAAGTTCATGAAGAACAAAATAACACATTAGGTAAGATGACATGATGTAGAGGGATAAACTCAAGCAATATGATGAAAACCCCATCTTTTTACCCTTGATGGCAACAATACAATACGTGCCTCGCTACCCCTACTTTGTCACTGGGTGAGGACACCGCAAGATTGAACCCAAAACTAAGCACTTCTCCCATTGCAAGAATTACCAATCTAGTTGGCCAAACCAAACCAATAACTCAAAGAGACTTGCAAAGATATGAAATCATCAACATAAGAATTCAGAAAAGACTCAAATAATATTCATGGATAATCTGAACATAAGCCCACAATTCATCGGGTCTCGACAAACACACCGCAAAAGAGTATTACATCGGATAGATCTCCATGAAGATCATGAAGATGATGGTATTGACGCACAAAGAGAGACAAGAATCCATCTAGCTACTAGCTATGGACCCATAGGTTTGTGGTGGACTATGCACGCATCATCGGAGGGGCAATGGAGTTGATGTAGATGCCCTCCGTGATCGGATCCCCCTGCGGGAGATTACCGAAAAAGGCTCCAAGATTGGATCTCTAGAAAACGGAGGCTTCTGGTGGCAGAAAAGTATTTTTGTGGTCCCTTTGGTATTGGGGGAATATTTGGGTATTTATAGGAGGAAGATTAGGGCTCGGAGACCTTCCACGAGGTGGCAAGCCTGCCAGGCGCGACCAAGGGTGGTGGCCGCGCCCCCTGGTTTGTGACCTCCTGGTAGAGGCCCTGCCGTGCACTCCAAGTCTGGTAGATCTCTTTCATTCCAGAAAAAATCATTCCGAAGATTTTATTCTGTTTGGACTCCGTTTAATATTCCATACCTGCAATACTCAAAAACAAGAAAAAAACAGAAACTGGCACTAGGCTCTAGATTAATAGGTTAGTCCCAAAAATAATATAAAATAGCATATTAATGCATATAAAACATCCAAAACAGATAACATAATAGCATGACATCATCAAAAATTATAGATACGTTGGATATGTATCACCACCCTAGGCGAGTCATGACGAATATCACTTGGTAGAACGGCTTCTGCGCCATAAACCATGAAGAAAGGCGTATAGCATGTTGACCTGTTGGGGGTGATTCTAATATTCCAAAGAACTGATGGTAACTCCTCCACCCAACGACACGTCGTTCTCTCCATAGGAACCATAAACCGAGGTTTTATTCCTCTCAAGATCTCTTGATTGGCACATTCCGCCTGACCGTTGGACTGTGGATGAGCGACAACAGAAATATCAAGCCGGATGTGTTCACTTTCACAAAACACTTTCATAGCCCCCTTGGATAAACTTTTGCCGTTGTCCATGATGATACTGTGAGGGTAACCAAAACTAGATCAACTTCTTGACAAATTGAACCGTCGTGGTTGCATCACATTTGCTAACCGGCTCTGCCTCGACCCACTTGGTAAACTTATCAACCGCCACCAAAAGGTGTGTCTTCTTATCTTTAGATCTCTTGAAAGTAACCATATCAAGCCCCCAGAATGCAAACGGCCAGGTTATTGGAATCATCCATACTTCTTGAGCCGACATGTGAGCACGTCGTCCAAATTACTGACATCTATCACACTTGGTGACCAAGTCCTCTGCATCTTTGTGAGCCATCAACCAGAAGAAACCGTGCCGGAAAGCTTTTGCCACCAAAGACTTTGAGTCGGCATGATGATCATAGTCACCAGCGTGCATTTCATTTAGAATATACTTACCTTCCCCGGAGGAGATGCAGCGCTGAAAAACACCAGTTACACTGCATTTATGCAACTCGCCATTGATGATGGTCATAGACTTAGTCTGCCTCACGATTTGCCTCGCCAAGGTCTCGTCCTCGGGTAACACGCCGCGAGTTAGATATGCCAGATAAGACAGCGTCCAGTCAGGAATAGCATGTAGAGCCACCACTACCTTCCCCTCCGAGTCAGGTATAGCTAGATCCTCCTCCGAAGGCAATTTAACTGAAGGGTGATGCAACACGTACAAAAGGACGTTAGGCGGCACCGGCTTATGCTGAGAGCCCAGCCTTGATAATGCATCAGCCGCCTCATTCTTGAAACACTCAATATGATCTACCTGATAACCTTTGAAGTGGCCAGCGATGATATACACCGCCTGACGATAAACTCCTATCCATGGGTCTTTGGAATCCCACATGCCTGAGACTTGTTGAGCCATGAGGTCTGAGTCGCCCAGGCATCTGACCTGGCTCAGGTTCATCTCCTTAGCCACACGGAGCCCGTGAAGCAAAGCTTCATACTCAGCTGCATTGTTAGTACAAGGAAACATTAACCTTAACACATAGCAAAACGTGTCACCTCTAGGGGAAGTCAAGAGAACCCCAACCCCCGATCCTGGCAATTGCCTGGATCTATCAAAGTAAATTGTCCAGTGTCTGTTGTCCAGCTTCTCCTCGAGCGATTGACACTTTGTCCAATCGTTTATGAAATCCACCAAGGCTTGAGATTTGACAGTCATTCGAGGCACATACTTAAAATTAAGGGGCCCAAGATCTAATGCCCACTTAGAAATCCTGCCAGTAGCTTCTCTATTTTGGATGATATCACCCAACGGGGCAGAACTAACCACTGTGATCTAATGTCCAAGGAAATAGTTCTTCAACTTGCAGTTTGCCATGAACACCCCATAGATCAATTTATGTCAATGCGGGTATCTTTGCTTGGATTCTATCAAGACCTCTCCGACATAGTAAACCGGCCTCTGGACTTGATACTCTTTCCCCATCTACCTAGGCTCCACAACAATCGCAGCGCTGACTGCCCTGTTATTAGCCGCCACGTATAAGAGTAAAGGTTCTTTCTCAGCCGGGGCAGCCAAGATCGGCGGTTCAACCAAATGTTTCTTGAGCGTCTCAAGCGCCTCATCCGCAGCCTTACTCCAGACAAAGTCATCCATCTTTTTCATCATCTGATACAGAGGAATAGCTTTCTCGCCCAGGCGGCTGATGAAGTGTCTTAAAGCGGCAATACGACCCGCCAAGCGTTGCACATCGTTAACACTTGCCAGCTTAGAAAACAACATGATGGCCGTTATCTTATCCGGGTTAGCTTCCATACCTCGCTTTGAGACTAAGAAACCCAAAAGGTTGCCTGCAGGAACCCCAAAATCACACTTGGCCTGGTTAAGCATCATTTTGTAGACCCGTAAGTTGTCAAACGTCTCCTTTAGGTCATCAAGCAGAGTCTCCTTCTTCCTTGACTTAACAACCATATCATCCACATAAGCATGAACATTGTGCCCAATCTAACTATGAAGGCAATTTTTGCACACAGCATTGATAAGTTGTGCACACTTAAGCCGGAAAGGCATAGACACATAGAAGAAAGCCCCAAAAGGTGTTATAAAAGATGTCTTCTATTGGTCTTTAATTGCCATTTTGATCTGATGATAACCCGAATAAGCGTCCAGGAAGCATAAACTCTCACAACCCGCCATTGCATAAATAATCTGGTCGACACGGGGGAGAGCAAATGGGTCAATCGGACCGGGCTTGTTAAGATTTGTGTAATCCACACACATATGCCATGTGCCATTCTTTTTTAGCACAAGCACAAGATTTGCTAACCACTTCGGGTAAAAAACCTCCACGATGAACCCTGTTGCCAAGAGCCGGGCCACCTCTTCTCCAATCACCTTACGCTGCTATTCATTGAAACAACGGAGGAACTATTTAATCAGCTTGAACTTGGGATCCACATTAAGGCGGTGCTCAGCGAACTCTCTCTCAGGACACCTGGCATGTTAGAAGGCTTCCATGCAAAGATGTCCCGATTCTCATGGATGAATTCAAGGAGTGTGCTTTCCTATGCGGGGTCCATGATAGCTGCAACAATGAACTGCTTCGATGAGTCGCCCGGAGCAAAATCCACCAGCTTAGTATCATTTGCCGCAAATTTCAAGGGCGGCTCAGACTCTGTGATGGTTTTCTTCAATGGAGTCATATCTGTAGGGTCAACGTTATCTTTGTAAAAATTGAGCTCCGCCTGAGCTCAGCTTGATTCCGGATAAGCAGCGTCGCCTTCCTCACACTCAAGGGCCACCTTCTGATCACCATGCACAATACTCGTCCCTTTGAGAGCTGGCATCTTGAGCTTCAAGTAAACATAACTGGGCTTGGCCATGAACTTTGCAAAATCCGGCCGGCCAAACAAGGCGTGATATGGACTCTTAATTTTGACCACCTCAAACCACAAAGTCTCCACCCTGTAGTTGTAGTCATCTCCGAATGCCACCTCGAGGGCAATCTTGCCTAGTGGGTAAGCCGACTTGCCTGGCACGACACCGTGAAAGAACGTTGATGACGGCTTAAGGGCCATGTCAGTTAGCTCCATCCGATGAAAAGTATCGTAGTACAGGGCGTTGATGCTGGTGCTACCATCCATGACTACCTTTGTAAACTAATAACCTCCAACCTGAGGTGCTACCACAAGCGCCAAGTGCCCCAGGTTATCGATCTGTGGAGGGTGATCCTTCCTACTCCATGAGATAGGATATTCAGACCACTTCAAATATTGTGGTGAGCCGACGTTGCCATGTTGACTACCCTCTTGTGTAGCTGTTGATCCCGTTTGTCCAGGCTTGTAGTGAAAACATGATACTGACCTCCTCTAAGTTGCTTCGGGTTACTCTGATACCCTGACTAGTTGTTTTGCTGCTGACCACCATTGCCAGACTATTGATGGTGACCACCTTGATTGCCTTGACCCTAATAACCTGAACCTGAGCCGCCGCCACCGAAACCTGTCCCTGAGCCGCCTGGTCCTAAGCCCAATGGCCCATTTCCATTATTGCGATGTTGATTAAGATTGTAGTCCCCAAACTCCCGCATAATGTTGTAGTCCCTCCACGCGTGACCCGCTGGCCTGCCGGGTTGGCTGTGTTCAAGGCACGGCTTACTGAGCATTTCCTCCAAGTGAAAGGGTGATTTACCTTTGTTAAAGGGCGGCTTACCATTACCCTTGGCATGATTGTTCCCTGCGCTGGCATTTGCCACAAGTTCTGACCCGCCATCTGGGTTCTTTCTCTTGCTCGGGTTGTTATTTATAGACCCATTTTGTTGTTGACTCTTGCCATTGCTAGTCTTCTTACCCTTAGCCGACCTATCATCATTGGAGCCCGGATCCTTAGTAGTGTCTGAATTTTATACTTTGTGAGAGCCGTCATGAGCTCACCCATGTCTTGAGAAGAACACTTTAGCCGCCCGAGCTTCTGCTTAAGAGGTAAGAAGTGACAGTTTTTCTCTAAGATCAGAACCACCTGAGACGCCGAGATATTCTCGGATGAGTGAATAACTATCGAAACCCGCCAGACCCAATGATGGGCTGACTCATCCTCGTGCTATACACAATGCTCGAGAACTACAATCGTCATAGGCTGCTTGCATGTTCCCCGGAAGTTCTTGATAAAACATGCCTTTAACTCGGCCCAAGACGCAATGGTATTGGGAGGCAAACCCTTTAAACACGTGCGAGCCGGTCCTTCTAACACCATGATGAAGTACTTTGCACAAACCGCCTCACTGACGTCCAACATCTCCATGGCAAGCTCATAACTTTCAATCCAAGCCTCAGGGGTAAATCAGCTGTATAGTTAGGCACCTTACATGGCCCCTTGAAGTCCTTGGGCAAATGCTCGTTCCATAGAGCCGCCATCAAGCAAGGCACACCAACGCCCCTGGATGAGACACCAGCTCCTACTGAGGTGGAAAGGGATATCGGAGCCGGCTCAGGAATTACTGGGTAATCTGTCACTGGAGTTGATTCCCGATGAGCTCGGCCCCTATCCATGATCTCCTGAGCATTAACTCGAGGCAAGTTATCATTGGGCGGGTTGCGTCTTTGTTCGCTGCTAGAGACCACCAGCAACTCTATGTGCCGGGTGTAGCTACGGCTTGGGACGGGTGTGGAGTGCACATGACTCTGTCTGTATGTGTACTTTTCCTGCTGAGCCACCGCCGTCTGTAGCAATCCAATGGCGTTCTGCGCCTCCTCAGCAAACGGCATCCCTTAGGCAAAGGGGAGTGCATTGATTCTAGCAGTCACCGCTATCATGTTCTCCACTGGGTTAGAATACTGGCCAGGTGGTGTCACAAGGTGCTGTGGCGGGGTCCCATCACTCAAGGGTGAGTCTGGCTGCCGCGGTGCCTCCACGACATGGGTTACAACCGGTGGCGTGCTCAGCACTGCTCCAGGAGTGTTGAAGAGGTTTTAGGGCTAAAGTTGCATAGGTAGGCCGACTTGGGTCCTCCTCCAAAGGATCGCCTCCAAAGCATGCTGGTCTAAGCTAAAACACAAAGCCTCCATCTGCAGGCGTTTCGACTCAGCGTTCATGTAGATTTGAAACACGTTGATATCCTCTTGTGCCTGAGCCATCAGTCCCTTAATCCTGGTGATTTCTACATTGCGCTCTGCTTGATTTCCAGTAGTTACCTCAGTGGCCATCAGGGTTGTTAACTCCTCCATTAGTTCCAGCCAAACCTGAGCCGACAGCTTGGAAGGCCCAGCGTGTGGCGTGGCGGCTCTTGCCGCTGCTGCGGACATCATGTTGTTGGAAGGCAACGTTGAGCCTGCCATGAAGACAGCGGTTCGGCTTGGCGGGTCATAGGGGTACGGAATACTGCTGCATTCGGGATAGCCCCCAAGCCCGCCGTCTTGAAGCTGGTACATTGATTCCGCATATCCACTCGAGGATCCTTCATCTGAGAGGACAAAAGTCCCCCCTGATACAGAGTCTTCCCTGCCTTGCGTGAAGCCGATGAAGACACTCCTCTGCCCAGGTTGAACACGGGTGGGTTGCGCACTTCGGGCCGGCTTGACGAGGTCGGTGCAAATATCTGGCCCAGGCGTAGATCCGCCGATCTAGCCGATGAACACGTGAATCCCACCGAAGGGGACCCGGTATGTGTACTCTATTGAGTCGGCCTCCGACCCCCATCCAGCATCATCGATGTAGAGCTTGCCGCGACGAATCTTAGTCATCGTGCCGACAGTGTATCCCTTGATCCCTGGGAGGGAGCCCTTCGATAAATCCATACCACCGCATGCTAGCCCCACGGTGGGCGCCAACTGTCGTGGTTTTGTCATGATAGATGTCCTAAGACTTAGGTTCGAGGCCATTGGTAAGGTGGTGGACTCAAAGGGGTTGATCGGGACGAGAGACACGGGTTTACCCAGGTTCGACCCCTCGGGAGGAGGTAAAAGCCTACGTCCTGCTTTGTGTTGTATTGATGGGGTATCGATTACAAGGGAGCGGATTTGCTTGACCTAGCTATCGAGCAATTGTTCTCTGCCCTAAGCCGCCCTAGGGACTTGCCTTTATATAGGTAGGTTGAGTTCCTTGGGTGACAAGAGTCCAAACCAACTCGTACAAAGTATTTGACCCTGTCACTAAGCCAGCTTGACTTCTTGGGCAAGCTGTCTCAAGGTAGCTTACACGCCCGGATCTCGCGCCATCTTCTGTATCTAGGCCTTCATCTTTCCCCATGTCGTAAATCTCCATGTGGCCTTGCCTTCAATCCTTAGGGACACTTTAAGGGTCTTGACGATGAGGCGCTAGGCGTGGCCCGACCCCTCCTGGGAGGGTCTCTCCATGGGGTTATATCTCCAACAGAACTTGAGATGAGAAAGCATAGATAGCTAGAGGAGGGTCCTAGGCATTCTTGTATATCCAATTAGCAAAAAACAAAAAAAAATCCAAATAGCTACAATTGGATATCCTCGAATGAGTAAAGATATGCAGACCAACATGCTCACACAATAAGATATCAAATGAAATCATGGCAAACATGCACAAACATTCTAGCATCTATCAAGCACTTTGGCGATGACGTAGTCATCTATATATGAGTATAATTACTTAGGAGCCAAGTAAGGATACTTGATCATAGGTCATACTCATCGTTTATGCACAAGTGTTGGAAATATGCCCTAGAGGCAATAAATAAAGTGTTTATTATTATATTTCCTTGTTCATGATAATCGTTTATTGTCCATGCTATAATTTTGTTAATTGGAAACTAAATAGATGTGTGGGCATATAGACAACACTGTGTCCCTAGTATGCCTCTAGCAGGCTAGCTCATTGATCAAAGATGGTTAAGGTTTCCTAGCCATGGACATGAGATGTCATTTGATAACGGAATCACATCATTGGGAGAATGATGTTATGGGCAAGACCCAAACTACAAACGTAGTTTATGATCGTGTCAATTTATTGCTATGGCTTTCTACGTGTGAAGTATCTGTTCCTATGACATTGAGATCATGCAACTCACTCACACCGGAGGAGTACCTTGTGTGCATCAAATGTCGCAACGTAACTGGGTGACTATAAAGATGCTCTACAGGTATCTCCGAGGGTGCATGTTGAGTTGGCATGGATCAACACTGGGAATTGTTGCTCCATGTGACGGAGAGGTATCTCAGGGCCCACTCCGTAATACAACATCACAATGAGCCTTGCAAGCAATGTGACTAAGTGTTAGCCATGGGATGTTGTATTACGGAATGAGTAAAAGAGACTTTCAAGTAACGAGACTGAAGTAGGTATGAAGATACCGACGATCGAGTCTCGGGCAAGTAACATACCGAAGAACAAAGGGAATAACATACAGGATTGTCTGAATCCTTGACATAGAGGTTCGACCGATAAAGCTCATCGTAGAACATGTAGGAACCAATATGGGCATCCAGTTCCTGCTATTGGTTATTAACCGTAGAGATGTCTTGGGAATGTCTACATGGTTCTCGAACCCGCAGGGTCTGCATACTTAAGGTTCGGTGACGTTTCGGTATATATGAGTTATGTGTGTTGGTGACCGAAGGTTGTTAGGAGTCCCGGAGGAGATCCTAGATGTGACGAGTACCTCCGAAATGGTCCGGAGGTAAATATTGAAACATAGGAAGTTCCGTGTTGGTCACCGGGAAAAGTTCGGGCATCACCGGTAGCGTACCGGGGGTGCCAGAAGGGTTCCGGGGGTCCACCGGAAGGGGCCACCAGCCCTTAAGGGCTACATGGCCTGTGAGAGAAGGTGCACCATCCCCTGGTGGGCTGGCTTCCCCTCCCACAAGGGCCCATGTGGCCAAAGGGCAGAGGGGGGAAACCCTAAGGAGGCCGGCCACCCTGCCTTAGGGGCCAAGCCACCCCTTGGCCGCCGCCCCCTCCTCTTGGCTGCCGCCCCTAGGGGTGGGAACCCTAGGGCACAGACCCTTCCCCCCTTCGCCTATATATATGAGAGTGGGAGGAGGACAACCGCACCTCAAGCCACAGCGCAACCCTTCCTCCCTCTCCGATAGCCTCTCCTCTAGTAGATTGATTCGGTGACGCTTAGCGAAGCTCTGCCGAATCAGCTCCACCACCACCGCCGCCACACCGTCGTGCTGCCGGCGAACCCATCTTCCTCTCTGCTCCCTCTTGCTGGCTCAAGAAGGCGGAGATTGTCATTGATCTGCATGTGTGCTAAATGCGGAGATGCTGTCCGTTCGGCACTTGATCGGGAGTTCATGGGACGGCCTGTGATTTGGATCGCGAAGACGTATGACTACATCAACCACGTTCTTTAACGCTTCCGCTTAGCCATCTACAAGGGTATGTGGATCTAATCTCTCATCTCGTAGATGCTCATCTCCTAGATTAATCTTGGTGAAGCGTAGGATTTTTTTTGTTTCCCATGCAACGTTCCCCAACAGTGGCATCATGAGCTAAGTCTATGTGTAGATGAGATCATGAGTAGAACACAAAAGAGTTTGTTCGCGTTGATGCTTAGATTTCTTCATCCCTTGGTCGTGTTCAGATTCAGCGATATCCTGGGATGAAGCGGCCCGGACCAACCTTACTCGTACACTTACGAGAGACCGGTTCCATCGACTGACATGTAACTCTGTTGCACAAAGATGGCTGGCAGATGTTTGTCTCTCCCACTTTAGTTGTATCGGATTCGACAAAGGCGGTCCTTGAGAAGGTTGGAAAGCAATTTGAGTATGACCGTTGTGGTTTATGCATAGGTGAGAATTGTTCTTGCTAGATACCCATAACAGCCACATAAAACATGCAACAACTGTTAGAGGATGTCCAACTTGTTTTTGGAGGGTATGTTGTGATATGATATGGCCAAACACATGATGAGATATATGTGATGTATGAGATGATCATGTTTTGTATAGAATATCATGACTTGCATGTCGATGAGTACGGAAATCAGCATGATCCATAGGGTTTTCTTTAATTATTATATGACCTGCGTGTCAATCATTAAGCGCTATTTTATGCTTTACTTTATCACTAAGAGGTAGAAATATTAGTATGAGCATGGTGGGAACGACAACCACGATGGGGACACAATGATGGAGATCATGATGATGGGGATCATGGTGTTATGCTGGTGACGATGGAGATCATGTCGGTGCTTTGGAGATGGAGATCAAAAGCACAACTTCATGGCCATATCATGTCACTTATGATTTGCATGTGATGTTAATCTTTTTATGCACCTTTTTTCTTAGAACGACGGTAGCATTATAAGGTGATCCCTCACTTAAATTTCAAGATAAATTGTGTTCTCCCCGAGTGTGCACCGTTGCGAAAGTTCGTCGTGTCGAGACACCACGTGATGATCAGGTGTGATAGACTCTATGTTTGCATACAACGGGTGCAAGACAATGTTGCACATGCGAAACACTTGGGTTAAACTCGACGATCCTAGCATGTACAAACATGGCCTCAGAACACAAGAGACCGAAAGGTCGAACATGAGTCATATAGTAGATATGATCAACATGATGATGTTCACCATTGAAACCACCTTAACTCGCGTGCTGATCGGACTTGAGTTGGTGAATTTGGATCATGTATCACTCGCATGACCTGAGGGATGTCAATTTGAGTAGGAGCTTTCGTGATTTGCTTAACTAAACTAATTATCTTGAATAGTAGCCTTAGTAACCTTTGCTTATTTATATTGTAGATCAATGGCTCGCGTAGTAGCATCCCTAAATTTTAATGCGTTCCTAGAGAAAGCTAAGTTGAAAGATGAAAGAAGTAATTTTGTGGACTGTTCTCGTAATGTGAGGATTATCCTCACGGCTTCCCAGAAGGCTTATGTCCTTGATACACCGCTTGGTGACCCACCCGCTGTCGTGTCATCTGAAGATGTCAAGAATGCTTGGGAGGCACGTTCCGGAGATTACTCAATAGTTTAGTGTGCAATGTTGTATGGCTTAGAACCGGGACTTTCAAGATGTTTTGAACATCATGGAGCATATGAGATGTTCCAGGAGTTGGAGTTTATCTTTAAGAAGAATGCCCGAATCGAGAGGTATTAGAGCTCTGATAAGTTCTATGCTTGCAAGATGGAGGAGAACGGGTCTATCAGTGAACATATACTCAGAATGTCTGGGTATTCGACCTGTCTGGCGGAATTGGGGATGCCCCTTCCGCCGGAGGCGATCACTGACAGAGTTCTTCAATCATTTCCACCTAGCTACAAGGGCTTCGTGCTGAACTATAACATGCACAGGATGAACAAGTCAGTCGTCGAGCTGTTTGCGATGCTGAAAGTCGCTGAGTCTGAAATCCAGAAAGAACATCAAGTGTTGATGGGTAATAAAACCACTACTTTCAAGAAGAATGTTAAGGTTAATAAGGGTAACTCCAAGAAGGGTGGCAAAGCAGTTGCCCCTCCCGTGAAGAAACCCAAGGCTGGACCCAAGCCAGAAACTGAGTGCTTTCATAGCAAGGGAACTGGTCACTCGAAGCAGAACTACCCCAAGTATCTGGCCTACAAGAAGGCGGCCAACACCAAACAAGGTATATATGATATACATGTTATAGATGTGTACCTTACCAACTCTCGTTGTAGTACCTGGGTATTTGATACCGGTTCGGTTGCTCACATTTGCAACTCAAAACAGGAACTACAGAATAGAAGAAGGCTGGGAAAGGACGAAGTGACGATGCACGTGTGAAATGGTTCCAAGGTTGATGTGATCGCCGTTGGCACACTCGCTCTTCGATTACCATTGGGGTTAGTGATGGACCTGAATAATTGTTATTTAGTGTCTATGTTAAGCATGAACATTATATCTGGATCTTGTTGATTGCGAGACGGTTACTCATTTAAATCATAGAATAATGGTTCTTTTATTTATATGAGTAATATCTTTTATGGTCATGCACCCAATGTGAGGGGTTTATTCATATTGAATCTTGATAGTGATGACACACATGTTCATAACATTGATGCCAAAAGATGTAGAGTTG
Source organism: Hordeum marinum (assembly GCA_022496015.1). NCBI lineage: Eukaryota > Viridiplantae > Streptophyta > Magnoliopsida > Poales > Poaceae > Hordeum > Hordeum marinum. The sequence goes on from CM039673.1 coordinate 256,822,765, forward strand.
ATAATGGTAGTACCACTTTCTTGTGGCACTACCGTTTAGGTCATATTGGCGTAAAACGCATGAAGAAGCACCATGCTAATGGACTTTTGGAGTCACTTGATTTTGAATCACTTGATCTTGGTCAAGATGACTAAAACCCCGTTCTCTGGCACAATGGAACGAGCAAGTGACTTGTTGGAAATCATACATACTGATGTGTGCGGTCCAATGAGCATTGAGGCGCACGGTGGATATCCTTATTTTCTCACCTTTACTTATGACTTAAGAAGATATGGGTATATTTACCTAATGAAACATAAGTCTGAAACATTTGAAAAGTTCAAGCAATTTTAGAGTGAAGTTGAGAATCATCGTAACAAGAAGATTAAATTCCTACGTTCTGATCGAGGAGGAGAATATCGGAGTTATGAGTTTGGCAGACACTTAAGACAAGGTGGAATCGTTTCACAATTGACACCGCCTAGAACACCACAACGTAATGGTTTGTCCGAGCGTCGTAATCGAACCTTATTAGATATGGTGCGTTCTATGATGTCTCTTGCCGATTTGCCATTATTGTTTTGGGGTTATGCATTAGAGACAACTGCATTCACTTTAAATAGGGCACCATCAAAATCCGTTGAGACGATGCCATATGAATTGTGGTTTGGCAAGAATCCAAAGTTGTCGTTTCTAAAAGTTTGGGGATGTGATGCTTATGTCAAAAGGCTTCAGCCTAGAAAGATGAAACCCAAAGAGGAAAAATGTGTCTTCATAGGATACCCAAAAGAGATAGTTGGGTATACCTTCTATCTCAGATCCGAAATCAAAGTGTTTGTCACTAAAAAGGGAACATTTCTTGAGAAAAAGTTTCTCTCGAAAGAATTGAGTGGGACGAAGATAGATGTCACGCCCAAGATGCGGTCCTATCCTTATTTCGGCACGAGGGCCTCGACAGGGATAGAAGCACATCTCGTCGTGTTGCAAGAATGGATATCATTACAAGTACATGTACAGAAGAGATGAGTATATGGAATTGGCTTACACTCGCCACAAGCTACATCAGAGTCACATCAATACAACAACATAAGCCAATATCATACAAAAGAGCAGGGTCCGAGTACCGACTAAAACAAATGACAAAATGACATCATCCTTGCTATCCCAGGCTGCCGCCTGGAACCCATCCTAAATTGATGAAGAAGAAGCAGAAGAACTCCAAACCAAATCAAACATTGCTCTCACATGAAAGCACCGCATTACCTATACCTGCAACTGTTGTTGTAGTAATCTGTGAGCCAGGGGACTCAACAATCTCATTACCATGGGTATCAAGACTATTAAAGCTTAATGGGTGAGGTATGGTTAAGTGGTGAGGCTGCAGCAAGCGACTAAGCATTTATTTAAGTGGCTAACTTACGAGTACAAAAAGTAAAGTATGGTGGTCTACGCATAACGGACAAGAACTAGTAATGATCACTAACTGATCCTGAACACCTACTTACATCAAACATAACCCCACCGCGTTCTCTCTCGGATAAGGACTCACGAGAAGGGACAGTCACGGTTACGCACACAGCTGGTGTATTTTATTAGAGTTTACTTCAAGTTGCTATGACCGGGTGTTAAACAAAGTATCCAAGTTTGCCACATAACCACGGGCACGGCTTTCCAAAAGATTTAACCCTGCAGGGATGCTCCAACTCATCCATCACAAATTAACCACACGCCATGGGAAAAACCTTGACCACGGATCTCGTGATCATCCTAGGCAATTCCAAAGGAAATCCGACAACTCGAGATAGCCCGAAGAACATCAGAGTTCCTCACGCAAGACATTCGAGAAAGGTAAAACAAGTCAAGCAAGACCACTCGACGTGTCGACGAACCCGATAAGATCCGCGTATCTCGTTCTCAGGACACGATCGGATGGGACTAGCTACAGGGAAAACCAATCCATGAGTTCCTCGAGGTGGCCCCGCAGGCAGCCCATTTTTGGACCAACACTCATGAGGAGAACTGGCCCAGGTTGTTGATTAATTATCCACGGGGTGATCATACCCTATGCAAATTTTCGTTGTTATTAAGCAAATTGTACCAGTGTAGGGCCTTGCCAGACATTCTTTATCCTAAAACGAAGATCAAGGGTGTCCCCATAACAACCCCGAGCATGTTAGGAGCGCTCTATTATGGAACATAACACCGGTTCACAAGTAACTAGGGCGGCAAGAGTGGAACAAAACACCAAGCAAAAGGCCAAGCCTTCCACCCTTTACCAAGTGTATAAGTGCATTAAATTAAATAGCAATAACATTGTGATAACAAAAGAATGTTCATGTTGTCACATGGAAGTAATTGCACCTGCAGCTAGAAACGCTGTAAGAAGGGTTGACCAAGCGGTAACATAGCCAAACAATGTTTTGTTGGGATGTTGAGGGGTTAGAGGCTTTCATGGCAATGTTGGGAGCCTTGACAAACAAGTGGTAGGTAGCGAGACATAACGATAAAAGCGGGTCAACTAGCATAACAATGATAGTAGTGGTATCCAGGGAAATGTGTCATCTTGCCTAAGATCCCGCTCGGAAGAAGATCGAGTCCATGCAGAAGACGGGCCAACGTAGTCGAACGAATCCTCACACTCCGAACGCTTTTGGAACTCTATCGATAAGAAGCAATCTGGAAACAACAATCAACACAAGATACACCACAACATATGCATGACACGATGCGCAAACAAATCTGATGCATGACCGGTTTAAATATGCAAGGCATGACAATTCACATGAAACAACTACTACACATTAAAGTGAAACTCAATATGCAACGAGTTGCATATTGACAAAACTCCACGTTCGAATTATTTAGTTCACTCTCGTTTGGTACTCATCAATATTAAATGTTGTTAAATATGGCAAGAGGTGAAGCATGAATAACTATATCATCTAGGCATTTTAAATGGGGCCGGAAACAACATATAGCATATCCGAAATGTCCCCATAACCATAATGTGAATTTGGTCCAGATCTGTCCTAACACAATTTTAGAGTTGTTAAACAGAAAAATAAATGTCACCATGAGATTCTACACATTTTTCTAGCCAAGTTACGTATATGGAACATTTTTATCGGAGCTACGGTTTAAAAGTTATTAAATAAATCATTTTATCATGGCATTGATGCAAATTAATGCAAACAACAGGTTTAAGTATTTTAAACATGTATGACAGTTGAATATTATTAAACTACACAAAATTTTAGTCAAGTTACATGTATAAAGTATTTTTAATCCGATGCACGGTTAAAAAGTTATTAGCAAATTAAAAACATGGGTTTTCTGTAATTCTAAAATTCATAGGTTAATTAAAAAATCGCAAAACTGGAAAAAAATACCTACGGGCCGAATCTGCTATGTGCCAAAATAGGACACATGGGCATAGGATAATAAAATGTGCACGAGGCGGGGAATAAGGCTGTGGGGGCGGCTCACCCATGGGCTGGGCCTTGAGGGCAGCTGGGCCAGAGGGAGGCCGGCGGAGCCAGTTGGGCCGGCCCACGTGTGGCCACGCGCGGGTCAACGCGGCAGGGCGCTCGCCCCTGACCTCCTGCTCGCTCCCGAGCAGGGGCAAAGCACCGACGGCAGCGGTGCTCACAGCAGCGGGGTCGACAGAAGGCGGCGGCGGAGGGCGGATCCAATGGGGCTGGGCCGGATCCTGGCGGAGCTGGGTGGCGGAGCACCTCCGGCGAGCGGCGACGGCAAGCTTGAGGGGCCGGCGGTGACGTCCTGCAGGGGAGAGAGAGAGAGGCAATGTGAGAGAGGGAGAAGGAGGAGAGGAAGGGAGAAGAGAGGAAGGGAGAGAGAGATCCGGCGGGGTCGGCGACCGGCGGCGGCGGCTCCGGCAAGGGGCCGGTGGCCGGCTCGGCTCCTACGGTTAGCGGCGGCTGCGGGCTACGGGAGAAGCAGATCTGGCTCCTGTGGTCGTTGGACATTGTCCGGGTTGGCCACCGGACATGTCCGATAGGTGGAATTTGGACGAATCTGAGCCCCAGATTTCAGATCTGAGGGACAGATTTGGCTAGGGAGGTGGGATTTCGGGATCTGGAGGGTTTGGGCTAGCAGGTGGGGTTTTCTAGGGGTGTTGCTGCAATTTTACATGGGGAAACCCTAGAGAGTGAGGGGCTCTCTCTTCATGGGGTTTAAATAGGGAAGGCACTAGGGTTGGAGATTGGACTTTGTTCGTCCGATCACAATCCGATGACCACGAACGGAGAAAGGGGCTAGGTTGGGCTAGCGGGTTGTGTAGTTGGGCTAGGAGGGGAAGAGAGAAAGAATTGTGGCCCATGACACGAGTTTTAAAAACATCGAAATGACTAATAATTAACAGATGACCCCACTGCTACGGTTGACCGATGGGGTATCAAACGAACTCGGAATGCGACAAAATTCGATAGGCGGTCTACCTACAATATAAAAAGACCGCACGCCAAGTTTCGACCCAATTCGAGTATATTTTTCGCGTGCATTAAAAACGATTTTTTAACGATGCCGTGGGCGCGTGCATGTGTGGTTGGTCTCGAAACAGTCAACGACAAGAATGGAGAGAACCGGTAACTACGAACGGATGCAAGTTTGAAACTTGTGTTGACAAAATGCCAATGTTATGTAGATAATGCGAATGATGCGATGATGAATGCGAGAACCAGACGAACACATGACGAGAATGGAAATAAAAGGGGAATATTCTGTAGCGTTGGTTCCAGGCTGTTACAACTCTCCTCCACTACATGAGGATCTCGTCCTGTGATCTAGAATGAGAAGGGGAAAAGAAAGAGCAAAAGGTAAAACTTAGTTGCTTCTTGACAAACGAGAGAAACCAATGAAACATGAAGGTTGGAAGAGATGAAGAATTACATGGGGAACAAGCAAGAAACCAAAGAAATTTTGGCAGCACTTCGGTAGGATAGAGGGACAAAATTGCTATTAAGGAAAGAAATTGAAAGAGAGACACCAAACTTCGGTTGGATTAGAATCAAAACTTCATAAAACAAAAGGATCATGAAAAGATTTCATAGCACTCCACTAAATGGACAAGCAAGGGAAGAACATGATCTTAATCAAGCTAGATGATGGATTGAAGAGAGCAACATGAAAATGCCTCCAGAAGAAAAGAATAGAAACTATATCATTGGGAGGAAAAGAACGGATAAGAAAATAATAACTTCCACCACCATTGAACTTGAGAAGCATGGGATGAATGGAATTGTTGAAAAAAAAGAATAAGCTTGTTATGGGCTTATGGAAAACATCTCAAAATTATGCGGTGACAACCTGCCACAACAGAAACAATTGATTGCTTGAGGGCAAAAAGATATGCAAAACTTCTTTCACGGAGAAGAGGAGGAGAAAACTTGGATCATTTATGACACCGTGATAGCCACAATCTTTAGGAAATGCTTTAGGTGAAATCCAACCCAAGATAACTCCGTGAATACAAGATGTGTTTACTTATCTCATTCTTGGCAATTTTCCCTCGAGACTCCTTATAATCAAGAAGTAATAATACCATCTTAAAAGACAATGGAGAAGGAATTGAACTTAGAAATCGAAGATAAAGAACACTGAAGCACCTCCAACAAGAATCTTGAAGAACACTTGAAAATGAAAGAAATCTTGATGAACCACCATGAAGAACCTCCGGAAGACCACTCAAACGAAAGGATGATAGAAAGAATTGAAGGATGCAAAAAGAACAAGATTGAGGCCTTGCTATGAATTAGATGAAGATTAGCGACAAGATACTTGATAAAAACTAGGAACTCCGGAAAAGAAAAATGACCACTTGGGATAAGGAATTTGATATCATGAAAAACTCTGGAATAAGGATTGAAATCACTTGGATGGAACAAGAATAAGAATTATGATATGCCTATCCTTCATCAAGTTAAATTGATGACAAGCAACGGATTTCACACACCACTTATTCTTCTTGCAAAGAATTGAAGAGAGAGAGAGAGAGAGATCACAAATTTGAAGAAGTCTTGCATGAGAACATCGGTAAGAATTGGAAACTAAAGAGGATACTACAAATGAATGACATAACATGAGAATGAAGAGAGCATGATCCACCTAATAGAAAACTTCACAAGGCACTGGAATAATTGACATACAAACGAAGGGACAACAATTGAGAAGAATTTGAGAATGAAAGCTGAAAGCTGAGAACGAAGAAATCTTCTGAAACGATGGCCTTCGGAAGGATCGAGAAATGAAAACAACTCTGAATGCACCGGACAGATATGGGAGAAATTTCTCATGAATGGAAACAATTTGAGATGATAACAACAAGCTGAAACCATGATCTTTGGAAGAACAAACAACAATTTAAGAGAAACTCTCCTTCGGTCTTCAATGCAGAGAATGGTGACAAGAAACACCACAATGAGTTACTGAGATACTCCGGAATAATGAATAAGGAAAGGTCGAGCCAATGATGAAAATGATTCGAAGCGATCATGGACAAGGAATATGACTGATGAAAATCATTCTTACATCATATTGAAAAGAAATTGAGGGCATCTCCGGAAAGATTAGAAGAGTCAGGTAAGATCCTGGGGAAAAACTGTGGGTTATGGGCCCACTCAAAAGAAACCACCGCTGAAACAAGTGATTAAAAGAGAGATTGCACCGGTACAAATTAAGACTTGATGAGGTGAGAACCTTGAAATAATTAAGAGGATATGAATGGAAATGAAAGTCTTCTAAGATATCTTCAGCATGCTGGATAGAATCAAGATATGAATAAGCAAGAGAGGCTTGATAAAGTATTCCAACATGGAAACCATTGAGCGAATGAGAAAGGATAAGATGAGCACCGAAGCTTGAATTGAATCCACCGGAGAAGAGTAACAACAAGAACAAAGAATATGAGGATAGATCTTGAAACTGAAACTCTTGAAAATCTCCACAAAGAATCACGGGAAACAAGATAGAAGAAAAGATAGCGGAAGCATTACATGAATAGAAAAGACACGTGGATGAGAATTTAATCATTGAAGAAAAAGGGCGGGAGGGTGGGAAAACAAAGAAAACTTGGAACAAATGAGACAACTCGTGAATGAAATATGAGGATTGATCTTGCAAATATTGGAGATGATAGAGTTATCTTAAAGAGAAGCACACCGGATAAAAGAATTGATATGACAACTTGATTGAGGAAAAGAATTAGGAATCCCACAGAAATATGAGAACACTTAGGAAAGATATGAAATCACCACTTGACATCGTAGCAACTCGAATTACCATACTCCAACAAAACAAAGGATGGAGCTTATGAAACAAGCCAGAACAAATTCATGACAGAGATTTTGCTTGATATTTTTGTGGTAAGGTTGGAAGGGTTCGATCGTACATTGGATTGTCATATTGAAATGACGCTCGAATATGCTCCCTAGGCGTAGCGAAATACAAGGCTTGACGAAGCATAAATCGAGACTGTCCTCTGTAAGAAAGACCGTGAACAAGCGAATCCACTAGATGTCGAACCCCAACCTCACATCATGATCTGTTGGAAGATAGCCTAGGTAACTACTTGAATTCCCACCTAAGAACTTCCGAAAACTTTCTGGTTATGCAATCCGGTGTTGGGGATACAAGAAGGAAATATCTCACACAACTAACAAACCTACACCCCAACTATATCCATCCTTCAATGCATAACCAGAAGCTTTCGCAAGTCCATCTAACTCAGATCCTCGAAAGCACAATGATACTAACCATGGTGGTACCCTGGACGCCTCCCAAGTATTGGGTGACTCCAACCTTATCTCACCACGAGAAGTATTGAAGCAATTCCGAACACCCTCCGTCATGAGATACTAAGGAAGCTGAATGATAATGATGTGCCAACAAATTCCCTAGAGCTCAACTCCCCGTAAGAAATCAAGTAAGACAGGAGGCACCAAGACAGAACTCCGTCACATCGTTATCATATAGTTTCCAAAATACCCGCGTGATCCTAAAAAAAAATTGAGCGAGAAGAGGACTGGAATCAAAATTCCTAAGTCGAATACCTCACCAGAGTATAGAAGAGGAGTAAAAAGAAACCTACTCTCCGATATAACTAGACTCAAAATAGTTTTTACTCGACTCGACTCGGCCAAGTTCGATCAATCAAGGGGGCTCCTAGGTCGGTACAGACTTTGATACCAACTTGTCACGCCCAAGATGCGGCCCTATCCTTATTTCGGCATGAGGGCCTCGACAGGGATAGAAGTGCATCTCATCGTGTTGCAAGAATGGATATCATTACAAGTAAATGTACAGAAGAGATGAGTATATGGAATTGGCTTACACTTGCCACAAGCTACATCATAGTCAGATCAATACAACAACATAGGCAAACATTAGACAGAAGAGTAGGGTCCGACAACGGACTAAAACAAACGAGTGTATAAGTGCATCAAATTAAATTAAGGCAACCACCAAGCCTTCCACCCTTTACCAAGTGTATAAGTGCATTAAATTAAATAGCAATAACATTGTGATAAAAAAAGAATGTCCATGTTGTCACATGGAAGCAATTGCACCTACAGCTAGAAACGCTATAAGAAGGGTTGAGCAAGCGGTAACATAGCCAAACAATGTTTTGCTAGGATGTGGAGGGGTTAGAGGCTTTCATGGCAATGTTGGGAGACTTGACAAATAAGTGGTAGGTAGCGAGACATAACGATAAAAGCGGAACAACTAGCATAGCAATGATAGTAGTGGTATCCAGGGAAATGTGTCATCTTGCCTGTGATCCCGCTCGGAAGAACATCGAGTCCATGAAGAAGACGGGCCAACATAGTCGAACGAATCCTCACACTCCATACGCTTTCAAAACTATATCAAGAAGAAGCAATTCGGAAACAACAATCAACACAAGATACACCACAACATATGCATGACACGATGCGCAAACAAATATGATGCATGACCGGTTTAAATATGCAAGGCATGACAATTCACAACTAACAAGTACTACACATTAAAGTGAAGCTCAATATGCAACGAGTTGCATATTGACGAAACTCCAAGTTCGAATTATTTAGTTCACTCTTGTTTGGTACTCATCAATATTAAATTTTGTTAAATATGGCAAGAGGTGAAGGATGAACAACTATATCATCTAGGCATTTTAAATGGGGCCGGAAGCAACATATAGCATTTCCGAAACATCCCCATAAGCATAATGTGAATTTGGTCCAGATCTGTCCTAACACAATTTTAGAGTTGTTAAACAGAAAAATAAATGTCACCATGAGATTCTACACATTTTTCTAGTCAAGTTACATATGTGGAACATTTTTATCGGAGCTATGGTTTAAAAGTTATTAAATATATCATATTATCATGGCATTGATGCAAATTAATGCAAAAAGCAGGTTTAAGTATTTTAAACATGTATGAAAGTTGAATACTATTAAACTAAACAAAATTTTTGTCAAGTTACATGTATAAAGTATTTTAATTTGATGCACGGTTAAAAAGTTATTAGCAATTTAAAAACATGGGTTTTTCTGTAATTCTAAAATTCACAGGTTAATTAGAAAATCGCAGAACTGGAAAAAAAACACCTACGGGCCGAATCTGCTATGGGCCGAAATAGGACACATGGGCACAGGATAATAAAATGTGCATGAGGCAGGGAATAGGGCTGCGGGGGCGGCTCACCCATGGGCTTCGCCGTGAGGGCAGCTGGGCCAGAGGGAGGCTGGCGGAGCCAACTGGGCCGGCCCACGTGCGGCCATGCGTGGGTCAACACGGAGGGCGCTCGCCCCCGACCTCCTGCTCGCTCCCGAGCAGGGGCAGAGCACCGACGGCGGTGGTGCTCACGGTGGCTGGGTCGACGAAAGGCGGCGGCGGAGGGCGGATTCGATGGGGCTAGGCCAGATCCGGGCGGAGCTGGGCGGTGGAGCACCTCCGGCGAGCGGCGACGGTGAGCTTGAAGGGCCGGCGGTGACGTCCTGCAGGGGAGAGAGAGGTGGGGTGAGAGAGGGAGAAGGAGGAGAGGAAGGGAGAGGAAGATCCGGCAGGGTCGGCGACCGGTAGCGGCGGCTCCGGCGTGGGGCCGATGGCCAGCTCGGCTCCTGCGGTCGGCGGCGGCTGCGGGCTGCGGGAGAAGCAGATCTGGCTACTGTGGTCACCGGACATTGTCGGGGTTGGCCACCGGACATGTCCGGTAGGTGGAATTTGGACGAAATGCAAGTTTGAAAGACTCATGTTGACAAAATGCCGATGCTATGCAGATGATGCGAATGATGCGATGATGAATGCGACAACCAGACGAACACATGACAAGAATGGAAATAAAAGGGAATCTTCTAGAGTGTCGGTCCCGGGCTGTTACAATAGAACTTGATGAGGTTGTTGAACCTTTGATTCAACTAGAGAGTAGCACAGCGCAGAAAGATGTTTATGTGGAACCTACGGCAGTTGAAGAGGAAGTTAATGATGGTGATTATGAAGCTTCGGATCAAGTTGCTATTGAACCTCATAGGTCGACAAGGGCACGTGTTGCTCCTGAGTGGTACGGCAACCCTATCTTAGAGGTCATGTTGTTAGACTACGATGAACCTACGAGCTATGGATAAGCGATGATGGGCCCGGATTCCGAGAAATAGTTAGAGGCCATGAAATCTGAGATGGGGTCCATGTATGAAAGCAAACTGTGGACTTTGGAAGTATTACCTGAAGGACGAAAGGCCATTCAGAACAAATGGATCTTTAAGAGAAAGACAGACGCAGACGATAATGTCACCGTCTATAAAGCTAGACTTGTGGCAAAGGGTTTTTCACAAGTTCAAGGAGTTCACTATGATGAGACCTTCTCACCCGTAGCGATGCTTAAGTCCGTCAGAATCATGTTAGCAATAGCTGCATATTTTGACTATGAACTTTGGCAGATGGATGTCAAAACATCATTCGTTAACGGTTTCCTTAAGGAAGAGTTGTATATGATACAACCGGAAGGTTTGGTCAATCCAGAGAATGTTGAAAAAGCTTGCAAACTCCAACGATCCATTTATGGACTGGTGCAAGCATCTCGGAGTTGGAATCTACGCTTTTATGAGGTGATCAAAGCGTTTGGGTTTATACAAGTTTATGGAGAAGCTTGTATTTACAAGAAAATGAGTGGGAGCTCTATAGCATTTCTATTATTATATGTGGATGCCATATTGCTGATTGGAAACAATATAGAATTGCAGGAAAGCATGAAGGAATATTTGAACAAGAGTTTTTCAATGAAGGACCTAGGAGAAGCTACTTTCATATTAGGCATTAAGATCTATAGACATAGATCAAGACGCTTAATAGGACTTTCACAGAGCACATACCTTGATAAAGTTTTGAAGAAGTTCAAAATGGACCAGTCCAAGAAGGGGTTCTTCCTGTGTTACAAGGTGTGAAGTTGAGTAAGACTCTATGCCTAGTGACTGCAGAAGATAGAGAAAAGATGAGTGTCATCCCCTATGCTTCAGCCATAGGCTCTATCATGTATGCAATGATGTGCACAAGACCCGATGTCATCCTTGCCATAAGTATGGCCGGAAGGTTTCAAAGTGATCCAGGAATGGAGCACTGCATGGCGGTCAAGAATATCCTTAAGTACCTAAAAAGGACTAAGGAAATGTTTCTTGTTTATGGAGGTGATCAAGAGCTCGTCGTAAAGGGTTATATCGATGCAAGCTTTGACACTGATCCGGATGACTCTAAGTCGCAAACCGGATACATATTTATTCTTAATGGGGGAGCGGTAAGCTGGTGCAGTTTGAAGCAAAGCGTGGTAGCCGATTCTACATGCGAAGCAGAGTACATTGCAGCCTCAGAGGCAGCAAAGGAAGGTGTCTGGAAGAAGGAGTTCATGATAGATCTTGGAGTAGTGCTCAGTGCACTGAATCCAATGGCTCTATTCTGTGACAACACTAGTGCCATTGCTCTGGCCAAGGAACCAAGGTTTCACAAGAGGACCAGACACATAAAGCGACGCTTCAATTCCATCCGCCATCACATCAAGGCGGAGGACATCAATATTTGCAAAGTGTACACGGATCTGATTGTTGCAGACCCGTTGACTAAACCTCTTCCAAGGGATAAACATGATCAACACCAGAACTGCATGGGTGTTCGATTCATTACAATGTAAATCACACAGTGATGTGAGCTAGATTATTGACTCTAGTGCAAGTGGCAGACTGTTGGAAATATGCCCTAGAGGCAATAAATAAAGTGTTTATTACTATATTTCCTTGTTCATGATAATCGTTTATTGTCCATGCTATAATTGTGTTGATTGGAAACTGAATACATATGTGGGCATATAGACAACACTGTGTCCCTAGTATGCCTCTAGCAGGCTAGCTCGTTGATCAAAGATGGTTAAGGTTTCCTAGCCATGGACATGAGATGTCATTTGATAACGGGATCACATCATTGGGAGAATGATGTGATGGACAAGACCCAAACTACAAATGTAGCATATGATCGTGTTAGTTTATTGCTATGGTTTTTTGCGTGTCAAGTATCTGTTCCTATGACCATGAGATCATGCAACTCTCTAACACCGGAGGAGTACCTTGTGTGTATCAAACATCACAACGTAACTGGGTGACTATAAATATGCTCTACAGGTATCTCAGAGTGTGTCTATTGAATTGGCATGGATCAACATTGGGATTTGTTGCTCCGTGTGACGGAGAAGTATCTCAGGGCCCACTCGGTAATACAAAATCACAATGAGCCTTGCAAGCAATGTAACTAAGTGTTAGCCATGGGATCTTGTATTACGGAACGAGTAAAAGAGACTTTCCGGTAATGATACTGAACAAAGTATGAAGATAGCGACGGTCGAGTCTCAGGCAAGTAACATATTGAAGAACAAAGGGAACAACATACGAGATTGTCTAAATCCTTGACATAGAGGCTCGACCGATAAAGATCTTCGTAGAACATGTAGGAACCAATATGGGCATACAGGTCCCGCTATTGGTTATTAACCGTAGAGGTTTCTCGCTGGGTCTGCACATTTAAGGTTCGGTGATGTTTCAGTATAGATGAGTTATGTGTGTTGGTGACCGAAGGTTGCTCGGATTCTCGGAGGAGATCCCCAACATGGCGAGGAACTCTGGAATGGTCCGAAGTTAAAGATTCATATATACGAAGTTCCGTGTTGGTCACCCAGAAAAGTTCTGGTGTCATCGGTAGCGTACCAAGGGTGCCGGAAGGGTTGCGGGGGTCCACTGGAAGGGGCCACCAGCCCCAAAGGGCCACACGGGCTGTGAGAGAAGGTGCACCATCCCCTAGTCGGCTGGTCGCCCCTCCCACAAGGGCCAATGCGCCCTAAGGGTGGAGGAGGGAAACCCTAAGGGGGCCGGCCACCCTGCCTTGGGGGCCAAGCCACCCCTTGGTCGATGCCCCCTCCTCTTGGCAGCCGCCCCTAGGGGTGGGAACCCTACTGCACAGACCCTTCCCCCTTCCCCCTATATATATATGAGGGAGGGAGGAGAGTAGCCGCATCTCAAGTCACGGCGCAACCCTTCCTCCCTCTCCAATAGCCTCTCCTCTAGTAGATTGATTTGGTGATGCTTAGCGAAGCTCTGCCATATTAGCTCCACCACCGCTGCCACCACGTCGTTGTGCTACCGGCGAATCGATCTTCCTCTCCGCTCCCTCTTTTTGGATCAAGAATGTGGAGATCGTCATCGATCTGCACGTGTATTGAACGCGGAGGTGTCGTCCATTCGGCACTTGATCGGGAGTTCGTGGGACGGCTTGCGATTTGGATTGCGGAGACGTATGACTACATCAACCACGTTCTTTAACGCTTCCTCTTAGCGATTTACAAGGGTATGTGGATCCAATCTCTCATCTCATAGATGCTCATCTCCTAGATTGATCTTAGTGAAGCGTAGGAATTTTTTTTGTTTCCCATGGAATGTTCCCCAACAAAGTGGCCTTACCACTTTTATATAAAGCTTGTTAATGTTGTCACATTCTAAGGGATACTTTGACTCAAGTCTTAGAGTAAATCTCCCCTTGATGTTACATCCCCCATAAGAGGGATAAATTAACCTTGGGTTTTGTCGTAGAAGACTTCATGTGGGTGATGTAGTGGTGGATGCTCATAGTTGGTGAAGATTATCTTCAGTTGGGAGCGATCCGTTTTGTATCTTACTCTCCATCCTACATGGGTTAGTCTCAAACACAAGAGACAAACACAAGGATATCTATGGACATGGAATGCAAAGCATACATGAGGATGTCCATGGATTCATTAATTACCTTGTCCCTTGCTTACCTTTGAGGGCATGTGTGACTCCTTCAACTATTGCATAATTTTGATGTTGATTGCAACTAGTCCTTGCCAAGAATGAATGTGAGTGAATTTCATTGGCAAAGTCACCGCTCAAGAACTTCTCTAGTTCTTCTTCTTTGGGACCCACAACATGTTGATGCGAATCCTTGGTGTTGAAGTGCCACTTGTAGAAGTTGAGCTTGTAGAAGACTGGGAACCCACTTGACCAAAGCATGGGATTCATCTTCATATGAGTCAACCTCCTCTCGAAGCTTGTCCTTGCCCTTGAGCTTGTGATCTTGTGGTGGAAGGTCATCTTCAGATTTTGTTACCTTGGGAAGAGTATGTTCATACTTCTCCCTTTGAGGAACAAACTTGGTCTTGTGGTATGGCCTTCTTCCCATTCAAATCCATTTGCATTGAAGTATCCAATATCATGGTTCTTCCGATATCCTCCATGCTTGCGTACAATTTTCTCAAATTTCTTACACCCGGCAAGACTTTTCTAGATACCTTTCTCTATAATCCCTTTCAATAGTTCATTATCTTGCTCAAGTGTAACTTGGCTAAGAGAGTCGTTAGTGGGATCAATAGAACTAATAGAAGCAATATCATTGGATTTATCATTTTTATTGCTACTAGCTGAAGAACCTTTCATGCCTTTGTTACTAGTTTGGTTAGCCTTAACTTGTGGACTGAATGTAGACAAGAGAAGTGTCACAACCCTAGTTAACCTTGGTTGTGTTGCACTCATGCATGCATTTTTATTTTCAATGAAAATGAAATGAGGAATGATCAAGCCCCAGAATTCAATTTTTGTCACATATGCAATATAAAAATTGAATCAAAGTGACCCAAGAAAATGTCCCTGGTGTTCTAATAAAATGTTGGACTGAGGTAAATTTGCCAACCAATATTTTTAAATCATAGAAACATTTTATATCAGGCATTTTAGGGAATCCAATAATTTTTTCCTTGGATTTATATTTAATATATAAAAAATACAAGTCCATTAATTCTGAAACCTTTTGTAGTGCTCTGGTTTAATCCATTGGACTCACCTGCAAAATATCAGAATTTTATAAAATGTCTTATTTGTCAAACCAAATCCAACAAAAGACAAAAATAGAAAATCAGAAATATAAAAAAATAAAAGAAAGGAAAGAGGCCACCTCGGCTTACCTGTTGTAGAATTGGCCTAGCCTAGGGGTAGGGTCGTCTTCTACCTTAGCCAGTAGGCAGAGGAGAAGGCGAGCATGGCTGGCGACCGTGCCAGCTCCTGCGTCGTCGTGGCGGCCTTCCCTCCATCCCAATCCATTGCCAAGGGATGTGGACCGCGCCCCCTCCGTTTTCCGCTCCCTCTACCCATTCCTCTCATTCCCCCTCACTCTCCTCCTCGGATCCTTCGGACTCCGTCGACGAATTCACGGCCACCCGCGCCTCCCCGAGCAAGACGATCGTCCCGGAGCCCCCCTGTGAGCTTCTCTTCCTCTCCCCTCCCTTCTCCTGGTCGTGCTCGTGTCGTGGCCATGACTTCCATCGTGGCCAGGTTTCGGCCGCCACCGTAGCTCATCGTCGGCCTCGTTCTAGCCACCCCGTGGACCCCCTGTCGCTCCCCTAGATGCGGGCGAGCCAGAGCTCACCTCTGGTGCGGTTAGCACCGCCAGCGGACACCGGAAGCAGAAGTCCAGCATGCCACCACCGTCCTCAGTGGTCGCCGACGGCCACCCTCCGACGACTACCGACGTGGCACAACCACTAGGGGCTAATTAGGCCATTAACAACCTCTGACCCACTAACACTGGGACCCACCCACTGATTAAGCCTTGGCTAAACTAATTAAGTTAAGTTGGCCATTTGTTAACCCCGAGTTGATGACATGTGGGAACCGTACATCAGGTTTGACCCGGACCGGGTCAGTTGACCGCTGACGTCACCTGGACGTAATGCTGATGCAGTAAAGTATTTCTGCAATTCAAATAAATACTAAACGATTTATTAATTTAAGAAAATGTTTAAAACTTCTAAAAATCATAGAAATTTAACCGTAACTCAGATGAAAATAATTTATATATGAAAAATGATCAGAAAAATCCAATGAATCTGTTTATGCCATGATCATGCATGTTTGAACAAGTTAACATCACCAAGTAGGACAATTTTATGATTAGGGCAATATATGAAATATCATTTCGAGTTGGAATTCACGTCAATTAACTTGGCTAATTATTACTCTAGGTCAATTCAGTACCTTAACTTGTCATATCATGCATCATGTTTGTTGCATTGCATTGAATGTGTTCATTTCTCTGTTTGCCGGTGTTGTTCCCTCTCGGTAGACATTGTTCTGACGATGAGAACGATGACACTAATGAAGATAAGTAATATCTTCAGACTGTCAGGCAAGCAAACCCCCCTTGAGCATACTGATATGAACCCACTCTCTCGCTCCTGCTCTCTTCTATTGCATTAGGACCACAACGATTCAATTGTTACCTGTTCTCGGAAGTCGAACCCATTCCTTTGCATGACCTGTCTTTGCCACAGTAAATAGTTGAAACAACTTAGCATGAGTAGCAACTGCTTGAGCCTTGTTATGCTTACTCATCCATGTTTGCTTAATGTTGGTGATGAATCGGAATGGCAATGTTCATGTCCTACTATACGAGAGCTAAATGTGTGAACACGATTTGGTAAAGGTAGCGATGAGAGGTCATGTAGGAGTACATGACAGATTGTCTCATTGGACCGTCCTTAAGAACCGAGTTATGTGTATGTTATCCAAGACAAGATAATACCGCACATTGGGATACTTAATTGACCCTCTCGTCCCATTAACCGCCTAGGCCTCTGTCCAGGAGTTGCAACTAGTTTCTGGTGTTTGTAGGAAAAGTGTTGGCGGCCGTGCATAGCGCTGCCCGACAAGGTGGACTATGATGAAGTATAGGCACAATGGCACGGTGTACTAGGTGGCACCCGAACGTTGGGCTTGGGAACCCTACGCACATCGTTTGAGTCCGTAGAGGAAACTTCGGCTAGACTTCCATGCGGGTTCAGTCTCAAATAGGCGATAAACCTGGATTAGGGTCTTCTGTGATTGACGGTCGTGGCCAACGCCCACACCAGGGCTTCCTCTTGAAGGTTGCCGAGATGCATGACGTGCATATGGTGATAAGTGGAGAGAGCGTGTGTGAAGTAGTATACCCCTGCAGGGTGAAATAATCTGTTCGAATCGTCGTGTCCTCGGATATGGACTACTTGGAGAACTTATGTGGTTCATAGATAAGTTAAATTGGATACTCTAAAATACGCAAGATAAGCGTGAGTGCTATGGATGGCCTTCTCGTAGGGAGACAGAAGTGGATCCATAGTGGTGTATTGATTGGAGAATATGTGGACTCGTGTGCGCTATCCCACCTCAAAGATACTACTTGTAGTCATAGTATAGGTTAGCCAACAGTCAAAGCTGGCTTGCTGCAATAAACTCCACAACCCCCTTCATTAAAATTGATGCATATGTACTTAGTTCTGATGTAAGTCTTGCTGAGTACCTTTGTACTCACGTTTGCTTAATTTATGTTTTGCAGAGGAGACGTCAGTCTTATTAGTGATCGTTACAACGTGAAGTTCGATGTTGACCGGATTAGCTTGGGAATCCCAGATAGAGGTCTGGTTCCTTTGGTAGGGTCGATGTAGGTTTTCAGGTTCCTTTAGCCACTTTTGTAGATGTTTGTACCCAAACATGTTTAACTTCCGCTTGTTTGTTTGAATGCTCTGGATGTTGGGTCTTGTGACCCCTGTTTGTAACATCTTATTGTATTGTGTCTTCCGAGCCTTCTAAATAAATGTTGTAATGTTGTATGGTTATGTTGTGATGCCATAGTTGTATCTATGCATATCGGGCATGTCATGCGTACGTGTGACGTGCAACAGTATGTATGGGATCCGACACCTAGTTGTGTGCCTTTAGTAGTACTATTTACGAGGAAATGCCTCTTTGTGCCTCCACCGAGCCTTGGTAGCTTGCTATTACTCCGAACACATTGATTGACTAGAATGTATCCTTGTTTGTTGTTGTGTTTGTCCCTTCGGGGAAATGTCTTGCAGTGTAATGGAGTCCCTGTAGCCTGCTACGACTCGTCTACGTGCAGTGATGACATTTATGTCCCATGGCGTAATGGAGTCCTTGTAGCTTGCTATGACTCGTCTACACATGTAGAGATCGACACCTGCATTGATGGGTTACGTATGCCTGTCCCTATACGGATGTGCCACTTGGGTTCTATGACTAGGCATGTCGGCCCGGGTTCTTTGACATTTGAATGCTAGCCACACATTCACATACGTGAGTCAAAAGACGCAAACGGTCCTGGCCCAGGTAAGGTGGCAGTCGTGGACATAACCTTATGCGAGACCGCAAAGTGATGTGATGTGTTACAGGTTGGATTCTTATGGCTTAGGATTGGGGTCCCGACAGCTTTGGTATCAGAGCTTGACTGCCTGTAGGATTACCAAGCCAAACTGGTCGATGTTGAGTCTAGAACTGCTTTAGTTATATAAGGGAATTGATTGTGGAAGGGAACGTAAGGCTCTTTTTACTCCTTTCCTTGTGTCATTCTGATTCTGAGTCACTCTCTTATTTTCTACGGGGATTAAGAACTAGGCTTTCTCATCTATCTATTAGGATGACAAGTTATTATGCTGGAGACCTATAGGAAAGATGTTGTCTTTCTAGATCGATGCCTGTATAAGAATTCATTGTCATGTTGTCAGTTTTCTTGTGCAGGTTGCCTCATATTTCATGCCCATATGGCCGTTATGATGTTTGAGTTATCCAAGGTTTCCAAATTATCTGATGCAATTGCAAAACTCTTACGTCTTGAGTCAATGTCTTTCAGGCCAGACAAAACACACTAATTTTTGAGTTGAGGTACTATATTACCTCGACGTGTTTGATGAAAGTGTTTTAGGAAACATGTTGTTTAGTGAACCACCCAATGGTCTAGTCGTGTCTTTTGTTTCCATTGTGATAATTCTGGCCGTCATTATCAAAGGCATGCTGTGATGCTACTTAGTTAATAGGTATTCTGTATCTGGGTTCTTGAACCCAAGAATCATTCTGCTCACTTCTGTTGATAGTATTTGCTCGTTCCCTTAGGATGGTTAGTAACCTTTTTATAGTCCTCAAGGTTTGTGGTATATCATTCTTCCAATACCATGAATCAGCTATGGCAGAAGTTCTTTGTGAATGAAAGATCACAACATGAGTGCTCTTGATGAGTTCTCCATCCCATAGTTGTGACTCTGCCAATCCCTCATTCTGCATGGATTATCTGGAAGAGACATGTTCAACTCTGTTTGACATATTTAATCCATGTATCTACAACTCAGGAAAAATCAGGTGCTCTTGAGTTGCCCTTCTTCAATTGTATTCTGAACTTTATCTATCAACGGATAGTCAAGAGTATGTCATGCATTGTGTTATCGATGTCGACTATTCTCGTGGTCTATCAAGCCATTCTATCTTAGAATGACTAGGAGAAGAAAACTCCCGTACCTCATCCATTTCTCGGATTGGGTCAAAGCAGTTGTATTCCGCATATCAAAATGCCAATCCAGCTTTTGCTCTGTTCTACCTTGAGGTATTACCCTCTTCATGTCAAGATTATTATGAGAACTGCACTCCCTCTTATGAAATCTTGATGTAGTGATACTTCTCGCCATCATCATTCATTCCCCGGTCTCTGTGTTGTTGAAACCAGAATACCGACAAGTGAATCATGATGTGTGAAATCGATACTCCTGGCAACTTTGTTGCTCGGTAGTTAATGGACAGTAATCTCACTCTTGGTGTGATGGTCATTGAATTGTCATACCAAGATTGATCGTGCTACCTAGTCCATTTTCCATGGTGCACTTTTCGATCAATGAGTTAGGATTGTGTCAATCCTTCGCTCTGTTGATCATATCGTCTTGCCTTGAAAAGCAAGATTGCTCTCGAGCTTAATAACATACCGGTGGATCGTGATTTTCCGAATATCTTCTCGGAAGTATTACCAAGGTGTTCCTTGACCGTTATGTTAAGTTCGTGATCAAGATGGTTTTGCTATAAACCATCCCTTCTCCAAGAATCAGTGTTAGATACCCCTGAGCTGGTTGGATAAGCTAAACAACAACTTGGAGAGTTAGAAGATAAAAGCTTTGCCTAACTTAGTTCATTCTAGGGGGATGTCTTTGTTGTGTATGTGTGTGTTGAAGAAAGGCGATATTTTCACCGAGTGATCCTTGTGGTCAATTGTTGCATCTATCGTCTTATCCAATCTTTGATTTGAGTGTGGGCTATCATCAAATCAAACTCAAAACCAAAGATCCTCTTAATGTTTTTTTACTCATGGATGTATCCTCGAGCATACACCATTATATCCTTTGGTCTGACCAATGCTATCACCTTGTTCTCATAGTTGTGGAATTCCGTCCACATGGATATTTCGATGAATTGTTGTTAAGCTCATTGACAACATTTTCATCTCTTCTGTGACTCATGATGAATATGAAGCTAGTGTTGGAAACTTTTGTAGGCAATATCTTCGTGTCTTGTACATGAAGCATATGCATGGTGTAACAAGTGACTTAGTCTTAGTTCATGTGCATATGGTGCAAGTTGCCGCCATGAACTTGAGAAAGGTCGTTTTGTTTTCAATGGAATCATCCCAAGTCAGTCATGCACGTGCAAAGTATTCTATGGTTTGGTAGACTGATCATCTCCATTACACATGCAATCCCTAGCACACCAAGCCACTGATTGATTTGTTAAGGAAAAGAAGTTAAGTGTTACTCCTGAAGGGCCCTGATGAACATGCACAATACTTCGATACCTCTAATGATGGTTCCATCCAGAACTCGGTAGTGTTTTGTTGTAAGTCCATGTAGTCATGCATGTCCTCGACAGCGTGTTCACATGTGTCTTGCAATCCAGCTCATGTTTTAGAGTTGGCTTCCGCAGTTCATTTCCCGGGAATCTTGCAACGTCATCTCTTCGATTATTGTTGCAACCTTTCACTTCCAGACATGCTGAATCTGGAATATCATGACACCAACCATATCTGAATCTCAGGCAGATATGATGGTTGTAAAGTTGCCCAAGAATTATAATATTGGTCTAGCTGTAACTGGTAAAGTGATGTTGTGGCTAACACACCTGCCGGAAGACCTATTACTATAATATCTTGAATCAACAACCTTAGCCACTTCCCCATGAGGTTTTCATATGACTTTTCGGAAGTTGTTTCTCATGGACCCTTTGAGATCCCGAAGTTTGACGTTTTACTTGATGTTCTAGATACCAAATGTTACCTATAATTGGGTTACTCTACTTCATCAAGGAGAACATTAGAAGCGGAGTGCTAAATGTCTCTCGGTCGATCATCCAGATTTTGCTCCCTTGGTATAGCTAAGGTGAAATCTGAGAAAGTGTTGTCTTCCTTTGCATCTGCATCCTCCATCATTATTCATCATGGTAGTATGAGGTGTTGCCAGGATCCTTGGCATGGATGTTGGTAAAAATCCTGATGAATATGGAAATGCTCAAGTTCTTGAGATCACGTTCACACACTGGGTTATACTCTCGTTTTTAACTGGAAAGTGCCTTACGTTGCCAAATTATTTTATAACTCTAGTTTCCCTTCGATCTAAGTATGCCATTCTTTGAATTCCTTCCAACGATCGTTTGCGAATTGCCTTAGGCTGGTATGAAGAGTCTCAATGATCTCTGTATCAAAAGTAATTCTTTTTGCCACTTAAGGAATTATCTTACAAGTCACCTTCCCTAGGGTTCCCGTTATGGTATGAAGGGCAACTAACTCCTTGCTACTTTCAAACCTCATCACCATCTGTTTTAGCGTGGAATTTGTGCCTACCAATTGAACCTCCGTCATCTATCTCATTCCATCATTCTCAATGTGTGTTTTGTGTCTCAGCTCGAGAGATGTTATCACTTCTCATTCTTCGAGTTGATCATGAGTTGCTCGATCTCCGAGAAGATCGAATCTTGTAGAGCTCTCTATCCCTGTTGTCCTTCTGTTAGATGAAGATCCCAAAGACAAAGATGTCAAGATCAACATGATGCAATGAAACAAGAGCTGCGAGGAGGACACGTGGATCATGAAGATTGTGGTAGTTAGTGTTCCCTTTGTTTTCTTACCCTACGTTTGAATCTCGGGACGAGATTCTTGTTTAGTGGGGGTGAGTGTCCACAACCCTAGTTAACCTTGATGGTGTTGCACTCATGCATGCATTTTTATTTTCAATGAAAATGAAATGAGGAATGATCAAGCCCCAGAATTCAATTTTTGTCACATATGCAATATAAAAATTAAATCAAAGTGACCCAATAAATGTCCCTGGTGTTCTAATAAAATGTTGGACTGAGGTAAATTTGTCAACCAATATTTTTAAATCACAGAAACATTTTATATTGGGCATTTTAGGGAATCCAATAATTTTTTGCCTTGGATTTATATTTAATATATATATAATACAAGTCCATTAATTCTGAAACTTTTTGTGGTGCTCTGGTTTAATCCATTGGACTCACCTGCAAAATATCAGAATTTTATAAAATGTCTTGTTTGTCAAACCAAATCAAACAAAAGACAGAAATAGAAAAACAGAAATATAAAAAAATAAAAGAAAGGAAAGAGGCCACCTCGGCTTACCTGTTGCAGAACTGGCCTAGCCCAGGGGCAGGGTTGTCTTCTACCTCTGCCAGTAGGCAATGGAGAAGGCGAGCACGGCTGGTGAGCGTGCCAGCTCCTGCGTCGCCGTGGCGGCCTTCCCTCCATCCCAATCCATCGCTAGGGGATGTTAACCGCGCCCCCCTCCGTTTTCCGCAACCTCTACCCATTCCTCTCATTCCCCCTCGCTCTCCTCCTCGGATCCGCCGGACTCCGTCGACGAATTCGTGGCCACCCGCGCCTCCCCGAGCAAGCCGATCATCCCGGAAGCCCCCCTGTGAGCTTCTATTCCTCTCCCCTCTCTTCTTCTGGTCGTGCTCGTGCCATGACCATGACTTTCACCGTGGCCAAGTTTCGGCCGCCGCCGTAGCTCATCGTCGGCCTCGTACTAGCCACCCCACGGACCCCCTGTCACTCCCCTAGATGCGGGCAAGCCAGAGCTCACCTATGGTGCGGTCAGCGCGCCAACGAACACCGGAAGCAGAAGTCCGGCGTGCCACCGTCGTCCTCTATGGTCGCCGGCGGCCACCCTCCGGCGACTAACGTCGTGGCACAACCATTACGGGCTAATTAGGCCATTAATAGCCTCTGACCCACTCACACTGGGACCCACCCACTGATTAAGCCTTGGTAAACTAATTAAGTTAAGTTGGTCATCTTTTAACCCCGAGTCGATGACATGTGGGACCCGTACTTCAGGTTTGACGTGGACCGGGTCAGTTGACCGCTAACATCACCTGGACGTAATGCTGATGCAGTAAAGTATTTTTGCAATTAAAATAAATACTAAACGGTTTATTAATTCCAAAAAATGTTTAAAACTTCTAAAAATCATAGAAATTCAAGTGTAACTCAGATGAAAATAATTTATATATGAAAAATGATCAAAAAAATCCAATGAATCTATTTATACCATGATCATGCATGTTTGAACAAGTTAACATCACCAAGTAGGACATTTTATGATTAGGGAAATATATGAAATATCATTTGGAGTAGGAATTCAAACTTGTTTGAATTCCACGTCAATTAACTTGGCTAATTATTACTCTAGGTCAACTCGATACCTTAACTTGTCATATCATGCATCATGTTTGTTGCATTGAATTGAATGTGTTCATTTCTCTATTTGCCGGTGTTGTTCCCTCTCGGTAGACGTTGTTCTGACGATGGGAACGATGACACTAATGAAGAGAAGTAATATCTTCAGGACTGTCTTGCAAGCAAGCCCCCCTTGAGCATACTAATATGAACCCACTCTCTCGCTCTTGCTCTCTTCAATTGCATTAGGACCACAACGATTCAATTGTTACTTGTTCTTGGTAGTTGAACCCATTCCTTTGAATGACCTGTCTTTGCCACAGTAAATAGTTGAAACCAGTTAGCATGAGTAGCAACTGCTTGAGCCTTGTAGTGCTTACTCATCCATGTTTGCTTACTGTGCCTGCTAAGCTTAGAGTCATGTCGTGTTGGGTCTGATCCATCCGGGTGATGAATTGGAATGGCAATATTCATGTCCTATTGTGCGAGAGCTAAATGTGTGAACATGATTTGGTAAAGGTAGCGACGAGAGGTCAAGTAGGTGTACATGATGGGTTGTCTCATTGGACCGACCTTAAGAACTGAGTTCTGTGTATGTTATCCAAGACAAGATACTATGTAGCGACCCGACCTGAAAGGCCAAGTCTCCGGTGTTTCCGTACCATCCCAAGATCATGCTGGTACACACACGGTACTTCAATGTATATATCAAAGGGAAATCACACAACATTATATTAGTCGAAATCTCATATCGAGTCCTTTATTACAATAAAGATTACAATAAAGTGTCCAAAGGCCAACTCATGAGAATATCTAAATCTTGCGGAAGCGTCGACGGTAGATGAGTCCATCCGACTCCAAGGGCATCTCACTGAGCATAGAACGCGTCCTCACTCCTGGTCAGAAAAATACTCTGCAACATGATACGTTGCAGCCGTGTAGGTCAGCATATGGAATATGCCGGCTAAGTCACAAGAGAGGGGTGAAAATAATCAGCTAGTCTATATGCTTATATGGCAGGTGGTGGTGTAAGTTTTTGCGTAAAGCCAAGTTTTTCCTACATCAAGAGAGGGGCTAAGCAAAATATTACTAAGTTGGTTGATTAATGAGATGGTTCCACCAACCAATTCTCATACCCAAAATTGTTAATACCCACATCATCATATTAATTGTGTTGAGAGTTCCGAAAGTTTCAATTCCTTTGGCTCAAGTCGTCCATGACCGTGGACACGGCTAATCGATTAGGTTTGGAATACTCTGCAGAGGTTTGCACACGTTCCCCACAAGATTTGGTTGCCTCCGTTTGATTTCTCGCACTTCAGGGTGTTTGAGAAACGGATGACCAAAACATGGTCTTCCAAAGGGTTTCCCTACGACTCTGTCGGTGCCCATCCTTTCCTACCGTTCTTGTACCTCTTGTAGCACCGCCTGTCCAGGGTCACCACGATATCCAACCAAGCCAGAGCCCATAATGACTTGTGGCTGTGCAGGTAAGCCTTGGGTTTTGAAGCACCCATCCATCTCTTTGTGCCTGGGTGGACCTTTCCGCATGAATACTGGCCATCTCCAGCATCACCTAGGCTAACCACTGGTTTCTCCAGGGCGCCGTTCAACCATCATCCACCCAAAGGTATGTTGAAAACTCGGAGTCTTGAATCTTGTTCATTATGTAGGTCTTGAAATTATTAACTCTCTCAACTCCCATGAATCACACAACCAACCCCGTCTACTAATAGCATAGCAAAAGTAAAAAAACAACGTTTCCCGGGGCCAAAGTTGTCAAAGAGGGTTGAGAGGGGTACCTATCACATGATACTACTACAATGTAACCAAGTTTCCAACTAACCTATCTTGCATGCAATTGGGGAGATGGTAGAACTAATGCATATAAAACATGGGTAAAAGTATGATCAAGGTGACTTGCCTGATTGATGATCTTCGTACGTGAGTGACTCTAAGTAACAAGCTTCGCACTCCGGATAATCTAACGAAGCAAACAAGCACTCAATAAGCATACAACAGAAAATTGTAACTCACAAACATCAACCAAGAACTAGTAAACAATCAGGACAAAACAATGCACAAATCTCAAGTAAGAAAACACATAAAGTTTTGTTTTCAAAAGGTGAGGAATGAAAACACTACTGACATAATGAAACCATTTGTAATAACAAAACAATTGTTGTCAGCAAGGAAACAATAGAATATTTTATTAATAAACAGAATATAATCAATTTAAGTTTGTTGGGAAAAGTTTAATAAAGTTTATACAAGTTTGTGATAAACACTATATGAATCAACTATAGTTATATTAACAAAAGAATGAAAAACTAAACTTATTATTTATTTGTAAAACATGTTCTTAACAGGAAATAATTTACAATTAAATCTGTCTTAGAAAACAGAATTAAAATATACAAAACTTTGTTTGAAAACAAAACTACTACTAGTTAGTTGTTTTAATCAAAATAAACCTATTTGAAAATAAGTTGTGATTCCTAGGTTAAATAAAATTAAACTAAGCAAATTTATATTTTTATTAACAGTGAGTGAAAACACTAAATGTTTACTAACAGAACCTAATAAACAAATAAAACCAAATTCTAAATCAAACTAATTAAAATTAAGTATATAAAACTATATTGTAATACTAGGCAGATTCTGTTTTTGGTTAAAACATTAATCAAATATATCCTAAATATCTTCAACTAAGCATGAAGGTAGTCCTAACTAATACCAAACAGTAGCAAAGAGATTCATATCAAAATCTATTTTCAAACTCTAGTTATTCAGATTTGAAGATTTTAAGCAAATTTGATTCAATTCAAATTTTATAGTTCAAATTTGAAATTTAAAAGTACAGGGTGAAACTACATGAATAATGTGAGCTATTGCAAAAAGAATCAACTCAAAACACTAAATAGATTAAAAGATATAAGCAAAACAATTTTTAAAAACATTCTGTTAATTAAAACAAAAACTGAAAAAGGAAAATAATTTGCGACGGTCAGGGGGCTACGTGGCGCTGTCCGATTGGCTAAGGGGGATGTGCGCTCGAGGATTACGGGCGGGCGACCGATCGGAAGAAGAAAACGGTTCGGAATAAATCCGATCTAATCACGGTCGTTGATTCGGGATCCGATGGTCGAGGGAGCTTACGGGGAAGAGGTTGCCGGCGTCGGGGTTTCTCCGGTGATCCGAAGGCGGCGAGGACAACGGCGAGGCGTTCCGGTGGTCGGGGAAGACGGGGAAGTGGTCCGGGCAACGGCGACGGTTCTCCGGAGTCGATTGGTGGCAACGGTGGGGCGAACGGTGGACGGAGTCGGTGGCTACGCTCGACGGGAGGTCCGGTGGTGGCGCTACTCCGGCGAGCAATTGACAGCGTCTCGGCGAGAAAGAAAGGGGGCTCGGGGGGGGGGGGGAATGGATGCGGGGAGTGTCCGGTTTATATAGGGGCGTTGGGAGTGCGGGGAGTTAAGAGGGGAGAGAGATCCGGTGAGGGGAGAAACGGTCGGCGAGTCGGGTCCGGCGCTCGCGGGTGCGGGGGACTACGACCGTTTTGGGGCAACGGTCGGTCACGTGGGGTCCGGTTGCAGTGAGAGAGAGGGAAGTGAATGCGCTCGATCGGCCGACCGGTAACGGTCTCGGCTTTTAAAGCCGGTGGGCCGTCCCGTTTAATACCGGAAACGGTTACCGTTTCTTTTTAATAATAATCCAGAGACATTCAAAAGCTTTTAAAGCATTCAAATCGTCTCTAAATATAGGGGTATTATATATCAAAATTAACAGAATAATGAATGCTATTTAATGAACATTTCTATTCTGTCATTTGAACACTTTGAAAAAAATAATTTTTTCAGAAATTGCCTAATTGTTTTTAAACCCTTTTTGCAAATATTTTCAAAATAACCCCCTGGTTATTTTTGTTCAAATAAACCACCAATTAGTCCCTGGTGTGGAGTGTCATGTTCCTCCTCTCTTATTTGAACTTTTAACCAAAATTTCAAATAGGTGAAAGCAACTTAGTGAAAAGTAGAAAGGACTTTCTGGAATTCAGAAGAGACATTTCAACTAACACATAAAATCAAGCAATGATGCTGCTAGATGCATAGCTATAATCATAACATTCCAAAATGGAATTTTGGGATGTTACATACTACCACACATTGGGATACTTAATTGACCCTCTCGGCCCATTAATCGCCTAGACCTATGTCCAGGAGTTGCAAGTAGTTTCTGGTGTTTTTAGGAAAAGTGTTGGCGGCCGTGCATAGCACTGCCCGACGGGGTGGACTGTGATGCAGTATAGGCACAGTGGCATGGTATACCAAGTGGCACCCAAATGGTGGGCTTGGGAACCCTGCGCACATCGTTTGAGGCCGTAGCGGAAACTTCGGCCAGACTTCTGTGCGGGTTCAGTCTCAAATAGGCGATAAACCTGGACTAGGGTTTTGTGTGATTGATGGTCGTGGCCGACGCCCATGCCAGTGCTTCCGCTTGAAGGTTGCCGAGATGCATGACGTGCATATGGTGATAAATGGCGAGAGCGTGTGTGAAGAAGTATACCCCTGCAGGGTGAAATAATCTATTCGAATAGCCATGTCCTCGGATATGGACTACTTCGAGAACTTATGTCGTTCATAGATAAGTTGAAGTGGATACTCTAAAATATGCAAGATAAGCGTGAGTGCTATGGATGGCCTTCTCGTAGGGAGACAGAAGTGGATCCATAGTGGTGTATTGATTGGAGAATATGTGGACTCGTGTGTGCTATCCCACCTCAAATATACTACTTGTAGTCATAGTATAGGTTAGCCAAGAGTCAAAGCTGGCTTGCTGCAATAAACTCCACAACCCCAACATTGAAACCGATGCATATGTAGTTAGTTCTGATGTAAGTCTTGCTGAGTACCTTTGTACTCACGTTTGATTAATTTATGTTTTGCAGAGGAGACATCAGTCTTATTAGTGATCATTACAATGTGAAGTTCGATGTTGACCGGATTAGCTTGGGAATCCCAGACAGAGGTCTGGTTCCTTTGGTAGGGTCGATGTAGGTTTCCAGGTTCCTCTAGCCACTTTTGTAGATGTTTGTACCCAGACATGTTTAACTTCCGCTTGTTTGTTTGAATGCTCTGGATGTTGGGTCTTGTGACCCCTGTTTGTAACATCTTATTGTATTGGCTCTTCCTGGCCTTCTAAATAAATGTTGTAATGTTGTATGGTTATGTTGTGATGCCATAGTTGTATCTATGCATATTGGGCATGTATGCATACGTGTGACGTGCAACGGTATGTATGGGATCCGACACCTAGTTGTGTGCCTTTAGTAGTACTCTTCACGGGTAAATGCCTCTTTGTGCTTCCACTGAGCCTTGGTAGCTTGCTACTGCTCCGGACACATTGATTAGCCGGCATGTATCCTTGTTTGCTGTTGTGTCTGTCCCTTCGGGGAAATGTCTCACAATTTGATGGAGTACCTATAGCCTGCTACGACTCATCTACGTGCAGTGATGACATTTATGTCCCACGACGTAATGGAGTCCTTGTAGCTTGCTATGACTCGTCTACACACGCTAGAGATCGACACCTGCATTGCTGGGTTACGTATGCCTGTCCATGTATGGATGTGCCACTTGGGTTCTACGACTAGGCATGTCAGCTCGGGTTCTTTAACATTTGAATTCTAGCGACACATTCACATACGTGATTCAAAATACGCAAACGGTCCCAGCCCAGGTAAGGTGGTAGCCGTGGAGATAACCGTGCGTGAGACCGCAAAGTGATGTGATGTGTTACAGGCTGGATTCTTATGGCTTAGGATCGGGGTCCCAACAAGAAGTTGTTTGGCTAGATAAGAGGAAGTCTTCTTTCGAAGATCATCATTGATAGCTTTAAGGAATTCAAGCTCTTGCTCCAAAGTGAGCTTCTTGAAGCGGAGCTTCTCATGTGTCCTTACAAGCTCTCTATGATCTTGTAGAGTAGACTTGTGGGCTAACTTGAGAGTGTTTAGTTCTTGAAATAGTCTCTCTATTTTCGACTTATCATCATCACACGACTTATCTTGACTAGAGTGATTACTAACAAGTTCAATTTGACTAGTATCACTAGATTTGTTAAATAGCAAGTCATAATCTCCTAGTAGGTCATTCTCATCACTATTGAAATCAAGACACTCGGGGTGTGATACCTTGGGGCATTTAGCCATGAAGCAATTTCCACTCCCTTCATTTGGTGAATAAAATATGTCATGGGTGTTGGAGGAAACGAGTGCAAGTCCGGAAACATCTTCATCTTGACTATAGTCAGAGTCGGAGTGATAGCTTCTCTCGAAATGGTGGTTGGATTCGGAACCGGAAACCCATTCACCAACATGAGCTTGATGTCTTCTTCTTGAGTATCTATTGGTGTAGTTGCCCTTCTCCAAGTCCCTACTTCTCCTTTAGGGTCTTCATTCATAAAGATCATATATAATCCTTCTCTCTCTTTGAGGTGACTCATCTCTTGAGATCTTTCTTCTAGGTGACTCTTCCCTTCTTTTGTGGAGGGTGGTGCACTAATTGGAGTAGTGTTCGGGCCTTCCACAATTGTGACAATTTCGGTCACGACTACATGGACGCTTTTCTTCATATCTTGAGTTGGAGTTCCTCTCTTTGCCTCTACTCTTGTAGAACTTGTTGAATTACTAGACCATGAGGCTTATCTCTTCATTATTAATAAGCTTGTCGCTTGAAGTAGCGGGAGCATTCCTTGTGGCTTTGCAAGCACCGCTAGACTTATCGTGAAGTTCTTCCTTGTCTTTGAGGGGCATCTCATGAGCAACAATCCTTCCAATCACTTCCGTGGGCTTGAGATCTTCGTAGTTTGGCATCATTTGGATTAAGGTGCACACGGTGTCATAGTTTCCATCCAAAGCTCTAAGTATCTTCCTGATGATGAATTTGCCAGTCATTCTTCACTTCCTTAGCCGTCAATCTCAATAGTACATCTCCGCGACTCCAATTTGCCAATCTAACTTTGAAGAACATCCAACTTAGATTCTCTAACGGAATCGGTACCTTCACGCATATCAACCAAAGTATCCCAAATTTCCTTGGCGTTCTCAATACGGTTGATTTTGTTGAATTCTTCGGGGCATAGTAAGTTGAAAAGAATGTCACATGCTTGAGCATTGTATTGCAACATCTTCAATTATTCTACAGTTGCTTCACGATCTAGTTCTTTTCCATCAAAAAAGAATTCACGTTGTAAGCTAACACGAATAACAACCCAAATGGCGGGGTTATGACCAAGAATATGCACTTCCATCTTATGATTACAACTAGCAAAATTTGCACCATCAAAGTAAGTACCTATATGGTGATAATTTCCCTCGCTACACGCCATACTCTCCTAGGTTGTGAAACCAATGCAATGGAGACCAAAGCTATGATAGCACTTGTAAGGTCGAAAGTAAGTCTAGAGGGGTTGATTAGACTACTTGACCAAATAAAAATCCTACGTTTTCCCAATTTTAGTTCTGGGAAGATTTTAGCAATGATAGCAAGTCAAGCACACCCTACACATGCATGTCTAAGAGTATAGCAGCGGAAACTAAAGGCAAGCACATGTAATAGAGGTAAGGGTTAAAAGATCAAATGCAATTGTAGACACGAAGATTTTTCCCGTGGTTCCGATAGGTGGTGCTATTGTACATCCACGTTTATGGAGACCTCAACCCATGGACAGTAACAGTCACAAGAGTCCACGGTGGGCTCCACCCATAAGGGTCCACGAAGTAGCAACCTTGACAATTACATAACGGCTTCTGTCCACGAAGGACTGGCCTCACTATGGGTTGATCTTCACGAAGTAGGCGATCTCCTTGCCCATACAAACTTCTTAGTTCAACTCCACAACATGAAGTAGGAGGCTCCCAAGCAACACCTAACCAATCTAGGAGGCACCACCCTCCAAAAGGTAATAGGCTTGATAGTGGTGATGAAGTTCATGCTCTTGTTCTTCAAGATGGTAGACTCCTCAACACTCAATCACTTTCTCACATATTAGGCTTGGTAGAAGAGATTGATCGGGTAGAAAGCAACTTGGGGAGGCTAGAAATCAAGATCCATATGGTTGGAGTGTATGATCTTGATCTCAACACAAGGGTAGCTGGTTCTGTCTCAGAAATTTAGATATGGGAAATGGAGAACTGTTCTGAGTGCTTCTCTTTCGAGTGGGATGTGGTGGAAGGGTATATATAGGCATCTCCAAAAATCCAACCGTTACAACATTATTGACCAACTCGGTGAAACCAAAGCAAAACTCGGTCATACCGATTTATTCAAATGTGGCAACTTTCGGAATCTTGGTGAGATCGATATAGGAATCTCGGTGGTACCAAAACCAATGGCCGAGGGAAGTTTCCAAAACTTTGTGAGAATGAAGCATAAACTCGGAATTTCCGATTCTATCAAAACAGTCAACCAAACCATGGTTACCGAAACTTGGTTGCACTGATGCAGTCTCGGTTATACCGAATTGCTAGGGATTGGCTAGGGTTCTGTCTTGGGTAGAAAATTGGTAGAGCTGGATGAAAACTTGGTGGCACTGATTTTATGGATTAGGTTTTTGACAGAGTATTTTGTCGGAGAGATTGTGGGTGTTTTTGGTGGCTAGCACTTGTGCACATGGAGCAATTTGTTCACCAACAATACCTTACCCTCTTTTAATAGTATTGACTTTCCTATGGACTCAAAGTGATTTCTCACAAAGTAAAAAAGAGAGTGTTCTAGATTGAATCTTTGCCAATCCGTTCCTTGGATCTTGGGCTATCTCCTCACAATATATAGCCATCCCATCATTGGACTTTTCCTGAAATATGCTTAGTGAAAACATGAGTCCAATGATATATATGTTGTTATTAATTACCAAAACCACCAAGGGAGGAAATGTGATTTCACAGACCACTAAGGTGGCAATGTCGGCAGCAGTAAAACCATGGATCCATCTATGTTGCCAAGATTAGCGTCCTCATGCCGTCACCAACGGAGATTTTGACCAGGATATCAAACACCTGCCTAGCCTCGTTGTCAACGATCAATGGGATACCTTGCCATGGTTTTTCAAGTTCCAATCATCTTAGCCATCACCAACTCACATTCAATGCAAGAGCTTGGAGCTGCAAACCTTTCACTCCCAAGCCTCCAAAACTGACCGGCATGCAGATATTATTCCAAGCAACCAGACATTGCCCACCATTTACTTTCTCTTATGCATTCCAAAGGAGTGATATCATCCTTTTATTGAGTTCTCCGTAGACCCACATGTGAGCATTAAGGACCATCAAGTGATGAATTAGCCTAGTGGACATTACCGATTTAACGAGGAACCGCTGCCAAGCCAACACTACCTTCTTAGCCCGGTCGAGCATCGGTTGCTAATCATTTCTTGTTAGTTGGTGTATCGCCAATTGGTTCCCTAGGTATTTGCACGGGAACTCCTATGGGATAGAGAAGAGCCATCTAGAGGGGGAGGTGAATAGACACTTAACAAGACAAATGAGTAGTTTTTGATTCACATGTGAGCATTAGACTCCACGTCTTGTGACGAGGCACCGCTGCCAAGCCAACACTACCTTCTTAGCCCGGTCGAGCATCGGTTGCTAATCATTTCTTGTTAGCTGGTGTATCGCCAATTGGTTCCCTAGGTATTTGCACGGGAACTCCTGTGGGATCGAGAAGAGGCATCTAGAGGGGGAGGTGAATAGACACTTAACAAGACAAATGAGTAGTTTTTGATTCACTTTAAATCTAGGTAGATTTTGCACAAGTTAGGTTGCATCCAAAGATTCCTACACATGCATATATAGAGATTAAGTAATGGAAAGTAGACATCATGCATTTGCAAGAAACATAAAGGATAGTAGAGTAGGAAGAGCAAACTCAATGAAGACCCAGAGATTTTTGGCCTGGTTCTGATAGGTGGTGCTATCGTACGTCTATGTTGATGGAGACTTCAACCCACAAAGGGTAACAGTTGCACGAGTCCACAGAGGGCTCACTACTGGGAAAGGTCTTATAGGTGACCACAAATTAGTGTCGGTAGTAGTCTAGCACCTGCCATTGCTGTTAGCAGTGGCGGGCTCCAAAATCCTCTCGTCACTACTGTTGGCTTACCAATGGTGGGCGCCACTTTGCACCTGTTACTAGTAACAACTATCCAGATTGTCCATGGGACATATGTTACCTGTGGTGGGAAAAAAATCTCGCCACCCACAACTAATTTAGTTACAAGTGGAAGGTAGAAATCTGTGCCCATCACTATATATTTTAGCCCTGCGCCAAAATTTATCAAAAAATAACCATGGTGAGCAGCTATATGTACTCGCCACTGGTTACTCAACTAGTAGTGCTGAGCATTAGGAATCACCTGCCACAAATAATTGTGCCATGGATTCATGGCATCGCTCACGCCCATCTATCCATCAGAAAAAAATGAAAAATAAAATAAAAATGAGGCAGAGCTCCCACCCAAACCTCTCATCACCTCCTCTCTCTCTCTCCTCCTCATGATTCTCCTTGCTGCCGCCACCACTCACCACTCATGACAGCCGATTTCAGCGAGCTTCAGCCATGCGCAGCACGCCACTGAGCTCCCCACGGTCCGCTCTTCCTGCCCCTTCGGCCTGATCCACAACTCTCTGTGGGATCACTAGAAGGGATGTCTAGAGAGGGGGTGAAAACACTACTTGAAAATAAAATTTCTACCTTTTCCCAAGTTAATTGGTTGGCAAATTTTAGCAATTCTAAGAAGTCAAGTGCACCCTACACATGTTGGTCAACAAGTATGGCAGCGGAAAGTAAAGACAAGCATATGTAAGAAGGAGTATAGGTAGGAAGATCAAACGGAATTGGAGACATGAAGATTTTTCCTGTGGTTCTGATAGG
The DNA here is from genome assembly GCA_022496015.1 of Hordeum marinum. Lineage (NCBI taxonomy): Eukaryota > Viridiplantae > Streptophyta > Magnoliopsida > Poales > Poaceae > Hordeum > Hordeum marinum. The sequence continues at coordinate 256,857,774 of CM039673.1, forward strand.
TGGGCTATCGTACATCCATGTTTATGGAGACTTCAACCCATGGAGGGTAATGGTCGCGAGAGTTCACGGAGGGCTCCACCCACAAGCGGTCCACGAAGTAGCAAGGTTGTCTATTCCATGATGGCCTACATCCACGGAGGACTAGCCTTACATGGGGTAGATCTTCACGAAGTAGGCGATCTCCTTGCCCTTACAAAATTCTTGGTTCAACTCCACAATCACAAAGAAGGAGGCTCCCAAAAGACACCTAACCAATCTAGGAGGTACCACCCTCCAAAAGGTAATATATGTGGTGGTATGATGAACTCCTTGTGCTTGTGCTTCAAAAGATAGTCTCCTCAATACTCAATCACTCACTCATAGATTTGGCCTGGGAAGAAGATATTGATTGGATGGAAAGCAACTTGGGGAGGCTAGAAATGAAGATCCATATGATTGGAGTGGATGATCTTGGTCTCAACACATGAGTAGGTGGACCTCTCTCAGAAAAATGGATATGGCAAGTGAGTGTGTGTTCCAAGTGCTTCTCTTGCGAGTAAAAGATGGTGGAGGGGTATATATAGGCATCTCCAAAAATCCAACTGTTACAACATTATTGCCCAACTCGATGAAACCGAAGTGAAAACTCGGTTGCATCGACTAGTGCAAAATCGGCAACTTTGGCCTTTTTGGTGAGACCGATATATAAATCTAGATGGTACCGATATGGGTGACCTAGGCAGTTACCAAGTCTCGATGTCACCGATTCCTCAAAATCGGTGGCACTGATTTTAAGAAACTAATAAACAGAAAGTTGGTCATTGTTTTCGGTTGCATCGAATTGAATGGTGGTAGTACCGACATGCTAGGGTTTGACTTGGCTTCTGTCTAGGGTAAAACTCGGTGGATCCGGATGGGAAATGTTGGTGTCACCGAATTTGACTTTTTGCTTTGGACGGATAATATTTGTGGGAGAATGGGCGAGTATTTGTGGTGGCTAATCTGAAAGCACTTGAGCAACCACATCATCATAATTCCGCATCCCCTTTTAATAGTATTGGCTTTCGTATGGACTCAAAAGTGATTTCTCACACAATGTAAAAAGTAGAGTCTTGTAGCTTGAAGCTTGAACCTTTAACCTTGGCCAATCCTATTTCTTCTCTTCTTTTTCTTCTTGGGAAGACTCCTCACAATCCTTAGCCAATCCTCTCTAGGGACTAAACCTAAAATATACTAGGTATAACTATTAGTCAAAGAGACAATGTATGTTGTCATGAATTAACAAAACCACCAAGGGAGCATATGTGCTTTCAATCTCCCCCTTTTTGGTAACTGATGACAACATACAATCAAAGATTCAAATTAAGATATGGAAGGATATAATGAATACTTTGAGAGACACATGACTAAGATATGCTCCCCCTACATGTGTGCAATCTTTTTAAAGGACAATTGCTTTGGAATGTATGGACATCCACATAGTAGAAAGGATATGATAGGTCATGTGTATCTTGTCTATATACATCAAGTGTATGTGAATGAAGTATCCCCGTGTTCAAGATTCACTCTTGCATACAATATGTGCAAGAAGGAAGAGATCGTCTTGACCAAGCATATGATGCATATACTTACCTTGAAGTTCTTGGGCATTCTAATAGTACAAACACACTTGAGAAAACAATGTTAGGAAACACAAGAGTATTCTACCACAAAGGCAAAGAACTTCCCTCAGTTGTTGAGAACCAAGGTATCAATCCAGCAGGAGGAACAAGCAAGCCACCAATGGTTGCACCTAGACAAACAATCAAACTCTTGCACCCAACGCTAATAAAGGGGTTGTCAATCCCTTCACGATTATTTGCAAGGATTAGATATGATAGATATATATGTAAACGAGAACGGAAAGTAAAAGATAAATAAATTGCAAATAAGTATATATCTAAAAGTATATAATGGAAAGTAAACCTGGGGGCCATAGGTTTCACTAGAGGCTTCTCTCTTGAAGGCAAATATCATGGTTGGTAAACAAATTACTGTCAAGCAATTGATAGAAAAGCGAATAATCATGTAGTTATCCAAGGCAATGATCATGCATATAGGCATCACGTCCATGTCATGTATACCAAAACGATTCTGCATCTACTACTATTACATCACACATCGACCGACTCCTGCCTGCATCTAGAGTATCAAGTTCATAAAGAACAGAGTAACACATTAAGAAACATGACATGATGTAGAGGGATAAACTCAAGCAATATGATGAAACCCCATCTTGTTACCCTCCATGGAAACAATACAATACGTGTCTCGCTAACCCTACTATGTCACTGGATGAGGACACCGCAAGATTGAACCCAAAACCAAGCACTTTCAAGGATATGAAATCATGCAAACAAGAATTACCAATCTAGTTGGCCGAACCAAACCAATAACTCAAAGAGACTTTCAAGGATATGAAATCATGCAAATAACAATTCAGAGGAGATTCAAATAAGATTCATGGATAATCTGAACATAAACTCACAATTCATTGGATCTTGACAAAAAAACACAAAAGAGGATTACATCGAATAGATCTCCATGAAGATAATGAAGAACATGCTATTGAAGATCAAAGAGAGAGAACAAGCCATCTAGCTACTAGCTATGGACCCGTATGTCTGTGGTGGACTACTCACGCATCATCGGAGGGGCAATGGAGTTGATGTAGATGCCCTCCATGATCGACCCCCCCCCCCGACAGATTACCGGAAAAGGCTCCAAGATTGGATCTCTCGGTAATGGATGCTTCCGGCGGCGGAAAAGTATTTGTGTGGCTCGTTTTGAAGTTTGGGGAATATTTGGGTATTTATAGGCCAAGAATTAGGGTTAGGAGACGTGTCGGGATACGACAAGCCTGCTAGGCGCGTCCAGGGGGGCCCGCGCCTAGCAGGCTTGTGGATCTCTAGCACCTCCCCTGCCGTGCACTCCAAGCTTGATCGATTTGTTTCCTTCCAAAAAATTCCATCCGAAGGTTTTATTCCGTTTGGAGTCCATTTAATATTCCATATCTGCAAAACTCAAAAACAAGGAAAAAAACAGAAACTGACACTAGGCTCTAGATTAATAGGTTAGTCCCCAAAATAATATAAAATTGCATATTAATGCATATAAACATCCAAAACAGATAATATAATAGCATGCCATCATCAAAAATTATAGATGCGTTGGAGACGTATCAACATCCCCAAGCTTAATTCCTGCTCGTCCTCGAGTAGGTAAATGATAAAAACAGAATTTTTGATGTGGAGTGTTACCTAACATATTTATCCATGTAATATTCTTTATTGTGGCATGAATATTCAGATCCGTAAGACTGAAAACAAAAGCTTAATATTTATATAAAAAAATAATGTTTCAAGCGTACTAGCAAAGCAATTGCATCTCTTCAAAATATAATGGCAAAAGAAAGTTATCCCAACAGTATCATATGGTCTGGCTATGCTCCATCTTCCCCACATAAAGTATTCATATCATGCAAAACCCCGATGAAAAGTCAAGGAATTGTTTTCACACCTTTATTTTCTCAAACTTTTTCAACTCTCACGCAATACATGAGCGTGAGCCATGGACATAGCACTATAGGTGGAATATAATATGGTGGAGGTTGTCAAGGAAAGGGAGAAGATAGTCTCACATCAACTAGGCATATCAACGGGCTATGGAGATGCCCATTAATAGATATCAATGTGAGTGAGTAGGGATTTCCATGCAACTGATGCACTAGAGCTATAAGTGTATGAAAGCTCAAAAAGAAACTAAGTGGACGTGCATCATGAAGAAAAATTCCACTAGCTATATGAAAGTGACAAAATAGGAGACTCTCTATCATGAAGATCATGGTTCTACTTTGAAACACAAGTGTGGAAACAGGTAGTAGCAATCTCCCTTCTCTCTTTTCTCTCATTTTTTTGTTGGGTAACTAAGGCCTCTTTTATTCATTTTTTTATCTGAGCTTCGCTAGCCTCTTTTTTTCATAAAGTCTACAATCTCATCCCCACTTGTGAGGGAATCATAGCTTCCATCATCCTTTCCTCACATGGGACATGCTCTATTAATGATAATCATCACACTTTTATTTACTTATAACTCAAAAGAAAATTGTAACTCGATAACTATGATAAAATACAACTCTATATGCAATATGGAAGTGATGGTGCATGTCATAAAAGGGAACAGTGGAAGTTACATGGCAATATATCTCAGAATGGTTATGGAAATGCCATAATAGGTAGTTGTGGTGGTTGTTTTAAGGAAAAATATATGGTGGCTTTTTTGAGGAAGGTATATGGTGGCTGTTTTGAGGAGGGTGTTTGTTGTACCAGCGAAAGTTGCACGGTATTAGAGAGACTAGCAAAGGTGGAAGGGTGAGAGTGCGTATAATCCATGGACTCGACATTAGTCATAAAGAACTCACATACTTATTGCAAAAGTCTATTAGTCATTCAAGCAAAGTATTAAATGCACTCTCCTAGGGGGGAGGTTGGTAGGAGTTAACCATCCCCCCCTAACCCTCACACTAAGGTCGACAATCTATAAACAAATCATGCTCCGACTTCCTTACATAACGGTTCACCATACGTATGCTACGGGAATCACAAAACTTTACAAAAGTATTCTTACCAAATCACAATTACTTCCTAACATGTCTCTTAACATTACCATCTTTATATCTCAAAACTTTATGAAAGGAATCAAACTTCTCATAAATACTCAATGCACTTAATATGGAAGTTTTTATTATATCCCTTTTGGATGCCTATCATATTAGGACTAAATTCATAACCTAGACCAATTACCATTCTGTTTTAGAAACTCTCAAAATAATATAAGTGCGGTACAAGAGTTCAATTATTTCCATAAAACGCAAACACCATCGTGCTCTAAAAAATATAAGTGAATCACATAGAGCAAAATTGCCTAACTCAAAAGATATAAGTGAAACATATAAAGCATTCTAACAAATTCACGATTCAGCGTGTCTCTCTCAAAATATGTATGCATAAAGGATGATTGTGGCAACTAACAAGCAAAGACTCATATCATACAAGACGCTCCAAGCAAAACACATATCATGTGGTGAATAGAAATATAGCCTCAAGTAAATTTACCGATGGATTGAAGACGAAAGAGGGGATGCCTTTTGGGGCATCCCCAAGCTTAGGCTATTTGGCATGCTTGAATATGACTTGGGGTGCCTTGGTCATCCCCAAGCTTAGGCTCTTGCCACTCCTTATTCCATAGTGCATCAAATCTTTACCCAAAACTTGAAAACTTCACAACACAAAACTTAACATAAAACTCGTGAGATCCGTAAGTATAAGAAAATAAATCACCACTTTAGGTACTATTGTGAAATAATTCTTTATTTATATTGGTTTTATACCTACTTTAATCTAACTTCTCCATGGTTCATACCACATGATACAACCCAAAGATTCATCAAAATAGGCAAACAACTCAAAGAAAACAGAATCTGTCAAAAACAGAACAGTCTGTAGCAATCTGAAAACTTTGTAGCATTCTGAAAAATTAGGACAACCTGGGAAATTTATATATCAATCTTGTGTAAACATTTTAGACTAATTTGACCCTCTGAAAAATTTAGAAAATTCCTGGACCGAGCACAAAAGTTTCTGTTTTTCAGCAAGATCAAATCAACAACTGCCATAGATCACCCCACAGTTTTTACTTGGCTCAATCACTAATTAAAACACCAAAACACAATTACTAAAGAATTAATAATGTGGGAAACACTCAAAAACAGAACACAGGAATAAAATTGGGTTGCCTCCCAACAAGCATTATTGTTTAACGCCCCTAGCTAGGCAAAACGCAATAGATCTTGGTATTGTCATCTTTGGTATGCAATCCAAAAGTAGATCTCATAATAGATTCATAAGGTAATCTTATTTTATTTCTAGGAAAGTGTTCCATGCCTTTCCTTAATGGAAATTGGAATCTAAGGTTTCCTTCTTTCATGTCAATAATTGCACAATTCGTTCTAAGGAAAGGTCTACAAAGAATAATAGGACATGTAGGATTGCAATCTATATCAAGAACAATGAAATCTACGGGCACATAATTCCTATTTGCAACAATAAGAACATCATTAATCCTTCCCATAGGTTTCTTAATAATGTAATCCGCAAGATGCAAACTTAGAGAGCAATCATCAAGATCGTGGTAACCTAGCACATCACATAAAGTTTTCGGAATCGTGGAAACACTAGCACCCAAATCACACAAAGCATGGCATTCATAATCTTTTATTTTAATCTTAATAGTAGGTTCCCATTCATTATGAAGCTTTCTAGGGATAGAAACTTCTAACTCTAATTTTTTTTCAAAATATTTCATCATAGCATGAACTATATGTTTAGTAAAAGCCTTATTTTGACTATAAGCATAAGGAGAATCCATCATGGATTGAAGCAAGGAAATACAATAAATTAAAGAGGAGCTATCACAATTGAAGTCCTTGAAATCCAAAAGAGCGGGCTCATTGCTATTTAAATTTTTGACATCTTCAATCCCACTTTTATCAATCTTAGCATTAAGATCTATAGACTCCGAATCATTGGGACGCCTTTTAACTAAAGTTGACTTATCTCAAGTCCAATCATTATCAAGATTTATATTGGAAAACAAGATTCAATAGTGTTGGAAATATGCCCTGGAGGCAATAATAAAGTGGTTATTATTATATTTCCTTGTTCATGATAATCGTTTATTATCCATGCTATAATTGTATTGATTGGAAACACATTGCATGTGTGGATACATAGACAACACTTTGTCCATAGTATGCCTCTAGTAGATTAGCTCGTTGATCAAAGATGGTAGAGGTTTCCTAGCCATTGAGATGAGATGTCATTTGATAACGGGATCACATCATTGGGACAATCATGTGATGGACAAGACCTAAACTGTAAACATAGCATATGATTGTGTCAGTTTATTGCTATAGTTTTCTGCATGTCAAGTATCTGTTCCTATGACCATGAGATCATACAACTCACTTACACTGGAGGAGTGACTTGTGAGTATCAAACATCGCAACATAACCGGGTGACTATAATGGTGATCTACAGGTATCTCCGAGAGTGTCTGTTGGGTAGGTATGGATCAAGATTGGGATTTGTTACTCCATGTGACGGAGAGGTGTCTTAGGGCCCACTCGGTAATACAACATCACAACGAGCCTTGCAAGCAATGTGACTAAAGTGTTATCCACGGGGTCTTGTATTAGGGAACGAGTAAAGATACTTGCCGGTAACGAGATTGAACTAGGTATAGAGATATTGACGATCAAATCTCGGGCAAGTAACATACCAAGAACAAAGAGAACAACGCACGGGATTAACTGAATCCTTGACACGGAGGTTCAACTGATAAAGATCTTCATAGAATATGTAGGAACCAATATGTACATCCAGGTCCCGCTATTAGTTTTTGACCGTAGATGTGTCTCGGTCGTTTCTACATAATTCTCGAACCTGCAGGGTCTGCACACTTAAGGTTCGGTGGCGTTTCGGTAGTATAGAGTTATGTATGGTGGTAACCGAACATTCTTTGAAGTCCCGTATGAGATCCCAGACGTCACGAGGAGCTAAGGAATGGTCCAGAGGTAAAGATTGATTTATAGGAAGTCCTGTTTTGGTCACCGGATAAGTTTTGACCTCATCAGTAGTGTACTGGGAGTGTCGGGAGGGTACCGGAGGGTCATCAGGAGGGGTGTTTCGACCCAAGAGGCTACATGGGATGTGGGAGGAGGTATACCAGCCCTTAGTGGGCTGGCCAAAGTCCCACAATAGGCCCATGTGGCTGGGAGGAGAAACCAAAGGTGGAAAGAAGGTTTCCAAGTGGGAGAGAAGGAGTCCTAATCCTACTAGGATTGGAGGAGAACCCCTCCTCCTCACACTTCGGCCGAATGAAGGGTTGGCCCCTTGGGGGCCAAGTATCCTCCCTCCATCCTCCTAGATATACTAGAGGTATTGAGGATTTTTCACAACAGAAATCAGCCATGTGCTACCCTCTCCTCTAAATCATAGTTTCTTCTCTAGATCGTTTCATCAGTGCTTAGGCGAAGCCCTACTCGAATAGTTCCATCACCATCGCCACCACATTGTCGCGCTGTCGGAGAACTCATCAACCTCTCCGCTCCCTCGTGCTGCATCAAGAAGGCGGAGATCGTCATCAAGCCATATGTGTGTTGAACACAGAGGTGTCGTCCATTCGGCGCTAGATCGGGACGGATCGTGATTGGATCGTGGGACACTCGGCGATTTGGATCGCGGAGACGTTCGACTACATCAACCACGTTTCTTAACGCTTCCCGCTTAGTGATCTACAAGGGTATGTAGATCCACTCTCCCTCTCATAGATGCTGATCACCATGGATAGTTCTTGCATGTGCATAGGATTTTTTTTGTTTCCTATGCAGCGTTCCCCAACAAATAGGAGTCACATCAATCACTTTAAGATCTTCATCATTATTATCGCGAGAAAACACTTTTGCAAGCCATTCACGCTTAGCACGTATTCTAGCGGTTATTTCCTTACTTTCATCAATAGAAATTCTCATAGCTTTTAAAGACTCATTAATATCATGCTTGGGTGGAGTAGATCTAACTTTCAAAGAATCAATCTCAGAAGAAATTCTACCAACGTTCCTAGCCAAATCATCAATCTTGAGCACTTTTTCTTCAATAGAAGCATTAAAAAAAATTGTGAACCAATAAATTCTTTAACAATATTCTCAGGATCAAAGGGCATCTTATTATAATTTCCATAGAAATTGTTGTAGGAATTACCATAATTATTTGAGGAATTACTAGGAAACAGTCTGTGGTTTTAATTACCACTATACGCATTGTTACCAAAAAAATCCTACCAACAAAATTCACATCCATAGATTCATTATTATTACCAATCAAAGAAGACAAAGGCATATCATTGGAATCAATAGAGCACTCTTACTAGCAAACGATTTCATCAATTCATCCATCTTTTCACTCAATGTATTTATTTCTTCAATAGCATGCATTTTTACTAGTAGGTGATCTTTCGGTGTGCCATTGAGAATAGTTTGACATAATATTAGCTAGGAGTTTAGTAGCTTCTCCTAACGTGATTTCCAGAAAAGTACCACCCGTGGACGAATCTAAAAGATTTTTTAGAAGCAAAGTTCAATCCCGCATAAAAAGATTGTATAATCATCCATAAACTCAAACTATGTGCGGGACAATTCCTAATCATTAATTTCATCCTCTCCCACGATTGTGTAACATGCTCATGATCAAGTTGCTTACAGTTTGTAATATTGTTCCTAAGGGAGAGGATCTTTGCGGTTGGAAAGTGCTTGGACATAAAAGCATATTTACACTTATTCCACGAATCAATACTATTTTTAGGCAAAGATGAAAACCAAGTTTTAGCACGATCTCATAGTGAGAACGGAAATAGCTTCAATTTCACAATATCATTATCCACATCTTTATTCTTTTGCATATCAGACAACTCAATGAAAGTATTTAGATGGGATGCAGCATCTTCACTAGGAAGGCCAGAAAATGTTTCTTTCATAACAAGATTAAGCAAGGCAGCATTGATTTCATAAGATTCCGCACTAGTGGCGGGAGCAATGGAGTACTAAAAAATCATTGTTATTAGTATTGGAAAAGTCACACAACTTGGTACTCTCAGACATCGTGACAACGAAAGCAATCAAACACACGAGCAAACAAAAGGCAAACGAAAGAAGGGTGAGCAAAAAGGCAAATCTTTTTTGTATTTTCTAAAAAACGTTTTAGAAGTGGGGGAGAGGAAAACGAGAGGCAAATGGAAAATAATGTAAATACAAGAGATGAGTTTGTGAGGGGTACTTGGTAGGCTTGATGTGTATCCTCCCCGGCAACAGCACCAGAAATTGGCAAGTTGACGGGAGAGATCTTGTCTTCACTTGCTATGTCGCCTCCCCGACAACGGCGCCAGAAATCCTTCTTGCTACATCTTGAGCGTGCGTTGGTGTTCCCTTGAAGAGGAAAGGGTGATGCAGTGAAGTAGATAAGTATTTCCCTCAGTTGTTGAGAACCAAGGTATCAATCCAGTAGGAGGAACAAGCAAGTCACCAATGGTTGCACCTAGACGAACAATCAAACTCTTGCACCCAGCGCTAATAAAGGGGTTGTCAATCCCTTCACGATTATTTGCAAGGATTAGATCCGATAGATATAGATGTAAACAAGAACGGAAAGTAAAAGGAAAATAAATTGCAGCAAAGTATAGATCTGAATGTATATAATGGAAAGTAGACTCGGGGGCCATAGATTTCATTAGAGGCTTCTCTCTTGAAGGCAAATATCATGGTGGGTAAACAAATTACTGACAAGCAATTGCCAGAAAAGTGAATAATCATGTACTTATCCAAGGCAATGATCATGCATAAAGGCATCACGTCCGTTTCAAGAAGACCAAAATGATTCTGCGTCTACTACTATTACTCCACACATCGACCGACTCCTGCCTGCATCTAGAGTATTAAGTTCATGAAGAATCGAGTGACGCATTAAGAAAGATGACATGATGTAGAGGCATAAACTCAAGCAATATGATGAAAACCCCATCTTGTTACCCTTGATGGCAACAATACAATACGTGCCTTGCTACCCCTACTATGTCACTGGGTGAAGACACCGCAAGATTGAACCCAAAACCAAGCACTTCTCCCATTGGAAGAATTACCAATCTAGTTGTCCAAACCAAACCAATAAATCGAAGAGACTTGCAAGGACATGAAATCATGCAAATAAGAATTCATAGGAGATTCAAATAAGATTCATGGATAATATGAACATAAACTTACAATTCATCGGGTCTTGACAAACACACCACAAAAGAGGATTACATCTAATAGATCTCCATGAAGATCATGAAGAAAATTGTATTGAATATCAAAGAGAGAGATAAGAAGCCATCTTGGTACTAGCTATGGACCCGTAGGTCATGGTGGACTACTCACACATCATCGGAGGGGCAATGGAGTTGATGTAGATGCCCTTCGTGATCGAAACCCCCTCCGGCAGATGACCGGAAAAGGCTCCAAGATTGGATCTCTTGGGAACATAGGCTTTCGGTGGCGGAAAGGTATTTGTGTGGATCGTTCTGATGTTGGGGGAATATTTGGGGATTTATAGGCCAAGAATTAGGGTTATGAGACGTGTTGGGAGGCGACAAGCCTCCTAGGCGCAGCCGGGGTGGAGCCCACGCCTAGCAGGCTTGTGGCTCCTTGGCACCTCCCCTGCCGTGCACTCCAAGCTTGATCGATTTGTTTCCTTCCAAAAAAATTCCTTCCGAAGTTTTTATTCCGTTTGGACTCCATTTAATATTCCATATCTGCAAAACTCAAAAACAAGGAAAAACAGAAACTAGCACTAGGCTCTAGATTAATAGGTTAGTACAAAAATAATACAAAATAGCATATTAATGCATATAAAATATCCAAAACAGATAATATAATAGAATGCCATCATAAAAAATTATAGATACATTGGAGACGTATCAGTGAACAGAGGAACAAATGTAATTCACCTATCAATGCAAGGCAATGTTGTATGCAAAAAAGTCAAGCATACAATTTTCTTGAGAAACACAATAAGCAGATGATTCTTCCCAAGAAAAAAATGGATGACTAAGTACAGAAAGCCTAACAGAACTTTGTAGAACATCAAGTAAGCAACATACACAACAAACAAATCATGCACACCAAAAGTAGCAAGTATATATATCAACAATGGAGTTCACAATTCACAAAACACAAATGAAGTAAAACACAGAAATGCGAAAAAGGTGGAAAACTAAAAATCATGATAGAACAAGAACGTACCAGCAGGAGAGATCACACTAATAGGGGAGGTTTCAATTGGTGAATTCATTTCAGGCATTACCTGTCCACGATGATCCTTACCACCAAAACCACCCGTGCGAGTCGGCGAACTAAAAGCATCATCACTACAGCCACTACCATAAAAAAATAACAAAACTGATAGCATCAAATGACAAAGAATGCCACCAATGTTGAGAACTAACATATCAAAAACGAATCTGCATGATGAACAAATACAAGCTAGATAAATAAAGACTGAAAATATACATGGGCAAGAAAGCAGTCCACATACCTTAATCTCCCCATTTGCATTTCTTGGCAAAGATATAGAGATTGCATGAGCATGCGAGGAGAGTGTGACGAATACCAGCGACAAAACGAGAAAATTCGACGAAATTATAGGTAAAACTTTTTCTGCCCACGGAGCACGCATGAGTACAACCTTCAAAACGATGAGAAATCAAATGCATCAGAAAAATCGCAACCACCACAACAAGCTAACAACTAGATTCGTGACGACCGCTAACGAAGGGGTGAGGGTCGGACCAAAACGGAGGCATTGACGGTGGTGGCGGTGGGATTCGATGGTGTGGGGGGAGGGAGGGGAAGCATGGGAGATAGGAGAGGGGCACAGAATGAACGAATCTCGAGTAAACATACCAATAGAAGGGATTCGGGCGCCGACAGATACTATAGAGAACGACAGTTACCGCGGGCGGCGTCGGTTGTTGCACGCGATGACGGTTTCGACCAAGGTGGGGAGTTGCTCCGTGGGTTATTGGAAGACAGGGGGAGAGGGTTCTTTTTCACCCTATATCTCTTTGAGAGGAGAGCGTGTGTGAGGGATGCATGTGCGCGCCATGGGGGAACGGCCACACAAACTAGCCAGCCCGAAAGAGCCGGCCCAATTAGACATTGCACTAGTGATAATCTCCATGTGCCAGGAATCATTGTAGCAATTTCCAAAGGTGGAAGTGATAAGTATGGAGTGCCGAACCCACAAGGATCTAAAGGTAAGATCAATATTCTCTCAAGTCCTATATGCCACCGATACGACTCTACGTACACCGAATGTTTGCTTCCATCTAGAAACGAGAAATAAAACTACGTTGTGGGTATGAATATGATAGCTTTGCATGATAACGGAGAAATAAAGTATAAATATAGGTGCTATTATAATAATATTACAATATATTACAAATAGCGAGTATGGAATAATGACGGGTCGGTGTGCGGAATTATCCTAGGCAATTGTTAACAAGATCGGAAGTCATCATTGCAATTTTATATGAGGAAGAGGCATAAGCTAACATACTTTCTCTAATTGGATCATATGCACTTATGATTGGAACTCTAGCAAGCATCCGCAACTACTAAAGATCATTATGGTAAAACCCAACCATAGCATTAAAGCATCAAGTCCCCTTTATCCCATACGCAACGACCCCCTTACTCGGGTTTATGCTTCTGTCACTCAAGCAACCCACTATAAGCGAATCATGAACGTATTGCAACACCCTACAGCGGGAATCCTTCATATGTGCGCGGCACGGAAGGCACCATAGGACAGCACCAAAATAAACATACAACTCAAACCAATATAGATCATCAATCAACCCAAAGGACAAAAGTAATCTACTCAAAACATCATAGGATGGCAACAAATCATCGGATCATAATATGTATCATAAAGCACCATGTTCAGGTAGGTGATTACAGCGAGGTGTGGGATAGTGGACCGCTAAAAGGAGATGAGGATGGTGATGAAGAAGGTGATGCTGATGAAGACGATCACAGCGGCGATGGTTCCCTCGATGGCACTCTAGCACAACCGGGAGAGAGGGGAGAGGTTCTCCCCTTGTGCTTCCTCCTCCATGCCCCCCCTCTGTGGGGAGAGGTTCTCCCTCTGGTCCTTGGCCTCCATGGTGTTGATGGCCCCTCCGGGATGATGAAGATGGCATCCGGTGATGGTGACCCCCTCCGGTAGGGTGTCGGAGAGGGCCAAGATTCATTTTTCGTGGCTCTAGAGGTGTGCGGCGGTGAAACTCTCGATCTAGATATCTTTTCGGTAGTTTCTAGATTTATAGGAATTTTTTGCGTCAATCTCACGTCAAGGGGGCCACGAGGGAGTCACAAGCCTGCTAGGCGTGGCCACCCCCATTGGTCGCGCCTAACAGGCTTGTCGCGTCCTCGTGGCTCTTCTGTCCGAGATCCAATGCTTCAGGGGTCTCTTTTGGGCCACCAAAAATCATACTAAATTTTCAACCCATTCCAAGAACTTTTATTTCTGGACAAAAAAAACCGACACCATGGTAGTTCTGTTGAAAACAACGTCAGTCTGGGTTAGTTATAATAAAATCATACCAAAATCATATAGAATTATTGTAAACATGGCGTGAATACTTCATAAATTATAGATACGTTGGAGACGTATCAGCATCCCCAAGCTTAATTCTTTCTCGTTTTGAGTAGGTAAATGATAAAAGAAATAATTTATGAAGTGCGAATGCTAGCAAGTGCACCAGTTTGATCAATGAAAATTCCAATCACTTTTTCTAGCATCATTATATATCATAAACAGTAGCTCATCTCATAAAACTTCTCATGATGAAGTAACAAGCTATTCACATGTTAAAGTATAGACCATAAAGTTACTTCAAAACTAACAACTATGCTTTCAGTCACCAAACAATTGCAATTCATCCTATTTTCACGAAGGGTCTATGTAAGAGCTTTGATTTAGCAAATTCCACATACTCAACGATCATATAGTCTTCCATGATTGCTAACTCTCAAAGCATATTTTTAGAGCAAATGGCATCCATCGAACACAAAGAAAGATAGGAGCTTAGAGTTTCGCCTCCCAACTTATTTATCATATAGATAATTGTTAACAATAATAATTCATGATCAAATATATTTGGATGGCCATATATGCTTGGATCTTTCCCCACCACATGATGCTTGCCAAGAGAAAAAGGCGAAATATTGGAAGTAGTGAGGATCACCATGACTCATGTGTAAAGGGAAGTAATAGAAAATAAAAGATAGTCCCTTCGCATAGGGAAGGAGAGGTTGTCATGCGCTTTTATTTTTGGATGTGCAAACTCTTAATGCAAAGGAACATCACGTTGTATTGCCCTTTGTGATCGGAACCTTTATTATGCAGTCCGTCACTTTTATTTCTTTGTCATCACAAATTCGTACAACGCTTATTTTCCCTTACAATAGAAGATCATACATATTTGGGAGCAATTTTTATTGCTTTTTGCACCTATGACAACTTACTTGAAGGATCTTATTCAATCCATAGGTAAGTATAGTACACTCTCATGGCAAAACTGGTTTAAGGGTGTTTGGATGCACAAGTAGTATTTCTACTTGGTGCGGAAGTTTTGGCTAGTATGAGGTGGAAGCAAGCACCACATGTTGGAGGATCCAAAACAATATAACTTATATGCAAATATACCCAAGCATAATTCATTACGTTGTCTTCCTTGTTCAATATCAACTAATTTGCTCAAGTTTGAAAAAAAATGGGTATTCACAATCATAGAAGATGACCAAGATAGTATATTTATATGTGAAATCTCTGTCCAAGATAGTATATTTATATGTACAATCTCTCTTCCTTTAATATTCTTTCATGGATTGTTCAAGTGACCAATGCGGTGTTTGCTAACTTTCAATCAATTTCACCACCGATACTTATTGTGTGTGAATTCATTACTCCCCATGGGATAAGTATATGAAGCATTTTTAATTTCAGATTTATGATATTCAATTCATTCAACCATTTACTAATAGGAATTTAGTGAAGCACGAGAGTGAATGACAAACTACTCCAAAAAGATATAAGTGAAGATCAATGCATAGTTAATTAGTTAAATAGCCATGTGAGTACTCTCTTATTAAAAATTTCATATCCAATGGTTTTATTGAAACAACAAACAATATAAAATGGCACTCCAAGAATAGCATGCATCATGTGAACGAATAAAAATTTAGGCTCAACATAGGCTAACCGATAATTGTTCATGAAGAGAGGTGGGATGCGTAGCATCCCCAAGCTTAGATACTTGAGAGTTCTTGAAATATTTTCTTAGGGTGCCTTGGGCATCCCCAAGCTTGATCTTTTGTATCTCGTTCAATCCTCTCATATCCCGGTTTCACCTATTCTCAAAAAGTTCATCCACACAAAACTAAAAAAGAACTCATGAGATAGGTTAGTACACATATGAACAAATCAACACCTCAGGTACTGCCAATACAAGTTGCACAATAATTTTCAAACATTACTTACTTTTTACTATCATTTCCACAATTTATATCTACCAATATAAGCTATGGAAACTATATGATAAGTAGATAACAAAACTATGACAGCAATCTGTCCAAACAGAATAGTCTGTAGCAATTTATTAATAGTGTACCTCTATAACTCAAAAAAATCTGAAACTTTAGGAAATGCTAAGGAATTCATATGAAAACACTGTGTAAAAATTTCAGAAACTTTTCACGTTCTAGTAAAATACGAAAATTCAAACACTACAGCAGAAGTTTCTATTTTTACACAGCACACATCAAACATGCAATTCAAGCATCCTGAAGGCAATTCTTGGAACTTTTTATTTAAAACAAGATTATAAATAAAACCTAACATAGACCAACAAAATAAAATAGCGCTCCAATCAAAACTCATATTATGTGATGAATAAAAATATAGCTCCAAGTAAGATATACCGATAGTGTTGAAGACGAAAGAGGGGACGCCTTCCGGGGCATCCCCAAGCTTAGACGCTTGAGTCTTCCTTGAATATTACCTTGGGGGTACCTTGGTAATACCCAATATTATCTTCTTGTCACTCCTTATTCTCCTCATATTGGTGTCTCACCCAAAAGTTGAAAACTTCAATCACATGAAACTTAACGGAACTTTGTGAGAAGGGTTAGTGTAATAAAGATAGATCATTCACTTAGGTATTGTCAAGACAATATTAATAATTATCCCCACATGATACCTACTGTACTCCATCATTATCACAATTTATATTACTCAATCTAAGCTATAGGAACACTTGAAACAAGCAAACTATGCATGCAAAACAGAATCCGTCAAAAATAGAACAATATGTAAGATCTGAATGATCACCATACTTACCTGACTCTGAAGATTATGAGAAATTAGTACATATCACATAATTTTCATATAAATGTCGTGTAAAAATTTCAGAATTTTTTGACTCTTTAGTAAATTCATATAATTCAAATTCTGGACGCAAAACTTTTTGTTTTAGCACAGAATCAAACAAGCAAGTATCGACACTATCCCAAAGGCTTTACTTGGCACTTTATTGAAATAAAAGGAACAAAACATGATTAATACAGTAGCTTAATCATGTGAACACATCAAAACAGAAATCAAAAGTGTTGGGTTGTCTCCCAACAAGCGCTTTTCTTTAATGCCTTTTTAGCTAGGCATGGTATTTCAATGATACTCTTCCAAGCCAAATTTCGATGATCATTTTATTCATACTCTAAAATATATAAGTGAAGTTCATATATCATTATAAAATTAATATATATTAACCAATATTCAAGCTCAAAATATATAGGTGAAGCACACGAAGCATTCTATAAAACCATACTCAAAAGGTTTAAGTGAAGCACAAAGAGCATTCTACAAAGCCAGACTCAAAAGATTTAAGTGAAGCACAAAGAGTTTTTTACAAATACATAAAGGACTATCTCATACTAGAAGGGAGCATAAAGGAAAAATAAAAACATTAAAGACACATATCATGTGAACAAAAGAAAAACAGAGGTATACCGATAATTGTTGAAGAATAAAGATGGGATGCCTTCCGGGGCATCCCAAGATCAGGTGCTTGAGTCTCATTGAAATATTTACTTTGGGTGCCTTGGGCATCCCCAAGCTTGAACTCTTATCTCTCTGCACTCTTCTTATATCGATACCTCCTCGATCTTCGAACACTTCCTTCACACAAAACTTACCAAAACCCTCGTGAGATCCATTAGTATAAATAAACAAATTACTACTTTAAGTACTGTTGTGAACTCATTCCAAATTAATATTAGAATTATATATGCTTTAGTGCAACTTCACCATGGTTCATACCCCCCGATATAGCCCATAGATTCATCAAAATAAGAGAACAATGCATAGAAAACAGAATCTGTCAAAAACAAGACAATCTGTAGTATTCTAGCAACTTCGTATACTTATGTAACTCACAAAATTCTAAACAAATAGGAAAAATTAAATAAATTGCATAGCAGTACTGTGTAAAAATTTCAGAAACTTTTGATGTTCCAGTAAAAAATGTAAATTCACGCACTACAACCATACTTTCTGTTTTTGCACTGCACACACCAAACAAGCAATCTAATCATCTAAAAGAAAATATTGGAACATTATTTTTATAATAAAATTGATATATACAAGGGGATAATTATTTTTGAGAAGCTTCCATGAAAAATTCTACATTGTTTCCATGAGCATGAACAAAAGTGTTCAAGGTCGACCCTCACTTCTCCAATGCACAACCTTCCAATCACTTCTCCTTTTTGAAAAACTTATTAGGCATAGGAGGCAAGTAATTCCTTTTGTATTTTTCATTTTGTAAATTTTTTGTTTGTTTCACCCAAAACTAAAGAAATCAAAAAGGGAAAACAAAATCTATATAGTGAAGAAAGCAAACAAGCACACACGAGAATATCAACCCCACGCTATTGCTCCCCGGCACGGTGCCAGGAAAGAGTTTTATAATCCCCAAGTGCAAGGAATCATCGAAGAAATTTCCAAGGTGGAAGCAATAAGTATGGAGTGTCGAACCCACAAGGAGCTAAAGGTAAGATCAATATTCTCTCAAGTCCTATCTACCGCCGATATGACTCTACGTACACCGAACGTTTGCTTCCATCTAGAAACGAGAAATAAAACTACGTTGTGGGTATGAAGAGGATAGCTTTGCATGACAACGGAGAACTAAAGTATACATATAAGTGTTGTTATCATAATATTACAATATATTACAAATAGCACGTATGGAATAATGATAGGTCGGTGTGCGGAATTATCCTAGGCAATTGTTAACAAGATCGGAAGTCATCATTGCAATTCTATATGAGGGAGAGGCATAATCTAACATACTCTCTCTACTTGGATCATATGCACTTATGATTGGAACTCTAGCAAGCATCCGCAACTACTAAAGATCATTAGGGTAAAATCCAACCATAGCATTAAAGCATCAAGTCCCCTTTATCCCATATGCAACAACCCCCTTACTCGGGTTTATGCTTCTATCACTGAAGCAACCCACTATAAGCGAATCATGAACGTATTGCAACACCCTACAGCGGGAATTCTTCACATGTGCGCGGCATGGAAGGCACCATAGGACAGAACCAAAATAAACATACAATCGAAACCAATCTAGATCAACAATCAACCCAAAGGACAAAAGTAATCTACTCAAAACATCATAGGATGGCAACAAATCATCGGATCATAATATGTAGCATAAAGCACCATGTTCAGGTAGGTGATTACAGCGGGGTGCGGGATAGTGGACCGCTAAAAGGAGATGAGGATGGTGATGAAGAAGGTGATGTTGATGAAGACGATCACAGCGGCGATGGTTCCCCCGATGGCACTCCGGCACCACTAAGAGAGAGGGGAGAGGTTCTCCCCCTTGTGCTTCCTCCTCCATGCCCCCCTCTGTGGGGAGAGGTTCTCCCTCTGGTCCTTGGCCTCCATGGTGTTGATGGCCCCTCCGGGACAATGAAGATGGCCTCCGGTGATGGTGACCCCCTCCGGTAGGGTGCCGGAGAGGGCCAAGATTCGTTTTTTGTGGCTCTGGAGGTGTGCGGCGATGGAACTCTCTATCTAGGTTTGTTTTTTGTGGTTTCTGGATTTATAGGAATTTTTGTCGTCGATCTCATGTCAAGGGTGGCACGAGGGAGTCACAAGCCTGCAAGGCACGAACACCCCCCCTGGCCGCGGCTGGCAGGCTTGTCGCCTCCTCGTGACTCTTGTGGACAAGCTCCATTGCTTCGGGGTCACTTTTGGTCCACAAAAAATCATACTAAATTTTCAGCCCATTTCAAGAACTTTAATTTCTGCACAAAAAACGACACCATGGTAGTTCTGCTGAAAACAGCGTCAGTCCGGGTTAGTTCTAATAAAATCATACCAAAATCATATAGAATTATTGTAAACATGGCATGAATACTTCATAAATTATAGATATGTTGGAGATGTATCAACTATCGATCCCAAAAGTATTGCATGAATGTAAATGAAGCTCAATTATACAGTAGAAGCAGTTCACCCTTACACAATGGGAACACTTGTAGGTCACATTTCAGAAACTAACACACTGCAACTTGAAGAGAAAACACATGCCATTTACCAAAAAAACACTCCGTGCTCACCCTAAAAAATCCAAAAAAATAAAAAATGCAAAAAACATGAACTTTTATATCATGAGTTCATAAGGGTTGCCTCATTGATGCTTATAAACATGTCGTGGTCCCTCTAGGCGCGTGAGGTGGGACTAAATTTTAGCGAAACCACCACAATATAATGAGTATCAGCTGTGCCGGTAGGCTTATCTGGGCTGATTCTGCTTTACTCGGAAAAAGGACCAACATCGTGACCGCTATGATATATACATTTCTCCAATACCACGGCCCAAATTAGTCAAAACAGGACGATTGTCAAAAAAACAAGAAATATAAAAAACGAATAATCACACTAAAACATGTTCCCCCCCCCCCGATAACCCTCATCCACCCAAAATCTAATTTTTGTTCACAATAAAAATGTTTGAAGATGGAAGTTATACCATATTTGCAGTACACAGTCATGACAAACGAAGTGCGGTAGGACCAAACAAGAAGTTATCTTCCTTTCAGTCCACAGTTTTGTCTTTACAAAACTGTAGTGCAATTAGCTTCATGAATGCACCAATGTCAAAAACACAACCAAATTTATTATCTGTATGAACTCTGGCCTCGGATCCAATAGACCCTGCTCACAAATGTGTAACTGCACATATATCAAATGAAAGATGCAGTCCACTCACTTTACAAGAGCAGTGTGGCTGGATGAACAAAGAAGTTCAACTTGTTATACAATGTGGTTCATTTACTGAATCATGTTCCTTCTGAGCGGTTGTATCAGGCAAACGCACATCTGCGGAGAGGACGGTGGTTGGTTAAGAGATATAATTGATGAAAAAACAACGATCGAAAAATGCACGATCACGGGCGGAACACCGCTCCGCGCGGTTGCATCAGTTAGAACCACACTATCACAGATGCAGCACAACACACGATCTCCACAACGACATCACCATGAGAGATCGTGCACTCTCCAAAACCGCATCGTTAGGGGAGATCGTGCAGTTCCTCCCTTGCCTCGATCCCATGCACAAATATAGACCTCCAAAACAACATAGATTACCATTATGCTGCCATTACTTCCCTCCCCACTCATCCCACTCCACGAGAAATCAACAAATCCTTCTCCAGGGCTCCCGGCGATGGGGTTCATTAGGGAACTCAGGGAGGTTGAGGCCCACGGCACAACCAAGTTGCGCGTGATCCACACCAATGACTTGCAAAGGGTGGAGGACATTGTCAAGCACTACGAGAAGCACCTCAAGTACCAGCACAACAAGATCGTCGGAGTTGATGTCGAGTACAACAATGAGCGATACCACAAGCAGAAGGCTGCCCTCATCTAGCTCTCCGTTGGCAATACCCAACCGGTGTTGCTCTTCCAATTGAGCTTCACCGAAGACAAGTGCACGACATTCGACAACTTCCTCCTTGACCAAAGGTACACTTTTGCTAGATTCTCCATCGACCAGGATATCCAGAAGCTGGAGCATGTTGGCGTGGAGATCAGTCACTTCGTCGACGTCTAGAAGGAATGGACAGTGCCCAAAAGCACCAAGTACTTTGACTCGCTTGGCGACGTCTCTAGCATAATCATCGACAACGACTACATCGACATGAAGTACAAGTTGACCGTCGAAGATCGTAGGTCCTGGGAGAGGATGCCCCTGTTCGAGAAGCACATCGAGTACGCGTCAAAGGACACTTATGCTACATACGAGATATGGAGCCGTATCACCCTCACCCATGACGGGCTTCATCGCGCAAAGCTGCCGAAGTCCAAGAAGCACGCCAGGACCTAGGGAGACTATGGCTGGTGAAGATGGAGATGGTGCCATCCATGAAAACACTCGTGTAGCAACGTGCTATACAAACAGTTTCTAACCCCTTTCCGCGACGTAGTTTTAAACCGTCGCTTTGCCTGTGTGGAAGATAGGGTATCCATCCCACTCGACACAACAAAATCGTCAGCGATGGTGGCTAACAAACGCAAATGTTTGGCAAAACTAAGTGCATGGGATTTCCATCTCTATCACAATCGAGAGTCACCTGTCAACTGTTTGAGATATGGCATCCTTCCCATATGGCTCATCCTTGCAACTTGCATGAGATCACACTAATATCGTACACGCTATTCTATAGCGCACTGTGTACGATGTGTGCTGAATCGCAAACAATTCATAATTACAAAGCCTGTATGATAAGGAGAAAATCACACACATTTTGTCCTTCAGCGTTGTTTGCGATATACCAAGATTATCAAACGCTCCAATTGTCATACTCGTGCCGGATGCATACGGCATAACAAACAGTTAAACATTATAAATCATGTATGATAAGGAGACTGTCATAAAACATTTAGGTATGATTAACCGTTTCTGGTATTGTCTAACATCACACACGGTTTGCAGACAACAATTGTGTGTATTGTCACACATGGTGTCTCTCTAAAACGTGTCGAATAATGAGGTATATCACACACTTTCTACTTTACAAAACGTGTGCGATGTAATGACCTGTAAAGCTTATTTTTCTGCTATTTTAATTGCCACAATTTAAAATTCTACAAGATTTGAAATTGATAGTAGGCTATAACATTTTTCATGTCCATCTTATATAGACATAGGTTCAACAACCAATGCATTATTCCATTCACACGTACATATGTTCAAGAATTACATCAAGAAATAATAGTTACATTAGGACCAGATAAATAATGATGAACCATGGTTGCATACTTGTTTTAAATACGGTAAAGCAAGAGGCAAAAGAAACTCTCTAAGATGTACAAGGTGAAGAGTAATGCCCATATTGTGTCCTCCTTCATGCAGAATGCACGGACGACTCTAGGCCAGCCCCTTGTGATGGCGGACCGCCCATCCTTGTCTGTGTTGATGAGGACATCTAGGTAGTCATCGTGGCCTGGTAAATATACTTTAACGTTTGCACGTCCACCAATCATGTAGTTTGAGAGGTAATCCTGAGTTAACTGCTTTGAGAACCACTCCAAAAAAAATAGATTCAGACATTGTAAATTTGTAAGCTAACAGCTCATTACGGACAGTAAAAAGAAGGGTACAGAGTTCGTAGTTACCATCCTAGCGTTCACTATTGTCTAAGATAAGGTGTAAAGAAATAGTTTAATTGCCATATTTTGTCCCATTTTATTAACAACCTTTATAAGTTTCCTCACTTGATGTTGGTTCATGAATATCTCATTGCCCCATACGCAAAAAAGGTTGGCACGCAGATCTTTACCAGTGACATATGTACATACAAGCAACAAGTTAGTAATAGAAGGTAAACTGAAATTGCACAATGATGTAGTACAATATTCCATGTCCCGGTATATAAGATCTTATTGCATCCAAAATACTCGCATATTCGATGTATTAACATCTTATACTTTGGGGTGGATGGAGTATATATATATAAGCCATGTGATGAAACTAACCTCGATGAAAAACAACAGTTGTTCCCAATATTGTCCTCAGTAAGTACATCGAAAGGCATGTTAAGTACTGACAGGTTAAACATCAACCAAATGTATGCATGGTAAACAACATGATCGCAAAATGATAGCTTCAGTGTGCATGTTTAAGCACGCTAGCTAAGCTAATAATAAGTGGAGATGTGTGTTAAATGCAATAGGCTTGGCATTTAATAACAACAAAATATAGTCATTCAAACTGGTATTATGCACGTTTAAGTAGACTAGTTATAGTTACATAAAAATGGAAAGGCTTGTGCTCACTACAACAAGCTTAAGAGCAACGAAGTATAGTCATTCATAGTGGTATTGATGAAATTGCATAGAATGTAGCTCATGTTTACACATCAAATTGTATAACTGAACATGACATTGTAAAAAACAGAAATTAACAGTGTGTGTGTTAACTACACCAGGCTTAACAGGAACCACATATGGTCACTGAAACTCGTATGATGAAATTGAACTGGAAAGTACATACTTGCAGATATAGAATTTTACAATGTGAATAACTGAAATAAACAAGACATACTATATAGCAATTGAATCGGGACATATGCCCGGTACAAACAACCAAGCTAGGAAAAACAGTTAAACAAGGCATATGCTCACCACAACAGGCTTGATAGCAACCAAAAAAAGTCATTAGTGTTGTACTGATTAAATTGCATGGAACGTAGCTAGTGTTTAAACATGAAATTGTATAACTAAACATCACATGTGAAAGAACTGAAATAAACAGTGCATGTGTTAACTACACCATGTTCAATAGGAACCATATATGGCTCTTGAAACAGGTATTGATGAAATTCAACTGCAGAGTTCATACATTTAGCATGAGTGAAGTAATTTAACATGAGATGGGTTTGCTCAGTTGTCAGAGATGGGCTCATTCCTATTAGAAGAGATCGTATTATGGGTGTGCTCTCGGTTGTCATAGATGGGCTCCTCCCCCTTGGAAGAGCAAGGATGCAGGGTGCCCTCCCTGATGTCATGGATGGGCTCTTTCCCCTTGGAAGGGACGGATAGGGTGTCGGTGTCGGCGTCGGCGTCGCTATTGTCGATGAGGTCTAACTTGGCAGCTGACGATGGCAAGCCACCGCCATAGAATGTCCTTAGAAATGTCAAAAGAGGCTCCATGGATATGAAGGAAGGCAAATTCTTGATAGAGAAGTAGGGTAGATCAGTGGTTGGGCCTTGCATGAGGTCGAAGGGGGTTGAACCTGAGGGGTCAGGGTTGGGCCACTTAACCTATGACGTAGCCTACGACAAATCATCATTGTCAATGAGCTCGATGTTGTAGACGGCTGCGTCCATAGGCATCCATACGGAAAATCGTTGTCTTACAGCCTCGTAGTCGTTAGATTTCCTGGCGGCCTCGGAGGCCACATCGTCACAATAGTACGCTTCCCCTGCGGCCTTGATGGCCATCTCGTCATCATAGACAACTTCCCTGGCATCCTCGGCGACCTCGGTGTCCTCGGTGACCATCTCTTCATCGTAGTCAGCTTCCCCGGCAGTCTCGGTGGCCTCGGCGACCACCTCGTCATCATAATTAGCTTCCCCAGCCATCCCGGCGGGCACCTCGTCATCGTAGTCAGCTTCCCCGGCAGCCTCGGCGTCCACCTCGGCATCGTTCGGCGGAAAGGCCACAATATACCTCCTTTTGGCCATTCGCTCCTCGATCTCCCCTACAAGTGTAGCTGGGATTAGGCTACGATGGTCTACGATGGGGATCAGTGCAGATCTGTGAGGAAGGGGGTGTAGAAGGTGCCATCTAATAAAGGAATAATTGTATTTGAGCCCTTAGTTGTGTCACCGTCGACAGGAATACCCCTAGTTTTGGAAAACACACGGTCATGCCCACATCACTTTGCTCGTCTTGTGCTTTTACCCTTTGACCGTTTGACTTTCATTTTGAAAAATTCATAGCTATTTCATACTAACTCGGAAAAATGCAAATAAGATATCAAAATGTTCGGAAACACATCACCCATATGTGCATGTCATTTGCATTCATGAAAAAGGTGTTGGAAAGTCCCCATCACCTATATGAGCTAAAACTGATATGGGGACTTCCCAAGAATTTTTCTCATGAATGCAAATGGCATACACATATAGGTGATGTGTTTTTGAATATTTTGATATCTTATTTGAATTTTTCCGAGTTAGTATGAAATAGTTATGAATTTTTCAAAATGAAAGTCAAACGGTCAAAGGGCAAAAGCACAAGACGAGCAAAGTGATGTGGGCATGACCGTGTGTTTTCCAAAACTAGGGGTATTCCTGTCGACGGTGACACAACTAAGGGCTCAAATACAATTATCCCTCTAATAAATTCAGGGTGGCCAGGGTATGGGGATGGGTTCCTAATCTGGACGGGGAGAGTAGGAGACGTTTACTATGGAATATGGAGCGGGATCGGGGGCGGCGGCGACGACGGCATGGTAGCTAGGGTTCAAGTGAGGGAGTTGTGTGGGGGTGGGGTGGGAGGGCCCTAGGTGGTGTTTGAGGAAATGCCACGGCTACTTTTAAATTTTACTTGGAGGGAATGAAAACCTGGGACAAACTGAAATTTCAATGAAGGGTTTGAAGTTGCACCGAAGGAACAAACATCGCACACGGCCCGAACATAATACATGTGTGCAATTCAAAGAGATAAACCTGCGGAACCATCAATTTTTAAATTGACCAAGGTGGGTAGATATTTTTAAGATTACTCTATGTGGGTTGGTGCAAGGTGGTATGTAGTTATGTGACAACCACGAGTCGGGCGTGGCACACAGTTAGCATGCGGGTACGGTTTCTACCGTGTACACAATCGCACACAGTTGTCTCCTTTGACTCGTCTACTATTTAAGTTTCGAAAAAGACCATGTCGGTGTAAAAACCGGCGGATCTCAGGTAGGGGGTGCCGAGCCATGAGACTAGAACCAATGGTAACAGGAGACAAGGGAGAAATGTTTACCTAGGTTGGGGCCCTCCTATGGAGGTAATACCCTACGTCCTGCTTGGTTGCATTGATGATGTATAGGTCACGGAGTCGATCTACCTCGAGATCAAAGAGCTAAATGCTAGGTCAATTGTCCTCTACAACCTAAAACCCTCCGGCTTATATAGACACCATGGGTACCTAGGGTTTTACACATGGTCGGTTACATGTCGTAGGGATAAACATGCCTAATCGCTATGTCAAACGTGGAGGACAAGCCACAATTCCCGAAGATTCCTTCCTAGAGACAGGGCTTCGATCGGTCCATAGTTTGGCAAAGCGGCCCATGCAGTCAGGCCCATAAGGAATAAGTTGGCCTCCCGAGGACCCCTTAATCCAGGACTCCCTCAGTAGCCCCCTAACTTTCCTCCAACACCAAGGGTCTTAGCTTCGGCTCCTTCAAACAATAAGAGTCTTCGGCTTGCGAGGTGAGTTCTTCCCGCCGAGCTTAGTTCGGCCTCCGATGTAGTCGTCCGATTAGAGGCGCGTCCGCACACCGTGAATAGGTTGACCCTAAAGTCCAAGCGTCAAAGAGTAGAATAATGTCCCCTGACGACCTTTCTGATGAAAGGTCACGGCCCACCACGACCGCTAAACCAGTTGCAAAAACTCGATTAGCGGTTTGAGGCCGTTTTCATCAGCATGATCTATCAATGCATAGATTGTGTCGCGTTTTACACGGGATACTTTTAATCATGTGCATGCAATGGCACGCACCTCTCGGGAAGCGGAGGGATTTATGGCACAGCAAAGGGTGGCACACAACGATAAGCCTCATAAAAAGGAAAGAAAACCCCAAGGCCTAACCCTGCTTCCCATTCGCATCCTCTGCTTCCCCAACCTTCTGAGCTTCCATAGCATGGATCTAGGTTTTCAACCAACTTCCTCCAAGATAATACATGGTAGGCTCTGGTTCCAACGATAAGTGGGAGGCCTCCACGGTCACTGACCGGGACATCCGGTACCTCAAGGACGTCGGCTACCTCCCCGCCAACATCTTCCACCATGCACCGAAGAAAGGCCAGGTGATTCCCACCCCCGAACCAGGCGAAAGGGTGGTGTTTATTCCCCACTTCATCCTGGGACTAAGCTTCCTTCTCCACCCCTTCGCCAGGGGGTCAATGTTCTTCTACGGCCTCGACTTCCACAACCTCCCGCCGAACTCCTTTATGCACATATCGGCCTTCATCGTCCTTTGTGAGGTCTTCCTGTGAGTCGAGCCACACTTTGGACTTTGGCTCAAGATATTTAATATCAAGATGAAGTGTCTCGCAGGAGAAAACGGGGACTACGGCGGTGCTGTCATCGGCAAACTCTCTCATGTCAGATGGCCATCCGGCACCTTCATTGACACTGTCAAATTATGGCAGAAAGAGTGGTTCTACGTCACCGAGATGACGGAGGAAGGCTGAGCTACACCGGTCGAAATCAGATCCGGTCCCCCACCAGATTGACTTTGTGGATCCGAAAGGGCCTCGACCAGGGGTCGGACAAGGAGGTGGACCTCCTGTAGAAGTGCATTGCCTCCATGGTCAGAAACGACATCACGCTAACCAACATGGTCCAGGTTATGCTCTGGCGGCGCATCCTTCCCTCCCAGCGCCGGGATTCTCCCCTGTGGGCTCGTCGACTCGACGATGAGCCCACGATTCGCCACCTCTTCCAAACTACTCAAGAGAAGATGTGGAAGGCACTCTTCAAGGCGCAGAAGGATTGGCCAGCCAAGGAGGAGGATCGGGGTCTACACGCCGACAAACCTCCTACCGAGGTATGATATACTTTTGTCTGATTGTTTTCTTTTTCCCTAAAGAAAATCTCAAACATACTCCCAATCTCCTTTGCAGAAATGGCTAAGCAAAGCCACAGGCATCAACTGCCTCGCGCCTCAGCCAGAAGACACTAGGTCCCGGCTGTTGGCAGAGATGCTCGTTGAGGCGCCTTACGAGGCGCCCGCAAAGAAAGAGAAGAAGAAGAAACCAGGCCAAGAAGGCTTGCGCATCAGGGACCAGCCAGAGGACGCATCAGAAGAAAACCATGCCTCCTCGAATCAAGAGGAGCATGAGGATGAATGTGAAGACGAAGGTGAGGGGGAAGAGGGCGGCTTCATCGGATGCCACGAAGGAAGTTCCCCCTCCTACCCGGAAGAAAACACGTTGGGCATAGGTAATCATGTCCGACGATAGTTCGGACTGGATACCGAGTCCAATGACTTCAAGAGGGTTCCGCGAAGGAATCTAAGGGTCAAGCCCCTCGCTTGAAGGTCGGGATTCGAAGACTCCTTTGGTTTTCATTGATAAGTTTAAAGTTTACTAACATGCAAGCACTTATTGACTTTGGAGCCCACCGCGCGTCCTCCCCACCGACCAAGCTTCATACGGGGAGACCCCGCCCACCGAGCTAGTGGAGAGCAGGAATGCATCGCATCCCACCCCTCCGGCGTTGCGAAGGACACCGTGGAGGTGTCGCCCCAGCATGCTCCTATGGAGCCAGGCACCAGCAGCGGGGGAGACGATATCATGGCCGAAGCTAACGCCTCGGTCACCAAAGACCGGGGGACGGTATTGTTGGAAATATGCCCTAGAGGCAATAATAAAATGGTTATTATTAGATTTCCTTGTTCATGATAATTTTTTATTATCCATGCTAGAATTGTATTGACTGGAAACACATTGCATGTGTGGATACATAGACAACACTTTGTCCCTAGTATGCCTCTAGTAGACTAGCTCGTTGATCAAAGATGGTCAAGGTTTCCTAGCCATTGACATGAGATGTCATTTTATAACGGGATCACATCATTGGGAGAATGATGTGATGGACAAGACCCAAACTATAAACATAGCATATGATCGTGTCAGTTTATTGCTATAGTTTTTTGCATGTCAAGTATATGTTCCTATGACCATGAGATCATGCAACTCACTGTCACTAGAGGAGTGCCTTGTTTGTATTAAATATCGCAACATAACTGGGTGACTATAAAGGTGCTCGACAGGTATCTCCAAGAGTGTCTGTTCAGTGGGTATGGATCAAGACTAGGATTTCTTACTCCGTGAGACAGAGAAGTATCTTAGGGCCCACTCAGTAATACAACATCACAACAAGCCTTGAAAGCAATGTGACTAAAGTGTTATCCACGGGATCTTGTATTACAGAATGAGTAAAGAGACTTGTCGGTAACGAGATTGAACTAGGTATAGCAATACCGGCGATCGAATCTCGGGCAAGTAACATATCGAAGAATAAAGGGAACATCATACGGGATTAACTGAATCCTTGACATAGAGGTTCAACTGATAAAGATCTTCGTAGAATATGTAGGAACCAATATGGCCATTCGGGTCCTGCTATTGGTTATTGACCATAGAGGTGTCTCCGTCATGTCTACATAGTTCTCGAACCCATAGGGTCTGCACACTTAATGGTTGGTGATGTTTCAGTAGTATAGAGTTATGTATGATGGTAACCGAAGGTTGTTAGGAGTCTCGTATGATATCCCAGGCGTCACGAGGAGCTCCGGAATAGTCCAGAGGTAAAGATTGATATATAGGAAGTCCTATTTTGGTCGCTGAAAATGTTTCGGGCTCAGCGGTAGTGTATCGGGAGTGCCGGGAGGGTACCGGGGGACCATCGGGAGGGGTATTTCGACCCAAAGACTACATGGGCTGTGGGAGGAGGTATACCAGCCCTTAGTGCTCTGGCCAAAGTCCCACAAGAGGTCCATGCGTCTGGGAGGAGAGACCCAAGGAGAAAAAGGTGGAAAAGGAGTTTCCAAGTGGGAGAGAAGGAGTCCTAATCATACTAGGATTGGAGGAGGACTCCTCTCCCTCCCACTTGGGCCAAACCAAGTGTTGGCCCCTTGGGGGCCAAGTCTCCTGCCTACCTCCTCCTATATATACTAGAGGTATTGAGGGGGTATCACAATAGAAATCAGCCACGTGCTACCCTCTCCGCTAGATCGTAATTTCTCCTCCAGATCGTTTCATCGGTGCTTAGCCAAAGCCCTGCTGGAATAGTTCCACCACTATCGCCGCCACGCCGTCACGCTGCTGGAGAACTCATCTACCTCTCCGCTCCCTCTTGCTAGATCAAGATGGTGGAGATCGGCATTGAGTTGTATGTGTGCTGAACATGGAGGTGCCGTCCGTTCAGCGCTATATAGAGACATATCGTGATTGGATCGCGGGACGCTTGGCGATTTGGATCGTGAAGACGTTCGACTACATCAACCGCATTTCTTAACCCTTCCCGCTTAGCGATCTACAAGGGTATGTAGATCCACTCTCCCCCTCGTAGATGTTGATCACCATGGATAGATCTTGCGTGTGCGTAGGAATTTTTTTTGTTTCCCATGCAACATTTCCCAATAGTGACATCATGAGCTAGGTCTATGTGTAGATGAGATCATGAGTATAACACAAAGGAGTTTTTGGGTGTTAATGCTTAGATTGCTTCCTCCCTTGGTCGTGATTTGGTTCAGCGGTTTTGTGGGATGAACCGGCCCAGACCAACCTTACTCGTACGCTTACAAGAGACCGGTACCATCGACTAACGTGTAACTTCGTTGCACAAAGATAGCTGGCGGGTGTCTGTTTCTCCTACTTTAGTTGGATCAGATTCGACAAAGGAGGTCCTTGAGAAGGTTGAAAAGCAATTTATGTATCACCGTTGTGGTTTTGCAAAGATCGGAATTGTTCTTGCTAGATACCCGAAGCCGCCACGTAAAACGTGCAACAACAATTAGAGGACGTCTAACTTGTTTTTGCAGGGTATGTTGTGATGTGATATGGCCAATTACATAATTAGATATATTTGATGTATGATATGATCATGTATTTTATATAATATCATGACTTGCAATGCGATGAGTACGGCAATCGGCAGGAACCATAGGGTTGTTTGTAATTATTTTCGTCGTTTTGCTTTACTTTATCGCTATGAGTTAGCAATAGTCATGGAAGCAACAGTCGGTGCAACAACTCCGATGGCGACACGTTGATGGAGATCAAGATGATGGAGATCATGGTGTCATGTTGGTGATGATGGAGATCATGCCAATGCTTTCAAGATGGAGATCAAAAGCACAAGTTCATGGCCATATCATGTCACTTATGATTTTCATGTGATGTTAATCCTTTTATGCACCTTGTTTTTCTCAGGACAACGGTAGCATTATAAGGTGATCCCTCACTTAAATTTCAAGATAAATTTTGTTCTCCCCGAATGTGCACCGTTGCGAAAGTTCGTCGTGTCGAGACACCACATGATGATCGGGTGTGATAGACTCTACGTTCACATACATTGGGTGCAAGCCAGTGTTGCACGTGCGGAACACTCGGGTTAAACTTGACGAGCCTAGCATGTACAGACATGACCTCGGAACACAAGATACCGAAAGGTCAAACATGAGTCATATAGTAGATATGATCAACATGATGATGTTCACCATTGAAACCACCTCAACTCACGTGATGATCGGACTTGAGTTGGTGAATTTGGATCATGTATCACTCAGATGTCCTGAGGGAAGTCAATTTGAGTGGGAATTTTAGTGATTTGATTAACTAAACTCATTATCTTGAATGATAGTCTTGGTAACCTTTGCATATTTATGTTGTAGATCAATGGCTCGCGGAGTAGCACCCCTGAATTTTAATGTGTTCCTAGAGAGAGCTAAGTTGAAAGATGATGGAGGTAACTTTGTGGACAGGGCCCGTAATCTGAGGATTATCCTCACGGCTTCCCAGAAGGCTTATGTCCTTGATGCACCACGTGGTGATCCACCCGCTCTAGTGGAGTCTGCAGCCATTGCGAATGCTTGGCAGGCTCGTTCTGATGATTACTCAATGGTTCAATGTGAAATGTTGTATGGCTTAGAACCGGGACTTCAAAGACATTTTGAACATCATGGAGCATATGATATGTTCCAGCAGTTGAATTTTATCTTTCAAAAGAATGCCCGGATAGAGAGGTACGACACCTTCGATAAGTTCTATGCTTGCAAAATGGAGGAGAACGGGTCTATGAGTGAACACATACTCAGAATGTCTGGGTATTCTACCCGTCTGGCCGAATTAGGGATGCCCCTTCCGGCTGAGGCGATCACTAATAGAGTTCCTCAATCATTGCCGCCTAGCTACAAGAGCTTTGTTTTGAACTATAACATGCATGGGATGAACAAGTTAGTTGTCGAGTTGTTTGTGATGTTAAAAGTTGCTGAATCTGAGATCCACAAGGAGCATCAAGTGTTGATGGTCAATAAAACCACTAGTTTCAAGAAGAATGGCAAGGGGAAGAAGGGTAACTCTAGGAAGAGTGGCAAAGCAGTTGCCCCTCCTGTGAAGAAACCCAAGGTTGGACCCAAGCCAGAAACTGAGTGTTTTCATTGCAAGGGAACTGGTCACTAGAAGCGGAACTGCCCCAAGTATCTGGCTGACAAGAAGGCGGACAACAACAAACAAGGTATATATGATATACATGTTATTGATGTGTACCTTATCGACTCTCGTTGTAGTGCCTAGGTATTTGATACCGGTTCGGTAGCTCACATTTGCAACTCAAAACAGGAACTACAGAATAGACGAAGGCTGGCAAAGTACGAAGCGACGATGCGCATGGGAAATGGTTCCAAGGTTGATGTGATCGCCGTCGGCACGCTTGCTCTTTGATTACCATCGGGATTAGTGGTGAACCTGAATAATTGTTGTTTAGTGTCTGTGTTAAGCATGAACATTATATATGGATCTTGTTTATTGCGAGATGGTTACCTATTTAAATTAGAGAATAATGGTTGTTCTATTTATATGAGTAATATCTTTTATGGTCATGCACCCAATGTGAGGGGTTTATTCATATTGAATCTTGATAGTGATGATACACATGTTCATAACATTGATGCCAAAAGATGTAGAGATGATAATGATTGTACCACTTTCTTGTAGCACTACCGTTTAGGTCATATAGGTGTAAAACACATGAAGAAGCTCCATGCTGATGGACTTTTGGAGTCACTTGATTTTGAATCACTTGACACATGTGAACCATGCCTCATGGGCAAGATGACTAAAACGCCATTCTCTGGAACAATGGAACAGGCAAGTGACTTGTTGGAAATCATACATACTGATGTGTGAGGTCCGATGAGCATTGAGGCGTGCGGTGGATATCATTATTTTCTCACCTTCACTGATGACTTAAGTATATATGGGTATATTTACTTAATGAAACACAAGTCTGAAACGTTTGAAAAGTTCAAGCAATTTTAGAGTGAAGTTGAGAATCATCGTAACAAGAAGATTAAATTACTACGATCTGATCGAGGAGGTGAATATCTGAGTTATGAGTTTGGTAGTCAGTTAAGACAGTGTGGAATTGTTTCACAATTGACACCGCCTGGAACACCACAGCGTAATGGTGTGTCCGAACATCGTAATAGAACCTTATTAGATATGGTGTGTTCTATGATGTCTCTTGCGGATTTGGCACTATCGTTTTGGGGTTATGCACTAGAGAGATCTGCATTCACTTTAAATAGGGCACCATCAGAGACGGCGCCATGTGAATTGTGGTTTGGCAAGAAGCTAAAGTTTTTGTTTCTTAAAGTTTGGGGATGTGATGCTTATGTCCAAAAGCTTCAGTCTGAAAAGCTGGAACCCAAAGCATAGAAATGCATCTTCATAGGATACCCAAAAGAGACAGTTGGGTATACCTTCTATCTCAGATCCGAAGGAAAAATGTTTGTCGCTAAGAATGGATCATTTCTTGAGAAAGAGTTTCTCTCGAAAGAATTGAGTGGGAGGAAGATAGAACTTGATGAGGTTGTTGAACCTTTGATTCAACCAGAGAGTAGCGCAACGCAGAAAGATGTTTCTGTGGAGCCTACGATAGCTGAAGAGGAAGTTAATGATGATGATCATGAAACTTTGGATCAAGTTACTGTTAAACCTCGTAGGTCGACAAGGGCGCGTGCTGCTCCTAAGTGGAACGGCAACCCTGTCTTGGAGGTCATGTTGTTAGACAATGATGAACCTACGAGCTATGGAGAAGCGATGACGGGCCCGGATTCCGAGAAATGGTTAGAGGCCATGAAATCCGAGATGGGATCCATGTATGAAAACAAAGTATGGACTTTGGAAGTATTACCTGAAGGGTGAAAGGCCATTCAGAACAAATGGATCTTTAAGAGGAAGATGGACGCGGACGGTAATGTCACCATCTATAAGCTCAACTTGTGGCAGAAGATTTTTCACAAGTTCAAGGAGTTGACTACGATGAGACCTTCTCACCCGTAGTGATGCTTAAGACCGTCAGAATCATGTTAGCAATAGCTGCATATTTCGACTATGAAATTTGCCAGATGGATGTCAAAACAGCGTTTCTTAAAGGTTTCCTTAAGGAAGAGTTGTATATGATACAACCGAAAGGATTTGTCGATTCAGAGACTGCTGACAAAGTTTGCAAACGCCAGTGATCCATTTATGGAGTGGTGCAAGCATGTTGGAGTTGGAATCTGCGCTTTGATGAGGTGATCAAAGCTTTCGGGTTTATACAAGTTTACGGAGAAGCTTGTATTTACAAGAAAGTGAGTGGGAACTCTATAGCATTTCTAATATTATATGTGGATGACATATTGCTAATTGGAAACAATATAGAATTGCTGGAAAGCATGAAGGAATATTTGAACAAGAGTTTTTCAATAAAGGACCTAGGAGATGTTGCTTTCATATTAGGCATTAAGATCTATAGACATAGATCGAGACGCTTAAGAGGGCTTTCACAGAGCACATACCTTGATAAAGTTTGTATAAGTTCAAAATGGATAAGTCCAAGAAGGGGTTCTTGCCTGTGTTACAAGGTGTGAATTTGAGTAAGACTCAATGCCTAGTGACTGCAGAAGATAGAGAGAAGATGAGTGTCATCCCCTATGCTTCAGCCATAGGCTCTATTACTTTCACTTAGATGTAGGGGCGCGAAAAGGGCTACGGGAGGCTGGTGACTAGCCCCAGTGACTTGTGATAGTCGGACGATCTGCTGCTAAAGTAGATATCACATGGTTTGTACGAATAGCAAACCCATCGTATGACACGGGGTGACCTCTGACGAGGTTGTGATTATAACACTTAGGCTCGGATTTGCAGATCGGTTCTCGCCTACCATGATAGTCAATTTTTGGCTTTCTCCTCTGAGGTGCTTGATCAGGCTAGCCAGAAACACAATCGCAGAGGTTCTCCCTTTGCCCTTTTAGCCGAACTAGCGAAACGTAAAGGGGCAAGCACAGGAGTGGGGCAACCCAACTATTGACCCAAGACATAGTTTGGAACCAATGCATATAAAGCAAATTCCAAGACGCCAAACGCATAAGCAAATGTTCGTAAGGCAATTTTATTTTTTAAACTCGAGCCCTCGGTCTATTAGCCGGTTGCATCACAACATACCGAATAGTTTCACGAGAAGAGGGAGAAGGAAAATATGTGCCAAAAAGGAAAACTAGAAAAACATATATAATGATGTTATATTTTTATCAACAACTATTATTGCTCGGATTGCCGAAGCAACTGCTTACAGGTATGTGAAAAAGGAAGAAATTCTACAGGAGTGGTTGTACCAGGGGTCTTCGATTGGTGACCTTACGTCCTCGATGTGCCCCGTCGCTTGTTTACTCCTACGCCTTGGTACACCTTGATGGGTGGTACTTTTCGGTGAACGGATCTTGCAAACAAGGTCTTGAGAAGTCGCCAAAGTGTGGATGAGCTTTATGCCTTTGGCAGGCCCTTTGATAGTGCCTCAATTGTGTCCGAAGACAGTGTAATGGTAATAGTTTGGTCCAGCCGAACACTTCCGCTTTTTCCCCACCGCCACCCATGGAAATTTAAGTACAAAGTTGTGCTTCCTTGGCACATACTTTGCTAGTCCTAGGGTTGTGCGACGGGGGATGAATCCATATTTAAGGGGACGGGAAGGTTCTAAGAGTTCTCACTGAAGTCGTGCTCGCTTCCCCACCTTGCGTGCCTTTACGGCAGATGTCGGAGTTTGCCGATCATCGTTGTAATTAAATTCGGTCGCTAGGGCCAGGGCATGTTCCTCAGTTCGGAGAGACCGCTTTGTGTTGCCGTTGGCAGTAATGACTCCCTTGGGGCCGGGTATCTTGAGTTTGAGGTATGCGTAGTGCGGTATGGCGTTAAAGCGAGCGAACGTTGTTCGGCCGAGGAGGGCATGATAGCCGTTGTGGAAGGGTACAATGTCGAAGATCAAGTCTTCGCTTCAAAAATTGTCAGGCGAGACGAACACTACTTCCAGGCTGACGGAGCCCATACACAGAGTCTCGACACCTGGAATCACTCCTTTGAAGGTAGTGTTGCTGGGTTTGATACTTGACGGATCTATACCCATCTTTTTCAGCGTGTGTGAGTAAATCAGGTTAAGGCTACTTCCTCCGTCCATTAGGAATTTTGTGAGGTGATACCCATCTATAATGGGGTCTAGGACAAGGGCGGCCGAACCCCCATGACAAATACTGGTCGGGTGATCACATCGATCAAAGGTGATCGGATATGCCGACCATGGGTTATATTTTGGGGCTATAGGCTCTACAACGTAGACCTCTCGAAGGGCGCGCTTCCTCTCCTTTTTGGGTATATGGGTGGCATATATCATGTTTACTGTTTTGACCTCTCAAGGGAATTTCTTTTGTCCGCCACCAATCGGACCCCGAAGCTCATACTCATCCTCGCTGCGAGGGCTCTTTCCTTGATCTTTGGGCATGAGTTTGCGGGCCTGTTTGAGCACCCAACAATTGTGGTGCGTGTAGTTGGCGGGCTTCTCTTGAGTGCCATCGATTTGGCAGGTCCTTTCCATGATCTTCTCTAGCAGGGTGGGTCCATCACGATTGCCTTTAGGAGGCTTCTTCCGCTGCCCAGGTCGAGAATTGCGGAAGCCGGCATTAACGGCCGTGTCATCGGCATCACTGTTGTTGTGCCAGCGCTTGCTCTTGTTGCGCTTTGGTTTCTCGTTACCTTCCCGAACTTCGGAGGTTCTGGGATCTTCAGAGTTGTGGTTGCGTCTTGCTAGCCAATTATCCTCGCCCATGCAAAAGCGAGTCATGAGTGATGTAAGGGCGGACATAGTCCGAGGTTTATCCTGGCCGAGCTGGTGGGCCAACCATCCATCCTGAATATTGTGTCGGAAGGAGGCTATTGCCTCAGTGTCTGGGCAGTCAACAATATGGTTTTTCTAGGTCAAGAACCGACTCTAGAATTGTCATGCCGATTCTCCGGGCTTCTGAACAACGTTGCTTAGGTCGGAGGAGTCCGGCGGCCGAACATAGGTGCCCTGGAAGTTAGATCGGAATGCATCTTCTAGGTCTTCCCAGCATCCAATGGAGTTTTCAGGGAGGCTGTTCAACCAGTGTTGAGTTGGACCCTTGAGTTTTAGGCGGAGATATTTGATGGCGTGGAGATCATCTCCTCGTGCCATGTGGGTATGGAGGAGGAAGTCCTTAATCCATACGGTTCGGTCAGTTGTCCCATCGTGTTGCTCAATGTTTACGGGTTTAAACCCCTCTGGGAACAGATGCTGCATCCCCTCGTCCGTGAAACATAGTGGGTGGGCGGTGCCTCTGACCCGAGCTATGTCGTGCCGGTATTCGGCGTCCGTTCTAGCCTGGTTTCGTTCTCGGCCAGTATTGTTACGGTCAAGCCATGGTTTGTAACCTTCCCGTCTATCGGGTGAGTAACCTCTGGACCCGTAGATGGATCTTGTACGACCTGCTCTATAGTCTAGGTCGTCTTGCAGGTCGAACCTGCCATTAGGCTCTAATGTCTCCTTTCCCCGTCTTAGGGGCATCGCCGGCCTATAACCAGTGTCATCAACCATCATGTCTCGTCCTGGAGGAGGGCGGTCTGGCTTGTCATATGGGGTATGTTTTGGAGAAGGAGTATTAGTGAGTTCGTCATCAAATTGCGGCAGCAGCCTTCTATGTGGATAACTCTTAGGTTGGTCCGGCAGACCGGTACCGTACCCTTCCTCAACTGAGAGTACTTTCGTCCATCGATCATTGAGGTCATCTTGTTTGGCTTTAAGTTGTCGTTCTTTTTCTTTGAGGCTGTCGGTTGTGGCTATGAGTTGTTGCCTGAACATGTCCTTATCCTCGAGATTATCGGGGATGTCAAAGTCATCGTCTTATGAAATGTCGTCCTCTTCGACGCGGGGAGGTAGTTGTCGTCCTCGGAATCGTTAAGGACATGGGGTCACGCTGGTTTTTAGGCCTCTTCCGACCCTCTAGCGGGATATCAGGATCGTTGAGGTCTTCCGAGTAATCCCATCACCGGTGCCGATGATAGCTTTCCTCCCCTTCTTGCCTTTTGACCGTTTATGCGGCATCCGGAGCCTTTACGGCACGTCGCCCGATTTATCGCCATCGTTCTTAGGCATGTCTTCGCCGTTAGCGGTAGGAGTGTCCACCATGTAGACATCGTATGTGAAGGTGGCGGCCCATCGCCCGGTGTTAACGGGGGTGGGAGCGCAATCTTCATCATCCATGTAATCTGCCACTTCGGAGGCATAATCCAGCATGTCGGTTCAATCTTTGACTTTGGCTACCAAGTGGGTGGTGGGTGGGACAAAAAAATTGTCCTGACCCACCCCGTGACCAATCTAAGCATAGATCGTAGTTGGATAGTCGGTAATTCTCATCGATGAGATCCGATCAAAGGCCTCATTGAGTGTCGAGGGCTTGATCGGGTCAACCTACCCGGAGCCTTCGGAGCTGACCTCCGACGCGTTCGGGGGAGTGGAGTGTTCAGTAAGAACAAATATCCGGCGTTGGGCGCTACGGCAGGATCCGTACTATGAGTCAGGTCATCGACGGGACTAACCCCGTAGGTGCGACCGAAAGTGGAATCCGAAGTTTAGGCCTCGGAGTCTTCAGGAGTGGCAAGAGAGACTGCGAGCCCGGTTAATGACAGGTCGCCCCGCGAGTCTATGGAGAACTCCAGGTTCCCGAATCTGACCTCTTGATCAGGGGCGAAACTTCCGACACGTCCTAGATGGACGGCATCGGCATGCAGCACAATGTTGCCAAAGGCGAAGATCTATCCAGCGATGAAACTATCTGTATTGCAAACCTCTTCGTTGATGACAAGGAGAGCCATCGATTCCTTGGTCGATCACAGCGGAACTCTCAATGAAAACACCAATGTCGGTGTCAAAACCGGCGGATCTCGGGTAGGGGTCCCGAGCCATGAGACTAGAATCAATGGTAACAGGAGACATGGGAGACAATGTTTACCCAGGTTCGGGCCCTCCTATGGAGGTAATACCCTACGTCCTACTTGGTTGTATTGATGATGTATAGGTTATAGAGTTGATCTACCTCGAGATCAAAGATCTAAACCCTATGTTAGTTCTCCTCTACAACCTAAAACCCTCCGGCTTATATAGACGCCATGGGTACCTAGGGTTTTACACATGGTTGGTTACACGCCGTAGGGATGAACATGCCTAATCGCTACATCAAACGTGGAGGACAAGCCACAATTCCCGAAGCTTCCTTCTTGGAGACAGGGCCTTCGATCGATTCATAGTTTTCCAAACGGCCCATACAGTCCGGCCCATAAGGAATAAGTTGGCCTCCCGAGGACCCCTTAATCCAGGAGTCCCTCAGACTACCCTGCCATTTATATACCAACATTGGAAAATAAACATGA
Organism: Hordeum marinum; assembly: GCA_022496015.1. Lineage (NCBI taxonomy): Eukaryota > Viridiplantae > Streptophyta > Magnoliopsida > Poales > Poaceae > Hordeum > Hordeum marinum. The sequence goes on from CM039673.1 coordinate 256,898,297, forward strand.
TAAATCTAGGGTCATAGCACAAAGAGACCTGCTTGTGGGCCAAATGTATGTATGGAAAGGTTATTGTGGTGTTCAAATACGGAATGAACAACTTTCATGTGAAACACAAAGTCTTGCAGAGCACAAGGCAAAACACAAAACCAACACAAAACTAATAGAAATCCATCATGATCACCCCCTCCCCCATGTTTTATTTCTTAGGGTAGACTGTGCGAGCCCACTGATGGGCGTGTCTCGGAAACTTCACAATATGGGTGAGACCGCAACCACATGTGTGTGGCTAATTGCTTGTGCAAAAAATTTTTATGTGGCTCAAAAGTCGAAAGGTATGTAGTACCTGACCTCATAAATAGGTTTTGTGTATATGTACTATTGTGTTTCCCCTCCCCCACCCCCACCCCGCCCCACGCACACACATGCTTCGAACAGACAACATGACCTATATATATGCATGCACTCAAACTTCTGTCTCATATCTCACCACAAACTATATCGTAACAAATAATGAGAAAACTATATCTATCTTGGTGAAATTAACATGTAGTATATATGGGCTGGTTTAAGTGATAGACCACATGGGTCCACAAATTCGGCATGTGTCCATAAGCACGCAAGGGGGTGTATGTAGACAACACCAACACATATGCATGGACCCCGGCACATATGTATGAAAGCGTTGTGCGATGTTTTCAAATACCAAACGCACAACTTTCGCCGCCACATGTATGAAAGCGTTTAACGACCCATGCATATATAGCCCCACGTGCCAACAGTTCTAGCCGATAGGAGGGATTCAGTGTGTACTGTGTACGATGCGTTTGATTTTTTTGTTAGAATTGAAATGTCGATGCATATATCAACTATATATAATATATATAACACATATACCAGCAAGAAGAATCCACCTTGGTCAAATTAACATCTGAACAACCACCTGTCAAAGTGACGACCCACGTGGACATGCTTGTCTCGGTGTGATGCCGCTGACCACGTGAGAGAGTGTTTGACAAAACAAACGACCACCGCATGAGGCCCACATATATATGTATATATGTAATTAAGTGTTTGTTTAGTTAGTACCCAATGAAACTTTAATGTCACTTGCCTTAGAAACTATAAGTCGACTTACGAAGAGGATCGATCACAACACATATGTATGCCTCCCCACCCGGCCCAACCCCCATTTCGAGATCGTGGTGGGATGGGTTAACGACCCATATATATATATATATATATATATATATATATATATATATATATATATATATATATATATATATATATATATATGACAAATGTTTTGTATGACCGGGTGTAGTTACTCCCACTTTTGTTTTGTATGTTGTAGGTAGGTAGGTAGTTTTTATCGTATTGGAGAGTATGTACGCGTAGTATGTAGTGTATAATAAGATTTAGATAGTATATATACTACTTTCTTGGTAGTATGTACCATATTTTTTACCATACTCATTTTTACATACAAATATATACGTATTTCACAATATGATAAAAACTATGGGTCAACTTCAATTTTTTACATGTAACACACTTTGAAGTATCTTATATATAGTATGTAAACATACCCAAATCGATAAATTAGTATATATACTACCACATGGTAGTATATGAAACATACGAGTAACTACACCCGGTAGTAGGAGGTATTTTCCATATATATACAGCCCGTCTATTCTGACAACAATGTTAGAACGACTATTCTAACAATACTTCCGAACTGTAGGGTTAAGGCGGTGCATTGCATCCCTATCAAATGAACACTACAATGTTAGCAGAAAAAATTGCACGTGTTGTTTCAGCACCGTTGTAGCTCCAGTTTTTAAATCGTTTGTCGGAATGAGGCCTATAACATACCGTTGGATATCTACGGAAAATCCGCAACTTTTCCATGTTGACCACTTTTCACGATTCCCCACGGTTTAAGAGCAGCTTCAAAAACGGTGGCCGTCTTACGAGTCTGACGAGTGGCAGCGAGCGTATTTTCGCCTTTTTTTTCTAAACCGCTTGACGGAATGAATGAAATGATATGGCGTTGAAATATATCGTCAAGGCCCAACTTTTTCAGGTAGATCACCCTCTTAATCCTTTAAGGTTTGAGAGTAATTTCAAATTTACTAAAAAACGGAATTCTGTTTTTCAAATTTTATGAATTTTTTGGTACGGTTTTCGCTGTTGTTTTCTAACCGTTTGTCGGAACGAGGCGGGTGATATGGCGCTGGAAAGCTATGTAATAGGCGCAACTTTCATATGTTGGTCAGTTGTTGAGATTCCTCGCGGTTTTAAAGGAATTTTGAAAACAGTGTCGTTACCTATAAGTGGACGGGAAGCGTATTTTCATATATTTTTTCAAAACCGCTCGTCGGAACGATATAAATGATATGGCCTTGGAAAGATATCAACGAGGCACAACTTTTTCATGTAAAATACTCGCTCTAATTTATTACTATTTAAGAGCAATTTGGATTTTATCGAAATGCCGACACTCTGTTTTTCACGACACCAAAATCGACGAGGGAACAGCATCAGTTAGAAAAATGTACTGCTTCAGACAAAAAACCGCACTGCATCCTACTGGCAAGCGCATTGCATGTTTTTTAAATACAGTTTTTAAAATGGAGTGTACTGAAAAGTCCGTTCTAGTTTACTTTTTTCTAGACCAAAGTGCACCACATTTGCATGTTTTTTAAATGCATTTTTTTAAATGGAATGTGCTGAACATAGTGCACTAAATTTGCATGTTTTATAGTGCATTTTGTTCTAAATGAAGTGTATTGAAGAGTCCTTCGAAGTGTACCGTGGAGTCCTTGGGAGTGAACTTCTTTTAGACCAAACTAGAGTGAACTCTTTTTAGACCAAAGTGCACCGCATTTGCATGTTTTTTGAAATAAATTTTGTTTTCAATGGAGTGTACTGCAGAGTCCTTCAAGTGTACTTCTATTAGGCCAAAGCGCGCGACCTCATCCGGACGTCTGTTTTGTCCGGATTCTGTCCATTTGGAGCGGACAATGGGGTCGTGTCCGGAGATTTTCTGGGATGCGTCGGTCGTGCGCCCAACGCACGGTCGCATTTCGATCGCATCCCGTCCACATACTTTTTTTTCAAGCACGTATCTTTATTTTTACATTGATTTTTTGGTACATGATAGCACATCATTAAATCTTGACTAGAATAGCAAGACCAAAGAAAACAAGAACAACAAGAAGACATTTTAAAATAAATCCAACTTTCATAATTGTTCCCGTAAGTTGGATTAGTGTCTTCTCGATGCATTTGTTGTTGATCTGTGGAGGCTCGATCTTGCGTGCTTCTATCTTCTTCATGTCTAAAGAAGTTGACGTTGCTTCCTCACTTCTATTTTCAGCTCCAGCATCTATTGTAACAATAAATGCACTAGTCTTATTTCTAGCCTCTATTGTAGCTAAAAGTGCACGAACATCTACTAATTTGTGTTTTATCAAAATATCGATGTATTCTTCTTTTCAATACTAAAAGTCGCATCCATTCTACATAACAACAAAATTAAGTTAGTACAAGTAGTGAAATCCGAGAGCACAAACGATGCTGAAGTAGCACACACCTCCCCATCATTTGGGCACTTTATGAACACCCATCCGGAATGTTCCGACGTTGTAGACATGCGGCGCTGGACCTTCCTTGGGGCAGTCGTCGCACTTAATAAGTGGCAACGATACGCCGACGAGCCTTTGGGCCAGCACCGACCCCGGCCTCCCGTCGTTCTTGTATCTGTCTACGAATCGCCGCCGACGTAGATACGAACGGGTAGAGGAGGAGTCGGTGCCTGCATGCGGCATTGCAGCCTTGTCGGGAGGTCCTGGCCCGGTGCCCGACCAATCCATGGCACGGAGTGGCCTCCCCGCAGCCGGGCGAGCCCAAGTCCGGTCGGATCCATTCCAAATCTGACCGCCGGGAACGGAAATCAGGTGGTCGTGGTTGGATAGCTCGGGAGCGTCGAGGGAGCAGGGCCTGCGACAAGGTTTGGGTCGAGCATGCGTCCGAGCTACACAACGACAATGGCAGCAACAACAACGAGGGAGAAGAATGGTGGGGGATGCGACTATAGGGATCACTGGATGGGTAGGGTGAAGGATAGAAAAAGGGAGGCTTGTGCCATCGACGGGCGAGCCAGGGAAGGACAAGTGCGCGTCCGGTCTATCCACGCGCTATCAATTTCACCCCAAGGGCGGCCCAAACTTGGACCAAGGATGGATCAAAAGCGGATAGAAAATGAACCAAATTCCATTTGCGTCTGCACGCTGGGCCGTCTTGCATGTCCGTTTTGCCCCAACAGACACACCGGACAGGGCCGTTTTGCCCCAACAGACACACCGGACAGGATGGGATCGTGCGCTGGAATTGGCCAGAGTGCACTGCTCTTTTAAATAAAGTGAGCTCCAAAAAATTGAAAGATTTTTCTTCCCATGGCAAGCGGGCCACCACACATGAACTTCACGTGACTCGCGATAGGCTGGTGGACTGGTCATACATCCATAAGACAAAAATGCATACATCCATAAGACAAAAATGCATACATCACCTCAAAAACCACATGTTTATTTTTAACCGGTTTCATGGGGAAGCATGGTGAGGTGTCACCAGAGTTATACAAAGTGACCTGCGCGCCCGACAAATGAATCGCAGCGGTGGCTAACTGCGTTCCCCGTTCGAGGACGGAGAACGGACAGCAGCAACAGCGCCGAGTGGACTGCGGCGTTGGCACTGCAGTCATGCGGCCGGTGAACCGCTCGCTGTGAACCGGCAAACTGCACGACGCGTCGGGGAGAGCTCACAGACAAATGACCCGTGAGACCTGAAAAAGCAACAAAAAAAATCCCGAACTTCAACCATGTTGTAGCCGCATCGGAGCATCTGCTGTTGGGGAAGAAGAGAACCACCGTGCCATCTTTGCCAAAGTCGCGCCACACCCTGGCTCCCGGCGCCATGGATGTCAGTGAACTGCAAATCGAAATTCAGGGAGCTGCAAAAAAATAATCGAATGGGCTGAAACCCGGGGGGAGCGGATCATGTGGACCAGCGACCTGCTGGTGTGGCAGGGAAGGAGGAGACGTAAGGGGGGGACTACGACGGTGCGCGTGCAAACAGCGCCCTCTCGTAATTTTTGGTGCGCACCCAAGCTCTGCAACGCGCGTGTAGCAGAACCACGCGCCCGATGCTGGCGAACTGCACGCCGAAGGTGAGCTTTAGGCAACCCAACTGCATCGCCCACAAGCTGCAGTCGGGCTGCATACACCAGTGAGCTGAACCGCTCAAGTACACGGCGGGACAGATCCGACGAGTTGGACGCATGGATCAGGCCGTAGGAACTAGCAGGAGGTCGTCGGGCCGGGGCTGACCCATGGCGCGGGGAACGGATCCGACGAGGAGGCCGGGGTAGGCCGGTGGTCAGGTGCGCGGTGGTGCTGGCCACTACCAGCGGCGACACCAGCTAGTTGGTCATGGGAGGTGGGTGGGGGCGCGGTGGAGTTGGTCGTGGGTGGGGGAGAGCTGATGGCAGGCCCGATCCAGCAGCGGCGCGACGTGATGGCCTCGGGGAAGGAGGTCCCTGGAAGGAGGACGGGGCGGCCCTACCTCTGATCCATCGAGGTTGGAGGAGAGTTGGCCACCGCGGGGAGGCGTTGCTGGAGTAGAGGCCGTTGAGGACGGGTTGGGACAACGCGCGGCGGCCGGCAACGCCTAGATCCGGCGGCGAGCAAGCGCAGGGGGGGTGGCGGCGCTCTGATCCATCACGGGGGGCGCGAGATGTGGCCGGAGGTGAGGTGGGCCGCCGCGGGTGGGAGGTTGGTGACGGGGGGAAGGTGGAGGTGGAGGGGTGTCGCGGCCGCTCGGGATCCATCACCGGCCAGGATCCGTCGCCGGAGTGCCATGCTCATGGGGGTGGGGTTGTTGATGGGGGCGCTGGTGTGGTGGCCTGGGTTGTGGAGTCTCAACTTCGACCTCAAAAAGCGTGGTGCATTACATTATGGAATCGGAGCAAGTATAATATAGGTGATCATACATGGGCCTCATATATTGACATGCCACCGATTACCACGTAAGCAAGTCACACTTAGGACCACTATCAATTACATATATGTGACACAAGCACAAGCATATGTTTGTGTTTGTTTTTATGTCAAAACGCCAACTGCACGACTTTGATCCAGTGCGTGCTTCATAAATTGGAAAGTCTCCATGCTAAAAAAAATTACGCACAATATGTATGTCTCCTCCCGCGCACCCTTCAATTTTGAGCGGTAGGATGTATTGATGAGTACATCATGTCAATCTTTGGCATGGAATCTCACCATGATATAGTGTAACACAAAGCAGATTAACTAAACCCACATTGGTCAAACCCCTACCGGTGCGGCTCAAAAGTGATAGACCACGAGGACCTATGAATGTGCGCGTCACTAATAACTCATGAAGGATTATTGTCCGAGAGACCACCACCACCGTGTGCATGTGTCCTAAACACATGCATGACGTTAGAGGTGTGCCTTGTTTTCAACATTTCAATGCACAATTTTGATAATTTGGGATGGCAACTAGCTCACAAAACGGACAATCCCACACATAGAGGCACGTGCAAACAAGTGAAATGGAAAGAGCCCCATCACCCCCACCCCACCTCCCACACGGCCACCACCGGAAACACCACTTCAAGGCGCGTCAAACTATTTTTATGCAGAAAACACGTGACACATCAGTCCGTGTTATAATTATAAAATTTTCATATATCATTTGAAAAATGTGCAATAATTGAGTTTTAGGAATTCATTGAGGGAAATCATATGCCCCCTTGGGTTCATGTTTAGTCGCCATGCAATAAATGGTAAGGAACTTCAAACGTCTTGGCGTCATGGGATACATTGAAAATATTGTTTTTTAGATAGCTCGGCCTCAAACATCGAAAACTTATTTTAAATTGAAGTAAATCCAAAAATCAACTAAAAATCATGAAACTTAGGATTCCGTTTTTTGGCCTAATTTTTCATATACTTTTTGGCCTAATTGGAGACAAGTTTTTGATATACTTTTTTTACAAACGAGAGCTTATTAAAGGTTGGTACTTGGTACACACACTTGTCACGTTACCATCACCAACGATTACAGTGTTCAACCGTGTGCGTTGGTCTCGACAAAAAATTACATACCACCACGAGCTCCAGGTGCCGTCCGAGCGGACGTGAGTCGACGGGACGCATGATGCAAGCAGTCCACTGCTCAGGCTGACCGTGAGGCGTGCGAGAAGGTGTGTAAATTCATGGGACGCGTGCGAGAAGGCCGCTCTGGCCCACTGAGAGACGTGCGAGCTGGTGTGCGAATTGACGGGACATGTGCGAGCAGTCCTCTATCCAGCTGCTAATCGGGAGACGTGCGAGCAGTCCTCTACATAGGCTAGCCGGGAGACGTGCGAGCAGGGGTGAGTCATGCGAGAAGCCCGCTGCGCAGGCTCACCGGGAGGCAAGCCTTTTATCCGCCTCCCGCCTAGCTCCTAACTATATATTAATCGCACCCATGCCGCTGGTTATAGCAAGCGGCCGCAATGCCCTCTCTCCATACATTGTGCCTGCATCCTCGCCATTGTTCCCAGTCATAAACGCTCTCGGAAGTATATTAGATGGTGACCAAGCGCACCATTGGAGGGAGCGTTGACGCGAGATTCAAAGACGGGGCTGGCGAAGCAACTAAGCATCTCTTGATGTTGGGCGACGAGGTTACCCTCCCCGCCGATGAGGTCTCGCGCAGACAGAAGCACGACTATGACGTTATAAGCCCCGCCGTGCCTCCCCAACAAGAGGCGGTGCTACACAGAGACTACTACGACCTCTCTGATGACCACTCCACCGATGACAACTCCGACGACTTCGACGGCGACAACTTCGACGACAACAGAGAAGAGGTTAGACCCCCCTATTTTGGTAACTATATGATTGGCTATCTTTGATTAGTTCCATTTCCGCCTTTTTTGGAATTCGCCTGGGGTTCATGTTATTTCAATCCATGTAATCAGAGTAAGATTCGATAGATCTGTGTTAGTGTGTACGTATTGATTGTTTGTTAGGTAAATGGTAAGTGACTTGGATAAGTGACATCCGTACATACGATTATGCTAATATTATGTCTAAGGTTTTATAGTGATTTAATGGTTGACCTGTACAAATGATCATTTTGCTAATAATCCGTCTACAAAGATGATTGTACATGTCCCATTTGTAAATAAACATTGTATAAGAGCATGTAGATCACTACTTTAGTGATAATGTGGACTAGTACTTACTTCAAAGTTCCTTGTTTGTTTGATAATAATAGGTTCATGCATTTAAAGTCATTAGTTAATAATTTTGTTGCACTAAGTTGTTTGTCATATCATTTTATGCATTTTATTCATCAATGTCATGATCTTTTATTATATGTATATGTGCTATCTGACAATGTTGGTAGCGATAAATACAACCAGAGAAGGTACAAGAAACAAAAGCTCAGGAAGCTCTATGCGGGAATACATATTCGTCGTATCAGGACCCGGAATGGGGGCTTCAGATGTCCGTTCTGCGCCCAAAGGCTTAACCCCACTTTGCAAGTGTTCTGGCACATGCTAGAGGACGAGCCGTTGGTAGTTTCAAGTAAAAGTATTCTTGAAGGGTGACGCACGACGTGTATGCGGAGTACCTGGACAAAGATTACGTTTTTGGTGGGTACGATTAGGATTGAGTTATATATACATGTCCTCATGTCAACACTATCCTAGCTATCTATAGATTGTGCGTCTTATATCTCTGATTGAGTATGTTTATTATGTGTTGATCTAGATGTCGGCGAGACTCTGTTTTATGAACTAATACATAGAGCAATGTAATTGGAGTCTTGAGCTGCAATCAGTTTGGTTGATGGAATATTTATACTTGTCTTAGAGTCTCCTCACAATTTACTACTAGCAACTGTTTGCCCACAGCACGCACAACTATGTCTGAGTGTTGGTAGTTTTTTTACACTATGCATATTACGGTAAAAAAATGCTTGACTTACCTCCAAACTTGTTAAATGCGGTAAGAAATTCAGGTGTCACATGAAAGATGAAATTTGGAACCCACAAACTTGCCTATTTTTTCGAATTAAAACCGGATGCGAGGACTAACATTGTGCCGCGACACTCGTGTGTCCTGATTGTCCAGAACACATTCCCGAGTAGTTTACCATTCGTGCCTACGTGGACACCCACGTAAGGTTCAAAAACCTCACGGTGGTGTACACCAACGACTCGGTCTGGGTGGAGAACTCCATCCACACCATGGAGCAGTTACTTGCATATGATAAGTACAAGGTGATCGGCTTTGAAGTCGAGAGCACTGGCGGTCGTGCCGGGCGTGATCAGAAGGTTGTCGTCGCCAAGATATGCGTGGGCCATTACGTCCTCATCTACCACTACTGCACGCGCTTGGCTTGCCGTAATCTTATAGACATCCAATGTCTATACAAGATCTTTGGCGGCAAGGAGAAACATAAGGACTCCCTGGTTGACCTCGCCATGGACATCTTCGACCCCTACTTTAGAGTCATGAAGGATGTCTACAAGAATAAGAAGGTTTCCTGGCACCGCGCCTGGGTCCGAAGACTAGATGAAGATCATGTCAAGTACATGGCCAAGGACACGTACGTAAGATACGAGATGTGCAGATGGATCTTTGACATGAGGAAGTGCCTCTGTGCTGCGCTGATTGGCACCCCTCGTTACAAGAAGTATAGATGAATGATTTGATGATCATCGCTACTATTTTAGCATGCATGTACTTGTTAATTGATGTGTGCAAATGTTATCTATAGTCAGTAATGTAATTGGATGTTTATTTAGGTTATGCAATCATGATGTTGTTCTATAGATAGAGCATAGATGCTATATGCAGACATAGCAAATCACATCGCTTACGATTATAGAAAGGAACACGTCGGTGATGATTTCAACAATCATAGCCAATTGGGTGCGAGCAAGTGTTTTCCCATAGGCCACATCACACACAGCTTATTATCAGGAATCACCTGTCTTTTTATCGGTCTTCCCACACAATTCCGAGTACTGACTTGTTTGCCAGGTATCACACACATCATGTTACACAAAATTGTTTGTGTTAATTTTGATCAATGCAAACAGTTTGTCCAAACGACCTCTTTGTCGGGTATCACATACAATCATGCAAATGGCATGTTATGAGGGAGACTCGTATTTTCGTAATACTATATTTTCCTTAGTATGCAATAGATGATTAATATCTGGACATTAATATGCAATTGACGATTAATATCCAGACCTTAAGAAGCAGAACCACTACCGAGGGTATCCTGCATGGCTCCAATGGCACTCCCGGTGGCTGCTGACGACAATCGCCAGTTCATCATGAATGTCGTAGTCGACACACCCTGTTGGTTCGCAGGGCTCTCGGTGGTGTACGCCAAACATCCGATATGGGTGGAGAAGTCCAATGTCATGGAACTGTTACTTGACAAAGACAAGTACAAAGTAGTCTGGTTTGACCTTGCGTCCCACCGCGTGCTCGGCTCTTGCGTCCCTACGTGCGCTCTGCTCTCGCGCCCGTCCGCGCGTGCTCTGCCAGCGGTTGGGGCTGGCCCACAATCATGTTTGGGGATCCATTTGCATGCGGTTGCGTCACGCGCGTCGCCCAGGCAGTTACGTGTTGCACGATTGAATCACGTGTTGCAAAAACTGCCATCCGGACGTGCCGGTTTTCTAGGACGTACGTCACCCATTTACACCCATGACCATTAACCATAGTCTCTTCACGCTTTCTATCGCGCCCCACAACACAATAAGCACACCCTAGACGATGCATGCAGAGAGGATGTCTAGTGGCGCTCCAATGGAGTTCGGCGTGCATCATGTGGAGACCCACGTGAGGAAGACGGACCTCATGGTGGTGTATACCAATGACCCGATTATGGTGGAGGACTCCATCGACACCATGGAGCGGTTGCTTGATGCGGATGACAAGTACAAAGTGGCCGGCTTCGACCTCACTTACACTGGCAGTCATGCTGGGCATGACCAGAAGGTTGTCATCGCCCAGTTATGCGTCGACCATCATGTCCTCCTCTACCACTACTGCGTGGCCATAGTGCCTTGCGAGCGTTTCACCAGGTTTGTCAACAGCCCTGACTACAGGTTCGCTATGGTGGACACCACCAATGATCCAAAGGTGCTCAAGACTTTAGGCTTGGCCTGCCAGAAGTTTGTCGACATCCGTGGACACTACAAGGTCTGGGGCAGCAAGAAGAACATGGACTCCCATGTTGACCTGGCCAAGGCCATCATCGACCCCCTACTACGTTGACATGAAGGCTGAGCGTGACAAGAACAAGCCTGTCTGGCACAGGACCTGGGTCCAGAAACTGGATGAATATCACATCCAGACTGCAGACAAGGAAGCATACACATGCTACGAGATGTTCAGGCTGATCATTGACATGTGGAAGTGCCTCCTACCTGAAAAAAGAGGGATCTAGCCACAAGCAGAGCGGTGGCAGCAAGCGTCATAGGAAGTAGATGATTTGCTGATCATTTCTCATACCCCCTCTATGCTGAAATATTTGTAGTTTTAGAGGGAGAAGTTTATTATGCATATAATAGTTTATTGAGGTGTGCACCAATGTTATGTGTGTATTTGGATGCTTAATTTGGTTATGCAATCATGTTCTTCTAAACAGATCATAGATGTTTGTGGGCAGATTGAGCAAATCACATCGCATACAGAATACACAACCAAATCCATCGGCGATGATTTCATCAGTCCCTGATAGTTCTTTATCCGGAACCATTTGCCCACAACACATCTGTGTGGCCTGTGTACATCGCACACATCTTGATCTGAGAAACCGTTTGTGTTATTTTTGCGTATAGCACAAAGTTCATCCCAATGGCGTGCATGCTCTCTATCACACACATCTTGATCTATGTAACCATTTATGTTATTTTATCTCATCAAAAACAGTTCATCCGAGTGACACGTATGCCATCTATCTCACACGTGATCATGTGGACAATCATTTGTGTTCTGCTTGATCAGCGCAAACAGTTTATCAGGGTGAACTATATGCCATACATCGCACACACTTGTATTTTTATAACCGTTTGTGTTATATTGTCCAATTTCAAAAGTTTATCTAGGCAAACTGTTTGCCAAACATCACACACGCAACTATTTTTTAGATCTTATTTGATGGATACGCCATCGCACACAGTTAACGTCATTAGCGACAGAGCTATAACTATACCGTTTGCGAATTTGTCATCGCACACAGTTTCATTGAAGGGTATTTGATTGATGTGTCGTCTTTGGACCATTATGTAGTAGTGAAATGAGACATTGCACTCTAGTCATCTTATTTTCCTGGTCACATTTGTTTTACATCAAGTTTGTAGTTTGTCTTTTCTAAACATATGTTTGCTTGTCATTGTAGTTTCATTTGTAATCATGCAATTGCTTATGGAATGAAGAAATTTATTTCCAATACACTATTGCAATTCTCCATTATAATACACTCCAGTTCTGATTAGAATACACTGCAGTTCTACGCTACAAAAATATGGAGTGCACTAGTGTAAACTTATCAGAGTTAGTATGTCAACCAGCCACGGAAATATGCAGTGCACTAGTACATCTAGAACAAAATGTTGACAACTGCAGTGCACTTCATATGTTAACAGATAAAGAATACATATAAAAAGAAAATGCAAAAAAAAGTTGCACACGAAAATAAAATATGAAGAACATGCAGTGCACAAAATGTGATGAAAAGCATGAAGTGCTTTTATTTACGTACATGCAATACATATTGTGGATAACTGTAGTGCACATCCGTATGGAAAGCACCTCATAATATATATAAGAAAATTGCATGTGAAAAATAAAAGAAAGAAGATGACCACCCACGTACGACATGACCCAAGCCAGTTTCGACAAACGATGCAGGGGACGGCCTCACAAGGGCTCATAGGTCACAAGTGTAGACCAGGGAGCACCGTGTGTAAGCGCCCAATAAATGTCATGATGAGTTCAAATTTGTTGCCTCTCCATCGCTTATAAATTGGTCACGGTCGCTCTCCACGGGCGAGGTGGGACTAAAGTTTGGCGCCACCAAAAGAACGTAATGAGAAGATGTCGTCCCGACACGCTTGTTTGGGTCGATTAAGCTTTAAAAGAAATTAATCCCAACAACCTTGACAATTGTGGATATATACCTTCCTCAAATACCACGACCCAAATTAGTGAAAACAGGAGGATTCTAAACAAAAACAAGAAAGGTTTTTATTTTTTTTAATAATCTCAACTAAAAAATGTTGGGGGGGGGGGCAACCCCCACCCACAACCACTAGAGAGTTCACATAAAAAATACTGGCCACTACAAGTAACAAAACAAATGCAGTTCGAAGCCTATAGTGATGAACTTTGTTATAATCAACAAAGTAGTTCTTTTACTTTTACAATGCAGTTCTACTTCTACAAAACAGCAGTGCGGTTCACCTCAAAAATGCAGTTAGCTTTCTAATAAACCGAAGTGCGGTTACATTAAAATGTCTAGCCAAATCATTTCAGCAAAATCTATGCATCTAATTGCGTACCAAATTTGGTCTCTGATATAATGTTGGCTGCGCATACTTCACATTTCAGCCGGTAGTAAAAATACGGATGCAGTCGGAAAAATTAAACAATGAAGTTCACATCTGTACAAGAAGAAAGTGTTGTTTTGTTTGAAATGTAGTCTCCTTCTACCATCTGCCACCTACCACAACATTCATTACTCTCACTGTAAAAACTAGGGGACATCCTTAAAACTCACTCACTCCTATTCGACAATCACAAACAAAACCACTCTTCTTCTTATCTCCAAATACCAGATCTAGGGTTCCAACAACTACCCCTGCTCTCTTTCGTTCACCTGACCGGGCTATGGATTGTTCGTGTGGCTGCTTGGCAAGGATGGTGCCGATAGCGGAGGCATGCTTGTACTCCGATGGTTTGGAGCTCACCGAGTCCGAGCGACTCGTGCCCGCTCACCGGGACCGTGGGTTCAGGGCGCCATTTCTCCATCACGTCACAGCTCTAGAACTCCAGGAATCATGGGTATGTCTTTCAACGAATTGATATTGGACATTTTAGGTTGAAAATCCAGAAATAAATCCATATTTCCGTCACTTTATTCAGTCTTATCAAGAATACCCAGATCTGTGTTATTAGTCAGCTTCTCTAGAAATTAACACTGCCTCCTTCGATCTACTTTTTATTTCGGTCCAATACCCTCAGTTGTACACACTAATTAGATACGAACCTAAAATGATGTGCACAACAACACAACAAAAGTAGTTCAAAGGAGAAGTAATGTAGTTCTCTTGCTATTATATTGAAGTACCCATTATATGAGCTAGCAGTATGTTAGTGCTAAAAAGAATACTATGTATTTTACCGAAGTTAGCAGCCAAATCCGTACATATTCTGGTTCACACATTGCAATTTGTTTCTTAGTAGTACCCATATTTCCAAACAAATTTGGCTTGATGTATATAAAGATTGTACTAAGATGTTGCAAACTATGTGGTCCTAACTCATACAGATTCTTTTTCAGCCCAACCCAACTACAAAAAATACCATTCACAATAAGGTTTGCTGCTCCAAGGTGAGGGAAGCTTAACTTGCAAACTGTGCACAAGAATGGGTATGAATGCATGTAAGATGACTACCACATCAACTCTCATGACTGCTTCAATAGGGATGTTGGTTGGAAGGAGTTTGTCTCCGTGAATGGATTTGAGGAGGGAGAAGTGGTGATGGTGATGTACTACATGCAAGAACAATCTCTGAAATTTATGTTTTTGCTATGCAGGCAGTCTAAGCTAAAGCATGCCCTTTGTGGCACATCTTCAATTCTGTGCTTATGCTGACTGCTTTCAAAATTATGTCTATCTAACAATGCAAAATTATGTCCTTCAATCAGTTTGAATGATGCCTTTTTAAATTTGTGTGTAGTCGTCTCCATCAATATATTGCTAGTTTACCAGCTGGCAGAGGAAACACAGTTCTCCATTATATGCATGCTTTTAAAAGAATTACAACAGTGCATTGCTTTATGCAATACTAGTGCAGTGCTCCTTGCAATGCGCTTAACACAATAGTGTTGTGCATTTTTTGTAGTATAAGTGCAGTGCGAATGACCGAATCTATGCACTATGCACTTTGAAAACACGTCGTAGTAAGTAGTTCTTTGCTGAACGAGAATGAAGTATGATGCTACAAATATTGCAGTTCAATTGAACAGAAAATGCAGTTGGAAAATAATAAATCCCATAACCGATAATAAAATATGCAGATACAGTGCAGTCCACAACTTGTGCCAAGAGGTGAAGCATAATTAAAGTATTTATATAGGCATTTTAAATGAGGTCATAAACAACTTATAGTATTTCAGAAACGACCCCATATGTTAATTTCAAAATTGGTCCAGATCTGTACTAACCATGTTTTATATTTATTAAACACGAAAACAAAATGCACCACATGATTCTACTCTTCATTCTATGCGATTTACATATATAGATCATTTAAAGCAGAGCTAGGACCTAAAAGATATAACCAACAAAAGATAAATATGTCATGAATACAAAATGAATGCAAACAACAACCACAAATATTTTAAACCATGGATGCAACAAGATATTATGAAACCACTGTTGGGTTCTACCGTAGGTGCATCGCATGTGAATTAAAAAAAATCCTACACGCAAAACATCCAAGAACATGCTACGGAGGTGGATCACAGATCGTTACCACTAGACGCACAGTGTCATGTAGCGGAAGTAGAGGTGGGGCAGCGCGTCCGCGTGGTCTGTCTCCTCCTTGTCCGTTCTCCCTCGAGCAGCCAGTCCGATCTCCCTCGAACGGCCGGTCCGCCAGATCTCGTGTACAGGTTCGCCGGAGTGGCACAAGTGCACCGCATCTAATGGTATCCACGCGTGCAGGAGGAACACACCATGTGGCGGACTGCTAGGTCCGATCACATAGTCGGCGGCGAGTGGAGGTGGCTATTCGCACAAACCCTGATGACAACATCAAAGCAATCAACCTGATGGGTGTGCCGCACCTCCACTATATATAGGCATCTAACGCGGGCTCAACCCTTGGGCCTCGCACGGATCCTAAAGCCCATGTGTTCCTTCCCTTAAGCGCGTGACCCTTTAGGTTCTCGTCCACTTGGTCATGAGTCAGATCACATGTGACTCGACCGGTCAGTAGCGGCCTCTAGCAAGACGTGCCGACTCCAAGTGTCCGATGAAGCTGGTTAGGCGAACATGTACTTCACACTTTTGTTCCCTTAGCCACACAATATATGTTGTCGTGCACAAGGCGACATGTTCATCCTTGTTGATGCACAACCTCTTTCTCGTTCCGGTGTATCCGACCAACACTTCGGATTATCTCATAATCCTCATCTCATGGCCATGCTTATCCAGGTCGGATCACCCGAGGGGGCCCAGAGTATATCTCTCCTGGTAGGAGGGGAAAATCCCATCTTGCTCGACCATGTCTCGTAGCATGGGTTTGGACAAGCCCAAAACCTACCTTTGTAACTACCAAGTCACGGAGTAGAGTTTGGTCGGCCCAAAGCAAGTCTGTCACCATCCCGAGTACATGCGCCAGCTCGGGTCTTAGGACATAGAACATATGTTGTACTAGAGACTCACATATGACCTATCGTTGCTTGTCATAGTTGGGTCTATCCAACTCAGACCTTATCTCGACTCGGATCAGACTATGTAGAATCCAACCAGACCTTTCTGAGTCCATATTATCCGGCTAGCATCCAATGCTACATGGTTAGTGAGACTAGACCATCCACCATGTCATATGCTAGTCTAACTGGCTGCGCGCCCACACAACCCTTTCAACTAGGGACCATTTAGGACAATCATCATACAATGCGTAGTCTCACAAACAAGTCACATACTTGTTAATACACATCAATGATAATGTCCAAGGACTATCTTTATTCATAAACACATAGGAAATATCATCATACATGATTGCCTCTAGCGCATATCTCCAACGGTCTCCCACTTGCACTAGAGTCAATTAAATAGACATCGAATATCCATAGCTCTAACATGCCCCTCATGCTTGGGTTGTGGAAGCGGCTTAGTCAACGGGTCTGCAACATTTGCATCCATGTGAATCTTGCATAAATTAGTATCACCTTTCTCTACGAGCTTTCGTATCAGGTGATATTTTTGGTCTATGTGCCTGGTCTTGTGGTGTTGTCTCGGCTCCTTGGCCTGTGCGATGGCACCTGAATTATCACAATAAAGGTCCAATGGTTTTGACCAGCCCGGGAACACACCAACATCTTCCAAGAACTTCCGAATCCAAACACCTTCCTTTGCGGCTTCACAAGCCACAATGTATTCGGCCTCTATTGTGGAGTCGGCCACCGTATCTTGCTTGGAACTCGTCCAGCTCATTGCTCCTCCATTCATGACATACACGAATCTAGTTTGCGATCAACAATCATCCCTATCGGTTTGGAAACTAGCATCAGCGTAACCCTTTATGCAAAGCTCCTCCTCACCTCGATAAACTAGGAACATCTCTTTAGTCCTTTTCAGGTACTTCAAGATAGTTTTCATCGATGGCTAGTGCATTTCACCTGGGTCGGCCTGGTATCTTCTTGTTAAGCTTATTGCATAGGCAACATCAGGTCGTGTACATAGCATGGCATACATGATGGATCCAATTATCGAGGCATATGGAATCCTACTCATCCAGTTTCGCTCATTAGAAGTCATAGGACTCTGAGTCTTGCTAAGCCTAACACCGTGTGAGATGGGCAAGAACCCTTTCTTGGCCTCACTCATGTTGAACCTCTTCAACACTTTGTATACGTACGTCCTCTGGCTAAAGCCGAGCAGCCTCCTTGATCTATCTCTATAGATCTTGATGCCTAAAATGTACACTGCCTCTCCAAGTTCTGTCATCGAAAACTTGCCATTCAATGATTCCTTGACCGAGTTCAACTTCGAAACATCATTTTCGATCAGCAGTATGTCATCCACATACAAGATCAAAAATGCTACCGAGCTCCCACTGGACTTCTTGTATAAACAATAGTCCTCCTCGTTCTTGATGAAACCAAGGTCAACGATGACTTCATTAAAACGAATGTTCCAACTCCAAGATGCTTGCCTCAATCCATAAATGGATATCTTGAGCTTGCATATTTTACCAGCATTAGTTGGATCGACAAAACTTTTGGGATGTATCATGTATACATCCTCTTTTAAATTTCCATGAAGGAAAGCCGTTTTGACATCCATCTGCCATATCTCATAATCGAAATATGCAGCTATAGCTAGTATGATCCTCACCGACTTTAGCATCACCACCGGCGAGTAGGTCTCATCGTAGTCAATTCCTTGAACTTGTCCATAACCTTTAGCGACAAGCCGAGCTTTGTGGATCTAAACATTTCCATCCACATCGGTTTTCTTCTTAAAGACCCATTTACAACCAATGGCTACTATGCCAGGTGGCGGATCAACCAAGTCCCAGACTTGATTGTCATCTATGGACTTTAACTCCGGTCTCATGGCCTCGAGCCATGCCTCGGAATCTAGGCTTATCATAGCTTCCGCATACGTGGCCGGTTTGTTGCTTTCCAAAAACAATACATCGTGCACTCTACGCAATCTTTTCGACCTCCGTGGCTCCGGTGCCAACTCCACTACGGGTTCCCTAACCAAATCCGGTATGATATCATCACCAGCCGAGTCATCCCCGAGTGGCTCTCGAATTTCTTTGAGTCACACCATTCTCCCATTGGTCTCCCGATTGAGAAACTCTTTCTCTAGGAAAACTCCATTCTGAGAAATAAACACTTTGTTCTCTTCTCGGTTGTAGAAGTTGTATCCCAAGGTTTCCCTTGGATATCCCACGAATATGCATTTATCTGACTTGGGTTAAGCTTGTCCGACATGAGTCGCTTGCAAATGCTTCACAACCCCAAATCTTTAGAAAAGACAAACCAGGAGTCTTCCCAGTCCACATCTCATGTGGTGTCTTGTCAATGGATTTTGATGGTACCCTATTAAGTGTGAAAGCTGCAGTTGCTAGAGTGTATCCCTAGAATGACAAGGGTAAATCCGATTTGCTCATCATCGACCGGACCATGTCCAACAAGGTTCGATTTCTCTGTTCTGACACACCGTTTCTCTGCGACGTACTCGGAGGTGTGAGCTGAGGTACTATACCTCGACTTTTCAGATACTTATCAAACTCTTGGCTCATGTACTCACCTCCATGATCTGATCATAGAAGTTTTATCGTCTTGCCGAGCTGATTTTCAACCTCGTTCTGAAACTCTTTGAACTTTTCAAAAGTTTCCGACTTGTGCCTCATCAAATAGATATATCCATATCTACTCAAGTCGTCGGTGAAAGTCACGAAGTACTGATAGCCACCTCTGGCCGTTGTGCTCATTGGACCACACACATCACTGTGTATAAGCTCCAATAGCTCGGACGCCCTCTCGCAACTCTTTGCAAAAGGAGACTTAGTCATCTTGCCTAGCAAGCATGATTCGCATGTCGCGAACGACCCGAAGTTGGACGAAGTTAGGAGTCCATCATCATGGAGATTCTTCATGCATTTCGGACTAATGTGTCCAAGCCGGCAATGCCAGAAGTATGTCGGATTTATCTCATTAGGCTTATGCCTCTTGACATTCACATTATAGACTGGCTCCGTTTCTAGATTCAAAATAAATAACCCATCTACAATGGGTGGATAGCCATGGAACATTCCATTCAAATAAAATGAACAATCATTGTCCTTTATATTGAATTCATAACCTTGACTCATCAAGCATGAGGCAGAAATAATGTTCCAACGAAGTGCGGGAATGTAATAACAATTATTCAATTCTAATATAAATCCAGAAGGAAGCTTGAGCTGCATCGTGCTGACCTCCAATGCAACAACTCTTGCTTTGTTGCCGACCCTGATGTCAATCTCCCCTTGTGCCACACGCCTAGTTCTTACCAACCCATGCATCGAGTTGCAAATATGAACAACCGATTCGGTATCAAATACCCAAGAGCTACTAGGTATGTCAGCAAGGTAAATGTCTATAACATATGTAACAAGTGTACCTTTGCCAGAAGAAGCATCTCCGGCCTTCTTGCCGTGCTTAGCAAGCCACTTGCTACAATTCCTCTTCTAGTGACCAGCTTCCTTGAAGTTAAAGCAAATGGTCTTTGAGTTCGGTCCGGACTTTGGCTCAACGGCGGAGACAGCCTTCTTCGTGCCCTTTGCCTTACCCTTTTTCTTGGACCAACTCTTCCTAAACTTTGCCGAGTTCTGCACCATCAACACTTGATGCGTGCCATTCTTAATATCCTGCTCTGCCACCTTGAGCATCCCATGCAATTCATTGACCTTCTTATCCATGCCATGCATATGATAGTTCGAGATGAACGTCCCGTAGCTAGCTGGAAGAGAACCCAGAACTGCATCAGTCACCAGCTCATCTAAGAGCGGGAAACCCAATCGATCCAAAGCTTGCACGTATCCGATCATTTTGATCACATGTGGGCTTATTGGATCACCTCCCTTCATCTTACAATCCATCAAGGATCACCAGACATTGAACCTTTCGGTCCTATCCTGCACCTGAAACATGCTGTTGAGACCGTCGATCGTATCAAAAGCTGCAATGTATTCTAAATGATGTTGCAAATCGGGATCCATACAAGCCAGCATGAGGCAGCTGATCTCGTTCAATTCATCAACGAGTTTCTGCTAGGCATTCTTGGTTTTGGCATTAGCATTATCGGCAGGTGCCTCTAGAAGTGGATCCTCTAGAACATGTTATCATGCTTGAGAACAATTCTCAGATTTCTATACCAGGTGGTAAAGTTTGTTCCATTCAGTTTATCCTTTTCCAAAATTGATTTCAATGCAAAGTTTCGAGTAGGTGGTGCCATTGATCTACAACAGAAAATATGCAATCACTAAGTAATATGTTTATGTAGAGTAATTCAAGCCTTAAACAGAACTACTCCCACTGAAGTCAACATCCCTCTGCAAACTCTCAGCGATTCAGGACTCGTCTAGCGCGAGCGACTAGTGAGCTTTAGCATCACCGCTAGCCAACTTGCCTATCTGGTAAGCAACTCCTTGATAATCGTATCTCTATACGACTCCTGTCGGTCGGGTAGGTATCTTATACCCCGGCTCCCAACCTTCTTTGCCACAAGGCCCAAAACCGTTTTGATAGCCTTGTCAAGTTAACCTGATGCAGTGCATGTCCATGTCCGACACGAACCCTCCAGTTCAAGGACACCCAGATCTCAATTTTATGAGCCCACCACTAGACGTACTTGACGTGCGAAGGCGCAACATACGGAATGGCCACGTGCTTGATATTAATGAGGGATCTTTCTATCATACTAACATGCATAGAAACAAGAAGCAATATCAATCACATATAAACATAAATATGTCAAATAGTATGGCTCCTTCATGGACATCCTTCTAGGTCGGCTCCAACTCTGATGACCAAGGCGGTACTCCATCTTGTCCGTCTCGCCAGGACGCCAAAGCCTCAAACTTGATCTCTGTCCTCCAACTGCTACAACTAGTAATGAATTTACAAAGAATCACAAGTCGACACTCAGGTCATTATACAATATAATGACATCACTTTGGCTCCTGTCGGCTGATAATCATGACATGCAAGTCATGTTAAATTACACACATGCATCACATAAACATGAGCCATACTATTCACATCAAACCTGCAAAACAAACTTATGCATAGAATCGCATTCTGCCGGTTTGTGTGATCGTGTACGAAATACAAGGTGCTACGAACATGGCGATCTCGCTAGACGGTTAGCAGGCGGGGTTTGAAGGGGCAGCACCCGACATTTTCAGAAATCACAGATCGTATCTGTACTCCGATCACACATAATTTTTTGATCTGACCGATCTCATTGATCATCGCGAACAAAATTCGGATTTACGTTTCACGGTTAACCCCGATGGCGGATACCGACCGGTAGGGGTAGGTTGTGTCACGAGCTCATCGATTCCGATTGATAGAAAACATAGCCTCAATCTATCCCGATGTGCAATTGATCTCATCAACCGTGCACATAGTCGATCTCATGAACAACAACAGATCACATCTGCCGCCGCCACATATCACATATGCTACCGATCTGAAACCAAAACCTATAGCAGAGGCTCTAATACCATTGTTGGGTTCTACCATAGGTGCATCGCATGCGAATTAAATTTTTCCTACACATAGAACATCCAAGAACATGCTATGGAGGTGGATCACAGATCGTTACCACTAGACGCGCAGTGCTATGCAACGGAAGTAGAGGTGGGGCAATGCGTCCCCATGGTCTATCTCCTCTTCGTCCGTTCTCCCTGGAGCAGCCGGTCCGATCTCCCTCGAATAGCCGGTCCACCGGATCCCGCGTATAGGTTTGTCGGAGCGACGCAAGTGCACCATATCTAATAGTATCCGCGCGTGTAGGAGGAACACACCGTGCGGCAGACTGCTAGGTCCGATCACACAATTGGCAGCGAGTGGAGGTGGCTATTCACAACACATGCAAACCCTAATGATAGCACTGAAGCGATCAACCGGATGGGTGTGCCGCACCTCCACTATATATAGGAATCCGGAATGGGCTTAACTCTTGGGCCTCGCATCGATCCTAAAGCCCATGTCATCCTTCCCTTAAGCGCGCGACCCTTTAGGTTCTCGTCCACTTGGTCACGAGTTAGATCACATCTGACTCGACCGGTCAGTAGCGGCCTCTAGCAAGACGTGCCGACTCCAAGTGTCCGATGAAGCTGGTTAGGCGAACCGGTACTTCACACTTTTGTTCCCTTTGCCACACGATATATGTTGTTGTGCACAAGGTGACATGGTTATCCTTGTTGATGCATGACCTCTTTGTCGTTCTAGTGTATCCGACCAGCACTTCGGATTATCTCATAGTCCTCATTGCATGGCCATGCTTATCCAGGTCGGATCACCCGAGGGGGCCAGAGTATATCCCTCCTGGTAGGAGGGGAAAATCCCATCTTGCTCGACCATGTCTCGCAGCACGGGTCTGGACAAGCCCGAAACCTACCTTTGTAACTACCAAGTCACGGAGTAGCATTTGGTCGGTCCAAAGCGAGTCTGTCACCATCCCGAGTACATGCGCTAGCTCAGGCCTTAGGAAATAGAACGTATGTTGTAGTAGAGACTCACAGATGACCTATCGCTGCGTCTCATAGTTGGGTCTATCCAACTCAGACCTTATCTCGACTCGGATCAGACTACATCGAATCCGACTCACATCCAATGCTACTTGGTCAGTGAGACCGGACCGTCCATCGTGTCATATGCTAGTCTAACTGGCTGCGCGTCCACACACCCCTTTCAACTAGGGCCATTTATGACAGTCATCATACAATGCATAGTCTCACAAACAAGTCACATACTTGTTAATACACATCAATGATAATGTCCAAGGACTATCTTTATTCATAAACACATAGGAAATATCATCATACATGATTGCCTCTAGGGCATATCTCCAACAACCACATGAAATTCTAGGCAAGTTTTATGTACAACACGTTCAAAATGGAGCAACGGTCCAACAATAACAACCAACACAAGTTTCAGTAATAATCTACACAAAATAGCAACATAGCAATTTGCACACATGAAAACCACAATCTACAAGAATCTAAAATGCATGAACAAAGCATGGGCTAGCATGTAACATACACTTCATTTTGTCAAAAGCAGTCATACTCAAAATAGTCATGGATCAAATGGTAGGAAGCTCACAACATGACTATAAAACATAGCATTTAGGGACTTGGTGAAAATAACAGTTTTTCACAAATAGTTTTTTTAACCTGGAGGCATATTGACACAAATATATATATATATTGTATGAAACTTATCATGGCATGAAAATTTAAAGCATGGTAGTTGACATGATGCACTTCATTTCATTCAACATGAGCATGGTCCAATTATGCACATAAACATGCCTAGCATCAACTCAACAAGGCAATCTGAAATAAGCGGACTCTCAGACTTAGTGAAAATGCAGGATGCAAGAGCAGTAGTTTTTATCAGATTGGCATGTTTGACAGCAGAAATATCTATGATGCAAATCCTATGCATGGCAAGTAATAGCACAACGAGATAGACCATAACATGTTTACAAAACACTCAATGGGGGAAACAACATCAAAGTGTTTTAAGTCAATGAAAATTCACATGGAGAAACAACAGACAAATATACAGTTTCATAATGAGGATTGTTTTGACATGTCAAAACAACAACATTTGTAACGATATTCACATGATAAAAACTATAGCTAAACAATGATTCCATGGCATGGCAAACATACTACCAGCATGTAGACATGTCATACTTCAATTTAATCTATTGACACAAGCTCAAAGGAGGCATGGATTTGATGAAATCATCAAGCAAAGTTGCATCACATAACAATTTCAGCATTTTATTGACTAAGCACTTTTGCACCAGAGATTAGACCATCTAGATGATTACTAAAATTTATGCAAATTGCACCATCATTTAGGGCATGAAACGTAGAACATTTCTCATATAAAGTTTATTAAATTTGAAGTTATGGTTATTTAGCTATGAAATAAATCATTTTAACATGGCATGAATGCAAATTTAAATAGACAACTAGTTTAAACAGTTTTAACACAAGTGAGAGTTTGATATTATTAATCTACACAACATTCTGAATATCTTTCATATATAATCATTTTAATCTGAAGCACAGTTTGTGAGCTATTAAATGCAGGAAGATGAGTTTTTTTTGTAAATCTGTCAATCCGTGGATAATTTCGAAAATCACAGAGGCTAACAGAACACTAATGGGACGCATCTCGGACGAACTGGGCTACACCAAGTACTGGGCGTAGGATAACAATCCTGTGCACGGGCACAGGTTTGCAGAGGCATGCTCACCTCACGGGCCAAGCCCATGTGAGCTTCGGGGAGGCTAGGCTGACATGGCTGTGGGCAAGCTAGCCTGGTGTGCGCTGGGCTAGGCAAGGACGGCGGGGACGCAAGGCAGGACGGAACGGTCTGACCCACTTATGGGTCAACATGGCGAGCGGTATCGGGCAGACGCTCGTCCTCCTACCGCGGTCCTCATGTCCAGAGGCCATGGCGGTGAGCAACCCGTGCCGGAACAATAACGTTGGGATAGCGAGGGAAGGCAGGGATGGCCAGAATGGATGGCATGGCACTAGATCTCGCAAGATACAGAGTCCATCGAGGCAACAACGGCTTGGAGGAGCTCTTTGGGCACCGGTCATGGAGTTCCTATAGAAGAGACGAGGTGACAGGTGAGGGGCGACAAAGAAAGGAGGAGGAAGATGAAGAGGGACGATGGCACTCCGGCCTGGGTCTAGCGGGATTGGCTTGGCGCAAGGTCCGGCCTGAGAAGAGGGGGTGAGGCGCGACGATGGCCTGGGCGACCTGGCTCGGGCTAGGGTGGCGTGGGGTATGCTCGCGCGCGAGCGGCGATGATGATTTTGGGCCTAGGCTAGACCTGGCTAGCGATGGCAGGCCCGATGCGGGAGGTGTGAGGTGGAGGCTGTGGATCGCTGGTGGAGGTTGGAGGGGTGCAGAAATCGAGGCAATTGTCTAGGGTTGCCCAAAATGGAAGGCAAGGGGTCTACTTATAGCCAGGGGAGCTACATTAGCAGTTTTACCCGAATTCGAATCGTAGGATCGCTATCGGAGAGCTCTAGCGAGGCTAGGGGATAAATAGGCTAGCAGGCTGTGTAGGGGGGATATTTGTGGCCCGAATCTGAGTTTTATAACCGAAAACGTCCTATGAATAAGCTGGCTATAGTGCCGCTATAGGTTTAACTGTTTGGGTATCAAACGGACTCCGAATGTGATGAAATTTAACAGGCGGTCTATCTACAATATATCAAGACCGCACGCCCACTTCCAACGCATTCCAAGAATGTTTTATACGCACTCTTAAAAACAATATTGTAATGGTGTCGTGGGCGTGGGCGTGTGCGTTTTGTCTCGAAGCGGTCGTCGACGAGAACGGAGAGAACCGGCAACTATGAAGGGATGTAAGTTTTGAAAAATGACGATGATGGAGTGTCTATGCAATGAGAATTCTGTGAATGAAGAGATGATGAATGCGACACACAAATAAAACACACGACGAAACTCGAAATAACTGGAAGGTATGTGGAGCGTCGGTCTCTGGCTTTTACAACTCTCCTTCACTAACGAGAGATCACAACCCGAGATCTTAGAATGAGAAGATAAAGAGGGATAGGAAAGAAGAGGTGAAACTTTGTTGCTTCTTTCACAAACGAGTGAGACCAAAGAACCTTATAGGATGCAAAGAGATTAAGAATGGCATGAGGAACAAGCAACAATTCAATACCACTCCAATTGAAACGAGAAAGGAAAAATTTGGGCAACACTTTAGTAGATAAGAGAGGCAAAACCGTCGGGGAACGTTGCATGGGAAACAAAAAAAATTCCTAAGCACACAGAAGATCTATCCATGGAGATGCATAGCTACGAGAGGGGGAGTGTATGGAAATACCCTTGTAGATCGTTAAGCGGAAGCGTATATAACACGGTTGATGTAGTAGTACGCCTCCACGATCCAATCGTGATACGTCCCGATCTAGCGAGCAGCTCCACGTTCGTCACACGTGCAGCTCGATGACGTCTTCGCCTCCTCGACCTAGCGAGCAAGGGCGGAGTAGTAGATGGGTTGTGAACCAGCACAATAGCATGGTGGAGGTGGTTGTGGAGCAGTGCGAGCAGGGCTTCGCCAAGTGTACCAGAACAAAGAACGGAGAAGAAAACGATCTACGGAGAGAGGGAGGCGCCAAGGTCTATGTGTGTATTCTTGGGGCGCCCCCTCCCCTGTATATATACATTAGTGCAGAAAAGCCTAGATATGGCGTGGCAAAAAAGGGCGTTGCTGGTGTAGGCACCCGATGCGAGCAATATGGCGCCACAGTTAAAAAATAGTGGTGGTGTTGGATCCCACGCCAACACTATTTAGAGTACCTATGGCATCGGGTTATGTTGTACGCCAGTATTATGACCTGTATCTATGGCATACACATTATTCCAACATCACAAATAACTGAAAAAATTCCAGGCATTGTACCTTCTCAACATGCCATTACTTAATTTGTAAGCATCTGAAAATCACTGCCACAACTGCGGGAAAGGGCACCGTTTGCATGGCAGAATAAGGTAACAAATAAAGGCAATTGAAAGACATTTTAGATTTGTAGATAGTGCTTAAATAATTAGTTAAGATAGTTAGTGATCAAGTTTTCAAGTACTATAACACAAAACCACACGGACATGTACTTGATCGATCTAGAATTATTGTAGAACCAACAACATAGGTTGCTGACACTATCCTATTACATATCAGCATTAGGATCATTAAAGTATTTCTTCGCCAGATCCGTGATAGACACAGGACCGTCAACATCAAGCCCCTACTTCCGAAGGCGAGCTTTTATCTCTTCCGAACCATAAGGTGCGCCGCCGTTGAAAACCCCGCAATGGTCAAGGACATCCTTGTTGAGAATGGTAGAAACTTCACCTGGATGCATCTGAATTCATTTATGTTATTTCTTGGGCTAATTTTCTCCATTTTCTTCGCCCATGCGATGACGTCTGAGTTCTTTTTAAGGCATTCTCCCTTCCATATGTACTCCTCCATGTGGTGGGCAACGTAGCAGCCGTCTATATCACTGTTTTCCGGCTGCTGCATGCAACAAAACTCAGTTTTGTGGCCGAAACATACCGCTTTAAACTTGTCGAACTTGCAATATCCATATCTAATCACTCCTTCCCATCTGGTATACTCGAAAAGTGCTTCATCCAGGACCTTCTTGATGCCTCTGTAGTCTTTTTCACTTTCCTCGTCGAATCCAAGAAATAACTTTCGACAAACTTCGTGGTAATAATGATGAGGGCACAATGTTCTTTGCGTACAAAGTCGACCGAGTTAATTAATGGTGTTACATGGAAGCATGCATAACGAGATTGTATGAAATAGTAATCTAGCTAGACATAATGACTTCTTTAGATAGTAGGGCACGAGAAGGTGGTCTTTGTCCTTGTTGGCAATCATGAAGTTTGTGAAATACTTCTGTATAGCTTGTCGGCGCTCAGGGTGATTGGTGTTGCTCTCGCGCATGAGGTCCGGGTCCTCTATCGCAACATCCTTGTTGAGCTCACATTTGGCAGTGTAGGCAGCATTGATTGCCCATAGGCGTACTAAGGAAGAACTAAGCTTCATTAGACGGAACTTGTTGAAGATGTTTTCGAACGGCACATAGAATATTTCCATGGGGAAATCGTCGCACACACCAAGATTTGGTGGCACCATCACTGAAAAAACAGGGCGAAACCCAGCAGAGAATGCATACTTCTCCCTAGTTAGAACTGTGTCATGCAGAATCCTAAGTTCTGTTTACAGAAGATTGCTGAGCTCCTTCAGAAGGATGGGATCACCTGGGGAATGGAAATCCCACCATTGAACGACATGCCGAACTTGTTTACTCTTCTGAACCGGTTGGCTAGCAGCATGTGCCTTCGTCTTATTACCAGCAGGTCTCTTTCTCTTCTTGCATGTCAGGTTAGGCTGGCTCGCTATATTGTCTGGCAATGCATTTGTGGCCGTCACATTAAGTGTGTTTGGACTCAGAAATGTTCCCCTGTGTTGTGGCACCTGTGTGTCTGGTGGTGTTAAGTCCTCATTGAAAATACTCTTTTGGCAAGGAACAACATGTTCTTGTTGAGCAAGCGGAGGCATAGATGAGAATTCAAGAGCAGGACCAGCAGACATAGGTCCATCCAGATTGCATATGTTGGGAGATGATTTCTGATATTCGTCAATAAGGAAGTATCGATTGACAAGTAGATATTCCTCATCGTCGTAATCACCACAGTAACACGACCCTCACCGCCCAAATCCCCACCATTGACATGGTCTGCACCAGCCAAATCACCACCATTGACATGGTCCTCACCGTCAACAACCGCATTGTCATGGTAATCATCGACATGCACATTGTCGTTGTTACGAACTTCATGTTGAATCTGACCCAAAGGAGACGGTCCTCGCCCACGTGTGTTGTCATTATTCATATGATGCAAGGTTTGGGATATTTGCACGTTTCCTAGCTGAATTTGATTCTTCGGCAACTGCATTGGACA
Source organism: Hordeum marinum (assembly GCA_022496015.1). NCBI lineage: Eukaryota > Viridiplantae > Streptophyta > Magnoliopsida > Poales > Poaceae > Hordeum > Hordeum marinum. The sequence goes on from CM039673.1 coordinate 256,927,698, forward strand.
ACCCAAAAATTCTGAGAGGGTTAATTGGCTATCCGTACCCAGAGATTGTATCGGAGGAGAAATATCTTCAAAACCCCTTACGACAACAGACACCTCAATTCTGAAGACCCCCTCGGGCATGGCCACTCTGTGCATCATGGTATCTTTGGGGCGAATGATTGACCCAATTGCAACTTTAACTAGTTCATCACACACATAAGCTAAGAGACTACATGGAGTCTCTTCAGTAAGAGAGTTGAGAGCATCCATTGCTGATGGCTTACCATTGAAATTGACAGAATGTTGACTGCTATCCTTGGTCGAATTAGTTTGGATCACAATGTTTCCTAGTTGCCCTTCTTGATCCAATTCTTCACGCTCTCGATTACTGAAGGCAACATGGCTTGGGCTTGAGCTTGGCTTTGAATGTTGATGTGTTCTTCGATGTTCGATGTGTCTGCGGCGGTGGCAGCGGCCGTGGCTTCCATTATTTGTTGTTAAATGCTCCGCTTGTTGGCTCTCCTTCTTTGCCATTGCAGCTCCTAGTCTTCAGGATAATGATATTCCCATTTGGCACCGAATCAAGCACCGTTCACACGACCAAACGCCAGCGGTACTAACGGCTCCTTGCCAAAGGTAATGTCGATCGACCGGTTAAGAGGAGTGTTCCACCTGGCCGATGAGCCTTCCGAGCTGTGAGGTTCTGCATGCTGTCTTACCAGTTCTTCTTCTAGTTTCCTTGTTTGGTGATCCGTGGTAAATTCCCTTGTCTTTTGGTCATAACGGTACCACCCCCTGACATAGTTATATTCAAGGGGGTCCTTGAATTGCGCAAAGTGGTTTGGGATGCCCTTTGATGCAAGTGCAACATCCTGGTTGTCCAATACGGGGTTCTTCCCAACAAAACCATGACTGCTGAGGTTGTGGTTACGTAATGTCTTCGGTCGCATTTCCTTCCTCCTTGACAACTGGGTCATCAATGAGTTCTCCTGATTTTGCATCTTGAAAATGTTCCAATCATCTACACTAGTGGGAGGCCACTTTTGCTGGATCTCAAAGATATCTAAGTCGGGTTTCATTGCAATATCCTTTCTTGCTGCAGATTTCCAAGAACTCAAATTCTTTGAGAACTTATGGATTGCATGGTTGTTTACGTGATTTTGGGTTACAATAGGTTGTCATACTCCTCAGGAAACTTGAATATCGCGTGCACCCTTCTTATGAGGATTTCTCGCAGATTACCTTTGTCTATACCCCTTAAATTTGTCTCGTTGATGGACAAAACTTCTCGAAGGATAACACCTAGGGCGTTGCCATAGTGAGAAGCGGCTTACCGCAGACTAACAGGCTCACCAGTCTCGTTAACTCATGTGACGACGAGCCTATCGGTCCATATAGCATTTCGGCTCCTAGGTTTTCGCTACTTCTTGGATTTTGAAACATGCTCGTCGACCTCCACATCCTCCTCTTTGGCGTGAGAATACTCCTCTGTGTCCTCTCCATTAGTGTCCATATCATGATTAGTTTCCGCACCAGGAGGAACATTGTAGCCTCTGCCTCTCATGTAGTAGTCATCTGGATTAAGCTCATCATCATAATCTTGTTGTCCCTGCGCGTCCGTAAATGCATCACCCTCGTGTGCCGAATGTGTCGAAGAAGAGTCCTGCACGTTGTTCATTTGATTGGACATCTACGAAAACAAAACATTGGCAAACCTATTCATTCATACATAAAATATAAAATTTCGGCATGACCTTTCCTAAAAATAGGACATATTGGTTGCCAGAATTTGACGAAACGGAAATTAATCAACGTTTCGCCAAAACATTGGAAACCCTATGCATTCCCTGCAAACAATACACAAGCAACCACATTTCCATCGATACAAAATTTGAACCACAACATTTCCTCGAACACATTTTTAGCACTTATCGGAGGAATCGAGGTGGCGGCAGGGGAGGTTGAGGTCGACGGTAGGGGAGGTTGAGGTTGTTCGGGCCGGCGGCAGGAGTGGACAAAGGCGGCTCGAGATCGACGTGGTTGGGGTCGGCAACGATTCGAGGAGCAGCTACTTGAGGGGAATGTGGGCGACGACAGCAAGGGAGGGGGTGGCGGCGACAACAACAAAGGTGGTGGTTTTGCCAGGGGAGGGGGTGGCGGCGATAACAACGAAGGTGGTGGCGGCGGCGCATGGAGCGGAGGGCGTATGAGTGCGCGAAATGAAAGTTTGGGTGAACATTTTCCCCCAAACGGGCAAAGACAATTGGGAAAAATAGCTATGGCATTGGTGTCATATGCAAAGCCATAGATATATGAGTTATGTCATTGGTGGCGTCACCAATGCCATAACTATTTTTCTTCCAAAATTACATCAACTTAATTAATTCAACTTCCGATGGTCGATACAAATCTAGAACAATAAAATGTATTCAATACAAAAACATTAAAAGGGGTTCGATAAGGTCACTCCGGATGAAGATTTATTGCATGTACATACGCACCAATATTAAAATATGATCGAACTACTGAATTAATAGCAAATAAAAGATAGATACGAATCAACTACGACGCTGTTTCTCACTTTCTCTTGTTTCTGCAGGGCTCTGAACCAATATTTTCCTCTTGTTTGTACGGAGGCTCTCAACGAAAGATTTTCTCTTATTTTTGCAGGGTCTCTCAATGATAGTTTCTTCATCCGACGTGCTTCCACGTCTTTTCTTACACTTCTCCTTCTGAATAACGTCATATTCTTCTTGATAGATGCCACATTGGTCATAGTCATCTAGATCTTCCTTTGACAATTCTTTACCGTTGCATTATTTCTGCCCGTAGAGGTGATCTTTATGTTCTGCAACATTCTTCACACCCCCCTCTAGCTCATCATCATGTACCTTCCCTTCGACTTCGACATCCTCCTCTTGCTCACCATGACATGTCCATCTTGTGTAACCAGGCATGAAATCATATTTCAACAAGTGCATCTTCACAAGACTAGTAGAAGGGTCAATCAAAACTATGTTTTCACACTTCTTACATGGACATAATATTTTTGTTTCCCATTTCCGAGTCATGTCTTCCAATGCGAGCTTGAAGAACCCATTTATAGTTTGATCCATATATATATTCCAATATAAATCATTCACTTCCACAATGTACAAAAAAGGTCAAAATAATTTCAGCATATTATGTACTATATATACACACATATGCGGGCATTACATACCTAAATCAATGATATACACACAAAAAAACATGTGCCTAGTTCTCTTAATGGATCAAAGGCAGAGTATGCCGGTCATGTATCTCTATACACACACACACATATATATATATATATGTGTGTGTGTGTGTGTGTGTGAGTACTGTTAAGAGATTGCCTATGATAAACCAGGTCGGCCGAGTCAGCTATATATAAAGATGCAACTACTAATTAATGACGTTCCACATTTATGAACGCCACCACAATGTTTGTGGCCTCCACAAAATATACCTATGGCATGCCATACAATTTGCAAAACAAAAGTACTATGCATAGTCCTGGCGTGGAAACATTAGCCACACCAACAATAATATGTGAAAGAGGGAGCATTGGGGTCCACATACAAGTGACGTCCGGTCGGATTTGAGCGCCACCACTATGTGTGTACCAATAATGTAAAAATTGAGACAACACTGGCACTATTTGAAAATATTAGTGCCGGCGTTGGTGCAAAGAAGCGTGCCACCAACATGAGTTGTGGCTAGCCATTTCTCTACTAGTGATAGGTGGAGGGGCGTGGGGAACAACTCCTCCACACCCTAGGGTGCAGCCAAGGGGGAGGAGTTGGACTCCTAGTCCAGTTCCCTCCCTTTGCATACAGAGGTGGACTTTCCACTTCTCCCAAGCCACATGGGCCTTGAGGGACCGGTGCGCCTGGCCCAATTAGACCAGGGCGCCTCCCCTCAGTCCATGCAAACCGTTGGGACATGGTGGAACCCAGGGTGGACTTCCGATCTCCTTCGGAAGTTCCGTAACCTTCTAGAAGCTTCCTTGTAAAATACCGGAAAAACCTGAAACTTTACCGGCAGCCAAAATATGACTTACTCCCTCAGTTCCTAAATATAAGGCCTTGTAGATATTTCACTATGAACTACATAAGGATGTATCCAGACATATTTTAGAGTGTATATTCATTCATTTTGCTTCGTATGTAATCCATAGTGTAATCTCTAAAAGGTCTTATATTTAGGAATGGAGGGAGTACCATATATAAATTTTCACTTCCAGACCATTTCAGAGCTCCTCGTGATGTCCAGGATCTCATCTGGGGACTCCGAACAAAATTCGGTTACCAACATACTTAACCAAATAATACTATATCGTCACCGAACATTAAGAGTACGGACCCTACGGGTTTGAGAATCATGTCGACATGACCAAGACAGCTATCTGGTCAATAACCAATAGCGATACCTCTGAGCCCACACTGGTTCCCACATACTCCACAAAGTTCTTTATCGGTCGAACCATGATGCCAAGGATTCAACCAATCCCGTATGCAGTTCCCTTTGTCTAGCGGTATGGTACTTGCCTGAGATTCGATCGTTGGTATCTCCATACCTTGTTCAATCTCGTTACTAGAAAGTCTATCTACTCATTACGTAAAACAAGATCCCGTGACTAACTCCTTAGTCACATTGCTTGCAAGTTTCTTGTGATGTTGTATTACCAAGAGGGCGCAGAGATAACTCTCCATCAAACAGAGTGACAAATCCCATTCTCGATGCATGCCTACCCAACAGACACCCTCGGAGATACCTACAGAGTACCTTTATGATCACCTAGTTACGAAGTGACTTTTTATACACACAAGGCATTCCTCCGGTGTCAGGGAGTTGCATGATCTCATGGTCTTAGCAACAGATACTTGACATGAAGAAAGCAGTAGCAATAAACTTAGTGATGCGATCAAATGCTATGCTTGCAGTCTGGGTCTTGTCCATTATATCATTCTCCTAATGATGTGACCTCGTTATCAAATGACAACTCATGTCTATGGTTAGGAAACCTTAACCATCTTTGATCAACGAGCTAGTCTAGTAGAGTCTCACTAGGGACACGATGTTGTCTATGTATCCACACATGTATCCGAGTTCCCGATCAATACAATTCTATCATGGATAATAGACTGTTACAATGAACAGGGAAATATGATAATAACCAATTTATTACTGCTTCTAGGGCATATTTCTGACAGTCCCCGACTTGCGCTAGAGTCAATAATCTTGTTCACATCACCATGTGATTCATACCCAATGAGTTCTAGGGTTTGATCATGTTTTGCTTATGAGAGAGGTTTCTATCAACGGGTCATCCACATTCAGGTACGTGTGTACTTTGCAAATATATATGTCATATTGTAGATGCTGCTACCATGCGCCAGTTGGAGCTATTCCAAATGACTGCTCCACTATACATATATAGTTTATGACTTAGAGTCATCCAGATCAGTGTCAAAGCTTTCATCGACGTAACCTTTTACGACGAACTATTTATCACCTCCTAACCGAGAAATATGTCCTTAGTCCTATTTAGGTACCTAAGGATAATTTTGACCGATGTCCAGTGATCCACTCCTGGGTCACTCTTGTACACCCTTGCCAGACACGACTAAAGGCACACATCATGTGCAGTACACAACATGGCATACCGTATAGAGACGATGTCTAAGGCATAGGCGACGACCTTCGCCCTTTCTCTTTCTTCTGCCATGGTCGAGATTTGAGTCTTTCTCAACTTCACACCTTACAACTTAGGAAAGAACTCCTTCTTTGACTGATCCATTTTGAACTCCTTCAAAATCTTGTCAAGGCTTGTGCACTGTGAAAGTCTTATTAGGCGTCTTGATCTATCTCTATAGATCTTGATGCCCAATATGTAAGCAGCTTTACCCAGGTCTTCCTTTGAAACACTCCTTTCAAACAACCCTTTATGCTTCCTACAAATTCTACATCATTTCTGATCAACAATATGTCATCCACATATACTTGTCAGAAATGCTATAGTGCTCCCACTCACTTTCTTGTAAATACATGTTTCTTCATAAACTTTGTATAAACCCAAAAGCTTTGTTCACCACATCAAAGCTTATATTCCAACTCCGAGATGCTTGCACCAGTCCATAGAAGCATCTCTAGCGCTTGCATACCTTTTAGCATCCTTCGGATCGACAAAACCTTTCAGTTATATGAAATACAACCTTTCCTCATGGAAACTATTGAGGATATAACCCCATGGCGAGACCCGACCAGGAGGGGTCGGGTCATGCCTGGCGGCTCATAGTCGAGTCCCTTAAGGTGGGCCTAACGATTGAAGGCAAGGCCACATGGAGACTTACCAGATGGGCCAAGATGAAGGCCCAAAGATGGAAGATGCCACAAGAGGTATAAAACCCCGGCTTATGGTTCCTCTACAACAAACGCCGGTTGTTGGATCGAGGAGTTACCGTCAGTTCTTTGGAGCATCACAACCACCCCCAATAGGTCAACAGGCTATATGCCTTTCTTCATGGTCTATGGCGCAGAAGACATTTTACCAAGTGATATTCTTCATGACTTGCCTAGGGTGATGGCTTACGTTGAAGTTGACAACAAGACAACATGTCAAAAAGCGTTAGATACTTTGGATGAAGAGTGGGATCTTGCAGCAGCACGATCAGCGATTTATCAGCAAGACCCGCGTCGCTATCATAGCCCCAGAGTCAAGACTTGGGTGTTTCAAGAAGGCGACTTAGTGTAATGTTTGATTCAAGATCAGACAAATATGCACAAGTTATCTCCCCCTTGGGAAGGACCTTTCGTGGTCTGCAGAAATCTTGATAACGGGTCATATTAACTCATTGATGTACGGGACGAGTCACGTACCTCGGGGCAAGAGATGAACAGGCCGTCGAATATTGCTCATCTCTGGCCTTACTACACTTGAGTCATCGACTCTCATCAATGTACATACATCCATCATTGTATATACCCTTTTCATATAATAAAGTTGGCATCCCTACAAGACAAGGCATCTCCCGTTTCTTCATACAAGATTGTGCAAAGGTGGATACATCAATAAAGGTCATTTGGGGGCTTCCAACCCATCGGATTCAACTTTCACACCCTCTTGATCGACTCTTCAGCCACCGCAAGGCCGGGTGATATACCCAATAGTTGATTCCATCAACAAGGTCATTTGGGGGCTTCCAACCCGTCGGGTTCAACTTTTACACCTTCTTGATCGGCTCTTGAGCCACCGCAAGGCCGGGTTATATACCCAAAAGTTGATTGCATCAACAAGGTCATTTAGGGGCTTCCAAACCACTGGGTTTAGCTTTCACACCCTCTTGATCGGCTTTTCAGCCACCGCAAGGCCGAGTTAAACCTTCCTGTATGCTGCTGCTACTCCGCTAGGTGACCCGCCGAACTCTTACCAGTTAATCTCGACCAGAGACCCTGAGCTGATCAAAATATTTGACAGTCACTCTCACCAAAGACCTGTACCGGTTAAGGTTCAAACGGTGGTTTATGTCACGTTAGGGACGGCTTACGGAAAGCAAGGATAAAGTCACCTATTTGCTACGTCTCTCTGCCTTGTGGCCCATTCGTACTCTTATTCAGTTACTCTTTTTAAAGAACATGCAATGTTTAAAGTTCAAACGATGGATTTATGTCACATGAGAGCTGGCTTACGGGTCTAGGGGTACTCATGCCCTGTTGCCTCTCCATTATATGGCTCTTTGTACTCTAACAGTTACTCTTTTTCAAGACCCTGCACTGTTAAGGTTCAAATGACGAATCTATGCCATGGGAGAGCCGACATATGAGTATTGGGCTCCACACCTAAGTTTTTGAAAAAAGGAAAGCAAGGTCATAAAGAGATTTAACATCTTTGGGTTGTGCCTCTAAAGCTGCCTTAAAAAAGAGATAGAATATACTCTGTCTTCTTTGTTTTTGCAGGTCTTGTCTTCTATGATAAGCTGCCATTAAGTGTGAAGAAAGATGGTTATAGCCATAAGGAAAGACATATAAGCACATGAGGCAATTCAAATTCCAAACGTGCACGATGGCACGACACATGCAATTAAGGTTTTGTCCTAAGGCTACTACAAAGCTCTTCGAGAGCCCAAAAATTAGCGAACTTAAAGTTTTTTGGAATCACTTATAACCCGACGGCTCAACCCAGCCGGGTTACCTTCAACCAGGGGCAACTTGTTCAACTCATCGCCGGGTCATCCTGCGTCGGGTCTTCGATCTCTTCGATCTAAAGGTTGTCCACATCCCAGTTGCAATTTGTTAAAGCTTCAAACTGAGCTTTGTCAAAGATGGGAGACGGGTCAATTTCAGGAGCAAAGAGTTGCTTACGGCGTGCATGAATCAAGTCTTTGGCTTCGAAAGTCGGGCAACGCATTCATTTGCTGTCCTTGCCATAAGCCGCCTGATATGAGGTCAAGTCAATCTCGTTGACGAGTGTCGATGCGAGCAGTCCGGAGGCCTTCATACAGTGGGCATAATCTACTTGAGTAAAGTCTGAGCAGTCATCCTTCTTCGACGAGAAGCCATCCATCATCTCTTGAGTGGTAAGCTCAGGGGAAAAAGCCAGCGACCGATTTAACGCGGCCATTGCTCCCTTTCGGGCGGCTGATCGCTTTAGCTCATCGATTTGATTTGGAAGGATGGACAAAACTTCTATCACCCCTTTCATGAACTTGGGGACACCTTTCTCAGTTAGAATCGACTTGATGGTGCAAAGGGTCCCGCAGTATAGCTGTTCTATTAGGGTATATACCGCCTTTAGCTTCAACAAGTTATCGTAGGACAGTTGGCGGCTTCTCTGGCCTGCAAAGAAAATAAGAAGTTTTAAGCCGCCTAAAGAGTTTTTCAACAAGCTAAGGAAATTTTCTAAGTTTTCAAGTACTTACCAAAGATGGCAGCAGTCATCCAAGGTATATGACGCTCGAGGTCTTTTTAGCTCCTTTGTCACAAGTTTGAGCTATTCATCCGCATCTTCTGCATGCCTCTTCAGGGCAGCTTTCTTAGGTTTGGCAACTTCCCTAAAAGCTGCAAAACCTGCTTGTACTTTCTCAAGATCTATGATGGAGACCCACCACTTCTCTTGCTCCTCAGCACGAGCAGCTTCTTGTGAGGCAACATTCTCTTCAAGGCCGGTCAGGTGAGACTCGGCCGTGTTCAAAGCTTCCCGCATAGTGCAAATAAGCTTCATGAGTTCTAAGTCACCAAGGAGACACATTTGTAGTCAGAAGTGCTAAAGCAATAATATTACAAGTCTCAAGCAGATTCCAAGCAATGTACTTGACACTTGGGGGCTAATGTGTGTCATTTCTCTCAAAGTCTATAATGCTAGAAAGACCGGGTCATCTTCAAGAAGATAAGCCGACACTTGGGGGCTACAATTGACACTTCTAAGCAATGAAATTCTGTCTCATCATTCGCACGGTAACCCGGACTTGGGGGATACACTTGGCGCTTCTAAGCAATAAAGCTCTGGGTCATCATTGGCATAATGACCCGGACTTGGGGGCTACATTTGGATCTTATTTTCAAGGAAGTACCAGATTATTATCTATATTAACCCGTTACTTGAGGGCTACATGCCAAACTACTTGCAACATAACAAATGTGGGAAGACCCGGTCTACTATTTACAATACTAAACCAGATCTTCGGGGCTACATAACGATATAAGGAAAGGCAAGATTGGAGGAGTACCTCATATTTCTTCTTCATCAACCCAACAAGCTTGGACTCCATGTTGTGGCTTGTGGAGAGGCAGTTCAGATAACCAGCGTGTAACTCGTCTGAAGTCATGTTCTCCAAGCTAGGTAATGCAAAGACAATCTTCTCTGGTGAGGGAGGCTCATCATTGTTGCTATGTTTTGTTAACACATGAGGAGCAGGAGAGTTGTAACCCGTCCTAGTGATAACAACTTCTGGAGGAGCCGTATCTTCGGCGACTGGTGAAGGGCTGGGCGGCTTAGGCTCAACCTTTGGAGGGCCTTCAGGAGCAGCCATCTCACGGTCAGCCGGCTCAGAAAATTGAGGAGCGTCTTTAGGAGCATCTTTTCCGGCCTCAGAGGGATCAACATGAGCTGCAAGAGAGTCCGGCTTGAGAGTCTCCGGATCTTGAGCTGTAGGAGTGGTGGTTGACCCGCCAACTTTCCTTCATTTCGCTTGAGCCCTGGGAGCAAAAAGATTGTTATACAACAGAAGGACAAGGGTGTTAGAATATGTTGTGGAGCATAAAGGTACATACTCTGGGTTGATTTTAAGAGGAGGTAGATTGGACACGGTCGAGTCGCCGGACAAAGGAGGCGTCTCCTGAAAGGTTAAGATGTTGAAACAAAGTAAGCTACAATGCAAAAACAATATACAGACATTGGAGACGGTTGAAGGAATACTTCAGCACGATGTTTCTGAGGAGCCGGAGCATTTGGCAAGCTGGCCAATAGTTCTTCAGAGCCGGTGCTCCGGGTCTAACACCTGGAGTCATGCTATTGCTTTTTCAAAAGAAAGTTGGGATCTAAGTAAGGAAGAGGATGTGAAAATGGAACTTTCCCGATGACCCTCCGTGCTTTTCTTCGCAGCAAGATTTCTGAGTTGAAGGAAAAGTAAGTTACCTCAGGGGCGTCGGCATGGCTTGTCTCCACTTCTTCCTGTGAACAATCATCGTCAATAAGTTGCATAAAGATACAGCTAAGAGAGTCAAGTTCTACCTCCGAGTCTTTAAACTTGAGCAGTTCCTGGGCAGAGGTTTTCTGCTTGCGGCCGTGGGTTTTACCCGCCTTTCCATTCTTGTTCAAGGGAGGGGTGTATTTCTTTTTCGAAAAATTAGAGTTGGCCTATATGTAATTCGCCGAAAGGTTAAAAGGAGTAAGGCAGAAGATTAAGACAAAACAAGCAATTTGCTGGAAAGGATTCTTACATCTAGAGCCGGGTTCTTGACAAAGAAAGGGTTTAGACATCTTGAGGTTCGCCTAGAAGTGACTTGACGACAGAATCAAGATCTTTCTCCATCATAGGGGTGGTCTTAAAACAAAGAGGGTAATCCATCGCACCTGTATATTCACACATGAGTTTATCTTGTCGGCTCAGCGGCAAGATCCTCCAGGTGACCCAGCAGCGGATTAGATAAACTCCAGTCAAGCCGTTAGCCATTAAGGCCCTGATTTTGGTGAAGGCCGGATCATATTTTACTCACTCTGTGGTGGACATCCGTTCTGTAAGCTCGGTGCAGGTGCAAAGCCGAGTAGGGCCATAACCCGGCAGCGGCTTCTCTCCTTTTGGGGAAGTATCCTTACAGTAGAACCAAGTTTTGTTCTAGTCCTTGGGGTGACTCGGCAAGGTAGCCGCTGGATAGGGCATACCTCCTCGCCTCTGGATAGAGACGCCTCCAAGTTCCAAACTCGGTCCAGCCGCCACTTCAGTTTGGCGGTTGATGTAAAAGAAGTCGCGGAAGAGGTCAACAGATGGCTCTTCTTGCAGATATGCTTCACATAAGATTTGAAAATGGCACATGTTGGTGACAGAATTGGAGCCTATATCTTGTGGATGGAGTTTGAAATTGTGAAGGACATCCCAGAAAAACATTGACCCAGATGGGCTAAAACCTCAGAAGAGGTGATCAGAAAAGATGACCACTTCCCCTTCCTCAGGGTTGGGTCTGATCTCGGCCCCTAGAACCCACCACCGAATGACGTTCTGAGCCGGCAGGACACCCATCTCCATGAGGTCATTGAGAAAAGATTTGGTGACTCCAGAACCAACCCAGTCACAAGATGCAAGGGCTTTTGACATGATGGCAGGTTTAAACGGTGGAAATATACAAAGTGTGGCGGGTTAGAAATGCTACATGTTTAAGACAGCTATTGTTGAAGCAACGATGATGTCTAGGCGGATCATGGCTAAATTCTAAGCCGCCGTTATATTTTGTTAGAGAGAGTCGGCAGCATGATGGCAGGTTAAACGGACAAGGTAACATTGAAAATGCTGCTAAGTGCGGACAAACATGTTTTGCCTATTACAACTACAATTGCAAGATCTACGGATAAAGATAAAATACATATTTTCTAAACCTATAGATGAAGTGGAAGAACAGATGACTATTACGTAGATTAAAATGGGTGGCAGATCTACAATGAGCAGGACATGATCATTGGGCGGACAACAACGTGAGTTGGGCAACGCTATAAGATTCAAGGAGCTATTCATCATCTAAACTATGAAGAACACTTGGATGAATGGCGACGAACACTGAAGAAACCCGATGAACTTGGGAGAAATCTAAAAGGCTAAGTGCAGATCTATCAAGGAGTGGAAATAGAACCTTGAGGATGCAGACGAATTCGGGAAACTCTGGAACAGATCTGTTGATGCAATAGCTAGTGTTGGAGAAGACGGCGAGGTCTGGTCGGCGTGGCGAGCTTTGGTGGCACGAGCGTCTACAGGAGGAAGAAGGTGGATAGTGGCGACAGAGAAAAGAATGAGACCCCTCGTTTCCCTATTTATGAGGTGGGACAGCAAGAGTGTGTGCGAGAACTGAGGAGGCGTAGTGATGATTGTCCGAAGGAGATGCCTTGATTTTCGGGCCGACCGTTTAATGAGACAATCCGTTGCAACATCACGGAATCTTTTTGACATATCCAAGATAACGTCATCCATGGCGGGTTATGAGATTTTCTATTTTCGGTAATGAAGACGCAAGACTCGCCGCCAAGTGAGTTTGAAGATTGAATGAATGAATTCAAATCAATCTGGGGTGTAATGTTGGGGATATAACCCCGTGGCGAGACCCTCCCAGGAGGGGCCGGGTCATGCCTGGTGTCTCATAGTCAAGACCCTTAAGGTGGGCCTGAAGATTGAAGGCAAGGACACATGGTGACTTACCAGATGGGCCAAGATGAAGGCCTAGAGACGGAAGATGGGGCGAGACCCGGATGTGTAAGCCTCCCGGAGACGGCTTGCCCAAGAAGGCAAGGAGGCTTAGAGACAGGGTCTGATACCTTGTATGAGTCACTTTGGACTCTTTTAACCCTAGGGCCTCGACCTCCTATATAAAGGTGAGTCCCTGGGGCGGCTTAGGATAGAAACCAACTAATCAATAGCTAGGTCAAGAGAATCCGCTCCCTTGTAATCGATTCCCCATCAATACAACACAAAGCAGGACGTAAGCTTTTACCTCTTTCCGAGGGGCCGAACCTGGGTAAACTCCTGTATCTCGTCCCGATCAACCCCTTTGAGTCCACCGCCTTAGCGATGGCCTCAAACCTAAGTCTTCGGACATCTACAATGACAAAACCATGACAGAAACCGTTAAGGAAATTCTGTTTTGACATCCATCTGCCATATTTCATAATCGAAATATGTAGCAACTGCTAACATAATATGTTGGGGATATAACCCCATGGCAAGACCCGCCCAGGAGGGGCTAGGTCACGCCTAGCGTCTCATAGTCAAGACCTTTAAGGTGGGCCTGAAGATTGAAGGCCAGGCCACATGGCGGCTTACCATATGGGCCAAGGTGAAGGCCCAAAGATGGAAGATGGCGTGAGACCCAGACGTGTAAGACGCCTAGAGACGGCTTGCTCAAGAAGGCAATGCGGCTTAGAGGCAGGGTCGAATACCTTGTATGAGTCTAAATAGCCCCGACTCCCCGCACCCCGTTCCACCTGTTTCCCCCTCGTCCGACCCCCTCCTCTCACCGGAATCCCACGCCGGAGCTCCACCCCCAGCCGAAGCTCCCGGAGCTCGTGCCCGTCGTCTGTGTCGTCCCCACTCCCCTCCGACACCACCAAAGTGCGCCGAAGACCCGCCGCCGTCGTTTGAAGCCCTCGGACACCTTCCCCAACCACCAGAGCGTCGCCCCCGACGACCTCATCGCCTCGGCCTCGCCGGAGAAACCCCCTCGCCGGTGACCCCTTCTCTGTGAGCCCCCTCTCCCTCCCTAGATCGTCCGATCTAGATCCAACGCCTAGGATTAGATCGTTTTAAAACCCGAACCGGTATCCTCTACAGCTCGGTCGACCACTCAAATCGTTAGATCTCGCACACCCCGTAGCAAATCAGAGAACGCCACGTCACCCTGTCCGTTCGATCAGTTTTATTTTCTTTTTCTTTTCTGTTTTAGAAAACAGAATGATTTCAAATCTTGTTTTTATCATATCTTTTAAAGTGTTTAGTGTTTTTAGTTGATTCTTTTTGCATTAGTTCACATATTTGATGTAGTTTATGTCTGTATGCTTAGATTTCAAATTTGAACTTTAAATTTTGAATCTAATCAAATTTGTTCAAATTACTAAAATCTATATAACTATAGTTTAAAAATATATTTTTGAGTGAATCTTTTTGCCACTGTTTGGTATTAGTTAAACCTATCATTCTACATGATTTGAGTATTTTTTGAATAAATTTAGTTACTGTTTTTAACAAAAACAGAATCTGTTTAGTTCTTAATGCAGTTTAGTTATTTTAATTTTAATTTAATTTGAACCTGAATTAGTTTAACTTTTGTTAATAGTTTTCATAAGTTTCTATGGTTTAAAATATTTAGGTAACATTACTTGCTAATATTTAGAATGATTGTTTAGTTTTATACCATGTTGTTATAGGAATCTTTATATCTTTTTCATTCGGTATAGTTTTATAAAACAATTTAGTTTTACTTTCACAAACTAGTTAGATGATTAAGTTAGATTTCTAATAAATAATTTTAGTAATTCTATTATGTTAAGTAATATGATGATAATAATATTAGGGTTAATAATATTATTGTGTTGGTTTCCTATTCCAAAGTTATAGGAACATTCTAGTTATTTTCATTTTAGTAGTGTTTCTTTACACAAAATTTTTAGTGAATTTGATTCTGTTTACTAAAAAAATGATTTTCTTTACTATACTAGCTATTGCTTGGTTGTTTGTCTTAAAGTAGTAGTAGTGGTAGTAGAAGTTTTTGACACTAAATTTTTGTGAGTCAAAATTGTTATTTTGATTTCTTTCTCTTGATTTATACTATTGAATGGTTTTAGTATTGTTTGTTTAACCTTGCTGAATTGTGTGAATTGTTTTGTATTTATGCTTATGGTGTGCTCTTGTTTGATTGGTTCGTTGTGAGTTAATAATTTAAAGACCTACATGATGATCAAGTCCTCAAGACTCCAAGTTCTTCAACTTACCTCTGGGTGGATGATGGTTGAACGGCGCCCTGGAGAAACAAGTGGTTAGCCTAGATGATGCTGGAGAAGTGCCAGTATTCATGCGGAAAGGTCCACCCAGGCACAAAGAGATGGATGGATGCTTCAAGACCCAAGGCTTACCTACACAGCCACAAGCCATTATGGGCTCTAGCTTGGTTGGATATCGTGGTGACCCTGGACACGCGGTGCTACGAGATGTACAAGAACGGTAGGAAAGGATGGGCACCGACAGAGTCTCGGGGAAACCCTTTAAAAGACCATGTTTTGGTCATCCGTTTCTCAAACACCATGAAGTGCGAGAAGTCCAACGGAGGCGACCAAATCTTGTGGGGAACGTGTGCAAAACTCTACAGAGTACCCAAACCTAATCGATTAGCCGTGTCCACGGTCATGGACAACTTGAGCCAAAGGAACTGAAACTATCTGGAACTCTCAACACAATTAATTATATTTATGTGGGTTATTAATGTCAACTTGGGTATGAGAATTGGTTGGTGGAACCATCTCATTAATCAACCAACATTGTAGTAATTATGCCTTTGCCCTCTCTTGTTGTAGGAAAATATTTGGCTTTATGCAAAAACTTACTACCCCACCTGCCATATTTGCATATAGACTAGATGAATTACTTTACCCCCCCCTCTCTTGTGACTTTGCTGGCATATTCAATATGCTGACCTATACGGCTGCAACATATCATGTTGTAGAGTACTTTTCCGACCAGGAGTGAGGATACGCTCTACGCTCGGTGAGATGCCCTTGGAGTCAGATGGACTCATCTACCTTTGGAGCTTCCGCAAGTTTATGGTTTAGTTTATCTCATGAGTTGGCCTTTAGCCACTTTATTGTAATCATTATTGTAATAAAGGACTCGATATGAGATTTTGATTAATTAATGTTGTATGATTTCCCTTTGATATATACATTGATGTACCGTGTGTGTACCAGCAGGATCTTAGGATGGTACAGAAACACCGGAGATTCGACCTTTCAGGTCGGGTAGCTACAATCATCCATCAAGGTAGGCCTTGCTTCGAGGTTGGCGAGGAATCTAGGTGCAACAAGTTCCAAGCCTAAGCTTTCAAGCTCTTCATATAGGGTGGGTAGCCTTTCCATAATCATGGCATTCAAGGAACAAGCCTTTCTACTTAACGCGTCTGCTACCACGTTGGCCTTGTCGGGGTGGTATTGAACACTGAGGTCATAATCCTTGATCAAATCCAACCATCTTCGCTGCCTCATGTTCAATTCCCTTTGGGTGAAAATATACTTCAAACTCTTTTGGTATGTGTATATCTCACATCGCTTCCCCAGAAGGTAATGTCGCCATGTCTTCAAGGCATGAACCACGGCTGCCAACTCAAGATCATGAGTAGCGTAGTTCTCTTCATGAGGTCGTAGTTGTCTGGATAGATATGCTACAACTATGCCTTCTTCCATCAGAACACCTCCAAGTCTGGTTCTTGATGCATCACAATATATCACGAACTCCTTGTGAATATCAGGGGTAGCCAAAACTAGAAACTTTCCTCGCACTTGGCTGTCCATTTGAACTTCTTGTCCTTCTTCAAAAGCTGGGTCATGGGTTGGGCAATGCTTGAGAACCCTTCCACGAACTTGCGGTAATATCCCACGAGTCCAAGGAAGCTCCTGACTTCCTTCACGGTGGTTGGGGATTGCCATTCAGTCACGGCTTCAATCTTGGCAGGGTCCACTGACAATCCTTTTGTGTTCAACACATGACCCAAGAATCCAACTTCATGCAGCCAGAATTCACACTTGCTGAACTTGGCATAAAGCTGGTGCTCTCGAAACTTGTCTAGGACCAATCTCAAGTGTTTCTCATGCTCTTCTTCAGACTTGGAGAAGACGATAATGTCATCAATGAAGACGACAACGAACTTGTCCAAGTACTCCATGAAGACTTTATTCATGAGGTACATGAAGTAGGCAGGGGCATTGGTTAACCCAAATGACATGACTGTGTATTCATACAGGCCATACCAGGTTACAAATGCCGTCTTCGGAATCTCTTGGGGTCTGATCTTCAGCTGGTAGTAACCAGATCTGAGGTCGTTCTTGGAGAACACCTTGGCCCCGTTCAACTAATCAAACAGGTCTTCAATCTTGGGGAGCGGGTACTTGTTCTTTATTGTGACTTCATTGAGAGAACGGTAATCGACACAGAGTCTGATAGTCCCGTCCCTCTTTGACACAAATAGAATAGGCGATCCCCAAGGGGAGGCACTCGGGTGAATGAATCCTTTTCTGAGCTGCTCTGCCAGTTGCTTCTTCAATTCAGCCAACTCTTTGGACCCCATCCTATATGGCTTCTTATAGATGGTCCCGGATCCGGGCATTAGCTCAATGATGAACTCAATTTCGCGGTCAAGAGGCATTCTAGGCAGATCATCGGGAAATACATCTGGCTATTCACATACCACCTGCACTTGATCCATCTCAATTCCCGATAGACAGTTAGCCTGAGGGGCTTGAGTGGAGGTAGGGTTGGGAACATACTTGACTTCCACTCCTTGGCTATTGGTCATGGTGACAATCCTCTTGGCACAATCTAACAAGCCTTGGTGCTTGGTCAACCAATTCATCCCAAGGATGACGTCCAAGCCTGGTGAATCCAGAACTATAAGGTCTGCTAGGAAGTCTACCCCGCTGATGTTAATCTCCACTCCTTTGCAACCTATCCCATTCTTCATAACTGATCCCGGGGTTTGTATCAACATACGACTACCCAGAGGTGTAGGCTTCATGCCACTCTCTAATGCAAACTTTTGGGTGACAAAAGAATGCGAAGCTCCACAATCAAACAATATTGTTCCTGGGGTTGAGTTGACGAGGAATGTACCCAGTATGACGTCCGAGTCCTCCTGGGCTTCCTCAGCGGTGATGTGATTCACATGACCCTTGCGTTTGTTGGGCTGCTTGCGAGGAGCTGGGTTCCTTGGTGGTGCTCCGCGGCCTTGACCTTGAGCTGGCGCATTGGGGCGCGGGACATCTGGCTTCTTGTTGGGGCAAAGTTTAGAGATGTGTCTAGACTGACCACATCTAAAACAGGTGACTTGCCTAGGGTTGTTGTTGTAGTTTCTATCGCTGTTGTTGTTATTGGGGTTGTTGTAAGCTGGCCTGGGATTGGCATACAGCTGAGGCTGGTAGCTCGGTCGAGGCGCAGGAGGTCTAGCTTGTTGCGGCTAATAAGTCGGCTTGGCGGGGGCTGGCTGCCAGGGGCGAGGCTTCTGATTGCTGGAGCTACCCTTGCTAATCATCTTGCGCTTGCGAGTGTCGTCTATGGCATGACGCTTGTCTTCTAGCATGAGGGCCTAGCTCACCAGGTCGAAGAAGGTACAACAGTCACAAACGATGAGTTGATACTGCAGGGTACAACAGTCCTTCCATGAAGCGTTCCTTCTTGGCAGCCTCCGTGTTGACATCTTTAGGTGCATACCTTGATAGCAGGTTGAACGTCTGCAGGTACTCCTTGACAGAGCAACTTCCTTGCTTCAGCGCTCAGAATTCTCTCTTCTTGATAGCCATGATCCCAGAAGAATGTGGGCGTTGCAGAATCCTTCCTTGAAGTCATTCCAAGTGATCACACGTTCACCTTGCATGACCTTGAACCCATCCCACCAAGCTCGGGCGGTACCTCCGAGGCAATGAGAGGCATAAAGCACCTTCTCACGATACTCATTGCAATTGACAAGTGCAAGGAGGTCCTCGATGGTGCGGATCCAGTCGTCAGCATCCAAGGGTTCAGCAGTCTCGGTGAAGGTTGGCGGTGAATTCCTCATGAACTCAGACAGAGTGGAGCGGCCATTGCCGTTCCTGCCTTGCTGCTGGTTGTTCACAAGGGCCTGAGCCATCTGCTGAATAGCAACATTGTTGGCCTGGCGTTCCTCCCGGAGAACTTGGAGAAACTTAGTTATGGTCATGTTCTCCGGTGGAGGTGGTGGCGGGGGGATGTTGCCTTGTGGCTGCTCCTGGTGTCCTCCTGCGTGAGCAGTCCTACCAGTTCCCTATTGCTGGCTTGAGTTGTCGGCTTCAGGGTTGGTGAAGGAGCTGTTGCGGGTAGCATTCACCATCCTATTTGGAGCAGCCAAGTCAAACAACTGGGATACACGAGAGGAAAAGCAACAATGGAAAGGCGTGCCTAAGGGGGTTGGCTGAGTGCAAGTGTGGTAAAACAAAGGTCGAAAGACCAACACATATATTAAGATAAGATAGATGATGGAGTCGCTTACATTTTGCCTAAGGCAAAAGCGCAACTTGCATCGGAACACAAACAGCAAAAAATCAACTAGCACACATGGTTTCATATGAACCACTACACGGACTCGACTTTCCATGAGGGGTACATGACTGATCCTACCCTAGGGGTTCTCGGACTCATGTGGTGGAGTGCTCAGTCTCATATTCACGCTCCTCTAGGTCTTCCTCCTATTCATCATCTGTATGGGCATCATTCCCGGTCGAAGGGGTTGGGGAGCGAGGAGGTCCCTCCCGACGATGCTTTGCTGGCGGGTCGGTGAAGAGCTCACGGTACTCCCTCGCACTCATGCGATGACGACGTGTAGGTGCATCTCTAGCTAGGGGTACTCCTCCTCGATAAGCGACAGGTGGTCATCCATCAGGGTCTCCATCCTTCTTGATTTTGTCTGGCTTCATATTGGCTTGCCGAAGTAGCTCTCGGGTGTGGTGAAGTTCCTCGCGGAGCTTCACGGACTCCTTAATCAGGTTGTGAACTAGAGTATCGGTGGAGAGGCTGAAGTAGGTCTGGAACCTGAGCGGTGTGCCATCCTCCTTGGATGGAATCAGCGTCCAACTCTCGCCAAGATCATCCTTTCTGAAGGGCAGGTAGCGAGTAGTCGGCTCGTCAGCCATCTCGGGAATGATATCTCGAAGGTGTAGGAGTGCCTTGCACGCAGCTGTCTCGACTGCAAGTGCCACGATCTCCATCTGTGGTCCCTCAAAGAACCAACTAGTCGCGGAATTATTTGCCTTTACGACCACATCCACGTGGTACTCCTTCGTGAAGGCATCAACCCAGTGCTCGTGGTAGAGAAAAATGGGTGGTTGGCGAAACTGGCACTTCTCCAGGCTATCCCCAAGGAGTAAGGGAAAGCCGGATGTCAGGAAGGCTTCGGGTATGATGGCCATCTACAAAGGTTTGAAGGGAGGAGAGTCAGCAAAGTGTTGTGTGAATAATAGAAGAGGTAAATAGTGCAGAATTTCTAAGTATAGGTGCTAAGTGTAGTTTTGAAAATGGCTTTATCCTAACTAACGTCCATGCTAACTAAGGACTTCCTACAGTCAGGATGGCTCTGATACCAGCTTTGTGGGGACACCGACTCATAAGTCATGATCACCGAATGCACGTGTACAGTGATCCCAGAGATCAATGCTCACTGAACACACAGAAGCTGAATAACAAGAGTCTTACATCCACATTTCGCGTCTTACACAAATAAGGACCATGAAGGTCTAGTCTTACATAGGTAGGTACACAAGGGCCAAATAAATAAACTCAACAAGAAGCGGAAATCTTGATCGAAAGCATGAACCCAAGCCATCTGCCTTAAACCTACAGGCATTCTGATTGGGAAGCGTCCTAGTTCGCATGTTCGTCACCAACAAACTCTTTACCGTACTCCTGGTCTTCCATGCCTGGCCAATTAAATATTCAGTGGGAAGCGAGTGAGTACTTTGAATGTACTCGCAAGCAACCCACGTTTGGAACGAGGTAATAACAATGCATGATATAGCACTAATAGGTAATTTGCAGAAAGCTAATTTTGAATGCAGAGACATGGTCAAATAACTTGAGTAAGCATGCATCAACTGCTAACCGGTACATATGTGAGAAAATCCCAATTATCATCATAAGCAGGGGTTGAACATATCAGATTCATCATCACGCTAAGTCATCGGACTTAGCTCAACTGTCACGCTAAGTCATCGGACTTAGCTCAAGTAACATCTTTGTCACCATCACACCCACACACCAGTTGTGAAGACATTTGGACGTAGCACAAGAGTGGTCATCCAACTGTCCTTGACCGTGGACACGGCTATTCGAATAGTTTACACTCTGCAGAGGTTGCACACTTTACCCACAAGACTCGGGGAACTTCCGTGTCATCCATGACTCGCGGTATATTACATACCCGAGGTAAGCACCCGAACAATGCCTTTCCCATGGTGATACTAAACAAAGAGTCCACTCATTGGTGCCATCCCTCATGATATACATCACACATATCATCCATGAGGGCACGCAATGGTGTGCCCGGTGCCTATAAAGACAGTGCATGGCCTTCCACTTCCGGGACGACCTCGTCTCAAGAGTGACCACTTCAGTCTCGCCACTAGTAATGTGGTCTCCCTGCTAGCACCGACCATAGTAATCAACGAAGCCCCTTCCCATAAGGGGTATCATGGTCATACATGTAAAGTTGGAATAACGGTCGCAACTTAAACCAATCTATTTTCAAAAACCACACACACTCACTTGCTTCGGTACACCACTTCTTTCTCAAGTGGTCACCCAACTCATCATCATCTCCCTCGGGCATTAGTGGCACCCGACGGGGTTTTCGAAAAGTTTTGAAATCATCTATTCCTTTCCATCACTATGCAGAAATCCCAATCCCACTTGCGTAGAATCTACTATCATCCTATCTACACCCACCCGCATAACCCTAATAAGGTGGTAGCGTCATGCACGATGCAAGTGTCAACGGTAAAAGTGTTGGAAGCAACCCACCTAAGTGTCCACTACTCCACATGATCAACTATAACGAAAGTGAAGTGCTATATGACATGCAATGAAAATGGTTTCTTAATATGGTCAAAGGGCTGCTTGCCTGGCTCAACAAAGTCTTCGGGGTCTTCAAAGTCTTCGGGTCCAACTCCCTCGTCTTAACGCAATCTATCGCCGCGATAAATAGTGATAAAAATAAGCATCACACAAAAATAGAGCACACAAAGCTATTATTAAAATGCTCCCTACTCTGATAATTACTAAAAACTATACTGAAAATATTTGTTTAAGGTTTTGCTATGAAAAGAATTTTTGAAAACTATTTAACAAAGGCAAAAAGGTGCCAAAAACAGGTTTTAAATCAAATCAGTGCATAAAAAGTTTTCAACATTTTTCACAAATGGCACTAATAAATTCTATGGAATATTCTAGGATTTTAGGTGGAAAAATAATTGGATTTGGATTTTTATTTAATCCTGTGGGATTTTTATTAAAAACACACAAAAGAAAAAGAAAAATAGAGGAGGAGGCCTTTGTGCCTAGGCCAGAGGCGGCCAGCAGCTGGGCCGGCCCAGCTAGCCAGCCAGCCACGCGTTCGTCTAGATTTAAACCTGATGCGCGGGGCCCGGCTATCGGCGATAGTGAGAGAAGAGAGAGAGTGGGAGGGGCAGATGAGAGGCCGACAGGTGGGACCCCCTGTCGGGTCCTTCTCCCACCTCGAAACAGGAAGGGGAGGAGCTCACCGGCGGCAGCGAGGGGCACGGCGGTGGCAGGTGAGAGACGGGATGGACTCCGGGTCAAGCCGTCGGTCCCCTAGAGGTGGAGGGAGCAAGGGAGGTGGTCGAAGTCGCCGGCGACGAAGAACCCGCAGTGGAGGAGCTCCGGGAGGAGGTCGTCGGGGCCTTCTCAAGCTGCAAGGAGGATGAGGATGAGGGGAAATCACGTCAGGGCGGTGAGGGAGGAACAGCTGAAGAAGAAGGAGGGCCAGAGAGGCTTGTTACTTGGAGATCAACGATGGCGATGCCGCGGCGATGCTCCGGTCAATCCCGAGTGCTTGAGCCCCAAAATGAAGGGGGCGGGGCACGGGAGCTCTATTGGGCGATAGAGAGAGAGAGATGGGTCCTAGAGGGGAGAAGAGGCTCAGGGAGAGGCCCTTTATAGGTGGACGCGAGTCCATCGAGTCCCTTTATAGGTGGACGCGAGGCCAGAGGGGGAAAGAGCTCGTGGGGCTGATCGGGGGCGTTCCTGGGGTTGGTCTAGGCCTACGCGAGAGAGGACAGGGAGCAGGGGCGCGCGTGTGCAAAGCTGCGGGTTGGCCGAGCCGGGCGGCGCTCGACACGTGCGGGAGGAGGGAGAAGGAGGAGGAGAGAGGAGGGGGCCGACGCGGTGGCGTGCCACGGACGCCGAGGGCGTCTCGGGGGACACGAGGGGGAGGCCCAATGTAGTCGGGGGCGTCCATTGGGCGGCAGCTACAGTGCGGGAGCGCACTGTAGCGCGCTCTAGAGTGTGCATATGGCCGGCATTGCCGTTGCCCACGCGCTCTGGGGTGCCCCACCTTGTCTAGTAGTTCCTCGAGGGTCTGGAGATGCTCTAGGATCTAGGGGCCTAGGGAGAGTAGAGGTAGCAGGAGGGGGAGGTAGAAATGTTCCTGCCAGGGCTGTGCAGAGGTGAAAATGGGGGTTTTATCCCATCTTCCAGTGGCTTATGAACCCGAGGTTTTTACTGGAGGTGATTGGGCACTGTAAGAGGGTGTGGTAAAATTTAGGAGGCAAGGGAAATAGTAAAAATGGTGAAAACAATAAGTTTATCATTTCACCAGAAGGTGTTTGATGGATGTTTGGGCAAGATAAATTTACCCACTTACAATGATATTTAACAGGATCAGATGGTGGGTAAAAATGAGATGGATCACCAGGTTTGAGATCAAATGAGTGAAGTTGACAATAGAAACTTTGTGAACCCTAGAAACTAACAGAATCAGGTTTCTATAGATTCAGTCATGCTAAGCTAATCCCCTTAATGCACCACTTAGTGTAGCATCATTATTTGGTGATTAGAGCATGTCCACAGGGTTTGGGGTCAAGGGAAGGAACTACACAATGTAAACTTGCTCAAATTTCAATCTGGATAGGGAGGGGTTTGGAATAGTTTGATGAACCAAATCAACTTGGATTGAGATGAAACTTTGCAAGATCATCACCTATGATAGTTTTGACTTGCTGGAATTTTCCTGGAATTTATTCAGAATATTTCTTACATAAATATTCCAAAAGTTTGATTTGGACAGAAAGGGTTTTGAGGGGTTTTGCCCACGATTTGAAAATGACCATGTGTGTAAACTCATATATATGGAAAATATATGTCCACTGAGTTTCCCTAAATTTTCTCAAATATTTGGAAAGCATTTAAATAATTTTTCCCTATGAAAAACCATTCCTGGTCTTAAGAAAAAGCCTTTAAATAAAATGTAAAAATAATCTTTAAAATTAATATTTGGTGGTTTTGGGGAGTCATATATATAGTAGGTTTGAAGTAAAGCCTTTGGGGAGAAAGAATCCACCCAATTTGAGGACTTGCAGTGCAATCCTCAATTTAGGGGGTTTTGAAGACCTAATTTGAATGCATCCTTTTTGGTCATAATAAAATTTGATAAAAATAGTTGTGGGCACTACTCACATGGCATGATCATTGGGCAAGAGGTTTGGGTCAATGAAGATGAATATGGAGAGGGATGGAATCTAAAAGTGCCACACACAAACAACCAAACAAGTAATCCATCACCAATTCAAACAAGCACATGCAGTGAAAAAGTTTTAATTGGTTCCAAATTTTATAAATACAAACATAACAAGGTGATACAAACACGGGCTGTGACAAGCAGTCTGCACGGCAATGGTGTAGATGCTCTAGAACTCCAATGGGTGAGTCTTGCCGTCATATTTCTCCAGGACCTCTGGCTTGAATGTTCGGGAGTTGGGCCACTAGACTCGCCGCAGCTCACGGGTAAACACTCGACAACCCACCTCGTAAGGTAGGCTGACAAGATACCCTGGCGCAGATTTGTACACAGTGGGCCTCACGCGCTTATCAGATTGATGGCGTGCTTCCCGCCGCCGCTCGATCGTAGTCCGAGCGTCTTCTTTGTTGCGCTCCCGAAGAATTCGACGCTGATCGCGGCGAGTCCGTGGATCAGATGACGCCGTCGAGTAACCGTCACAAGCGTCGGTCCGACGAGTCAGTGACCTGCATTGTTGCTGTAGAGGAGAGTGCACCGTGGTCACACCGCCTCCGGCCTACTCGCCACTGACGCGAGCCGGCTCGGTAGACCGGAACTTATCGGCGAGGCTGAGGAGGCTCTGAATGGTGTCTTTCCACTCATCAAGTTTCTCCGCAACAGGAGGGAAGTTCAGGAGCAGTTGTGCCCGCGCCATAACTTCTTCCAACATACTCGACAGTGAACGGCACGAAGAATGCAAGGTGATGTGACTCCTAACCGTGTTAGAAAGAGCTTCGTCGCGGTCTCGTGATGGCACGCCACTCCCACTAGCATACTGGTGTGCATGCTGGTCCCGTGCATCTTCGCAGCAATGCGCAGGAGCTTTTCCATGGGGACGTTGGGAACCATCGACACCAGGGCGCTGCTCTTCACGCACGCCCTGAGAAGGTCGCAGTGTACGCGCCGGCGTGGGTGTCTTGGAGGGTGCCCTTCCGTCCCTGAAGTTCATCGTACTGCCCGCAGGCGGTATAGCGCCGTCCTGAGACCCAGCGGCGCGGGGGTTCCCTTTGCCACCATGAGCATCTCTGCAACGGGCATCCCCGCTTGCTTGGCCTTGATCACCGCGTGGGCGCGGGGTCTCAACTTCCTCCACCCGCGTCCACTCCGACGCCTGCTTGGGCGACTATGGGTGCAACGGATGTGGAGGGCTCCACCATCATGAAACCCTTCTTCTTGGGAGCTATGGTGATGGATATGATGGAGGAACTAACGCGCTGACCGTTGGACCAAGTTTACGCAACCAATGCCCCCTACCTAGTGTGCCAGATATGTCATGGGGACAAACACCTATGGGACCGGGAGGACCCTTTTCGGTTCGACAGGGAGATTGGTGTGCGCGGAGAGAAGGACGAATGAGCAGAACCGGGGGATTTTTACCCAGGTTCGGGTCGCTGAGAAACATAAAACCCTACTCCTGCTTTGTGTATGCGTGTTCTTGGGTTCTAGCTACAGGAGCGATGTGTGTGCGATAGAGCATAGCTGCGATGCGTGCGAGCTGGAAGACTGGTCAAAAGATCATCCACTGTAACGCCCTCGGCCTCCTTTTATATGACTAAGGGGATCCCAACAGCGGCGTATAGTGCGTACACGAGGTGTACAGTGCTATAGTGCTATCATACCTAACACTGACGGTGTAAGACAAGCACATTTAATGCTCCGTCTGGTGCCTATGACCGTCCACGGGACGGGACAAGACCCCGTCCCATTGGCACCGCTTAGACCCTCCATTGCCGGTGCCTCGACACGTGCCCAAGTGAGGCGACACTTGGCCTCTGCGCTGGCGGGTCTTGTCGGGGCTTTGCCTTGTCGGGGGTTTCAAGGCCATCCCGACAAGGTCTTGCCTTCGATCTTGATTGTTTGGATGTTCTCTTGATTCTCCTATATCTGTATCTAGCAGCTCCCTACTGGGCCTTGCCATTGGGGTGGCTACTACTACCCGTGCACGAGTAAGGGGCACTGGAGAACCCGAAACTCTAGTGCATCGACACAGATTCCAGCTTAGTCCAATGCACGTGCACTCTTATTATTATCCACACCGTTCGGTCGTGCAAGTGATAGGCAATAATGACGATATATGATGAAAAGATTGAGGTGGAGAAAAGCTGGTATGAACTCGACCTATCTTGCTTTTGTAAATATGTTTAGCTCATCGTTCCAAATTTAGTTCATTATGGGTGAAACATATTTGCAATAACAATTATAGATTATAGTTACTCATGCCATGCTTAATTAGCTAAGAGTTAATAATGGTTTGTCTTTGGTGCCAACATGCATATTAAAATGGTGTGATGTAGTATGATGGGATGGTATCCTCCTCTGAACGATTCAAGTGGCTTGACTTGGCACATGTTCATGCATGTGGCTGAAATAAAATCAACATAGCCTCTACGATATTTATGTTCATGGTGATTTATATCCTACTCATGCTTGCATTCAATGTTGGTTAATCTCAAAGCATGTTGATGACTGCGTCTCTCTCTAGTTGGTCGCTCCCGGTCTTTTGCTAGCCTTCACTTGTACTAAGCGGGAATACTGCTTGTGCATCCAATTCCTCAAACCCAAAGTTGTTCCATATGAGTCCACCATACCTGCCTATATGTGGTATTTACGTGTTGTTACAAGTAAATTTGCATGCGCCAAACTCCAAACCTTCAAATAAACATTATGTTTTGCATGCCCAAATCGTTCATGTGGCGACTGGGGGCTGTCAGTATCTTCCATGCTAGGTGAGTTATTATCACAATATGTGTTGATTCACTATCATTCATGAGAAACTGGCTAGTAATCGGGATGCCCAATTCCATGCTTGAAATAAAATCAAAATATAATGAAACAAAACTCCCCTAGGACTGTGTTTGTCTGGACGGTACCCGTGGATTCGGCTAGCTATGGAGTGTGATTGATTGGTGGAGGGGGAGTAAAACCTTTATTATTCTTGTTGGGAACCGCCTATACTGTATCTAGCATGGAAGATGTTGAAAACCTCTTGGTCGTTATGTGAGCAATGAAAGCATACCTCTCAAAAATTATTACTTATCTCTGTTTTAAAAACTCGAGCTCTAGCACCTTTGCTAATCAATGCTTCCCTCTGCGAAGGACCCTTCCATTTACTTTATTGTTGAGTCATTCCACTCTTATAAAAAGCACTAGTTAGAGAGCATCACCGTCATTTGTATGCTTTGCTATTAATTGATATTGAGTATGTGCATGATTAGATCGCTTCCACCGTGAATTACAATGTCTAGTCAGCCCTTGTTCTTTAGAGGTGCTCTGCATCTATGTTTTGTGGTATCAGAAAGGGCTAGCGAGATATCATTTCATCATATTGTATCATGATTGTTTTGATAAAAGTGTTGTCATCCGAGAGTTATTATTATTATCACTCGCTAGTTGATTATGTCATTGATATGAGTAAATGTTAGACCTAAATGTTATTGTGAATGTGGTTAGTCCATGATCTTTGCTGAAAATCTGAACATAAGTTAGACATATTTACAATAACAAGATCAAACAGAGTTTGTAAAAGTTTTTCTTCATCATTGTCAGTTTATCAACTGATTTGCTTAAGGACAAGCAATGGATTAAGATTGGGGGAGTTCATACGCCTCCATCATATCTACTTTTCCAAACTCTTTTGCCCTTGTTTTGGACTCTAATTTGCATGATTTGAATGAAACTAACCCGGACTGACGTTGTTTTCAGCAGAATTGCCTTGGTGTTATTTTTGTGCAGAAATAAAAGTTCTCGGATTGACCTGAAAATTTCTAGAGAATATTTTTGGATTTAAAAAAAATACTGGCAAAAGAATCAACTAGATGGGGGCCACCCATGGGTGGCAAGCCTGACAGGCGCGGCCACCGCCCCTGGCCACGCCTAGCAGGCTTGTGGGCCCCCTGCTGCTCCACCGACCCTAGTTCCACTCCTATTTATTCCTATTCGTGGAGAAAAACATCCGAGAGAAGAGTTCATCGTGTTTCACGATATGGATCCACCGTCACCTCCTGTTCTTCCTCGGGAGGCCAGATCTAGAGTCTGTTTTGGGCTCCGGAGAGGGGAAATCGACGTCATCGTCATCACCAACCATCCTTCATCACTAATTCCATGATGCTCTCCGCCATTTGTGGGTAATCCCATCATAGGCTTGTTGGACGGTTATGGGTTGGATGAGATTTATCATGTAATCAAGTTAGTTTTGTTAGGGTTTGATCCCTAGTATCCACTATGTTCTGAGATTGATGTTGCTATGACTTTGCTATGCTCAATGCTTGTCACTAGGGCCCGAGTGCCATGATTTCAGATCTGAACATATTATGTTTTCATGAATATATGTGTCCTAGATCCTATGTTGCAAGTTATAGTCACCTATTACGAGTTATGATCCGCATCCCCCAAGGTGACAATAACTGGGATTCTTGTCAGTGATTACCGTAGTTTGAGGAGTTCATGTATTCACTAAGTGCTAATGCTTTGGTCCGGTTCTCTATTAAAAGGAGGCCTTAATATCCCTTAGTTTCCATTAGGATCCCACTGCCACGGGAGGGTAGGACAAAAGATGTCATGCAAGTTCTTTTCCATAAGCACGTATGATTATATATGGAATACATGCCTACATTACATTGATGAATTGGAGCTAGTTTTGTGTCACCCTATGTTATAACTGTTGCATGATGAATGCCATCCAACATAATTATCCATCATTGATCCATTTCCTACGAGCTTTCCACATATTGATCCTTGCTAAGTTACTTTTCTGTTGCTACTGTTACAATCACTACAGAACTGCTACTGTCACTTTTGCCATCGTTGTCGTTACTTCCATACTACTTCGCTCCTAAATACTTTGTTGCAGATATTAAGTCTTTCAGGTGTGGTTGAATTGACAACTCAGCTACGGATACTCGAGAATAATCTTTGTCTCCCCTTGTGTCGAATCAATAAATTTTGGTTGAATACTCTACCCTCGAAAATTGTTGCGATCCCCTATACTTGTGGGTTATCAAGAGGGAGCCAAAAATATTTATTGGCCTTGTTAGTTGAGTTGTCAATTCAACCGCACATGGGATATATCTCTGTAGCAAATATTTAGTAGCACGACAAATAGTAGTAGCAAAAGTAATAGTAGTAGTAATAGTAGTAGTTTTGTAGCAGGTGTGACAGTAACAATAGCAATAGTAACTTAGCAAGATTCAGTATATGTAACGCGTAGGCACATGGATCGGTGATTAATAATGATTTATATGACATTGATCATATAATAGTTACACACTAGGGCGACATAGAACTAGCTCCAATTCATCAATGTAATGTAGGCATGTATTCCGTATATGGTCATACGTGCTTGCCATAAGAACTTGCATGCCATCTTTTGTCCTACCCTCCCGTGGCAGCGAGGTCCTAGTGGAAACTAAGGAATATTAAGGCCTCCTTTTAATAGAGAACTAGACAAAGCATTAGCACATGGTGAATACACGAACTCCTCAAACTACGGTAATCACCAGAAATAATCCTAATTATTGTCACCTGGGGGTATACAAATCATGACACGTAATAGGTGCATACAACTTGCAAGATAGGATCCAAATCACTTTTATATTCATGAAAACATGATAGGTTCAGATCTGAAATCATGGCACTCGGGCCCTAGTGACAAGCATTAGGCATAGAAAAGTCATAGCAACATCAATCTCAAAACATAGTGGATACTAGGGATCAAGCCCTATCAAACTTAACTCCATTACATGATCAATCTCATCCAATCTCGCCACCGTTCAGCAAGCCTACAAAGTAATTACTCACTCCCGGTGGTGAGCGTCATGGCGGTATTGATGGAGAAGGGTTGGTGATGACGACAACAGCGATTTCCCCTCTTCGGAGCCCAAAACAGGCTCTAGATCAGCCCTTCGGAGGAAGAACAGGAGGTGGCAGAGGATCCATCTCGTGAAACGCAATGAAATCTTCTCTCTGATTTTTTTTCTCCACGGATGTGAATTTATAGAACTGGAATTAGGGTCGGAGGGGCCACGAGGGCCCCGGAAGCCATTAGGGCGCGCCACTAGGGGGCGCCCTGTTGGCTTGTGGCCCCCTAGCACACCCCCTCTCTCATGTCTTCGCTCCATAATTCATCATATATTCCAGAAATAATTCACACAAAAATTCGTCCAATTCTGAGAACTTGTATTTCTGCACAAAATAACACCAAGGTAGTTCTATTGAAAACAACATCAGTCCAGGTTAGTTTCATTCAAATCATGCAAATTAGAGGTCAAAACGAGAGCAAAAGTGTATGGAAAAGTAGATACATTTGAGATGTATCAGACCACGTCCCATAAATCCCTTCCCTTGGCAATCAAGGAGGTGGTGGTCAAAATGACCATCCCCGAGTTGGATACACGGGGCGGGGACGATGAAGTCATGACCGAGGTTAACACCTCGGTTCCCAAAGATCGGGAGGGCGAATCCCTCCTGGCAAGAAAAGGAGGAGTGCTCGGTCAGCCCGACTTTCTTTGGAGTCTGTTCCTGAGGCCTCCAAGCCTCCGGAGTCATCTACTCTGGATTCTCTAAGGAGAGAAGTTGCCATGCCGCACCCGGAGCCACCCGTGACAGAACGGATTCAATCCGGGTGGATGACGATGATCGAGGAGGGTCTGAATGATTCCTCCATCGTTGAAGAGCACTGCACCCTCCTGAGCATAGTACTACAAGGTATTCAATCCGTTGACAGGGGATTGAAGGAAACTTTCGGTAGCCTGATGATACATCTCCAACGTATCTATAATTTTTGCTTGTTCCATGTTGTTATATTATCAATCTTGGATGTTTTACAATCATTTTATAGCAACTTTATATCATTTTTTGGGACCAACCTATTGACATGGTGCCCAAGTGTCAGTTTTTGTTTTTCCTTGTTTTTCACTTCGCAGAAAATCGGTACCAAATGGAGCCCAAATGTCATGAATTTTTTTGGAAATTTTTGTGGACCAAAAGAACCAGGAAGGGCCAAACAATCACCAAAGAGGGGCCCTAGGGTGGCCACCCTCCACCAGGGCGCCAAAGGCCCCTGGCGTGGCCTGGTGGATCGTGCCCCCCTCGATACTCCACTAAAATGACTATTCACCCTATAAATTCTCAAATATTCAGAAAACCCTAAGGGAGTCTACGAAACACAATTCCAGCCACCGCAAGTTCTAGAACCTAGAGATCCAATCTAACACCATCACGAAGGGGTTCCCTCTTCATCATAGGTGCCTCTCCGATGATGCATGAGTAGTTCACAGTAGACCTACGGGTCCATAGGCAGTATCTAGATGGCTTCCTCTCTCTCTATGATTCTCAATACAATGGTCTCTTGGAGATCTATTTGATGTAATGACTTTCGTGGTGTGTTTGGTGGGATCCGATGAATTTTGAGTTCGTGGTCAGTCTCTATCTGTTATGTTTATGCTCCAAATTCTAATATAAAGAGGAAGGCCAACTTCTAACGAGCGAGCGGAGCGAGGCCCGTCGCCGGTAGGCTTAGTTTTTAGGGTTGAAGTGGTATGGATCAGGGTTGATCTAGGACACCTGTGTTATATATACCTCTTGTAAGCCGCCGCACGGGATAAGTCGATCAGTTGTAAATCCCTAGCATTCGTAACCTCTCCCGATCATAGTGAAGTTTGGCTAGCTGGCGCTCGTGGTTTTTCCCCTTCGTGTTGGAGGGGTTCTCCAGGTTAAAATCTTGTGTCCCTTTGCTTGATTCCGTTCTTCATTGTATCGATTGCGTGTCGTATCTCTAACACTATCCATGAATATGATTTGAGTCCTCTTTGATCTCTTATTTGCATGATTACTTATAGCCTCTTATTTATTCTTCTAATCTTTGGTTTATTTAGGCAGACTAAACCGATTTTTCTTGCCATAGGAAGAGGTGCTTTGTGATGGGTTCGATCTTGCGGTGTTCTTTCCCAATGACAGAAGGGGAAGCAAGGCACGCATGTATCGTTGCCATTAAGGATAATAAGATAGGGTATATTCCTACATGAATATATCTTATCTACATCATGTCACCATTCTTATTGCATTACTCTGTTTCTCCATGAACATAATACACTAGATGCATGCGGATAGCGGTTGATGTGTGGGGTAATAGAAGTAGATGCAAAATCGTTTTGGTCTACTTGTCTTGGACGTGATGCCTATATAATGATCATTGGCTGGATATCGTCATGATTATTTGATCTTCTATCAATTTTCCAACAGTAATTTGTTCACCCACCGTGTGCTATACTCATGAGAGAAGCCACTAGTGCAACCTACGGCCCCCGGCTCTACTTTTCCAACATATTGCTTTCCGATCTACTATTTTGCCTTTTTATTTTCAGATCTATTAATCCAAAAAAAAACCTTGCTGCACTTTTTTTACTCATTTTAGTTGTCTTCTTGTGAGATCTATTTGCCAAAACTATCATCACCTAATCTATCTTTTTACCATAGAGAGCTTGCAATCTCTCTTTTGCGTCGGGTTGCAAGTATTTGTTATTTGTGTGCAGGTGTTTTTTATGTGGGTCCGTGATCTTCCTCTACGGATTGATACCTTGGTTTCATACCTGAGGGAAATACTTATCGTCGTTGTGCTGCATCGTTCCTTCCTCTTTGGGGAAATACAGACGCAGACTCAAGCCATGTCACTTGCTAGTAGGCTTTAAGGTAATTTACATAGTATGGCACCATTTTTTTAAATAGCATGTTTGGATTTATATGCGATTGCCATACTTAGTAGCCCCCAAGCCTCGGGTGAGTTCGGGAGAACTTAAGCGGGGGTCGAATGTGATAAGGATACAAAGTACAATTCTTTTTGTATTTTTCTTGAATATAGACGCAGCCCCCAAGACTCTGCTAGAATGTGGAAAACATCCGGGCAGAGGATTTGAAAAAGTAATAACTTGGGAATCTTACATGTGCTGGTTTTTATACATGCCATGCCATTGACCAGAACCCCCCGTGATGTGGACCTGGCACAGATGAATCGGAAGCTAAAAAGCTCTGAAGATGAGCTCGACCGCTTGAACAGACAGTTTGATGACGTGTAAGGTAAGTCCGAACTACACAGATATATCTTTTTACCGTGTATGAGTGAAGAATTTGCGTGGTTATATCCTAAAAAATGAACATGTTAATGGTCAATGCAGTCGTGGCCATGGAGATCGAGAATCTCAAGGCCAATCTGTCGAAGGAGAGGCAGGAGACCACAGATCATAAGGCGGTTGCCGAACACGCAGCTACCGAGAGTAACAGGCATGTCGCGAGGGTTGTGTAAGTGCAACAGGAGCTCAAGGATGCCATCTCTAAGTTTGATATCCTTGAGCAGAAGAACAAGGAGTAGGCTACCGAGCTGTCCCTGAACTCTGCAACCCTCAGGGAGGCATGTTTGGAGGTGCAGCGTCATGAAAAGGTGCTTCACTGCATAAAGAAGATTGCAAGTGGTAAGCGATACTTACTACAATGCCCTGTTGGTGGAAAAACGTTTTTGTTGCTCACTCAAGTGTGGCGTCTTCCAGGCATGTTTACGGATCTGCCCAAGAGTGCGGCGGATGCAACGCATAATTATTCCTCCCAGGAAGGGGATATTGATCAACGGTTGTTCTAGGAGCAGTTTGAGGCCCCAGAGTAGTCATTCCTTGTCATCAATCAACTGAAGCAGCTGATGGAGTTGCACCACATAGCCGAGTCGGCCATGAAGGATCTTTGTATCCGGTTATGGCCTACAGAGCCAGCTACGTCAGTTTGGTCCAGAGGTTGGTCACTGATGTGCCCCGGGGTTGACGCCCTGACGCGTTCCGCATGCATTGAGGGAGCTCGGATGACGTTCTCGAAGACCATGGTGCACTGGCCAAAGCTAAAGCCAGTTGAGATGGCCACCGCACCTCCGTCGCCCGGCAAAATCCATAGGCGCCGGAGTTGTGCTTCCTTGTCGTGATGGACGGTGCTCGGGCCATAGAAGCCTTGTGTCCGAAAGATGTAATTATTGAGTGAAAATACTACCTTCCGGTTGATTGTTGAAACTTTTATTGTATCTAAATGCCTAAGAATTTGCATGGTATATGTTATATTGTGCTTTTGTTAATTTTGACTCTTGTGTGGTTGTTTTAACTCTGAAAGTTGCCAGTTGTCGGCTTCAACCCCCTACAGATGCTAAAAGAGGTGTTTTCGAATTCCGCATTGTTACCCTTAGCCAACGTCTTGGTACCCGGAGGCGGTGGTTCAGAAGAAAACAAAGCAATCAGACTATGCAGCTTTATTGCTTTCACTTAACCGTAGGAGCTTAAATGCGGGGAGTAAGTACTAGCCCCCATTTACTTTGTGATGTTCAGTGCTTTAGCATTTGTTGAAAAAACCGTATCACATGGCTTGTGTTACTCCAAACCTTCCATTTTTAACATGGTGAACCTCCAATGATCTTAGTATAACACTTGTCATTGGATTGCGGACTGGTTCTCGGTTATTATGCCAGTCAGTTTTCGGCCATCTCAACTAAGGTACTTAACTAGATGAACTAGCAGTACAATCGCAGTGGTTCTCCCTTTACCATTTTAGCCGAATAAGAAAAATGTAAAGGGGTAAAACAGGAGCCGGGTAACCCAACTTTTGACCCAAGACATAATTCGAAACCAATGCATATAAGGAAATATCCAAGACGTCAAACACTCAAAAGAACTGTGGTTTCAGATTGATGCTTGGGGAGAGCTTAATGGCCGAGCCCCCGGTCGATTAGATGGTCGCATCCCAGGTGTGTATCAAACTGGCTTGTTTTGGTACAGAGAGTGATGAAGACAAGAGGGGAAAGGCTTGTCTAATATAAATGACTGCCAAGGACCGTAAAAATTGGTCTTTTTTCCGATAAAATATTTTATTTGTACACTCCGATCTATCCAAGCAACTGTTATAGATACGTAAAATTAAAGTTTTACAAAGAAAAAAGCCTTAAACAAGACCGTAACAAATGGCTTGAAGTCCTTTATTGTGTTCTGTTGCATGTCTACGCCTTTGTTCTCCTGGAGGGTGCCCCTTTAGAAGAGGTGGTAGTCAACGAGCGGGCCTTGTGAGAGAAAGTCTTGAGAGGTCGCCAAATTATGTGAGCTTAACGCTATTGACTGGATCCTTGACAGAGCCTAGTGTTGTCCAAAGACTTATATGACACCTACTCGGTTTAGCCGAAAACTAGGCCTTTGGATGATAGTTCCCCACAGCCGCCCAAGGAATTTTAAGTGTGAAATTATGATTCTGGAGTATAGACCTTCCGGGTAACTTTGCCATGATGTGGGGCATTTATTCCTATTTGTTTGGAGCATGAGGCTCTAGGAACCGAAATAGAGTTCGGGCTCGCTTACCTACCTTTCGTGCCTTGACGGTGGACTAGGGGGTTCAGCATTTCATTGCCGAGTTGTACCTCGACCGCTAGAGTTGTGGTGTGTTCCTTTGTTCGGAGAGAATGCTCCCTATTGCCGTTGATGGTGATAACCCCCTTGGGTCCGGGCATCTTGAGCTTCATATAGGCATAGTGAGGGACATCATTGAAACGAGTGAAAGTTGTTTGGCCAAGAAGCGTGTGATAGCCGCTACGAAACGGGACAATGTCGAAGATTAAGTCTTTGTTGTGAAAGTTATCGGGTGAACCGGACACTACTTCCACGGTTATGGTGCCCGAATTGCAGGCCTCAACGCCAGGTATTAATCCTTTAAACGTGGTGTTATTGGGTCTGATCCTTGACGGATCAATACCCATCTTCTTCACCGTGTCTGCATATATAAGATTGAGGCTGCTACCTCCGTACATAAGGACCCTTGTTAAATGGTACCCGTCCACTATGGTATCGGGTACCACAGCAGCTGACCCACCATGGCGAATACTGGCCAGATGGTCAGTGCGGTCGAAGGTGATTGGGCAAGCCGACCATGGGTTGAATTTTGGGGCGACATGCTCTATGGTGTATATGTCCTGGAGTGTGTGCTTCCTTTCCTTCTTTGGTGTATGTGTGGCATAGATCATGTTCACACTTTTTACCTCGAGGGGAATTTCTTGTATCCTCCATTATTCGCCCCGCGGGGTTCTTCATCGTCCTCGCTGCGGGCGCCCTTACCGTGGTCTTCGGCTATAAGTTAAAAACCCAATAGTTACGGTTGGTGTGGTGGCGGGCTTGTCTTGAGTGTCGTGAATCTAGCAGCTGAGAGGATCCATCCCTATTCCCTTTGACATGCTTCTTCCGTCATGACAATTTTGAGTTACGGAAGCCGACGTTAACCATACTGTCTTCGGTTTCAGTGTCATTGTGCCGATGTTTATTCTTGTTATGTTGTGGGTTCCCATTGTTGTACCTGTAACACCCTATGTTTGTAGAACATTGTTATGTTTGGATTTATAAAATTTGGAGCCAACTAAAACTTTTTCACAGTGCTTGTGCTTGTTTGCTATGTTGTTTGCTTGCTTGATGATTGTGTTTTATGGCACTACTAGGTTCCATTTCCACTTCATATTCATCTTCCTTGTTCAAAACCTCTTGCCTAATGATCATGCCATGTGAATAGTGCCCAAAACTATTTTTATCAAAAAAATTAACTAAGAATGATTTATTTAAATTAAGATTCCAAAAACCCCTAAAATTAGGTTTGCACTACAAGTCCTCAAATCAGGTGGACCCTTCTTTCCCAAAGGCTTTATTTCAAACCTGCTATATGTATGACTTCCCAAAACCACAAAATATTATTTTCATATTTTATTCAAAGGCTTTTTCTTAAGGCCAGAAATGGTTTTTACTAGGAAAAAATTATTTAAATGCTTTGAAAATATTTGAGAAAATTTAGAGAAACTCAGTGGACATATATTATCCATATATATGAGTTTCAACACAAGGGCATGATCAGATCATAGGAAAAAACCCTCAAAACCCTTTCTGTTCAGATCAAACTTTTGGAATATTTCTATAGGAAATATTCTCAATAAAATCCAAGAAAATTCCAGCAAGTCAACACTATCATGGGTGATGATCTTGCGAAGTTTCATCTCAATCCAAGTTGGTTTGGTTCATCAAACCATCCCAAAACCATTCCTGTCCAGAATCAAATTTATGCAACTTTACATTGTGAAGTGTCTCCCCTTGGCCTCAAACTTTGTGGGCATGCTCTAATGGCCAAATAGTGATGATACACTAAGTGGTGCATCAAGGGTAAAATCCTGCCATCTTTGGATCTACAGAAATCTGATTCTGCTAAATTCTAGGGTTTATCAAGTTTCCATTGTCAACTTTTTCCTCTTGAGCTCAAACTTGGTGAATCCTCTCATTTCTACCTAGCCTTTGACCCTGGTAAATATCTCAGTAAGTTCGAAACATCTTCTTGCCCAAAAATCCATCAAACACCTTCTGGTGATTTTGTAAAACTAGCTTTTTCACCCCATTCCCTTTTACCCTTGGCCCCAACATTCTACCACAGCCTCCTATGGATGCATTTCACCTCCAGTAACTCTCCCTGGCCAGGTCTCTACAGGAAAGTGGGGTAAAACCCCCATTTCTACCCCTGTTTCACCTTGGCAGAAGCTTTTCCCTCTCGCTTTCTTTTCTCCCTAGCCATGCTTAGCCTCTAAGGCATCCAAGAGCATCTCCAGGTCCCCCCCAGGAGCTAGTGGACAAGGTGGGCACCCAAGAGCGCGCAGGCAGCAGCAATGCCGGGCATACGCATGCTCTGGAGCACGCTATAGTGTGCTCCCGCACTGTAGCCGCCACCCAATGGCCGGCCCCGCAGCCTTGGGCCTCCCCCGCCTGTCCCCCGAGGCGCCCTCGGCGTCCGTGACAAGCCAAGCTGCCAGCCCCCTCTCTCTCCTCTCTCCTTCGCCCTTCCACACGCGTGCCTGGTGCCGCCCGGTTCGGCCAACCAGGGAGCTCACATGCGCGGGCATCTCTCTCTCTCTCTTTCTTTCCTCTAGCCTAGACCGACCCCAGGAACGCCCTGGCTCTCCCTCTCTCTCGTGGCCTCTGGCCTCGGCCACGAGCTCGCCGGCACACCAGCATTCGGTGGACTCGCCCCCGCCTATAAAAGGGCCTCCCAAGACCCTCTCTCCCCTCTGGTCCCCCTTTTCTCTCCCTAGGAACCTTCTCGAGCCCCCCTGAGAGCCCTCGTCGCCTCTGTGCTTGGGATCGACCCAAGGATCGCTGCGGCCACCTCACCATCGATCTCTGGGTATAGAGCCCCTCCGTCCTCTCTCTCCCTTTGGTTACTCCTCCCTTTGAGATCTAACGCGATCCCCCTCCTTCCCGTCCTCTTTGCAGGTTAAATCGGCCCAAGCGACGACCTCTTGAAGCCACCTCCGCCGTGGCTGCTCACAGCCGGCGACTCCGGCCACCTCCGGCCTCTGTTCCACCTCCAAGGGACCAGCGACTCTTCCCCGAGCCCGTTCCCACCATCACCCACCGTCGTCATGCCCCGTGCCACCGCCGACGAGCAGCTCCCCTCCCTATTCCGAGGTGGGAGAAGTGTTGGGGAACGTCGCATGGGAAACAAAAAAATTCCTACGCTCACGCAAGACCTATCCATGGTGATGAACATCTACGAGAGGGAGAGTGGATCTACATACCCTTGTAGATCGCTAAGCGGGAAGCGTTAAGAAACGCGGTTGGTGTAGTCGAACTTCTTCGCGATCCAAATCGCCGAGCGTATCGCGATCTCATCACGATCCATCCTGCGATCCAATCATGATCCATCCCGCGAACTCATCACGGTCTGTCCCGCGATCTCATCACGATCCTTCTCGCGATCTTGATCACGTTCCTTCCGATCTACCGCCGGACGGACAGCACCTCCGTGTTCAGCACACGTACAGCTCGATGACAATCTCTACCTTCTTGATCTAGCAAGAGGGAGCGGAGAGGTAGAAGAGTTCTCCAGCAGCGTGATAGCGCTGCGGTGATGGTGGTGGAGCAATTCCGGCAGGGCTTCGCCAAGCACTGCAGAAAACCGATCTAGAGGAGAAACTATGCACTAGAGGAACGGGTAGCACGTGGCTGAAAAAACTAGTGCAAAACCCTAAAACCTCTAGTATATATAAGAGGAAAAGAGGAGGAGGCTTGGCCAAAGGGCCAGCCCTAGGAGGCTTCGGCCGAACCAAGGAGTATAGGAGGATTCCTCCTCCAATCCTAGTAGGACTAGGACTCCTCCTTATTTTTGCCTTTTTGCTTTTTTCCACCTTTTTCTCTTTGGGCTTTTCTTCCCAGCCGCATGGGCCTTGTGTGGGACTTCCACCAGCCCACAAAGGGCTGGTATTCACTCTCCCACAACCCATGTAGCCTCTTGGGTCTCCCGATACACTACCGGCATTGCCGGTACACTACCGATGAGCCCGAAACTTTTCCGGCGGCCAAAATAGGACTTCCTATATATCAATCTTTACCTCCGGACCATTCTGGAGCTCCTCGTGACATCCGGGATTTCATCCGGGACTCCGAACGACCTTCGGTCACCACCATACATAATTCTATACTACCTAAACGTCACCGAACCTTAAGTGTGTAGACCCTACGGGTTCGAGAACTATGTAGACATGACCGAGACACCTCTACGGTCAATAACCAATAGCGGGACCTGGATGCCCATATTTGTTCCTACATATTCTAAGAAGATCTTTATCGGTCGAACCTCTATGTCAAGGATTCAGTTAATCCCGTATGATGTTCCCTTTGTTCTTCGGTATGTTACTTGCCAGAGATTCTATCGTCGGTATCTCCATACCTAGTTCAACCTCGTTACCGGCAAGTCTATTTACTCATTCTTTAATACAAGATCCTGTGACTAACACTTAGTCACATTGCTTGCAAGGCTTATTGTGATGTTGTATTCCCGAGTGGGCCCTAAGATACCTCTCCGTCACACGGAGTAACAAATCCCAATCTTGATCCATGTCAACCCAACAAACACCCTCGGATATACCTGTAGAGCACCTTTATAGTCACCTAGTTACGTGACTTGCATGATCTCATGGTCATAGGAACAGATACTTGACATGCAGAAAACAGTAGCATTAAACTGACACGATCATATGCTACGTTGGTAGTTTGGGTCTTGTCCATCACACCATTCTCCTAATGATGTGATCCCGTTATCAAATGACATCTCATGTCCATGGCTAGGAAACCGTAACCATCTTTGATCAATGAGCTAGTCTATTAGAGGCATACTAGGGACATGGTTTTTTGTCTATGTATCCACACATGCATCTAAGTCTCCGATCAATACAATTATAGCATGCATAATAAACGATTATCATGAGCAAGGAAATATGATAATAACCAATTTATTATTGCCTCTAGAACATATTTCCAACAAGAAGGACCCGACAGGTGGGGCCCACCTGTCGGCCTCTCTTTCCCTCTCCCACGCTCGCTCTCTCTCCCCCCGAGTCGCTGACGATCGGGGCCTGCGCGTCAGGTTTGAACCTGACCGCAGGCGAGGATGGTTGGCTGGCTAGCTGGGCTGTCCCAGCCTCTAGCCGCCTCTGGCCCCGGTCGAGAGGCCATTTCCTCTCCTTTTTCTTTTTTCCTTTTCTATGGGATTTTGCAAAAATCCTAGAGGGTCCAAATTAAATCTAATTCCAATTATTTTTTCACCTAAATTCTTAGAATAATCCCTAGAATTTAATAGTGCCATCTGTACAAATGTTTGAAAATATTTTAAGTACTGTTTTATTTTAAAACCTATATTTAGGCACCTTTTTGCCTCTGTTAATTCACTTCCAAAATGTTTTTCACAACAAAAACCTAGGAGAGTATTTTTGTATGATATTTAGTATTTGTCAGAGTAGGTTAGGATTTTTGGTAGTAGATTGAGTGCTTTGTTTTGTGTGATTGCTTATTTTTATTAATTTATTTCGTGACGATAGCTTTCGCGGTTGACAAAGAAGTTGGACCCGATGACTTCAAAGACCCCGGAGACTTTGTTGAGCCAGGCAAGCAGCCCTTTGACCATGATGAGAAACCATTTTTATTGCATGTCATATAGCACTTTACTTTCATCATAATTGATCATGTGATGTGGTGTTCCCCTTTCGGTGGGATGCCTCCGATACTTTTCCTTTGACACTTGCATCGTGCATGACCCTACCACCTTATGA
This sequence comes from Hordeum marinum, assembly GCA_022496015.1. Classification (NCBI taxonomy): domain Eukaryota; kingdom Viridiplantae; phylum Streptophyta; class Magnoliopsida; order Poales; family Poaceae; genus Hordeum; species Hordeum marinum. The sequence goes on from CM039673.1 coordinate 256,969,585, forward strand.
GGGTTATGTGGGTGGGTATAGATAGGATGCTTGTAGATGCTACACAAGTGGGATCGGGACTATGCATAGTGATGGAAAGAGAAAAAATGATTTCAAGAACTTTCGAAAACCCCGTCAGGTGCCACTAATGCCCAAGGGAGATATTGATGAGATGGGTGACCACTTGAGAAATAAGTGGTGTGCCAGAACAAGTGAGTATGTGTTTTCGAAAACTGAGAGTTCTAAGGTCTGCTGACTGCCCAACATTACATGCGTAACCACGATACCCCTTATGGGATGGGGCTTTGTTGATTACCTTGGTGGGTACTGGCAAGGAGCCTGCATTACTAGTGGCGGGAGTGGCATGGTCACTCTCGATACGGAGTCGTACCGGTATGTACGATCATGTGTTGTCTTCACAGGCACCGGGCACACCGTTGGTCCCCTCATGGATGGTACGATTAGAGCGAGGCTCGTGTGATCTACATCATGAGGGCTGGGTACCAATGGAGTGGACTCTTTGTTTAGTATCGCAGGGGGAAGGCATTGTACGGGTGCTTACCTCGGGTATGTTATATACCACGAGTCGTGGATGACACGGAAGTTCCCCGAGTCTTGTGGGTAAAGTGTGCAACCTCCGCACAGTGTAAAACTATTCGAATAGCTGCATCCGCAGTCATGGACAGTTGCAGGTCCTTCTTAGACTATGTCCAGATGTTTTCATAAACCTTGGTGTGAGTATGGGTGTGGTGGTGACAAGAGGTCACATGATCTAAGTCCGATGACTTAGCGTAAGGATTGAACTAAGTCCGATGACTTAGCGTGAACATGAGATGTTCAACCGATACTTATGATGGTATTTGCAATTTGTTCACATGGATACATACTAGTTGTTGTACACTAGTTCGTTGATCATGTCATTTGCATACAAAATTAGCTTTCCGCAAATTTACCTACTTAGTGCTATACCAAGCATCATTGTTACCTTGTTCCACAACTTGGGTTTCTTGCGAGTACATTCAAAGTACTCATTGCCTTGCCACTGGTTATTTAATTGGCCAGGCATGGAAGAACAGGAGTATGTTGAAGAGTTCGTTGGAGACGAACATGCAAACTAGGACGCTTCCCAGTCAGAATGCCTGTAGGTTAAGGCAGATGGCATGGGTTCACGCTTTCGACCAGGATTTCTGCTGCTTGTTCTAATTAAGTGTTTGGCCCGTGTGGCCCTATCTATGTAAGACTAAGACCTTCGTCGTCATTATTTGTGTAAGACGTTAAGTGTGTATGTAAGACTCTTGTTATTCAGCTTTTGTGTGTTCAGTGAGCATTGATCTCTTGGACCAGGTACACGTGCATTCGGTGATCTCGACATATGAGTCGGGGTCCCCACAGAGCTGGTATCAGAGCCATCCTGACTGTAGGAAGCCCTTAGTTCGCACGGATGTTAGTTAGGATAAAAGTCATTTTCAAAACTACACCTAGCATTGGAACTTAGGAGTTCTGCACTATTTACCTCTCCTATTCTTCACACCACACTCTGCTGACTCTCCTCCTTTCAAATCTTTGTAGATGGCTGTCGTACCCGAAGCTTTCCTAACATCCGGCTTTCCCTTACTCCTTGGGGATTGCCTGGAGAAGTGCCAGTTTCACCAACCACCCATTTTCCTCTACCACGAGCACTGGGTCAATGCCGTCACGAAGGAGTACCACGTAGATGTGGTCGTGAAGGCAAACGACTCCCCGACTAGTTGGTTCTTTGAAGGACCACGGATGGAGACCATGATGTTTGCCGTTGAGACAGCTGCACGCAAGGCACTCCTGCACCTTCGAGACATCATTCCAGAGATGGCTGACGAGCCAGCTACTCGCTACCTTTACTTTAGGAAGGATGACTTTGGCAAGAGTTGGACGCTGATTCCGACCAAGGAAGATGGCACACCACTCAGGTTCCAAACCTATTTCAGCCTCTCCGCCGATAGCCTGGTTCATAACCTGATGAAGGAGTCTGTGAAGCTCCGCGAGGAACTTCACCACACCCGAGAGCTACTTCGACAAGCCAAGACAAAGCCAGACAAGATCAAGAAGGATGGATCCCCCGAGGGACGACCAGCTGTCGTTTATCGAGGAGGAGTACCCCCAGCTAGTGATGCACCTACGCGTAGTCGTCGCATGAGTGCGAAGGAGTACCGTGAGCTCTTCACCGACCCGTCTGCAAAGCGTCGTCAGGATGGACCTCCTCGTTCCCCGACCCCTTCGATCGGGAACGATGCCCATTCAGATGATGAACAGGAGGAAGACCCAGAGGAGCGTGACTATGAGACCGGGCACTCCACCACCTGAGTCCGAGAACCCCTAGGGTAGGATCAGTCATGTATCCCTCATGCAAAGTCGAGTCTGTGTGATGGTTCATATGAAACCGTGTGTGCTTGTTGTTTGTTTTGTTGTTTGTGTTCCAATGCAAGTCGCGCTTTTGCCTTAGGCAACATGTAAGCGACTCCATCGTCTATCTTAATATATGTTGGTCTTTCGACCTTTGTTTCAACACACTTGCACTTGACCGACCCCCTTAGGCGCGCTTTTCTGTTATTGCTTATCATCTTGTCAATCCTAGTTGTTTGACTTGGCTGCTCCAAACAGGATGGTGACTGCTACCTGCAACAACTCCATTACCAACTCTAAAGCCGGCAACTCGAGCCGGCAACAGGGAGCTGGTGGGGCTGCTCACGCTAGAGGACACCAGGAGCAGCCACAAGGCGACATTCCCCCGCCACCACCTCCACCGGAGAACATGACCATAGCTCAGTTTCTCCAAGTTATCTGGGAGGAGCACCAAGCCAACAATGCTGCTATCCAGTAGATGGCTCAGGCCCTCATTAACAACCAGTAGCAAGGCAGGAATGGCAATGGCCGCTCCATGCTGTCTGAGTTCATGAGGAACTCGCCCCCAACCTTCACCGAGACTGCTGAACCATTGGATGCTGATGACTGGATCTGCACCATCGAGGACCTCCTTGCATTGGTCAATTGCAATGAAGATCGTGAGAAGGTGCTTTATGCCTCTCACTGCCTCGGAGGTACCGCCCGAGCTTGGTGGGATGGATTCAAGGTCATGCAAGGAGAACGTGCGATCACGTGGAATGACTTCAAGGAAGGATTCTGCACTGCCCATATTCCTTCTAGAATAATGGCTATAAAGAAGATAGAATTCCGAGCGCTGAAGCAAGGAAGTGGCTCTGTCAAGGAGTACCTGCAGAAGTTCAACCTGCTGTCAAGGTATGCACCTGAAGACGTCAGCACGGAGGCTGCCAAGAAGGAACGCTTCATGGAAGGACTTCAATAGGTCCTGCAATACCAACTCATCAACTGCGACTATCGTACCTTCTTCGACCTGGTGAACAAGGCCCTCATGCTGGAAGACAAGCGTCGTGCCATAGATGACACTCGCAAGCGCAAGATGGTCAGCAAGGGAAGTTCAAGCAACCAGAAGCCTCGCCCCTGGCAGCCAGCCCTAGCCAAGCCGACCTATCAGCCGCAGTAGGCTAGACCTCCTGCGCCTCGTCCGAGCTACCAGCCTCAGCAGTATGCCAATCCCAAGCCATCCTACAACAACAACCCCAGTAACAACAACGGTGGCAGAAACTTCAACAACAACCCTGGACAACTCGCTTGTTTTGGATGTGGTCAGCCAGGATACATCTCTAGGTTGTGTCCCAAGTAGAAGCCAGATGCGCCGCGTCCCAATGCGCCAGCTCAAGGTCAAGCCCGTGGAGCACCATCAAGGAACCCTGATCCCTACAACCATCCCAACAACAGCAAGGGTCGTGTGAATCACGTCACCGTGGAGGAAGCCCAGGAAGACCCGGACGTCATACTGGGTACGTTCCTCATCAACTCCACCCCACCAACAGTATTGTTTGATTATGGAGCTTCACGTTCTGTTGTAACCCAAAAGTTTGCACTAGAGAGTGGCATGAAGCCTACACCCGTGGGTAGCCGTATGTTGATGCAAACCCCGGGATCACTTATGAAGTCTAGGATAGGTTGTAAGGGAGTCGAGATTAATATCAACGGGGTAGACTTCTTAGCCGACCTTATCATCCTGAAGTCCGAAGGCTTGGATGTGATCCTAGGCATGGAGTGCTTAACCAAGCACCAAGGCATGCTGGACTGTGCCAAAAGGATTGTCACCATGACCAATATCCAAGGAGTGGAAATCAAGTTTGTTCCCAACCCTGCCTCCACTCAAGCCCCTCAGGCCAACTGCCTATCGAGAGTTGAGTTGGATCAAGTGCGAGTGGTATGTGAGTACCCGGATGTGTTTCCTGATGAGCTGCCTGGAATGGCTCCTGACCGCGACATTGAGTTCATCATTAAGCTTATGCCCGGATCAAGCCCATCTATAAGAAGGCCTACAGGATGGGATCCGAGGAGTTGGCTGAGTTGAAGAAGCAACTAGCAGAGCAGCTCAGAAAAGGATTTATTCGCCCTAGTGCCTCTCCATGGGGATCGCATGTTCTATTTGTGTCAAAGAGGGATGGAACAATCAGACTTTGCGTCGATTACCGTTCTCTCAATGAGGTCACGATAAAGAACAAGTACCCACTCCCCAAGATTGAAGACATGTTTGATCAGTTGAATGGAGCCAAGGTGTTCTCCAAGATTGACGTCAAGTCTGGGTACTATCAGCTGAAGATCAGACCCCAAGACATTCCGAAGACAACATTCATAATCCGGTACGGCCTGTATGAATACACAGTCATGTCATTCGGGTTAACTAATGCCCCTGACTACTTCATGTACCTCATGAATAAGTCTTCATGGAGTACTTGGACAAGTTCGTTGTTGTCTTCATTGATGACATACTCATCTTCTCCAAGTCTGAAGAAGAACATGAGGAACACTTGAGATTGGTCCTAGAGAAGCTTCGAGAGCACCAGCTTTATGCCAAGTTCAGCAAGTGTGAATTCTGGCTGCATGAAGTAGGATTCTTGGGTCACGTGCTGACTGCAGAAGGATTGTCAGTGGACCCTGCCAAGATTGAAGTCGTGACTGAACGGCAAAGCCCAACCACCGTGAAGGAAGTCAGGAGCTTCCTCGGACTCGCGGGATATTACCGCAAGTTCGTGGAAGGGTTCTCAAGCATTGCCTGACCCATGACCCAGCTTTTGAAGAAGGACAAGAAGTTTGAATGGACTGCTAAGCACGAGGAAAGCTTCCAGGAGCTCAAGAAGAGATTGATCACAGCCCCAGTTTTGGCCACCCCTGATATTCACAAGGAGTTTGTGATTTATTGTGATGCATCAAGAATCAGACTTGGAGGTGTTCTGATGCAAGATGGCAGAGTTGTAGCACATCTATCCAGATAGCTACGCCCGCATGAAGAGAACTATGTAGCTCATGACCTCGAGTTGGCAGTCGTGGTTCATGCCTTGAAGACATGGAGACATTACCTTCTGGGGAAGCGATGTGAGATATTCATAGACCACAAGAGTTTGAAGTATATCTTCACTCGAAGGGAATTGAACATGAGGCAACGAAGATGGTTGGAATTAATCAAGGATTACGACCTCAATGTCCAATACCATCCCGGAAAGGCCAATGTGGTAGCAGACGCCTTAAGCAGAAAGGCTTGTTCCTTGAATGCTATGATTAAGGAAAGGCTACCCGCCCTGTATGAAGAACTTGAGAGCTTCAGCTTGGAACTGGTTGCACCAGGATTCCTTGCCAACCTCGAAGCAAAGCCTACCTTGATGGATGATATCGAGGAAGCCCGGAAGGGACACGAGAGCATTGAAGGCATCAAGAGGAAGATCAAGGCAGGCAAGGCCCCAGGATTCTCGGTGGATGAACAAGGAGTTGCGTGGTTTGGGAATCGTATATGCGTACCCAACAAAGAGGAGCTCAAGAACCTGATCTTGCAAGAAGCTCATGACACACCCTACTCCATCCATCCTAGAGGATCCAATATATATCAAGACCTCAAGGCAAGATTCTGGTGGCATGCCATGAAACGGGAGATAGGCTCATTCGTGGCTAAGTGTGACATATGCCAGAGGGTCAAGGCTGAGCATCAGCGACCCGCTGGATTACTACAGCCCCTCAAAGGGCCTGAATGGAAGTGGGATAAAATCGGGATGGATTCATCACCGGTTTACCAAGGTCAAGCAAGGCACATGATTCCATTTGGGTCATTATCGACCACCTGACCAAGGTAGCCCATTTCATTCCCGTCAAGACCACCTACGATGGTAATAAGTTAGTCAGCCTCTACATCAAGCGTATCGTGAGCCTTCACGGAGTTCCAAAGGAGATCGTGTCGGATCGAGGCACCCAGTTCACCTCAAGATCCTGGAAGATGTTTCAAGAAGCCATGGGAACCAAGCTCTCCTTCAGCACTGCTTATCACCCCTAGACCGGCGGGTAGACGGAACGAGTAAATCAGATACTCGAAGATATGCTCCGCACTTGTGTTTTGGTGTACGGAGCCAAGTGGGAGGACCGCCTGCCCTTCGCCAAGTTCTCATACAACAACAGCTATCAATTGAGTCTTCAGATGGCACCATTTGAGGTGTTGTATGGACGCAAGTGTCGTACTCCCCTCAACTGGTCAGAGACCAGAGAAGGATTAATTTTTGGACCAGACATCCTCCGCGAAGCAAAAGAGCGAGTTCAACTCATCCGAGAACGTCTGGAGACCGCCAAATCAAGACAAGAGCCACGCTGACTCTTACCGCCAAGAAGTGAACTTCTGTGTTGGTGACCATGTCTACCTCCGGGTCACGCCTCTCAAGGGAACCAAGCGCTTCCACGTCAAAGGAAAGCTCGCACCAAGATACATTAGCCCCTTCAAGATCACCACTACGCATGGAGAAGTTGCCTACCAGTTGGAGCTACCTTCCGAGCTGTCGGATGTGCACAACGTCTTTCACGTGTCACAACTCCGAAAGTGTTTACAAGTTCCCAACCGGCCCAACCTCTACAAGGACATCGACCATCAAGCCATCGATCTTCAGCCAGACCTCACTTATCATGAGAGGCCAGTTCGCATTCTGGATGGAGCCGAGCGCTGCACCCGAAGCCGCACCATCAAGTACTTCAAGGTCCAGTGGAGCAACCACACTGAAGCTGAAGCAACCTGGGAGCGTGAAGATTATCTTAGATCTGAGTTTCCTTATCTTTTCAGTGCTTAGCCTAGGAATCTCGAGGACGAGATTCTTGTAAGGGGGAAGGTCTGTCACACCCTATGTTTGTAGCACATTGTTATGTTTGGATTTATAAAATTTGGAGCCAACTAAAACTTTTTCATAGTGCTTGTGCTTGTTTGCTATGTTGTTTGCTTGCTTGATGATTGTGTTTTATGGCACTACTAGGTTCTATTTCCACTTCATATTCATCTTCCTTGTTCCAAACTTCTTGCCTAATGATCATGCCATGTGAATAGTGCCCAAAACTATTTTTTATCAAATTTTGTTTTAACTAAAAATGATTTATTTAAATTAAGATTCCAAAACCCCTTGAAATGAGATTTGCACTACAAGTCCTCAAATCAGGTGGACCCTTCTTTCCCAAAGGCTTTATTTCAAACCTACTATATGTATGACTTCCCAAAACCACAAAATATTATTTTCATATTTTATTCAAAGGCTTTTCCTTAAGGCCAGAAATGGTTTTTCCTAGGAAAAAATATTTAAATGCTTTGAAAATATTTGAGAAAATTTATAGAAACTCAGTGGACATATATTATCCGTATATATGAGTTTCAACACAAGGGCATGATCAGATCATAGGCAAAACCCCTCAAAACCCTTTCTATTCAGATCAAACTTTTGGAATATTTTTATAAGAAATATTCTCAATAAATTCCAGGAAAATTCTAGCAAGTCAACACTATCATGGGTGATGATCTTGCAAAGTTTCATCTCAATCCAATTTGGTTTGATTCATCAAACCATCCCAAAACCATTCCTGTCCAAAATCAAATTTGAGCAACTTTACATTGTGAAGTGTCTCCCCTTGGCCTCAAACTTTGTGAGCATGCTCTAATGGCCAAATAGTGATGATATACTAAGTGGTGCATCGAGGGTAAAAGCCTAGCATCTTTGGATCTACAGAAATCTCATTCTGCTAAATTCTAGGGTTTATCAACTTTCCATTGTCAACTTTTTCCTCTTGAGCTCAAACTTGGTGAATCCTCTCATTTCTACCTAGCCTTTGACCCTCGTAAATATCTCAGTAAGGTGGAAACATCGTATTCCCCAAAACTCCATCAAACACCCTCGGGTGATTTTGTAAAACCAGCTTTTTCACCCCATTCCCTTTTACCCTTGGCCCCAACTTTCTACCACAGCCTCTTGTGGATGCATTTTACCTCCAGTAACTCTCCCTGGCCAGGTCTCTATAGGGAAGTGCGGTAAAAAACCATTTCTACCCCTGTTTCACCTTGGCAGAAGCTTTTCCCTCTCCCTTTATTTTCTCCCTAGCCATGCTTAGCCTCTAAGGCATCCAAGAGCATATCCAGGCCCCCTAGGAGCTAGTGGAGAAGGTGGGCACCCCAGAGCACGCAGGCAGCAACAATGCCGGCCATACGCATGCTCTGGAGCCTGCTACAGTGCGCTCCTGCGCTGTAGCCGCCACACAATGGCCGGCCCAACAGCCTTGGGCCTCCCCCGCGTGTCCCCCGAGGCGCCCTCGACGTCTGTGACACGCCAAGCTGCCGGCCCTCTCTCTCTCCTATTTCCTCTGCCCTCCCACACGCGTGCCTGGCGCCGCCCGGTTCGGCCAACCAGGAGCTCACACGCGCAGGCATCTCTCCCTCTCTCTTTCTTTCCTCTAGCCTAGACCGACCCCAGGAACGCCCCTGGCTCGCCCTCTCTCTCTCTCGTGGCCTCTGGCCTTGGCCACGAGGTCGCCGGCGCACCAGCGTTTGGTGGACTCGCCCCCGCCTATAAAAGGGCCGCCCGAGCCCCTCTCTCCCCTCTGGTCCCCCTCTTCTCTCCCCAGGAACCTTCCCAAGACCCCCTGAGAGCCCCCGTCGCCTGTGTGCTCGGGATCGACCCGAGGATCGCCGCGGACACCTTACCGTCAATCTCCAGGTATAGAGCCCCTCCGGACTCTCTCTCCCTTTGGTTGTCCTCCCTCTGCAATCTAACACGACCCCCCTCCTTCCTGTCCTCTTTGCACATTAAATCGGGCCAGGCCACCACCTCCCGAAGCCACCTCCACCGTGGGTGGTTGCAGCCGGCGACTCTGGCCACCTCCGGCCTCCGTTCCACCTCCAGGGGACCGGCGACTCTTCCTCGAGCCCGTTCCCACCATCACCCGCCATCGCTATGCCCCGTGCCGCCGTCGGTGAGCAGCTCCCCTCCCTGTTCCGAGGTGGGAGAAGGACCCGACAAGTGGGGCCCACCTGTCAGCCTCTCTTTCCCTCTCCCACGCTCTCTCTCTCTCTCCCCGAGTCGCTGATGACCGGGCCCCACGCGTTAGGTTTGAACCTGACCGCGTGCGAGGCCGGCTGGCTGGCCAGCTGGGCCGGCCCAGCCTCAACCGTTTGTGGCCCCGGTCCAGAGGCCATTTCCTCTCCTTTTTATTTTTCCTTTTGTGTGGGATTTTGCAAAAATCCCACAAGGCCCAAATTAAATCTAATTCCAATTATTTTTGCACCTAAATCTTAGAATAATCCCTAGAATTTAATAGTGCCATTTGTACAAATGTTTGAAAATATTTTTAGTACTGTTTTATTTTAAAACCTATATTAAGGCACCTTTTTGCCTCTGTTAATTTATTTCCAAACTGTTTTTCACAACAAAAACCTAGGAGAGTATTTTTAGTATGATATTTAGTATTTGTCAGAGTAGCTAACATTTTTGGTAGTAGATTGAGTGCTCTGTTTTGTGTGATTGCTTATTTTTATCGCTTTATTTCGCGACGATAGCTTGCGCGGTTGACGAAGAAGTTGGACCCGAAGACTTCAAAGACCCCGGAGACTTTGTTGAGCCAGGAAAGCAGCCCTTTGACCATCATGAGAAACCATTTTCATTGCATGTCATATAGCACTTTACCTTCATCATAATTGATCACGTTGTTGGGGAACATTGCATGGGAAACAAAAAAAATCGTACGCACACACAAGATCTATCCATGGTGATGAGCATCTACGAGAGGGAGAGTGGATCTAAGTACCCTTGTAGATCGCTAAGTGGGAAGCATTAAGAAACGCGGTTGGTGTAGTCGAACGTCTTCGCGATCCAAATCGCCGAGTGTCCCGCGATCTCATCACAATCCGTCCCGCGATCCAATCACGATCAGTCCCGCGAACTTCATCACGATCCGTCCCGTGATCTCATCATGATCCGTCCCGCGAACTCATCACGATCCGTCCCGCGAACTCATCATGATCTGTCTCGCGATCTTGATCATGGTCCTTCCGATCTAGCGTCGAACGGACGGCACCTCCACGTTCAGCACACGTACAGCTCGATGACGATCTCCACCTTCTTGATCCAGCAAGAGGGAGCAGAGAGGTAGAAGAGTTCTCCGGTAGCATGACGGTGTTGCGGCGATGGTGGTGGAACTATTCCGACAGGGCTTGCCTAAGCACTACAGAAAACCGATCTAGAGGAGAAGCTATGCACTAGAGGAACGGGTGGCACGCGGCTAAAAATCTTGTGCCAAAACCCTAAAATCTTCTAGTATATATAGGAGGAGAGGAGGAGGAGGCTTGGCTGCCAAAGAGGCAGCCCTTGGGTCGGCCAAACCAAGGAGGAAGGAGTCCTCCTCCTCCACTCCTAGTAGGATTAGGACTCTTTCCTTATTTGGCCCTTTTTTGCCTTTTTCCACCTTTTTCCTTTTGGGATTTTCTTCCCAGCCGCATGGGCCTTGTGTGGGACTTACATCAGCCCACAAAGGGCTAGTATTTACTCTCCCACAGCCCATATAGCCTCTTGGGTCGAAATACCCCTCCCGATGGTCCCCCGGTACACTATCGGCACTCCCGGTACACTACCGATGAGCCCGAAACTTTTCCGGCGACCAAAACAGGACTTCCTATATATATCAATATTTACCTCCGGACCATTCTGGAGCTCCTTGTGACGTCCGGGATCTCATCCGGGACTTCGAACAACCTTCGGTCACCACCATACATAACTCTATACTACCGAAACGTCACCAAACCTTAAGGGTGCAGACCCTGCGGGTTCGAGAACTATGTAGACATGACCGAGACACCTCTACGGTCAATAACCAATAGCGGGACCTGGATGCCCATATTGGTTCCTACATATTCTACGAATATCTTTATCGGTCGAACCTCTATGTCAAGGATTCAATTAATCCCGTATGATGTTCCCTTTGTTCGTCGGTATGTTACTTGCCCGAGATTCAATCGTCGGTATCTGTATACCTAGTTCAACCTCGTTACCGGCAAGTCTCTTTACTCGTTCCGTAATACAAGATCACGTGGCTAACACTTAGTCACATTGCTTGCAAGGCTTATTGTGATGTTGTATTACCGAGTGGGCCTTGAGATACCTCTCCGTCACACGGAGTAACAAATCCCAGTCTTGATCCATGCCAACACAAAAGACACCCTCGGAGATACCTGTAGAGCACCTTTATAGTCACCCAGTTACATTGCGACGTTTGATACACACAAGGCACTCCTCCGGTGTTCATGAGTTGCATGATTTCATGGTCATAGGAACATATACTTGACATGCAGAAAACAGTAGCAATAAACTGACACGATCATATGCTACGTTTGTAGTTTGGGTCTTGTCCATCACACCATTCTCCTAATGATGTGATCCCGTTTATCAAATGACATCTCATCTCCATGGCTAGGAAACCTTAACCATCTTTGATCAACGAGCTAGTCTATTAGAGGCATACTAGGGACATGGTTTTGTCTATGTATCCACACATGCATCTAAGTCTCCGATCAATACAATTATAGCATGGATAATAAACGATTATCATGAACAAGGAAATATGATAATAAATAATTTATTATTTCCTCTAGGGCATATTTCCAACCCATGTGATGTGGTGTTTCCCTTTTGGTGGGATGCCTCCGATACTTTTCCTTTGACACTTGCATCGTGCATGACCCTACCACCTTATGAGGGTTATGCGGGTGGGTATAGATAGGATGCTAGTATATGCTACGCAAGTGGGATTGGGACTATGCATAGTGATGGAAAGAGAAAAAAATGATTTCAAGAAATTTCGAAAACCCCGTCGGGTGCCACTAATGCCCGAGGGAGATATTGATGAGATGGGTGACCACTTGAGAAAGAAGTGGTGTGCCGGAACAAGTGAGTATGTTTTTCCGAAACGGAGAGTTCTAAGGTCTACTGACCGTCCCAACATTACATGCGCAACCACGATACCCATTATGGGACGGGGCTTTGTTGATTACCTTGGTGGGTACTGGCAAGGAGCCCGCATTACTAGTGGCGGGAGTGGCGTGGTCACTCTCGATACGGGGTCGTGGTATGTACGATCATGCGTTGTCTTCACAGGCACCGGGCACACCGTTGGTCCCCTCATGGATGGTACGATTAGAGCGAGGCTCGTGTGATGTACATCATGAGGTCTGGGTACCAAACGAGTGGACTCTTTGTTTAGTATCGCTAGGGGAAAGGCATTGTTCGGGTGCTTACCTCGGGTATGTTATATACCCCGAGTCGTGGATGACACGGAAGTTCCCCGAGTCTTGTGGGTAAAGTGTGCAACCTTTGCAGAGTGTAAAACTATTCGAATAGTCGCGTCCGCGGTCATGGACAGTTGCTCACGCCCAAGATGCAGTCCTATCCTTATGTGGGCACGAGGGCCTCGACAGGGATAGAAGCGCATCTCGATGCGTTCGCAAGAATGGATATCATTACAAGTACATGTACAGAAGAGATGAGTACATGGAATTGGCTTACACTCGCCACAAGCTACATCAGAGTCACATCAATACAATAACATCTCAAACATCATACAGAAGAGCAAGGTCCGACTACGGATGAACTCAAACGATAAAATCACATCCACCCTTGCTATCCCAGGCTGCCGCCTGGAACCCGTCCAAGATTGATGAAGAAGAAGAATAAGAACTCCAAATCAAATCAAGCAACGCACTCACATCAAATCATCACATTACATGTACCTGCAACTGGTGTTGTAGTAATCTGTGAGCCACAAGGACTGAGTAATCTGTGTTGTAGTAATTTGTGAGCCACAGGGACTGAGCAATCACGTTAAAGCAATTCGATAATGCAAATAATGTGCAAACATCATGCCAACAATTTTATCATGCATGAAAATGCGGTGCAAATGAGATGAACATTTTTAATTTGAGAATCTATTAATTCCAATGCACGGTTAATCAATTGTGAAAATGCAATTAATGCAAATATGCAAAATGGCATGTTAAATAATTTTATGCATGGGTGAAGATGACATATTATTAATCTATGCATTTTTCTAAACATTTAACATGTTTAAATCATTTTATTACGTTGCACGGTTTAAAAGATATTGCATTAAGAAACATGCAATGGATCTAAATACGAAAATAAAAAAACGCAACGGGGGGGCTGGGCTCACCTATGGGCCAAGCCCACTCGGTGGCTAGCTGGGCAGAGAGCAGTGGCTGGCAGCTACTGGGCCAGGGCGAGGCCCACACGGAGGCGCGAGCCGGTCAGCGCTCGGGAGGAGCTCGAGCGCTCGACTCCCCGCTCGGAGCGACCATGGTCGACGGCAGCTAGAGGGCGGATCCGGGGCTGGGGCGAAGGGATCCGGCCGGCGGCTGGCTGGAGGGAGGCGGCGGCGGAGCTTGCGGGGCGGCGGCTACCTGCAGCAGGGAGAGAAAGAGGCCGGCGGGGTTAGGCGCAGGGAGAGGGAGAGCCGGAGGGAGAAGGAGAGGGAGAGGGCGGCGAGGAGAGGTCCGGTCGGCGGAGCTGCGACGGCTCCGGCGACAGCGACTGGCGGAGGCCGGCCATGGAAGTTGCGGGGGAGTAGCTGTGGGTGGAGCTCGTCCATGGCTGCCATGGGAGCTCGGGACGCGATTCGGGCCCGGATGGCTCGAACGGGCCTAGATGGGATCGAGCGGGCTGGCGGCTGGAGGAGGGAGAATGAGGGGGCTGCGCTAGGGTTTGGGGGCACGGGAACCGAGGGGTCTATATATAGGTTTAGGGCTAGGGTTAGCTACGCTGTCCGTTTTCGGACTGCCGGATGACGATCCAACGTCCGGAAGCGGAGGGACGAGGCTATGGGGCTGTGTAGAGGGACTAGGAGGGGAAGAGAGGGAAGTGGTGCGGCGCGGCACGAAGATTTAAGACAGCAAGAAACGTCCGACGATAACCGATAACCTCACTGCTATGACTGTCCGAAGGAGTATCTAACGAACTCAGATCGCGACGAAATTCGACGGGCGGTCTACCTACAATACAACAAGACCGCACGTCAAGTTTCAACCCAATCCGAGAATATTTTGCGCCCGCTTAAAATGGTTGTATTAAAATGGTGCCGCGGGCGCGTGCGTGTGTGGGAGGACTCAACGGGCAACGGCAAGAACGGAGAGAACCGGCAACTACGAACGAATGCAAGTTTTCAAAAACGAGTGACGATGCTATGCAGATGATGCGAATGATGCGATGACGAGTGCAACAGCCGAAACGAAACACGGACGAAAACAGAAATAAAAGAGGAATCTTCAGGAATCTTCTGGAGCGTCGGTCCCGGGCTGTCACAAGGTCCTTGTTAGACTACGTCTGGATGTTTTCATAAACCTTGGTGTGAGTATGGGTGTGGTGGTGACAAGAGGTCACATGATCTAAGTCCGATGACTTAGCGTGAGGATTGAACTAAGTCCGATGACTTAGCGTGAACATGAGATGTTCAACCGATACTTATGATGGTATCTACAATTTGTTCACATGGATACCTACTAGTTGTTGATGCATGCTCACTAGTTACTTGATCATGTCATTTGCATACAAAATTAGCTTTCCGCAAATTTACCTACTTAGTGCTATACCATGCATCATTGTTACCTTGTTCCACAACTTGGGTTGCTTGCGAGTACATTCAAAGTACTCATTGGCTTGCCACTGGTTATTTACTTGGCCAGGCATGGAAGAACAGGAGTATGTTGAAGAGTTCGTTGGAGACGAACATGCAAACTAGGACGCTTCCCAGTTAGAATGCCTGTAGGTTAAGGCAGACGGCATGGGTTCACGCTTTCGACCAGGATTTCCGCTGCTTGTTCTAATTAAGTGTTTGGCATGTGTGGCCCTATCTATGTAAGACTAAGACCTTTGTGGTCATTATTTGTGTAAGACATTAAGTGTGGATTTAAGACTCTTGTTATTCAGCTTTTGTGTGTTCAGTGAGCACTGATCTCTGGGACCACTGTACACATGCATTCGGTGATCTCGACTTATGAGTTGGGGTCCCCATAGTACCGCACTTAGAAAGTGTCGAGGTTTGCAGGAGGATTGTTCCGACGTGCTAGCCAACTATCTTCGCCCATGCAAAAGCGAGACATGAGTGAGGTGAGAGCGGACATTGTTTGTGGTTGTTCCTGTCCGAGTTGACGGGCGAGCCATTCATCTCGAATATTGCTCCTAAAAGAGGCCAATGCCTCAACGTCAGAGCAGTCGACGAATTGGTTTTTCTTGGTGAGGAATCGGTTCCAGAATTGTTGGGATGACTCTCCAGCCTATTGAACGATGTGGCTTAGGTCTACAGCGTCCAGCGGTCGAACATAGGTGCCTTGATAGTTAGAGCACAAAGCATCCTCGAGCTCTTCCCAACTCCTCATGGAGTTTTTGGGGAGGCTTTTCAGCCAATGTCGTGCTAGTCATTTGAGATTTAGTTGTAGTTACTTAATGGCATGGAGGTCATCTCCACGAGCCATGTGTATGTGGAGAAGGAAATATTCAATCTAGACGACCGGGTCAGTAGTGTCGTTGTATTGCTCAATATTTACCGGTTTGAACCCCTCGGGGAACATGTAATGCATCACCTCATCAGTGAAACACATTGGGTGGGCGGCGCCCCTAACCCTGGTCATGTCGCGCCGAAGGTCGAATTGAGTTCGGTCCGAGTGTTGTCCTTGAACTCTATCATTCTGGTTGAGCCAAGCTTGATACCCGTCCCATCCCGTAGGGGTTCATCCTTTGGATCCGTAAATGGATCTTGTCTGTCATGCGTGAGCGTTCAGAGTGTGTCGTAGGTCGAATGGGTCGGGTTGACCTGGTTCCATCCGTCCTTTGCAAGGGTGTTTTGGTACTTCTCCCGTTTTGCCAGTCATCTTGTCCCAACCTCGAGGGAGGCGGTCTGGCTAGTCATTTTTGGTGTGTCTAGGGAGTGCGGGCTCGGGGGCCTCATCGTCGAATTCTATCAATAAACGGTGGCGTGGGTAATCTCTATTTTGATCCTACCATCTGTAACCATGTCCATCTGTCATTGAGGGTGTCTTGCCCAACTTTGATTTGCTTTTCCTTTAGCTTGAGGCTCCGAGCGGTGGCGATTAGTTGACGCTTGAATCGCTCTTGCTCGAACGGGTCTTCAGGAACGATGATATCCTCATCACCAAGACTGATGTTGTCTTTGGAGAGTGGCACGTAGTTGTTGTCTTTGGAATCGGCGGGGTCCTCAGATTTTTCAGGGTCTATCTTCCCCTCAGGATCGCCCGGCTGCTATTCGGGAGCGGCTGCGTCAGTGGGACCTTCCGGGGTATCCGATGTAAGGTTCTCGAAGGCAGTGTTATTTTTCCTACCCATACGCCCCTTGGACTTTTTACGCTCACGACGACGCTTGAGTGTGTTGTCGCCGCTATTTTTGGGTGGTATGCCGTCGCCGCTCGAAGCGGGCATGCTGTCGTCCTTATTGTTAGGCCTGTCCACCATGTAAACATCGTATGTGGAGGTGGTTGTCCACCATCCAGTGTTGGTAGAGACGGGTGGGTCGGCCTCTTCCCCCATGTCTTCTGCCTCCTCAGAGGCGTAGTCGAGCATATCGGTTAAATCCTTGATAGTGGCTACCAAGTGGGTGGTGGGTGGGCCATAAAATTCTTCCTGGCCTACCTCCAGACTGATCTGAGCATGGATCGAGGTTAGGTTGTCCATTATTTTCATTGACTGGATCCGGTCCAGCGCTTCATTCAAAAGCGAGAGGTCGACCGGGTTAATCTGTCGGACTCCATCAAAGCCAACATCTGGAGCGTCCATAACAGGAGAGTATTCGTTCGGGGCTGACCCCTGGTCCTCGGGCACTGTAATCGGATAATTGGGTCTGAGCTTACAACCGGACTCCCAGCCGGGAGGGACCCACGGGTGGGGCCGAACAGAAGGCCCGAAGTTAAGGCTTCTAGATATCCCGACTCGTCGGAAGAGATCGCGAGCCGGTAAAGAACGGGTCGTCCCGAGAGTCAGCAGAGAACTCTAGGTTCCCAACCTGATCTCTTGATCGATGGCGAAACTTCCGATCTGACCAAGATGGACGGTAGGGTCAGCATGCAGCACAACGCTGCCAAACGCGAAAATCTGTCTAGGGACAAGAGTGTCCGTGTTACATACTTCATTGTTGATGATGAGGCGAGCCATCAACCCTCTAGTGATCTCGTAGCGGAACTCTCAATGAAAGCACCAATGTCGGTCTCAAAACTGGCAGATCTTGGGTAGGGGGTCCTGAACTGTGGATCTTGGATTGATGGGTTACAGGAGACAAGGGATACGATATTCACCCAGGTTCGGGCCCTCTCAATGGAGGTAAAACCCTGCGTCCTGCTTTGATTGTATTGAATATGGAGTATCGAGTACAGAGCTGATCTACCTCGAGATCATATGATGTGGTCTAAACCCTAAGAGTAATGAGCTTAACTTGTCCTACGAACTAAAACCCTCTGGTTTATATAGACACCAGAGGTATCTAGGGTTACATAACATCGGTTACATCAGGAAAGCAATATGTTGAACCCATCATCTTGTACTTGGAGTGCATGTCACGTCCTGATGTTGGAAATATGCCCTAGAGGCAATAAATAAAGTGTTTATTATTATATTCCTTGTTCATGATAATTGTTTATTATCCATGCTATAATTGTATTAATTGGAAACACATTACATGTGTGGGTAAATAGACAACACTTTGTCCCTAGTATGCCTCTAGTGAACTAGCTTGTTGATCAAAGATGGTCAAGGTTTCCTAGCCATTGACATGAGATGTCATTTGATAACGGGGTCACATCATTAGGAGAATGATGTGATGGACAAGACCCAAACTACAAACGTAGCATATGATCGTGTCAGTTTATTGCTATTGTTTTCTGCATGTCAAGTATATGTTCCTATGACCATGAGATCATGCAACTCACGGATACCGGAGGAGTGCCTTGTGTGTATCAAACATCGCACCGTAACTGAGTGACTATAAAGGTCCTCTATAGGTATCTCTGAGGGTGTTTGTTGAGTTGGCATGCATCAAGACTAGAATTTGTTACTCCGTGTGACGGAGAGGTATCTCAGGGCCCACTCGATAATACAACATCACAATAAGCCTTGCAAGCAATGTGACTAAGTGTTAGTTGCGGGATCTTATATTACGGAACAAGTAAAGAGACTTGCCGATAACGAGGTTGAACTAGGTATGGAGATACCGACGATCGAATCTCGGGCAAGTAACATGCTGAAGAACAAAGGGAACATCATACGGGATTAACTGAATCCTTGACATAGAGGTTCGACCAATAAAGATCTTCATAGAATATGTAGGAACCAATATGGGCATCCAGGTTCCGCTATTGGTTATTGACCGTAGAGGTGTCTCGGTCATGTCTACATAGTTCTCGAACCCGCAGGGTCTGCACACTTAAGGTTTGGTGACGTTTCGGTAGTATAGAGTTATGTATGGTGGTGACCGAATGTTGTTCGGAGTCCCAGATGAGATCCTGGACAACATGAGGAGCTCCAAAATGGTCCGGAGGTAAAGATTCATATATAGGAAGTCCTGTTTTGGTCGCCGGAAAAGTTTCGGGCTCATCGGTAGTGTACCGGGAGTGCCGGGAATGTACCGGGAGACCATCGGGAGGGGTATTTCGACCCAAGAGGCTCCATGGGCTGTGGGAGAGTGTTTACCAGCCCTTAGTGGTCTGGTGGAAGTCCCACACAAGGCCCATGCGGTTTGGGAAAAAGTCCTAAAGAGAAAAGGTGGAAAAAGGCAAAAATAGGGTGAATCCTAGTCCTAGAGGATTGGAGGTGGAGTCCACCTCCTCTACCTGGTTCGACCGACTCCTTGGAGGCTTGTCCCTTGTTCCAAGCCTCCTCCTCTCTTCCTCTTATATATACTAGAGGTTTTAGGGTTTTTGCATAGATTTTTCAGCCACGTGCTGCCCGTTCCTCCAGTGCATAGTTTCTCCTCTAGATCAATTTTTCTGCAGTGCTTAGGCGAAGCCCTGCCGGAATAGCTCCACCACCATCACTGGAGCGCCGTCATGCTGCCAGAGAACACTTCCTCCTCTCCGCTCCCTCTTGCTGGATCAAGACGGCGGAGATCGTCATCAAGCTGTACGTGTGCTGAACGCTGAGGTATCGTCCGTTCGGCGCTAGATCGGAAGGATCATGATCAAGTTCGTGGGACGGATCGTGATCAAGTTCATGGGATGGATCGTGATTGGATCGCGGGACGGATCGTGATTGGATCGTGGGATGGATCATGATTGGATCGCGGGACACACGGCGATTTGGATCGCGGGACGCACAGCGATTTGGATCGCGAAGACGTTTGACTACACCAACAGCGTTTCTTAACGCTTCCCGCTTAGCGATCTACAAGGATACGTTGATCCACTCTCCCTCTCGTAGATGCTCATCACCATGGATAGATCTGCATGTGCGTAGGAAAAAATTTGTTTCCCATGCAACGTTCCCCAACAATGGCATCATGAGCTAGTTCTATGTGTAGATGAGATCTCGAGTAGAACACAAAAGGTTTGTGGGCGTTGATGCTTAGATTGCTTCCTCCCTTGGTCGGATTTTGGTTCAGCGGTATTGTGAGATGAAGCGTCCCGGACCAACATTACTCGTACGCTTACGAGAGACCGATTCCCTCGACCACAACTTGTTGCATAGATGGCTTGCGGGTGCCAGTTTCTCTCACTTTAGTTGGATCGGATTCAACAAAGGCGGTACTTGAGAAGGTTGAAAAGCAACTAGTGTATCACCGTTGTGGTTTTTGCGTAGATGAGAATTGTTTTTCCTAGATACCCGTAGCAGCCACGTAAAACATGCAACAACAATTAGAGGACGTCTAACTTGTTTTTGCAGGGTATGTTGTGATGTGATATGGCCAATTACATGATGTGATATACGTGATGTATGAGATGATCATGTGATGTATAGATTATCACGACTTGCGTGTCGATGAGTACGGCAACCGGCAGGAGCCATAGGGTTGTCTTTAATTATTGTATGACCTGCGTGTCAATCATTAAGCGCTATGTAATGCTTTACTTTATCGCTAAACGGTAGAAATAGTAGTACAAGCATGATGGGCGCGACAACCCCGATGGCGACACATTGATGGAGATCAAGATGATGGAGATCATGGTGTCATGGCGGTGACGACGGAGATCATGCCGGCGCTTTCAAGATGGAGATCAAAAGCACAAGTTCATGGACATATCATGTCACTTATGATTTGCATGTGATTTTAATCCTTTTATGCACCTTGTTTTGCTTAGGACGACGGTAGCATTATAAGGTGATCCCTTACTTAAATTTCAAGATGAATTGTGTTCTCCCCGAGTGTGCATCGTTGCGAAAGTTCATCGTGTCGAGACACCACGTGATGATCGGGTGTGATAGACTCTACGTTCACATACAACGGGTGCAAGCCAGTGTTCCACATGCAGAACACTCGGGTTAAACTTGACGAGCCTAACATGTACAAACATGGCCTCGAAACACAAGAGACCGAAAGGTCGAACATGAGTCATATAGTAGATATGATCAACATGATGATTTTCACCATTGAAACCACCTCAACTCACGTGATGATCGGACTTGAGTTGGTGAATTTGGATCATGTGACACTCAGATGACCCGAGGGATGTCAATTTGAGTGGGAGCTTTAGTAATTTGATTATCTAAACTCATTATCTTGAACAATAGTCTAAGTAACCTTTGCATATTTATGTTGTAGATCAATGGCTCGCGCAGTAGCACCCCTGAATTTTAATGCGTTCCTAGAGAAAGCTAAGTTGAAAGATGATGGAAGTAACTTTGTTGACTGGGCCCGTAATCTGAGGATTATCCTCACGGCTTCCTAGAAATCATATGTCCTTGATGCACCGCTTGGTGACCAACGAGAAGATATGACCTC
This sequence comes from Hordeum marinum, assembly GCA_022496015.1. Taxonomy (NCBI): domain Eukaryota; kingdom Viridiplantae; phylum Streptophyta; class Magnoliopsida; order Poales; family Poaceae; genus Hordeum; species Hordeum marinum. Next base: position 256,990,936 of record CM039673.1, read on the forward strand.
CGAAGACGTTAAGAACGCTTGGGAGGCACGTTCTGGAGATTACTCAATAGTTCAGTGTGCAATATTGTATGGCTTAGAACCGAGACTTCAAAGACGTTTTGAACGTCATGGAGCATATGAGATGGTCCAGGACTTGAAGTTTATCTTTCAGAAGAATGCCCAAATCGAGAGGTATGAAACCTCCGATAAGTTATATGCTTGCAAGATGGAGGAGAACGGGTCTATTAGTGAACATATACTCAGAATGTCTGGGTATTCAACTCGTCTAGCAGAGTTGGGAATTGCCCTTCGGCCAGAGGTGATCACTGACAGAGTTCTTCAATCACTGCCACCTAGTTACAAGAGCTTTGTGATGAACTATAACATGCACGGGATGAACAAGTCAGTCGCCGAGCTGTTTGTGATGCTAAAAGTCGCTGAGTCTAAAATCCAGAAAGAACATCAAGTGTTGATGGTCAATAAAACCACTAGTTTCAAGAAAAATGGCAAGGTCAAGGGCAAGGGCAAGAAGGGTAAAACCAAGAAGGATGGAAAAGCAGTTGCTACTCCTGTAAAGAAGCCCAAGCATGGACCCAAGCCAGAAACTGAGTGCTTTCATTGCAAGCGAACTGGTCACTAGAAGCGGAACTACCTCAAGTACCTGGCTGACAAGAAGGCTGCCAACGACAAACAAGGTATATATGATCTACATGTTATTGATGTGCACCTTACTAGCTCTCGTAGTAGTGCCTGGGTATTTGATACCGGTTCGGTTGCTCACATTTGCAACTCAAAGTAGGAACTACGGAATAAACAAAGGCTGGCAAAGGACTAAGTGACGATGCGTGTGGGAAATGGTTCCAAGGTTGATGTGATCGCCGTCGACACGCTCTCTCTTCGATTACCATCGGGATTAGTGATGAACCTGAATAATTGTTATTTAGTGCCTGCGTTAAGCATGAACATTGTATCTGGATCTTGTTTATTGCGAGACGGTTACTCATTTAAATCAGAGAATAAAGGTTGTTCTATTAATATGAGTAATATCTTTTATGGTCATGCACCCAATGTTAGGGGTTTATTCATATTGAATCTTGATAGTGATGACACACATGTTCATAACATTGATGCCAAAAGATGTAGAGTTGATCATGACAGTACCACTTTCTTATGGCACTGCCGTTTAGGTCATATTGGTGTAAAACACATGAGGAAGCTCCATGCTGATGGACTTTTGGAGTCACTTGATTTTGAATCACTTGACACATGTGAACCATGCCTCATGGGCAAGATGACTAAAACGCCGTTCTCTGGAACAATGGAACGGGCGAGTGACTTATTGGAAATCATACATACTGATGTGTGCGGTCCAATGAATGTTGCAGCACGTGGTGGATATCGTTATTTTCCCACCTTCACTGATGACTTAAGTAGATATGGGTATATTTACTTAATGAAACACAAGTCTGAAACGTTTGAAAAGTTCAAGCAATTTCAGAGTGAAGTTGAGAATCATCGTGACAAGAAGATTAAGTTCCTGCGATCTGATCGAGGAGGTGAATATCTGAGTTATGAGTTTGGCACTCACTTAAGACATTGTGGAATTTTTTCACAATTGACACCGCCCGGAACACCACAGCGTAATGGTGTGTCCGAACATCGTAATCGAACCTTATTAGATATGGTGCGTTCTATGATCTCTCTTGCTGATTTGCCACTATTGTTTTGGGGTTATACATTAGAGACAGCTGCATTCACTTTAAATAGGGCACCATCAAAATCCGTTGAGACGATGCCATATGAACTATGGTTTGGCAAGAGGCCAAAGTTGTCGTTTCTTAAAGTTTGGGGATGTGATGCTTATGTCAAAAAGCTTCAGCCTGAAAAGCTGGAACCCAAAGCGGAAAAATGCGTCTTCATAGGATACCCGAAAGAGACAGTCGGGTATACCTTCTATCTCACATCCGAAGGCAAAGTGTTTGTTGCTAAGAACGAAACATTTCTTGAGAAAGAGTTTCTCTCGAAAGAATTGAGTGGGAGGAAAATAGAGCTTGATGAGGTAATTGAACCTTTACTTCAACCAGAAAGTAGCGCCGCGCAGAAAGATGTTTCTATGGAAACTACGAACATAGAAGAGAAGTTAATGATGATGATCATGAAGCTTCGGATCAAGCTACTATTGAACCTCGTAGGTCGACAAGGCCGCATACTACTCCTGAATGGTACGGCAACCCTGTCTTGGAGGTCATGTTGTTGGACAACAATGAACCTACGAGCTATAGAGGAGCAGTGATGGGCCCGGATTCTGAGAAATGGTTAGAGGCCATGAAATCCGAGATGGGATCCATGTATGAAAACAAAGTATGGACTTTGGAAGTATTACCTAAAGGGCGAAAGGCCATTCAGAACAAATGGATCTTTAAGAAGAAGACAGACGCGGACGGTAATGTCACCGTCTATAAAGCTCGACTTGTGGCAAAGGGTTTTTCAGAAGTTCAAGGAGTTGACTACGATGAGACCTTCACACCCGTAGCGATGCTTAAGTCTGTCAGAATCATGTTGGCAATAGCTGCTTATTTCGACTATGAAATTTGGCAGATGGATGTCAAAACAGCGTTCCTCAATGGTTTCCTTGAGGAAGAGTTGTATATGATGCAACCAGAAGGTTTTGTCGATCCATAGAATGCTAACAAAGTTTGCAAACTCCAGCGATCCATTTATGGGCTGGTGCAAGCATCTCGGAGTTGGAATAAGCGTTTTGATGAGGTGATCAAAGCATTTGAGTTTATACAAGTTTATGGAGAAGCTTGTATTTACAAGAAAGTGAGTGAGAGCTCTATAGCGTTTCTAGTATTATATGTGGATGACATATTGCTGATTGGAAACAATATAGAAATGCTGGAAAGCGTGAAGGAATATTTGAACAAGAGTTTTTCAGTGAAGGACCTAGGAGAAGCTGCTTTCATATTAGGCATTAAGATCTATAGAGATAGATCGAGACGCTTAATAGCACTTTCACAGAGCATATACCTTGATAAAGTTTTGAAGAAGTTCAAAATGGATCAGTCCAAGAAGGGGTTCTTGTCTGTGTTACAAGGTGTGAAATTGAGCAAGACTCAATGCCCAGTGATTGCAGAAGATAGAGAAAAGATGAGTGTCATCCCCTATGCTTCAGCCATAGGCTCTATCATGTATGCAATGCTGTGCACAAGACCCGATGTCAGCCTTGCCATAAGTATGGCCGGAAGGTTTCAAAGTGATCCTGGAATGGAGCACTGGACAGCGGTCAAGAATATCCTTAAGTACCTGAAAAGGACTAAGGAAATGTTTCTCGTTTTTGGAGGTGATGAAGAGCTCGTCGTAAAGGATTACGTCGATGCAAGCTTTGACACTGATCCGGACGACTCTAAGTCGCAAACCGAATACGTATTTATTCTCAACGGGGGAGCAGTAAGCTGGTGCAGTTCCAAGCAAAGCGTGGTAGCCGATTCTACGTGCGAAGCGGAGTACATCGCAGCCTCGGAGGCAGCGAAGGAAGGTGTCTGGATGAAGCAGTTCATGACAGATCTTGGAGTAGTGCCCAGTGCACTGAATCCAATGAACCTGTTCTGTGACAACACTGGTGCCATTGCTCTGGCCAAGGAACCAAGGTTTCACAAGAGGACCAGACACATAAAGCGACGCTTCAACTCCATCCGCGATTACATCGAGGAGAAGGACATAAATATTTGCAAAGTCCACACGGATCTGAATTTTGCAGACCCGTTGACTAAACCTCTTCCAAGGGCTAAACATGATCAACACCAGAACTGCATGGATTTTCGATTCATTACAATGTAAATCACATAGTGATGTGAGCTAGATTATTGACTCTAGTGCAAGTGGGAGACTGTTGGAAATATGCCCTAAAGGCAATAAATAAAGTGTTTATTATTATATTTTCTTGTTCATGATAATCGTTTATTATCCATGCTATAATTGTATTAATTGGAAACACATTACATGTGTGGGTAAATAGACAACACTTTGTCCCTAGTATGCCTCTAGTGAACTAGCTCGTTGATCAAAGATGGTCAAGGTTTCCTAGCCATTGACATGAGATGTCATTTGATAACGGGATCACATCATTAGGAGAATGATGTGATGGACAAGACCCAAACTACAAACGTAGCATATGATCATGTCAGTTTATTGCTACTGTTTTCTGCATGTCAAGTATATGTTCCTATGACCATGAGATCATGCAACTCACGGATACTGGAGGAGTGCCTTGTGTGTATCAAACATCGCAACGTAATTGGGTGACTATAAAGGTGCTCTACAGGTATCTCCGAGGGTGTCTGTTGAGTTTGTATGGATCAAGACTGGAATTTGTTACTCCGTGTGACGGAGAGGTATCTCAGGGCCCACTCGGTAATACAACATCACAATAAGCCTTGCAAGCAATGTGACTAAGTGTTAGTCGCGGGATCTTGTATTACGGAACGAGTAAAGAGACTTGCCGATAACGAGGTTGGACTAGGTATGGAGATACCGACGATCGAATCTCGGGCAAGTAACATACCGAAGAACAAAGGGAACATCATACGGAATTAACTGAATCCTTGACATAGAGGTTCGACCGATAAAGATCTTCATAGAATATGTAGGAACCAATATGGGCATCCAGGTTTCGCTATTGGTTATTGACCGTAGAGGTGTCTCGGTCATGTCTACATAGTTCTCGAACCCGCAGGGTCTGCACACTTAAGGTTTGGTGACGTTTCGGTAGTATAGAGTTATGTATGGTGGTGACCGAAAGTTGTTCGGAGTCCCGTATGAGATCCCGGACGTCACGAGGAGCTCTGGAATGGTCCGGAGGTAAAGATTCGTATATAGGAAGTCCTGTTTTGATCGCCGGAAAAGTTTCGGGCTCATCAATAGTGTGACGGGAGTGCCAGGAGTGTACCGGGAGACCATCGGGAGGGGTATTTCGACCCAAGAGGCTATATGGGCTGTGGGAGAGTGTTTACCAGCCCTTAGTGGCTGGTGGAAGTCCCACACAAGGCCCATGCGGTTTGAGAAAAAAGGCCTAAAGAGAAAAGGTGGAAAAAGGCAAAAATAGGGTGAATCCTAGTCCTACTAGGATTGGAGGTGGAGTCCACCTCCTCCACCTGGTTCGGCCGACTCCTTGGAGGCTTGGCCCTTGTGTCAAGCCTCCTCCTCTCTTCCTCTTATATATACTGGAGGTTTTAGGGGTTTTGCATAGATTTTTCAGCCACATGTTGCCCGTTCCTCCAGTGCATAGTTTCTCCTCTAGATCGGTTTTCTGCAGTGCTTAGGCAAAGCCCTGCCGGAATAGCTCCACCACCATTGCTGGAGCGTCGTCACGATGCCGGAGAACTCTTCCTCCTCTCCACTCCCCTCTTGCTGGATCAAGACGGCGGAGATCATCATCAAGTTGTACGTGTGCTGAACGCGGAGGTGTCGTCCGTTAGGCGCTAGATCGGAAGGATCGTGATCAAGTTCGTGGGACGGATCGTGATCAAGTTCATGGGACGGATCGTGATTGGATCGCGGGACGGATCGTGATTGGATCGCGGGACGCAGGGCGATTTGGATCGCGAAGACGTTCAACTACACCAACCGCGTTTCTTAACGCTTCTCGCTTAGCGATCTACATGGGTACGTAGATCCACTCTCCCTCTCGTAGATGCTCATCACCATGGATAGATCTGCGTGTGCGTAGGAAATTTTTTGTTTCCCATGCAACGTTCCCCAACACCTGAGAGATTTCGTCTTCGTTATGGTGTCCAGACCTTCATTGATAATCACAAAGCGGCCCATTGTCCGGCCCACAAAGATAGGCCGGTAGCCCGAGGACCCCTTAATCCCGGACTCCCTCAGTCACCTCATAATTTTTAGATGTTTTCCATAAGCCCACAACAAGCTTATTATTTTTGTTGTTTGTTTTCTAACAACTCTATTCAATCTATTCTTTTCAATTCAATTGTGGTATAAGTTGACATCTTCTTCTCCGTTCTTTTCTTTCAAATGATCTAGTTCTATTCTTTTGTTACGGAGGCATTGTGATGTTTCTCTCTTCGACCCATCATCTTGTTTTAATAAGATCGTGTTATTTTCCTTGCTTATTCATTTAACCAGAGTGGTGTGTCCTCCTTTCAAGTTCTTTCATCATATCGAGTCTTACCTCTTTTATACCGGAATGATGCCCAAATTCTTTCTTTCTCATGACTTTCCTATCTCTTTTGAAGTGGAATGGTCTTGAATTCCTACTTGTTCCTCGTGCTATTCTTCATCTTTTTGCAACCTTCAAGTTTCGTTGGTTTCACTCGTTTGTCGAAGAAGCAACTAAGTTCTACCTATTCCTTTCTTCTTCCTGTTCCTCTTCTCATTCTAAGATCTCGGGTCGAGATCTCTTGCTAGTGGAGGAGAGTTGTAACAGCCCGAGACCGACGCTCTAGATGCCTTTCATATTTATTTTGAGTTTTGTCATGTGTTTTATTTGTTTGTCGCATTCATCGTCGCATCATTCGCATTGCATCAACACTCTATCATCGTCATTTTACAAAACTTGCCTCTGTCGTAGTTGCCGGTACTTCCTGTTCTCGTCGTTGACCATTTCGAGACCAAACACACTTGCATGCACCCGCGACATCGTAAAAATCTTGTTTTATAAATGGGTATTAAACGTTCTTGGAATGGGTTGAAAATTGGCATGCGGTCTTAATATATTTTAAATAGGCCGCCTACTAAATTTTGTCGCATTCACATGTCATTTGATACCCCAACAGTTAAACCTATAGCGACACTATAGCCGGTTAAATCGTTGAACGTTTTCGTTTATAAATCATGTCACGGCCCGCAATCTTTCATCTCATCTCAGCCCAAACACCCTTACACATCCCACATAGCCCATCCTAACACCCTCTCCGGTCGGAACCGTTGAATCATGATCGAAAAATTCGAAAACGAATAAAAAATCCTCAACATTAACTCCCCTCTCTATAAAAGGATACCTAACCCTGCCTAATTGACAAACCTAGTCCTTCTCCCTCAAAATACGGGCGCCGCCAGCCTCTCTCCAGCCCCAGCAGCCACTCCACCTCCAACCTCCCACGTCGGGCCGTGAAGCCCATCTTTGGACTACCCTGGGTCTGGCTGGGCCAAGCCACTGCTGCCGCAGCCCGCAGGCGGCCCCGCGCGCACCCCACGGTCTCGCCAGAGCTCCACCACACACCTGACTGCCTCCAGCCTCCTCCTCGTGCTCGCCGTCGGTGCTCCGGTACCACCGGGGACGACCGCCGCCGCAGCTCCCCTCGACCCCGAGCCCTGTTGTGCCTCCAGTACCTCACCGCCCCTAGCTAGCCGACCTGAGTCGCGCCTGAGCTCGTCGGCAGCCTCAAGACCTCGCGCCGCCGCCCGAAGCTCCCCGACACCCGATCTGCACCGTCGTTGCTCGAATCCGGCAGGACTCCTCCTTCCCCGCCAAGATCCGCATGCCTCCTTGCTGCATCGGACCTCCTTGCCGGCGCCCCGCATCACCGCCACCTCTTGATGTTGTTCATGTCCTGTGAGGAGGACGACGCGATGCCCTGCTCGAGCGCCTGGGCCGGCAACCCCTCATAGCCTATAGCCTGTGAGCCATGCCAGCGCCTGGGCCGGCCTCACCTCGCGGCATGCCTAGCACCGCGGGCTCGCGCAGCCGAGGACCAAGCCGACGCCGGCCTCCTCCTTCCACCGACGGGCCTCGGGCCCATTATGTGAAGACCCCAACCCACCTCCTTTGTTTCGTATGTGATGCCCTAGGCGACTCATAGCTATCCATTGCCAGCCTGCTTTTCACAGATCCGGCCCATTTAACATTTTTTCGTGGGACGAATTTGCTAATTGTCCAGGACTTGCTTAATTACAAAAAAACTACCATGTTTTTAAAACGCTAATAAATACTCCTTCCATCCGGAAAAGCATGTCTAGACTTAGTTCATTCACAATCTTGCAAAAAAGCCTTCCATCTTTAAATCTCTTGCTAATCAACCCTCGCTGCTTCTTCCTCCTTTCTCCGCCGCCCGCACGCACCGTGGTCGCCCAAGCCACCGTCGGCACCCGTCGTAGGGCCGAGCGTGTGACGACGGCCAGAGCCTGCGCCACCGATGTGAACCATCGCCTCCCCTCCCAACCTGCGCCGCCCACATGGAGGCGTGCTGCGCCGTGCCGTCCACCTGATCCTCCGTGGCGACCACCTCGACGGACGACGGATCGGCTGAAGGGCGCTACGTCGTCGCCATCCTCTCCCATCGTGATCCCTCCTGCCACCCAGGGTTGCGCTGTTATCCCCTCCCACCGCCCAGGGCTGCGGCGCTATCCCCACCTACCGCACACGGCCTGCGCCGCCGCCGACTAGGACCTGTGCGCCTGGGTCTCGAGCGCCTGGACCTGGAGCTTCCGGCGGGCCTCGAACTCAAGTTCATCCCCAACCTCGAGCTCATTCTGCTGATCGTCTGCAAGTTGCTGATCCTCCCCAGCGGGCCTGCTCGTGCTGCCGCCTGGAGCTCCCTTGCTCGTGTTGCTGCTGGTGAGAAGAAGAACCCGAGCTCCAATTTATGTACATTACGCTTGTTCATTAATTGCAAACACAATTGAAAACTGAATGTGTTCACCTCTAGTGTCAAAGAAGTTACTGAATCATAAACATGTTCTTCAGCTAACTAAATGTTAAGTGGGAGAAAGCAAGATCAACCATCCATGTTCTACCATGCTTTTTCCAAAACATTGTTAGCCTAGTGATAAATGCCAAGAACAAAAATATGAAGCATAACTGAATTTAGTCATAAGAAAACTAAACTTGTGATAACTGAATTTAGTCAGAACAAAAATTGCCTTCTTGTTTGTTGTTTCTAATCCGTATGTGATAATAGACACAAGCTCATCTAAGCTTTCTGAAACTGCAGAACAGAGTAGCATTGTCAGAAATTCAGGCAGACAAACAAATTTACCATCATCCATCTTCAGGAATATGCAAATCAGCGCATATTCCCATCTGGTCTTTCTAAGATGATCAGGAATGTGCATACAAACAATATTATCATCATCCATCTTCAGGAATATGCAAATCATGAAAGCGGGAGAGATGGCCTTCTGGTTGAATGTCAGTAAGTTCATCAGAGTAGCATTATCAGAATTTTGCTTTGAGTAAGATGATCGAACCATCTTCCGGAATGTAAGAGTATATGCAAATCACAGAAGAACAAACCTATGCCACTTATACTCCTCTGTAGGATGCAAGGCAAGTGATGAATCTTCAGGATGTTGGTGAGCACACACGAGACGGAGACAGGCTGTAGCGGCGGCGGCAAGGGAACCTCGTAGTGGACGAGCATTTGTGGCATCTTCTTCATCAGCAAACCATACCAAAATAATAAGGCATCAATCGAGGAGAGTTGGACGTGGCAGATCGCGGGGAGGAAGGGAGGGAAACGGGGGACTTCTTACTTCTCGACGGCGATGCAGTCGACCTTGTGGCCCTTACGCTTGGTGCACATCTTGCCGCGAGGCGGGTCGTAGGTCCAGTTATCGCCGATGAGGAGGACCTCCTTGCGGAGTCGCGCGCGCTGCCGGCCGTTGATCCCCAGCAGCTTTCACGCCCCCCAGCTCCTAGGACAACCACCGGGCAGTGGCTGGAGCAATTCGAGGGGCTCAGGGCAGCGCCGCCGCCAGATACGGCAAATCGCTGGCTTTGAAGAAAAGGGGATCCCCTCCCTCTTGAGCTCCTCGTGCGGACGAAGAGAAGAGGCGAGACAAGGGGGAGAAGGTGGCCGGCGGTCGGCAAGGCAACGAAGGAAGCGGACGGCGCGTGGCAAGGCAGGTGTTTTCAATAAAATTTCGACGTGTACATTCTTTTTTGGACGGAGGGACTAATTAACTATGCATCACATGTAAAAATTGTATATATAAAAAATGTTCAGAATTTTGTGTAGATTAATAATATTCAGATCTCACATTGTGTCTAAAATGTTTAACTTGTTGTTTGCATTATTTGCTTCAATGCCATGTTAAAACGGTTTGTTGCATATCTAAATAATCGTAGCTCTGATTTAAATGACTGACACATGTAACTTGACTATAAAAACATGTAGAATCACATGATGAATTTTGCTCTCATGTTTAATAAACATAAAATATGGTTAATACAGATCTGGAAGAATTCATAATTTTCATATGAGGTCATTTCGGAAATACTATAAGTTGTTTCCAAGCTCATATAAAATGCCTAGATAGATAGTTTAATTATGCTTCGCCTTTGTCACGTTTAAAAACATTTAAATTTGCCGTGTAAATATACAAGAGTGGACTAAGTATTGGAATGTGGAGTTTCGCCAATATGCAACTCGTTGCATATTGAACTTCACTTAATGTGTAGTATTTGATTGTTGTGCTTGTCATGTCTTGCATATTTAAATCGAACATGCATCATGTAATGAATATGTTGTTGTGTTTATCGTGTCATTTGTTTGTTTCCGGATTGCTTCGTCTCAATAGAGTTCCGAAAGTGTTTCGAAGTGTGAGGACCTTTGACTACGTCCCCTTCGTCTACTTGAGATTGTGTCTTCTTCCAAGCGGGATCTCAAGCAAGATCATCATTTCCCTCAATACCACTACTATCATTGGCATGCTAGTTATCTCGTTTCTATCGCTATGTCTCGCTACCTACCACTTGTTTGTCCAGCCTCCGAACATGCCATGATAAGCCTCTAACCCTCCAGATCCCAGCAAACCATTGTCTGGCTATGTTACCACTTGCTCAACCATTCTTATAGCATTGATAGTTGCAAGTGCAGTTGGATCCATGTGATAACATGGATATCTTTGGGATATCAAAATATTCTTGCTATATAACTTAATGCAATACACTTGGTAAAGGGTGGAAGGCTTAGCCTTTTGCTTGGTGTTTTGTTCTACTCTTGTCGTCGTAGCTTCGTAGTACCGGTGTTATGTGTTGGGGAACATCGCACGGGAAACAAAAAAAAATTCCTACGTTCACGCAAGACCTATCCATGGTGATGAGCATCTACGAGAGGGAGAGTGGATCTACATACCCTTGTAGATCGCTAAGCGGGAAGCGTTAAGAAACATGGTTGGTGTAGTCGAACGTCTTCGCAATCCAAATCGCCGAGCGTCCCGCGATCCAATCACGATCCGTCCCGATCAAGCACCTAACGGACGGCACCTCCGCGTTCAGCACGTGTACAGCTTGATGACGATCTCCGCCTTCTTGATCCAGCAAGAGGGAGCGGAGAGGTAGAAGAGTTCTCCGGCAGCGTAGCGACGCTCCGGCGATGGTGGTGGAGCTATTCCAGCAGGGCTTCGCCTAAGCACTGCAGAAATCCGATCTAGAGGAGAAACTATGCACTGGAGGAACAGGTAGCACGTGGCTGAAAATCTTGTGCCAAGACCCTAAAACCCTCTAGTATATATAAGAGGAGAGGAGGAGGAGGCTTGGCTCCCAAGGAGACAGCCCTTGGGTCAGCCGAACCAGGAGGGAGGAGTCCTCCTCCTCCACTCCCAGTAGGATTAGGACTCCTTCCTAATTTAGCCTTTTTTGCCTTTTTCCACTTTTCTTTCCTTTTGGGATTTTTCTTCCTAGTCGCATGGGCCCTTTGTGGGACTTCCTCCAGCCCACTAACGGCTGGTATTCATCCTGCCACAACCCATGTAGCTTCTTGGGTCGAAATACCCCTCCCGATGGTCTCCAAGTACACTACCGGCACTCCCGGTACACTACCGATGAGCGTGAAACTTTTTCGGCGACCAAAATAGGACTTCCTATATATCAATCTTTACCTTCGAACCATTCCGGAGCTCCTCGTGACGTCCGGGAACTCATCCGGGACTCCGAACAACCTTTGGTCACCACCATACATAACTCTATACTACCGAAACGTCAGCAAACCTTAAGTGTGCAGACCCTGCGGGTTCGAGAACTATGTAGACATGACCGAGACACATCTATGGTCAATAACCAATAGCGGGACCTAGATGTCCATATTGGTTCCTACATATTCTACAAAGATCTTTATCGGTCGAACCTCTATGTCAAGGATTCGGTTAATCCCGTATGATGTTCCCTTTGTTCTTCGGTATGTTACTTGCTCGAGATTCAATCATCGGGATCTCCATACCTATTTCAACTTCGTTACCAGCAAGTCTCTTTACTCGTTCCGTAATACAAGATCCCGTGACTAACACTTAGTCACATTTCTTGCAAGACTTGTTGTGATGTTGTATTACCGAGTGGGCCCTGAGATACCTCTCCGTCACACGGAGTAACAAATCCCAGTCTTGATCCATGCCAACCCAACAGACACCCTCGGAGATACCTATAGAGTACCTTTATAGTCACCCAGTTACGTTGTGACATTTGATACACACAAGGCACTCCTCCGGTGTTAGTGAGTTGCATGATCTCATGGTCATAGGAACATATACTTGACATGCAGAAAACAGTAGCATTAAACTGACACGATCATATGCTACATTTGTAGTTTGTGTCTTGTCCATCACACCATTCTCCTAATGATGTGATCCCGTTATCAAATGATATCTCATGTCCATGGCTAGGAAACCTTAACCATCTTTGATCAACGAGCTAGTCTATTAGAGGCATACTAGGGACATGGTTTTTTGTCTATGTATCCACACATGCATCTAAGTCTCCGATCAATACAATTATAGCATGGATAATAAATGATTATCATGAACAAGGAAATATGATAATAACTAATTTATTATTGCCTCTTGGGCATATTTCCAACAGTCTCCCACTTGCACTAGAGTCAATAATCTAGTTCACATCACTATGTGATTTACATTGTAATGAATCGAACACCCATGCAGTTCTGGTGTTGATCATGTTTAGCCCTTGGAAGAGGTTTAGTCAATGGGTCTGCAACATTCAGATCCGTGTGCACTTTGCAAATATTTATGTCCTTTTCCTCGATGTAATCGCGGATGGAGTTGAAGCGTCGCTTTATGTGTCTGGTCCCCTTGCGAAACCTTGGTTCCTTGGCCAGAGCAATGGCACCAGTGCTGTCATAGAACAGGTTCATTGGATTCAGTGCACTGGGCACTACTCCAAGATCTGTCATGAACTGCTTCATCTAGACACCTTCCTTCGCTGCCTCCAAGGCTGCGATGTATTCCGCTTCGCACGTAGAATCAGCTACCACGCTTTGCTTGAAACTGCACCAGCTTACTGCTCCCCCGTGGAGAATAAATACGTACCCGGTTTGTGACTTAGAGTCATCCGGATCAGTGTCAAAGCTTGCATCAACGTAACCCTTCATGACGAGCTCTTCATCGCCTCCATAAACGAGAAACATTTCCTTAGTCCTTTTCAGGTACTTAAGGATATTCTTGACCGCTGCCCAGAGCTCCATTCCAGGATCACTTTGAAACCTTCTAGTCATACTTATGGCAAGGCTGACATCGGGTCTTGTGCACAACATTGCATACACGATAGAGCCTATGCTGAAGCATAGGGGATGACACTCATCTTTTCTCTATCTTCTGCAGTCACTGGGCCTTGAGTCTTACTCAACTTCACACCTTGTAACACAGGCAAGAACCCCTTCTTGGACTGATCCATTTTGAACTTCTTCAAAACTTTATCAAGGTATGTGCTCTATGAAAGTGCTATTAAGCGTCTCGATCTATCTCTATAGATCTTAATGCCTAATATGAAAGCAGCTTCTCCTAGGTCCTTCATTGAAAAACTCTTCTTCAAATATTCCTTCACGCTTTCCAGCATTTCTATATTGTTTCCAATCAGCAATATGTCATCCACATATAATATTAGAAACGCTATAGAGCTCCCACTCACTTTCTTGTAAATACAAGCTTCACCATAAACTTGTATAAACTCAAACGCTTTGATCACCTCATCAAAACGCTTATTCCAACTCCGAGATGCTTGCACCAGCCCATAAATGGATCACTGGAGTTGGAAACTTTGTCAGCATTCTCTAGATTGACAAAACCTTCTGGTTGCATCATATACAACTCTTCCTCATGGAAACTGTTGAGGAACGCTGTTTTGACATCCATCTGCCAAATTTCATAGTCGAAATAAGAAGCTATTGCCAACATGATTCTGACAGACTTAAGCATCGCTACGGGTGAGAAGGTCTCATCGTAGTCAACTCCTTGAACTTGTGAAAAACCCTTTGCCACAAGTCGAGCTTTATAGACGGTGACATTACCGTCCGCGTCTGTCTTCTTCTTAAAGATCCATTTGTTCTAAATGGCCTTTCGCCCTTCGGGTAATACTTCCAAAGTCCATACTTTGTTTTCATACATGGATCCCATCTCGGATTTCATGGCCTCTAACCATTTCTCGGAATCCGGGCCCATCACCGCTCCTCCATAGCTCATAGGTTCATTGTTGTCCAACAACATGACCTCCAAGACAGGGTTGTCGTACCACTCAGGAGTAGTACGCGGTCTTGTCGACCTACGAGGTTCAATAGCAGCTTGATCCGAAGCTTCATGATCATCATCATTAACTTCCTTTTCAACCGTTGTAGGTTCCACAGAAACATCTTTCTGCGCTGCACTACTTTCTGGTTGAAGTAAAGGTTCAATAACCTCATCAAGCTCTATTTTCCTCCCACTCATTTCTTTCGAGATAAACTCTTTCTCAAGAAATGTTCCGTTCTTAGCGACAAACACTTTGCCTTCGGATCTGAGATAGAAGGTATACCCGAGTGTCTCTTTCGGGTATCCTATGAAGACGCATTTCTCCGCTTTGGGTTCCAGCTTTTCAAGCTGAAGCTTTTTGACATAAGCATCACATCCCCAAACTTTAAGAAACGACAACTTTGGCATCTTGCCAAACCATAGCTCATATGGCGTCATCTCAATGGATTTTGATGGTGCCCTATTTAAAGTGAATGCAGTTGTCTCTAATGCATAACCCCAAAACGATAGTGGCAAATCAGCAAGAGACATCATAGAACGCACCATATCTAATAAGGTTCGATTACGACGTTCGGACACACCATTACACTGTGGTGTTCCAGGCGGTGTCAACTGTGAAACCATTCCACGCTATCTTAAGTGACTATCAAACTCATAACTTAGATATTCACCTCCTCGATCAGATCGCAGGAATTTAATCTTCTTGTCACGATGATTCTCAACTTCACTCTGAAATTGTTGAACTTTCCAAACGTTTCAGACTTGTGTTTTATTAAGTAAATATACCCATGTCTACTTAAGTCATCAGTGAAGGTGAGAAAATAACGATATCCACCACGTGCTGCAACATTCATTGGACCGCACACATCAGTATGTATGATTTTCAATAAGTCACTTGCCCGTTCCATTGTTCCAGAGAACGGTGTTTTAGTCATCTTGCCCATGAGGCATGGTTCACATGTGTCAAGTGATTCAAAATCAAGTGACTCCAAAAGTCCATCAGCCCGGAGCTTCCTCATGCGTTTTACACCAATATGACCTAAACGGCAGTGCCACAAGAAAGTGGTACTATCATTATCAACTCTACATCTTTTGGCATCAATGTTATGAACATGTGTATCATCACTATCAAGATTCAATATGAATAAACCCCTCACATTGGGTGCATGACCATAAAAGATATTACTCATATAAATAGAACAACCTTTATTCTCTGATTTAAATGAGTAGCCGTCTCGCAATAAACAAGATCCAGATATAATGTTCATGCTTAACGCAGGCACTAAATAACAATTATTCAGGTTCATCACTAATCCTGATGGTAATCGAAGAGAGAGCATGCCGACGGCGATCACATCAACCTTGGAACCATTTCCCATGCGCATCGTCACTTCATCCTTTGCCAGCCTTCGTCTATTCCGTAGTTCCTGTTTTGAGTTGCAAATGTGAGCAACCGAACTGGTCTCAAATACCCAGGCACTACAACAAGAGCTAGTAAGGTACACATCAATAACATGTATATCATATATACCTTGTTTGTCGTTGGCCGCCTTCTTGTCAGCCAGGTACTTGGGGTAGTTCCGCTTCTAGTAACCAGTTCCCTTGCAATGAAAGCACTCAGTTTCTGGCTTGGGGCCATGCTTGGGCTTCTTTACAAGAGTGGCAACTGCTTTGCCATCCTTCTTGGTTTTCCCCTTCTTGCCCTTGCCCTTGCCATTCTTCTTGAAACTAGTGGTTTTATTGACCATCAAAACTTGATGTTCTTTCTGGATTTCAGACTCAGCGACTTTTAGCATCACAAACAGCTCGGCGACTGACTTGTTCATCCCGTGCATGTTATAGTTCATCACAAAGCTCTTGTACTAGGTGGCAGTGATTGAAGAACTCTGTCAATGATCTCCTCTGGCGGAAGGGCAATTCCCAACTCCGCTAGACGAGTCGAATACCCAGACATTCTGAGTATATGTTCATTGATAGACCCGTTCTCCTCCATCTTGCAAGCATAGAACTTATCGCAGGTCTCATACCTCTCGATCCGAGCATTCTTCTGAAAGATGAACTTCAACTCATGGAACATCTCATATGCTCCATGACGTTCAAAACGTATTTGAAGTCCCGGTTCCAAGACATACAATATTGCACACTAAACTATTGAGTAATCTCCAGAACGTGCGTCCCAAGCGTTCTTAACGTCTTCGAAAGACATGTCTTCTGGTTGGTCACCAAGCGGTGCATCAAGGACATATGATTTCTAGGAAGCCGTGAGGATAATCCTCAGATTACGGGCCCAGTCAACAAAGTTACTTCCATCATCTTTCAACTTAGCTTTCTCTAGGAACGCATTAAAATTCAGGGGTGCTACTGCGCGAGCCATTGATCTACAACATAAATATGCAAATGTTACTTAGACTATTGTTCAAGATAATGAGTTTAGATAATCAAATTACTAAAGCTCCCACTCAAATTGACATCCCTCGGGTCATCTGAGTGTCACATGATCCAAATTCACCAACTCAAGTCCGATCATCACGTGAGTTGAGGTGGTTTCAATGGTGAACATCATCATGTTGATCATATCTACTATATGACTCATGTTCGACCTTTCGGTCTCTTGTGTTCCGAGGCCATGTTTGTACATGTTAGGCTCGTCAAGTTTAACCCGAGTGTTATGCATGTGGAACACTGGCTTGCACCCGTTGTATGTGAACGTAGAGTCTATCACACCCGATCATCACGTGGTGTCTCCACACGATGAACTTTCGCAACGATGCACACTCGGGGAGAACACAATTCATCTTGAAATTTAAGTAAGGGATCACCTGATAATGCTACCGTCGTCCTAAGAAAAACAAGGTGCATAAAAGGATTAAAATCACATGCAAATCATAAGTGACATGATATGTCCATGAACTTGTGCTTTTGATCTCCATCTTGAAAGCACCGGCATGATCTCCATCGTCACCGCCATGACACCATGATCTCCATCATCTTGATCTCCATCAATGTGTCGCCATCGGGGTTGTCGCGCCCATCATGCTTGTACTACTATTTCTACCGTTTAGCGATAAAGTAAAGCATTACATAGCGCTTAATGATTGACACGCAGGTCATACAATAATTAAAGACAACCCTATGGCTCCTACCGGTTGCTGTACTCATCCACATGCAAGTCGTGATATTCTATACAACACATGATCATCTCATACATCACATATATCACATCATGTAATTGGCCATATCACATCACAACATACCCTGCAAAAACAAGTTAGACGTCCTCTAATTGTTGTTGCATGTTTTATGTGGCTTCTACGGGTATCTAGCAAGAACAATTCTAACCTATGCATAAACCACAACGGTGATACATAAGTTGCTTTTCAACCTTCTCAAGGACCGCCTTAGTCAAATCCGATCCAACTAAAGTAGGAGAAACAGACACCCGCCAGCCATCTTTGTGCAACGAAGTTACGCGTCAGTCGATGGAACCGGTCTCTCGTAAGCGTACGAGTAAGGTTGGTCCGGGCCGCTTCATCGCACAATACCACTGAACCAAAACACGACCAAGGGAGGAAGCAATCTAAGCATCAACGCCCAAAAACTCTTTGTGTTTTACTCAAGATCTCATCTACACATAGACCTAACTCTGATACCACTATTGGGGAACGTCGCATGGGAAACAAAAAAATTCCTGCGTTCACGCAAGACCTATCCATGGTGATGAGCATCTACGAGAGGGAGAGTGGATCTATACCCTTGTAGATCGCTAAGCGGGAAGCGTTAAGAAACGCGATTGGTGTAGTCGAACGTCTTCGCGATCCAAATCGCCGAGCGTCCCGTGATCCAATCACGATCCGTCCGATCAAGCACCGAGCGGACGACACCTCCGCGTTCAGCACACGTATGGCTTGATGATGATCTCCGCCTTCTTGATCCAGCAAGAGGGAGCGGAGAGGTAGATGAGTTCTTCGGCAGCGTGACAGTGCTCCGGCGATGGTGGTGGAGCTATTCCGGCAGGGCTTCGCCTAAGCACTACAGAAATCCGATCTAGAGGAGAAACTATGCACCGGAGGAACGGGTAGGACGTGGCTGGAAATCTTATGCCAAACCCCTATAACCCTATAGTATATATATGAGGAGAGGAGGAGGAGGCTTAGCTCCCAATGAGCCAGCCCTTGGGTCGGCCGAACCAGGAGGGAGGAGTCCTCCTCCTCCACTCCTAGTAGGATTAGGACTCCTTCCTAATTTAGCCATTTTTGCCTTTTTTCCACCTTTTTTCCTTTTGGGCTTTTTCTTCCCAGCCGCATGGGCACTTTGTGGGACTTCCTCCAGCCCACTAAGGGCTGGTATTCATCCTGCCACAGCCCATGTAGCTTCTTGGGTCGAAATACCCCTCCCGATGGTCTCCAAGTACACTATCGGCACTCCCGGTACACTACCGATGAGCCCGAAACTTTTCCGACGACCAAAATATGACTTGCTATATATCAATCTTTACCTACGAACCACTCCGGAGCTCCTCTGACGTCCGGGATCTCATCTGGGACTCCGAACAACCTTCGGTCACCACCATACATAGCTCTATACTACCGAAACATCACCAAACCTTAAGTGTGCAAACCCTGCGGGTTCGAGAACTATGTAGACATGACCGAGACACATCTACGGTCAATAACCAATACCGGGACCTGGATGTCCATATTGCTTCCTACATATTCTACGAAGATCTTTATCGGTCGAACCTCTATGTCAAGGATTCAGTTAATCCTGTATGATGTTCCCTTGGTTCTTCGGTATGTTACTTGCCCGAGATTCAATCGTCGGTATCTCCATACCTAGTTCAACCTTGTTACTGGCAAGTCTCTTTACTCGTTCCGTAATACAATATCCCGTGACTAACACTTAGTCACGTTGCTTGCAAGGCTTGTTGTGATGTTGTATTACCAAGTGGGCCTTGAGATACCTCTCCATCACACGGATTAACAAATCCTAGTCTTGATCCATGCCAACCCAACAGACACCCTCAGAGATACCTGTAGAGTACCTTTATAGACACCCAGTTACATTGCGACGTTTGATACACACAAGGCACTCCTCCGGTGTCAGTGAGTTGCATGATCTCATGGTCATAGGAACATATACTTGACATGCAGAAAACAGTAGCATTAAACTGACATGATCATATGTTGTGTTTGTAGTTTGGGTCTTGTCCATCACACCATTCTCCTAATGATGTGATCCCATTATCAAATGACATCTCATGTCCATGTCTAGGAAACCTTAACCATCTTTGATCAACGAGCTAGTCTATTAGAGGCATACTAGAGACATGGTTTTTTGTCTATGTATCCACACATGCATCTAAGTCTCCGATCAATACAATTATAGCATGGATAATAAACGATTATCATGAACAAGGAAATATGATAATAACTAATTTATTATTGCCTCTAGGGCATATTTCCAACATTATGTTCCATATTGAGTGCTCATAAAATGCTTGGGGTTGTTATGGGGACCCCCTTCATTTTTGTTTTGGGATAAAACTCTTCCTGCAAGGCTCAACATTGGAACTACATTTCCCAAATAACTAATTAATTTGCATAGGGGCCTGCCGGCGCCCGTGGATAATTAATCAACAACCCAGTTCGGTGGTCCTCATGGGCATTGGTCCCAATGGAGCCACTTGTGGGGCCACCCCAGGGCAACTCGGGGCATTTCTATCAGACCACCGTATGTAGTGCTCATCTGGTAGTGCCCCAAGGAAGAGATATGTGTGGCTCCTATTGGATCTGGCCTTTCGAGCGGTCTTGTTGGATTTGTTTTACTCTTGACAAACTTCTTGTGCACCGGAATTCTAAGGATACTACGGGCTATCCCGCGATTGAGGTATTCCACTTTAGCTTGTGGCTAGTTCGTGATTGATGAGTTGGAGCACCCCTGCATGGTTAAATATTTCTGAGAGTCGTGCCCGCGGTTATGTGGCAACTTGGAAATTTAATCATGCCTGGTAATAGAAAACTTGAAGCAAAATCAATTAAAAAACACCAACTATGTGTGTAACCGCGACCATCTCTTCTAGTGAGGTTTGAACCAATAAGAGGACATGGTGGGGTTATGATTGATTCGTGAGTAGGTGTTCAGGATCACTTCTTGGTCATTACTAGTTCGCGTCCATTTATGCGTAGATCACTCTTCTGATTCTTGTACTCGTAATTTAGCCAGATATCAAATGCTTAGTGCTTGTTGCAGCCTCGCCACTTAATCATACCTCGCCCATTAAGCTTTGCTAGTCTTGATACACTTGGAAAGGAGATTTCCGAGTCCCCGTGGCTCAAAGATTACTACCACAAAATGTGCAGGTACATGTAAAGCGATACTTTGACATCAGCGCGATGATTGTTCTATTTGGAGTTTCTTCTTCTTCTTCATCAATCAGAGGATGTGTTCCAGGACGGCAGCCTAGGATTAGTAAGGATGGATGTCGCTTTGATCATTTGATTTTGTTCATTATCGGACCCTGATCTTATGTATGATGATTGGTATGTATGATTGCAATTGAGATGATCATGATTTAGGTTATGGTGAATGTAAGCCAATTCCATATACTCATCTCCTCTTTACATGTACTTGTTACTATATCCATTCTTGTGAAACGGCGAGATGCGCTTCTATCCCTATCGAGAACCCCGAGCCAGGTGTACCGCATCTTGGGCGTTACACATGTATACATTATCATTGTCGTGAATAAATATTTCATAACTATGCTCTTTACTATCGATGGCCCATTAGTAATTTGTCTACTGATACTTGTGATCTGCGTCAGGTTTTCCGTCAAGAGGAACGGGTGATGCAGCATAATACGGATATGTATTTCCCTTAGTTAAGTACCAATGTTTATCGAACCGATAGGAGTAACACGCAACCCCCGTCTTGAGCAATTGTACACAAAGTAGCAAACACTCGCACCCAACGCGGGCAAGTGGGTTGTCAATCCCCTTGAACTCGTTATTTGCAAGCTTATAAGTAGTGTGGTTGGTAGTGGATAATTATAAATTATAAAATAAAATAGAAAGTAAATAATGGCAGCAAGATATTGAAAGCTTTTGTAAATATATAAGTGAATAGACCCCGATGCCATAGTTTTCCATACTCCCTAGTGGCATCTCTCATGAAAATAGGCATACGGTCGGTAAACAAATTACCATTGGGCAATTGATTGAAAAATGCATAGTTATGTGATATTCACGACAATGATCATGTGTATATAGGCATAACGTCCGTAAGCAAATAGGCCGACTCGTGCCTGCACCTATTACTATTACTCCACCCATCGATCGCTATCCAACATGCATCTAGAGTATTAAGTAAAATAGAGTAATGCTTGGAGAACAATGACATGATGTAGACAAAGCGAATTCAAATAATATGAACTCACCCCCATTGTTTTATCCTTAGTGGCAACAATACAAAGATGTTTCTTGTCCCTTTCTGTCACTGGGATATAGAGCACCGCCAGATTGAACTCACTACAACGCACCCCTCTCACTTAAGAAAGATCAATCTACTTGGCCAAAGCAAGTCAATAGATCATAGAGATTTACGAAGCCATAATAATCATTCAAATAAGAATCATAATAGATTTCATAGAAGACTCAAATATTTTTCATGAATAATCTGAACATAAACCCACAATTCATCGGATCCCAACAAACTCACCACACAAAAGTATTACATCAGATAGACAAAAGCGAAGATGCGCTGATCTTTGTATTGAATATCAAGAGAGAGAGAGAGAGAGTCATGTAGGAACTAACTACGGACCCATAGGTCTATGGTAGACTACTCACATCACCATGGGAGTAGCAAGGTTGATGTAGAGTCCCTCCCCCTCCGACAGGGCACCGCAACAGGGCTCCAGATGGGCACATGGCGAAACAAAGACTTGCGGCATAGGAAAAAGTGCTTCACGAGGCTCTCTAGGGTTTTCGGGATTTATTGAAATTTGTAGGCAAGAGAGGTGCGTCGGGAGGTGCCCGAGGGGCCCCACATAACCGGGTGCGGTGATAACCCACAAGTATAGGGGATCGCAACAGTTTTCGAGGGTAAAGTGTTCAACCCAAATTTATAGATTTGACACAAGGGGAGCCAAAGAATACTTGAGAGTATTAGCAGTTGAGTTTTCAATTCAACCACACCTAGAGATAAATATCTGCAGCAAAGTGATCAGTAGCATAGTAATATGATAGGTTTGATAGCAGTAGCAATAGCAACAGTAGCGGTAACAATAGTAGCAATAATTTTATAGTAGTAGGAACAGCAGCAGCAACAGTAGTAAATTAGCAAGAGCAATGAGTGGGAAGGTCGTAGGCACTGGATCAATAACTCGTTGGATGATAATCATCATGTGACAGTCATAACCTAGGGCGATACAGAATTAGCTCCAGTTCATCAATGTAATATAGGCATGTATTCCATAAATAGTCATACGTGCTTATGGAAAAGAACTTGCATGACATCTTGTGTCCTACCCTCCCGTGGCAGCGGGGTCCACAAGGAAACTAAGGTATATTAAGGCATCCTTTTAATAGAGAACCGGTACAAAGCATTAACGCATGGTGAATACATGAACTCCTCGAACTACGGTCATCACCGCGAAGTATCCCAAATATTGTCACTATGGGGCTGATGGATCATAACACTTAATAGGTGCATATGACTAGGCAAGATCGGATCAAGAACATTGATATAGGGGTGATAACGTAAATGGTTTAGATATGAAATCATGGTACTCAGGCCCTAGTGACAAGTATTAGGCATAGCAAAGTCATAGCAACATCAATCTCAGAACATAGTGGATACTAGGGATCAAGCCCAAACAAAACTAACTCGATTACGTGATGAATCTCATCCAACTCCTCCCCGACCAGCAAGCCTACGAAGGAATTACTCACTCTCGACGGGGAGCATCATGGAATTGGCGATGGAGAAAGGTTGATGATGACGAAGACCGAAGATTCCCCTCTCCAGAGCCCCAAACGGGCTCCAAATCAGGCCTCCTAGTGAAGAACAGGAGGTGGCGGTTGCTCCGTCTCGTGAAACGTGATAATTCTTTCTCTCCTATTTTTTCTCCAAATTTAGGAATTTAGAGTGGCAGAAATAGGTCAAGTGGGGCCCCGAGGTACCCACCACCCACCACGGCACGCCGGGGCTGGCGCGCCCTAGTGGGTGCTGTGCACCCTAGGTCCCCTCTCTGGTGGTTTCTGGCTCCAGTATTTTTTATGTTTTCCAATATAAATCTCCCAAAAGTTTTGTTCCATTCCAAGAACTTCTATTTTTGCACAAAAACAACACCATGGCAATTATGCTGAAAACAACATCAGTCCGGGTTAGTTCCATTCAAATCATGTAAATTAGAGTCCAAAACAAGGGCAAAAGAGTGAGGAAAAGTAGATATGTTGGAAATGTATCAACTCCCCCAAGCTTAAACCTTTGCTTGTCCTCAAGCAATTCAGTTGATAAACTGAAAGTGGTAAAGGGAAACTTTTATGAACTCTTTTTTCTTGTTTACATATATATGCTTAATTAGCACCCAGGTTTTTAGCAGAGATTATGACTAACCATGTCAACAATAACTCTTAGGAATTATATTTACTCATATAAATAACGTAAGAAACTAGCAAGCAATAATAAGATATCTCAAGCACCAACATTTTGTCAAAACAATCATGATACAATATGTCAATAGTGGTATCTCGCTAGCCCTTTCTGAGACCGCAAAACATAAATGCAGAGCACCTCCAAAGTTCAAGCAGCGACTAAACATTGTAATTCATGGTAGAAAAGATCTAGTCATGCTGCATCCAACATCAACTATACACAATGCATGAGGATGACAATAGTGCTCTTAGGTCTGGCGCTTATGTGAGAAGGTGATGACTCAACATAAAAGTAAATAGATAGTCCCTTCGCAGAGGGAAGCATGGATTTGCAGCGGTACTAGAGCTCAAAGTTTAAAACAGAGAGAGATATAATTTTGGGAGGTACACCCTTCCTGTCAACGTCACGACCAAGAGTTATCAATATCTTTCATGCTAAACAAATTAGCAACAGTTCCCAAGCGGTAAAAGTAAAGGTTTACTCCCCCTCCACCAACAATCACACTCCATGGCGAGCCGCATCCACGGGTACCGTCCAAACCAACAACATTCGTGGGGGAGTTTTGTTTAATTATTTTTGATTTTTGATTTCGGGACTGGGAATCCTATTACCACCCCTCTCGTCTAAGGACAAGTGAATAAACACTCTCCATGAGAATAACCCGCTTAGCATGGAAGATACTGACCTCCCCCTGTCGCTTCATGAGCGGTCCAGGCACACAAAACAGATGATCATTTGAATTTTTACAGGTGGCACAAGCAAATTTACTTTGGAACGACAGGGTAATACAACATATAGGTAGATATAGTGGACTCATCTAGCATAACTTGGTTTAAAGGTTTTGATGCACAAGCAGTATTCCCGCTTAGTACAGGCGAAGGCTAGCAATTAGATTGAGAAGCGGCCAGCTAGAGAGCGAAGACGGTCATGACCATGCATTACATATAACCAATATTGAATACTAGCCTGAGTAGGATATGGACACCATGAACATAAATATCATGAAGGCTATGTTGGTTATGGTTCAACTACATGCATGAACATGTGCCAAGTCAAGACACTTGAAACATTCAGAGGAGGATACGATATCATCATACCGCATCACAACCACTGTAATGCATGTTGACACCCAAGATAAATCATTATCCAGTCCTAGCTAGTTAAGCATGGCATGAACAACTATAATCTCTTATGGTCATTGCAAACATGTTCGATCATAATGAGATGAATCAAGGGACACTAGGTTAAACATATTTACAAAAACAAAAACAAGTTGAGTTCATACCCGCCTTTCTCTACCACAGTCAATTCATCAAATGTCGTCATTATTACCTTTCACTTGCACGACCGAACGATAAGAAGATAATAATAGTGCAAGAATGTCATGGACTAATCTGGAATCTGCAAACATTTTATAGAAGAGGAGAAGACAAGGTAATATTGGTTCTTTGTTAGGTAAACAATAGTGCATATGAGAACCAGTCAACAATTTCATTGTGGTCTTCTCCTCGATGTCGGTGTCAAATCCGACATATATCGTAGTAGGGGTCCTAAGATAGGCGTCTTGGAGAGATGGTAACATGGACACATGATTTTACCCAGGTTCAGGCTCTCTCAAGGAGATAATACCTTATTTTTGCTTTTCATTGTATTGATATGGGGGATAGTACATAGTACATGTATCTACTACGAGATTGTAGTAATGAATATGAGATTGAAATCGTCTATTGACTAGCCTAGCCTCGGTTTATATAATGCACCGTAGGCCTAGGGTTTAGAGAAGTCCTTGTCTTGTGCGCCAAGTCTTGTGGAATCTCCCTTTTATGCATCATGGGCTCTCCGAACTGGCCCATTAGTGAATCACCTTGGGGGTCCTCGGCCCGACCCACTGGTCGGGAGACGACATGGTGAGTACCCCCTAGTCCAGGACACCATCAGTAGCCCCCTTAACCGGTCTTCAAGTTGGGGACGCTCCTCGGTTCTTTCGAACTGTTCTTCATTTTCAGTCGTCGGTCTTGAAAACTGGTTCAACAAATCTTCCCATCTCCGATCTTGAGGATCGCCGAGGTGTATTTGAAGAATTCACACGTCGGGCATCTGAGGAGCCCCTTTAAGTTATCGGCCTTTGTCAATGCCTCGTAATTTTTATACCACACCTGGGGTTTGAAGTGTTTCCCGTGCAGCGGCGTCCTCTTGCATCCGAGCTCCAACGTCGAACTACATCTGAGGCGTCTTTTCACAGCCGAGCTCCAACACTATTCGACATTCAAGGTATCCTCTTGCATCCGAGATCCAACGCCAGACTGCATCCGAGGTGTCTTTTGCAGCCAAGATCCGACGCTGATCGGCATCTGAGCGCCAATGACGGGCTGCGTCCGGGCTCCAATGCCGGATTGTGTCCGAGGTATCTTTTTGCAGCCGAGCTCCAATGCCGATCTGCATCCAAGGTGTCATGGATTACCTCGGTCTCTAAAAAATTGAAGGACCTTATCTGAGCTTAATTGCCGGAATAGTCTTTTATCGAGCCAGCCATTCGCATCCGAGCTTTATGCTGGACTGCTTCTGAGGTGTTTTGCGTAGCCGAGCTCCAACACTGGTCGGCATCCGAGGTGTCATATATTACTTCGGTCTTTGAAAAGATCGAACGAGTTCAGCCGAGCTTAATGCCGACAATGCCTTCTATTGAGCCAACCACATGCATCCGAGCATTACACCGGACTGCTTCAAAAATAGTGCACCACCTTAGTAGTGGGCTGATTTTTTGTGGAAATTATTTCTGATTGCTGCAATCTATTCTCTACCAAAAATTATAGCCAGTAGCCCTCAAGGTGTGTGTCGGTCCATAACCCGAGATGCACCTGAAGGAAATAATAATAATAAAGAAAATAAAACCACTGATCCCCAGTAGCCCTTGAGACATAGGTCGATTTGCAAAATCGGCCGGAGGATCATGTTCTTGCTTGGTGACATACGTTAGGGATGGAAACGTGGTGCGCAATAGTTTCCGAGACTCGGGTTGGGTGCGGCCGACCAACCTGAGGATCAGATCTCCTCAGAAACCGTATTGCGCTTTGACTTTGCTGCATTGAATAGGCGATACGCTACCCCCGAGCCTCAGTTTGGGCACGGGTGGTCGAATTAAGGATCGTATGTGTTTGACAACAAAAAATTGCATTCGACATGATTTATGTGTAATGATTCTATGCATCAAAGTACTTTACATCATTAATGCTCGAATCCGCATTGTACAAGACTTTGTTGACAAACCATCGGCTTCAACCTCCTTGGCCAGTAGCTGAGGAGTGTTTGTCATACTTTATAAATCCGTTAGAACGACAAAGATTTACGACAAACAAGGAAATCCGGTCATACGGTTTTATAAACAAAGGTACGCGGAGAGATATGTTATATTACTATTAACGGAAGAAACATCTTCTGGGAAAAATAGTTCCTCTATAAGTTTCTTTTCCTAGGATGTCATGTTGACCATGATCGTGAAACCTCAACTCCGATCAATGTGGGAGGAAATATTGAGGATTTAGTTCAAGGGATGTTCTCGAACTCTATGGTCTTTAATGAACCGAAATTTTCACTTCCGTCCTTACCGACCAATTATATTCTTAAGATGGCTAGCTTTCGGTTTCACCCAAGCTGAGGTACTAACCTGGATGACCCGGAAGTAACAATCACAGAGGTGCTCCCTTTACATCCTAGCCAAACAATCGGGAACGTAGGGGGTAAGCACGGGAGCCAGGCAATCCAGCTTGGCTAAAATCAAGTCAAATTGATGCATATTTATGGCTTTGTAACAATGATTATGGAAGGCACCACTCGCATATTGAATATAAATTCTTTAATGCTATATGCTATTTTGACTCCTTTGTGACTGTTTATCATTTGAGAGTGGCTCATCTTCGGCTTCTACCCCTTTGTAAATGCTATGCAGGGTGTTTCCACAGTAACAAGACAACCCTTAGCCGATGTCTCAGTGCCCAAAGGCCGTTGTGTTAGCGGAAACGAGGCAATCGGATATCTAGGTTTTATACCTTTCACTTAGTCATAGGAGCTTAAAGTTTGGGAGGCCAGTTACTAGCCCCCGGTTAGTGCTCGGCATCAGTCAAGGTCAAGCCGTTAACACTTCGGCCAAATTTATGAAAGGCCCATGGGTAACCTCTATCGGTCTATAGTCTCACAAAGTCATCGGATCGCTGACCAGTTTGCGCTCATTGTGACAGTCAATTTTCTGCTTTCTCCACTGAGGTACTTAACCAGTTAAAATAGAAGTACAATCATAGTGGTTCTTCCTTTGCACGCCTTGGTCGAACAATGCGGAACGTAAGGGGAAATCACGGGAGCAGGGAAACCCAACTATTGACCGACGACACAATTCGAAACTAATGCATATAGAGCAATATCCGAGATGCCGGGGTGGAGGTCGGCAGGGAAGATGCCAAACAGCGGGTCAAAAAAGATTTCCCGATCTGAATTATTACTAGGGGACCTCGGTCAAGATGATGTCCATCCTCCTAAAAAAACATACAAATAGCTTAAAAGTGCCATAAGCTCGAAAAGCCAAAAAACTTATGTAAAAACTTTGACATTCGAACTAAATCAAGTGTTTTGGTGCCAATCAGAAAATTGGTCTTAAAATTAACACGTGCTTTGGTCGTGCTTTAACATGATACATCCGATCTCACAAACATCAAGCGGGTCAGCCTTTGGCTTCAACCTCCATATCCCGAGGGCGGAGTGTTACTCCGAGGCCTATTTAGCGAACTAAACTAAAGCGACTTTAGAGAGAAACTAGGCTACCCGGCTATTGACCAAACACTCATGTCCAAAAAAGGAGTAGTAGAAAAAGACTTTGCAATGACCAAGAAGAAAACAATGTTTATTATAAAATAGCTCATATAAATTTGAGAGCCCCTGAGTGACTTGGATAAAAGAATATTATGTATAATGATTGTATGTACCGACGTACTTATATCATATATGTGTTTGCCCGAACTTTAAAGGCGTCTTAACCGACCGTCGGCTTCTCTCTCTTCGGTCAAGGGCCGAAAAGTGTTATCTACTATGACATCCGAGGATATCAGACGTGTTTCGAATAACCAGGCAATCATGCCATTAGGCTATAACAGACAAAGAGCACCCAGGGAATTTATGCTATATTACTATTTAACATAAGAAGCATCTTCAAAGAAAATAGTTCCGCCAATGGTTCCTTTCTTTGGGTTCTCATGATTACCATGAGGGGTGTGCAATAGATTTATGTATGCTTGTCTTTCGTTGTGGCCGGCCATAGTTGAAAACAGCAAGAGCACTAGCTTTCGGCTTCACCCGTCTGAGGTACGAGTTCGGATGACCCGATCCTAACAATCACAGAGGTGCTCCCTTTACTCCCTAGCCGAACAATCGGGAACGTAGGGGTAAGCACAGGAGCAAGGCAACCCAGCTTTGCGGAACACTTAAGTCAACATGATGCATATATTGGCGTAAACATGAACAAGGAAGGGTGCAGTACATTAATAATCATATGTAAGAGGAATGGCTTCATAAAGGAAGCCCCCAAGTAAACGGGGTATTTGAATTTGTTTGTAAAAACAAAGTTTTGACAAGGAAAGTTTTTCGCCAACAACTTTTTGTCAAAAAAGTATAATGCTTGGTCGAACCGAACAAAATTTAAAAAATTGAAAAAAGTGAGCATGAAAGCGACTTAGCTGGTTAATGTGCTCGGTGTCTATGAAGCGATCCGGGCTTGTGGCGGGACGAGGATGCCCATCGAACTTTGACAAATCCGGTGTGTAGTCTTCGGCATGACCGAGGTCCCGGCCCTCAAGCCCATCCCAAGGTGACCGAATGAGGAGTTCGGCACTCTGAAGTAGTGTCACGGCTCGGCCGATGTGGTGAGGCGAAGCCCCTAGTCCAGCCAAGGCGGTGGAGTAGGTCGGCAAGGTGACACCGGGATGACCGCGTGACGGTAGTCGAAGTCGATTTCCTACACTCATAAAATAGTGCAAGCCAAAAGTAATAACAAAGAAACATAATAATATATTTAAAAAAAATCTTCTACTTAGTTAATTTAAGTGAAGCAAATAAGTAAAGGAATATGGCCTGGGTGTCGAGGTGCCTGAACGAAGAGTTTGGCTTGACGAAGTGGCGACGCTGCACGGTCAATGTGATGAGATGAAGTCCTCGGTCAAGTTAACATGGCGAAGCTGTGATCGGTAGATACCGAAGTCTTATGCAGGTCGGTTGGTGACACCGAAGTCTCATGCCAGCCGAGGTGTTGAAGCAGGTCGGCTGGTGACGTTGAAGTCTCATGCCAGCCAAGGTGTTGAAGTAGGTCGGCTGGTGACGCCGATGTCTCATGCCAGCCGAGGTGTCGAAGCTGGTCGGCTGGTGACGCCAAAGTCTCTGGAGCGGTTTGATGAGGACATGACAAAGCCCCCAGTCTAGCCGAGGTGACGGAGCAGATCGATAAGGTGACGCTAGATCCCCATGCCAGCCGACGTGTCAAAGCAGGTCGGCATGGTGGACGTCAGCATGAAAAAGTAACGGCACGGCGATGCCGACGTAGGTCGGAATTTGTGACGAGGTCGATGCTGGCTTGATGATGCAATGGAGCGCCCGACCCGTAAAACCCTCGGATGACGAGGTTCGCTTGATGATTATTCGGCCCTCGTGATGCCGAACTCTTGGTCGGATGAACGAGATGATGAGAAAATTTCCTTCAAAAAGGACGTCCGACAACCCATTCATGAAAAAGATGAACTCGGGTCGAATTCGTTTTTGCACAGAAAATAGATCCAAAATTTGGTGTACTAATTGGATGTTTCCTGGAGTTTGGACGGTCGTATCGAGCTAAAATTTTGAGAGGTGGTCGGTATAGGAATTCCACAGCCGATGAACGGTGGGATTTTCCAACGGGCGTCCGAGCTAGACGATGGACTCCTCGCCCTAAACTCGTCCAGATTCTCGTCCAGATTCGACAGGGCTTTGGAAGATTCTACATCGCCGGAGATTCCTCCAACGGAACACGCCAAAATTTTGCAAGGTTGTTCTAGAATCAATTCTGCACAATTCCATCGAAGCAACCGTCAAAACGACACTCAAGGAGGCAGGGACGACGAATACGAATCTGCTTTCCACAAAAACTACATGATCGCGCGAGGGCAATGTTGACGTTGAGCCCCCGAGCAGCATGGAGGATTTTTCCATGATCTTGGTTGAGATTGGAGTTGATGTTCATGAAGACGCCCGTCCGATCTATATGATCCGACGTGGAGCATAGCCAAGGTGACCAGTCAAGCCGGCAACGAAGATGCCGACGTTGACGATGTAGCTCGGTTCCGACGCGTAGATCGTGAGGGAGCCGATTTGAATCCAATTGCACCGTAGCGACTACCCAGCAGGCTCTCAATGAAAGCACCAATGTCGGTGTCAAATCTGGCATATCTCGTAGTAGGGGTCCTAAGCTAGGCGTCTTGGAGAGATGATAACACGGACACATGATTTTACCCATGTTCGGGCTCTCTTAAGGAGATAATACCCTACGTCCTGCTTTTCATTGTATTGATATGGAGGATAGTACATAGTACATGTATCTACTATGAGATTGTAGTAATGAATATGAGATTGAGATCGTCTATTGACTAGCCTGGCCTCAGTTTATATAATGCACTGTAGGCCTAGGGTTTAGAGAAGTCCTTGTCTTGTGCGCCAAGTCTTGTGGAATCTCCCTTGCATGCATCATGGGCTCTCTGAACTGGCCCATTAGTGAATCGCCCTGAGGGTCCTCGGCCCGACCCAGTGGTCGGGAGACGACGTGGTGAGTATTCCCTAGTCCAGGACACCATCACTCAGTACGACTCAAGTAAAAAAGAAAAGAATTTTACAAAAACACACTGAAATATTTTTGGAGTTTTTGTTTTTTCTTGATGAAAGCAAAACAAAGAAGAAAAACAAAAACGAGAAAAACTATTTACACGGGATAGCTCCCAACAAGTAATAGAAGAAGCGAGAAAGCTTTTTGGGTTTTCTTTTGAATTCTACAACTAAACTAAGCTATAAAGAAAAACTAAAAATAAATAGGAAATGTTTTGGGGTTTTCTCAAAGTTTTTCAAACACACAAGAAGAAAGCGACAAAACAAATCTAGCATGGATATTACAATGAAGAAGTGTGAACACTGACAACTGAAATGAAATGTGTAAACATGAATGTAATGTCGGTGGAAATACGTACTTCCCCAATCTTAGGCTTTTGGTCTAGCTTGGTAATCACCATTCGTAGGAATAATAATATGGGCGATGGCTCATCGAAAACCTGGGAACAGACTCCCGTCCTCCTTGCAGCTTCAACCTTCACGTTGTACTCATAAGCTTCGCTCTCAAGAACATAATATTTCCCCCTAGTGTGAAAATAAAAGAGAGCAGGAGCAGGCAAAATAATGGGCACAACAGATTTTTTATTAAATCTCAAGTTATAGGTATAGTTGGTGGTCGTACCCGTAAGGAACTTATGACGCTTCATAGCATCAAAGTCTAAATACTGAGTGGGTAGGATGGGGTCATTAGGCCAAGTTGAAACATTTAATCTCTCGGCTACACGGGAGGCATAATTCCTCCATAAAAATTACCATTAGCAGCAATAAGATGCAACCTCCGTGCAACAATTGCACCAAGATTATAATCCTTATTCCCAGTTATGGCTGTTTGTAAGAGACTCAAATTATGAACACATAAGGTGCCACACTCTTGTTTGCCTACAATAATTTGTCGTTAAAGAGCGCAAAATATTAGAGTGACAGAAAATGGATGATGTTAATTCTCCCTTGTGCAACCCCTCTATCTTTGCCAAAGCAAAGATTAACTAAAAGTGACGCGTACTCAGATTTTGTGATTTCATTGAAGGAACCCTCAAATGGAAGTTTGCATGTATCGCCAAACATTTCTAATGGCATGGTAAAGGAATGATCGTACAGGTTAAACGAAACTCTAGACTCACAAGGAAAATATTTGAATTTCTTTGTGAAGGTTTTTGTGAGTTCGAGGTGTTGGGAGCACTTATCTACGATGAAGGAAGCAATCCCTGTGTTGTGGATAAATTGATAAAATTCCTCCTTAATACCTGCACCTTCCATGAACTCGTCGCAAGGCCACAAGCATGATTTGGTGGCGGCATCTCGCATCGAGCTTTTGCTTGCTTCAACATAAGACTATGGAACTGAGCTTCCACCTGACGAGGCTCTCGAGGATCTCCTCCTCGAAGAACTCCTAAGGAATTGCATTTTTATTCCTATAAAAATTCTAGAAAAAAATAGTCCATGAATAATTTTGTCAATAAAACTCAATAAGATTGATAGCAACTACTCATAAAGATGCCTAGAGGCCATAACAAGCATTCAAACTACTTAGAACTCTAAGAATTCAACATGCAAACTCACCTACAACAGCACCAAGAGTAGCTAATTATTCTAAAAATAAACCACTAAATCAAAAACTAATTGGAGAAATGGGGGAGTCACATACCAAGAAGCAATCCCCCAAAACAGTTTCAAAAATGGAGCTTTGAGCAAAGAGATCGAAATCCACGGGTTTGAGAGCAAGAACACGAGAGAGAAAGCTATGGTGATTTTTTTCTGGAGGTAGGAGATGACATGGGCTAAAGAAGTAAGTGAGGGGACCCACGTGGGGGCCACCACCTACCAGGGCGCGCCTAGGGGGTGCTGGCGTGCCATGTTGGGTGCTGAGCACCCTGTGTACTCACCTCAGGTGTTATTTGCACCAAAAATTCATAAATAATCGGAAAAAATCGTGTTAAATTTTCAGGGCATTCTAAGAATTTTTATTTTTGGGTGATTTTTTATTGCACGGAGAAAACAGAAAACAAGATAAACATGTCATTTTATTTTATTCTACTAACTAAAACAGAAAACTAAAAGTCGATACACAGAGTTATGTCTACTAAATTCATCAACTTCATACCTCTCGAAAACGATTCATTAATAAGGTTGATCAAGTCTTATTAACAACCACTTTTGATTAGCATGAAACCGAAGAACTTTCGTAAAACACTAGGTTACCTCAATGGGGATAGGCATATCCCTAACCATAATAATATCATATTTCTTTTTGACAGTAGGTAGAAGTAATTGAAACCTTCCAATACTGAGTGCCGGAGAATTTTCTATAACATTAAAACCATTCACTTGGAATTGCTTCTTCGAAAAGTGCACCCTATGCTCATTACCATTGATATGAAAAGTGACTTTGCTTTTATTTGTAACATCCCAAAATTCTAAATTTTGGAATGTTCTATTAAATAAATAAGTAGGATTGTTTGCTTGAATGTTGTGTGATTGATTGTATGAAAT
This sequence comes from Hordeum marinum, assembly GCA_022496015.1. NCBI lineage: Eukaryota > Viridiplantae > Streptophyta > Magnoliopsida > Poales > Poaceae > Hordeum > Hordeum marinum. The sequence goes on from CM039673.1 coordinate 257,025,424, forward strand.
TGAGTGGAATTTTGAAACTTTTGAAATTTTAATGAGAGGAATAAAATGACTTTCCCAAAATTTTCTATTCCAAATCCCTATTCAATTTTGAGTTCGAATATTTTCAAAACCATCTTATAAAAAAATCAAATGAGAGGAGGTAAATGACACTCAAAAATCAAATACAATGTTTTGACTCAAGTTTTAACAAAAACTATTTGCCATTTATTTGAAATTCAAATTCCTTTTCATTTTGGAATTATTACAAAAATAATGATTTTTTAAGTATTCCAAAAATTCTTAAAAATATGTTCATGTTTTAGAGTTTATTTTTCTGAAAATTTTGATATATAATATGTCTATATAAAAATGTTTTTCTATTTTTGTTTAATTGCTTTTGTTCGCTGTTTAAAAAAAACAGAAAACACTATTCATACCGAACACTGTTCATCCGAGAAATAAAAAAAACTAGGCAGCGCCCACGTGGGCGGCCGGTTGAACCAGCCCATTCGGCCCTCACTCTCTTCTTTCAATTTTAATCCACTTCTAGTCTATTCAATTAGTCCCATCCCGCTTAGCCTTAAACTTTTGAACCTCCCTTCTACCTATAAATATAGATCCATAGGTGAACCCAAAAATCATCCACTCGGGTTAAACCAATCTTTTGGTTTGACTAGCTTTATTAAATAAAAATATTTTCTTCTCTCCGGCGGGATTTCTGGAAGTCGTCTTCTCTTTGGATTTATATCTTCTCTGCATTTTAAAGGTATTCTCTTCGTATTTTCTTTTATACTCCTGTAGTTTAATATCCCTAGATTAGTATTTCTATATACTAGTATACGGTAATTAGATTATTAGTTAGTCTCCGTATTTACATATTAGTATTAGAATTCTTTTAGACATAGCATTTTCTTCCTAAAACAGCTTGGCCTAGATTTTTCAAATAGCCAAAACTTTCTACTCGTTTATCAGAATTAGATGAAACCAACGCCTAGATTTTCGTCTTGACTTCACCTATCCAATCAACCTATCACGTCAATTTTTTCAAATTTTCAAATTTCGAACTTTATTCAGATTTATATTCAAACTTCTTTTGATCATATCTTTTTATCCGTAGCTCCGTTTCTGATGAATCCAATTGCGTCGGATCCGTATCAAAGTAATCTTTCCGTTCACATCATTAGTGTTATCGTTTCAACATATAATTTTTATCTTGCTCATACTTCTCTATTAGTCCCCAAAATGTGTTCACACACTGTAGTAAGCTAACTCAATACCATATTGAATTGCTTATAACTTTTGATTCGCCATTTTGAACCTAGTAATTCTTATTTATACCGTTCATATTGACTTCGCATATATAGTAACATCATTAGTTTCAATCTTTGAACCTTTCAAATTTGAGCGATTCAATTTGAATCCGAACCTTCATTTGATCATATCTTGCAAAGTGTCACACCGTTTCAATTGATTCCTTTTGCCCCTAAATACTCGTGTCATATATTTCTATTCATAACCATCGTACTTTGGTTCAACTTCTTTTGACCTTTGTGAATTCAGATTCAATTCATACTTGAATTTACAGTTCAACTTCTTTTGACCTTTTCAATTAAATTCTTTCTACAAATAAATTCTTATGTCTTATACTATTTGTCAAACAACGTTCATGTTGTTCTCCCATATTTTGGATTGTCTTTCGTAGTCTCTCCAACCTAAGCTTATATAGCAATAGTTCATCATCCATTAACTCTTTTGAGTTGATTCCTCCACTTTCACTTTACAACACAACTAGAACCTATCTTTTCTTATTTAACCTTAGTATGTTGTTATTTTCGCACCAAGACATGTTTTGTTCTTGCGTTTTTCAGTTCTTTGTTTTGGCATGATTTTTTATTGAATGTTATTTGCTTACGATAGATTTCTCGGAGTGTGACGAGTAGAATTATCTAGATTGTGAGAGCGACTATCTTCATCAAGTAATACCAGGCAAGTTCACTTTGACCATTTTGTTCATACCTATGTTTTATTGCATGTAGTGATATCTTTCAACAAATCCCTCCAGTAGTGTTATTAAAAATTCTTGTAGTTGAGTAGAATGCATGAGGTAGGAACCCACCACTTGTTACTAAAGCCCCGGGAACGTTAGTTATTCTTATGCTATGCTAAAGTAGACGGGGTTGGTATGAGTGTTCGTGAGTGGTGTGAGAAGGAGGACTCTACGTCAAGACGACAACTTCATGAAGGCATCTTCAAGTCCTGCATCTTCAAGACCTCAAGACTTCGAGACTCGAGAAACAAGTTTTCAATACGCACTACTGGGTGAAGGATGGTTGATTGGGCATCCCTGGAGTAACCAGTGGATGACCGAGATGCATGGAGAAGCTGTTGGAAATATGCCCTAGAGGCAATAATAAATTAGTTATTATCATATTTCCTTGTTCATGATAATCGTTTATTATCCATGCTATAATTGTATTGATCGGAGACTTAGATGCATGTGTGGATACATAGACAAAACCATGTCCCTAGTATGCCTCTAATAGACTAGCTCGTTGATCAAAAGATGGTTAAGGTTTCCTAGCCATGGACATGAGATGTCATTTGATAACGGGGTCACATCATTAGGAGAATGATGTGATGGACAAGACCCAAACTGCAAACGTAGCATATGATCGTGTCAGTTTATTGCTACTGTTTTCCGCATGTCAAGTATGTGTTCCTATGACCATGAGATCATGCAACTCACAGATATCAGAGGAGTGCCTTGTGTGTATCAAACGTCGCAATGTAACTGGGTGACTATAAAGGTGCTCTACAGGTATCTCCGATGGTGTCTGTTGAGTTGGCATGGATCGAGACTGGGATTTGTTACTCCGTGTGACGGAGAGGTATCTCGGGGCCCACTCGGTAATGCAACATCACAATAAGCCTTGCAAGCAATGTGACTAATTGTTAGTTGCGGGATCTTGTATTACGGAACGAGTAAAGAGACTTGCCAGTAACGAGGTTGAACTAGGTATGGAGATACCGACGATCGAATCTCGGGCAAGTAACATACCGAAGAACAAAGGGAACGTTATACGGGATTAACTGAATCCTTGACATAGAGGTTCGACCGATAAAGATCTTCGTAGAATATGTAGGAACCAATGTGGACGTCCAGGTCCCGCCATTGGTTATTGACCGTAGAGGTGTCTCGGTCATGTCTACATAGTTCTCGAACCCGCAGGGTCTGCACACTTAAGGTTCGGTGACGTTTCGGTAGTGTAGAGTTATGTATGGTGGTGACCGAAGTTTGTTCGGAGTCCCGGTTGAGATCCCGTACGTCACGAGGAGCTCCGGAATGGTCCGGAGGTAAAGATTCATATATAGGAAGTCCCAGTTTGGTTTCCGGAAAAGTTTCGGGCTCATCGGTAGTGTACCGGGGGTGCCGGTAGTGTACCGGGAGTGCCGGTAGTGTACCGGGAGGCCTCCGGGAGGGGTATTTCGACCCCAAGAGGTCCATGGGCTATGGGAGAATAATAACCAGCCCTTAGTGGTCTGGGAAAACAGCCACAAAGGCCCATGGCGCAGGAGAGAAAGTCCTAAAGCAAAAAGTGGAAAATCAGCCAATAGGAGGCAATCCTACTCCAACTAGGATTGGAGGTGAAGTAGGATTGCTTCCCACCTCCTATTTCGGCCGACCCAAAGGCCTTGTCTGCCTCTCCTCTCCTCTCCTCCTACATATACTAGTGGATTGGGTGGTTTTTGGACAGAATTTCCGGCCACGTGCTACCCGTTACACCGATGCATAGTTTCTCCTCTAGATCGGTTTTCTGCAGCGCTTAGGCGAAGCCCTGCCGGAATTGCTCCACCACCATCACCGGAGCACCGTCACGCTGCCGGTGAACTCTCTCTCCTCTCCACCTCCTCTCACTGGATCGAGACGGTGGAGATCGTCATCAAGCTGCACGTGTGCTGAACGCGGAGGTGTCGTCCGTTCGGCGCTAGATCGGAAGGACCGTGATCGAGATCGCGAGACGGTTCGTGATGTGATCACGGAACGGATCGTGATGAGTTCGCGGGACAGATCATGATCAAGATCGTGAGACGGATCGTGATGAGTTCGTGGGACGGATCATGATGTGTTCGCGGGACGGTTCGTGATTGGATCGCGGGACGCTCAGCGATTTGGATCACGAAGAAGTTCGACTACACCAACCGCGTTTCTTAATGCTTCCCGCTTAGCGATCTACAAGGGTACGTAGATCCACTCTCCCTCTCATAGATGCTCCTCACCATGGATAGGTTTGCGTGTGCGTAGGAATTTTTTTGTTTCCCATGCGATGTTCCCCAACAGAAGCGCCATGACATCTTGCGGAAAGCTTCACCCAAACTCAAAGAGACAGATGAATACTTCATGCCCAGAAGCTTACCTGTGTAGCCACAAGTCATTATGGGCTCTGGCTTGGTTGATCTTTGTTGTGACTCTGGTTGGACAGTGCTACGAGATGTAGTCAACGTTAGGAATGGATGGGCACTGACAGTAGTCAGGGAAACACTCTGAAAGACCATGTTTCGTTCGTCCTGTTCTCAAACACCATGCAGTGCGAGGACTTACAAGGAGGGAACGAATCTTGTGGGTAAAGTACACAACACTCTGCAGAGTTAAACCTAATCAATTAGTTGTGTCCCCGGTTACGGACAATTTGAGCTTCTAAACTTGGATCTATCTCTGAACTCTCAACACTGGACTGGTAGTTAATTGTGGGCAACTTATGATACTTGTGGGCATTAATACATCGGTTGGCGGAACCATGTCATGTTAGGTAACTCTGCAGGTGAAAATTCCTGATATTCCTTTGTTGTAGGAAAAGAAAAATAAAATCAGCTTTTATGCAAAAACTTAGACACAGAGCCACAAAGCCTTACTGCATATAGAATAGTTTTTATCTTCTATTCTACTATGGTGATCTTGCCGGTACATTCAATGTACTGACCTACACGACTACAACGTCTCATGTTGCAGATACTCTTCTTCAACGAGTAAGAGTACGATTCAGGGTTACGGTCTACACTCAACCTGTCGTTGGTGTTTATTGGAACTCCACTCCCGTTGACTGTTTCCGCTGAGATTTTAAGGTATATATCAGTTTTACGTTAATTACATGTGATTGCACTTTGATATATACATTGATGTACTGTGTGTGCCAGCATACTGATCCAGGGATGGCACAGAACACAGAGGCTTGACCTTTCCAGGTCGGGTCGCTACATTATTGCAATCACTAACAGCCCATGCAGTATTCAAAAAGGGTCTACCAAGGATAATCGACATGTTGTCGTCCTCGGGCATCTCAAGAATAACAAAGTCCGTTAAGATAGCAACATTTGCAACAACAACGGGCACATCCTCACAAATACCAATAGGTATGGTTGTTGATTAGTCAGCCATTTGCAATGATATCTCGGTGGGTGTTAGTTTATTCAAATCAAGTCTTTTATATAAGGAGAAAGGCATAACACTAACACTGGCTCCCAAATCACACAAAGTGGTTTTAACATAGTTTCTTTTGATGGAGCAAGGTATAGTTGGTATTCCAGGATCTCCAAGTTTTTTAGGTACTCCATCCTTAAAGGAATAATTAGCAAGCATGGTGGAGATTTCGGCTTCTGGTATCTTTATTTTATTAGTGATGACGTCTTTTAGGTACTTTGCATAAGGGGCCATCATCAAAAATCAGTTAAGCGGGTACGCAAAAGACTGGCCTAATCATTTCATCAAAGCGCTCAAATTCTTCATCATCTTTTTATTAGATGTCTTAGGTGGAAATGGCATGGGTTTCTGAACCCATGGCTCTCTTTCTTTACCATGTTTCCTAGCCATGAAGTCTTTTTTTATCATAACGTTTATTTTTAGATTGTGGGTTATCAAGATCAGGAGCAAGCTCTATTTCAACATCATTATCTTGTTCTTCATTATCACTAGGTTGATTTTCGTTACCATACTGAGTTTCAACATCAGAAATAGAGACATCATTACTTTCAGGAGGTTTTTGTGTCTCGGGTTCACTAGAGGTATGCAAAGTCCTATCATTTTTCTTTTTCTTTTTCTTTTTCTTCTTAGAAGGACTAAGTGCGTCAAGATTAATTCTCTGAGAGTCTCATTCAATTCTTTTAGGATGACCCTCGGGATAAAGTGGTTCTTGGGTCATTCTACCTCCTCTAGGTACTACTTGATGACCCACAAGTATAGGGGATCCATCGTAGTCCTTTCGATAAGTAAGAGTGTCAAACCCAACAAGGAGCAGAAGGAAATGACAAGCGGTTCTTGTTGGAAATATGCCTAGAGGCAATAATAAAATGGTTATTATTTTATTTCCTTGTTCATGATAATTGTCTATTGTTCATGCTATAATTGTGTTAACCGGAAACCGGAATACATGTGTGAATACATAGACCATAACATATCCCTCGTAAGCCTCTAGTTGGCTAGCTCGTTGATCAATAGATGGTCACGGTTTCATGGCCATGGACATTGGATGTCGTTGATAACGGGATCACATCATTAGGAGAATTATGTGATGGACAAGACCCAATCCTAAGCATAGCACAAGATCGTGCAGTTCGTCTGCTAAAGCTTTTCAATGTCAAGTATCGTTTCCTTGGACCATGAGATTGTGCAACTCCAGGATACTGTAGGAATGCTTTGGATGTGCCAAACGTCACAACGTAACTGGGTGGCTATAAAGGTGCACTACGGGTATCTCCGAAAGTGTATGTTGGGTTGGCATGAATCGAGACTGGGATTTGTCACTCCGTGTGACGGAGAGGTATCTCTGGGCCCACTCGGTAAGACATCATCATAATGAGCTCAATGTCACTAAGGAGTTAGCCACGAGATGATGTATTACGGAACGAGTAAAGAGACTTGCCGGTAACGAGATTGAACAAGGTATAGAGATACCGACGATCGAATCTCGGGCAAGTATAATACCGATAGACAAAGGGAATTGTATACGGGATTGATTGAATCCTGACATCGTGGTTCATCCGATGAAATCATCGTGGAGCATGTGGGATCCAACATGGGTATCCAAATCCCGTTGTTGGTTATTGACCGGAGAGGTGTCTCGGTCATGTCTACATGTCTCTCGAACCCGCAGGGTCTACACACTTAAGGTTCGATGACGCTATGGTTATAGGGAAATGGTATACGTGATTACCGAAGGTTGTTCAGAGTCCTGGATGAGATCCCGGACGTCACGAGGAGCTCCGGAATGGTCCGGAGGTAAAGATTGATATATAGGAAGTCCAGTTTTGGTCACCGGAAAGTTTTCGGGCTCATCGGTAGTGTATCGGGAGTGCCGGGAGGGTGCCGGAGGACCCTCGGGAGGGGTGTGACGACCATAGGACTTTGTGGGCCCTTAGAGGAGGTGTGACAGCCCTTATTGGGCTGGCCAATACCTTCTAGAAAGTCCCATGCGGCTGGGATCAAGAGATAAAGGGCAAAAGGGTTTTAAAAGAGGAGATCCACCTCCCTTGTGGGAGGTGGACTCTCCCCCTAGTTCGGCCTAACCTCTCCTCCTTGGAGGAGGGGCCAAGGAAGCCCTCCCTCTCCCTCCTCCTATATATGTGCAAGTGTTTGGGCTGATTTGAGGGGCGACTTCTCTCTCTCTCTCTCGGCGCAGCCCTACCCTTCCTCTTCCTCGTTCTCCGTAGCGCTTGGCGAAGCCCTGCCGGAGTCCACGTAGCTCCACCGTCACCACGCCATTGTGCTGCCGGAGCTCTCCCTCAACCTCTCCTTCCTCCTTGCCGGATCAAGGCGTAGGAGACGTCACCGGGCTGCACGTGTGTTGAACGCGTAGGCACCGTTGTTCGGCGCTGAGATCGGAATCCACCGCGATCTGAATCGCTGCGAGTACGACTCCACCAACCGCGTTCTTGTAATGCTTCCGCTTAGCAATCTTCAAAGGTATGAAGATGCAATCTCTCCCCACTCATTTCTAGTTTCTCCATGGATAGATCTTGGTGATCGTAGAATTTTTTTTGATTTACTACTACGTCTCCCATCAGCGGCATCATGAGCTAGGTCTATGCGTAGAATCTATGCACGAGTAGAACACAAGTTGTTGTGGGTGTCGATTTTGGTAATATGCTTACCACTACTAGTCTTATCTTGATTCAGCGGTATTGTGGGATGAAGCGGCCCAGACCGACTTTACACGTACGCTTACGTGAGACTGGTTCCACTGCCTGACATGCACTTGTTGCGTAAGGTGGCTAGCGGGTGTCTGTCTCTCCCACCTTAGTCGGATTGGATTCGATGAAAAGGGTCCTTATGAATGGTAAATAGCAATTGGCATATCACGTTGTGGTTTTGGCGTAGGTAAGAAATGTTCTTGCTAGAAACCTATAACAGCCACATAAAAACTTGCAACTGCAAATTAGAGGACGTCTAACTTGTTTTTGCAGCATATGCCTTGTGATGTGATATGGCCAAAGAATGTGATGTGATGCATTGTGATGTATGAGATTGATCATGTTCTTGTAATAGGATTCACGACTTGCATGTCGATGAGTATGACAACCGGCAGGAGCCATAGGAGTTGTCTTATTTTATTGTATGACCTGCATGTCAATCATAAACGCCATGTAATTACTTTACTTTATTGCTAATCGTTAGCCATAGTAGTAGAAGTAATAGTTGGCGAGACAACTTCATGAAGACACAATGATGGAGATCATGATGATGGAGATCATGGTGTCGTGCCGGTGACAGTGATGATCATGGTGCCCCGAAGATGGAGATCAAAGGAGCAAGATGATATTGGCCATATCATGTCGCTATATTGATTGCATGTGATGTTTATCATGTTTACATCTTATTTGCTTAGAATGACGGTAGTAAATAAGATGATCTCTCAATAAAATTTCAAGAAAAGTGTTCACCCTAACTGTGCACCATTGCTAAGGATCGTTGTTCCGAAGCACCACGTGATGATCGGGTGTGATAGGCTCTAACGTTCGCATACAACGGGTGTAAGCCAGATTTACACACGCGATACACTTAGGTTGACTTGACGAGCCTAGCATGTACAGACATGGCCTCGGAACACGGAAGACCGAAAGGTTGAACACGAGTCATATAGAAGATAGATCAACATGGAGATGTTCACCATGGATGACTAGTCCGTCTCGCCTGATGATCGGACACGAGCTAGTTGACATGGATCATGTGTCACTTGGATGACTAGAGAGATGTCTATCTAAGTGGGAGTTCATTAAAATTTGATTATGTGAACTTAATTATCATGAACTTAGTCTAAAATTGTCTTTACAATCTATATTGTAGATCCAATGGCCAACGCAAATGTCGCCCTCAATTTCAACGCGTTCCTAGAGAAAACCAAGCTGAAAGATGATGGAAGCAACTATGCGGACTGGGTCCGTGGCTTGAGGATCATCCTCATAGCTTCCAAGAAATTGTATGTCCTTGATGCACCACTAGGTGACCCACCCCTTCTCCCAGCAGAGCAAGACGTTGCGAACGCTTGGCATTCTTGCTGTGATGATTACTCCCTTGTTCAGTGCGGCATGCTTTACAGTTTAGAACCGGGGCTCCAAAAGCGTTTTGAGCAACACGGAGCATATGAGATGTTCCAAGAGCTAAAACTGGTTTTCCAAGCTCATGCCCGGGTCGAGAGATATGACGTCTCCGACAAGTTCTTCAGCTGTAAGATGGAGGAGAATAGTTCTGTCAGTGAACACATCCTCAAGATGTCTGGGCTTCACAACCGCTTGACTCAGCTCGGAGTTAATCTCCCGGATGACTCGGTCATTGACAGAATCCTCCAGTCGCTTCCACCTAGCTACAAGAGCTTTGTGATGAACTACAACATGCAAGGGATGGAGAAGTCCATTCCTGAGTTGTACTCGATGCTGAAATCAGCAGAGGTCGAGATCAAAAAGGAGCATCAAGTGTTGATGGTGAATAAGACCACTAGTTTCAAGAAAGGCAAGGGTAAGAAGAACTTCAAGAAGGACGGCAAAGCTGTTGCCGCGCCCAGTAAGCAAGTTGCCGGGAAGAAGAAGAACAAGAATGGACCCAAGCCTAAGACTGAGTGTTTTTATTGCAAGGGTACCGGTCACTGGAAGCGGAAGTGCCCCAAGTACTTAGCGGATAAGAAGGACGGCAACATTAAAGGTATATGTGATATACTTGTTATTGATGTGTACCTAACCAGCGCTCGTAGTAGCTCCTGGGTATTTGATACCGGTGCAGTTGCTCACATTTGTAACTCCAAGCAGGAGCTGCGGAATAAGCGAAGGCTGGCAAAGGACGAGGTGACGATGCGCGTCGAGAATGGTTCCAAGGTCGATGTGATCGCCGTCGGCACGCTACCTCTACATCTACCTTCGGGATTAGTGTTAAACCTTAATAATTGTTATTTATTACCAGCTTTGAGAATGAACATTGTATCTGGATCTTGCTTGATGCGAGATGGCTACTCATTTAAATCTGAGAATAATGGTTGTTCTATTTATATGAGAGAAATGTTTTATGGTCATGCCCTGCTGGTCAATGGTTTATTTTTGATGAATCTTGAACGTGATGTTACACATGTCCATAGTGTGAGTACCAAAAAGTGTAAGGTTGATAACGATAGTCCCACTTACATGTGGCACTGTCGCCTTGGTCATATTGGTGTCAAACGCATGAAGAAGCTCCATACTGATGGACTTTTGGAGTCTCTTGATTTCAAATCATTTGACGCGTGCAAACCATGCCTCATGGGCAAGATGTCCAAGACTCCGTTCTCCAGAACAATGGAGCGAGCAACTGACTTGTTGGAAATAATACATACCGGTGTATGCGGTCCAATGAGTGTCGAGGCTCGTGGTGGCTACCGTTATGTTCTCACCCTCACTGATGACTTGAGTAGATATGGGTATGTCTACTTAATGAAACATAAGTCTGAAACTTTTGAAAGGTTCAAGGAATTTCAGAGTGAGGTAGAGAATCAACGTGACAGGAAAATAGAGTGCCTATGATCTGATCATGGCGGAAAATATTTAAGTCACGAGTTTGGCACGCACCTTAGGAAATGTGGAATTGTTTCACAACTCACGCCTCCTGGCACACCTCAGCTAAATGGTGTGTCTAAACATCGTAATCGCACTCTATTAGATATGGTACGATCTATGATGTCTCTTACCGACTTACCGCTATCATTTTGGGGATATGCATTAGAGACTGTCGCAATCACTTTAAATAGGGCACCGTCAAAATCCGTTGAGACGACATCGTATGAATTATGGTTTGGAAAGAAACCTAAGTTATCGTTTCTAAAAGTTTGGGGATGCGATGCTTATGTGAAGAAACTTCAACCTGAGAAGCTCGAACCCAAAGCGAAAAAGTGCGTCTTCATAGGATATCCCAAAGAGACTATTGGGTATACCTTCTACCTACGATCCAAGGGCAAAGTCTTTGTTGCCAAGAATGGATCCTTTCTCGAGAAAGAGTTTCTCTCGAAAGAAGTAAGTGGGAGGAAAATAGAACTTGATGAGGTAATTGTACCTCCACTCGAACCGGAGAGTAGCACAGCACAGGAAGTTGTTTCTCTGGAGCCTGCACTGGCTGGAGAGGAAGTTAATGATGATGATCATGAAACTTCAGATCAAGTTACTGTTGAATGTCGAAGGTCCACTAGGACACGTTCCGCACCAGAGTGGTACGGCAACCCTGTCCTGGAGATCATGTTGTTGGACAACGGTGAACCTTCGAACTATGAAGAAGCAATGGCGGGCCCGGATTCCAACAAATGGCTTGAGGCCATGAAATCCGAGATAGGATCCATGTATGAGAACAAAGTATGGACTTTGGTGGACTTGCCTGATGATAAGCGAGCCATTGAAAATAAATGGATCTTTAAGAAGAAGACTCACGCGGATAGTAATGTAACCATCTATAAGGCTCGGCTTGTCGCTAAGGGTTATCGACAAGTTCAAGGAATTGACTACGATGAGACTTTCTCACCCGTAGCGATGCTGAAGTCTGTCCGAATCATGTTAGCAATTGCCGCATTTGATGATTATGAGATCTGGCAAATGGACGTCAAAACGGCATTCCTTAATGGTTTCCTTAAGGAAGAACTGTATATGTTGCAGCCGGAAGGTTTTGTCGATCCTAAAGATGCTAACAAGGTATGCAAGCTCCAGCGCTCCATCTATGGGCTGGTGCAAGCATCTCGGAGTTGGAACATTCGCTTTAATGAAGTGATTAAAGCGTTTGGATTTGTACAGGTTTATGGAGAACCCTGTATTTACAAGAAAGTGAGTGGGAGCTCTATAGTATTTCTTATATTGTATGTGGATGACATACTGATAATGGGAAATGATATAGAACTCTTGGAAAGTATAAAGGCCTACTTGAATAAGTGTTTTTCAATGAAGGACCTTGGAGAAGCTGCTTACATATTAGGTATTAAGATCTATAGAGATAGATCGAGATGCCTCATAGGTCTTTCACAAAGCACATACCTTGACAAGATATTGAAGAAGTTCAATATGGATCAGTACAAGAAGGGGTTCTTGCCTGTGTTACAAGGTGTGAGATTGAGTACGACTCAATGCCCGACCATGACAAAGGATAGAGAAGAGATGAGTGTCATCCCCTATGCTTTAGCCATAAGCTCTATTATGTATGCCATGCTGTGTACCAGACCTGATGTGAACCTTGCCATAAGTTTGGTAGGGAGGTACCAAAGTGATCCTGGAGTGGAACACTGGACAGCGGTCAAGAATATCCTGAAGTACCTGAAAAGGACAAAGGACATGTTTCTCGTATATGGAGGTGCCAAAGAGCTCGTCGTAAAGGGTTACGTCGATGCTAGCTTCCACACAGATCCGGATGACTCCAAGTCGCAAACCGGATACGTGTATATTTTGAACGGAGGGGCAGTCAGCTGGTGCAGCAGCAAGCAAAGCGTCGTGGTGGCATCTACATGTGAAGCGGAGTACATAGCTGCTTCGGAAGCAGCAAAGGAAGGAGTTTGGATGAAGGAGTTCATCACCGACCTAGGAGTAATTCCAAGTGCGTCGAGCCCGATGACTCTATTTTGTGACAACACTGGAGCTATTGCCCTTGCGAAGGAGCCCGGTTTCACAAGAAGACAAGACACATCAAGCGCTGCTTCAACTCCATCCGTGATTACATTCGAGAGGGAGATATAGATATTTGTAAAGTGCATACGGATCTGAATGTCGCAGATCCGTTGACTAAACCTCTCTCACGAGCAAAACATGATCAACACCAGAATGCTATGGGTGTACGATTCATCACAATGTAACTAGATTATTAACTCTAGTGCAAGTGGGAGACTGTTGGAAATATGCCCTAGAGGCAATAATAAAATGGTTATTATTGTATTTCCTTGTTCATGATAATTGTCTATTGTTCATGCTATAATTGTGTTAACCGGAAACCGTAATACATGTGTGAATACATAGACCATAACATGTCCCTAGTAAGCTTCTAGTTGGCTAGCTCGTTGATCAATAGATGGTCACGGTTTCATGGCCATGGACATTGGATGTCATTGATAACGGGATCACATCATTAGAAGAATGATGTGATGGACAAGACCCAATCCTAAGCATAGCACAAGATCGTGCAGTTCGTCTGCTAAAGCTTTTCAATGTCAAGTATCGTTTCCTTAGACCATGAGATTGTGCAACTCCCGGATACCGTAGGAATGCTTTGGTTGTGCCAAACGTCACAACGTAACTGAGTGGCTATAAAGGTGCACTACGGGTATCTCCGAAAGTGTCTATTGGGTTGGCACGAATCGAGACTGGGATTTGTCACTCCGTGTGATGGAGAGGTATCTCTGGGCCCACTCAGTAAGACATCATCATAATGAGCTCAATGTGACTAAGGAGTTAGCCACGGGATGATGTATTACGGAACGAGTAAAGAGACTTGCCGGTAACGAGATTGAACAAGGTATAGAGATACCGACGATCGAATCTCGGGCAAGTATAATACTGATAGACAAAGGGAATTGTATACGGGATTGATTGAATCCCGACATCGTGGTTCATCCGATGAAATCATCGTGAAGCATGTGGGAGCCAACATGGGTACCCAGATCCCTCTGTTGGTTATTGACCGGAGAGGTGTCTCGTTCATGTCTACATGTCTCCCGAACCCGTAGGGTCTACACACTTAAGGTTCGATGACGCTAGGGTTATAGGGAAATGGTATATGTGATTACCAAAGGTTGTTCGGAATCCCGGATGAGATCCCGGACATCACGAGGAGCTCCGGAATGGTCCGTAGGTAAAGATTGATATATAGGAAGTCCAGTTTTGGTCACCGGAAAGTTTTCGGGCTCATCGGTAGTGTACCGGGAGTGCGGGAAGGGTGCCGGAGGACCCCCGGGAGGGTGTGACGACCATAGGACTTTGTGGGCCCTTAGAGGAGGTGTGCCAGCCCTTATTGGGCTGGCCAAGACCTTCTAGAAAGTCCCATTCGGCTGGGATCAAGAGATAAAGGGCAAAAGGGTTTTAAAAGAGGAGATCCACCTCCCTTGTGGGAGGTGGACTCTCCCCCTAGTTCGACCGAACCTCTCCTCCTTGGAGGAGGGGCCAAGGCATCCCTCCCTCTCCCTCCTCCTATATATATGCAAGGGTTTGGGCTGATTTGAGGGGTGACTTCTCTCTCTCTCGGCACAACCCTACCCTTCCTCTTCCTCGTTCTCCATAGCGCTTGGCGAAGCCCTGCTGGAGTCCACGTAGCTCCACCATCACCACGCTGTCGTGCTGCCGGAGCTCTCCCTCAACCTCTCCTTCCTCCTTTCTGGATCAAGGTGTAGGAGACATCACCGGCCTACACGTGTGTTGAACGCGGAGGCGCCGTTGTTCGGCGCTGAGATCGGAATCCACCGTGATCTGAATCACTGCGAGTACGACTCCACCAACCGCGTTCTTGTAACGCTTCCGCTTAGCGATCTTCAAAGGTATGAAGATGTAATCTCTCCCCACTCGTTGCTGGTTTCTCCATGGATAGATCTTGGTGATCGTAGGAATTTTTTTGATTTACTACTACGTCTCCCATCAGTTCTCACTAAGGTATCCTCTGCAAGCACTGAAATTATCGGTAACAGATAGTTTTGTGATTAGATAATTTGTACGGGTAGCAAGTAAAAAGTGTAACAACGGTGCAGAAAGGTGGCCCAATCCTTTTTATATCAAATGATATGCCTGGACAAACTCTTATATAAAGCAAAGCGCTCCCGAGGACACATGGGAATTTATGTCAAGCTAGTTTTCATCATGCTCATTTGATTCGCGTTCGCTACTTTGATAATTTGATATGTGGGTGGACCGGTTCTTGGGTGTTGTCCTTACTTGGACAAGCCTCCCACTTATGATTAACCCCTCCCGCAAGCATCCGCAACTACGAAAGAAGAATTAAGATAGATCTAACCATAGCATGAAACATGTGGATCCAAATCAGCCCCTTTACGAAGCAATGCATAAACTAGGGTTTAAGCTTTTGTCACTCTAGCAACCCATCATATACTTATTACTTCCCAATGCCTTCATCTAGGCCCAAACAATGGTGAAGTGTTATGTAGTCGACGTTCACATAACACCACTAGAGGAGAGACAACATACATCTCATCAAAATATCGAACGAATACCAAATTCACATAATTACTTATAACAAGACTTATCCCATGTCCTCAAGAACAAACGTAACTACTCACAAAGCATATTCATGTTCATAATCATAGGAGTATAAGTGATGATCAAGGATCTGAACATATAATCTTTCACCAAGTAAACCAACTAGCATCTACTACAAGGAGTAATCAACACTACTAGCAACCCACAGCTACCAATCTGAGGTTTTGAGACAAAGATCGGATACAAGAGATGAACTAGGGTTTGGAGAGGAGATGGTGCTGATGAAGATGTTGCTGGTGATTGACCCCCTCTCGATGAGAGGGTCGTTGGTGATGATGATGGCTTCGATTTTCCCCTCTTGGAGGAAAGTTTCACCGACAGGATCGCCCTGCCGGGGCTCTAGATTGGTTCTGCCCAAGTTCTGCCTCGAGATGGCGGCGCTTCGTCCCAAAAGCTTTGATGTGATTTTTTCCAGGACGCAACCCTCAATATAGAGGAAGATGGGCACCGGAGGGCTGCCAGGTGGGTCACAAGCCCTAGGGGCGTGACCAGGGGGTGGTCGCGCCTAGCAGGCCTCTGGCTCCTTGGTGGGCCCCCTGATGTATTTATTTTGCCCAGTATTTTTTATATATTCCAAAACAATTCTCCGTAGATTTTCAAGACTTTTGGAGTTGTGTAGAATAGGTATCTCAGATTTGCTCCTTTTCCAGTCCAGAACTCCAGCTGCTGGCATTCTCCCTCTTCATGTAGACCTTGTAAAATAAGAGAGAAACGGCATAAGTATTGTACCAAAATGTGTAATAACAGCCCATAATGCAATAAATATCAATATAGACGTATCACTACTCTAGCAGCAAAATCATGCATATTACTATTCATTTCATCAAGCAATTCTTTTTTTAGACTAAGCAACTTGTTCTAACTGAGTTTGAACCATAGAGGCATGCTTTCCTACACCTCTAACATCATTACCGATTCTAAATAGCAAGTCACTAAAGTGAGAAATCATATCCAAATTGTATTTCAATTGTTTCAAAACATGGGCATTGAAATGATCTTGCTTCATAATATAGTTGTTAAACTCATATAAGCATCGACTAGGATGTTTATTGTAAGGGATATCACCTTGATCAAACTTTAATAAAGAATTTACCTCTACCACCTGTGGAGGTGGTGGTGTACTGAGCTCATGTATTTCTTCAATAGGTGGCAAATTTTTAACATCCTCGGGTTACCTTTTTCCTTCATAGATTTCTTTACCTCTTGCATATCTTCAGGACTGAGAAATAAGATACCCGTCTTCTTCGGAGTGGGTTTAGGCGGTGCTTCAGGAAGAGTCCAATCATCATAATTCTTCAATACATTATTCAATACTTTCTCAGCTTGTTCAATAGTTCGTTTCCTGAAAACACAACCAGCACAACTATCTAGGAAGTCACTAGAAGCATCGGTTAGTCCATTATGGAAGATATCAAGTATTTCGTTTTTCTTAAGAGGATGATTAGGCAAAGCATTAAGCAATTGGAGAAGCCTCCCCAAGCTTGTGGGAGACTCTCTTCTTCAATTTGCACAAAGTTAAATATTTCCTGTAAGACAACTTGTTTCTTATGGGCAGGAAAATATTTTTCAGAGAAGTAGTAAATCATATCCTGGGGACTACGCACACAACGAGGAGCAAGATTATTGTACCATGTCTTAGCATCACCCTTTAATGAGAACGGAAACAACTTAAGGATGTAATAGTATCGAATATTCTCATCATGAGTAAAGAGGGTGGCTATATCATTCAGCATAGTAAGGTGTGCCACTACAGTTTCAGTTCCATAGCCATGGAAAGGATCAAATTCAACCAAAGTAATTAACTCTGGGTCAATAGAGAACTCATAATCCTTATCGGTAACACAGATAGGTGAAGTAGAAAAGTTAGGATCACATTTCATTCTAGCATTCAAAGTCTTTTCCTTATACTTGCATAGTAGTTTCTTAACATCATCTCTATCCTTACAAGCAAGAATCTATCTAGCTATTTCTCCATCCAAAGTATAACCTTCAGGTACATTAGGCATTTCAGATCTAGGAGAGCTAGGACTATTAGGTGTTTCATGATCATAGGTTACAAAGTTCTCATCAGTTTCAGCAATTTCAATGTTTCCATTCTCTCTAGCTCTAGCAATTTGTTCATTAAGAAATTCTCCTAATGGCACAGTATCATCAAGCATGGTACTAGTATCATCATAAGCATCGTTCATAGAGGAAGTAGCATCATCAATATCAGGATTAAATAGCATGTGGCGGTGTTGCAAACTTACTCATAACAGAAGGTGAATCAAGTGCAGAGCGAGACGACAGTTCCTTACCTTCCCATGTAGTAGAGGGAAAAATCTTGGTATTAGTATCCTTCAGATTCTTCATGGTGATAAATTGATATAAATCCTAAGTGACTCAACAAATATTCCTATGCTCCCCAACAACAATGCCAGAAAAAGGTCTTGATAATCCACAAGTATAGGGATCGCAACAGTTTTTGAGGGTAAAGTATTCAACGCAAATTTATAGATTCGACACAAGGGGAGCGAAAGAATACTTGAGAGTATTAGCAGTCGAGTTATCAATTCAACCACACCTGGAGATAAATATCTACAGCAAAGTGATCAGTAGCACAGCAATATGATAGGTTTGATAGCATTAGCAATAGCAACAATAGCGGTAACAGTAGTAGCAATAGTTTTGTAGTAGTAGGAACAACATCAACAACAGTAGTAACTTAGCAAGAACAATAAGTGGAAAGGTCGTAGGCACTGGATCGATAACTCGTTGGATGATAATCATCATGTGACAATCATAACCTAGGGCGATACAGAACTAGCTCCAGTTCATCAATGTAATGTAGGCATGTATTCCTTAAATAGTCATACGTGCTTATGGAAAAGAACTTGCATGACATCTTTTGTCCTACCCTCTCGTGGCAGCGGGGTCCATAAGGAAACTAAGGGATATTAAGGCCTCCTTTTAATAGATAACCGGAACAAAGCATTAACACATGGTGAATACATGAACTCCTCGAACTACGGTCATCACCATGAAGTAATGCAAATATTGTCAATACGGGGTTGACGGATCATAACACGTAATAGGTGCATATGACTAGGCAAGATCGGATCAAGAACATTGATATAGAGGTGATAACATAAATGGTTCATATCTGAAATCATGGCACTCGGGCCCTAGTGACAAGCATTAGGCATAGCAAAGTCATAGAAACATCAATCTCAAAACATAGTGGATACTAGGGATCAAGCCCTAACAAAACTATCTCGATTACATGATGAATCTTATCCAACTCCTCACCGACGAGCAAGTCTACGAAGGAATTACTAACTCCCGGTGGGGAGCATCATGGAATTGGCGATGGAGAAAGGTTTATGATGACAAAAACCGAAGATTCCCCTCTCTGGAGCCCCAAACAGTCTCCAGATCTGGCCTCCCGATGAAGAACAGGAGGTGACGGCGACTTCGTCTTGTGAAATACGATAATTCTTTCTCTCCTATTTTTTGTCCATATTTAGGAATTTATAGTGGTGGAAATAGGTCAAGTGGGGCCCCAAGGTGCCCACCACCCACCATGGCACGTCGGGAGGGGGCTGGCGCGCCCTGGTGGATGCTGCGCACCCAGGGCCCCCTCTTTGGTGGTTTTTGGCTCAAGTATTTTTTGTATTTTCCAAAATACATCTCCCGAAAGTTCCATTCCATTCCGAGAACTTTTATTTCTACACAAAAACAATACCATGGCAATTCTGCTGAAAAAATGTCAGTTTGGGTTAGTTCCATTCAAATCATGCAAATTAGAGTCCAAAACAAGGGCAAAAGAGTGAGGAAAAGTAGATACGTTGGAGATGTAACATGCGACCACCCCCTAGGATCGCCCTGATGTGTGATCGCTCCGTCGTGCAGCCTCCGGTCTTCTCCCGAAGCTTGCACATCTTCTTTTAGTCTAGAGAAAATCATAGAAAAGTTTTGTGACAATTAGACTTCGTTTGGTACTTAAACCTGAAAAGCTAAAAACACACAGAAAACAACGACTGGCACTTGGCACTGGGTTAATAGGTTAGTGCTACAAAATAATAATAATTGACATATAATTACCCAAAAAGTATCCTATAATGATAATATATAGCATGGATCAATAAAAAATTATGGATACGTTGGAGATGTTACAACATCCCCAAGCTTAATTCCTGCTCATCCTCGAGTAGGTAATTGAAAAAAATACGATTTGTAATGTGACATGCTACCCAACATGTAATCTATTGCAGGTATGATCATTGAGAAACAATGAATTAATAAATGTCAACATAGTAATATTCATAAACATAAGTAACATAATCATCAAGTTTCAAAACATACGATCCTTAAAGAATGTTAACCCCCTATTCATTTTATCATATAAGTATATCATGACTCCGTCTTCACCACATAAATACAAATCTTAAGCACCACAGTGTCAAGTCGAGCAATTGGATCGTACTTTTTAACGCACTTCAGCTTTTTATTACTCATGCAATATATGAGTGTGAACCATGGATATAGCATGAAGGTGGAATATAATATGGTGGTAGGTTTCAAAGGGGTAAAAGTGGAGAAGAAAGTCTTGCATCAACTAGGCTTATATGATCATGCAAAGCAATATGACAATGGAAGTACAAGTCATATGATGTAAGGGTGGAAGATGCATGGCAATATATCTTGGAATGGCTATGGAAATGCCATGATAGGTAGGTATGGTGGCTGTCTTGAGGAAGATATAAGGTGGCTTATGTGCAATAGAGCGTATCATGTCACGGGGTTTGGATGCACCGACGAAGGTTGCACCGATCCTCGAGGTGAGAATGGGTGATGCACGGTACTGAAGAGGCTAGCAACTATGAAGTGGTGAGAGTGCGTATATCCATGGATTAACATTAGTTATAAAGAACTCACATACTTATTGCAAGATTTTATTAGCTCTCTCGAAGTAAAGTACTAGTCTTATGCCCTATGGAGTAGGTTGGTAGGAGTTAACCATCGCGAGCCTCCTACTCAAACAACACTAGGATTTCAACGATGAATAAGAATGCTCACACATCATCACCATGCTATAGAATATTTAGGTGAAAAACAAGTTAACAACCTCTAATTCACAATATTCTTACTAATTAATAATCATGCACTCATGCCCATTCACATTACCACATTAATATCATTAACTCAAGATTTCTCTTTTATGTGCTACATGAAGGTTTTGATTATGCACTCTTTGAATACCTATTATTTTTGGACTAGTCTTATAACCCATGCAAATTACCTTCACTTTGTATTAACTCCCAAACAAATATAAGTGAAGAACGAGAGTGCAGTTATGTTTTAAAATCTACACGCCACCATGCTCTACAAGATATAAGTGAAGTACTAGAGCAATTGCTTAGCTCAAAAGATATAAGTGAAGCACATAGAGTATTCTAATAAATCATGGTGATTTCGTATCTCTCTCAAGTATATGTGTCCAGCAAACAATGATTGTGGAAAACTAAAACTAAAACAAACTAAAACACATGAGGCTCCAAGCAAAACACATATCATGCGATGAATAAAAATATAGCTCCAAGTGACATACCGATGGATTGAGACAAAAGAGGGGATGCCTTCCGGGGCATCCCCAAGCTTAGACGGTTGATTATTCCTACAATTTGACTTGGGGTGCCTTGGGCATCCCCAAGACTAGGCTCTTGCCACTCCTTATTCCTTCATCCATAGTAATAGCACTCACAACTTGAAAACTTCAGCAACATAACTCAACAGAAACCTTCGTGAGATCCGCTAGTATAATAAACATACCAAATACTTTAGGTATTGTTATAAATTGATTCTTATTTTATTATTGCATGAGGTACTTTATTCTAACTTCCCCATGGCTTATACCCGTCGATACAATCCATAGCATCATCAAAACAAGCAAACTATGCAAGCAAAAACAGAATTTGTCTAAAACAAAATAGTTTGTAATGATGTGTAAACAAACCATCTTCTGTAACTCCAACAATTATGCAAAATTAGGGATCAAAAAGACGTTTCATTAAAATCAGATAAATTCTGCACTGGACGCTGAAGTTTTTGTTTTTGCATCGTATCAATTCTACTCATCATGCAAGTCATCCCAAAGGCTTTACTTGGCACAAAAACTAATTTAAACATAAAAATTAATCATTATAGTAGAAATAACCATGTTATTACAAAAAATATAATATAACTATTGGGTTGCCTCCCAACTAGCGCTATTGTTTACGCCCCTAGCTAGGCATAATGCATATGATTCAAGCGTAGCCATCTTTGACACTCCATCCATAAGTAGATCTCATGATTGATTCATAAGGCGGTTTAATTCTCTTCCTAGGGAAGTGTTCCATCCCTTTCTTTAATGGAAATTGGAACCTTATGTTTCCCTCTTTCATATCAATAATTGCACCTATAGTTCGTAAGAAACGTCTTCCAAGTATTATTGGACAAGTAGGATTGCATTCAATATCAAGAACAATGAAACTTATAGGCACATAAATTTCTATTTGCAACAATAAGCACATCATTTATTCTACCCAAAGGTTTCTTAATGGTAGAATCCACAAGATGCAATTTAAGGGAACAATCTTGAATATTAGTGAGACCAAGCACAACACAGAGAGATTTAGTTATAGTTGAAACACTAGAACCAAGGTCATATAAAGCACTGCATTCATATTCTTTAAGCTTTATTTTAATAGTAGGTTCCCATTTATCATGCAATTTTCTAGGAATAGAAACTCCTAGCTCAAGTTTCTAATCATAAGTTTTTATCATCGCTTCTACTATATGTTGAGTAAAATCTTTATTTTGTTCATAAGCATTGGGTGAGATAATAGAAACTTCCATAATTAAAGCCCCTGTAATCCAAGCTAGTGTGCACATCACTAGATAAAGTTTTGACCTCCCCAAACCCACTTTTTCAGTTTTAGCATTAGAATCATCACCCTCCAAACAAACGGGACTCCTTCTAGCTAGAGTTGACTCATCTCCAGTCCCTTTATCATCAACTTTTAGATTAGAAAACAAAGATTCAATAGGATAAGTACCAAGCGTTTTAATATCTTCATCATAATTACGATAAAAACCGGGTGGAAGAGCCTTTTCTAAGAATCCCCGCTTAGCTTTCAACTTAGCGATCCTCTCCTTACTTTCATTGATAGATATTTGGGTAGATTTAATAGTCTCACTGAAATCATGCTTGGGTGGCAAATTTATATTTTTATGAGTTTCCACATGAAGAGCAATTATATCCATGTTTTTAGCCAAGTCATCAATTTTATGCAACTTTTCTTCTACCATAGTATTAAGAATCTTTTGAGAACTAATAAATTCTTTAATGATGTTATCAATATCAGTAGGTATCCTATTATTATTTGTAGAAGAATTTTGATAAGAAATACCATAATTATTAGAGGAATCGAGATACTGTCTAACATTGAAGTTTCCTCTATAAGCATTGTTGTTGCAATTGTTTCACGAGATAAAGTTCACATCAATAGCATCATTATTTTTCTCAATAAAGGTAGACAAAGGCATATCATTGGGATCAACATGAGCATATTTACTAGCAACCATATTCAAAGAGCATCCACTTTTTCACTCAAAGTAGCGATTTCCTCGACATAATTTACCTTCTTACCAGTTTGAGCTCTTTCGGTATGCCATTGAGAGTGGTTTGTCATGATATTGTCCCAAAGTTTGGTGTCCTCTCCTAATGTAACCTCCATGAAGGTACCATCCACAACATAATTTAGAAGATTTCTAGACACAAAGTGTAGTCCAACATAAAAAAATTGTATAATCATCCATAAGTTTAAACCATGAGTAGGGCAGTTTCTAATCATCAATTTCATTCTATCCAGGCCTTTGCAACATGTTCTTCATAATGTTGGTTAAAATTCATAATTTGATTTCTAAGGGAGATGATCTTAGCAGGAGGAAAATACTTGGCAATAAAAGCATCTTCACACTTATGCCATGTTCCAATTCTATTACGTGGTAAATGTGAAAACCAAGCCTTAGCTTTATCTCATAGTGGAAAAGGAAATAAACTTAATTTGACCACATAATTATTCATATCCTTTTTATTTTGCATATCACATAATTCAACAAAGGTATTATGATGAGCAACGTGATCCTCATTAGGACTTCCGAAAAGTTGTTCTTTGATCACAATATTCGCAATGCAACATTAATATCAGAAAACTCCGCACTTGAGGCGGGTGGTATAGGAGTACTAATAAAATCATTCTTATTAGTATTTGAGAAGCCACTCAACTTAGTAGTAGCTTGGGACATGGTGACCGAGCAAGCAAAGTAACAAGCACACAAGTAAACTAGCAAGTAAAGCAAGAAAAGAAGTAAACTAACAACTAGCAAAGATAAATATTTTTGATTTTTTGATTTTATATAGAAATAAAAATATAACATCAAATAAAATTAGAACAAGTGAATGATAATTTGTGTGAAGTTACTTGATAGTAGGTTGGTGATACTCCCCGGCAACCGCACAAGAAATCCTTCGTGATACTTGTGATCTGCGTTGGGTTTTCCGTGAAGAGGAACGGGTGATGCAACACAATACCGATAAGTATTTCCCTCATTTAAGAACCAAGGTTTATCGAACCAATAGGAGTAACACGCAACCTCCGTCTTTAGCGAGTGCACACAAAGAAGCAAACACTTGCACCCAACGCACGCAAGAGGGTTGTCAATCCCCTTGGACTCGTTATTTGCAAGCATACAAGTAGTGTTGTTGGTAGTAGATAATTATAAATTGCAAAATAAAATAAAAATTAAATAATGTCAGCAAGGTATTGAAAGCTTTTGTAATATATAAGTCAACAGACCCCGGGCCCATAGTTTTCCCTAGTGGCATCTCTTATGAAATTAGGCATACAAATTACTGTTGGGCAATTGATAGAAAAGCACATAGTTATGTAATATTCACGGCAATGATCATGTGTATATAGGAATCACGTTCGTAAGAAAATAGGCCAACTCTTGCATGCACCTATTACTATTACTCCACCCATCGACCGCTATCCAACATGCATCTAGACTATTAAGTAAAACGGAGTAATGCTTGGAGAATAAAGACATGATGTAGACAAAGAGACTTCAACTAATATGAACTAAACCCATCGTTTTATCCTTAGTGGAAACAATACAAATATGTGTCTTGTCCCTTTCTGTCACTTGGATATAGAGCACTGTCAGATTGAACACACTACAACGCACCCCCCTCACCGAGGAAAGATCAATCTACTTGGCCAAAGCAAATCAACAGATCGGAGATATTTAGAAGCTATAATCATCATGAAAATAAGAATCATAATAGATTTCAGAGAAGACTCAAATTTTTCATGAATAATATGAACATAAACCCACTATTCATCGGATCCCAACAAACGCACCGCACAAAAGAATTACATGGGATAGATCAAAGCGAAGATGCGATGATCATTGTATCGAATATCAAGAGAGAGAGAGAGAACCATCTAGGTACTAACTATGAAGCAGTAGGTTTGTGGTAGACTACTCACACATTACCATGGGAGCAGCAAGGTTGATGTAGAAGCCCTCCGTGATCGATCCCCCCTCCGACAGGGCACCAGAACAGGGCTTCATATGGGCACACGGCAGAACACAGATTTGCAATGGCGGAAAAAGTGTTTCAGGAGGCTCTCTATGTTTTTTGTGATTCACTGGAACTTATAGGCCAGAGAGGGGCATCGGGAGGCGCCCGAGGGGGCCACCACATAAGAGGGTGCGGCCACCTCCTAGGCCTGCCCTGTTGTGTGCTCGCTCCCTCGTGCTGCCTTCGATCTTCTTTAGAAGCTTCCAGGACTTCTTTTGGTCCCAAAAAACATAAAAAAGTTTCATGGCAATCGGACTTCGTTTGGTACTGTAAACTTGAAAAGCTAAAAACACGCAGAAAACAACAACTCGCACTTGGCACTGGGTTAATAGGTTAGTGCTCAAAAATAATAACAATTGACATATAATTACCCAAAAAGTATCCTAGAATGATAATATTATAGCATGGATCAATCAAAAAATGTAGATACGCTGGAGACGTATCATCTACCCGCCGTATGCTTTCTTCGAGAGAGGCCTCTAGCGAAAACTATGGCCCCCGGGTTTTCACAAAATATATTGCAAAAACTCCAAAAATATTGCTGTGATTTATTTACTGTTATTTTTTATTTATATTATGTATCTATCACTACTTATTTCTTGCAAGTAACAAGTTCAAGGGGATTGACAACCGTCTTGCCCGTGTTGGGTGCCAGTGTGTGCTCTTTTGTGTGTACGTGCTAAAGACTGGAGTTTGCATGGTTCTCCTATTGGTTCGATAACCTTGGTTCTCACTGAGGGAAATACTTATCTCTACTTGCTAAATCTCCTCTCCCCTTCGAGGAAAACCCCAATGCAGTTTACAAGTACCAGGAATAATTTATGACGTTGTTGCCGAGGAAACATCATCAAATTCTCGTCAGGTCCCTTCACACAAACTATCAATAACTTGTTATACTTTTTACTCACCTAGTTATGCTATCTTTATCTTTGCCACACAATAACAGAAAGTAAAAGAATTAAAGATAAATGGATCCTCATCCACTTGCCAATCTTTTCAAACTTGCTGCTTATTCTAAACAAGTAGTTAATAATGAAGCGATGAACAAAAATGCTATTGGGATACATTTATTGGATGAAAAACATGATTGCAATTTTTTAGTATAAACACCATGAATATCAGTTATGCAAATGATCATGATTGGGGTGATAATCATGATGTTTCTTGTGATCATGAGAATTTCGAGCTTCATGTTGAATCTACTATTGATAATGATATTTACAATGCGACTAAAAGTGGGTTGGAGAGGTCATGACTTTAGTTAATGTTAATCCCACTATCTTGGAAGATTGTAAAACTTTTGTCCATATGGAGAGAAAATACATTATATGATAGCTATATTGTTGAATTTGAATATGATCCTACATGTACTTATTATTGATGACCCACAAGTATAGGGGATCAATCATAGTCCTTTCGATAAGTAAGAGTGTCGAACCCAACAAGGAGTAGAAAGAAATGATAAGCAATTTTTAACAAGGTATTCTCTACAAGTTCTGCAAGTTAAGTGATATATAGTTTTGCTGCAAGATAATTCGTAACAAGTAACATGTAACAATATTAACAAGCGGGCAGCAAGATAGCCCAATCCTTTTTATAGCAAATGACAGGCCTGAAAGTAGTATTATATAAATCAAGCGCTCCCGAGGACAAATGAGAATTCCTGTCTAGTCATGTTCATCATGTTAAGTTGATTCACATTCGTTACTTTGATAATTTGATACGTTGGTGGACCGGTGCTAAGGTGATGTTCTTACTTGAACAAGCAACCCACTTATGATTACCCCTCTCGCAAGAATCCGCAACTACGAAAGAAGAATTAAGATGTAGACAAAGTAGACTCAATCAATATGAATAAACCCCACCGTTTTATCCTTAGTAGCAACAACACAAAGACGCAACTTGTCCCCTTCTATCACTGGGATATAGAAACTCGCCAGGTTGAACCTACTACAACGCACCACTCCCATCGAAGAAATACCAATCTAGTTGGCCAACTACCTCAATAGATCGGAGAGCATTACGAAGCTATGATGATCATGCAAATAAGAATCATAGTATTCGGATTTGACTCAAATACTTTTCATGAATAATCTGAACATAAACTCATAATTCATCGGATCCAAAAAACACATCATACAAAGGTATTACATCGGATAGATCAAGGCAAAGATGCGATGGACATTGTATTGAAGATCGAGAGAGCGAGAGAGAGATTGCCATCTAGGTACTACCTACGGACCCGTAGGTCCGTGGAGAACTACTCACACATCATGGTGAGGGCAACAAGGTTGATGAAGAGGGCCTTCGCAATCGATTTCCCCTTCGACAGGGTGCCGGAACGGAGGTGTAGATGGCCTCCCGTCGGAACAGAGACATGCGGCGGTGGAAAAATGTCCCAGGAACACTCTCTAGGGATTTAGGGCATTTGTGAATTTATAGGCTAGAGACGGATGTCGGAAGGCAACCGAGGGGGCCACCACATATCAGGGCGCCCCCCTAGTGGCGTGTCCTGTTGCGTGGTGGGCCCCTCGTGCACCTCCTGGCCTCCTTCCGAAGCTTCAAGGTCTTGTATTTGTCCAGAAAAAATCATAAAAAAGTTTTGTTGCAATTGGACTTCGTTTGGTACTGTAACTCTAAAAAGCAAAAACACGCAGAAAACAAGAACCGACACTGGGCATTGTGTCAATAGGTTAGCGCTAAAAAATATTATAAATTGGTAAATAAATATCCAAAAAGTATCCTAGAATGTTAATATATTAGCATGGAACAATAAAAAATTATAGATACGTTGAAGACGTATTAGTCAACCCTGGTGAATATTATAGTAGCAATTCCATGGATTCATCATAGAATAAAAGCTCCAAGGACGATCTAAAAGAAGAAGCTCGTAATGGGCTCACACAATAACCATTGACTTATCTCTTTTTGAAACGGAATATCCATTGACTTATACTTGACCATTGACAAACACATCGTTCTAACAATGATCTAACATGATATAGGAACCAAACAAGACATCATGAGAACATAATTAAAACCCAATCTAACCCAACACGGATAAAGCGAATCAACTTGTGATTTGATGATTCGGAGGATAATGGTATCTTCATCCCAAAGGGGTTCAAACCCTAGACTTTTCGTTGATACTCGCATTTTACTGAATTTATTTTAGAATTTCCGGTGATGTGCATTCAATGAAAGGAGACATTCTAGACTAGAAAGACGTCTATGGCGACTTCGTCAATTTTAAGATAATGTGCCGGTTCAGTCTCACTCATAGGATAGGGGGTATACACGTGCGTTCATAGAAATCAGTACACATGCTTATGTTTTTTTTTTCGAGAATGCACGTGCTTATGTATAAATGTCTTGTGTTAAATAAAACTAAATAAAGTGACCGATTTACAATAAATGTATTAAATAAAAGACATCCCATAAGTGAAGAATGGCGCAAAATACAATGCATATTTAGGGAAGGTGTTTAGAAAAACAAATTATGCATTTTTTTAAGCATTAATGTTTATTTATACAGGTAGATGTACGATTAGACGTGTCTCGTGTAAAAATAAATGGTGCTTCAAAAAAATCCTATTTAATTTTCTAAGCACCTACCATATGTACAAGGCCTTATTAGCCGCTAGTAAACGAACAAGGCCTAGAAATTCCGAAAGGTTTGGCGTGACACTATTCCGTTGCAGGACTAAAAGGACTTATGCGACAATGCTAAGAACCTCAGGGCCCATGCGTAGAAAACAACTAAAAACCGAGGAACTCGTTCACGGCTCACTTTTCATCCTGAGATCACCACGTATCTCTATCTCATCGCTCTCTCTCTCTCCACCTCGGAGACGCACGCACGGCAGGAAAACAAGAGAGAGAAACAAGAGAGAGAGAGAGCAGTTCCTTTTCCTCCCCCTCCTGCGCCCGAACCAACCGGAGCATATTCCACGCCGGGATCCCCTCCCTCCCTCCCACATAAACGCAGCTCTCCCGGGAAGAGAGAGAGAGAGAGAGGAGGGATGACATAGGACAGCATGTGTTCTTGACGGGGAGTCCAATCCAATCCAATCCAAGGTCAGTTGAGGATTCTTCCATTTCAATTCTCTGCCCCTGGATTCTCGCCTACTCTTCTTCACGTGTATGAGGCATGTGTTGGATCTCGTTTCCGTCGTGCTATGCGCGATTCCGTCTGGTCCTAGATCCGTTTCTTGGGAGTAGACAAGGATGCCCCCGGCGGTTGCTCGGCGCAATGCCGGTCCGCTCCGGTTGTTTGATCCGACTTGTGCGCTGGTATTTGCAGCGGGTAATGCTTGGTTTTTGATCGGTTACTCCCATCCTATCTGTAAGAAAGGATGAATTTCATTTTAGATTGGTAGATTACCATGTTCGTACGGGTGTAATTACTGTTGATTCGTTTCCAGTGAGGATTCCCGTCTAGCTCTACAATAAATCACCTATTTTTGGGAGAAGTTTGATGGCTTCAGCTTCTGTTTAGTGCAGTTTTAGGTTCATCTGCACGCAAAATGTTGATATGTTTCTCTTATTACTTTCTTTTGTGTGTTTCCTGTTAGATTTTTGCTTGACTCTCTTCTTAGGCAATGCAAAAGCATCTGCTGTTTCTCGTGGTTGGAATGTCTTTTTCTGTGCGGATCACATTGTTGCTTTCTTTTTCTGCCGTTGATCAATTGCTACATCGTCTTATATATTTAGCCGCTCATTCCAATATTACTTCCAAAAAATGCTCCAACACTTTTAGACTTGCTAATTGTGTCGAACCAGTTACTTGAAATATAATCTATACCTTACGAGCTGTTAGACAAGCGTATTTTTGTTAATTGCTTGTGTACTGCATACCATTTTTTTGGGGTCTGGATCATTGTTGCTAGCTGAAGTCTAAATCAATATACTCTTATCTGTATGAACTGGCTTTTTCCTTTTCTAGTTCGGTATGAAGCTCAGTTTCGAGTTTTAGGTTTCTATGCTTATCTTGAAAAATAAGTTCTCTGCCACATAATAGCGGACAGTCTGTTCCTTTGTTTGGTAAATCATATCATTAGATGCTATCCAATTGCTTGGTAAATTAGATCATTACACAACCTGGTAACATGTTTGTTTGCAACTTGATTAAGAAAAGAAGCTGCTGGCAAAAAGGCAGCTCTAGTGTTCTACCATACGAAATAGTGTGACAGAGGCACTCTAAAATGACCACCTGGTCACCTGTAGGTTGAGAAATCTATGTGCTAGATTGTAATTTTTACTTTGATGTGATGATCATTTTTCTATTAGAAGAATAAGACTGCAAGAGACCTAGGGGGATTAATGATTATAGTTCTCTATCGTGATAGCTTCTCCCTCTGTTCACTTTTATAAGTCCTTGTAGACATTTCCGACATAGTGCAAAACAGTTCAATTTCAGTTGTCTGAAAGGACTTATAAAAGTGAACGGAGGGAGTACATATTTTCCAAGCCTTTTTTGTCCGGTTGACTTCTAATACAATTATACAAATGTAAGTTTGCATATGGCCAGCAGTCCAGCTGTTGCTGCACTGTAGACTTTAATGCAAACGCCTTTTTGATGCTGGTCTCTTTTTCATCAAACATTGGTTAGTCTTGTTAGTTAGCAGTCTCACTCACTATTATTTTGGCTGTTTGCTAATATTTATTCTGCTAATCGATGCTATTTTAAAACCCGTATTGTATCTTAATTAGCCTGTGTTATCATTTTGACTGATCTACCGTCGATAGTTTCTGCATTATGTCCTTCTACTAATTTATATTCATTTTACCATGCAGGTTGATCTCTATTCTATGGATGCTTCTTTATCTAGCATCCCATTTGGACATGGAATAGCATCCTAACCTCGTGGAACCCTAATAAAATAATTGGGCTCAGGATGAAGATCTAGTGCCATGCTGTCCTATGTTACTTGGCTAGTTTTAGGATAGCAGTCTTAGAGAGTTGAGATGATAATCATCCAAGTTTTCTGCCAGTTCTCCTTGCAGAGATAAAACTGTAACGATACCAGACTTTTTCTTTAGGATTAAGATACTTACTACTGATTGGTCAAACAGTACCAAAATAGTGTTGCTGCTGTGGAAAATTCCTGTGGCATGCAAGCAGTTCGGCAGTGGACCTGCCTTTCTAGGTACCATGGCATTTTAAACTACACAAATGTCATTTTCTGATATTGTTGTGACGGAGTACTGATTTGTCTCAATAACCCCATAGATACTTGTGTATTTGAGAAGTGCCATGGAGCCTTCAGTATCTCCACCAGGCGCATCGAAGCAAGCTGGTGCGCGCAGACCTTGTACTGGAAGCTCTGTCAAGGATTTGTGTCTTGTTTCAAAACAAGGGTCAATAGCTGAAGTGGAATCTGCTTTGGCCTTGATAAAAAAGAATGGTGGGAGCATTGACGGTAGAAATGCATTTGGCCTTGGTGCCCTCCACTTTGCAACATGGAGAAATCACCTTCCAATCGTCAGGCGGCTCCTAGATGCTGGTGCTAATCCGGACGCAAGGGTATGCAGCACCTTTGTCTTCGTTTATAAATTTTCTTATCGTCTCCTTTTCATTAAAGCACCATGCTTCCATTTATCGAATTGCTGGGTTGCTATTGGGCATTCTACAAATTATATGCATTGGCAGAGGAAAACTTGTATCCAGATACCAAAGGCAAATAGTAAAATATGCTCTTCATTGAGAAAAACATATCCTTAAACATCCATATTGGTGTGAATTTGAATTATAATCTGTCCATTTATCGAATTGCTGGGTTGCTAATGGGCATTCTACAAATTATATGCATTGGCAGAGGAAAACTTGTATCCAGATACCAAAGGCAAATAGTAAAATATGCTCTTCATTGAGAAAAACATATCCTTAACCATCCATATTGGTGTGAATTTGAATTATAATCTGTCTTGCTCTGTGCTTGCTCAATGCAGTTTTGTTCCATTATTAAGTATCACACTAATTTTTGTAAATTCCCACTAAATTCCATTTTTGCAGGATGGGGAATCTGGTTGGAGCAGCCTCCACAGAGCACTTCATTTTGGCCACTTGTGCATTGCTGGTGTTCTTCTACAGTTTGGTGCATCCCTCAATTTGGAGGACACCAAGGGTCGTACACCTATTGATCTTCTCTCTGGCCCTGTATCTCAGGCCAATGGGGATTGTCCCAATTCAGGTAGCATGCCTCTATTCTGTTTCGGGAGACAGTTACTTTGTCTCTAATTGTGTTCAGTGCTTTGGTACTGGTGTGATTATGTCCTTCTGGAAATTTCTTTAGGATGTGCTTACAAATCCTCCTTACCTTTCTCCATTTTAGTTGCAACTGAAGTCTTCAGTTGGGGAAGTGGAACAAACTATCAACTGGGAACTGGCAATGCCCACATACAAAAACTACCTTGCAAAGTAGATGCCTTGCATGGGTCATACATCAAAACTGTTGCTGCATCAAAGTTCCATAGTGTAGCAGTTAGTTCTGATGGTGAATTATACACTTGGGGATTTGGCCGAGGTGGTCGTCTTGGACATCCGGATATTCAGAGGTGAGCAGTCACACAGTATCTAATAGAACACTTTTTGTAGAAAGGATGAAAATGGTTATCTTCACATGACTTTGTGGTAAGTTCTTTGCAAAGAATGCACAAACCTCAAAACACAAGCACTTGTTTGTTCTAGAATTTTCCATACTTCAATTCTCTTAACTTTTTTTCTTCTAAATGAATTACCATTACTTTTTATCTGATGATCTATGATGCACTTCAAATTAGTTGTTTTAGACCCTTCCATACTTCAGTTCCCCAAAGTGATTTCTTCTAAACGAATTGCCATTCAATTTTGTTTATGATTTTATAATTCAACACTATGTCACGTTGATATAATCCGTTTGGCTTTGAAGATACAACACTAACTACTCTGCAGTACCAGATGATTAAAAATAAATGTGCTGGATATATTTCACATCAGTTTTCTGTAGTATATATGCCATGCAGTCTTTCAATTATTTTGTAGCTATAATTTGATCTTAAATGTGGTGAACTACGGGAATTAAATCTACATCATATACGTCATGCATATATGACTCCAAACTTACATCTAGTGTGGTATGTCGATATTCGTTCGTACTTCGGTTATCTAAGCTCCCACATGCAATGCACATGTACCTTACTAGTATATTTAAATGTGCCAATGAAGCGTAAAGTCGCTAACACTTTTCAACAGTAGTTGAGCACTAATGTCTCGGGCATTTCGGTGTTAAAAGTCCCATTTCTCATGCTATTGGTGAAGTTTATTTTGTGTTGCTATAACTATCATTTTGTTGCAGTGGCCAGACGACAGCTGTGATTACCCCTCGCCAAGTGACAGTAGGATTAGGCCGTAAAAAAGTGAATGTTGTGGCTGCAGCGAAACATCACACAGTGATTGCTACATCAGCTGGGGAATTGTTTACCTGGGGATCAAACAGAGGTATGTGTGAATGTATGGTGCAACTTGAATGTGTCTCCAGCAACATACTTCTAAAATTTACAGCAACAGACTCTGAGCATGCATATCTTGTCGGTATTATTATTGTGTGCTTATGGCCTGCAACAAAATGCTATGGACGATGCAGAGGGTCAGCTTGGTTACCCTTCTATCGATACCCAACCAACACCAAGGCGTGTTAGTTCACTCAAGCAAAGGATAATTGCAGTAGCCGCTGCAAACAAGCACTCCGCAGCAGTTGCCGATACTGGCGAAGTGTTTACATGGGGTTCCAATAAGGAGGGCCAGCTAGGCTATGGCACTTCAAACTCAGCATCCAATTGCATTCCAAGAATGGTGGAGTATTTGAAAGGAAAAGTATTTAAAGGTGTATCTGCAGCAAAATATCATACACTAGTGTTTGGGGCTGATGGTGAGGTAAGTTAATATCGGTTCGAACTCTAACACCAAGAAAATTAACAGACCTCAGACCTGCTGATGTCACCCTCTTTTGCAGGTGTTCACTTGGGGTCATCGCCTTGTGACCCCTCGCCGTGTTGTAATAGCTAGATGTCTTAAGAAGGGTGGAAATGCAAACGTGAAGTTTCATCGTATGGAGAAACTTCACGTGATCTCCGTGGCAGCTGGAGTGATGCACAGTACTGCTCTAACGGCTGATGGTGCTCTTTTTTACTGGAATTCATCAGATCTGGACTTAAGATGCCAACAGGTTCGGTTGTTACATGTCATGGTCATTTTTCAAGCTATGTCATGTGTTTCATGCTTACATTTAAACTGTTTCTGCACAGGTATTCTCTATGTGTGGACGGAATGTAGTGAGCATCTCAGCTGGAAAGTACTGGACTGCACTAGCTACATCAACTGGTGATGTTTTCATGTGTGATGCAAAGAAGCGTAAGGATGAAACTCTAGTATTTACTCGAGTGAATGGTGTTAAGCGAGCATCATCAGTCTGTGTTGGTGAAACACATATGCTTGTGCTTTCTAGTATTTACCATCCTGAGTATCCGCCCAAACCCATAATTCAAAGCAAAAAGTCCTTACCAGAATGGAGTGGTGTGATGGAAGAGTTGGATGAAGACATCTTGTTTAATGATGTCCAGCCTGAAACTGATCTATCTGTAACCAACAGTGAAAGGAGCAAAGGCATACCCAGTCTGAAGAGCCTCTGTGAGAAAGTTGCAATTCAGCATATAATGGAGCCAAAGAATGCTATACAACTTCTTGAAGTTGCGGATTCCTTGGAAGCCAAAGAGCTCAAGAAGCACTGTGAGGTAATACATTGGTCTGCTGCATCTTACATGCATTATACAGTTGTTCCCACAGCTGATATGCATTCATCGTTTGTCCATGCGTGATTAATTTTCATATAGTGATTTCTGGTACTCTGCTGTGCAATGCGATGCAGGATACAGCCATTCGCAACCTTGATTACATCTTCACAGTGGCAGCTCCTTCAATTATGAATGCTTCTCCTGAAATTCTTGCAAATTTAGAGAGATTGCTGGATGGAAAATCCTCGGAGCCCTGGAGTCACCGCCGTCTTCCCACAATGACAGCTACTTATCCTGCTGTCATTGATAGTGATGCAGAGGGAGATGATGCAGGAGGATTCCCTAGGCTCAGGGACAGTCAGAAGCCTGCATCAAAGTTATATGGAATGTCAAGTTATGGTAACTTCCTTCAGAAAGAAAGCAATGCTGAGCAAGCCGTCTCCAAACAGATCAGGGCAATTCGCAAGAAACTGCAGCAGATTGAGATGCTCGAGGCTAAACAACTGGATGGTCATCAGCTTGATGATCAACAGCTAGCAAAGCTCGAGTCTAGGGCTGCCCTTGAAAGTGAACTTGCAGAGCTTGGCTTTCCAACAGAAGCATTTTCAAGACCTTCAGTTTATGTGCCAAACAAAAAATCTGAAGGTTCTAAGAAACAGAAGAAGAAAATCAAGCAGGCAGCACAGTCTGATATTACCTCTATAAAGCATGAAGACAAGGAGCAAAACCACATTAAGGAGCTTCCAGAAGTGTTACCAACCCATGGCTCTTTAGAAAAGGTTTGCGCTCTTCTATCTTATGATAGCAATAAGGTTCATTTTCTTTGGTTCTTCCAGTGTTTGCGTTTGTGCAAATGTGCTTATTATTATGAGGTCTCGGTCTCATGCCTGTATTGAAAAATCTTCTACCCATCTTAAAGACCATACGGCCGGAAATAAAAGGATTGGTGTCCTACATTTGAATTTTTTTATTTCTGTGCCAATTGTCACCTACACTTTCATCTCTATTCATCCACACTTCAATATTTAGTTCTTCTCTATATCATTTTACAAGTAGTCCACAAAAATGAGAAAAATCCAACAACCTCCAACTTTGGGTTTTGGAAAAAATCTGTCTGCACCGGCCTTACTGGTGTTCTGTGGTATAATTTTGAACTGGTCGTGTTTATTCGTGATCCTAGCTGCTAGCAGTTTTTTTATGTATGCTTGGCCGTGTCTTGGTGGGTTTGTTTGAGTAAGTTTTGCACCTTTCCTTTTCTTGTTACTTAGTGGTGAGAGGCCATGCGAAACTTTATTCTTTTGGTACCTGTTTTGAGTGTTGCTTCCGAGAGGACCCTCACCCCTGTTCGCTTGCTCGCCCCCCCCATCCCCCCCCCTCATGGACGACGAGCGAACCCCAGATCCCCCCTCTTCTCCAGCCCCCTCCCCGTCACTTTTCCCTCCCACAGCCGCCGGCATGGTCCGCAGGCCCTGCTCGCGTGGTGTTGTGGCCCCAGCAAGCTGGATGTATCGGATGGTTGCTTTATAATATAAAGCGGGGGGGGGGGGACCCTTTATCGTCAGTGTTGTTTCCGAGGGAGGCTAAGTATTTTATAAGGCAGAATATCTTGTCTCTTTTCTTTTAAGAGTTAATTCCAATTTTTACCCCTAAGTTTCAGATTTGTGACGGATTATACCTCATGTAACAGAAATTCTCCCATTTTACTCAATTTAAACAATCTTTTCCCACCCTTCTATTTTGTGTGTATGTTGGTTGCCCCCACATTTCAGCGCTGACTTGGATGCCACGTAAATCGATTAATCTGGTTCGATTAATCTGGCCAACCGGTTTTCTTAGGTCCGGTTTGTTTTGGTTTTGTCCAGCCACACGAACATCAGGTCCTCCACGCTGTGCCTCGCGCCCTTCCCCACGAACATTGGTCGGTTCGGCTCACCCCAGTGCCCGCCGTCGATGACCCGGGTGTGCCAGTGCTTTGACAAGGACACCATGCCTGCGGTGCCATCATTGCTGGATGCCGGCAGGGCACCTCTTTCTTGAGCCACCACCATGGCCTTGCCCATTGGTCCCTCACGTGTGCCGCTTTGCTGCCGCTGGGACCTGTTGTAATAAAACATGATGTCGCCAGCAGGAGCAGTGCAAAGACCACAACTCTCATGACAATGCCCGTGACGCCACTCCAGAGAGCTTGCCCTTGTTGTTGTTCCCAGGCATGTTGTTGCTCAGGCTCATCGTGGGCCCTAGTGATGGGGACGGGAAGAAGGGGCTCCCGCGAGAGGTTTCACTGCAAAGGCGTCTGCCGGGAAGCGTGCAAGGGCCTACAGGATGGAGGTGATGAAGAGGCGGTTCTGTTCAGCCACAACAACACAATCGCAGAGTGAGGCGAGGCTACTAAGGCCATGTTCAGTGCATGGGAGCAGAGCGGAGGCCACCACACAGATCTAGTGAGCTCTGGTTCCCCCTCCTATCTGCCCAGATCGCCAGCTGTGGCGGCTCTTGCAGTCGATTTGACCCCCTCCGGAGGCAGGTGCAGTCAATCCAGGATGTGGCAGCCTACGATGGCGGCCTCTGGTCGTGGGAAGTGTGGCGGCATCTGGTGGTGACTCTGCGTCGTACTCCACCGCGTGTCCTACTCATCGTGAGCGGATGCCGAGTGTCACCTCCTGCAGCTCCCTGACGGTGTGGCTCTTTCCGGACGGTGTCGCCGTGGCTCCGTTCTCCACAAGTAGGCATGCCTGGCTGTGCCTTGTCTCCGTCCCCAGCCTCCACTACATCGATGTCGCCGCTCCCGCGGCACGGAGCTTGTGGTCATGGTGACCAGGCGGCCTGGCTCTGATTACAGGCAACATCGTGGTGATCTCATCTGAGTGTTGCCGGCAAGAATGCCGCCTACTTTGAGGTCACCATGCTTGTGAACCTGTTAGGCTTGTTGGGCGGTGGCTACCACAGGTGCCGGCGAAGCGGCATCGGGACTCGCCTTTGCTGCTGGAGAACCTCAAGATCCCGATGCCAGACTTCACGTTTGATGGGTTGTACCCTTCCCTCTCACTGTGGCTGGGCCATGATCATGTTGGCAACAAAAAATAGAAGGGGTAAAAACTGACAAATGATTGGTTAATTAGAGTAAAACGAGTATCTTTTCTTAAATGGGCTAAAACATGTCACAAACATAAAATGATCATATTTATGTAGGCATTTCTTTGCTTTTATCATCGTTTTGTTCATTATGGATATGTTTTTTTTATTTATCTATTATGTTAAAAGGAAGCAACAGTATTAATAAATTTATATATTCAAGCAGGAACCAGTCAAACCATCTGATGATGGCACTTCGAGTAACACAAAAGCCATCTTTTGTCCATTAGGGGACAAAGCTTCCCGGCCAATTTCATCAAAGAAGAAGAACAAGAAAGGTGGCTTGTCATTGTTTTTGAGTGGTGCTCTTGATGACAACCCAAAGCTAAGCTTGCCTACTCCCGTTGTGCCTGTCACACCAAAGCAAGAAGGACCCGCCTGGGGTGGAGCTAAGATAACGAAGGGACCTGCTTCCCTTCGTGATATTCAAAGTGAGCAGAGGTCAAAAATGAACGAGCTGATGACAACGAAAGCAAAAGACCGCCATGAAGATTCACCTGACAGTGCTGGGCTTTTGCGGCTTTCTTCATTCATGCCTGATGCGTGTTCAAGTCCAATATGTGTTACACCTGCTCGTGCTGTTCCTGCTCATGAAGGGGATAAGAGCACACCTCCCTGGTCATCTTCAGCTACCTCACCCAACCTATTGCGGCCTTCACTCAGGGACATACAGATGCAGCAGGTTGACTTCATGTTACCAAATGTTAAATTGATATATATTTTATTACAGCAATATTACATATGATCGAAAACCAACTAACTTTTGAGCAGGAGAAACGGCACCATGGTGTTGTGTCCCACAGTCCGAAAACCCGGACCTCAGGCTTTGCCATACCATCCCTGGGCACAGCGCCAGAGGTTGTTGGCGTGAAGGACAACGTACCCAACCGCTGGTTTAAGCCAGAGACTGACACCCCGTCCTCTATCCGCTCGATCCAGATTGAGGAACAAGCGATGAAGGACTTCAAGCGTTTCTATACCACCGTGAGGATCATGAAGCCACATGTCTAGGATGAGCTGCTGCGGCCTCGATCCCGGAAGAGTTAGTCATCTTGTTTAGGCTCACCCTCCCGTTCCAATGTACATTCAAGTGCACAGTCAGTTTCTGTTAACTGTAGGTTCCCTGTGTTGAATAAAGTTCAAAGCTTCTCCCGGCTTTCATTTTTCGCAGCAGAAATCATCTCAGTTAGCTGTGAGATCATCTCAGTTAAACAATGATCATATCTGTTACAAAGAGGAGGAATAAGAAAGCCAGGAGGTTCCTCACGCCACACCTCAGAATGTTTCCTTCTGTAACCGGCTCCAGCGAGCGTGTGCACGCACTTTGGTTGTCATGCCGAAAGAGCTCATCATCTCCGGACAGTCATCAGTCACCACGGCACCTGATGCTCGGTAATCTGATGGATCAAGGATGGCTTGAACAATCTCTAGGTACTCACATTCCAGAGACACCAAAAAGATCCCTGAAGTTCAGCGGACACGGTCCTTCCATCCTGCTTGGAGTAACTAATGTCGGTGTTCAACCCATACATCGTTTTCCATCTGACAACTTCTTCCGGTGGCTGGGATAGGATAGAGATGAAACCCATAAGATTTCGTGATTAACTCATGGTTCTATCATATGGACAACAAGCTTTCACGCATTCTTGTCCATGCCTAGCTCTTTGGTGATACTCTAGTTCTTCAATTTTCTCTTTACGAACTCTTTCATGTTAGATTCGGTCTACCGCGACCTCTTCTAACATTATCAGCACGTTTTAGCCGTCCGCTATGCACCGGAGCCTTTGAAGGCCTACGTTGAATATGCCTAAACCATCTCAGACGATGTTGGATAAGCTTCTCATCAGTCAGTGCTATCCTAACTCTATCTCGTATGACATCGTTCCGGACTCAGTCTTTCATTGCGTGGCCACACATCCATCTCAACATGTGTGTCTTTGCCACAGCTAACTTATGTACATGTCGCCTTTTAATCAGCCAACACTCAACACCATACAACATTGCGGGTCGAATCGTTGTCCTATAGAACTGCCTTTTGGCTTTTGTGACACTCTTATCATAGAGAATGCTAGAAGCTTGACGTCACTTCATCCATCCGGCTTTAATTCGATGATTCACATCTTCATCGATATCCTCATCCTTCTGCAGCATTGACGTCAAATATCGAAAGGTGCCCTTCTGAGGCACCACCTGCCCATCTAGTCTAACCTCCTCCTCCTCCTCCTCCTCCTCCTCATCATCATCATCATCATCATCATCATCATGCCTAGTAGTACTGAAATCGCACTTCATGTACTCGGTTTAGTTCTACTAAGTCTAAAACCTTTCGATTCCAAGGTTTGCCTCCTTAGCTCTAACTTCCTGTTGACCCCGTCTGACTATCATCGACTAGCACCACATCATATGAAAAGAGCATACACCATGGGATATCTTCTTGTATATCCCTTGTGACCTCATCCATCACCAAGGAAAAAAGGTAAGGGCTCAAAGCCGACCCTTGGTGCGGTCCTATTTTAATCGAGAAATCATCAGTGTCGCCATCACTTGTTCAAACACTTGTCACAACATCATTGTACATGTCCTTGATGAGGGTAATATACTTTGCTGGGACTTTGTTTTCTCCAAGGGCCACCACATGACATTCCTCGGTATCTTATCATAGGCCTTCTCCAGGTCAATGAACACCATATGCAAGTTTTTCTTTTGCTCCCTGTATCTCGCCATAAGTTGTCGTATCAAGAAAATGGCTTCCATGGTCGACCTCCCAGGCATGAAACCAAACTGATTTTTGGTTACGCTTGTCATTCTTTTTAAGCGGTGCTTAACGACTCTCTTCCATAGCTTCATTGTATGGCTCATCAGATTAATTTCACGATAATTAGTACAACTCTGAACACCCCCCTTGTTTTTGAAGATTGGTACTAATATATTCCGCCTTCATTCTTCTGGCATCTTGTTTGTCCGAAATATAAGGTTGAAAAGCTTGGTTAGCCATACTATCACTATGTCCCCGAGGCCTCTCCATACCTCAACGGGGATAAAATCAGGGCGCATCGTCTTGCCTCATTTCATCCTTTTTAAAGCCTCATTGACCTCCGACTCCTGAATTCGCCACACAAAACGCCTGCTCATATCATCGAAAGAGTCGTCCAGTTGAATGGTAGATCTCTCACTCTCCTCATTGAAGAACTTGTCAAAGTACTCTTGCCATATATGCTTAATCTCCTCGTTCTTCACCAGGAGCTGAACTGCTCCATCCTTGATGCATTTGATTGGTCAACATCCCTCGTCTTCCTCTTTCGGTTCTTGGCCATCATATAGATGTTCCTTTCTCCTTCCCCCATGTCTAACCGCTGGTAGAGGTCCTCATATGCCTGACCCCTTGCTTCACTCACATCTCGCTTAGCAGCATTGTTTGTCATCTTGTACTTTTCTATGTTGTTCGCACTCCTATTCAGGTATAGGTATAGGCATTTGAAACAATCTTTCTTCTCCTTTATTGCCTTTTGGACATCATCGTTCCATCACCGTGTATCTTTAGCTTCGCCTCTACTTTCCCTGGATACTCCAAGCTCCTCTAAGGCCACCTTACGAATGCAAGTTGTCATCCTCATCCACATATTGTCTGCATCCCCTCCTTCCTCCCAAGGGCCCTCCTTAATGACCCTCCCCTTGAACGCCCGAGCTACCTCTCCCTTGAGCCTCCACCATTTTGTTCCAGCGACTTTGGCACGCTTGTCTTGCTGGACACGAATCCGAAAGCGGAAGTCACCAACCACAGGCTTATGTCGAGGGACAACACTCTCTTCAGGTATAACCTTATAATCTAGGCACGCACGCCTGTCTTCTCTTCTCGAGAGAATGAAATCAATCTGGCTAGAGTGCTGACCACTACTAAAAGTCACTAGATGTGATTCTCTCTTCTTAAAGAGGGTGTTAGCTACGATCATGTCGTAGGCTAGCGCTCTCTAACGTTATCTTGAAGAATAAAAATCCATTAGAATGTATAAGAAATGGTATCATCTTGATTCTAGTACTATGGACAACCCATTCATCGTTTTGCATTTTATATAAGCTCATTCTCACCAACTTCCTCTCAAGAACCTCTCGTGTACACTTACTTTATTTTTTTACATATAAATAGGTGTATTTATCAAGTTTACTTTCTTATGTGTAACTTAGATAATGGTACATTGGTCAAAACATCAGTGTGCTTGATGAACATGAGTGGTATGCACCTTATGACTCCAGATGAACAGTAAATTCATAATCAACAGTAAAACAATCACAAAACAGGATAGTAGTGCTTTGTCGATGAAAAAAATATTAAGTGTAACCTTTGGAGGTAACTTTTCACGTCCGATTTTTTTCACAAGTTAAAATGCTTAAGCTTCCTCCTAAAAATTTGCAGGTAGTATATGAATGTGACAATGAACATGTCCAATTTGTTTCATTTTTTTACATTTGCATAAAAAATTTCTGATGGGAATGAGCATATGCTCTCAAGATCCAAATTCAGTTTCTGATCATAGATGATGATATTATTTTTCTATTAAATTGCTCAAACTTAAACAAGTTTGGCTTGAGACAAAACCAATATGACTTATATTCTGCAAAGGATAGTATTAAATTTAACTTTACAAACTTAATACTCCTTGATTTTTTTATAACTTTGAAACTTCTTCCTAAACATTCTTTGTGACAAGAGGGTGCCACAAAAGCTAAAATGCAAGTTCTATAGGATGACGGTTCGACCTGCAATGTTGTATGGCGCTGAGAATT
This sequence comes from Hordeum marinum, assembly GCA_022496015.1. Classification (NCBI taxonomy): domain Eukaryota; kingdom Viridiplantae; phylum Streptophyta; class Magnoliopsida; order Poales; family Poaceae; genus Hordeum; species Hordeum marinum. The sequence continues at coordinate 257,068,496 of CM039673.1, forward strand.
GACCGACTAAAAGGCGACATGTGCAACCGTTAGGTGTGACGGAGATGGGCATGTTGAGATGGATGTGTGGCCACACAAGAAAGGACCGAATCCGGAATGATGATATACGAGATAGGGTTGGGGTAGCGCCAATTGAAGAGAAGCTTGTCCAACATCGTCTGAGATGGTTTGGACATATTCAGCGCAGGCCTCCAGAAACCCCAATGCATAGCGGATGGCTAAAGCATGCTGAGAATGTCAAAAGAGGCCGGGGTAGACCGAACTTGACAAGGGAAGAGTCTGTAAAGAGAGATCTTAAGGATTGGAGCATCATCAAAGAACTAGCCATGGACAGGGGGTGCATGGAAGCTTGCTATCCATGTGCTCCATGAGTTGGTTGCGTGATCTTATGGGTTTCACCTCTATCCTATCCCAACTTGTTCGGGACTAAAGGTTTTGTTACTATTGTTGTTGAAACTTCTTCCCGAAGGTAAATCTCAACTATTGTTATATGGTGACACATATAATATGATAAATATTCTATCCTTGTAGCACACAATATAAAATTACAAGTTGACACAATATAAATGATTATATAGATAGATTCTTAGCAATCTATCGAACAATACGAAATATCAATTGACCGCAATACATTTCTGGAGCACAACACCACTAACCCATAACATGCTTAAATCATCGAAGCCATCTCCTCCAGAAAAAAATGGTTGCAAGAGAGACAATTGAACCAAAAGATTCTTAGGTCATCTTATCCAGGTGTGCAGATATAGGCTTCTTACCCGACTCTGTTTGGCCGGAGTGGTCCATGCCATCTCCTTTATCTGCAACTACGCTCCTGAATAAGCTATTTTTTGGGGGAATAAGCCTACATCTTCTCCATTCGTACAAACGAGATTATCATTTGGCTCTTTTTTGGGTTAAGTAATCTGGCTTCCCAATGTGTCGTCTCGGCTGACAAGTCATCTTTTGAACTCCAAGAAGTGACTTTATTGACTTCTTGTTGGGGGAGAGAGGACCTTGAATCATTTTTTAACTCGTAAATAATGTTAAAAATGCAAATTATATTAGAAAAAATACAATCTAGTCATCTTTTGAACTCCAAGAAGTGACTTTATTGACTTCTTGCTGGGGAGAGAGGACCTTCAATCATTTTTTGAACTCGTAAATAATGTTAAAAATTGCAAATTATATTTGAAAACATACAATCTTCTTCTTAGGGTAGGAAGTGTAATCATTACTACAAACTATAGCTCAGATCCAATATCCACCAAGCCAGACAACCATATAATCTTGAAGCTGACCATCTTCATTGTGTGCAAAAATTACAAACGAACATAATTAAATATAGGAATATAAGTTTAAGCATGAGATACAGCCCAAAGCATGACTATGTTGCTACATTTGTTGGGCCGCATGAAAAGATTCATGCATAATTGTAGTCGACATTCAAGGTAATGAGAACATATATCAATGGTTGCTTCTATTCTAGCATTGGGCCGACCCTTGTAGGTGGAATTCACTACCGGAAAAATAAAGTATGAACTGATATTATCCCCAACTACTGATATTATCCCCAACTACGACATCCATTTAACAAAAACAAATCAATGAATGTCAACTCACCATTTTGACAAAATAGTAAGTCTGATTTCGAACGGCTCAAATTATTAAGTGATATGCATTCCTAGCAAGCTTCCTCTTGAAGGTGTTGAAGTCCATTGGGTGCTCAATCACATCATTCTAGCCAGGCAACGACGGCCATAAAAAACAATCGTGCAATCATCAACACTCAATACTATCCGTCTAACTATTAACATCTCCAACGAGCGTGACACAAGTATTAGGAATGCGACTTGATATTATCTGGAGGTCAAAGGCATCATATATACACAAGTACAAAAGGGAGGCCAAATGCCAAATACAAAAAACCAAAATGCATCGCAACTATAACTCTAACGCCCCCCCTTCAAACTCATGATGGATCAACAACACTAAGTTTGGAGAGATAAAAACCATGTTGTGCTCTAGTCTGGGCCATCGCGAAGAAGTCCGTCAGCTATAACTCAGAAGGCACATACTGAAGAGCAATAACATGGTCCTGCACACCGGCTCGTACAAAGAAAGCATCAACACCAATATGCTTGGTAAGCTCATACTTCACGGGGCCCCGCACAATACTGATAGCACCGTTACTGTCTGACAAGAGTGTAGTAGGTGTAGTAACAAAAACACCAAAATCCTCGAGTAACCAGCGTAACCAAGTCAACTCTGTCGGGAAAAGAGCCATAGCTTGCAACTCAGCCTCTGCACTCGAATGGGAAACAAAAGTCCGTTTCTTTGTCTTCCAGGCAATGAGAGAACCACCAACAAAGACACAATAAGTAGAAAGTGAATGACGATCTAAAGGATCACTAGCCCAGGTAGCATCCGAATATGCATGGAGCTGTAACGAGCTGGAATGAGGAAAGAAAAGACGGTGAGAGATCGTGCGACAAAGATACCGTAGAACATGAAGAAGGTGACTATAGTGAACCAAAGTGGGAGAAGAAACAAACTGAATCAAAATATGGACATGATATGAGATATACGGACGAGTGACAACAAGATAGACAAGACTCCCAACAATATGACGATAATGAGTCGGATCGGACAAGGGCTCACCATCAGAAGTACCAAGATGAACATTAAGCTCCATAGGAGTCTCAACAGTGCGCTCATCACTAAGAGCCACACGAGCAAGAAGATACTGGATATACTTTTCTTGGGAAATAAAAAAAGTCATTGGAGTTGGAGGAAATCTTAGTCCTAAGAAAGTAACGAAGAGGACCAAGATCAGACATAAGAAACTGCTCGTTGAGACGGGCCTTGACAAACGCACTATACTCGAGATCATCGCCAGTGATGATTGTGTCATCAACATATATAAGAAGAAGAGTGCGACCACGAGCAGAAAGGTGGAAAAACAATGCTGGATCATGAGCACTGGGAGAAAAACCAGTTGCAGTCACCACAGTGCCAAAACGCTCAAACCAAGCACGAGAGGCTTGCTTAAGACCATAGAGAGAGCGATGAAGATGACAAACCATGCCATCAGGAATAGAATACCCACGTGGTGGATGCATATAAACCTCCTCACGCAACTCACCATTAAGAAAGGCATTCTTAACATCAAGTTGAGACACAAACCAATGGTGAGCAGAGGCCACAACATGGAGTGTGCGGACAGTGGTCATATGGGGCACAGGAGCAAAAGTCCCATCATAATCACGTCCACGCTCCTATTGAAAGCCATGAGCCACAAGACGAGCTTTATAACGCTCGAGAACCATCAGAGAGAGCCTTAATCTTATAGACCCACTTATAGTTGATGGGACGAACACGGGATGGAAGGGAAACCAGATCCCACGTGTCGTTGCGTTCAAGTGCAGCAATCTCCTCTGCCATCGCAAGCTGCCATTCAGGATGAACAATAGCATCACGATAAGAGGTAGGCTCAAGTGCAGTCGAAAGACCATATCGGGAAGGAGAATAGCGGTTAGAAGGAGGACAAGGCCGAGCCCGAAGACCATAAGTCGACCGAGAAGAGGAAGATGACACACTAGAAGTAGATGGCGCATCAGTGGATGCATCCACAACACGTGGACGGCGAGTGTAATGGAAAGGAAAAGAGGCACTAGTAGGAATCACCGGAGATGGAGATGGGGAAGACATCTATGCTGACGGGAAAGGCATCGTTGATGAGGGTGGAGACGGGGAAGATATCGGTGATGAAGGTGAAGCCGGGGAAGGTGGAGAATCATGCGACAAAGGAGAAGAAATTGTGGGAGAGGAAGGCGCTATATCGACAATAATGAAGGGAGAAGGAGTAGGAATTTGAGGCACAGAGGATGTGTATTAGGAAATGTGAGAAAAGAGTCCTCAACAGAAAAAGTCAAGGAGGATGGACATGGGTAGAAAGGACAAGACTCATCAAAAGTCACATCCCAGGAAATGCGCATCCGTCGACCAATAGGATCCGAACACTGATAACCCTTGTCCTCATCGTTGTATCCTAGAAAAACACACTCAACAGAATGAGCGGTCAGTTTGGCGCGTTCACGTGGAGGAAGAACATAGCAAACACAACCAAACAAAAGAAGCACCAAATAATCAAAAGAACAATCGAAAAGACGCTCAAAAGGGACACCACTTTGCAGAGTAGAAGATGGCCGAATATTGATGAGATAGGTGAAAGTGGATATAGCCTCAACCCAAAGTGAGGCAGAAGAGAGGCAACGATAATCATCGCACGCGCTGTCTCAAGAAGGTGACAGTGTTTACGTTTAGCCACACCATTTTGGGCTTGAGTCCCAGGACAAGAGAACTGGGGAAGAGTACCCTGTTCAGCAACATATCCTCGCAATGCACGAGAGATATACTCACTAGCAGAATCTGTGCGAAAAATACGAATAGGAGTGGAGATGTAGTAGCAATTTTTTTGTATATAGATAAGACCTCGCTAAGAGAGGACATTAAATAGATCCAAGTATAGCGAGTAAAATCGTCTATAAAGAGAATGTAGTAGCGATGACCCCCTTTCGACGCAAAGGGGGCCAGACCCCAAACATCTGAGTGAACAAGGTCAAAAGGACACTCGAACACTGTCCCACTATGAGGATATGATAGATGAATATGCTTACCAAGCCTACGACCCAGACAATCCAAGGAAGCATTACTGGAGACATGCCCTAGAACACCACGATTAATTAAAGATGAGAGACGAGGATCACATAAATGGCCAAGACAATGATGCTACTGTTGAAAAGAGCTAGCAGATACGGCAACAGGGGCCGCGAGACCGGCGATGGTGGCATCGGAGGGAAGACGAAGCCACTCAAGCTCCTAGAGACCATCATGGCATCGGGGGCCAGCACCAAGCAGAGCGCTCGTGCGACAATCCTGAACAGAACAGGAATCAAAGTCGAGATTGACCCTACAACTAGAGTCAACAATCTGACTACCTAAAAAGAGTTGCATGCTAAGTCAAGGAACATGAGCAACATTGGGAACATGAAAGGAAGATGTGTTAAGAGTGCCTTGACTAGCGGCATATAGGGGAGTCACTATAGGAATCAGGCAGTTTGCCGTCAGCCATCCCGCACGGCAAAGGCATGCATCCCGGACGGCAAAGGCTTTGCCGTCCGCCAGTAGACGGCCAACCGTCCGGCTGAATAAGCCACGGCAAAGGGCGCTTTGCCGTTCGCTGGCGGACGGCAAAGGACCTGGACGGCAGACGTGTCACCTTAGCTCCGTTAAGGACTTAACGACATGCTTTGCCGTCCGCTGGCCGACGACAAAGACCTTAGTTCTTTGCCGTCTGCTAGCGGACGGCAAAGAACCCACCTAGGCCAGCCCCAGGTTGCACAGGTAGCTGCCACATGGCAGCTTTGCCGTCTGCTAGCTGACGACAAAGACCTTTGCCGTCTGCCACCAGACGACAAAGTGGCTGTATAGCCCATGTTTTCTGTATTTTCTTAAAATCATTCAATTTGACAGAATATCACATATATATCCAACATATCAACAATACAAGTTTTCAACAAGCATACCAACAATAACTCCTCCTCCTCCTCCTCATCAACTCTAACACATTCTAGCACATAATAACACATTGTACCTAGGACCTATGTACTCCTATCCCGTAGGACCTACTCTACCCTCTCTTAGGTACAACATCATAACACAAGATAAGCCCTGACTCTCCATTATGGAGAACGGAGATCATCCTATCTCCCATTCTTGGCCTACGCACAATGTTGCTTCCAAGTAGCTCTCTACTGTTGAGCATACATTTTTTCCAATCTTTGATTGTCATGAGTCCATCGGTTTTAGAAATCCGATGTGGACAGGAGTGATGCGTAGGCTGACCTGGGCGTGGTGGCCCTAAGCTCGTAACAACAACGCGACCTCTCGGAAACATCAGATAAGGAACACAATCCTCCGGGATTTTCTGTTGAAAAACATAGTAATAACTTTGTAGTTAGCAATGTAGTTTAGCTTTAGAAGAATTTATGCAAAAGATGCATGGCTGTCGATCCGATGAGGCATACCGAATTCACTTTCATCGTCAGACATTTCCTATGTTCATAGTTGAAACATTTAAAATCGATCGAAGGAAACTACGAGAAAAATAATCAACACACAGATCACTATTACTCAATATGCAACGGGTTGACTTTAGGTCTGTCGAGTCTTTCCTTCCTAAACTCTCATCTCACGTATATGGTGGGCACTCCCTCTGATATTGCGACCGTCGGTGATGGTGGCTCCTCCATTCGTCCCCGAGTGCATTACACCAAAATGTCTAGCACACGGGAACGAAGGAGAAGCGACCCCCACGACAACAGTCGGGATTCTTCCTCTCTCTCATATATATATATATATGGTAGACACTCTCCCTCACTGAAAGACACACAATGAGCCGAAACAGACCTAAAGTCAACCCGTTTCATATATCGAGCAATGACATAGAAAAAATAACGGAATTACGACACTCTTTGGATCCTAATGCGTGTGTGACTTTCGGTTTGTCGAGGCTTTCCTTAAGTAACCCTCATATCTCATGGTGTGTTGGTGCACTCTCTCTCACACTGATATGCTGGTGTATATATGTTGTTGGACACTCTCTCACAGTAATAGTTCGACTGTCGGTGATGGACGCCCCACCTCTTCTCTTCTTGCGCAATATATCGACGAGTATATCGCAAAGAAGAGAAGAATGATGAGGCGCCCCCACGACAACAGTCAGGATTCCTCCATCAAGAACACACATGAAAGTCACATAAGGAGCAACGACAGACCGAAAGTCACACGTGCATTATACTGATAAAATATCACAAATACATTAATATTTATAATGAACTCGAATATAATATCACTAATACATCATCCCGAATAATCCAGTTAATGCATCATCAAATATTAACTAATAAATCTCGAATATTATCATATAAGATCACTAATACAGATCGAATATCCTAGAATCCAAATTGGAGGACGGTGAACTCGGTTCACTAGCGGTCTCTGAGTCGCCGACGGTGGACACCCAAAGATAAGGAACCATCACGGGATCATAACTCAAGTGAGATCCCTGAAGGATCTGCCAAGTATTGTCGAACCGGGCGTCCAACGCCGCCATGTAGCGACGGACGTGCTCGTCCTCCTCCCTGACACGGCGACGTACCACCTCCGCGGGTGCCCGCTCCCTCCGCACCGAAAGTGGCCCGTGTGACCGCCACCATAGAAGGTCCGGGTCGACGACAAGACCTGGATTCCTCACCAACCTCTGAGCCCGGGAATGTAGCACCTCCCAGTGCCAGCCCGACGGAGCCCAATCCCGGACATGGCGCCTATCAAGCAGGCTCTCATGGACTACTCGATGACGAGGATGCGGGCCGGGCATCGTCGACAAATTCCTATGAGAACGTTTTCTTATCGTTTAATCACTAATTTTTCATAAACCCCAATTTTTTTCATCATTAACATACTAATCTAACATAATCATTCATGATAAACATACTAATCTAACATAAACATTCATCATAAACATACTAATCTAACATAAACATTCATCATAATTTTTTTATGTAATCTAACATACACATACTTCAGCAAACCATATTCATCAGTTAATAGAGTTTGTCAGTTTCATTACGTCGATGCAACCTAGACGCTAGTAGGTAAATGAAGGGGGCAGGAGGAGATTTCATTTGTGCTCACCCACGAATGTAGGGACGAAGCTCGTCGAACGCACGGGGAGGTCGTCGAACACCAGACCCTCGCAGCGATGAAACAACTGCACATTTAAATCCACCTGATTAACATAAATATGATGTTCCCTATAACAAAATTGAAAAATATATGACCTAACTCATAATTCACAAATATATGACCCGTGTCGTCTCGGGGTCGGGGTGTCGGGGGTGTCGTGTCGGGGTCGGGGTGTCTGGTGTGTCATGTCGGGGTCGGGGTGTCGTGGGTGTCGTGTCGGGGTAGGGGTGCTGTGTCGTGGTTGGGGGTGCCGTGTCAGAGTGTTGGGGTGTCGTGTCGGGGTCGGGGTGTCGGGGGTGTCGTGTCGGGGCCGGGGTGTCGTGGGTGCCGTGTCGGGGTCGGGGTGTCGTGGGTGCCGTGTCGGGGTCGGGGGTACCATGTCAGAGTGTATGGGGTGTCATGTCGGGGTTGAGGTGTTGGGGGTGTCGTGTCGGGGTCGGGGTGTGGGGGGTGCCGTGTCGGGGTCGGGGGTTGGGGGCTCCTCTCTTCTTCTTCTTTCTTCTTCCTCTTCTTCTTCCTCTTCTTCTTCTTCCTCTTCCTCTTCTTCTTCTTCTTCTTCTTCTTCCTCATTTTCTAATTATTCTTATTTTCTTCTCGTTTTTTCAGAACTAAACCTAAAACTAAAACTAAACTAGAACTAAACTAAACTAAACGTAAACCTAAAACTAAAACTAAAACTAAATCTAAACTAAGCATAAACCTAAAACTAAAAAAACAGAAAAAAAGAGGAGGAGGAGGAGCTCACCGGAGGGGGTCGGGAGCACGACGGCGGGGCGGCGGGGGGCAGGGGCGGTAGGGGGCGCGCCGGGGGCCGGGAGCACGGTGGCGGGGCGGCGGGTCGGGGCGGTGGGGGCGCGACGGGGGGGCGGGTGCGGGGCGGCGAAGGTGGGGTTGGGAGCATGGTGGCGGGGCGGCGGGTTGGGGCGACGGGGGGCAGGGGCGGCGGGGGGCGCGATGGGGGCCGACGACGGGTGCGCGACGGGGGCGCGATGGGGTCGGGAGCACGTCGTCGGGGCGGCGGGTCGGGGCGGCGGGGGCGCGACGGGGGGGCCGGATGCGGGGCGGCGGAGGCGCGGTGGGGGTCGGGGGTGGGGCGGCGGGGGATCAGCGGCGGCGGGGGCACGGTGGGGGGTGGGGGCTGGGCTGAGTCGGGGGAGATGGGTCGAGGGAGATGAGAGGTGTGGGGGTGCGCCGTTAGAGTTAGGTATCCACCTCTTTGCCGTCCGCTAGCGGACGACAAAGATTCTCTGCCGTCCGCTAGCAGACGGCAAATAGGTGGGGTGGTGGGCTGTTACAGTAGTCCCGTCAAATGGACCCCACCCACCTCTTCGCCGTCTGCTCGCTGACGGCAAAGAATCTATGCTGTCAGCTAGCAGACGGCAAAGAGCTGGCTGATGGCAAAGCCCCTCTTTGCCGTCAGCTAGCTCTTTGCCGTCTGCTTTGCGCTAGCTGATGGCAAAGAAGTGGCAGACGGCAAATTTTCTGATTCCAGTAGTGAGTACCATCAGCAGTAAATACGCAAACAAGAGACTCAACAGGTCGAATGGAGGTCAAAAGGGGAGAATCATAAGTCATATGAAAAGATGCTCCGGTATCAAGAATCCATGAGGATGTACCAGAATGTGTAGAAGGTGGTCTCTCAGTGCAAGAAAAGTTAGTTGCAGAAACTGCAGAACCCGTCGGTGAAGAATCCCAAGCAGCAAGCAGTCATCGGAGTTGTGCAATCTCATGAGCAGACAGGGACACAATGGTAGTAGTCGAGGTAGAACCACCTGCCGACAAAGAGCGGTCACCATCGTGTGAAGAACCCATAGAAGGAGTCGATGAAGAACAACCAACATAGCTGACAAAAGAAGCGGCTACAGGAGGTGGTGCAGCTGTCAAACGAGTCGAAGCAGAGAGGCAACCACTACCTCCAAGCGGGCGAACACCAAGCACCGAAGAAAGTCGCATGTACGATACATGATTAATATACGGAACACCGTCAAGAGACTCCGGGCAACAAGGAAGAGGCATACCCACCGAACGCATTGCACTCTTTTTTCTCTCCTTTTTTTGGAAGACCAACAGACCTGGAACACGATTGGACATGAACCACCAGCAGTTTCACGAGACACAACCGTGACCTCGAGAGCGCCCGCGTGTGGCCGCAAAAGCCAGAACCGCAGCGACGCAGAATTGGCAGGGCCAGATGGGTGACTGGCGGCGGACGAGGTCGGCGGTTTGCGTTGAACGGGGCCGGCGGCCGACAGCGGCACCCTGGGGATGAGGGAGTCCTTGATTAGGGGGTCCTCGGATAGCCGACCTATTGTTATGGGCCGGACTGTATGGGCCACAAAGCGAGCATCAGACGATCAAAGACCACCTACGCCAGATAGAAGCTTCGAGGAGCCATGATGTACTCTCCAAGTTATCAGCTGTAGTTAGGCATGTTTATCTCTTCGCCATGTAACCGACCATGTGTAAACCCAGGGCACCCTCGGCGTCTATATAAGCTGGAGGGTTTAGGGGTATTGAGAGGACAACTCATCTAGGGTTAGCTATTCGATCTCGAGGTAGATCAACTCTGTAACCCCCCATATCATCAATACAACCAAGCAGGACGTAGGGTATTACCTCTATAGGAGGGCCCGAACCTGGGTAAATCTGTGTATCATCAATACAACCAACTCATCTAGGGTTAGCTATTCGTCTCCTGTTACCATTGATTCTAGTCTCACAGTTCGGAACCCCTTACCCGAGATCCGCCGGTTTTGACACCGACATTGGTGCTTTCATCGAGATCTGCATCCAGGGGACTCTCGCCCCCGATCAGAGTCTCACCGGCAACGACATCTTGTCGCATGCCAGCCCGATCAGCCGTCATGGCCAGACTGGAAGCTTTTCCCCCAATCAGAGCATTAAGTTCGGAACCTTAGAGTTCATGGCTGATTCACGGGGAATACTTGTTCTAATGGAACCTTTGACCCTCGAAGAGAAACCTGTAAGTCCGGACACCTTGACACCAAAGGTGCCAGGTCTCATGATTGGACGGAACATAGATCCGCTTCGGCAAGGCTCTGGAACCGTGACACCGCTCAATGAATCCACTCGTCTTAGCGACACGCATCCTACTGTCGCCTCGTTCTTAAATGAGTTGTTCAATCAGATCGAAGCTATGCATATATCGGATGACCAGGTGCCGATCTATGATCGGCTCGGGATCATACCCAATGATAGGGAGATTCATGTCCCCCCAGTCACCCACCTTGTCGCTACCATCAAGTGTCCGGCTGCGGATTCTGCCCGATAGCCGAAACTGAAAACTGTCTATACCCCAGTCCTCGACCACCGAGACTCCGTCAGTGAGCCAGAGGCAGGGAATCACTCTAAAGCCAGACCGTCATCGGTCCGGGATCCTTCGCATGATTCGGAAACCATAATTACGAACACTCAATCCGGTATGGAATCGAATTTTTTCCCACCCACCGCCCAAGACGATCATCCTAGTATCGCACCAAAGCTCGTGTCTTCGGACCTTCGGGATATCAAGCAACTACAAGGAGAATCAGTCCATCACTTTTGGGCCAGACTCCTACTCGCTAGAAGCAGAGTAAAAGGTCTTAGTGACCAAGATATGACGACAATTTTCATTCGCAATTTCCATGATGAAGGGATTCTTAATGCCCTGGCCCGCCGACACATACGCAACTTTTCGGAGTTATCCGATTTGGTACAAAAGTACCATGCCATGGAGAGCGTCTGGAAAGCCGAACAGTTGTTGTGAAAACCAATTTCCCCGAACACCCTAGATGAGCTCGGAAAAAGAGGATACCTCCAATGCGTCCAGCAGGGTATGAACCCGTCGAAAAAACAAATAAGCCCCTTTTAGGGACCCGCACTGTCCGCGACGGACTATTGGACAAGCCTCTCCCTATACATTCCGTGTTTCTAAACACAAAACCAACTCATAGCCTTAGAGTTTGCTGGGTCGTCAAGCAAGTCACAATAAGCAGTGAGGCCATCCTTGAAATACCTTCGTCGAGTAGGCGCTCTCCTTCGCCGCCCGGATACAATGCCAAAGTCTTGACGGTCTACGAGATCTTCCCCTCAAGGAATAGGTGTAAAAGAGCTCTTCGGGAACTCGAACAGGTCTGCCATGTGGCAGCCACTAGCCCATGGGCATACATATCGATTACTTTCGAGGACACTAACCAGCCGACCATTCTTCCCCGTCACTCACCAGCCACACTAGTCTTGAACCCCATCATTGATGGATACATGCTACATAAAGTGCTAATGGATGGCAGCAATGGTCTAAACCTTATATACGAAGCCACCTTGGAAAAAATGTAGTTCGACCAATCCCGCATCGAACATAGCAACACAACCTTCCGAGGAATTATCCCAGGAAAAGAGGTGCGTTGTTTCGGATGTATCATCCTGGACGTGGTGTTCGGCACGCCCAAAAACTACCGATCCAAAGAACTTCTCTTCCACATCGCCCCCTTCCCGAGTGGCTATCACGCCCTATTGGGACGTGACGCCTTTACAAAGTTCCAAGCTATACCCCATTACGGGTACATGAAACTCAAAATGCCAGGACCAAACGGAGTGATCACGATTGCCAGTGATCCGAACATAGCCCTTCGGACCAAAAATAAAACGACAACGCTTGCCCTCGAGGCATTAGCGGAGACTTTCGCTGCCAACGAATTGACTGCATTACGGTCGACAGTTAATAAGGACAACGTGATCCTTAGCAAAGGCCCAAGTCCACGTCCTTTAAACCCGCAGACGAAATCGGCAAATTTCAGGTACATCCGACGGACCCCAATAAGACAGTGCCATCGGTGCCCAGTTTGATCCCCTCGTGGATGAAGCGTTGTGGAATTTCCTTCACGAAAATTAGCACAGTTTTGCCTGGCATCCGTCCGATATGCCCAGGATCCCACGACAGCTTGCCGAACACAGTCTAAGCATTATCCCAGGCTTTAAGCCCGTGAAACAGACTCTGCGCCACTTCTCCGAGCCCAAATGGCAAGCCATGGGTGAAGAATTAGCTAAACTCCTCGAGGCTGGATTTATTCGGGATATTAAACACTCGGAGTGGCTGGCAAACCTGGTGATGGTACCCAAGAAAGACAAGTCATGGCGGTTGTGTGTCGATTTCAAAGACCTTAACAAAGCCTACCCCAAAGACCCTTTCCCCTTGCCACACATAGACTAGATCATTGATGCCACAGCCGCACACGATTCATTGTGTTTGCTCGACGCTTACTCCGGATACCACCAAATTAAAATGAAGGAATCCGATCAAGCGGCTACCGCATTCATCACCCCTTACGGGACATTCCGCTTCAATACGATGCCTTTCGGTCTTAAAAATGTCGGGGCCACATACCAGCGCATGATCCAGACCTGTCTCGCAACACAAGTCGGTAAGACTATCGAGGCATACATGGATGATGTGGTAATCAAAACCAAACACGTCAGCCAGTTGATTGATGACCTACGACAAATCTTTGCCAGTCTACGCGAATATGACATATGACTCAATCCGGAAAAATGTGTATTCGGAGTTCCTTCTAGCAAACTGCTTGGATTCATCGTCTCCCATAGAGGAATAGAGGCAAATCCAGCTAAACCATGCTCTATCGGAACTTGCAATTCCGACAGAGCTGAAGCATGTCCGGAGGCTAGTTGGGTGCGTAGCGGCGTTAAGCTGCTTTATCTCCTGCCTCGGTGAAAAGGCTTTGCCACTCTATAAGCCGCTGAAGTGGACCAACAAGTTCGCATGGACCGATGAGGCAGCGGCTGCATTAGAAGAAATCAAAACACTACTGGCAACCAATCCCATACTCACGACACCAAGCGCCGGTGAGCCCATGTTATTATACATATCGGCCACCAACAAAGTTGTCAGCGTGGTGCTTGTTGTTGAACGAGATGAGGAGGGACACAAATTCCGGACTCAGAAACCGGTATATTATGTGTCAGAGGTGCTAACGCAGTGCAAGTCCAGATACCCACATTACCAAAAAATAGCCTGTACAGTATTTATGGCGTCGAGGAAACTCAGACAGTACTTCCAGGAGTGTGCGGTAACAGTGGCATGCGAGGTCCCCCTGAATGATATAATCAACAACAGGGATGCCACCATCCGCATAGCCAAATGGGCCATTGAACTCCTTCCCTTTGAAATAACCTACAAGCCACGCCGTACCATTAAATCTCAGGTATTGGCGGACTTCTTGGCTGAATGGACAGAGGCCGAGCTCCCCAAGGAATACAGTGCATACTCCCATTGGACAATGTACTTTGATGGATCCAAGACCTTGGCCGGATTGGGGCTGGAGTTATCCTCACATCCCCCACAGGGACAACATGCGATACATGTTGCAAATCATGTATGACGACTCCAACAATGCAGTCGAATACGAAGCTCTCCTTCATGGTCTTTGGATGGCGGTATCAATGGGCATACGACGACTAGAGGTACCAGGAGACTCAAACTTGGCCATATCCCAAATTAACGGCGAATTCGATGCCAAAAACCCGAAGATGGCGGCATATAGAAATGTCGTCCTCAACATATCTGATCGGGTCGAGGGGTTGGAATTCCACCATGTCGCTCGCGACAACAACCAAGCCGCCGACATACTGGCCCGTATGGGAGCCAAGTGCGATCTCGTCCCGAGAAACACCTTCCTGGAGCAGCTCTTTAAGCCCTCCGTAGTGTGGCAGGATGACGACAATGCCGCCGGTCCGAATACGGCGGACGAAGTTGTTCCCCCCATAAACGAACCAGACGATGGCATTATCGATGGCTCTGTAATGAATGAAACGCCCTCGGGTCATGAGGTAATGGTAGTAATAGCGCCATGGACAGAGCCCTTCCTCGCTTACCTCCTTCACAAGGAACTCTCGACAATCAAACCAAGGCATGACGCATAGTTCGGCGATCCAAGGCCTACAAAGTACACGAGGGTGAGTTATACAAGAAAAGCACAACCGGAATATTACAACAATGTATATCCGAGGAAGAAGGACGGGAGCACCTCGCCAAAATCCACGCAGGCATGGGCGGCCATCACGCTGCGGCAAGAGCCCTTGTCAACAAGGCCTTTCGAGCTGGTTTCTTTTGGTCCACAGCTCGAACGGACGCCCAGTCACTTGTCCAACATTGCGTAGGGTGTCAACTCTTCGCAAATTAAAGTGACATGCCCCCAACAGCTCTTCGGACCATCCCGATCACTTGGCCTTTCGCGGTCTGGGGGCTGGACATGGTCGGACCACTTAAAGGGTGTACCAAGAAAAATAAATACCTACTGGTCATGGTTGACAAGTTCACCAAATGGATAGAAGCAAAGCCCGTCAAGTTGACTAAATCCGGACCAATGATTGACTTTATATCCAGCGTGGTACACCGTTATGGTGTCCCGCATAGTGTAATAATGGATAATGGATCCAACTTTACGGCCCAAGAGGTCAAGGACTGGTGTGCAAAAATGGGCATAAAGCTTGATTACACGTCAGTATATCATCCGTAAACCAATGGACAGGTCGAATGAGCAAACGGTCTCATTATGAGCGGCATTAAGCCACGTTTGGTCCGGTATCTACACGAGTCCGACTGTCATTGGGTGGAGGAACTCGACTCTGTTCTATGGGGCCTGCGCATCACCCGGAACAGATCAACAGGTTACACACCGTTCTTTATGGTCTATGGGGCAGAGGCAGTCCTCCCTTTCGACATTATTCACGACGCACCAAGGGTGCGCATGTACGAGGAAAAGGAGACCGAGTTGGATTGGTAGGATGACTTAGACGCCTTGGAGGGAGAGCGTGACTTAGCCCTGGCTCGCTCCACTTTTTACCAACAGCAAGCTCAACGTTACCAAAGTAGGGAGGTCAGGGCAAAATCATACAACGTAGGCGAACTCGTCCTACGACTCTCGGAGAAGCAGAAGCATAAACTCAACCCCAAATGGGAGGGTCCTTTCATCATCAACGAAGTACTCGCCGGAGGTGCCTATCGTCTTCGGAGTCCATGCGATAACCGCCTTGAATCAAATCCATGGAACACAATTCATCTTCGGTGCTTCTACGGATAAACCGGTGTCGTCTAACTCCCCTATATTTTTTCCTTTTTCCTCTTGTTCTTCTTGCCTTTTTTCTTCTTCCCTTCCCATTTTGCTGTTTGACAGGGCCAATTTCTTTTCTTTCCATATGTTCGGTTGAACTGATCTTGTACTAAAGATTATCGGCATACACCATACAGTGTTAAATCCAAACACAGCACGTGGGGGCTTCTTCTAGTAGCCAACTTTTTATATTACAAGTATTTTCTCACACCTATCGTGCACACATGTTTCTTTTGTCGTACTCTATCCATTATATGCATCAATTCAAACTAACACTTTGCCAAGCTGGGTTGCCTCGCTCCTGTGATTACCCTACGTTCTCGATTGTTCGGCTAGAGAGTAAAGGGAGCACCTCTGCGATTGTTACGACCGGATCATCCAGACATGTACCTTAGACGGGTGAAGCCGAAAGCTAGATATCTTACGTAGACAATTGGTCGGCTGTGACGGAAACACCTTATACGGCTCTGGTCGTTATCACCGTTGTTTGGGTTTTTTCTTCCCAAAGAACAATTAGCCGCATACTAAAAGTATGCAGACTTCTATCTACGATCTTCATAGAGCCCCGATGAAAGGTATCGATAGAGGCACTATTTTCCTCGGAAGATGTTTCTTACGCTAAGCAGTAATATAACATATCTTTCTATGTGCTTTCTGTCTGTTCACACCGCATGGCCGGATTGCCTGGTTCCCCGAATACAATTCGCTCTTTCGGAGGGACAAATAAGGAGGAACACTCCCGAGCTCTTCGCACGGGGAGGGGGGGGGAGAAGCCGATGGCCGGTTAAGACAAAGTTTACAACACAAATTGTTTATACACAAGTACATATAAATTACATGTGCGGTTGTTGATCAAGATTATCGATTATGGTGTCAAGGGGGCAGTCCTCTTGTGAAAGACGGGCGGCAGGCATCACCTAGTCATACACCAGGTGGAGTGACACTTCTTTTCCATCCGATCCCACGGGACCAACCCACGCCATATGCTCGGGATTAAGTCCGTGAAACGGGTTGATCATTCCCATGCTTCCCGTGCTCCCTCACGTCAAGCCGAAGTCTTCCACGGCTCGAACCTATTCCAAGCCCCCTTGAATTGATCCACGAGTTTGGCTAGCCCTTCAAGTGGCTATTCGGCAGGCCATAGTGCCTTCACCATTCCTTTCATTGCTTTCTGCACATGCCCATGGAGAGCGGTCAGCTTTTTCAGCGGGTCCCCCTGGTATGATCCGATCTCCTCATCAGGATGCCCGGACAGGAGGCCTGTACATGAGGCAATAGCGTGCTTACTATTATTTCCTACATCAGAAATATTTGCTGATAATTGAATCACACTTACCGAACACGCCTCTATGAAGTTTTCGGTTTTCCTCTTGAGCTTGGTCCAATTGAATCTTCAAATTCTTAATTTCTTCGGCCTGCTTTTGCACAACAAGGCAGCCAGCCTAGTACCGGGACTCGGCATACCGCTAAGAGTCTCGGGCTTCCTCCAACTGCCTTTCCATGTGCCCTATTGATTCGGCTGCTACACGGAATCCACGTGTCAGGCACGATAATACATTAAGATTAGCAGTAAAGGTACACTCACCATGGGCCTCCCGGGTGAAGCTCTTCACTTGCGCCAGTTCGGCCTTCATAGATTGCACTTCTGTGCGACTGTCCTCTAGCTCCTTGGCCAATTGCTTGACATGTTGCTTTGAAGCCTGCGTCAACAGTCAAACATTGTAGAGATCCTTATTTCGTTTGTTCCAAATCGAATTACGGCTCGAGGGCTACTAGGTTTACATGAGTATTTGGACTCTGTAAAAGCCGATCACTTACCTGCATCCTGGCCGATATCAACTTCATAGCCTCACCGAACCCGGCTCGGGCAGCTCCAATGTGCGCATCCGTTGAGTACAGGGCATCGAACTCTTGTTCGGAGAATATTGGATGCTGCATGACCTCCCACCGTTGCCTGTGATTCATGGCATCCCCACCTTCGATTTGGTAACGGATACACCATCACCAGAATCGGCAGGTGTTAGAGTGGCCACAGGGGCTTCTGCAGCAGGAGCTGTAGCTTGGGAGTTTCGGGTATCTCCGGACACCCTGGTGACCTCTTCGTCGGGTGAGGGCTGAGCATTTCGCCTAAATATTTCAATTAAACAAAACTACCATAAGACTCTATTTACTGATAATGAGTGAATAGTCGAACGATGTACCTCCGGGATGAGCGGGCAGGTGGATTCGTCCCCATGGCTGGCTCTTTTGCAGGATCCCTGTTGGCCTCTGACTCGACCGCGGCTTCAGCTGTCGGAGTATGGTGCATGGATCGACAACGTTTGGGAGTCGGAGTCGGCGCGTCCGGGGCGTTGTTGGTAGCTGGCCTCTTGCGGGACGAGCTCTTCTTCTTGCTCGTTGCAGGGATGGAAAATGACCCAAGGTAATCAACTATGATAGCCACCATGGATTGGTCAACACTCTCCTGGAGATAGACTCCGTCTTCGAAGTCAAGTAGAAGATGCGGGTCCTCGTTGAAACCCGAAACATTGTAACGTGAATGGTTCTCGGGCTGAGGAGCCACACAGTTGACTGTCTCGATGATACTCCTTCATTCCTGCTCATGCAAGGCTTCAGTCAAATAAAGTGCGGAATGAAAACCCCGAACTATGTTCATGTTAGAGAGAGAGAGGCTTACCCATTCGATAGGATTGTGGGCCGAATATCCTTCCTTGGTTGCCCGCCGAACAAAGTTGTCGTCCTCTCCTTCGTACAGGTCGGCAAGTGCGGCGGCCAACGCCGTCGGATTGGCAGGCCATTGGTTTCGGGAGCGTGTGGTGTCGCTTGTCCCATTGTATTGCCACAAGGGGTGTACCCTCTGTTGAAGGGGATGCACACACCGGGAGATGGAGGCAACCATGACGTCGATCATGGTTAGTTGGCGGTGGGCGAGCATCTGCACCTGAGCTGCTAGGCGCCGCACTTCGACGCTTTCCTCCTGGGACGAGCTCCTCGGCCGCCAGTTGTATCTCTTCTTTGGGAGGGCGTCAGAGTATTCGGGAAGACCTATCCGAGTTGGCTCGAATAGGGGGATGTCTTCAATATAAAACCATTCCGAAGTCCATTCTTCAGATTTCTTAGGTGTGCCTGCCGGATACCCCGTCCCCGCTATACGACACACTTCGGCTCCGCCGACCTCCAAAATTGTCTTGTCCCGAGTTTGGTGGACGAGACAAAAGTATTTTCTCCACAAATCAAAGTGTGCTTCGCACCCCAAGAACATCTCGCAGAGAGCGACGAAGCCCGAGATGTGTAAAATGGACCCTGGAGTAAGGTGGTGGAGTTGGATCCCATAGAACTCTAGCAACCGCCTTAGGAATGGATGGATTATGTCGTGGGAACGAGTCTGACAGTAGGAGTTAGGGGTACGAAAGGAGAGGGCAGAGTCCTAGCTACGACGAGGATGTACACACGGATGTATGAGTTCAGGCCCCGCTCGTGGAGGTAACAACCCTACGTCTCAGTGCTCTGGAGCTTTTGTCATGTGGAGAGTGTAAATTACAGAGGTTGCGAACCCTTGTGCAAGAGGGGAGGGCGGCTTATATAGAATTTGCTGCCCCTCATAAGTGTGTGGCATCCAAGGGTCCGCTCGTGGGTATAAAGACGAGCTTTACTGGTAACGTACATCATAATTGCTGCTAATGATGACTGGCCTAATGCCTGCCCTTTGGCCTCCCTGGGGTGGCTTCTGGTCTTCTGGCATCGACTGGAAGTGAGGTCTTCCGAGTTACAGATGACTGTCGAGTGAAGGGATAGGCTTCCGAGTGGATGAATGTCGAGTGACTTGAGCACCATGGTGAATCT
Organism: Hordeum marinum; assembly: GCA_022496015.1. Classification (NCBI taxonomy): domain Eukaryota; kingdom Viridiplantae; phylum Streptophyta; class Magnoliopsida; order Poales; family Poaceae; genus Hordeum; species Hordeum marinum. The sequence continues at coordinate 257,088,271 of CM039673.1, forward strand.
AGGCGGAATCTCTCTTGTAATCTTTAAGTCCTTCAATATAGTGCCCTTAGGTAGGGTATGTGGGTGAGGCCTAGGACCCTACCCTAGGTACATATCCTTGTCATTATCCCCCGAATGGATCAGGGTTCGAGTGGTGAAGAGGGGTATCGATGCTAGTTCTGGAAAAGGCACCAAATCTTCCGAATGAATTTTGGGGCTTCAACGATACTTGCGTCGACTGAACTCTTTGTCATTTGTTCGGATCGATTCTGTCTTCAAAATGTCCGAGTGAATTCTCAATGTCAATTTTGTTCCGAGTGACCTGAAAGGATCTTTAGACGTGAAGGGTCGCTCTGTCAGGCCCAAATTTTGCGGGATTCAAAAACTTGGGAAGCGCGCGCGTCTGCGACGATGACACCATGACTAGGGCGAGTAGGGGCATGATGCCTCTATTCTCCTGCCGCTCATTTCGCCACGTACTGGACGCCATGTGCGATCGAGATATGTGGGGATTCCACGGGCCCACGAGTCACCGAGTCATTCGACGGGGTATAAATCTCGGAGCGTCGTGGTCTGAACAGTACTTTTCCCCCAAATCACCTCTCTTCCTCTGCCTCCCCTACTTGAGGGTGCCACTCTGCTTCGCTCCGACGAGCACTGCTGCCACGATGATGAAGGGGACGACCAAGAAGCTGGAGCGTGCCAAGAAGGGGGCTGCGAGGGGCAAGGCCAAGAAGCCATCGACTGCGTGGTTCACCGTGCCGCCGTGGTGGATCCAGGGGGATTTTCTCCCGTCGATGGTCACTACCACGGACATCGAGAATCTCGTCGTCGATGGGATGGTGGTGGATGGTTCCTGGAGGCTGTCGGAGGGGGAGCCCGAGCCGGAGCCATGAGAGGGGGAGCGGGTCCTCCTCCTCACTTATGTTGAAAGAGGTTTCTCCATGCCCCCTCATCCATATCTTCGAGGGTTTTTGAACTTCTTCAGAGCTCAGCTCCATCACTTTCCTCCGAATGCCATTTCCTATCTTTCTGCTTTCATCACTCTGTGCGAGTGCTTCTTGGATTGCTGTCACGCCCAAGATGCGATCCTATCCTTATTTTGGCACGGGGGCCTCGATAGGGATAGAAGCGCATCTCGTCGTGTTGCAAGAATGGATTTCATTACGAAGTACATTTACAGAAGAGATGAGTATATGGAATTGGCTTACACTCGCCTCAAGCTACATCAAGACCACATCAATACAACAACACATTCAAGCATCATACAAAAGAGTAGGGTCCGACTACTGACAAAACCAAACGATAAAATGACCTCCATCCTTGCTATCCCAGGCTGCCGCCTGGAACCCATCCTAGATTGATGAAGAAGAAGGAGAAGAACTCGAAACAAACAAGCATTGCGCTCACGTCAAATCATCACATTACTTATACCTGCAACTGTTGTTGTAGTAATCTATGAGCCACAGGGACTCAGCAATCTCATTTCCAGGGGTATCAAGACTATTAAAGCTTAATGGGTGAGGTATGGTTAAGTGGTGAGGCTGCAGCAAGCGACTAAGCATTTATTTGAGTGGCTAACTTATGAATACAGCAGTAAAGTTTGCTGTTCTACGCATAATGGACGTGAACTAGTAGTGATCACTAAGTGATCCTGAACACCTACTTACGTCAAACATAACCCCACCGTGTTCTCTCTGGATAAGGACTAGCGAGAAGAGACAGTCACAGTTACGCACACGGTTGGCCTGTTTTATTAGAGTTTACTTCAAGTTTGCTATGACTGGGTGTTAAACAAAGTTTCCAAGTTTGCCACATAATCGTGGGCATGGCTTTTCGAAAGATTTAACCCTACAGGGGTGCTCGAACTCATCCATCACAAATTAACCACACACAACAGGAATAACCCCGACCACGGATCTCGTGATCATCCTAGGCAATTCTAAAGGAAATCAGACACCTCGAGATAGCCCGAAGAAGATCAGAGTTCCTCATGCAAGACATTTGAGAAAGGTAAAACAAATCCAGCTAGGCCGCCCGACGTGCCGACAATCCCGATAGGAGCCGCGTATCTCGTTCTTAGGGCACGACAGATGAGTGAAGTGTACAATGGCCTGATAGAAATCTCCCGAGTTGCCCCGGGTTGGCCCCGCACAGTGCTCTATTTTGGACCAACACTCATGAGGAGCACCGGCACGGGGGTTGATTAAATTATCCGCGGGTGCCGGCAGGTCCCTATGCAATTTTATTAGTTATTAGACAAATGTAGTACCAACCTTGGGCCTTGCCAGATAAGTTTTATCCCAAAACAAAAATCAAGGGGGTCCCCATAACAACCCTGAGCATGTTAGGAGCGCTCAATTATGGAACATAACACCGGTTCACAAGTAACTAGGGGCGCAAAAGTGGAACAAAACACCGGTTCACAAGTAACTATGAGCGGCAAAAGTGGAAGAAAACACCGAGCAAAAGGCCAAGCCTTCCCTTTTACCAAGTGTATAAGTGCATTAAATTAAATAGCAATAATATTGTGATAGAAAAAGAATGTCCATATTGTCACATGGAAGCAACTACACCTGCATCTAGAAATGCTATAAGAAGGGCTGAGCAAGCGGTAACATAGCCACACAATGGTTTGCTGGGAGGTGGAGGTTAGAGGCTTATCATGGCAATGTTGGGAGGCTTGACAAACAAGTGGTAGGTATCAAGACATAACGATAAAAGCGGGACCACTAGCATAGCAATGATAGTAGTGGTATCCATGGAAATGTGTCATCTTGCCTGAGATCCCGCTTGGAAGAAGAACGAGTCCATGAAGAAGACGAGCCAACGTAGTCGAACGAATCCTCACACTCCGAACACTTTCGGAACTCTATCAAGAATAAGCAATCCAGAAACAACAATCAACAGACGGAAGAACACCTCAACATATGTATGACATGATGCACAAACCAATATGAGACATGTCCGGTTGATTATGCAATGCAAGGCAAATCACATCAAACAACTACTACACATTAAAACGAAGCTCAATATGCAACGAGTTGCATATTGGCGAAACTCCACGCTCGGTTTATTTAGTTCACCCCCATTTATTTACTCGGCAAGGTTAAATGTTGTTAAACATGGCAAGAGGTGAAGCATAATTAAACTACTCTATCTAGGCATCTTAAATGATGCCGGAAGCAACACATAACATTTCCGAAACAACCTGATATGCCTATTATGAATTTGGTACAGATCTGTCCTAAACATGTTTTAGATATTTTAAATAGCAAAACAAAGTGTGCCATGTTAATCTACACATTTTCTGGCCAAGTTACATATATAAAACATTTGCATCGGAGCTACGCAAAAGTTATTAAATAATTCATATCATCATGGCAATTATGCAAATTAAATGAAAACAACAGGTTAAACATTTTAAACACACGTGAGAGTTGAATATTGTGAATCTACACGAAATTCTAGTCATTTTACATATATAATGTTTTTACATATGATGCACGGTTATCTAGTTATGAGCAATGCAAAATAAAGGCATTTTGTAATATACATGTCCAGGTTTAATTGACAAATCCGTACAACAGAAAAAACATACAAGGGCCTAAACTAGCTAGCCCAGCAGGGGCACATGGGCGCATCATAACAATCTGGTTCATAGGGCGGGCATAGGCGTTGCTCACCTAGTGGGCTAGGCCCATGTCGGTGCAGCGGCTGGGGGAGGCTGGCAGAGGCTAGGCCTTGGGCGGCCCACGTGGGCGCTGGCGCTCGTGCGTCGTCCTCCTCCTCGCTCCCGTGGTTGAGCAGGAGGCAGGGCGAGGCCATGGCAAGGGGCGACGGCGGCGGAGCTCCGAGAGGTGGGGAGGCACGGATCCGGCGGGAATGGGGCAGATCCGGCCGGATCTGAGCAGGGAGAGGCCGGATCTGACCGGTGGCAAGGTGCCAAGGGCTCCGGCGACGATCGACAACGGTTGGCGGCGACGGGCGCGGGCTCGCCCGACGGGAGGAGCGGGGCTTGGAGGCTCGGGATCGGCTCCTCTCTCGATCGGGAGCGCTCGGGCGCAGCGGTAGCGGATCGGGCCATAGGCGGGCCGGGAACGAGCTTCGTGGGTCGCGGCGCTAGAGGTGGGAGGAGGGGGCAGATGATTATTGGGGGCGCACGGAAAACGAGGTGGGAGGCTAGGGATTCCGAAAATGGCATGGGGGAGCTGCTTAAATAGGGAGGTCTAGGGTTAGGGGTGGTTTTGCACCGTTTCGAGCCCTCCGATCCATATCGGATGGCTCCGGTTGGAGGGTTAGGTGCTAGGTGGCTAGTGGGCTGTGGAGAGGGGTTGTGGGCTGAGGAGAGAGGGAGATGTGAGCCCATGACAGAGTTTCGAAAACACTGAAACGTCCGATAAATAACCGATGACTGCACTACTACGGTTGACCGTTGGGGTATCAAACAAACTCAGAATGTGACGAAATTTGGCAGGCAGCCTACCTACAATATAACTAGACCGCACACCAAGTTTCAACCCAATCCGAGAATATTTCATATGCACTTTAAAAACAATATTTTATCGATGCCTTGGGCGCGTGCGTGTGTGGTTGGTCTCGAAACGCTCGACGTCACGAACGGAGAGAACCTGTAATTAAGAACGGATGCAAGTTTTCGAAAATGAGGGACGATCCCATGCAGATGATGCGTATGATGCGATGATGAAAGCGACAACCAAACGAATCTCACGACGACAATGGAATAAAAGGGGGATCTTCTAGAGCGTCGGTCCTGGGCTGTTACAACTCTCCTCCACTACACGAGGATCTTGTCCCGAGATCTAGAATGAGAAGGGGAAGATAAAGATCAAGAGGTAAACTTAGTTGCTTCTCTGACAAACGAGTGAAACCAATGAAATATGAAGGTTGGAAAGAGATGAAGAATGACATGAGGTACAAGCAAGAATTCCTAACAAATTTCGGCAGCACTTCGGTAGGATAGAGAGGAAAAATTGATATGATGGAAAGAAATTGAAAGAGATACACCAAACTTTGGTTGGATTAGAATCAAAACTTCATAATATGGAAGGATCGTGAAAAGATTTGACATCACTCCGGTGAAATGGATGAGCAAAAGAATATGATCTTGATAAATCGAGTTGATGAATCGAAGAGAGCACCTCCGGATGATACAAATAGAAACTAGATCATTGTAAAGGAAGGAATGGAGAACAAAATGACATATTTATACCATAACTGAATAGAAAGCACCCTTGGAAGGTAGGATAGAACAGAGCTGATGAAGAACCAACAACGAAAAGAATAACTTGTTATGGGCTTATGGAAAACATCTCAAAATTATGAGGTGACAACCTGCCACAACAGAAACAATTAATTGCTTGAGAGAAACAAGATATGCAAAACTTCTTTCACCAAGAGGTGGATGAGACACTTGAATCGTTTATGACACCATGATAGCAACAATCCTTAGGAAATGCTTTAGGTGAAATCAAACCCAAGATAACTCCGAGAAGACATGATGGGTTTACTTATCTCATTCTTGACAATTTTTCTTCGAGACTCCTCATAATCAAGAATTTAATAACACCATCTCAAAAGACAATGGAGAAGGAATTGAACTTAGAAATCCGAGATAAAGAACAGTTGAGCACCTCCAACAAGAATCTTGAAGAATACTTCGAGAAGAATTACATCCTTAACAACCCACCATGAAGAAGAATCGGGATGAACTCCAGAATGCAAGGTTGTCAGAATCGCGATTTTGTTATACGATTCTATGACTTTACGATCCAAACTAACCCCTCTGATTCTACGATTTTAGTTCATAGAATCTACGTTTCTAAGATCCTGATAGTGAAGATTCTACGATTTGTGATTCTACCATCAGAGTTCTGATCCGATTCAAAATCACGATTTTGACAACCTTACCGGAATGAAAGGATGAAGCTTGTCAATGAAGGTAGAAAAATAACAAGATTGAGGCCTTGCTATGAATTAGATGAAGCTTAGCAACAAGATACTTGAGAGAACTAGGAACTCCGGAAAAGGAAAGATGAGAACAGTTGAAACCCATAATTGATATCATGAACAACTTTGGAAGAAGGATTGAGAACACCTTGACCAAAAAGAATAAGAATTATGTTATGCTTATCCTTCATCAAGTTAAATTGATGACAAGCAAAGGATTTCACACACCACTTATTCTTCTTGCAAAGAATTGAAGAGAGACAGATAGATCACAAACTTGAAGAAGTCTTGCACGAGAACAGTGGTAAGAGTTGGCAAATGAATGAGGATACTATGATTGAACGAAGATACATGGGATCGAAGAGATCACGATCGACCTAATGGAAAACTTCAACAAGGCAACAAAATAATTGAGATACGAACGAAGGGAGAACAACTAAGAAGAGTTTGAGAACGAAAGCTAAAAGCTGAGAACGAAGAAATCTTCTGAAATGATGGCCTTCGGAGGATCGATAAATGAGAACAACTCTGAAGCATTGGATAGATATGGGAGGAATCACTCATGATTGACAACAATCAAGAAGATAACACGAAGCTGAGACCATGAATCTTCAAGAGAATGAGCAAAAATTTAAGAGAACCACTCCTTCGATCTTCAACACAGAGAATGATGACGAGAAACAACACCATGAATTACTAAGATGCTCCGGAATAACGAATAAAGAGCGGCTGAGCCAATGATGAAATTAATTCAAAACGATCATGGAGATGGAATATGACTGATGAAAATCATTCTTACGTAATATTGAAAAGAACTTGAGGGCATCTCCGAAAAGATTAGAAGAGCCAGGTGAGATCCTGGGGAAAAACCTGTGGGTTATGGGCCCACTCAAAGAAACATCGTTGGGACAATTGCTTAGAAAGAGATATTGCACCAGAAAAATTAAGAACTTGATGAGGTGAGAGCCTCGAAATAATTTAAGAGGATATAAATGGAAATGAAAGTCTTCTAAGATATCTTTAGCACTATGGATAGAATAGAGAGGGACGAAAAACAAGAGATACTTGGACAGAATTTCCGACATGGGGAAGCATTTAGCAATTGAAAATGATATGAAGAACACCGAGATCTTTAATTGAATCCACCCGAGAAGAATAACAACAAGAACAAGGAATACAAGGATAGATCTTGAAATTGAAACTCTTGAGAATCTCCACAAGAAATCACCAGATACAATATGAAGAAATGATAGAGGAAGCATTGATGAAGAGAAAGCACTTGGATGAGAATTAATCATTGAAGAAAAAGGGCGGGAGGGTGGGGAAAACAAATAAAACTTGGAACATATGAGACAAACTCTGGAACAAAATATGAGGATAGATCTTGCAAATATTGGAGATGATAGAATTATCTTGAAGAGAAGCCCACCGGATAAAAAGAATTGATATGACAACTTGATTGAGCAAAATAATTAGCATTCCAACAGAAATATGAGAACACCACTTAGGAAATATGAAATCACCACTTGACATCGAAGCGACTTGAATTACCATATTGCCAAAAAAACAAAGGATGAGGCTTATAAAACAAACCAGAACAAATACATGACAGAGATTTCGCTCGATATTTTCGTGGTAAGGTTCGCACGGGCTCGATCGTACATTGGATTGTCATATTGGAATGACGCTCGAATATGCTCCCTAGGCATAGTGAACTACAAGGCTTGACGAAGCATATCTGATGACATATATCAAGACTGTCCTCTATAAGAAAGACCGTGAACAAACGAATCCACTAGATGTCGAACCCCAACCTCACATCATGATCCTTTGAAATTTAACCTTGGTAACTACTTGAATTCCCACCTAAGAACTCCCAAAATCTTCTGGTTATGCAATCATGTGTTGGGGATACAGGGAGGCAAAATATCTCACACAACTAACAAGCCCTACACTCCAACTGTATCCATCAGTCAACACATAACCAGAGGCTTCGGAACTCCATCTATCTTGGACCCTTGAAAACACAATGATACCAAACATGGCAGTACCCCGGACGCCTCCCCGGTACTGGGTGACCCCGACCTTATCTTGCGACGAGAAGTATTGAGGTAATTGCGAACATCCTCCCTCCTGAGATACTAAGGAAACTGAACGATAACGATGTGTCAAGAATCCCCTCGAGCTCAACTCCCCGAAAGAAATCAAGTCAGACAGGAGGCACCAGGACAGAACTCCGTCACATGGGCATCATATAGTTTCCAAAATACCCGCGTGATCCTAAAAAAAATTTGAGCGAGAAGAGGAGTAGAATTAAAATTCCTAAGTCGTAATTCCTCACCAGAGCATAGAGGAGGAGTAAAAAGAATCCTACTCTCCGATATAACTAGACTCAAAATAGTTTTTTACTAGACACGACTCGGCCAAGTTCGATCAATCAAGGGGTCTCCTAGGTCGGTACAGGCTCTGTTACCAACTTGTCACGCCCAAGATGCGATCCTATCCTTATTTTGGCACGGGGGCCTCGACAGGGATAGAAGCGCATCTTGTCGTGTTTCAAGAATGGATATCATTACAAGTACATTTACATAAGAGAATAGTATATGGAATTGGCTTACACTCACCACAAGCTACATCAAGATCACATCAATACAACAACATATTCAAGCATCATACAAAAGAGCAGGGTTCGACTACTGATGAAACCAAACGATAAAATGACCTCCATCCTTGCTATTCCAGGCTTCCGCCTGGAACCCATCCTAGATTGATGATGATGAAGAAGAACTACAAATAAATAAGCATCACGCTCACGTCAAATCATCGCATTACCTGTACCTGCAATTGTTCTTGTAGTAATCTGTGAGCCACAGGGACTCAGCAAACTCATTTCCAAGGGTATCAAGACTATTAAAGCTTAATGGGTGAGGTATGGTTAAGTGGTGAGGCTGCAGCAAGCGACTAAGCATTTATTTGAGTGGCTAACTTACGAATACAGAAGTAAAGTATGGTGGTCTACGCATAACAGACGTGAACTAGTAGTGATCACTAAGTGATCCTGAACACCTACTTACGTCAAACATAACCCCACCGTGTTCTCTCTCGGATAAGGACTCACGAGAAGAGATAGTCACGCTTACGCACACAGTTGGTGTGTTTTATTAGAGTTTACTTCAAGTTTGCTATGACCGGGTGTTAAACAAAGTTTCCAAGTTTGCCACATAACCGTGGGCACGACTTTTCGAAAGATTTAACCCTGCAGGGGTGCTCCAACTCATCCATCAGAAATTAACCAGACACAACGGGAATAACCTTGACCACGGATCTCGTGATCATTCTAGGCAATTCCAAAGGAAATCCGACACCTCGAGATAGTCCGAAGAAGATCAGAGTTCCTCATGCAAGACATTCGAGAAAGGTAAAACAAATCCAGTAAGGCTTCTCGACGTGTCGACAATCCCGATAGGAGCTGCGTATCTCGTTCTCAGGGCACGACAGATGAGCGACGCGTACAATGGCCTGATAGAAATCTCCCGAGTTGCCCCGGGTTGACCCTGCACAGTGCTGTATTTTGGACCAACACCCATGAGGAGCACTGGCCCGGGTGTTGATTAAATTATCCACGGGTGCCGGCGGGTCCCTATGCAATTTTATTAGTTATTAGGCAAATGTAGTACCAAATGTTGGGACTTGCGAGATAAGTTTTATCTCAAAACTAAAATCAAGGGGGTCCCCATAACAACCCCGAGCATGTTAGGAGCGCTCAATTATGGAACATAACACCGGTTCACAAGTAACTAGGGGCAGCAAAAGTGGAACAAAACACTGAGCAAAAGGCCAAGCCTTCCCTTTTACCAAGTGTATATGTGCATTAAATTAAATAGCAATAATATTGTGATAGCAAAAAAATGTCCATGTTGTCACATGGAAGCAACTACATCTGTAGCTAGAAACGCTATAAGAAGGGCTGAGCAAGCGGTAACATAGCCACACAATGGTTTGCTGGGAGGTGGAGGTTAGAGGCTTATCATGGCAATGTTGGGAGGCTTGACAAACAGGTGGTAGGTAGCAAGACATAACGATAAAAGCGGGACTACTAGCATAGCAATGATAGTAGTGGTATCCATGGAAATGTGTCATCTTGCCTGAGATACCGCTTGGAAGAAGAACGAGTCCATGAAGAAGAGGAGCTAACGTAGTCGAACGAATCCTCACACTCCAAACGCTTTCGGAACTCTATCGAGAAGAAGCAATCCGGAAACAACAATCAACAGACGGAAAACACCTCAACATATGCATGACATGATGCGCAAACCAATATGAGGCATGTCCGGTTGATTATGCAATGCAAGGCAAATCGCATCAAACAACTACTACACATTAAAGTGAAGCTCAATATGCAACGAGTTGCATATTGGTGAAACTCCACGCTCGGTTTATTTAGTTCACTCCTGTTTATTTACTCGACAAGGTTAAATGTTGTTAAACATGGCAAGAGGTGAAGCATAATTAAACTACTCTATCTAGGCATCTTAAATGATGCCGGAAGCAACACATAACATTTCCGAAACAACCTCATATGCCTATTATGAATTTGGTACAGATTTGTCCTAAACACGTTTTAGATATTTTAAATAGCAAAACAAAGTGTGCCATGTTAATCTACACATTTTCTGGCCAAGTTACATATATAAAACATTTGCATCGGAGCTACGCAAAAGTTATTAAATAATTCATATCGGCATGGCAATTATGCAAATTAAATGAAAATAGCAGGTTAAACATTTTAAACACATGTGAGAGTTGAATATTGTGAATCTACACGAAATTCTAGTCATTTTCCATATATAATGTTTTTACATATGATGCACGATTATCTAGTTATAGGCAGTGCAAAATAAAGGCATTTTGTAATATACATGTCCAGGTTTAATTGACAAATCCGCACAGCAGAAAAAAACATACAAGGGCCTAAACTAGCTAGCCCAGCAGGGGCTCATGGGCGCATCATAACAATCTGGTTCATTGGGCGGGCATAGGCGTTGTTCACCTAGTGGGCTAGGCCCATGTCAGTGCAGTGGCTGGGGGAGGCTGGCGGAGGCTGGGCCTTGGGCGGCCCACGCGGGCGCTGGCGCTCGTGCGTCATCCTCCTCGTTGCTCCCATGGTTGAGCAGGAGGCAGGGTGAGGCCATGGCAAGGGGCGACGACAGCGGAGGTCCGGGAGGCGAGGAGGCATGGTTCCGGTGGGAATGGGGAAGATCCGGCCGGATCTGGCAGGCGGCAAGGTGCCAAGGGCTCCGGCAACGACCTACGACGGTTGGAGGCAACGGGCGCGGGCTTGCCCGACGGGAGGAGCGGGGCTGGGAGGCTCGGGATTGGGAGCTGCTCTCCCGATCGGGAGCACTCGGGCGCAGCGGTAGCGGATCGGGCCCCGAGGGGGCCGGGAATGGGCTTCGCGGGTCGCACGGAAAACGAGGTGGGAGTCTAGGGATTCCGAAAAAGGCATGGGGGAGTTGCTTAAATAGGCAGGTCTAGGGTTACGGGTGGTTTTGCACCGTTTCGAAACCTCCGATCGAGATCCGACTGTTCCGGTTGGAGGGGTAGGTGCTAGGTGGCTAGTGGGTTGTGGAGAGAGGTTGTGGGCTGAGGAGAGAGGGAGATGTAATCCCGTGACAGAGTTCTCAAAACACAAAAACGTCCGATAAATAACCGATGACCGCACTACTACGGTTGACCATTGGGGTATGAAATGAACTCAGAATGCGACGAAATTTGGCAGGCAGCCTACCTACAATATAAAAAGACCACACACTAAGTTTCGACCCAATCTAAGAATATTTCATATGCACTTTATAAACAATATTTTATCGATGCCTCGGGCGCGTGCATGTGTGGTTGATCTCAAAACGGTCGACGTCACGAACAGAGAGAACTGGTAACTAAGAACGGATGCAAGTTTTCGAAAACGAGGGGCGATCCCATGCATATGATGCGAATGATGCGATGATGAAAGCGACAACCAAACGAATCTCACGACGACAATGGAATAAAAGGGGAATCTTCTGGAGCGTCGGTCCCGGGCTATTACAGTTGCTGTCCCCACTGGGGTCTGTTCAAACAATATTTCACCATCAGATCTCAGTCGATCAAAAAGGCCAACCCCGAGGATGTTAAAACTCATGTAGTCCAGCTGTGACGGGGCTTAGGAATTCAGAAGAGACCCCGGAGTTCTTTTCCTTCCATGACTTTCCCCGAATCGGCTAGAGGTTGGCAGTCGACATGGTTTTATTGCAAAGATATAGCTTCTCCCAATATGTCGACTGGTCTTTTCCCTTTCACATTGGATCATCCTGCCGTTCCCAAGTCCCTGAATGTGTCGAAGGGACAGAAAGTCCAAGTGGGAATCCTGGTGGACTTCATAGTGAACCTTGTTCGTGGCGGAGTGACTGGTATGGATCTCCTAGAGACATTCCTCAGTTGACGGATCTAGCCGCTTCAGGCAAGGGACCACACTATGTGGCACTATGTAGGCCCCGAGGACTCGACCCGGACGCACCCGAAGAGGTTTCATAGAAAACTGTCGAGCAATGGTTTCAAAGCATCACCGGGGACTTGTGACAACCCCCGAGGGGCCAAGAGGATCCACCCTTACTCTGCTGAGAACCCGCCGAAGAATCTGGTAAACTTAGCGTTATCGATTGTCATATTACTTTATCGAGTGACTGGTTGATATGTCGACTGACTTCATTATTTGAATCCCGCAGGAGTGGAAACACATGCACTCGCCCGTGCCCAACGGGAACTAGCCTGAAGATGGCGGGGAGAGCGAGGGTGGAAGCGTGGATGTCGACTATGCTAACGACAACGAAGATGAATATGAAACCTCCGGCGAGAACGAGGAAGAAGTCAAGTCTCCTCCATGCACGGAACATCGCTCCGAGCTTCGTCAGGACCCTGTGACTGCCGTGGGTAAGACCTTGGCTTCGAGTGAGAGGAACCTGAAATGGGATCGAACCTCGACTATCAAGTCGAGTGAACGGGTCACGAAGCAGCCTAAACCCAACACAACAAAACCTTGCAAAGCTCTGCCCTGCATGAAGATGGTTGTGCCCGTCGTCTCAACGTAAGTGTTTGCTTTCATCTTTCACTGTCGACTATGACTTCAAGTTCTTTCTGACCGAATGGAATTTGGTCTACCAGTGCCGCTACCTCGGTGATGTCGCCTCAACGGGACGGAGAGGAGCAAAGGGATGTGGATACAGCTGACGCGGCCACTTCCCAAAGTGGTAAACAAATCTTCACTCAGCTCTGTTTCTTGAACATGATCCGTCGATTGCAATAGTTAATGTTGCCGACTGATATTTGGAGAGATCATTCAACTGGAAGATGACGAAGAACAACCTCGGGGTACATGGGGTGAAGGCGAGGCCTTAGGCAGCCCGCGCGTACGCTCCCGAAGAACACCGTCAGCACAAACGCCAAAACGGTCGACTACTGGATCATCCCAGCGGATAGGTGACTCGTCACGAGCCAGAAATGAACTCGAGATTCCGCTGCCGAGTGCTCCTCTAGCTGCTTCAACCATCGTGGCATCGACTCCAATCGGACAGCCTTAGACTAACCCAACTAATCTAGCCGCAACATCACTCCAGCCGGTGACTACCTTTCCTCTGCACCATGTCCCGGAAGACCAAACTGGGGCCGCGAAGGAAGCAATGATCCAGGCGGAGCAAATAATGTTGCGCACCAAGGAGGCATACGAGACCAGCAAGCTGGCTTATGATGCCAGTGCGGCGCTTCGTACCAACGTCCGAGTAAGTGCATTTCTGATTGAATTCCTATCTTCTTTGACTGTACACCCATTGGGTGTCGTCGTTCCATAAAATATTCGTAGGTTCTCCACTCAAATAGATTAGGTCTTAGTCGAGTAATTTCGGTCCAGTGGGGGCACGCTTAGTGCACCCACTGGGTGTAGTCCCCAAGACTGCCATCAAGTGCTTGCACTGGCGGGGATCTGATAGAGACCATCTTGTGGTTGGACAGGGCAGACCCTGTCGACTGATTTAAGAACCAGTGGGGGCACGCTGAGTGCACCCACTGGGTGTAGTCCCCGAGACTACTGTTGATCGTTGATGATGAGCAGTAGTCTTAGGAACTTGAACTCATGGTTCTGTGTTGTACACGGAGTACGTTTGCCACTCGACGTGTTGAGTGGACTCTTTTACTTTAGTTCTTCCTCTCCTAAATGCAGGTTTCATGGATATTATTTCCATCAACCATGGTATGACGCAGGTTTCATGGGCATCATTTCATCAACCATGATATGACGCTACTTCAGGGGTGCGGTGGGGCGGCCAGTCGACTGTTCTTAACATTGTTTACTTGGGAGTGTAGGAATTTCCATGTCGACTGACCTTGTTTTTTGTTGATTTCAGAGAGCTTGTGAACTTGGCACTCGGTACAAGGACCTGGAGGAGGAAAGGAACCAGCTGCGACTGGATCTGGAGGTCTCAAAGAACAGCTTGGAGCGTTCGCAGACTGAATTGAAGACTCTGGGAGGTAACCTTAGTCGACCCAATGCATTCTTACTCTCACTTTCCATCCCTTGAACCGAGTGCTCTCACTTGAACATACGTACGTGACGATAATCATCAACTCCAAGCGCGACTGAACAATGCTATTTCTTTAGATACCATGAAGAAGGCGCTGGAGGACAAAGACAAGGCGCTTGCTGATGCCCAAAGACGGCGAGGGACAAAACCGAAGCCGTCGAGAAGAAGCTGGCTGCTGCCAAGAGGATAGAAGAGGAGAACTCCAAGCTAAAACTAGAACAGGGTGAACTCATCAAGAAGACTGAGCAGTTGACCAAGAGGAGCAATGGCTTGGAGAAGCACTTGGGGGAATTCGCGAGGAAGATGTACATCATGCTTGACGGTAATTGTCCTTGTCGAATGAATTTCTTCAATTCCCACCGGTTAAAATGTGATCATTTTCCCATTCCTTCTTCCATGTAGAATTCTGCCAAAACTTCAAAAAAGAGACCGAAGAAATCGAGCCCAATCAGGATCCCACCAAGTCACTTGTTGGCGATGCCGTGGCTATGAACATGTTCCGACTCAACGTTCGACTCCAGAGTGTCCAAGCATATATCCTTCGACTAAAAATCGACAAGGAGCTGTGGCCCGAAGACACCCTTCAGAATGATCTTGCATCCATGATGGCTCATCCTAATGATATCCTCAGTCAAGTGCAAGCTTGGAAGAAGTCAGCCGCCTGATGTGGAGCCGATGTGGCGCTTTCCCTTGTCAAATTCCATTGTAAGGAGGCAAGGGAGGACAAGTTGAAGGATCTCCGAGTGATGAACACGAAGAAGCTTCAGTTTGAAGATTTCATGGAGACTTTCATTGAAGCAACTACTAGGATCGCAGATGGGATCGACTTGGACACCTTCATCAAGCCAGCAAGTCCGTCTGGCACTTGAAAAACTTGATTCGCAGAGGAAACTTTATTTGCCAAGGAATGCAGAGTGAAAATGTATCAGTCGTAAAACTTCATTCAGGCCTTAAGCCTGAGCGCCTTTGCTTGCGCGTGAAACATTTGAGTTTATCTGTATTTGGTTTTCAATCATTTGCTCGACTAAATTTGTTTTTTTAACTTAGGTGAAAGCTGGTTCGCAGCTAAGCCCCCGATTGTGATGATTGCTCAACACTCGGGAAAGATTGGTTCATAGTTACGTTTCCAAGTGAATAGATAGTAATCCACTCAGATTTTTTTAACTTAGTCGAAAGCTGGTTCACAGCTAAGCCCCTGAGTGTGAGGATTGCTTAACACTCAGGGAAGTTTTGAACTTAGATGAAGACAGTTTCGTAGTTAAGTTTCTGAGTGAATAGATAGTAATCCACTCGGAATTTATTTTTAACTTAGGCGAAAGCTGGTTCGTAGCTAAGCCCCCGAGCACGAGGATTTCTCAACACTCAGAGAAGTTTTGAACTTAGACGGAGACTGATTCGCAACTAAGTTTCTGAGTGAATAGATAGTAATCCACTCGGAATTTATTTTTAACTTAGGCGAAAGCTGGTTCGCAGCTTAGCCCCCAAGTGTGAGGATTGCTCAACACTCGAAAAAGTTTTGAACTTAGACGAATACTGGTTCGCAGCTAAGTTACCGAGTGAATGGACTGCTATCCACTCGGCAGAGTTTTTAACTTAGGCGAAAGCATGTTCGCAGCTAAGTCCCCAAGCGTGAGGATTGCTCGACTTTCAGAGAAGTTTTGAACTTAGACGAAGAGTGGTTCGCAGTTAAGTCACTGAGTGAATGGACTGTTATCTACTCAGCAGGGTTTTTAACTTAGGTGAAAGCATGTTCGCGGCTAAGCACCCGAGCGCGAGGATTGCTTGACACTCGGAGTATTCCCAAGTGAGAAATTGTACGATCGAATCGACGAAAGACTGCAAAAGTCATACTTGTATAAATGACATTGTCTGAAATACTTTTATTACATCAACATCACTCTTTTTTAGGTATAGAAACGTCAGAGCAGATCTGCATTGCAGGCTCGCGGCTCGTCAATCTGCTTCTTGAGGTTGTACAGGTGATAAGCGCCGTTGTTCAACACCTTGGTGACAACAAAAGGACCTTCCCACGCCGGAGCGAGTTTGTGGGGTCGTTGTTGATCCACTCGGAGCGCCAAGTCACCCTCATGAAACGACCGACTCTTAACATGTTTCACATGGAAGCGTCGTAGATCTTGCTTATATGTCGCGGTCCGAATCAAAGCCATCTCTCGCTCTTCCTCCAGGAGATCTATGCCATCCCGTCTTGCTTGTTCAGCTTCAACTTCAGAATAAAGATCCACTCGAGGAGAATTGTGAAACAAGTCACTCGAGAGGACAACTTCGGATCCATAGACCAGGAAAAAAGGAGTTCGTCCAGTCGACCAATTAGGTGTTGTTCTCAAGCCCCATAAAACAGACGGAAACTCTGACACCCAGGCTCCGGCAACATTTTCTAGGTCTCGCATGAGACGAGGCTTCAGACCTTGTAAGATGAGGCCATTAGCTCGCTCGACTTGACCATTGGTTTGAGGATGTGCAACAGAGGCATAATCCACTCGAGTGCCTTGAGAAGAGCAAAAGTGTGTGAATTCTTCCGAGTCAAAGTTTGTGCCATTGTCCATGATGATGCTATGGGGAACTCCATACCAGTAGATTATTTATCTCATGAACTTGAGTGTAGTACGAGTTCAGTTTCTTTATTGGCTTGGACTCAATCCACTTTGTAAACTTGTCGACTGCAATAAGCAAATGAGTAAACCCACTAGGTCTAGTCCGAAAGGGACCAACCATATGCAGACCCCAGAAAGCGAACAGACAAGTGAGGGGAATAGTCTTTAGAGCAGACACAGGTTTGTGAGATAAGTTTGCATAGGTCTGGCACCCTTCATAGTGATCGACAATGTCCTTGGCATCTCATTGGCACGTGGCCAGAAGAAACTAGCTCAATATGCTTTAGCGACGATTGTCCGAGAGGACGCATGATGGCCGCAAGTTCCCGAGTGGATTTCATCCAGGATCTTTCGACCTTCTTCAGGGGAAATACATCACTACGTCAGACCAGCCATGCTTTCTCTGAACAGCTGATCCCCGATCATAGTAAAAGCTTTCGATCTGCGCACGACCTGTTGTGCTTCAGTCTCATCTTCAGGAAGTTCCCGCCTCAGGATATATGCAATATAGGGCACTGTCCAGTCAGGTATGATGACCAAAATCTCTATGAGCAAATCAATAACTGCAGGAACATCAACCTTAGTCGGATCAGAGGGGCTCATAGCTTGCGGGGTCTCTTTGGTGAAAGGATCCTCCTACACTGAAGGAGTGTGGAGGTGCTCTAAGAATACATTGCCGGGGATAGGTCGTCGAGTGGATCCAATTTTTGCTAGCTCATCAGTCGCTTGATTCTTCACTCGGGGAACATGATGGAGTTCCAGACCTTCAAACTTCTTCTCGAACTTTCTAACAACATTGCAGTATCCAGTCATAGCGGGGTTCCGAACATCCCACTTTTTCATCACTTGATTGACCACCAAGTCCGAGTCGCCATAAACCACCAGGCGCTTGACGCCGAGTGAGATAGCCATGTGCAACCCATACAAGAGTGCTTCATATTCTGCTTCATTATTGGAGGAATCAAAGTGAATCTGCAGAACATAACAGAGTTTGTCGCCTTTCGGAAACACCAAGACAACGCCAGCACCGGATCCATTTAACATTTTAGAGCCATCAAAGAACATGGTCTAGTGTGCCGAGTGAATTTGGATTGGCTGTTGCTGTTCAATCCACTCGGCCATAAAATCGGCAAGTGCTTGAGACTTGATCGCTTTCTTGGCTTCGAACTTGATGTCAAAGTATAGGAGTTCAATTGCCCACTTAGCCACTTGACTAGTCACATCTCGATTGTTGAGAATCTCAGATAATGGAGCATCATTGACGACTGAAATCGAGTGGTCTTGAAAATAATGTGCTACCTTCTTTGCTGACAGATAAATGCCATAGACAAGCTTCTGGTAATGCGTGTACCTCTGCTTCGAAGGAGTTAACACTTCAATAATGTAGTAGACTGGGCATTGGACTTTGTAGGCCTTGCCCTCCTCTTCCCGCTCGACAGTCAAAACTGTACTGATGACCTGATTAGTGGCCATGATGTACAGGATCAAAGGCTCTTTGCTTTGCGGAGCAGCAAGCACCGTCTGGGTGGAAAGCAGGGCCTTGAGTTCGACCAACACTGCTTCAGCTTCTGGAGTGCACTCGAACGTGTCAGACTTCTTCATCAATCGGTATAAAGGCAAAGCCTTCTCACCGAGACAAGAAATGAATCAACTTAATGCTGCTAAGCAACCTGTGAGCTTCTGAACATCGTGCACTCACACGGGACTTTTCATTCGGGTAATGGCACTGATTTTCTCAGGGTTGACATCGATCCCTCGCTCAGAAACAAGAAAACCGAGTAACTTGCCGCCAGGGACACCAAAAGTACACTTAGTCAGATTCAGCTTTATATCATACCTCCTCAGATTGGCGAAAGTCTCGGCCAAGTTAGCTAGCAGGTCGAAACCTTTGCGGGACTTGATGACGATATCGTCCATGTATGCCTCGACATTCCGAGGGATCTGGTCAAGTAAATATTTCTGAATCATGCGCATGAAAGTAGCGCCGGCATTCTTCAAACCAAATGGCATGGTGATATAGCAAAAACACCCGAATGGGGTGATGAAGATTGTTTTTATTTCATCCGGACCAAACAGACGGATCTGATGGCAACCGGAATATGCATCCAGAAACAATAAACGCTCGCATCCCGCAGTCGAGTCAATCGATGCGAGGGAGCGGAAAATGATCTTTTGGGCAGGACCGATTGATATGCTTGAAGTCGATGCACATGCATAGTGACTTGTCCTTCTTGGGGACCATGACAACATTTGAGAGCCACTGAGAGTGGTAAATCTCCCGAATGAACTTGGCATGCAAGAGATGAGCCACCTCTTCGCCGATTGCTTTACGCTTCTTTCCCGCTGATCGACACAAATGCTCTTTCACCGGCTTGGCCTTTGGATCAAATCTCAGTCGGTGCTCAGCCAATTCCATGGGAACCCCCGGCATGTCAGCTGGCTTCCATGTGAAGATGTCCCGGTTCTCACGGACGAACTGGATGAGCTCCGCTTCCTATTTGCTGTCGAGTGTTGATGATATGTTGGTCGGTGCGGCAGTTGAATCTGTCGGGTGAATGTGCACCTTCTTCACTTCCCCTGCCAACTGAAAAGCTGACTCGAAAGCAGGCTTCTTAGCACGCAGCAAATCAGTAGGGTTAGCGCTCTTCTTGTATTCTTCCAGCTCGACCATAGCCATCTGATGATCGGCAATTTTGGAGCCCTGCCGGAGGCACTCCCCAGCCCACTGTCGATTGCCAGTGATTGTGATCACACCTTTGGGCCTAGGCATCTTCAGCTTGAGATACACGTAACATAGATGGGCCATGAAACGAGCATATGCTGGCCGACCCAAAATGGCATGGTACGTGCTTTGGAAGTCCACGACTTCAAATGTCAACTTTTCCTTGCGATTTTTTTATCCGTCCCGAATGTCACATCCAATGCGATCTGGCCGAGTGACTTGGCCTTCTTCCTTGGGATGACTCCGTGGAATTGCATGTTGCTCTCACCGAGTTGGGACATCGGAATGCCCATCCCTTTAAGGGTATCTACATACAGAATGTTCAAACCGCTACCACCGTCCATAAGGACCTTGCGGAGTTGAGTGCCCCCCACAACAGGACTGACCACCAAAGCCTGCCGATCGGGAGTGGCCACATGAGCAGGATGATTCGTCTGATCAAACGTGATGGCATACTGAGACCACTTGAGGTAAGTGGGAGTTGTGGCCACAGCCATGTTGACTTCCCTGTTTATGACCTTCAGTCGACTCTTGCTTTCAACATCAGCAAAAATCATCAGCACAACTTTGACATCAGGAAATGTTTCTTTGTCTTCATCATCATCCTTTTCAGGGGTTTTCTCACTCGACAGGGCCTCCTTGAACTGTTGAATCAATAGTCGACACTGCAGAGTGGTATGCTTGGGCAATATCAGATTGCCTTCTTCATCTTTCCTTGTGTGGATTGCACACGGTAAATCCAACATGCCAGTCCCTGACCGGTTCTTTCCTTTCTTGGGGTTGAATTGGCCCTTGGACTTCCCCTTGTTTTTCCCTTGGGCCGCTAGAGCGGCTGTCTCTGCCTGAACAAGGCATCAGCCTTCCGCTTTTGCTTCCGACTAGAATTGCCGATGACATCGTTGTCGACTGCTTTTCCTTTTTCACTGTGGAGGCGGTCTTCTTCTTAACTATTGGCGTACCGAGTGGCGATTTCCATCATTTTACTCAGCGAAATATCGCCTGTTCGCCCAAACTTCAGATAGAGCTCTCTGTATTTCACTCCAGCCTTGAAAGCACAAACAACCTAATGCTCAGAAACATTTTCCACTATATGATGCAGAGTGGACCAGCGCTGAATGTAATCTCTCAAAGTCTCGTTGGGCTTCTGGACACAATGTTGCAAATCAATCAAACCGGCAGGACGCTTGCAAGTGCCCTCGAACGTTTTGATGAACACTCGGGCGAGATCTTCCCAGTAGTGGATTCTAGAAGGAGCCAAGCGATTCAGCCATGCACGAGCTGAACCATCCAACATCAAGGACAAATGCTTCATTGCAATGTTATCATTACCACCACCAATCTGAACAGCCACCCGGTAATCATCAAACCATGTTTCTAGCTTTGAGTCGCCAGAAAACTTGCCGATCCCAGCCGCCAACCTAAAGTTGGGGGGATCTCTACAGAACGAATAGCCCTGCTAAAGCACTCATGACCAGAAGTAACAACGGTGCTTCCACTCAGAAAATCTCTATCATACCCATCCCTGTGGGCTCTGCCTCTAAGGGAGGAGGTCTCGAGCATCAAACGTTCCGCTCATCATGGAACGAGCGCCTTTCATCCTGGTGCCGAGGCATGTGTGGACCACCCCGTGGAGGAGTGTTCACTCGACGGTGGTCATCACGGTGAAACTGATCTCTGTACCGATCTTCACGAAAACCTCCGTCCATGCGGCGCAAGGGCGAACCAGGACTATGTACTGACCGAACAATCTCTGATTTTGGTGAATTACTGTGAATCCTATTGCACGACTGCGAAACAACATAATTCTAACGCTGCGCCACATCAAGCAATGCTCTAATCTGTAGCAACCCTCTGCTAGCCTCTAAACATGACGGCTGGATGGAATCTGCTATCCTAGCTACAGCTGCAACGTTGAAAACTGGAGTACGGTATACCTCAACATTGTTATGTGAACCACTCGGAAACAGTTACCGCTGACGTCGTCTTGGAGCTGGTGGGCTCCGGTGAGCATGCTCGTCGAGTTCCCTCTAGAGCTCTTCGAGCCGATTGCGTTTGCCCTCCAAGGCCTGAGCTTCAGCGGTTGCACCAACGATGGGTGTATGGAGGGCCTCCTCATCGCGGTGTGATGGCTCACTCGACGGTCCACCAGTCTCTCGCTTGCCGTGGCTGAAACCTGGTGGCGGGCTCTAATGAGAACCGGCCATAAGAACCTCCGCTGCAGGATCGTAGATCTCGCACTCGAAGGGAACGTCCGACTGATCGGAGTCCGACTCGAACTCGCCGTGAAGGGACTCGGCGGGTTTGATAACCGCAATTTGCGGAGACGAAACTTGGCAGGCCACCACATGTCTCACCCAGCGCTGGAGTCATGAGTGACCGGATCGCTTGCGATGGCAAACAACGGGGAGAGCCCAAGAGTATGGAGTCGACAGTGGCCGCAAAAGCACACCGCAAGAGCTCACGCAGAAGTGCGCAGCCCCGCGGACTGGGAGCGCCTCAACGTCGAGAGGCATTTCTTGGAGCCATGATGAATCGTCGGGGATGAAGGTGAGCACACCAAAACGGATCTCGTGACCCAGGGAGAAAACACCGCCGGAAGACATGACGAAGGAGGAAAAATGCAACCTTGCCGGAAGTCGCTTAGACGCCTGCCCCACGGTGGGTGCGAACTATCGTGGGAACGAGTCTGACAGTAGAAGTTAGGGGTACGAAAGGAGAGGGCAGAGTCCTAGCTACGACAAGGATGTACACACGGATGTATGAGTTCAGGCCCCTCTCGTGGAGGTAACAACCCTACGTGTCAGTGCTTTGGAGCTTTTGACGTGTGGAGAGTGTAAATTACAGAGGTTTTGAACCCTTGTGTCATAGGGGAGGGGCGTCTTATATAGAGTTCGCTGCCCTCATAAGTGCGAGGCATCCAAGGGTCCGATCGTGGGTATAAAGATGAGCGTTACTAGTAACGTACATCATAATTGCTACTAATGACGACTGGTAACGCCTGCCCTTTGGCCTCCCTGGGTGGCTTCTGGTCTTCTAGCGTCGACTGGAAGTGAGGTCTTCCGAGTGATAGATGACTGCCGAGTTAAGGGATAGGCTTCCGAGTGGATGATGTCGAGTGACTTGAGCACCATGGTGATACCAGTCGGAATCTCTCTTGTAATCTTTAAGTCCTTCAATATAGTGCCCTTAGGTAGGGTATGTGGGTCAGGCCTAGGACCCTACCCTAGGTACATATCCTCGTCATATTGGAAACCCAAGACCCTGGAGGAGGAAGTGGACGAAGCATACACGTTCCCCTTGTTAGGATTGGGGAAACGCTCGACGATAACGTCGTCGCCGTGAGAAAGCAGACCTGCGTGGGTTGCCGCCAGATCTGAAGAAGGGAGATACCCCTGGGTCTCCACATTATGGAGCTGCAAGAGTGTAACGGAATAGCTGGTCCAGTCCCCTGGGAGAGAGCCGTAGGGACGCGCGAAGGAGTTGGGGGCCTTAGCCATGTTCTCCGTGGAGCTTCCGCTAGGAGTTTCTTTCGATGGGTAAGAAGAGGATGTGGTCTAAGCCATGGTTTTGTTTGATTAAATGGGTGGTGCTTCCACTACCGAGGGGTAAGATTTTAAAAATCACTGACCACTCGCCTCCCCGCGACGCGCGAAAATCAAGGAACACGTGCGGTTGTTATAATGAACCTGCGCCCGCGACGCTTGGGGTCTTACCAAAGATTGGTCGGTTGCCGAACAAAGAGGGATGAGGGACTCGCCTCGCAAGCCGAAGACGACAACATGAGGAGATTGACCGGATATATATCGGCGTTGAAGGCTAGTCCGGGGGCTACTTAGGGAGTCCTAGATTAGGGGGTCCTCGGATAGCCGACCTATTGTTTATGGGCCGGGCTGTATGGGCCACAAAACAAGCATCGGATGATCAAAGACCACCTACGCCAGATACAAGCTTCGAGGAGCCATGACGTACTCTCCAAGTTATCAGCTTTAGTTAGGCATGTTTATCTCTTCGGCATGTAACCGACCATGTGTAAACCCAGGGCACCCTTGGCGTCTATATAAGCCGGAGGGTTTAGGGGTATAGAGAGGACAACTCATCTAGGGTTAGCTATTCGATCTCGAGGTAGATCAACTCTGTAACCCTCCATATCATCAATACAACCAAGCAAGACACAGGGTATTACCTCCATAGGAGGGCCCAAACCTGGGTTAATCTGTGCCCCCTTCGTCTCCTATTACCATTGATTCTAGTTTCACAGTTCGGGACCCCCTACCCGAGATCCGCCGGTTTTGACACCGACACGGGACGCTTGACGGCAACAAGCGGCAACGGCTGGGAAGGCAGTTGACAGTGGGTGGCGACAGGAAGCAGCAGCCTGTGAAGTCAACCGGCAATGGGGACAGACCTTAAGGAGACGACAGCCATCGGTCGCAACTTGGGAAACCAGTGGCAAGTGACTCCAAATCCCACCGTTTTATTAACACGGGATGGGGTGGGAGTTGGAAGGGAATTGTTGTAGCGAGTCAATCTTAATCCTTCGTCATATCTTATGTTAACTTTCCTGGTCTAGTCCCTTGTCAATTCCCATGAAACAAACAAGTAAGAAATACAATTTATCGTCAAATTCCCCATTTAATTACTATCATAAGCCAAACAGGGTATTAGGAATAAAATGACCCATCCCATGTCTAATCTCAATACAACTCCCTATTCTAAACTCCCATTCCCCTTCACTAATCGTAAGTGCATCTAGTGACCCGTAGTGATTTTGGTGTATTGAAGACTTATAGGTTAAGGGACTAACGTGTTTGTGAGTGTACACAGGCTCTATAAGTCAATGAGGAGTTTGATATATTCTAAGATTACCGACCAATAAAAATGTATGTCTTCAACTGAAGACTTTGGTGAAGACTTTGGTGAAGACTTTGGTATTCCCTGAAGACTTTGAAAATGAAGAAGTTGGTGTGACCTTAAAGATATGAACGAGGACTATGAAGCGTGAAGACATTTGTTTTCGTAGTTTCATTTCTTTTCTTTGAGTCATAGGAAACATCGAGGACTTTCATAGTTCGAAATTCCAACCGTTGTTGTGCTTAGCGCCAGCTGTCCCCAATCATCTTATCCACATAATAGTCATATCATTGGGGTGCATTTATGTCTTATCATGTCAGGTTGCACCCTAGCTATAAATAGCCACCCCCCACAACCACTAGTTGGTTGGCTGCTCCGAGAGAGAACTGACACTTGTCATTGAGAGAAACCCATCCTCCAAAGACTTTGAGAGAAAATCATCAGTGAGGAAAAAACAAAATCCAAACCACCAAACCCAAAGTGATTGAGCATCACTGAAGAGATTGTTCCTGTGTGGAACCGATGCTTGTTAACTTTGAAGACTGTGTATCTTCGAGATGGTTAGGCATCATGGTCTAGTGCATCCTGTAGTCAATTGGGGATCACGGAGTGACCTTGGTCTAGAGCATCCAACAGTCAATTGTGGATAGTTGGGTGACCAGTTTGTGAGGGTTTTGGAAGTCTACCTTGAAGACTTACTGCGAGTGTTGGGCAAGGACTTTGTCACCTTAGCTCAAGGATAATACGATGAGGACTTTGTGTCCTGGTACTGTGTGTCCTCTGGTATAAATACGAGGCCGCTCCAAACCAGATGTACGAAGGTTACAACAGTTGGAACTAGGTCATCAAACCATTGTCTTCATCGAGCTACCTAGTTCTATTTCCTCAACCCTTTCATTTCCTCATATACCTGTTGATGAAATTGATCTTTACAGTTTGAAGAATTTGACTGAAGACTTTCTCAATTTCCTTACCTCAAATTCTTCAAGTTACCTTGTTCCTCACCTACTTATCTTGTATCACGCTACTTGTGATGTGTGCATGTTTTATTTCATCATGATGACTATGTTGTCGCTATGTTTCTCATCCACTTGAGTACTTATTCTGCTGCTAGTTATTCATCACATTTCAAATTCCTCAAGTTGAAATTCCTAAAGTGATGAATTTGTAAAAATCGCCTATTAACCCCCCCTCTGGTCGATATAACGCACTTTCAATTGGTATCAGAGCAAGGTACTCCCTTGTTCTGTGTGATTTTGGTTTAACCACCTGGAGTTCTAGTTATGTCGACTACAGGTATGATAAAGGTTTCCATAGGGTGTCCTACCTTTGATGGGATGGATTACCCCTAGTGGAAGAACAAGATGCGCATGCATCTTGAAGCTATTGACAACAATTTGGTATGTTGTGGAAAATGGTGTTCCCCACATTTCTCCGACTATTACTGCTGCCGATACAAAGAAATTCAAGCAACTCGATTCTCAAGCGAAGAATATCATCTATGGCCATCTGAACAAAGGTTAGTATGGCAGAGTGAGTGCTTTGGAGTCTGCTAAGATTATCTGGGATAGGTTGTCCAAAGTCAACGAAGGTGTTTACACTCAACGTGACTCTCGTGTTGATGTTCTTCGCAATCTCTTCAACCGCTTCAAGAGACTCGACAATGAAAATGTTCGGCAAACTTTTGATCGTCTCACTGATATCTCCAATGAGCTTCAAGCACTGGGTGCTACTGATATCACCGACCACGAGGTGGTGAAGAAACTGCTAAGATCTCTTGATTCCTCATTAGATACTCTAGCTTTGATGCTTCAAGAGCGTGGAGACTACAAGTCACTTGATCCTGCTGATATTCTTGAGAGACTCAATACTCATGAATTCCAACAAGCTGAGAAGAGAGACCTCTACGGGCCAAGCTATGGAAGATCTCGTACTCTGAAGGCAAAAACAATTTCTTCATCCGAAGGCGAAGATTCTGATAGTAGCCTTGGTGATCCTGAAGAACTGAGTCAGGAGCTGGCAATGCTCGTAAGGAAATTTCAGAAGTTCTCAAGGAGAGGTGGATTTGGAAAATCATTTGAGGAAATCAGATTCCTCAGATGACTACAAGAAGAGAACTTGTCACAAATGCAAGAAATCTGGTCACTTCATCTCTGACTGTCCTCTCTGGGAAAAATAAACAAAGAAGAAGAAGAAGTACAAGGATGACAGTTCTGATGACTCGAAGAAAAAGAAGAAATCTTTAGAGTACTCATCTACAAAATCCTTATCTTCAAAGTCCTCAACGCACAAGAAGAATAGTTCTAGAAAGGCTCCACCTTTCATTGGCAAGGAAATGGACTCAGAAGAAGAGTCTGAGGAATATGAAGAAGAGGAAGAATCTGAGGTGGAATCTGAATCTGGTGTTGCTAGCCTTGCTCTCGCTATAGCTTTCGTCCGCAAGCCTATCTTCAATGATGAAGAAAATGAATGCCCCAATGACTCTGACGTCAGCGATGATGATTACGCTCACACCTATTGCTTCATGGCTAAAGGTTCCAAGTATATAAGCATCACTCCTCCTCTGAATCAAGTGATGGTAAATCTTTTGAATATGTGAAACCTAGCTACGCCAAACTTGCTAATATTGCTACTAGGCAACAAAGTGCACTTGAAAAGCTTCACAAAATGCTAGACAAAAGCGATGATCTGTTGAATGAGGAAGTGGATATAACTCAAACTCTACCCAACGATCTCAAAAGTCTTCAGACAAAGTATGATAACCTTCAGAGTCATCATGATGCTCTCTTAGCCGATCATGAGAAGCTTTCTTATGAATTTCTTCAAATAAAGCAAGATCTTGAGAAACTAAGGGTGTGTCATGAGGATCTCCAAAGGGAAAATGATTCCTTACTGGCTCAATAGATCAGTACCGCTCAGGAAGATTTTGTTCCACCTTGTTTGAAATGCATCGAATGTGAAACTGCTAATTCTTCGCTTGAATGTTCAAAGCTTCTATTTCTGCAAATTCTTCAACTATTACAGCGGTCACAAATTCCTCATCTGAGGATACAACAAGTATCAATGACGAAAATGCAGAGATGAAGGAATTATATGGGACAAGCATGTACAAAAGTCTTAAAGGGCATCAAACCCTTTGAAATGTCCTCAAAAAGTAGATTCTGAATGGGAACCCTAGGAAAGAGGGTATTGCATTTTAGAGGAAACTCAATGCTGATGGATCCTATTGGACACCTGATCAGTACCCCAAAACCTCATGGGTTGCTATGAAAGGACCTCCTATAGATCCATCCACTTTATCTGGCTTTACTTGTGAAACTTCATATTCCTCTAATGAGTCACTTGACTCCAACTACAAATTCTTCAAAAATCGGAAATGTGAAGTATTTGCCACATTTGTTGGAAATAACTGCAGGAATGTTTTACCTATGAAGAAAATTTGGGTTCCCAAGAGCTGCCTACAAAATCTTCAAGTGAATGTCCTCACGAAACCACTTATCAAGAACAAGAACCCCACATCAAATTCCTCATATGGACCAAAGTCTTCACTTGGACAAAATTCCTCAAATGGTCAAAAATATCATTCTCGTGCTAATGCATCTGTTTTGCAGGGAAAATCTAAGAGTTATGAATATGTGCATTATTCTTCGAATCATTATGTTCATAAGTCTTCGAAGAATTTCTCTGCTTGTTCATATGACTACTCTAACCCTCGTCCTGTGAAACGAAGCGCACTTGCTTCAATGCCTCCCTTCTCATATGGTGCTCACAGAATGATGAACTCTTTACCACCCCTCCAGATGTGGATGGTGAAGAAATTGAACTATTTTCTTATGCAGGGTCAGGTCTCCAGATGAACTTGAACATCTGATGAATTTGCTGGAGACCTAAGGAAATGCTTGAACGGACGCAAGCTAATCATGTAGAAATGAATTCCTCATTTCTCACGTCCTCACACTGCTTTACTTACTATGTTGTGTGATGAAATTTTATCTGATGAAATTGATGTCATATTCTTCACCCTGAAGCATATGAGTTCGTAAGTTGTACTAATTCATCTGCACGATGAATCTCCAAAAGCTACTGAGTGGGTCCTCGACAGTGGATGCACAAACCACATGACTGGTGACAAGAATCTACTAATGAATTTGCCACTTGCTCCATCTCATCTGAATCATATCACCTACGCTGACAAAGGAAAAAATCAAGGTATTGGGTCTAGGTAAGGTTGCAATCTCAAAGGACCGACACATGGATAAGGTGATGCTTGTCGAATCCCTCGGGTTCAACCTTATGTCTGTCTCAATGCTTTGTGATCTTGATATGGTTGTCGTATTTGGAAAATATCGTTGTGTTGTCATCATGGAATCTGACAATTCCAAACTCTTCTAAGGATTTAGGAGAGGAGACTTGTATATTTTTGATTTCTCTACAGGTCCTCAACCTGCCACATGCCTACTTGCAAAGTCCTTAGAAGGTTGGCTGTGGCATCGACGACTTGGACATGCTGGTATGAGAACTTGGACACGCTTGTGAAGAAAAAGCACATCATTGGCATTGAAGGTGTCAAATTCGTCAAGGACCACCTCTGTGGTGTATGTGAGTCAGGAAAGATGACCAGATCCAAGCATCCCTCAAAGACAATCATGAACACGACTCGACCCTTCGAATTGCTTCACATGGACCTCTTTGGCCCCACTCATTACTCCACACTAACAAATTCTTCAAGTTTGTATGGCTTTGTCATTGTTGATGGTTACTCTCGTTACACTTGGGTGCATATTATTCTGTACAAATCTAAAGTGCAGGATGTCTTCAGACGATTTGCTTCAAGGGCCTCCACGAACTTTGGCGTCAAGATCAAGCATATCAGGAGTGATAATGGGACTGAGTTCAAGAACACCAATCTTGATCAATATCTTGATGAACTTGGTATTACTCATGATTTATCTGCCTCATATACTCCTTAGCAGAACAACATCATGGAGCGCAAGAATAGGACTCTTGTTGAGATGGCTCGCACCATGCTTGATGAATACAAGACTCCTCGTCGCTTCTGGCCTGAGATAATTGATGCAGCATGCCACATCATCAACAGGGTATATCTTCACAAATTCTTCAAGAAGACTTCATATGAACTTATGAAAGGGAAGAAACCCAATGTAAGTTATCTCAAAGTCTTCGGTGCAAAATGCTGGATTAGAGATCCTCACCATAGTTCTAAATTTGCACCGAAAGCACATGAACGTTTTATGTTTGGTTATGGAAAGGACTCGCACATCTATAGAGTCTTCAACACGTACCACCACAAGGTTGTTGAAACTGTAGATCTGCGGTTCGATGAAACTGACAGCTCGCAAAGAGGGCACCTGCCTTCTGTGCTAGATGAAAAGTCTCCTAAGGAATCCATTAAGCTGAAGGCTACTGAAGATGTCATACCCACTGAGGAAGTCATTCATTCAAATGAAGACATTCATGCTGATACACCTGAAGAAAATGTTGCTGAAGAAAATCCTCAGCCGCGTCAACCTGCTCATCCAAGAGTTGCAAATGAAGTGCAGATTGACAAAATCATCGATGACATCAATGCACTAGGTCCCCTCACTCTCTCAAGAGCTTCACATTTGACTAACTTTTGTGGGCACTTTGCTTTTGTCTCTATCATAGAGCCCACCAAAGTTGATGAAGCATTCAGGGAGCCCGAGTGGATTCAAGCTATGCAAGAGGAATTGCATCAATTCAAGCTCAACAATGTGTGGGAACTTGTCAAGCGGCCAGATCCTCTCAAGCATAACATCATAGGTACCAAGTGGATCAACCGCAACAAGCAAGATGAAAATGGCCTTGTGGTAAGGAATAAGGCTCGTCTTGTAGCTCAAAGCTACACACAGGTTGAATGAATTGACTTTGATGAAACTTTTGCACATGTTGCTAGACTTGAAGCCATTCGCATATTGCTTGCTTATGCTAACCATCATGATATGATCTTATATCAAATGGATGTGAAAAGTGCATTCCTCAATGGTAAGCTTGAGGAAGAAGTATATGTTGCTCAACCCCCAAGATTTGAAGAACCTAAGCATCCTCACAAAGTCTTTAGACTCAACAAGGCCCTCTATGGCCTCAAGCAGGCCCCTCGGGCGTGGTACGATACTCTGAAGGAGTTCCTCATGAAGAAAGGCTTCAAACCCGGTTCACTTGACCCAACTCTTTTCACTAAATCCTATGACAATGAACTATTCATATGCCAAATATATGTAGATGATATTATCTTTGGCTGTACTGACAAATGTTACAGTGATGAATTTGCCTATATGATGAGTGAAGAATATCAAATGTCTATGATGGGAGAGTTGAAATTCTTCTTAGGTCTTCAAATTCGTCAGCAAGAAAATGGCATCTTCATCTCTCAAGAGAAATACCTCAAGGATGTTCTGAGGAAATTCGACATGCAAGATTGCAAAGGCGTCAAAACTCCAATGCCTTCAAAAGGCCACCTATGCATTGACGAAAGTGGTAAAGATTTCGATGAGAAGGTATATCTCTCCATGATTGGCTCACTATTGTATATATGTGCATCTAGGCCTGATATTATGCTGAGTGTTTGCATGTGTGCCCGATTCCAAGCAACACCGAAGGAATCACACCATAAGGCTGTGAAACATATTCTTCGATACTTAGCTCACACACCAACGCTTGGATTATGATATCCCAAGGGCTCAAATCTTCATCTTGTCGGATACTTTGATGCTGACTATGATGGAGATCATGTGGATCACAAGTCAACCTCAGGCACATGTCATTTCCTCAGACGATCCTTTGTCTGTTGGTTCTCGAAGAAGCAGAACTGCGTGTCACTATCTACTGCTGAAGCTGAGTACATTGTTGTTGGTTCATGTTGCGCTCAGTTGCTGTGGATGAAGCAAACCCTCAAGGACTATGGCATCAAGGTGAAGAATGTGCCTCTCTAATATGACAATGAGAGCGCTATCAAGATTTCTTACAACCCAGTTCAGCATTCCAAGACCAGGCACATCCAGATTTGTCATCACTTTCTTCGAGATCATGTACTCAAGGGCGACATCTCCATCGACCACATCCCTACTGAAGAACAACTTGCCAATATCTTCACAAAGCCCTTGGATGAAAAGAGATTTTGCAAGTTGCGGTGTAAGCTAAATATCTTAGAATCTTTGAATGTTCTTTGAAAGGACACATATCCTAACACTTTTGCAAAATTAGATGACTTAGATGTGCAACACACGAAGTAACGTTTTTCTTCAAACAATGAAGAATAACCCTCTAAGTGTGAAGAAATTAATGAAGAATTTGATTCTCAGAACCCTACGACAATTGTACGCGGTGTCTGAAATCATCATTCTTATACGGTGGGACACACCACCAACCATAGTTGAAATTCTTCAAAATTGAGTTTTTTGTCATTTTGCAAATTCTTCAAATTTTCAAATTCCTCAATTTTGCAAATTCCTCAACTTTTCAAATTCATCAACTTTTCAAATTCTTCAGATTATGAAACTCATGTTCTTCATTGACTATATGTATATATTTTTGAGTTTTTAATGTCCTCAACATCGTTCACTTATTGCTAATTCTTCAAGTTGATTTTCATCTAAGTGAATGTGATCGGACCCTTTCCCCCTCTATGCTAAACTCAATCCAGTTTGTTCACAAATTCTTCATATGCGTTCTACTTTGAAACTCGCTCAAAGTCTTCACTGTGTCCTTGTCAGCTGAAGAATTTGCGAATGGAAACTTTTAAATTTTCATTATCTAAATTTTTGGCGCTTCCTGCTCAAACCGATCTGATTCCCATGACTAGATAACCCATGATCCCCCACTATCGCCACTACTCAGAATGTGTGTGACACATGTCGCATGGAGAGCAAGGGTCAGGGGCAATATGGTCCAAAATATTTGGACAGATTGATTTTCACCTCCGCTATAAATACCCCCTTCCCTTACTGTGCTCGGTTACTCCTCACTCCTAATCTCTACCGAGCTTCGACCTAGCACCACCGCTCGTCGCCGGTGTGGAAGAGCTTCACTGCCTCAACCTCACCGTCATCGTACTCGCATCGGCCGTGGAAGTCTTCACGTCGCCGCCGCTGTAGCTGTCTCCCTCTGCCAAGCTAGGGCGTGGGAGATCTGGACTGACGAACTTCCTCGATTTCATCTCACAGTTCGTCGTGTTCTCCGTCAGGGTAAATAAAATCTGATTTTACTGCCCTTGTTTGATCTTCAAGTTTTTCTCAATTTCCTAAAAGGTGTTCATTCTTCAAGAATCTCATTCTAAAGCACCTTACATGTTCCTACACTTGATGTTTTTTCCTAAGTTATGATTTTCTTCAAGATTCTTCAATTGTGTGGATCCTCAAAATTCGCACAGCTTTGGAACCTAAGACAAAGAACACTTACTAAAAATCCTCAAGACACCCATGGTCAAATTCCTCACACTTGATGTTTTGAAAAACTTCTGAGAACGCATATGACCTCTTCAAATTCCTTGCACCTATACTCTGTTCACAGGTACAAACATGTCCGCTGATGAATCACTAGGTTCTCATCAACTTAACTCATTTGCAGCGTTTCTTGAGGAAAAATTGTGTACATCTTTAGAATCTTCAAGAGTACAGAATCCTCAGCCGAAGAAAATGGCTGATGGGAAGAAGCCATGGAAAGGTGGAAAGAAACCTGGAGTGCAGACTGCATTTGAGATACTTGTTGACTTGTATGAGGAATATTGCACTCCAGATGAAGAAACTCATGGCAAGGAAACAACAAAGCAGAGAAAGATTCACATAAAGAAAATTGAGAGGAGATGGGCAAGGGAGTGGAAATAATATCGCTATGTCACTCCCAAGTATATGAATAAATTCGCAGTTAAACCCCCTTGCAACAGGCCACCCTTGGCTCCAAACCAAACTGCTGATCCCACTAGTCTCAAGACTGGTGATGACTTTCCACAAGAATGGGAAAGACAGCAAGCCAAGCTGGTAAAGAGGGCAAAAGAGGTTGTGAAAAAAATTCAACGAAGACTCTGTTGCTGGTGCCACTGCTGGAGCCTCTACAAATGCTCCAAAGAAACCTATTGTGAAGAAATCTGCTATGAAGTCAAAATCTTCAACTTCAAAATCTTCACTTCAGATTCCTCAAGCAAAGTCTTCAAAGGCCTCAGCCAATGGTTAAGTAGCTACTCATTCCTCTGCTACTGCCGCAAGGTCCTCAACACCTTTACATCTTGCAACATGTCAGAGAACCGAGGGCTTCTCAATTGCTTCAGGGGCATCAGCAAGTTCTTCAGCCCAAGCATAGTCTTCAACAAGTCATACTCTCTTGAAGTTAAAGAAAACTGTTGGATGAGGTCAAAGACCAAGTCCTCACACTAGCAAAGCTATAGTGAATGTACCCTTAGGATTTGAGGATGATGATGAGGCTGATGATGAAGAACTGGAAGAAATCATCAGAGAAAGTCAGCAAAAGGCTGCAATAGCCAAAGGCAGCTCTGTTCCTCTTATGCTGGATCCCAGGATGATCCTCAACTTCATTGAAATATGGCATGAGGATCCCAGCACCCCACTTTTCTCACTGAACCTACGTCTTGGTGTGGATCATGTCCTCACTGTTGGGGCACGTTGCATGGGAAACAAAAAAATTCCTACGCACATGAAGATCTATCCATGGTGATGAGCATCTACGAGAGGGATAGTGGATCTACATACCCTTGTAGATCGCTAAGCGGGAAGCGTTAAGAAACGCGGTTGGTGTAGTCGAATGTCTTCGCGATCCAAATCGCCGTGCGTCCCGCGATCCAATCACGATCCATCTCGCGATCCGATCACGATCCGTCCCACGAACTTGACCATGATCCGTCTCACGAACTTGATCACGATCCTTCCGATCTAGCACCGAACGGACGACACCTCCGCGTTCAGCACACGTACAGCTTGATGACGATCTCCACCGTCTTGATCCAGCAAGAAGGAGTGGAGAGGAAGAAGAGTTCTCCAGCAGCCTGACGGCGCTCCGGCGATGGTGGTGGAGCAATTCCGGCAGGGCTTCGCCTAAGCACTGCAGAAAAGCGATCTAGAGGAGAAACTATGCACTGGAGGAACGAGTAGCACGTGGCTGAAAATCTTGTGCAAAAACCCTCAATACCACCAGTATATATAGGGGGAGAGGAGGAGAGGAGGCAGCTTGGCCTCCAAGCCTCCTAGGCTTAGGCCGAACTAGGAGAGGAGGAGTCCACCTCCTCCACTCCTAGTAGGATTAGGATTCATCCTTTTTTTTCCTTTTTGCCTTTTTCCACCTTTTTCCTTTTGGGTTTTCTTCTCCAGCCACATGGGACTTGTGTGGGAGTTTCCACCAGCCCACTAAGGGCTGATATTCACTCTCCCACAGCCCATGAAGCCTCTTGGGTCGAAATATCCCTCCCGGAGGTCTCCCGGTACACTACCGGCTCTCCCAGTATACTACCGATAAGCCCGAAACTTTTTCCGGCGACCAAAACAGGACTTCCTATATATGAATCTTTACCTCCAAACCATTCCGGAGCTCCTCGTGACGTACAGGATCTCATCCGGGATTCCGAACAAACTTCGGTCACCATCATACATAACTCTATACTACCGAAACGTCACCAAACCTTAAGTGTGCAGACCCTGCGGGTTCGAGAACTATGTAGACATGACCGAGACACCTCTACGGTCAATAACCAATGGCGGGACCTGGATGTCCACATTGAATCCTACATATTCTACGAAGATCTTTTATCGGTTGAACCTCTGTGTCAAGGATTCAGTTAATCCTGTATGATGTTCCCTTTGTTCTTCGGTATGTTACTTGCCCGAGATTCGATCGTCGGTATCTCCATACCTAATTCAACCTCGTTACTGGCAAGTCTCTTTACTCGTTCCGTAATACAAGATCCCGTGACCAACACTTAGTCACATTGCTTGCAAGGCTTATTGTGATGTTGTATTACCGAGTGGGCCCTGAGATACCTCTCCGTCACACGGAGTAACAAATCCCAGTCTTGATCCGTGCCAACTCAACAAACACCCTCAGAGACACCTGTAGAGCACCTTTATAGTCACCCAGTTACGTTGCGACGTTTGATACACACAAGGTACTCCTCCAATATCTGTGAGTTGCATGATCTCATGGTCATAGGAACATATACTTGACATGCAGAAAACAGTAGCAATAAACTGACACGATCATAAGCTACGTTTGTAGTTTGGGTCTTGTCCATCACATCATTCTCCTAATGATGTGATCCCATTATCAAATGAGATCTCATGTCCATGGCTAGGAAACCTTAATCATCTTTCAATCAACGAGCTAGTTCACTAGAGGCATACTAGGGACTTTGTGTTTGTCTATGTATCCACACATGTATCCATGTTTCCAATTAATATAATTATAGCATGGATAATAAACGATTATCATGAACAAGGAAATACAATAATAAACACTTTATTTATTGCCTCTAGGGCATATTTCCAACAGTCTCCCACTTGCACTAGAGTCAATAATCTAGTTCACATCACTATGTGATTTACATTGTGATGAATCGAACACCCATGCAGTTCTGGTGTTGATCATGTTTAGCCCTTGGAAGAGGTTTAGTCAACGGGTCTGCAACATTCAGATCCGTGTGCACTTTGCAAATATTTATGTCTTTCTCCAAGATGTAATCGCGGATGGAGTTGAAGCGTCGCTTTATGTGTCTAGTCCTCTTGTGAAACATTGGTTCCTTGGCCAGAGCAATGGCACCCGTGTTGTCACAGAAAAGGTTCATTGGATTCAGTGCACTGGGCACTACTCCAAGATCTGTCATCAACTGCTTCATCCAGACACCTTCCTTCGCCGCCTCCGAGGCTGCGATGTATTCTGCTTCACATGTAGAATCAGCTACCACGCTTTGCTTGGAACTGCACCAGCTTACCGCTCCCCCGTTAAGAATAAATATGTATCCAGTTTGCGACTTAGAGTCGTCCGGATCAGTGTCAAAGCTTGCATCGATGCAACCCTTTACGACGAGCTCTTCATCACCTCCATAAACGAGAAACATTTCCTTAGTCCTTTTCAGGTACTTAAGGATATTCTTGACCGCTTGCCAGTGCTCCATTCCAGGATCACTTTGAAACCTTCCGGACATACTTATGGCAAGGCTGACATCGGGTCTTGTGCACAGCATCGCATACATGATAGAGCCTATGGCTGAAGCATAGGGGATGACACTCATCTTTTCTCTATCTTCTGCAGTTACTGGGCATTGAGTCTTACTCAACTTTACACCTTGTAATACACGCAAGAACCCCTTCTTGGACTATTACATTTTGAACTTCTTCAAAACTTTATCAAGGTATGTGCTCTGTGAAATTGCTATTAAGCGTCTCAATCTATCTCTATAGATCTTAATGCCTAATATGAAAGCAGCTTCTGGTCCTTCATTGAAAAACTCTTGTTCAAATATTCCTTCATGCTTTCCAGCATTTCTATATTGTTTCCAATCAGCAATATGTCATCCACATATAATACTAGAAACGCTATAGAGCTCCCACTCACTTTCTTGTAAATACAAGCTTCTCCGTAAACTTGTATAAACTCAAACGCTTTGATCACCTCATCAAAGCGCTTATTCCAACTCCGAGATGCTTGCACCAATCCATAAATGGATCACTGGAGTTTGCAAACTTTGTCAGCATTCTCTGGATCGAGAAAACCTTCGGGTTGCATCATATACAACTCTTCCTCAAGGAAACCGTTGAGGAATGCTGTTTTTACATCCATCTGCCAAATTTTATAGTCGAAATAGGCAGCTATTGCTAACATGATTCTGACAGACTTAAGCATCGCTATGGGTGAGAAAGTCTCATCGTAGTCAACTCCTTGAACTTGTGAAAAACCCTTTGCCACAAGTCGAGCTTTATAGACGGTGACATTACCGTCCGCGTCTGTTTTCTTCTTAAAGATCCATTTGTTCTGAATGGCCTTTCGCCCTTCAGGTAATACTTCCAAAGTCCATACTTTGTTTTCATACATGGATCCCATCTCTGATTTCATGGCCTCTAACCATTTCTCAGAATCCGGGCCCATCACCGCTCCTCCGTAGCTCGTAGGTTCATTGTTGTCCAACAACATGACCTCCAAGACAGGGTTGTCGTACCACTCAGGGGTAGTACGCGGCCTTGTCGACCTACGAGGTTCAATAGTTGGTTGATCCGAAGCTTCATGATCATCATCATTAACTTCCTCTTCTACCGTCGTAGGTTCCACAGAAACATCTTTCTGCACTGCGCTACTTTCTGGTTGAAGTAAAGGTTCAGTAACCTCATCAAGCTCTATTTTCCTACCACGCAATTCTTTCGAGAAACTCTTTCTCAAGAAATGTTCCGTTTTTAGCGACAAACACTTTGCCTTCGGATCTGAGATAGAAGGTATACCCGGCTGTCTCTTTCGGGTATCCTATGAAGACACCATTTCTCCGCTTTGGGTTCCAGCTTTTCAGGCTGAAGCTTTTTGACATAAGCATCACATCTCCAAACTTTAAGAAACGACAACTTTGGCTTCTTGCCAAACCACAGTTCATATGGCGTCGTCTCAACGAATTTTGATGGTGCCCTATTTAAAGTGAGTGCAGCTGTCTCTAATGCATAACCCCAAAACGATAGTGGCAAATCAGCAAGAGACATCATAGAACGCACCATATCTAATAAGGTTTGATTACAACGTTCGGACACACCATTACGCTGTGGTGTTCCGGGCGGTGTCAACTGTGAAACAATTCCACACTGTCTTAAGTGATTGCCAAACTCATAACTCAGATATTCACCTCCTCGATCAGATCGCAGGAACTTAATCTTCTTGTTATGATGATTCTCAACTTCACTCTGAAATTGCTTGAACTTTTCAAACGTTTCAGACTTATGTTTCATTAAGTAAATATACCCATATCTACTTAAGTCATCAGTGAAGGTGAGAAAATAACGATATCCACCACGCGCTGTAACATTCATTGGACCGCACACATCAGTGTGTATGATTTCCAATAAGTCACTCGCTCGTTCCATTGTTCCAGAGAACGGCGTTTTAGTCATCTTGCCCATGAGGCATGGTTCACATGTGTCAAGTGATTCAAAATCAAGTGACTCCAAAAGTCCATCAGCATGGAGCTTCCTCATGCTTTTTACACAAATATGACCTAAACGGCAGTGCCACAAGAAAGTGGTACTATCATTATCAATTCTACATCTTTTGGCATCAATGTTATGAACATGTGTGTCATCACTATCAAGATTCAATATGAATAAACCCCTAACATTGGGTGCATGACCATAAAAGATATTACTCATATAAATAGAACAACCTTTATTCTCTGATTTAAATGAGTAACCGTCTCGCAATAAACAAGATCCAAATATAATGTTCATGCTTAACGCAGACACTAAATAACAATTATTCAGGTTCATCACTAATCCCGATGGTAATCGAAGAGAGAGCGTGCCGACGGCGATCACATCAACCTTGGAACCATTTCCCACGCGCATCATCACTTCGTCCTTTGCCAGCCTTCGTTTATTCCGTAGTTCCTGCTTTGAGTTGCAAATGTGAGCAACCGAACCGGTATCAAACACCCAGGCACTACTACGAGAGCTAGTAAGGTACACATCAATAACATGTATATCATATATACCTTGTTTGTCGTTGGCCGCCTTCTTGTCAGCCAGGTACTTGGGGCAGTTCCGCTTCTAGTGACCAGTTCCTTTGCAATGAAAGCACTTAGTTTCTGACTTGGGTCCATGCTTGGGCTTCTTTGCAGGAGTAACAACTGCTTTGCCATCCTTCTTGGTTTTACCCTTCTTTCCCTTGCCCTTGACTTTGCCATTTTTCTTGAAACTAGTGGTTTTATTGACCATCAACACTTGATTTCTTTCTGGATTTCAGACTCAGCGACTTTTAGCATCGCAAACAGCTCGGCGACTGACTTGTTCATCCCGTGCATGTTATAGTTCATCACAAAGCTCTTGTAACTAGGTGGCAGTGATTGAAGAACTCTGTCAGTGATCGCCTCTGGCGGAAGGGCAATTCCCAACTCCGCTAGACGAGTTGAATACCCAGACATTCTGAGTATATGTTCACTGATAGACCCGTTCTCCTCTATCTTGCAAGCATAGAACTTATCGGAGGTTTCATACCTCTCGATCCGGGCGTTCTTCTGAAAGATAAACTTCAACTCCTGGAACATCTCATATGCTCCATGACGTTCAAAACGTCTTTGAAGTCCCGGTTCTAAGCCATACAATATTGCACACTGAACTATTGAGTAATCTCCAGTACTTGCCTCCCAAGCGTTCTTAACGTCTTCGGAGGTCACGTCTTCTGGTTGGTCACCAAGCGGTGCATCAAGGACATATGATTTCTGGGAAGCCGTGAGGATAATCCTCAGATTACGGGCCCAGTCAACAAAGTTACTTGCATCATCTTTCAGTTTAGCTTTCTCTAGGAACGCATTAAAATTCAGGGGTGCTACTGCGAGAGCCATTGATCTACAACATAAATATGCAAAGTTCACTTAGACTATTGTTCAAGATAATGAGTTTAGTTAATCAAATTACTAAAGCTCCCACTCAAATTGACATCCCTCAGGTCATCTGAGTGTCACATGATCCAAATCCACCAACTCAAGTTCGATCATCACGTGAGTAGAGGCTTAAATGGTGAACACCATTATGTTGATCATATCTACTATATGACTCATGTTTGACCTTTAGGTCTCTTGTGTTCTGAGGCCATGTCTGTACATGCTAGGCTCGTCAAGTTTAACCCGAGTGTTCTACGCGTGCAACACTGGCTTGCACCCGTTGTATGTGAACGTAGAGTCTATCACACCCGATCATCACGTGGTGTCTCAACACGACGAACTTTCGCAATGGTGCACACTCGGGGAGAACACAATTTTATCTTGAAATTTAAGTGAGGGATCACCTTATAATGCAACCGTCGTACTAAGCATAACAAGGTGCATAACAGGATTAACATCACATGCAATTCATAAGTGACATGATATGACCATGAACTTGTGCTTTAGATCTCCATCTTGAAAGCACCGGCATGATCTTCATCGTCACCGGCACGACACCATGATCTCCATCATCTTGATCTCCATCATCTTGATCTCCATCAACGTGTCACCATCGAGGTTGTCACGCCCTGCATGCTTCTACTACTATTGCTACCATTTAGCGATAAAGTAAAGCATTACATAGCGCTTAATGATTGACACGCAGGTCATACAATAATTAAAGACAACCCTATGGCTCCTGCCGGTTGCCGTACTCATCGACATGCAAGTCGTGAAATTCTATACATCACATATATCACATCATGTAATTGGCCATATCACATCACAACATACCCTGCAAAAACAAGTTAGACGTCCTCTAATTGTTGTTGCATGTTTTACGTGGCTGCTACGGGTTTCTAGCAAGAACGATTCTAACCTACGCATAAACCACAACAGTGATACATAATTTGATTTTCAACCTTCTCAAGGACCGCCTTTGTCGTATCCGATCCAACTAAAGTGAGAGAAACAGCCACCCGCAAGCCATCTATGCAACAAGTTGCGGTCGAGGGAACTGGTCTCTCGTAAGCGTACGAGTAATGTTGGTCCGGGCCGCTTCATCTCACAATACCGCTGAACCAAAATCTGACCAAGGGAGGAAGCAATCTAAGCATCAACGCCCACAAACCTTTTGTGTTCTGCTCGAGATCTCATCTACACATGGACCTAGCTCATGATGCCACTGTTGGGGAACTTTGCATGGGAAACAAAAAAATTCCTACGCACACGAAGATCTATCCATGGTGATGAGCATCTATGAGAGGGAGAGTGGATCTACATACCCTTGTAGATCGCTAAGCGGGAAGCGTTAAGAAACGCAGTTGGTGTAGTCGAACGTCTTCGCGATCCAAATCGTCATGCGTCTCGCGATCCAATCACGATCTGTCCCGTGACCCGATCATGATCCGTCCCACGAACTTGACCACGATCCGTCTCACGAACTTGATCACGATCCTTCCGATCTAGCACCGAACGGACGGCACCTCCGCGTTCAGCACACGTACAACTTGATGACGATCTCCACCGTCTTGATCCAGCAAGAAGGAGTGGAGAGGAAGAAGAGTTCTCCAGAAGCCTGATGGCGCTCCGGCGATGGTGGTGGAGCAATTCCGGCAGGGCTTCGCCTAAGCATTGCAGAAAAGCGATCTAGAGGAGAAACTATGCACTGGAGGAACGGGTAGCATGTGGCTGAAAATCTTGTGCAAAAACCCTCAATACCACCAGTATATATAGGAGGAGAGGAGGAGAGGAGGCAGCTTGGCCTCCAAGCCTCCTAGGCTTCGGCCGAACTAGGAGTGGAGGAGGTGGACTCCTCCTCTCCTAGTAGGATTAGGATTCATCCTTTTTTTCCTTTTTGCCTTTTTCCACCTTTTTCCTTTTGGGTTTTCTTCTCCAGCCACATGGGCCTTGTGTGGGAGTTTCCACCAGCCCACTAAAGGCTGATATTCACTCTCCCACAGCCCATGAAGCCTCTTGGGTCGAAATACCCCTCCCGGAGGTCTCCCGGTACACTACCGGCACTCCCGGTACACTACCAATAAGCCCGGAACTTTTTCGACGACCAAAACAAGACTTCCTATATATGAATCGTTACCTCCAGACCATTCCGGAGCTCGTCGTGATGTCCAGGATCTCATCCAGGACTCCGAACAAACTTCGGTCACCACCATACATAACTCTATACTACCGAAACGTCACCAAACCTTAAGTGTGCAGACCCTGCGGGTTCGAGAACTATGTAGACATGACCGAGACACCTCTACGGTCAATAACCAATGGCGGGACTTGGATGTCCACATTGGTTCCTACATATTCTACGAAGATCTTTTATCGGTCAAACCTCTATGTCAAGGATTCAGTTAATCCCGTATGATGTTCCCTTTGTTCTTCGGTATGTTACTTGCCCGAGATTTGATCGTCGGTATCTCCATACCTAGTTCAACCTCGTTACTGGCAAGTCTCTTTACT
The DNA here is from genome assembly GCA_022496015.1 of Hordeum marinum. NCBI lineage: Eukaryota > Viridiplantae > Streptophyta > Magnoliopsida > Poales > Poaceae > Hordeum > Hordeum marinum. Next base: position 257,131,135 of record CM039673.1, read on the forward strand.
CATTCCGTAATACAAGATCCCATGACCAACACTTAGTCACATTGCTTGCAAGGCTTATTGTGATGTTGTATTACCGAGTGGGCCCTGAGATACCTCTCCGTCACACGGAGTAACAAATCCCAGTCTTGATCCATGCCAACTCAACAAACACCCTTGGAGACACCTGTAGAGCACCTTTATAGTCACCCAGTTATGTTGCGACGTTTGATACACACAAGTTACTCCTCCGATATCTGTGAGTTGCATGATCTCATGGTCATAGGAACATATACTTGACATGCAGAAAACAGTAGCAATAAACTGACACGATCATAAGCTATGTTTGTAGTTTGGGTCTTGTCCATCACATCATTCTCCTAATGATGTGATCCCGTTATCAAATGACATCTCATGTCCATGGCTAGGAAACCTTAACCATCTTTCAATCAACGAGCTAGTTCACTAAAGGCATATTAGAGACTTTGTGTTTGTCTATTTATCCACACATGTATCCATGTTTCCAATTAATACAATTATAGCATGGATTATAAACGATTATCATGAATAAGGAAATACAATAATAAACACTTTATTTATTGCCTCTAGGGCATATTTCCAACACTCACACACTTCATTGCTAAGGAAAAATGGAAAAGATATCAAGCTCTGAGAGCTAAGAGGAGCAGGGCTCGAAAAGAAAAAATTCCGAGGAATAATGTGATGAATTTGACTCCAAATCAACTCATCATTGTTCAGTCTGAAATTTGCTGCCTCTCTGAGGAACAAGACAAATATGATGCTGAATGGAAGGGCACCAAAGTGAGATTTGTCGGGGCAGCCCAAGATGCCGTTAAGGTCCATAACTCAAGGGTTGCAGCTCGATCACAACCACAAATTCCTCAGGCTATAGGATTTGCTCAGCCTACTGAAGAAACTGCTCCCGCAGCTGAAGAAGTTCAGGCTGCTGAAGAACATGCCAGGACAACCTCCACTGTTGTGCCTGAAGAAATTGCCAGGCCAGTTCAAGCTTTTGCTGCGCCTGAGGAAATTGAGATCACAAGGGTGAATGCATCAGTTGCGCCTGAAGAAAATTATCCTCCTTCACCCTCTCTAGAAACAGTAAAATCATCAAGGGTGAAGATCATCAACCTTCCTTTTGCATCAGAAGCGAATAAAACCAAGGCCGTGGAGAAGAAGGCACTGGAAAGAAAAGCATCAACTTCATATTCCTCGAGAGTGAATAAATTTAAGACACTGCCAAGTTCTTCAATAGAAGCGTTTGATGCAACTCCGATCAGCTCCGTGGTAGCTTATGAAATTGTACCATTTGGTATTGACTATGTCATCCCAAATGACGACAAATAAGAAAAGGATCAGTCTGCTGCAACCTCTGGGCGGATTGATGAAGAAATTAAAGTAGAAGCAAATGCTTCAACTCCGAAGGTATCATCGCCCCAGCCTCAGTTGACTGCTGAAGAGGCCAGCGTTGAAGAAATTGATGATGGACATTGGAAACACAACACCTGTTTTCAATGATGAATATTGGGAAGCTGCTCACCCAAATTCCCCAATGACCCCTCCTCTGTCATAGATTCGTCAGTCTCCATCCCAGACTGAAGAAATTCATATAGGATCTGATGACTTGACTGCAACTACCACTGAAGAAATTCCGGCTGCATCAGCTAAAGAAATTGTTGCTCCAACTGCCACTGAGGAAACTGCTATGCAAATTCCTCAGTCTGAAGAAGTCCCTCCTATGCCTAAGGAGATTGTGGGCCGCTTCAAGCCAAACCTTCAGCCAAAGCCATGAATGGCATTCAAAGGCTCAAAGCACCCCAAATTCATCAAGACCAATTTCTTTGATGAGGACATTTTATTCACTGGACCCAATCCATATGACTCAGCTAGGGCCGGTCGCACCAGATTCTGGACTCCTACACAGATGAACTATTATGCATCAGTACTGTTTGACAAGAAGAAATTATTTGAGCACCATCAAATTCCTCATGCGGATATGGAAACAATCCCATCCTTCATACCGGTGCTCGCAGTTCTTCACGATGCAAGCATTCTTCCATTCTGTGTGGACATTTGTGATTGGAATGAAGAGATGATTCTTCAATTCTATGCCACCTTGCACATCACAGGTAATGCTTCTGACGTCAGCTCATGGGTCTTGGACTGGATGACTGGATCTACTCACTACACTGCACCAGCATCAGAATTGCTTCGGTCAGTCCCAGTTCCAATTCCTTCAGAAGAAGCTTGCTGCCTGTTTGATGAACCTGCTCTGCCCAACCATATGATGCAAGTGCTGATGAAACCTCTAGCTCCTGGAAAACCTCAAAGGACCACCTTCCTTGTGAAGGATTAGGTCTATGTGCCCAGGAAGGTTTATCGCATCCTCACCAATACCCTTTGTTCTCAGAAGGGTCACAACTCTAAAGAAGAAGAAGTTGAGGAGTCATGAAGAGCATGCTATTCAACATCATTCATGGGATTCCCATCAACTACCACGATTTCTTCATGAGGACTTTGGACAATGCAGCATTAGCCCCATTTGAATTGAAGCCAACTCTGTGAGGAAAAATCACAACTATGTGCATGAAATCTTTGATCGCGCGAGGGCCATTCTCGCACATCTCAAGACTCCTGAGGAACTCAAGGACATGGACTTTCAGCAGAACTTTGACTGGTCTCATCCTCCTCAGAAGAAATTCAAGAAAGTGCAAGTTCCTCAGCTGGTTACAAGTTCATATTCTTCATAGTGCGAAACGGATGAAGCCGAGGATATTGACGACACCGCGGCAGGCCATGCATCGACAAACGACCCTGACAACGCTGGCGCTCCTACATCACCTTCAAGATGAAATTCTTCAAGGGGCGTTAGTCCTCACTTTTTCATCCCTTTTGGTCTTCGTTGACAAAGGGGGAGAAAATTTGAGTTAGTCTTCAAGTGGGTATCTATATTGTGGATATTTTTTTTGTTTAAGTTACAACTCTCGCTCTTCTGGAGATTTTGTTGGTCGAGTTGTAAACTTAAGTCCGATGGTGGTCTGACTCTTTTTGAACTGCTTTCTGCATGTTGTTTCCTCAAGTTACCTTAATGCATGCATGCCGAATTTCGTCAGTGCACCATTTTCATCATGCATTTCAAATTCTTCATATCATACGTTAAATGCGTGTATAAATTACAAGATATAGGGGGAGTTCTCCATATTTTTAACCTTCCATGTGCATTTGCAGTCCAAAGCAAATTCCTCAAATATGCACATTTTCAGGGGGAGTTCTTCTATATCTTGCAATCAAATTCCTCAAACTCAGTACTTTCACTTCATATGTTTATCCCCGTTGAAAACTTAACCTATTTGTCATCAATCACCAAAAAGGGGGAGATTGTAAGTGCATCTAGTGCCCCTTAGTGATTTTGGTGTATTGGACACTTATAGGTTAAGGGGCTAATGTGTTTGTGAGTGTACACAGGCTCTATAAGTCAATGAGGAGTTTGATATATTCAAAGATTACCGACCCCCAAAAATGTATGTCTTCAATTGAAAACTTTGGTGAAGACTTTGGTGAAGACTTTGGTATTCCCTGAAGACTTTGAAAATGAAGAAGTTGGTGTGACCTTGAAGATATGAACGAGGAATATGAAGCGTGAAGACTTTTGTTTTTGTAGTTTCATTTCCTTTCTTTGAGTCATAGGAAACACCGTACTGTTAAAGGGGGCCGAGGTAATACTAAGGAAAATTTCCAACTGATGCTCAATCAAAAGCCTCAACCTATCCAATCCTTCGAGTGAAGCCTTTGGAAATATATTACGGTTCAGTCAAGTTCTTCAGTGACAGAGACGATGTTATTCTCGTCATTGATGAAATTGATCTGACTGAGGAGTTAGGATTTCACCAGTGCAAATTGCCTACAAGTGAGGAACATGATAAGCCCGAGGACTTTCATAGTTCGAAATTCTGACCGTTGATGAGCTTAGCGCCAGCTGTCTCCAATCATCTTATCCACATAACGGTCATATCATTGGGGGTATTTATGTCTTATCATGTCAGGTTGCACCTTGGCTATAAAAATCCAACCCCCACAACCACTAATTGGTTGGCTGCTCTGAGAGAGAACTGACACTTATCATTTGAGAGCAACCTATCCTCCGAAGACTTTGAGAGAAAATCATCAGTGAGGAAAAACCCAAATCCAAACCACCAAACCCAAAGTGATTGAGCATCACTTAAGAGATTGTTCCTGTGTGGAACCGACGCTTCTTACCTTTTGTGACAGCCCGGGACCGACGCTCCAGAAGATTCTAGAAGATTCCCCTTTTTTCCGTTCTCGTCATGTGTTCGTCTGGTTGTCGCATTCATCATCGCATCGTTCGCATCATCTGCATAGCATCTTCTCTCGTTTTCGAAAACTTGCATCCGTTCATAGTTGCCAGTTCTCTCCGTTCTTGTCGTTGCCCGTTGAGACCAACCACACACGCACGCGCCCGCGACACCGTTAAAATAAAAACCGTTTTTAAACGCGCGCAAAATTATTCTCGGATTGAGTTGAAACTTGACGTGCGGTCTTGTTATAGCATAATCAGACCACCCGTCGAATTTCGTCGCGATCCGAGTTCGTTTGATGTCCCGTCGGTCAGTCGTAGCAGAGAGGTCATCGGTTTTCGTCGGACGTTTATCGCTGTTTTAAATCTTCGTGCCGCGCCGCACCGCTTCCATCTCTTCCCCTCCTAGCCCCTCTGAACAGCCACCGTAGCCCCGACACTCCGCTTCCGGACATCGAGTCGACACCCGACAGTCCGGAAACGGACAGTGCCAGCTAACCCTAGCCCCCGTTTCCTATTTAAGCCCCTAGCTCCACCTCGTTCCGCGTGCAAACCCTAGCAGCCTTCTCCCTCCTCCAGCCAGCCCGCCCGAGCCCATCTGGGCCCGTTCGAGCCATTCCGGGCCCGGATCCCTCCGTTCCCGAGCTTCCCCGTGCTCCCATGGCAGCTCCCGAGCGAGATCCTCCCGCTCCTCCCGAGCTCCTCATCGCCAGAGGGCCCCGAACCGCCGCAGCCCTCGCCGGAGGCCAGGACCTCGCCGGACCAGGTTGTCCCCGTGCTCCTCCCCTCCTTCTCCCTATCTCTAACCTCTCCCTCTCCGTCCCCTTCGTAGCCACACCATGGATGGCCTCGAGCTCCGCCGCCGCCAGCCGCCGCCTTGAGCTCTCCTCCGGCCACATCCCACCGGTCCCCGCCGGATCCGGCCCGTTCTGGCCGCCCCATCTCCGATCTGGCGCCGCCCGGCCTCGCAGCCGCCGCCTCCCTCGCCGATGGCCGCTGCCGCCGCTGCCCTCTGCTCGGGCACGAGCAGGGGAGGAGATGAGCGCCCCAGCCCGAGCGCCTCCCGAGTGGGCCTCGGCCTCCCCAGCGCCGGGCCAGCGCCAACTCGGCCCGCCTGTGCCTCCCCTCTCCCCAGATCCGGCCCATCTAACCCAAGGTGAGCAGCCCCTTTTGTTTTTTAATTATATTTGCGTGTTTTAAATGTCATATATATAAATAGCGTGCATCGTAATAAAATACTTTCAACGTGAAAATTGCTTAGAATCAACCGTAGATCAAATATATGTCAGTTGCATCCATGTCTAAAGTATTTTTTTCTTGCCATGTTGCATAATTGTCATTTTTGCATTTTCACATAATTATTAACCGTGCACCAAAATTAATAATATCACGTATTAAAAATGTTCATCTCATTCGCACCGCATTTTCATGCATGATAAAAAAATTGGTATGTTGGTTGCATTCAATTTTGCATTAATGGATTGCTATCACGTGAATAGACCTAATACCCGCATATTTAATTGTGATTAATTTTTCACATGAACATATGCGTATTATATATGTTTACGGGGTAGAAAAATCCATGTGATTTATATGTGCATTTAGTTTTGCCATTTGAGCATGATTGTGTGAATGTCATTTATGTCGTGATGCCCTTTTGTCATTTCCGTAGGATTTAATCTGGGCATGATATGAATCAAGTTTCAACATGAAAGTTGTTCTTGGATATGTGTCCTATCCCATGGACATTTTGCTTGTCATAGAAATGCATGTTTAGGTCTTGTTTTGTTGTTGTCAACTTGCTACAAATCTGTTATTCTGAGGGTCCAAAATATTTCTAAGTCTGGAATCTGTTATATTTTGTTGCTGTCTTGCCATGTGATTTGCTAGTGATCTAAAACTCTTTTGTGGTAGGTGTAATGGAGTTATTTGTTGTTGATATTGTCCTTTAGCATGCTGTCAAGTTTCATGCCATTTCATGATCTGTAGCATATAGTTTCACTGCTGTCAATATGCCTTCGTGATAAAAACTGCTCTGTCAAAAACTGGTATTTTCACCAAGTCTGAAACTGTTATTAAGTAGCCTTCTTGTGAGCTTCCTACCAAGTGATCCATGCATGTTTTGTATATTATTTGTGAATATGAAATGGAGTGGATGTTGTATGCTATTGCCCCATGCTTAGTTTGTGTATTTTGGAATATTATAACCTGTTGTCTTCTTGTGTTCAAAATGCCATGTTGTTGTTTTTGGCAGATTTCAACTAAAACTTGTTTGATGGTTGTGGTTGAACCGTAGCTCCGATATGGACATGTTGCATATGAAACTTGCTTAGAATCTCATGTAGTTTCATAATAACTTGCTGCATTCATGATTTGAGATGTTCGTGATTGTTTTCCCCATGCATTTGCATTCATGTCATGTGCAGCTTGTGTTGCTCATATCTTTTAGACCGTAGCTCCGTTTGAGATGTTCTATATATGTAAATCGACTAGAATGATGTGTAGAATAACTTGGTGAAATTTATTTTGCTATCTAACAAATATAAAATATGATTAGTTCAGATCTGGACCAATTTCGAAATTAACATATGGGGTCATTTCAAAAATACTATAAGTTGTTTCCGGCCTCATTTAAGATGCCTAGATAGATAGTTTACTTATGCTTCACCTCTTACCATATTTAACAAAATTTAATATTGTCGCGTACCTAACGAGAGTGAACTAAATAATTCAAATGTGGAGTTGCATATTGAGCTTCACTTAATGTGTAGTATTTGATTGTGGTGAATTGTCATGCCTTGCATATTAAACCGGACATGCATCATATTTGTTTGTGCATCGTGTTTTGCATATGTGGTGATGTATCTTGTGTTGATTGTTTGTATCTAATTGCTTCTTCTCGATAGAGTTCCGAAGGCGTTCGGAGTGTGAGGATTCGTTCGACTATGTTGGTTCGTCTTCTTCATGGACTCGGTCGTCTTCCGAGCGGGATCTCAGGCAAGATGACACATTTCCCTGGATACCATTACTATCATTGCCATGCTAGTTGTCTCGCTTTTATCGTTATGTCTCGCTACCTACCACCTGTTTGGTAAGCCTCCCAACATTGACATGATAAGCCTCTAACCCTTCCACATCCCAGCAAACATTGTTTGGCTATGTTACCGCTTGCTCAGCCCTTCTTATAGCGTTGCTAGCTGCAGGTGCAATTGCTTCCATGTGCCAACATGGACATTCTTTGCTATATCACAATATTGGTGCTATTTAATTTAATACACATATATAGTTGGTAAAGGTGGAAGGCTTGGCCTTTTGCTCGGTGTTTTGTTCCACTCTTGCCACCCCTAGTTACTTGTGAACCGGTGTTATGTTCCATAAACGAGCGCTCCTAACATGCTCGGGGTTGTTATGGGGACCCCCTTGATTTTCGGGTTAGATTAAAACTTGTCTGGCAAGGCCCAACATTGGTACTACATTTGCCTAACTAATTAAAATTTGCATAGGGAATGATCACCCCGTGGATAATTAATCAACAACCCGGGCCAGTGCTCCTCATGAGTGTTGGTCCAAACTAGAGCACCGTGCGGGCTACCTGGGGCAACTCGGGACGTTTGTTACCGTACGCTTCACTTATCTGGTCGTGTCCTGAGAACGAGATACGCGGCTCCTATCGGGTTCGTCGACACACCGGGCGGCCTTGTTGGATTTGTTTTACCTTTCTCGGACGTCTTGAGTGAGGAATTCCGATTATTCTTCGGGCTATCTCGAGGTGTTGGATTTCCTTTGGAATTTCCTAGGATGATCACGAGATCCGTGGTTGACGTTATTCCCACTACGTGTGGTTAATTTGTGATGGATGAGTTGGAGCACCCCTGCAGAGTTAAATCTTTTCGAGAAGCCATGCCCGCGGTTATGTGGCAAACTTGGATACTTTGTTTAACACCCGGTCATAGCAAACTTGAAGTAAACTCTAATAAAATACACCAACTGTGTGCGTAACCATGACTGTCTCTTTTTGTGAGTTCTTATCCGAAAGAGAACACAGTGGGGTTATGATTGACGTAAGTAGGTGTTCAGGATCAGTTAGTGATCATTTCCAGTTCTCGTCCGTTATACGTAGACCACCATACTTTAATTTCTATACTCGTAAGTTAGCCACTCAAATAAATGCTTAGTCGCTTGCTGCAGCCTCACCACTTAACCTTACCTCACCTATTAAGCTTTAATAGTCTTGATACCCTTGGAAATGAGATTGATGAGTCCCTGTGGCTCACAGATTACTACAACAACAGTTGCAGATACAGGTAATGCGATGATTTGACGTGAGCGCATTGCTTGATTTGATTTGGAGTTCTTCTTCTTCTTCAATCTTGGATGGGTTCCAGGCGGCAGCCTGGGATAGCAAGGGTGGATGTCATTTTATCGTTTGATTTCGTCCGTAGTTAGACCCTGCTCTTCTATATGATGTTTGAGTATGTATTGTATTGATGTGACTCTGATGTAGCTTCTGGTGAGTGTAAGCCAATTCCATATACTCATCTCTTCTGTACATGTACTTGTAATGATATTCATTCTTGCAAACGCATCGAGATGCGCTTCTATCCCTGTCGAGGCCCTCGTGCCAAAATAAGGATAGGACCGCATCTTGGGCGTGACAAGTTGGTATCAGAGCCTGTATCGACCTAGGAGCCCCCTTGATTGATCGAACTTGGCTGAGTCGAGTCTAGAGAAAATCTATTTTGAGTCTAATTATATCGGAGAGTAGGTTTCTTTTTACTCCTCTTCTATGCACTGGTGAGGTATTGGACATAGGAATTTTGATTCTACTCCTCTTCTCGCTCAAATTTTTTTTAGGATCACGCGGGTATTTGGGAAACTATATGATGTCGATGTGACGGAGTTCTGTCTTGGTGCCTCCTGTCTGACTTGATTTCTTCCGGGGAGTTGAGCTCGAGGGATTCTTGGCACATCGTTATCATTCAGTTTTCTTAGTATCTCAGGACGGAGGATGTTCGAAATTGCTTCAATACTTATCGTGGTGAGATAAGGTCAGAGTCACCTAGTACTAGGGAGGCGTCCAGGGTACCACCATGGTTTAGTATCGTTGTGAGTTCGAGGATTCGAGATTAGAAGAGTTTGCGAAATTTCTTGAATTATGGTGTGGAAGGTTGCGGATGCAGTTGCAACGGATTACCTAGGGTAGGTTCCTGATTCCGCAACCCGAATCGCATAAACAAGAAAGTTTTCGGAAGTTCTTAGGTGGGAAGTCAAGTAGGTACCTAGGATTATCTTTCCAACAAGTGCATAGTGGGTATGTATTTGTTCTGGCTTGTTTCGTAAGCCTCATCCTTTGTTTGTTTTGAATATGGTAATTCGAGTGGCTTCGATGTCAAGTGGTGATTTCATATCTTCCTAAGTGTTCTCATATGTCTGTGGGATTGCTAATTCTTTTGCTCAACCGGAGTTGTCATATCAATTCTTTTCCTACCGGTGTGCTTCTCTTCAAGATAATTCTATCCTCTTCAATATTGCAAGATCAATCCTCTTATTCTTTCCCGGAGTTGTCTCATCTGTTCCAAGTTTTCTTTGTTTTTCCCGCCCTCCCGCCCTTTTTCTTCAATGATTAAATTCTCATCCAAGTGTCTTTCTATTCATGTAATGCTTCATCTATCTTTTCTTCTATCTTGTTTGCGGTGATTCTTTGTGAATATTCTCAAGAGTTTCATTTCAAGATCTATCCTCTTATTCTTGTTCTCGTTGTTATTCTTCTCTGGTGATTTTTTATGAAGATGTTCAGTGCTCAAGTTATCATTTATTAGTATTCATCTTGTTTTCTTTTTCGGTGGATTCAATTCAAGTTCTTGGTGTTCATCATATCATTTTCATTCTCTATTTGCTCTCCCATGTTTGAATTCTTTTCAAGCCTCTCTTGTTTATTCATCCCTCTCTTTTCTAGCTGGAGTGTTGAAGATATCTCATAACACATCCATTTTCATTCTTATCCTTTCAAATTATTGCAAGGGTCTCTTATCATCAAGTTCTTAATTTGTACCGGTGCAATCTCTCTTGTAATCAATTGTTTCAATAGTGGTTTCTTTTGAGTGGGCCCATAACCCACAGGTGCTTTCCCAGGATCATACCTGACTCTTCTAATGTTTCCAGAGATGTTCTCAAGTTCTTTTCACTATGATGTAAGAATGATTTTCATCAGTCATATTCCCTTCCATGATCGCTTCTAATCATTTTGATGTTGGCTCAACCTTTCCTTATTCATTATTCTGGAGTATCTCAGTAATTCATGGTGTTGTTTCTCGTCATCATTCTTAGCTCGAAGACCGAAGGAGAGTTTCTCGTAAATCTTTGTCTATTCTTTTCAAGAGTGTGGTTTCAGCTTGTTGCTTTCATCTCAAATTGTTTTTGATCATGAGTTATCTCTCCATATCTATCCGGAGCATTCAGTGTTCTTCTTGTTTATTGATCCCGAAGGCCATCATTCAGAAGATTTCTTCGTTCTCAGCTTTCAGCTTTTGTTCTCAAATTCATCTCAATTGTTGTTCCTTCGTTCGTATCTCAATTATTCCGGTGTCGTGTTCAGTTTCTATAAGCAGTTCTTGATCTCTTCATCCTCATGTGTTCTCTTTGTTCCCAATTCTTTTCGGTGCCTTGTGAAGTTTTCTATCAGGTGGATCATGCTCTCTTTGTTCTCATGTTATATCATTCATTTGCTTTCCCTCTTTCGTTTTGAATTCTATCCGGTGTTCTCATGCAAGACTTCTTCAAGATTGTGCTCTATCTCTCTCTTCATTCTTTTTCAAGAAGAATAAGTGATGTGTGAATCCATTTCTTGTCATCAATTTAACTTGATGAAGGATAGTCATATCATAATTCTTATTCTTGTTTCATCCAAGTGATCTCAATCCTTCTTCCGGAGTTGTTCATGATATCAAATCCCTTATCCCAAGTGGTCATCTTTCTTTTCCGGAGTCCCTAGTTTGCTCAAGTATCTTGTCCCGAAGCTTCATCTAATTCATAGCAAGGCCTCAATCTTGGTTCTTTTTGCATGCTTCAATTTTGTATATCTTCCTTTCATTTCAGAGTTTTTCCGGAGGTTCTTCATGGTGGTTCATCAAGATTTCTTTCATTTTCAAGTGTTCATCAAGATTCATGTTGGAGGTGCTCAAGTGTCTTTATCTTGGATTTTAAGTTCATTTCCTTCTCCTTGTCTTTGAGATGGTGTTATTAAATTCTTAATTATGAGGAGTCTCGAAGGAAATATTGTCAAGAGTTAGATAAGTAAACCCATCTTGTTTTCTCGGAGTTATCTTGGGTTGGATTTCACCATGATAGCACAATCCTTATCATGGTGTTATAAATGATCCAAGTTTTATCCTTCTCCTCTTGGTGAAAGAAGTTTTGCATATCTGTTGCTCTCAAGCAATCAATTGTTTTTGTTATGGCAGGTTGTCACCTCATAATTTTGAGATGTTTTCCATAAGCCCGCAATAAGCTTGTTCTTTTCGTTGTTGGTGTTCCAACAACTCCGTTCAACCATGCTTCTCAAATCCATTTGTGTTGGAAGTTGTTATTTTCTTCTCAGTTCTCTTCTTCCCAAGGATCTAGCTTGTATTCTTTTGTTCCGGAGGTGTTGTGGTGTTGCTCGTTTCTTCTCACTTTTAGTTTGGTCAAGATCATGTTCTTTCTTGCTTATTCATTTAACCGGAGTGCTGTCAAATCTTTTCTTGATCCTTCCATCTTATGAAGTTGATTCTATTCCAACCAAAGTTTTGTGCCTCTCTTTCAATTTGTTTCCATCATATCTAATTTTTCCTCTCTATCCTACCAAAGTGCTGCCAAAATTTCTTGTGAATTCTTGCTTGTTCCTCATTCTTCATCTCTTTGCATCCTTCAATGATCATGGTTTCATTCGTTGTCAGAAAAGCAACTAAGTTTTACCTTTTGCTCTTTCTCTTCCCCTTTTTCATTCTAGATCTCGGGACGAGATCCTTGTGTAGTGGAGGAGAGTTGTGACAGCCCGGGACTGACGCTCCAGAAGATTCCAGAAGATTCCCCTTTTTTCCGTTCTCGTCATGTGTTTGTCTGGTTGTCGCATTCATCATCACATCATTCGCATCATCTGCATAGCATCGTCTCTCGTTTTTGAAAACTTGCATCCGTTCGTAGTTGCCGGTTCTCTCTGTTCTTGCCGTTGCCCATTGAGACCAACCACACACGCACGCGCCCTCGGCACCGTTAAAATAAAAACCGTTTTTAAACACGCGCAAAATTATTCTCGGATTGAGTTTAAACTTGACGTGCGGTCTTGTTATAGCATAGTTAGACCGCCCATCGAATTTTGTCGCGATCCGAGTTCGTTTGATGCCCCATCGGTCAGTCGTAGCAGAGAGGTCATCGGTTTTCGTCGGACGTTTATCGTTGTTTTAAATCTTCATGACGCGCTGCACCGCTTCCCTCTCTTCCCCTCCTAGCCCCTCTGCACAGCCACCATAGCCCCGACCCTCTGCTTCCGGACGTTGAGTGGACACCTGACGGTCCGGAAACGGACAGTGCCAGCTAACCCTAGCCCCCGTTTCCTATTTAAGCCCCTAGCTCCACCTCGTTTTGCGTGCAAACCCTAGCAGCCTTCTCCCTCCTCCAGCCAGCCCGCACGAGCCCATCTGGGCCCGTTCAAGCCGTTCCGGGCCCGGATCCCGCCGTTTCCGAGCTTCCCCGTGCTCCCATGGCAGCTCCCGAGCGAGATCCTCCCGCTCCTCCCGAGCTCCTCGTCGCCAGAGGGCCCCGAACCGCCGCAGCCCTCGCCGGAGGCTAGGACCTTGCCGGACCAGGTCGTCCCCGTGCTCCTCCCCTCCTTCTCCCTGTCTCTAACCTCTCCCTCTCCCTCCCCTTCGCAGCCCAGCCATGGATGGCCTCGAGCTCTGCCGCCGCCAGCCACCGCCGCCTTGAGCTCTCCTCCGGCCAGATCCCGCCGGTCCCTGCCGAATTCGGCCCGTTCCGGTCGCCCCATCTCCGATCTGGCGCCGCCCGGCCTCACAGCCGCCGCCTCCCTCGCCGATGGCCGCTGCCGTCGCTGCCCTCTGCTCGCGCACGAGCAGAGGAGGAGACGAGCGCCCTAGCCCGAGCGCCTCCCGAGTGGGCCTCGGCCTCCCCAGCGCCCGGCCAGCGCCAACTCGGCCCGCCTATGCCTCCCCTCTCCCCAGATCCGGCCCATCTGACCCAAGGTGAGCAGCCCCTTTTGTTTTTTTTCAAATTATATTTGCATGTTTTAAATGTCATATATATAAATAGCGTGCATCGTAATAAAATACTTTCAACATGAAAATTGCTTAGAATCAAGCGTAGATCAAATATATGTCAATTGCATCCATGTCTAAAGTATTTTTTCTAGCCATGTTGCATAATTGTCATTTTTGCATTTTCACATAATTATTAGCCATGCACCGAAATTAATAATATCACGTATTAAAAATGTTCATCTCATTCGCACCGCATTTTCATGCATGATAAAAAAATTGGTATGTTGGTTGCATTCAATTTTGCATTAATAGATTGCTATCACGTGAATAGGCCTAATACCCGCATATTTAATTGTGATTAATTTTCCACATGAACATATGCATATTATATATGTTTCCGGGGTAGAAAAATCCATGTGATTTATCTGTGCATTTAGTTTTGCCATTTAAGCATGATTGTGTGAATGTCATTTATGTCGTGATGCCCTTTTGTCATTTCCGTAGGATTTAATCCGGGCATGATATGAATCAAGTTTCAACATGAAAGTTGCTCTTGGATATGTGTTATTAAGTAGCCTTCTTGTGAGCTTCCTACCAAGTGATCCATGCATCTTTTGTATGTGATTTGTGAAGATGAAATGGAGTGGATGTTGTATGCTATTGCCCCATGCTTAGTTTGTGTATTTTGGAATATTATAACCTGTTGTTTTCTTGTGTTCAAAATGCCATGTTGTTGTTTTTGGCAGATTTCAACTAAAACTTGTTTGATGGTTGTGGTTGAACCGTAGCTCCGATATGGACATGTTGCATATGAAACTTGCTTCGAATCTCATATAGTTTCATAATAACTTTCTGCATTCACGATTTGAGATGTTCGTGATTGTTTTCCCCATGCATTTGCATTCATGTCATGTGCATCTTGTGTTGCTCATATCTTTTAGATCGTAGCTCCGTTTGAGATGTTCTATGTATGTAAATCAACTAGAATGACGTGTAGAATAACTTGGTGACATTTATTTTGCTGTCTACCAAATATAAAATATGATTAGTTCAGATCTGAACCAATTTCAAAATTAACATATGGGGTCATTTCGAAAATACTATAAGTTGTTTCCGGCCTCATTTAAGATGCCTAGATAGATAGTTTACTTATGCTTCACCTCTTACCATATTTAACAAGATTTAATATTGTTGTGTACCTAACGAGAGTGAACTAAATAATTCAAATGTGGAGTTGCATATTGAGCTTCACTTAATGTGCAGTATTTGATTGTGGTGAATTGTCATGCCTTGCATATTAAACCGGACATGCATCATATTTGTTTGTGCATCGTGTTTTGCATATGTGGTGGTGTATCTTGTGTTGATTGTTTGTGTCGGATTGCTTCTTCTCGATAGAGTTCCGAAGGCGTTCGGAGTGTGAGGATTCGTTCGACTACGTTGGTTCGTCTTCTTCATGGACTCGGTCGTCTTCCGAGCGGGGTCTCAGGCAAGATGACACATTTCCCTGGATACCATTACTATCATTGCCATGCTAGTTGTCTCGCTTTTATCGTTATGTCTCACTACCTACCACCTGTTTGGTAAACCTCCCAACATTGACATGATAAGCCTCTAACCCTTCCACATCCCAGCAAACATTGTTTGGCTATGTTACCGCTTGCTCGGCCCTTCTTATAGCGTTGCTAGCTGCAGGTGCAATTGCTTCCATGTGCCAACATGGAAAATCTTTGCTATATCACAATATTGCTGCTATTTAATTTAATGCACATATATAGTTGGTAAAGGTGTAAGGCTTGGCCTTTTTCTCGGTGTTTTGTTCCACTCTTGCCGCCCCTAGTTACTTGTGAACCGGTCTTATGTTCCATAAACGAGCGCTCCTAACATGCTCGGGGTTGTTATGAGGACCCCCTTGATTTTCGGGTTAGATTAAAACTTGTCTGGCAAGGCCCAACTTTGGTACTACATTTTCCTAACTAATTAAAATTTGCATAGGGAATGATCACCCCGTGGATAATTAATCAACAATTCGGGCCAGTGCTCCTCATGAGTGTTGGTCCAAACTAGAGCACCGTGCGGGCTACCTGGGGCAACTTGGGACGTTAGTTACCGTACGCTTTGCTTATCTGGTCGTGTCCTGAGAACGAGATACGCGGCTCCTATCGGGTTCGTCGACACGCCGGGTGGCCTTGTTGGATTTGTTTTACCTTTCTCGAACGTCTTGAGTGAGGAATTCCGATTATTCTTCGGGCTATCTCGAGGTGTTGGATTTCCTTTGGAATTTCCTAGGATGATCACGAGATCCGTGGTTGAGGTTATTCCCACTACGTGTGGTTAATTTGTGATGGATGAGTTGGAGCACCCCTGCAGGGTTAAATCTTTTCGAGAAGCCGTGCTCGCGGTTATGTGGCAAACTTGGATACTTTGTTTAACACCCGGTCATAGCAAAATTGAAGTAAACTCTAATAAAATACACCAACTGTGTGCGTAACCATGACTGTCTCTTTTCGTGAGTTCTTATCCGAAAGAGAACACGGTGGGGTTATGATTGACATAAGTAGGTGTTCTGGATCAGTTAGTGATCATTTCTAGTTCTCGTCCATCATACGTAGACCACCATATTTTAATTTCTATACTCGTAAGTTAGCCACTCAAATAAATGCTTAGTCACTTGCTACAGCCTCACCACTTAACCTTACCTCACCTATTAAGCTTTAATAGTCTTGATACCCTTGGAAATGAGATTGATGAGTCCCTGTGGCTCACAGATTACTACAACAACAGTTGCAGGTACAGGTAATGCGATGATTTGACGTGAGCGCATTGCTTCATTTGATTTGGAGTTCTTCTTCTTCTTCAATCTTGGATGGGTTCCAGACGACAGCATGTGATAGCAAGGGTGGATGTCATTTTATCGTTTGATTTCGTCCGTAGTCAGACCCTGCTCTTCTGTATGATGTTTGAGTATGTATTGTATTGATGTGACTCTGATGTAGCTTGTGGCGAGTGTAAGCCAATTCCATATACTCATCTCTTCTGTACATGTACTTGTAATGATATTCATTCTTGCAAACGCATCGAGATGCGCTTCTATCCCTATCGAGGCCCTCGTGCCAAAATAAGGATAGGACCGCATCTTGGGCGTGACACCTTTGAATATTGTGTATCTTCCAGACGGTTAGGTGTCATGGTGTAGTGCGTCCTGCAGTCAATTGGGGATCACGGAGTGACCTTGGTCTAGATCATCCAACAGTAAATTGTGGATTGTCGGGTGACTAGTTTGTGAGGGTTTTGGAAGTCTACCCTGAAGACTTACTACGAGTGTTGGGCGAGGACTTTGTGACCTTAGCTCAAGAAGAATACGGTAAGGACTATGTGTCCTGGGACTGTGTGTCCTCTAGTTTAAATACCAGACCGCTCCAAACCAGACATACAACTATCACAGCAGTTGGAACTGGGTCATCAAACCATTGTCTTCATTGAGCTACCTAGTTCTATTTCCTCAACCCTTTCATTTCCTCATATACCTGTTAATGAAATTGATCTTTACAGTTTGAAGAATTTTACTGAAGACTTTCTCAATTTCCACACCTCAAATTCTTCAAGTTACCTTGTTCCTCAACTGCTTATCCTGTATCATGCTACTTGTAATTTGTGCATGTTTTATTTCATCATGATGACTATGTTGTCGCTATGTTTCTCCTGCACTTGAGTACTTATTCCGCTGCTAGTTATTCATCACATTTCAAATTCCTCAAGTTGAAATTCCTCAAGTGATGAATTTGTAAAAATCGCCTATTCACCCCCCACCCCCTCTAGTCGATATAACGCACTTTCACTAATATTACCAAATACGCTGAAAAGAAAGACCAAAGGCCAAATACAAAAAACCAAAAGGCATCGTAACTATACTGAAACATATAAATGTGGTTTTGTTAACCGTACAACCAGAGCCATCCCGGTTTGGAAGTGATCCGGCCAGCACGATGTGCGCTGTCGAGTAATAGTGTACTTTTTATCTCGCTGGTAAACATCTGAGAGCTCGTTTTTCTGTATGTCGTGTGTTTGGGTTACGGTGAATGACGCGTGGGTCATCCTTCTGCACTGGCCTGCTGTTGTAGTCACAGTGAGCGTGTGTACGCGCGTTCGGCTGGAAAAGAGAGCGGGCGCAGCGATCGTGGGATGCAGGGCGTGCGTTCAAAACCTAGCCCCAATCACCTTACGTTCCGAGCCTCGCCTAAAAATATCTCCTCTCTCTTCCTCCTCCCTTCTCATCCGACTCCTCTTCTCCATGCCGCTGCAGCCACCTCCTCCACCTTCCCGTCCCTCACGGCCGCCTCACCCCCTCTGTTGGGGAACATAGTAAAAATTCAAAAACATTCCTAGGTGTCACCAAGATCAATCTAGGAGATGCTAGCAACGAGAGAGAGGGAGTGCATCTTCATACCCTTTAAGATCGCTAAGCGGAAGCGTTGCAACACGGCGATTCAAATCGGGAAAGATCTGATCCAAGCGCCAAACGGACGGTGCCTTCGCGTTCAACACACGTATAGCCCGAGGACGTCTCCTACTTATTGATCCGGCAAGGGGGAGGAGAAGTTCAGGGAGAGCTCCGGCAGCACGACGGTGTGGTGGCGGTGGAGCTCGTGGTTCTCCGGCAAAGCTTCGCTAAGCACCACGGAAGAGGATTTGAGGGGGAGGGCTGCGCCAGGGGGAAGGGTGCAGCTCCCATGTGCCTCCCCACTATATATAGGGGTGGAGGGGCTTTTTTCTTGCCCTCCAAGTCCATTGGGGAGTTGGCAAAGGTGGGAGGAAAGAAATCCCATCCATTCCCTTCCCCACCGATTGTTATCCCCTTTTTAGGGATCTTGATCTTATCCCTTCGGGATATGATCTTATTCCTTCTAAGGGGAGATCTTGGTGCGCCTTGAACAGGGGTGTGGGGACTTGCCCCCACTACCCACGTTCATGTGGGTCCCCCATGCAGGTGGTCCTCACTCCGGAACCTTCTAGAACCTTCCCAATACAATACCGAAAAATCCCAAACATTTTCTGGTGGCCAAAATCGGACTTCCCATATATAAATCTTTACCTTCGGACCATTCCGGAACTCCTTGTGACGTTTGGGATCTCATCTGGGACTCCGAACAACTTTCGGTCACCACATACAATTCCCATTACAACTCTAGCGTCATCGAACCTTAAGTGTGTAGACCCTACAGGTTCGGGAACCATGCAGACATGACCGAGACACCTCTCCGGCAAATAACCTATAGCGGGACCTGGATACCCATATTGGCTCCCACATGTTCCACGATGATCTCATCGGATGAACCACGATGTCGGGGATTCAATTAATCCCGTATACAGTTCCCTTTGTCCATCGGTATGTTACATGCCTAAGATTCGATCGTCGGTATCCCTATACCTTGTTCAATCTCGTTACCGGCAAGTCTCTTTACTAGTTCCATAACACATGATACCGTGACTAACTCCTTACTCACATTGAGCTCATTATGATGATGTATTACCGAGTGGGCCCAAAGATACCTCTTCGTCACACGGAGTGACAAATCCCAGTCTCGGTTCGTGCCAACCCAACAGACACTTTTGGAGATACATGTAGTGCACCTTTATAGTCACCCAGTTACGTTGTGACGTTTGATACACCCAAAGCATTCCTATGGTATCCGGGAGTTGCATAATCTCATGGTCTAAGGAAATTATACTTGACATTAGAAAATCTCTAGCAGACGAACTACACGATCTTGTGCTATGCTTAGGATTGGGTCTTGTCCATCACATCATTCTCCTAATGATGTGATCCCGTTATCAACGACATCCAATGTCCATGGTCAGGAAACCATGACAATCTATTGATCAATGAGCTAGTCAACTAAAGGCTCACTAGGGACATGGTGTGGTCTATGTATTCACACATGTATTATGGTTTCCGATTAATACAATTATAACATGAACAATAGAGAATTATCATGAACAAGGAAATATAATAATAACCATTTTATTATTGCCTCTAGGGCATATTTCCAATAGTCTCCCACTTGCACTAGAGTCAATAATCTAGTTCACATCACTATATGATTTAGATTGTTATGAATCTAACACCCAATGAGTTCCGGGGTTCGATCATGCTTTGCATGTGAAAGAGGTTTTAGTCAACGGGTCTGCGACATTTAGATCCGTGTGTACTTTGCAAATCTATATGCCATACTGCAGATGCTACCATGCTCCACTTGGAGCAATTCCAAATGGTTGCTCCACTATACATATCCTGACTGCTACTCAGAGTTGTCTGGATAGGTGTCAAAGCTTGCATCGACGTAACCCTTTATGATGAACTCTTTATCACCTTCATAATCGAGATATATTTCCTTAGTCCTCTAGTTACTAAGATAATCTTGACTGTTGTCTAGTGATCCACTCGTGGACCATTCTTGTACCCCTTTACAGACTCATGGCAAGGCACACACTAGGTGCGGTACACATCATGGCATACTATATAGAGCCTATGGATAAGGCATAGGGGACGACCTTCATCCTTTCTCTTTCTTCTGCCGTGGTCGATCTTTGAGTCTCACTCAACTCCACACCTTACAAATCAGGCAAGAACTCCTTCTTTGACTGATCCATTTTGAACTCTTTCAAAAACTTGTCTAGGTATGTACTTATTAAAAGTATCATCAAGCATCTTGATCTATCTCTATAGATCTTGATGCCCAACAATCAGGTAGCTTTATCCAGGTCTTCCTTTGAAAAACTCTTTTCAAACAATCGTTTATGCTTTCCAGAAATTCTACATCATTTTCAATCAATAATATGTCAAGCACATATACTTATCAGAAATTCTATAGTGCTCCCACTCACTTTCTTGTAAATACAAGTTTCTCGTAAACTTTGTATAGACTCAAAAACTTTGATCACCTCATCAAAGCATATATTCCAACCCCGAGATGCTTGCTCCAGTCCATAGAAGGACTGCTGGAGCTTGCATACCTTTTAGCATCCTTAGGATCGACAAAACTTACCGGTTGTATCACATACAACTTTTCCTCACGAAACCCGTTAAGGAAAGTATGTTATGACATCCATCTGCCAAATCTCATAACCAAACAATGCAGCAACTGCTAACATAATTTCAACAGACTTTTAGCATCGCTACAGGTGAGAAAATCTCATTGTAGTCAACTCCTTGAACTTGGCAGAAACTTCTTTGCGACAAGTCGAGCTTTATAAATGGTGACACTCACCATCAGCATCCGTCTTCATCTTAAGGGTCCATTTGTACTCAACGACCTGCCGTTCAACGGGAAGTCTACCAAAGTCCATACTTGGTTTTCATACATGGATCCTTTCTCGGATTTCATGGCTCCTAGCCATTTGTTGGAATCCAGGCCCACCATCGCTACTCCATAGTTCGTAGATTCATCATTGTTAACAACATGACCTCCAAGACAGGGTTGTCGTACCACTCAGGAGCACTACGCGTCCTTGTCGACCTACAAGGTTCAATAGTAACTTGATTTGGAGATTAATGATCACCATCATTAACTTCCTCTTCAACTGACGTAGGCTCCACAGAAATATCTTTCTGCGTTGCGCTACTCCCTAGTTGAAACAAAGGTTCAACAACCTCATCAAGTTCGATCTTCCTCCCACTCAATTCTTCTGAGAGAAAATCTTTCTCGAGAAAGGACCCGGTTTTATCAACAAACACTTTGCACTCAGATCTGAGATAGAAGGTATACCCAACTGTTCTTAGGGTATCCTATGAAGTTGCACTTTTCCGCTTTGGGTTCGAGCTTATCAGACATAAGTGTCGCATTCCCAAACTTTGAGAAATGACAGCTTAGGTTTCTATCAAACCATAATTCATACGGTGTCATCTCAATGTATTTAGATGGTACTCTATTTAAAGTGAATGTAGTTGTCTCTAATGCATAACCCCAAAACAATAGTGGCAAAACGATAAGAGAGATCATAGTACGCACCATATCCAATAGAGCACGACTACGACGTTCGGACACACCATCACACTATGGTGTTCCAGGTGGCGTGAGTTGTGAAACAACTTCCACATTGTCTTAATTTCAAACTCATATTAGATATTCACCTCCACAATCATATCGTAGACATTTTTTATCTTCTTGTCACGATGATCTCAAACTTCACTCTGAATTTTCTTGAACTTTTCAAACATTTTAGACTTTTGTTTCATTAAGTAAATATGCACATATCTACTCAAATCATCAGTGAAGGTAAGAAAACAACGATATCCACCGCACGCTACAACACTCATTGGACCGCATACATCAACATGTATTATTTCCAATAAGTGACTAGCCTGCTCCATCATATCGAAAATGGGGTCTTTAGTCATCTTGCCCATGAGGCATGGTCCGCGTGTCTCAACCGATTCGAAATCGAATGAGTCCAAAGATCCATCAACATGGAGTTTCTTCATGTGATTTATACCAGTATGACATTTAGCGGTAGTGCCACAAGTATGTGGTACTATCATTATTAACTTTGTATCTTTTGGTATCAATGTTATGAACATGTGTATTACTACGATCAAGATTCAATAAACCATTCCCATTGGGTGCATGAAATTTGAAGGCATTATTCATGTAAACAAAATAACCATTATTATCTAACTTAAATGAATAACTGTATTGCACTAAACACGATCTAGTCACGTTCATGCTCAATGCAAACACCAAATAACATTTATTTAGCTTTATCACTAATCTCGAAGGTAGAGAGAGCGTGCGATGGTGAACACATCAACCTTGGAAACACTTTCAACACACATCGTCACCTTACCCTTAGCTAGCCTCCATTTATTCCGTAGCTTTTATTTCGAGTTGCTAACATTTAGCAACCTAACCGGTATCCGATACCCAGGTGCTACTAGGAGTACTAGCAAGGTACACATCAATAACACGTATATCAAATATACTTCTGTCGACGTTGCCAGCCTTCTTATCTACCAAGTATCTAGGGTTGTTCCGCTTCAGCGACCGTTCTCCTCATAACAGAAGCACTTAGTCTCGGGTTTGGATTCAACCTTGGGTTTCTTCACTGGAGTAGGAACTGACTTGTCATCCATGAAGTTTCCCTCCTAGCCCTTGCCCTTCTTGAAACTAGTGTTTTCAATAACCATCAACACTTGATGCTCCTTCTTGATTTCTACCTTAGTGGTGTCAAACATCGGAAATAGCTTAGGGATCATTATTTCCATCCCTGGCATTTTATAGTTCATCACAAAGCTCTAGTAGCTTAGTGATAGTGACTTGGAGAACTATATCAATCACTATCTTATCTGGAAGATCAACTCCCACTCGATCCAAGCGATTGTAGTACCTAGACAGTCTGAGCACATGCTCACCGGTTGAGCTATTCTCCTTCACCTTGCAGGCAAAGAATCTTGTTGGAGGTCTCATACCTCTCAACACAGGCACGAGCCCGAGATCCCAATTTCATCTCTTAGAACATCTCATATGTTCTGTGATGTTCAAAACTTTTTGGAGCCTCAATTATAAGTCGTAATGCATGACGCACTAAAACAGGGGAGCTACAGCGCGAGCTATCTACAACATAATTTGCAAAGACACGTTTAGACTAAGTTCATGATAATTAAGTTCATCTAATCAAATTATTTAATGAACTTCCACTCAGATAGACATCCCTCTAGTCATCTACGTGATTCATGATTCATATCGACTAGGCCTTGTCCGATCATCACGTGATACGGACTAGTCATCAATGGTGAACATCTCCATGTTGATCGCATCTACTATATGGCTCATGTTCGACCTTTCGGTCTCTCGTGTTCCGAGGCCATGTCTGTGCATGCTAGGCTCATCATGTCAACCTAAGTGTTTCGCGTGTGTAAATCTGGCTTACACCCGTTGTATGCGAATGTTAGAATCTATCCCACCCGATCATCACGTGGTGCTTCGAAACAACGATCCTTCGCAACGGTGCACACTTAGGGGGAACACATTTCTTGAAATTTTAGTGAGGGATCATCTTATTTATGCTACCGTCGTTCTAAGCAAATAAGATGTAAAAACATGATAAACATCACATGCAAATCATAAAGTGACATGATATGGCAAATATCATCTTGCGCCTTTGATCTCCATCTTCGGGGTGCGGCATCATCACCATTATCACCGGCACGACACCATGATCTCCATCATTGTGTCTTCATGAAGTTGTCTCGTCAGCTATTACTTCTACTACTATGGCTAACGGTTAGCAATAAAGTAAAGTAATTACATGGCATTTTTGACTGACACACAGGTCATACAATAAATTAAGACAACTCCTATGGCTCCTGCCGGTTGTCATACTCATCGACATGCAAGTCGTGATTCCAATTACAAGAACATGATCAAACATATACATCACATATATTTGATCACATCCTTTTGGCCATATCACATCACATAGCATACCCTGCAATAACAAGTTAGACGTCCTATAATTGTTGTTGCAAGTTTTACGTGGCTGCTATGGGTTTCTAGCAAGAACGTTTCTTACCTACGCAAAAGCCACAATGGTGATATACCAATTTCTATTTACCCTTCATAAGGACCCTCTTCATCGAATCCGATCCGACTAAAATGGGAGAGACAGACACCCGCTAGCCACCTTATGCAACTAGTGCATGTCATGCGGTGGAACCTGTCTCACGTAAGCGTATGTGTAAAGTCGGTCCGGACTGCTTCATCCCACAATGCCGCCAAATCTAGATAGGACTAGTAACGGCAAAAAAATTGACCAAATCATCGCCCACAACTACTTGTGTTCTACTCGTGCATAGAATCTACGCATAGACCTAGCTCATGATGCCACTGTTGGGGAACATAGTAATAATTCGAAAAAATTCCTACGTGTCACCAAGATCAATCTAGGAGATGCTACCAATGAGGGAGAGGGAGTGCATCTTCATACCCTTAAAGATCGCTAAGCGGAAGCGTTGCAAAGAACGCGATTGATGGAGTCGTACTCGCAGCGATTCAAATCGTGGAAGATCCGATCCAAGCGCCGAACGGATGGCGCCTCCGCGTTCAAAACACGTACAGCCCGGGGACGTCTCCTCCTTCTTGATCCAGCAAGGGTAGAGGAAAAGTTTAGGGAGAGCTCCGACAGCACGACGGCATGGTGGCGGTGGAGCTCGTGGTTCTCCGGCAGAGCTTCGCTAAGCACTATGGAGGAGGAGGAGGAGGAGGGGGAGGGCTGCGCCAGGGGGAAGGGTGCAGCTCCCATGTGCCTCCTCACTATATATAAGGGTGGAGGGGGCTGGTTTCTTGCCCTCCAAGTCCATTGGGGTGTTGGTAAAGGTGGGAGGAAATAAATCCCATCCTTTTCCTTCCCCACCGATTGTTATCCCCCTTTTTAGGGATCTTATTCCTTCTAAGGAGAGATCTTGGTGCACCTTGACCAGGGGTGTGGGGCCTTTCCCCCACTACCCACGTTCATGTGGGTCCCCCATGTAGGTGGACCCCACTCCAGAACCTTCTAGAACCTTCTCGATACAATATCGAAAAACCCCGAACATTTTTCGGTGGCCAAAATAGGACTTCTCATATATATATATATATATATCTTTACCTTCGGACCATTCCGGAACTCCTCATGATGTCCGGGATCTCATCCGGGACTCCGAACAACTTTCTGTAACCACATACAATTCCCATTACAACTCTAGTGTCACCGAACCTTAAGTGTGTAGACCCTATGGGTTCGGGAACCATGCAGACATGACCGAGACACCTCTCCGACCAATAACCAGTAGTGGGATCTAGATATCCACATTGGCTCCCACATGTTCCATGATGATCTCATCAGATGAACGACGATGTCGGGGATTCAATTAATCCCGTATACAATTCCCTTTGTCCATCGGTATGTTACTTTTTCGAGATTCGATCGTCAGTATCCCTATACCTTGTTCAATATTGTTATCGGCAAGTCTCTTTACTCATTCCATAACACATGATCCCATGACTAACTCCTTAGTCACATTGAGATCATTATGATGATGAATTACTGAGTGGGCCCAGAGATACCTCTCCGTCACACGGAGTGACAAATCCTAGTCTCGATTCATGCCAACCCAACAGACACTTTTGGAGATACCTATAGTGCACATTTATAGTCACCCGGTTACATTATGACGTTTGATACACCCAAAGCATTCCTACGGTATCCGGGAGTTGCACAATCTCATGGTCTAAGGAAATGATACTTGACATTAGAAAAGCTCTAGCAGACGAACTACACGATCTTGTGCTATGCTTAGGATTGGGTCTTGTCCATCACATCATTCTCCTAATGATGTGATCACGTTATCAATGACATCCAATGTCCATGGTCAGGAAACCATGACCATCTATTGATCAACGAGCTAGTCAACTAGAGTCTCATTAGGGACATGGTGTGGTCTATGTATTCACACATGTATTGCGGTTTTCGGTTAATAGAATTATAGCATGAACACCAGACAATTATCATGAACAAGGAAATATAATAATAACCATTTTATTATTGCCTCTAGGGCATATTTCTAACACCCTCCACCTGCAGGACCTCCTTCTCCCCTTCCTCTCCTCCTTCCTTGCCTCCAGATCTAGACCAAGTGATGTGGACGAGGAGATGATAGCTCGGGAGGCAGGCAGGATGAACCAGGCCCGCAACCTTTGTTCTTTCTCACCCTTGTGGCTTCCCAAGCAGAACTGAAATCTTCCACGTGGTGGCAGTCATGAGTGAGAACGGGAGGGGAGCAACAGCCGCGGCCTTGATCCAGAGAAGGGGAGCAGTAGCGCCCCTCTACTTCACGTGTGGCGGCCTGGCGCTGCTCCGCCTCCATCCCACGCGTGCAGCGACCACATGAAAGCAAGTGAGAACACATTGTGAGAATCCCCTGTATCCTAAAATTTGTTATTTTTTTGGTCCAATATGAATATACATGGGAAGTTGATGCGGGATTTGTTCTTACAAAAATAGACATGGCAAGTGGATTTTATCTCACCTCAACACTTGCTTAATTCGGTACCATAAGAAGCCTGCAATGCCACTCATTTTGTACCGATGTCAGGCTTGCTGCTGCTTGTCCTGATGCTATGTGCTACTAGCTATTGTTGGTTGCTTCTGCTGATGCTATGTGCTACTACCTGCTGTTGATTGCCTCCTTGTTTGGTTATTTGTAAATCTGAAAACTCTTTGTGAGAATCAAGGTTTGAAGAGAAAGCTATGAGCCAATGGGATCCAGAGAAGGGGAGCAGCAACGCCACTCTACTTCACGTGTGGCAGCCTGGCGCAGCTCTGCCTCCATCCCCACGCATGCAGCGACCACATGAAAGCAAGTGAGGACACATTGTGAGAATCCCATGTATCCTAAAATTTGTTGTTGTTTTTGGTCCAATATGAATATACATGGGAAGTTGATGTGGGATTTGTTCTTACAGAAATAGACACGGCAAGTGGATTCTATCTCACCTCAACACTTACGTAATTCGATACTAGAAGAAGCCTGCAATGCCACTCATTTTGTACTGGTTTTATGTGCTACTAGTTGTTGCTGGTTGCTTGTGCTGATGATATGTGCTACTACCTACTGCTGATTGCCTTCTTATTTGGTTATTTGTAAATCTGAAAACTCTTTGTGAGAAGCAAGGTTTGAAGAGAAATTTATGAGCCAATGGGAAGAGCTTTATTTTCAGTTATTTATTTAAGAATTGATGATGGATATGTCAATATGTTCAGTTCCTAACATTTCATGTCGGTTGTATGTACCCGCTGTCCATTGGATTGGAGTTATAGTTTGAAGGATGAAGAAAATCCCACGGAAGGAACATGTTAGTATATCTTGATGCATATTGTTCTTCTTGAGTCATTTGTGCACCATGTATTTTCTTGCCATAGCAATCGAATGTGCAGGTGCCATGCAGCATATGGTTTTCACCATACCAATCAAATGTGTAGGTGATACCATTCGATTATTTTTATACCCATGTGTAACTACAGATTTCGTTGAATGTATATTTTATAACTATATTGCCAAAGTGCTTCTATAGTTTTGATCATTAGTAAATAGTTCTAGCTACTCTATAATTTTGTGTGTTGTGTATGGGTGGTTGCAGTGCAGTTTTGTTGATCTACATGCATTTTCAGCACTATAGTATTGCTATATTGTCTCAGTAAAATAGTGAATGCATATCATATACGTAAGCTACATTCAGACGGTTGTTTATATATTTTGCTGCTTTGACTTCTGTTGTGTGTCCAATCACTGCTTTTGCTAGAAGGCGAGACTTCATTTTTCCCATACTTGTGATCTGCTCGATGAAATGCCTACGTGCTAGAAAGTGAGCATCTATGTTTTCCCATGCTTTTGAGCTACTCGATAAAATGCATGTGTGGTCTTGTGTGCAGTTTGTTCGTCATGCTTCATATATGGCCTCTGTATTTAATTCTTTGGTGAGGTCAAAAGATACCGCTGGCGTTGCTTTGTGCAAATAAAGTTTGCGGTCATTCTAATTATAGATTAAAATTATAAGTGTGTCGTTGTGGTCGATTCTTCCGAGCGTGTTGTTCGTGATTTTATTGTGTTTGGCAAGAATTACTCGTAGATTCTGAGTCTGAATGTAGCCGAAATTTCTGGCTTTCTACACATTGAAATAGAGATGTATGCTTTGTTCCTATGCCTCATACAGAAGTGAAAGCAAAAATTGCACATGAAATAGAGATGTAGCATGTTAACATCATGTTCTGAACCATTTTTAGTGGTTGAGACACGAAATAATAGTTTAGACTCGTAAGCAAGAGCTTTTCATTTATTTATTTTTGGTTTGATGCTTCATTTGATACCCAAGTCAGCTAATACATAGGAACATCCTGTAGTTCAGGTACATGATTTGCAGCAAAGTGGGACTTCCAAGTCTGCAACCAGAATAGAAATTAGGCATTGAGCAAAAGTTCTGTTGATCATCCTTTGCATTTTTCATGTCAGGTTCCATTCTTCATAGCATGTGTGTAAGCATAGCGGTACCTTTAAGTTCACAATGTCATTTTAATATGGGATGCATTAGGTAATTTGTTTCCATTATGAACTGATAATAATTAAGAGCATAGTATGGTAACAATAATATGTGTTATACCAAATGTACATGTGGTATGCTTGTACGAATGAAATGTAGACTTTAGAAATGAGCTAAAACCTGAGAGCAGGAAGTGATAGGCTTATTTTTTTGATTAGAAAGATATGTATATTGTACCATAATATAATCAGGTAATCCTTTGTATTTTTTCTTGCCAGGTTCATGTTCTATGCAGCACATATATACCCACATAAACTAAAGTTTGTAGTGTTAGCAGTAAATGGGGGCACAACTAAGTAATATGGATAGAATAATAAGAGCTTATGAAAAGAATAGTATCTCTATTGCAGATGTGTGAGAGCACCCCATTAAAATACAAATAGTACCAAGTTGAGAGACTTGATTATGGTGGCTATACACACAAAATAATCCATCTTATAATTTAGTATAGAAACCACATTCCGATAGGAATCTGAAGTAACTAATGTTGATGTTGATACTCCTGCCACTACACTTGCTAAGACAATGGAAACTACACTTGCTGAGCTGCCCGGAATTAAAATGTAAACCCTCTCTCTATAACAAAGTAAAAAAAATGCTATTACCTATCTGTCCAAACTAGAAATGCACGCATGGGGCATTAAAAATTAACGCTAGGAAACCTCGTGTAATGAATCTTCTGCTCCTCTAGCAATTAGAGTTTTGATTACTCTGTATCCTTGCTTTACCTTGTTAGTTTTTTGTTCCTGTTCATATACAATATGAATATGTATCTCTCATATACTCCTTCTGCTGGAAACTTGCTTATCTTAGGGGTGCTGCTACTACTGCAAAGACCGTTTCATAAAAAAACAAGTAGTGGTTGATCAACGCTTTGGGATGAGCGTGCATGTGTGGTACGTCTACTCTAGTGACCTACACTTCCTTCACAGATTTGTTCATGCCTTTCTTTTGGTTAGTTCCAAACTACCATGGTTTACATTGTGTTGTCTTTTATATGATAGATACGCAAAAATGTTGTTAGGTCCTTCCAGAAAATTGATTAGCATCTCGATGATACCTATAGTCCTCTCACTGATTTATCCTTGCCTTCTGCCTTCTATATCAACTGACGTATTTATTCATGTCTACACTTTATATCAATGACTAATGAACTACATATATAACGAGCTTTATTATGATAACAACTTAACTCTTGTTAACTTAGCGACGCCATGTGGATCTCTTGTCTTATGAACTTTCCTTTCTTTTGCATCGGTTTGATTTGTATATAGAAGCCCGATTTCTTGGCCCTTACTATTTTCGCCCTCGCTGCTAAAGACGTCATCTGCAAGAACAAGTGAAGACTGCTTCATCACCGTTGTTTTCAACTCCTTATCTTTGCACCCTTTTGAAAGGGCTTCTACTGTGTTGTTGTCCTATTTGCAAACCCAGTCTTTGGAGCTCATAACCACTATGAAGAGTTCAACAATGGGTTTGTCTACTGTTCATAACTTCATACCATCTATATAATGTATCTCTTCCTATCTACTTTCCTCACGTATCACATTGTAACTAAGCATCATGTACCAGCAGTAGAGACTTGAGTGTTCGAATATTCTCTCAATACTTGGCTCCCTCTCGCCCTTTACGCCATTGACGTATCAGGTCATCTAGTAACTCTAACAACAAGAACAAATACCCCTATGTCCACCAGATCCATTGGCTCAACAAAAGTGTCGTACGTATCCCTCCTGCAGAATCAAATGGTAGTAGAAGAAATCGAGGTCAGCAAAAGCGTCGTACATATCCCTCTTGCAGAATCAAATGGTAGTAGAAGAAACCGAGCTCCTAAAATCATGAACAAAATCCCACTTCACATAAACTTGTACAGGATGTGAATCTGCAGTTTGTCAAGAATTGCATCCAGCGGCTGCCAGTCGGGCACCCACATTGTCCTTGGCTACCTACAATCCCTCATTCCACCGAAAAAACAGAACATGAGGAGACCGGCAAAAGAAAAAATAGAGAAAATGAACCTGACACCGGGAGCCGCTCCACAGTCACACGTCGTGCGCTGGCACCTGGCAGCATCGCTCTTCCCAATCCCAGCGCTATGAAAAAGAGCACAATTCACGTTACAACGCCGAAGTAAAATTAGGCACAAAACGAATACGTACATCGACACCTTTCATAACTTGATTGAATGCTTCTTGGGCGGCTTGGCCTGCTCCTCGCTGCCACTGCCATCGCTTCAGCTTGCACCGGCGGCGGTTGGAGGTGGAGGACCCGTACATGCCACTATAGTGCTGGAGGCAGGGAGGGCGGCGACAAGGGGAAGAAGTCATCCACGAGAAGGCAACAAGATGCGGCACAACGCGCTGGTGGGTGTCACGACCTAGGGTCGGCCAGGTTCATCGGCGGTGAGGTTCCTACGGTGGGAGCTGAGGTTGGTGAGAAGGGAGAGGACGAAGAGAACGTAGACGAGAGCTAGGAGAAGATAAGACAGGGAGGAGAGAAATGGGGGGTTCAGAATATTCTCTTTTCAAATTGATACCTCTCACAGCATACACGCTTGCTTATATATCGCAAGTACAATTTTGTTACATGGCCCATCAGCCCACACGTCGGCCCACTTGACTTCTTTCAAATAACCTGGTTACTAGTCGATTACCCCGTGTTATGTTCCTACATTCTCTTCTCCTTCCTGACACTTGCCAAGTACGCTCCCCTGGAGAACCATCTTGTCCCCAAGGTGGTGCGTGAGGAAATCTTGCCCCCAGAACGTTGTAATGTTCCCACGTTGCCGAAGAAGCCGGAATTGTTGCCCATTTCACCCAACTTTGCAAATGAGACGCGTTTCCATTCTTAACCAACCTTCGATCCAGGATTTCTTCAGGAACCACCCCTAGCGCTGATAGGTTTACTGGTGTTGGTAAAGTGGTAAAGACCGGTGTATGATCAGGGACATGATTCTTCAATTGTGACACATGGAAAACCGGATGAACTTGACTTCCTCGCCGTAATTCCAGGCGATAGGCAACTCCTCCAATTTTCTCCACAATCTTATAGGGTCCAAAGTACTTGAGTGCCATTTTGCGGCATGGATGATTGACAACTGAAGATTGAGCATACGGCTGAAATCTCAGGTAGACCGTTTCTCCTTGAGCAAACACTTTGTCTGAGCGATGTCTATCCGCAAAGTGTTTATATTTGCATCGAGCCCTTGCCAGATGATCTTTGAGAGCAGTTGTATGTTCAGTATGTGACGCTAACCAAGTGTTGACATCTGGATTGAGAGAAGTGGGATGTCCCAACAACTGTCCCATATTCGGATCATGACCATACAGTTCCTTGTAAGGAGTGCACCCTAGGGAGGAGTGATAAGTCGAATTGTACCAAAATTCAGCTTGAGGTAGCGAGGATGCCCATTTGGTTGGAAATTCATGCACTGCACACCTCAGATACATTTCCAAACATTGGTTCACACGTTCAGTTTGCCCATCAGTCTGTGGATGATGCAGTTGCCCAAACATCATTGCCTTTTTCCCATTTCATTAGTTGATCAACATATATCTCTTCCAAATGATCCTATTGCACGGGTAGAACTCCCTGAAGTCTGATATATGTGTTGTTATGCTGAAATCGTATCCACTTTTCAGCCCAATGGCATTGCATCACACCCCATTGTTCCAACCAGTCCATGCCCAAAATAATATGATGCCCTCCCAAAGGTAACACTTGCATTGAGTTACTGAATGTGTGCCCCTGAATCCACCAAGTTAGATTGGGGACCACTTCAGGGTAAGAAATGATAGTCCCATTGGCCACCTTTACCTGCATTGGTTCACTTCATTTCTCTTTAGGAGCTGATATTTTACTTAACAGGGACTGATCCACAAATGTGTGAGTGCTTCCTGAATCCACCAAAATCAGTACCACCTTGTTTTCCACCAAAGCTCTCAATTGGATTATTTTTGGGTGAGCTGTCCCAGATAAAGCAGTCACTGAAATAGTGGCACATTCTTCAGAGCCATTCTCCACTAAAGCATCCAGAACAGCATCTGAAATGATTTCATGAGGATCTACTAACTCAGCAGCTTTGAGTTGTGGTCCATTAGGAACGGGTTGATTGCACATATGTCCATGCATGATTTTCTCTCCACATTTGTAACATAAACCATTAGCCCTCTTATACTCCTTCAGTTGTTTGGCTTTCCATAAGTCACCAGTGGATAATCCAAGATGTGTATCTGCTTTGACATATGGAGTTTTATGATAGCTAAACTTGCTTGTTTTCTACTGTGACGGCAAGCCTTCCTGAACAGACGCATACAGAGTTGCCACTTGTACAGTGTGAGGTATCTGTACTTCCACTACAGCCCTGAGTTCCGCCTTGAGTCCCATGAAAAACCTAGTGACCAGGAAAGTGTCACTAATGGTCGGTTCATACAACTTGACAGTGTATACCATCTGTAAGAATTTTTGTTTGTAAACTATCCACTGTATCAGTCTGTTTCAACAACAGGAGCTCATTCATTTGCTGCCAATACACATTCACATCAAATTCCTGCAAAACTCCTGAAGAAAATTGTTCCCAAGTATGAAAACCACCAGACTGTTAAATGCTTGGTACCAGTGTGCAGCGTTATTGGACAAATGGAGAGACGCTAAAGTGACCTTGAAGCTGTCAGGGATGTGCTACAGTTGGAAAAATGCTTCGCACTTATCCAGCCAAACTCAGACTCCTGTCCCATCAAACCGAGAAAAATCCATCTTCGACATCCAGTGACGCTTTCCCGCATTCTCCTCTACTGCAGGTAAAACCGGTGGGTGCAGAGTAGAGGGAATTGTTGGTACCTGAACAGGGTGAGGCTGTGCGGGTGTCCCGAAGCGAGGAGTTGCCCCCAAAATGCCATCAGACACCTTCGATGTTGTCGGGGACGAACTCTCAAGGCACCACATGTTGTTTGCCCACCTGCACCGCATGGCACTGCTGCTGTTGCACTTGACCGAGCATGTTGCACGATAAATCCACCTTCATCTGAACCTGATCGAGACGCGCGGACTGTTCAGACAGCTTGGCATCAAAGGCCGCTAGCTGGTCGTAGATCCCGTCGACCAGGGCCAGCTTGCTCTGTGTTGCACGTACCTCGGCCAACTCCTGCAACATCCGCTCCTCGAACGCCTCCATCCCTTCTGCGATGAAGCGAGTCTACGGATTTGGCTTGAATGTCGTCGTCTTCGCCGAACTGCCCCCAAATAAAGCCGCCTCATGTCAGGAATTAGGCGGATCAAACCCTAGGGTGATCTGCGACCTTCGCCTCGAATTTGCTAGGTATGATTCGGGGGGAAATTGGGACGCGAGTGGAGCGAAGGCTCTGATACCAGACTATCACGATCTAGGGTCGGCCAGGTTCACTGACGGTGAGGTTCCTACGGTGACAGCTGAGATTGGTGAGAAGGGAGAGAACGAAGACAAAAGCTAGGAGAAGATAAGACGAAGAGGAGAGAAATGGGGGGTTTGGATATTCTCTTTTCAAATTGATGCCTCTCACATCGTACACGCTTGCTTATATATCGCAATTACAATTTCATTACATGGCCCAACAGCCCACACGATCGGCCCACTCAACTCCTTTCAAATAACCTGGTTACTAGTCGATTACCCTGCGTTCTGTTCCTCCCTTCTCTTCTCCTTCCTGCACTTGGGATGCCGAGCGGCAACGATACGAGTTGACCTGATTCCCGCCTCCTCCAACATACGGCTAGTTCCTCTCCGGCGACAACGACCACGCTACCGCCGCTCTTCTTGGACATACCCTTAGCCATCGGCGACCCCAGGATCCATGATCACGTACGTTTTGACTCGATTCTACCTCCTCCGTTTTTAAATATAAGATCTTTTAAAGATTATACTATGGACTACATACGGATATATAGACTTATTTTAAATAAGATTCACTCGTTTTGCTCCGTATGTAGACTTATAGTGAAATCTTTAAAAGGTCTTATATTTAGGAACGGAGGGAGTACTTTAATAGTACACATATTACAACAAACAATACTTTTGGAAGAACAGGATATTTATATGCAAAATAAGATAAACTTGACAAAAGGACTTTATTATACGCTGGCACCGTGCTGTTTTGCTAAAGTTTGATTACAAGCATGACAGAATTAAAATCTTGCCGATTGTGGATTTACACGGAAAAAAAACTTTAAATTAGACGTTCATGGTAAGTAAAAGACCACAGAGAAACTGTGGAAAAGAAAAAAATAGTCTTTAACAAAAAATATTCTGATCCCTGGTTGCACAAACATGGCCTAATATGACTTTGCAAAAATAGCAACCTCATCAGCTGGATTGCCAGTCATGAAACATTTCTTCACACCCTCCGGTTGATCAAAGGGAAAGCACCTGATGGTGGCACTGGTCTCTTCTTTCACCTTCAGCTCATCCGCATCGCTGAAGTTTACCACAAATCAATCAGATTGCCAGATAAAAAAACAATGTTGACCCACAAGGATAAAAGCCATCTATTCAAACACGACCTACCTAGCTGACCATGGACCTCTTGCCCATTTACCCTCGGCAATGACCTCCTTCAGTTCTCCATATGAGTTGACATCAACTATATTGCTGCAAGGAGTGAAAAGGTTATTAGTTCTGATAAAAAAAAATCTGGATCATGCAATGAAGAGAACCCACAAAAGAATCCATGTGTTTGACGACAAATACATAAACCCGACACAGGTACACACTAGAACAGTTATTATTCCTATATGGGATAGAGTGGCATAAGAGCACAGAACAAAAATGGACATAACAAAGTAATAAATACACCTTGAAGACAAGTTATGAGTTCATAAAAAAAAATCTGGATCAGAAGTACCTGTCACGAAATGTGATGGCCTTCTGTAGAAGAGATGCCTGAATTTCCTCTAGGCGGCCTTTTATATGATCCACCAATATTGATGGTTCCATAGATATTCCAAACTCCTTTCCTTGCTTTCCAGGGACATCTCGCCTAGAAAGCACAACACTCCTGTTTTTCACATCACGGGAACCAAGTTCAATCCTTATGG
This sequence comes from Hordeum marinum, assembly GCA_022496015.1. Taxonomy (NCBI): domain Eukaryota; kingdom Viridiplantae; phylum Streptophyta; class Magnoliopsida; order Poales; family Poaceae; genus Hordeum; species Hordeum marinum. The sequence continues at coordinate 257,166,897 of CM039673.1, forward strand.
GAACTCCCTGTCAAAACAATGGAAGAAATGTCAAGAACAAGCCTATGGAAAAGTAGAAGGGAAAAAAACCGAACTGGAATTCCAGTAGAAGTGCAGAAGTGATTACTTTCATCTCGTAAAAGTTAAACTTCCATCCAGGTGTTCTCAGCTCTGAGTCGTCCACTTTGACTCTAATGCCTGCTTCTTTGAGCGTGTTTTGAACTGAGGCTACAGCTTCCATAACAACACCCTTTTCGTCACCCTTTTTCCAAATAGGCACTATTACAACCTGTGTTGAAGAAAAAATACTTACATTCTACTCGCAAGTGTATAGTTCAAAATACTGAGAGCAGATAGTACCATGCAGACATAGCTGGCATTTTCGGCCAAAAAAATAAGAGTATCCTTTTTATCCAAACTTTCACAGGGGCTTTGCAGAGTACAAAACAGATGAAGGAAAAACTTATACAGGTACAAGGGCCTGAGCTTTGTGCGCACAAAGGTGTAAAGAAAGCAATGGGATAAGACCTGAATGGGTGCAATCCTTGGTGGAAGCATTAGACCAGCATCATCACCATGGGTCATGATGATCCCACCAACGAACCGAGTGCTAATAGCCCAAGAAGTCTGCCATACGTGTTCAAGTTGACCATTTTCATCCATAAACTGCAGCAGATGGGGAAAACCAAAATAAGCAGTTTGTCACAGAGGGTTGCAATAGGTACTTAACTACTTATAGCTAAAATGATCAAGTACAGGAAGCACGCAAGACACCATGAAAATGAGACGGTTCAAAGTTGGTAAACAGCAACCTGTGTTTCGAAGGCACGGGAGAAGTTCTGGCCAAGGTTGTGACTAGTTCCAGCTTGTAAGGCCTTCTTGTCACCCATCATAGCTTCTATAGTGTAGGTCCGATCAGCACCAGCAAATGTCTCCACTCTTGATTTCCTGCCTGGAATAACTGGTATTGCAGCTTGTTCATAAGAAAATTTGGTATATACATCAATCATCTGCATTGCCTGCAGAGTATTAAGAAATAGAGCAGATGACAGCGCATTAGAACCTTCAATTGTTTCACATCTGTATCATTACATGAATGGCATGGTACTGAACAAGTTCAGGGGAAAAAGGAACTTGCAGAATGACGAACAAACCTCCTTCTCTGCCTCTTCAAGGGTGGCATGAGCTGTATGGCCTTCTTGCCATAAAAATTCAAGAGTTCTGATGAATGGCTTAGTCCTCATTTCCCATCTTGTCACATTAGCCCACTAGAATAATAGGAAATACTTATAGTACAGAAAATGATAGTGAACGTGTTGACCCAAGTCTGCCAACGAGGTTACCTGATTAATCATCAGAGGAAGATCACGATAGCTGTGGATCCATTTAGTGAACATGTGATTTACGATGGTTTCACTTGTTGGTCTTACCTACAAAGCCCTCAAGAATGGAAATCCAAAAAAATGCAGCTTTAGAAGTGACCCACTCACAGAATTAATCACATATTTATAAGAATTATTCCAAGTGAATATAATGGTTCTTAGCTTCATAAAACTAGAGCAAAGTATTACCACAAGCTTTTCCTCCAGCTCCTTTCCTCCTCCAATGGTAACTACAGCAAGCTCCGGACTAAACCCTTCGACATGACTGGCCTCCTTCTCTATAAACGAGTACGGTATGAACTGGTACAATAAAGAGGGCAAGGACAAGAAACTACATCAAGGGGAATGCCAAGAAAAGAGTCTCATTCAGATAAAACATGAGCTATGTGTGAAGAAATAGTCACACCAATTACATCAATAGTTTGATAAAATAGACTAGCTAATTAGCTATAAAAAGGATACATATAGGACGTAAGTATCTGGAACACATGCATACGTTCCTACTATGTTTCAAATGATGTCTTTTTTCACTTTGTTATGCCTGTTTTACATTCCAAACAACTTAATGGCTAGCATGTGCACATCAGGTATGAAGATCATAGTATCAGCAATAGATAAGCCAAGACATAACTGCTATTTTCACAGAAGGATTATATTTCACCGTGTGGCGCTAGTAAATGACATATCCACATGCAGAGCAAAGAACGGCAGATACAAACTAACAGCTTGATCGATCAAAACTCTGACTTCGGTACTACAGAAAAAATAGCACAACCAAATGAAACATAGATGCGTACCTGAGGGAAGTACATGTTGCTGTGCCCCGTTTCCTTGAACTTTACATTCAAATAATCCTACAGCAACAAATAAAACAAAAAAAATATTCAAACCCTGTACTTAAGACACTTCCTGCTATGATGTACTCCACTTCCAATCCCATGCAAGGGTTACAAGTTAAAATTTGACAGCATTTTATGAATATTCCATGAATGAACAAGCAACGATAAAATGGTAAGAGTGCATGCCAGGAAATGTGAACTAGAGTTGCCAAAGTCAAGCATGGAATCTACAGAAGGTATAAGACTGAGAGGCGAGGCCAAGATGCCGTTATGGTTGCTACAATTCGGACATACACAGCACTAGAATTAAATTCATATAGTTCATAAAGTATTAAAGCATCGCATCGCGGTAGCACCAGGCAACTACTCCTACCATTCTTGTTTACACCAACAATGTCAAACTCTGCCCAAGAAGCACGGGCATTAAGGCGGGCGCGTAGCGTTGAAGCGAGCACGCAGTAAGGAGCACCGACCTGTATGGCCTCCCAGATGGCGTAGCCGTAGGGGCGGATGACCATGGTGCCCCGCACGGGCCCGTAATCCGCGAGCTCGGCGGCGGCGATTACGTCCGTGTACCAAGCGTTGAAGTCCGTCGACCGCGGCGTCACCTGCCCCTCCCTGTCGCCGCCGCGTGTCTCCATCTTAGCGGGCGCTGCCGAGGAAGCGCCAGCTGTCGTGGCGGCAGCGCATAGCCTCGCCGGAGACATGTGGAGGCAGCGGCCCCGGTGGCGGAGCAGGGCCGCCGGTCTGGCCGCCACCGGCGCGAGCAGCGAGGGGAGGCGCAGCAGCGAGGCCATCAGAGGGGATGATTAGTTGGATTGGGGGTGTGCTGCGCGAATGCTTCTGCTATACCCTGACGGGGTGGGCTCTTATTGGGCTTTCTAGGTTTGGGTTTGTCGGGCTCTGGAGACCTAGCCCAGAAATAGACAAGGAGATCTTATTACTCGTAACAGGAGGAAGAGAAACCAGCATTAGGCGTATCATGATTAGTTTTTCTCATAAAAAAAAGTTTATCATGATTAGTTAGGAAACAAAAGATATTAAAAAAAAGAAACAAAAGATAGGAATTATTCTTCTGGCTTCTTCTATTCCAAGTTGATCATGTACTCCTATATATATACCCACGAGGCTCAAGCAATACAACAACTATTTCATCAAATCCCTCTCTTCCTTTCAATATGGTATCTGTCGTAAGTTCCTAGACCTAGCCACCGCCCGCCGCCCCGGGACGGTCGGCCTTCATGACCACCACTGGGGGTCGCGCCGCCCGTACCTAGGGTTCGTCTGTCGGTCGTGTTGACCGGCTGTCTATAGAGAGTCTTTTCCCGATCTCTCGATCCAGATTTTTCTCTCTTCCGTCGGTCGTATTGATCGGTGTTTTCTTTTTGGTTTCCGGTCTTAAATCGGTTTGCGTCGTCCGTCGCTGTCATCGACCACCGAGCCTCTACTTCGACATCGGTGTGACCGGCCTCTACACCGACCTGGTGGCCTCACGCAACGCGAGGGCCCCTCAAAGCCGTCGTTCGGGCGCCGGCCCGCCCATCGGTCTATGTCGGTTGTCACCGCCCTGCTCCAATCAGGACTCCTGCATCATCCCGACCCAAGGCATCGCGCCATGCGGTGGCCCATCACAGTTGCCGTTCGCGCGCCAGCCAGCCCGTCGATCTACGCGGTGCCTGTATGGCCTCCCTGCCGACCGTCGTCGACGGCTTCATCTCGGACTTTGTCGGCACCCCACCTCCATCAAGCGGTGTCCCTGACCTCGCGCACGATCGGATTGATCACCCGCCCGCTGCCATAATCCGCCTCATCTACGTCGGGCGACCGACCTGGCCCGTCGGTTGCGCACGCCTCCGCAGGTCCCGTGAAGAATGTCTCGAGTACAGCGCGCCCCTCCACCGATCGAGCATCGGGCTGCCGCTACGTTGCCCCGTCCGACCGTAGCGCCGCCGCCCTGTGGTTCTCCTCGCGGCTGCATCGACTCGCGCATTACCGCTACGTCGCCCCTTCGGGTCGTAGTGTCGCGACACACGGTCCTCCCGACCCGCGAGCCGTCGCTACACCGCCCCTTCGGGCTGTAGTGTCGCGACACGCGGTCCCCGCCGTCGCCCGAGGTCATCCCGTGGCTGCATTGGTATGTGCATCGCTGCTGCGTCGCTCCTTCAGGTCGTAGCGCCGCGGCACATGCTCCACGCAACCGCCCTGAGATCTTCTCACCGTTTGCACCGACCCGCGCGCTGCCACTTCATTGCCACCTTGAGCCGTAGCGCCACAGCGCGTGGTCCACTCCGCCGTCCCTGCACGTCGACTTCTCTGTGGCATACGCCATGCCGAATCCCTCAGCGCGGGAACACCACCGTCCACGCCGGTCTTCGTCACGTTATCGAGGTTCTTCCTCGCCTACTTCAAGCATCGCCGTTGCGCTCCTAACTAGCCACCGCCGCCGCCGTCAGGCCGCCGCCGCCACTCTTCTTTAGCGTTGCCGCAACTCGCTCACCGAGCCGCGTCGCTGATGTCTACTATGCAACTTTATTCTAGACTTTGTTGGGCCTCCAAGCGCAGAGTTTTGTAGGACAGTAGCAATTTTACCTCAAGTGGATGACCTAAGGTTTATCAGTTCGTGGGAGGTGTAGGATGAAGATGGTCTCTCTCAAACAACCCTGCAATCAAATACAAGAAATCTCTTGTGTCCCCAGCACACTAAATACAATGGCAAACTGTATAGGTGCACTAGTTCGGCGAAGAGATGGTGATACAAGTGCAATATGGATGGTAGATATAAGTTTTTGTACTCTGAAAATATAAAAACAACAAGGTAGAAAGTAACAAAAGTTTGGATGGTAGATATAAGTTTTTGTAATCTAAAAATATAAAAACAGCAAGGTAGAAAGTAACAAAAGTGAGCAAAAACGATATTGCAATGCTTGAAAACAAGGCCTAGGGTTCATACTTTCACTAGTGCAAGTTCTCTCAACAATACCGACATAGTTGAATCATATGTAAATCCCTCACGTGAGACAAAGAGTTCACTCCAAAGTCACAAATAACGAAGAACAAACAAAGAAATTATTGTAGGGCACGAAACCACCTCAAAGTTATCTTTTCCGATCAATCGTATGAGCTGTCCCTATAAGTGTCATGAACAGCCCTAGAGTGCGTACTATAATAACACCTTAAGATACACATCAACCAAAACCCTAATGTCACCTAGGTACTCCAGTGTCACCACGAGTACCCATGGGCTTGATTATACGATATGCATCACACAATTTCAGATTCATCAGGTTCAATCCAACACAAAGAACTTCAAAGAGTGCCCCAAAGTTTGTATCGGAGAGTCAAGACGAAAATGTGTGCCAACCCCTATGCATAGATTCCCAAGGTGATCACCAAAACATACATCAAGTGGATCAATGGAACATCCCATTGTCACCACGGATATCCCATCACAAGACATACATCAAGTGTTCTCAAATACTTTAAAGACTCAATCCGGTAAGAAAACTTCAAAGAGAAAACTCAATTCATCACAAGAAGATAGAGAGGGGAAAACTCCATATGACTCATCTATATTAATAAAGCTCGCGGTACATCAAGATCGAGTCATCTCAAGAACACAAGAGAGAGATCAAACACATAGCTACTGGTACATACCCTCAGCCCCGAGGGTGAACTACTCCCTCCTCATCATGGAGACCGTCGGGATGATGAAGACGAGCTCCAGTGATGGTTTCCCCCTCCGACAGGGTGCTGGAATGGGATCCCAATTGGTTTTTCATGGCTATAGAGGCTTGCGGCGGCGGAACTCCCGATCTAGGTTTCTTTCTCAGGGTTATTGGATTTATAGGAGTACTTGGCGTTGGAATCACGCCAAGGGGACTCCTGAAGGCCCCACAAGCCAGGGGGTTCCCTAGGGGTGGGGCGCCATGGTGGCTTGTGGCTGCCTCGGGACTCCACTCCGGTATCTTTTTGCTCCAGTATTTTTTATATTTTCCAAAAATATTCTCCACGGCCCATTCCGAGAACTTTTATTTCTGCACAAAAAACAACACCATGGTAGTTCTGTTGAAAATAGCGTCAGTCCGGCTTAGTTCTAATAAAATCATACCAAATCATATAGAATTATTGTAAACATGGCATGAATACTTCATAAATTATAGATACGTTGGAGATGTATTAGCATCCCCAAGCTTAATTCCTGCTCATCCTCGAGTAGGTAAATGATAAAAGAAATAATTACCCTCCATGGCTGATTCTAAAAAGAAGGTTTCTTATGTCAAGCCAAGGTGCTCTCCTATGTTCAATGACCAGGATGCTCCTGATGCAATGGAGATAGTTGTAGAACAGATGGTAATCCCCCCACCCACTCCCATTACTACTATTCAACACATTGGATCTGTTCAATGTGGAATTCCTGACGGTGGAGATCCTGATGAACCAATAGATGCAGGCCAATGTAGAGGCCCAGGAGGACATGGATATGGCTCCCTAGTGGGCCGGGTGATCCATTTTATCGTGTTTGAATTAGCTTATTTCACGCCTTTTTCTTTCGATATCGACTGTTGCTGGGAGCATTTTGTGTTGGAACATGTGTGGTATGAATGATGACTCTAAAACTTTGGCCTTGCGCAAAAAAATAGATGAATCAAATCGCTTGATCATTTGCTTACAGGAAACTAAAAAAGAGGATTTTGATCACTCTTTCATACAAAAATGATGCCCTCAAAGATTTGATAAATATGAATTTGTTCCTTCTTTGGGAGCCTCGGGTGGGCTTATCATTATTTGGTGCAGTAGCCATTTCACTGGTGTGGGGCTACATAAGTTCTCTTTTGCTCTAACCGTAAAATTCACCTTAGTCCACTCGAATCAATAGTGGTTGCTCACAAATATTTATGGCCCCTGCACGGGGCCGGAAAGACAAAATTTCACTCAATGGTTTGAGGGTCTCAATATTGAAATTGAAGATTTATGGGTTTTCATGGGCGACTTCAACTTCATTCGTTCTTTAGAGAATCGTAACCTCCCAGGTCGTAATATTGATGATATTATTAAATTTAATGAATTTTTATTATTTGTTCTTTAGCCCTGATTGGGATCCCAATTAAAGGTAGAAAGTATACTTGGAGTAATATGCAAGACACCCCACTCCTAAAGCAATTGGGTTGGTTCTTTACAACTCTAGAGTGGACTTCACAATATCCTAATACTATGGTGAAACCTCTTGCTAAGCCGGTATCTGATCATACTCCATGTGTAATGGCTATTCATAATCCATTCCATGCTGCAGTTTATTTAGATTTGAGAACTTTTGGCCACAATGTCCGGGCTTTATGGATACAGTGAAGAAGTCTTGGAATAGCCCATTAAAGAAACATCTTCTGCCACTCGCATCTCTGCTAAACTGAAAAGATTGAGATACGCCCTTAAGAAGTGGAGTAAAAACCTTTCCAAACTCAAGCTCTTAATTGAGAACTGCAATACGCAATTGCTTCATTTAGACAGTTTGGAGGACCTTCGTATCCACTCCTTGCCTGAATCCAACTTCGGGATTATTTCGAAAAATCCGTTGCTAAAATTGCTCAAATACCAAAGTGCCTACTGGAAGAAAAGATGTACTTACATATGGGAGGTTGAAGGTGAAGATAACACTAAAAAATTTCAAGCAAGGGCAACTGAAAGGTACAGGCGGAATGCCATCCCATCTTTGCTACTGCCGGAGGGTATGACTATTGAAAATCATGATGGAAAAGCAGCTGCCTTTTTTCAAAGTTTTAAAAGTAGAATGGGAGTTGTCACAGAAACATTTGTTGAGTTGGAGCTCCAGGATCTGGTGCAAAGCGTTGAGGGTCTGGAAGAACTGTCTTCCCCCTTCACTCATGAGGAAATAGACAGAGTTATCAAAATTATACCTTCTGATAGGGCACCTGGACCAAATGGCTTTAATGGTCTTTTTCTCAAGGTTTGTTGGGACATCATTAAAGAAGACTTCTACCAACTTTGTCAGGATTTGGGGGGGGGAATTGATCTTAAGTGCATGAATACTTCTTTGATTACTATCATACCAAAAACTAGCTCCCCTGAGACTATAAATGACTTCAGACCAATATCATTGCTAAACTGTGTTCTTAAAGTTTTAACAAAGCTGTTAGCAGAAAGATTGCAACTATGTATCTTGAATATTATGCATCATAACCAATATGGATTCATTAGATCTAGAAGTATTCAAGATTGCCTAGCATGGGCATATGAATTTGTACACCAACGCAAGTAGTCTAGTAAGGAAATTGTGGTCCTAAAGTTAGATTTTGCAGAAGCTTTTGATACAATGGACCGCTCTTTCATCCTCAACATGCTGAGATGCAAAGGATTCAATGCCAAATGGTGTTCATGGGTAAAAATTATATTGGATTCAAGATCATCTTCTGTTTTATTGAATGGAGTACCAGGGAAGGAATTTCAATGCAAACGAGGAGTTAGACAAGGTGACCCATTCCCCCCCTGTTATTTGTCTTAGCAGCCAATCTGTTGCAATCGATGGTTAATAGAGCTTGGGCTGAAGGACACATATCCCTACCAATTGATCAACCAGCTTCGGAGCTCTATCCTATAATCCAATATGCTGATGATACATTGCTTATCCTCCCTGCAAAAAGTACAGAGATCAGAATCATTAAACAGTTGTTGCATGCATATGCTAATGCCACATGACTAAAGATAAACTACTCAAAATCACAGCTAATGCCTATTAATGTTAACCAAGCCACAGTTAATGAACCGGCTTCATTACTTGGTTGCTAGGTGGGCTCCATGCCATTTACTTATCTAGGAGTTCCAATGGGCACAACAAGACCTACAGTTAGGGATTTGATGCCGCTCGTCAACCGGATTGAGCGCAGATTAACAAGCACAACAATTTGGCTTTTGTATGGGGAAAGAGTGCAGCTCATTAATTCAGCTCTGTCATCACTTCTATCATTTTCTATGTGTGTGCTCAAACTGCCCATTAAAATCATTGATATATTTGATAGAGCTCGTAGGCATTGTCTATGGAGAAAAGTTACAGACGGAGATGCAAAAACACATTCCCTGGCAGCGTGGGATCTAGTATGTAGACCAAAGGATAAAGGAGGCCTTGGTATCATAGACCTAAAAATACAAAACAAGGCTCTGCTATTGAAATTTCTCCATAACTTCTATCATAAGGTGGATACTCCATGGGTCATGTTGGTATGGAATGCATATTATGACATGACACCACCACGTGCTTTGCTAGTTTGTGGATCGTTTTGGTGGAGAGATGTCTTGTCCCTTTTGCATATTTTCAGAGGTATTACAACTTGCATTCCAAACTCGGGTGATACCATCCTCCTTTGGAAGGACCAGTGGCACAATGAACATGTTTTAGCAGAATCACATGAACACTTATTCTCATATGCAACAAATGAAGATATATCTCTTGCCCAATTCAAGATGGACACAGACCCTGCCTCCAACTTCCATATACCTTTATCACGTGAAGCACGATTGGAGTTGGATGACCTAATGCTCACCATAAACATGATAACCCTAAACCCTTTGACAACTGATGAATGGATCTATTGTTGGGGAGAGGTACAATTCAAACCAAAGAGTTTCTACCGATATCTATTCGGGCATGTGCAAGTGCCGAAATACCTATCGAACATATGGAAGTCAAAGTGCATCCTCAAACACAAAGTTTTCGCTTGGCTCCAAAGAATGGACAGGCTAAACACGCAGGATTCACTAGTGAGAAAGCATTTTGCAATAGGTGAAGACCATTCCTGTGTGCTATGTAATGAAGATTTACTGGAAACTAATGAACATCTCTTCTTCCAATGTGCATTTGCAACTAGCTGTTGGGAAAAACTTGAAATTATATGAGACACGTCACTAGACATTCAGGCAAGAATGGATATGATGGAGAATAGATGGACCAAACCTCTGTTCAAGGAAATCTGCATATTGGCCACATGGAACATTTGGAAGCAACGTAACCGGACTATGTTTGATGGTGTATTGGCAACACAACAGGACTGGATTAGGATGTTGAAAGCAGATTTGGAAATCCTACAATTTAGACTCAAGCCTGACAAGTCTACCTTTATAGATAGATTTCTTACAACTATCCACTTGTAACTACCTTTACACTCGCACTGCTTGATCCTTGCTCTTGCTGCATGGATTTGTAATCCTTTGTAATAGCCCCCATTTAATATAGCAACAGTAGGAGCCTCTCCTACTGTTTTAAACTATCAAAAAAATTATGAAGTGTGAATGCTAGAAAGCGCACATGTTTGATCAATGATAATTACAATCACTTTTTCTAGCATCAATATAAATCGTAAACAGTAGCTCATCTCATAAAACTTCTCATGATCGAGTAACAAGCTATTCACATGTTAAAGTATAGACCAGAAAGTTTCTTGAAAACTAACAAACCATATTCCTAGTCATCGAACAATTGCAATTCATCTTATTTTCAGGAACGGTCTATGTAAGAGCTTTGATTTAGCAAATTCCACATACTCAACTATCATATAGTCTTCCATGATTATTGACAGTCAAAGCATATTTTCAGAACAAATAGCATCCATTGAACACAGAGAAATATAGGGGCTTAATGTTTCGCCTCCCAACTTATTTATCATATAGATAATTGCTAACAATAATAATTCATGATCAAATATATTTGTATGGATATATGTGTCTAGATCATTCCCCAACACATCATGCTTGCCAAGAGAAAAAGGCAAAATATAGGAAGTGGTGAATATCACCATGACTCTTGCATAAAGGTAGGTACTAGAAAGTAAAATATATGCCCTTCGCAGAGGGAAGCAGAGGTTGTCATGCGTTTTTTTGTTTTTGGATGTGCAAATCCTTAATGCAAAGGAACGTCACGTTGTGTTGCCCTTTGTGATAGCAACCTTTATTATGCAGTCCATCGCTTTTATTTCTTTACCATCACAAGTTCGTACAACACTTATTTCCCCTTACAATAAAATATCATACATATTTAGGAGCAATTTTTATTGCTTTTTGCATCGATGATAACTTACTTGAAGGATCTTACTCAATCCATAGGTAGGTATAGTGGACTCTCATGGCAAAACTGGTTTAAGGGTGTTTGGATGCACAAGTAGTATTTCTACTTGGTGCAAAAGTTTTGGCTAGTATGAGGTGGAAGCAAGCACCACATGTTGGAGGATCCATAACAATATAACTTCTATACAAATATACACAAACATAACTCATTAAGTTGTCTTCCTTGTCCAATTTTAATTGATTTGCTCGAGTTTGAAAATAATTAATGAGCTCACAATCATAGAAGATGTCCAATATAGTATATTTATATGTGGAATCTCTCTTCCTTCGATATTCTTTCATGAATTGTTCAAGTGACCAATGCGGTGTTTGCTAACTTTCAATAAATTTTACCGCCTATAATTATTATGTGTGAAGTCATTACTCCCCATGGGATAAGTATATGAAGCATATTTAATTTTATATTTATGATATTCAATTCATTCAACCATTTACTCATAGGATATAAGTGAAGCACGAGAGTGAATGACAAACTACTCCAAAAAGATATAAGTGAAGATCAATGCGTAGTCAATTAGTTAAATAGCACTCCATGAATAGCACTCCATGAATAGCATGCATCATGTGAACGAATAAAAATTTAGGCTCAACATAGGCTAACCATTGTTGATGAAGAGAGGTGGGATGCGTAGAATCCCCAAGCTTAGATGCTTGAGACTTCTTGAAATATTTAATTGGGGTTCCTTGGGCATCCCCAAGATTTATATTTTGTATCTCGTTCAATCCTCTCATATCATGGTTTCACCTATTCTCGAAAACTGCATCCACACAAAACTCGAAAAGAACTCGTGAGATAGGTTAGTACGCATAATAAAAAATCAACTCTTATGTACTGCCAAGACAAGTTGAACAATAATTTTCAAACATTAGGTACTGTATACTATCATTTTCACAATTTATATCTACCAATATAGGCTATGGAAACTATAGGATAGGTAGATAACAAAACTATGACAGCAATCTGTCCAAACAGAACAGTCTGTAGCAATCTATTAAACCAGTGTACTTCTATAACTCAAAAAATTAGGAAATAATAGGAAATAATAAAAAACTTATATGAACATAATTCGTAAAATTTCATAAAGTTTAAACGTTCTAGTAAAGTATGAAAATTCAAATACTACAACAAAAGTTTCTGTTTTCACACATCACCTATCAAACATGCAATTCAAGCATCCTAAAGGCAATTGTTGGAACTTTTTATTGAATAACAATATTATAAATAACACCTAACATAAAATAAAAAAAATATAATGACGATCCAAGAAAAACACATATTATGTGATGAATAAAAATATAGCTCTAAGTAAGATATACCGATAATGTTGAAGACGAAAGAAGGGATGCCTTCTAGGGCATCCCCAAGCTTAGGCGCTTGACTATTGCTTGGATATTACCTTGGGGGTGCCTTGGGCATCACCAGTATTAGGTTCTTGTCACTCCTTATTGTCCTCATATCGGTGTCTCACCCAAAACTTGAAAACTTCAATCACACAAAACTTAACGGAACTTCGTGAGAAGGGTTGTGTAATAAAGATAAATCATTCACTTAGGTACTGTCAAGACAAGATTCATAATTGTTCCCACATAATACCTATTTTATTATATCATTACCATAATTTATATCACTCAATATGAGCTATAGAAACACTAAAACAAGTAAACTATGCATGCAAAACAGAATCTGTCAAAAACAAAACAGCCTGTGAAGATCTGTAGTGTAACCATACTTCCTTGTCTCTAAAAATTCTGAAAAATTAGGAAAATATAGGAAATTTGTATATAAATCATGTTTAAAAAATTCATATCAAAATCCCATTACATTTAATTTACAAAATACCTGGACTGAGATCAAAAGTTTTTGTTTTTGCATAGAATCAAGTCAACTATCATCCACACTATCCCAAAGGCTTTACTTGTCACTTTATTGAAACAAAAGCTATAAAACATGATTATATAGTAGCTTAATCATGTGGGAACACAAAAACAGTAGGTATAAATATTGGGTTGTCTCCCAACAAGCACTTTTCTTTAATGCGTTTGTAGCTAGGCATGATGATTTGAACGATGCTCACATAAAAGATAAGGATAGAAACATAAGAGGAGCATCATGAAGCATATGAATAGCACATTTAAGTATAACCCACTTCCTATGCATAGGTAATTTGTGATAAAACAATTTATGGGAACAAGAATCAACTAGCATAGGAAGGCAAAACAAGCATGACTTCAAAACTTTCAACACATAGAGAGGAAACTTGATATTATTGCAATATGTAGAAGCATAAGATCCTCTCTCATAATAATTTTTAGTAGCATCATGAACGAATTCAACAATATAACCAGCACATAAAGCATTCTTTTCATGATCTACAAGCATAGAAATTTTACTACTCTCCACACAAGAAAATTTCTTCTCGTGACTAATAGTGGGAGTATCATAAAAGAATTGAATACTAAAAATTGGTTCCACACTAAAAGTGTAATATTCAGTAAAAGGATATTCATAATTATGACAAGTATCATAATAGTAACCATCACTCTTTTTCATCGCATAAGTATCATCACAATAATGATCATAAGTAGGAGGCATGCAATCATTATAACAAATTTGATCATTCAAAGTAGGGGGAATAAAAAGATCATCTTCATTAAGCATATCATACCCAAGCTTGGGACAAACATTAATTGCAGAAAATAAATTCTCAAACATGTTATTTTCATCAAACATAGCATCCCCATGCTTGTGGCTTTGTATATCATAAACATAACCACTCTCATCATTAATAGTATGAATGGCACCAATAATATAGCAATTATTATCATCATCCTCCAAATTGGTGCCATAAATATTTTCAAGATTATAAGAAGTATCATTATCTTCCCAATCATAATTATCACAACAATCAATAGGCATAACAAAATCATCCTCAAGTGTATCATCTTCCACAACTATTTTTGATTCATTCTCATCAGGCCTGTCAATAATGGGAGCAACATTATTTGGGAGAGACACCTCTTTACCTTTACTTTTCCTTCTTTTCTTCTTCTTCACCACGTTATGTGTGGGTTTATTTAATTCCTCCAAGCTTCTTTTTGAAGAGTTTGGTTGAATAAAAAGCTCCTCCTCGTTACCTGATTCATCATAAGAAAAAATAGGAGGATATTGGGAAACCTCTTCCCCTTCATTTGTATTCTCTTCATCTTCTATTTGTTTTCTCGTATTTAAGTAATTGACAATATAAGGATTCTCAATGCAATTTACCATGCAATACATATAGATTTCATTTAGATCAAAATCAATCATTTTCAACCCAAGTTGAAACATCCTTAGTTTATGTTTCATTTCTTCATACCCCAAAAATAGACTAAGTTCATTATGATTCTCAAGGGTAATGAGGTTATCACACTTTTTTGACACAATTCGATCATGAAATAATTCACATTGGAAATTAAAATGACCACTTTCATTGCAAAGTTCACAAGGACGGCGAGAAATATTAAGTCTTTCAGCACAAACATATAGCCTCTCTTGCAATCATTTAGTTTCTAAATACTTATGCCTCTTACAAAATCTATCTTCCCTTTTGGGCATGTCTTCACAAACTCAATGCACTCCACAAATTGACATGCTTATAAGAAATCTTTTTATCATGACTAGTGCAATCATCATTAGTGCTATGGATATTCAAATAATTCATACTAACAACATTGCAATCATGCTCATCACTCAAAGATTTAGTGCCAAACATTTTAACAACTTCTTCGTCTAACACTTGAGCACAATTTTCCTTTCCATCATTTTCATGAAAGACATTAAAAGGATGAAGCATATGAGGCAACCTCAATTCCATTTTTTGTAGTTTTCTTGTATAGACTAAACTAGTGATAAAACAAGAAACTAAAAGATTAAATTTCAAGATCTAAATATATACCTTCAAGCACTCACCACCCCAGCAACGACGCCAGAAAAGAGCTTGATGTCTACTATGCAACTTTATTCTTGTAGACTTTGTTGGGCCTCCACGCGCAGAGTTTTGTAGGACAATAGAAATTTTCCGTCAAGTGGATGACCTAAGGTTTATCAATACGTGGGAGGTGTAGGATGAAGATGGTCTCTCTCAAACAACCCTGCAATCAAGTACAAGAAATCTCTTGTGTCCCCAACACACCCAATACAATTGCAAATTGCATAGGTGCACTAGTTTGGCGAAGAGAGGGTGATACAAGTGCAGTATGGATGGTAGATATAAGTTTTTGTAATATGAAAATATAAAAATAGCAAGGTAGCAAGTAACAAAAGTGAGCAAAAACGGTATTGCAATACTTGGAAACAAGGCCTAGGGTTCATACTTTCACTAGTGCAAGTTCTCTCAACAAAACTGACATAGTTGAATCATATGTAAATCCCTCACATGCGACAAACAGTTCACTCCAAAGTCAAAAATAGCGGAGAACAAACAAAGATATCATTATAGGGTATGAAACCACCTCCAAGTTATCTTTTCCAATCAATCATATGAGCTATCCCTATAAGTGTCATGAACAACCCTAGAGTTCATACTAAAATAACACCTTAAGATACACATCAACCAAAACCCTAATGTCACCTAGAAACTCCAATGTCACCACGAGTACCCATGGGCTTCATTATACGATATGCATCACACAATTGTGGATTCATCAGGTTCAATCCAACACAAGAACTTCAAAGAGTGCCCCAAAGTTTCTACCGGAGAGTCAATACAAAAATGTGTGCCAACCCCTATGCATAGATTCCCAAGGTCACGGAACCCGCAAGTTGATCAGCAAAACATACATCAAGTGGATCAATAGAACATCCCATTGTCACCACGGATATCCCATCACAATACATACATCAAGTGTTCTTAAATCCTTTAAAGACTCAATCCGATAAGAAAACTTCAAAGGAAAAACTCAATTCATCACAAGAAGATAGAGAGGGAAAAACTCCATATGATTCATCTATATTAATAAAGCTCGGGGTACATCAAGATCTTGTCATGTCAAGAACACGAGAAAGAGAGAGAGAGAGAGAGAGAGAGATCAAACACATAGCTACTGGTACATACCCTCAGCCCCAAGGGTGAACTACTCCCTCCTCGTCATGGAGACCGATGGGATGATGAAGATGGCCTCCGGTGATGGTTTCCCCCTCCGACAGGGTGCCAAAATGGGCTCCCGATTGTTTTTTTGTGGCTATAGAGGCTTGCGGCAGCGGAACTCCCGATCTAGGTTTCTTTCTTGGGGTTACTGGATTTATAGGAGTACTTGGCATTGGAATCACATGAAGAGGACTCCTGAGGGGCCCACAAGCTAGGGGGTGCACGTTAGGGGGGCTGGTGGCTTGTGGCTACCTCGGTACTCCTCTCCGGTATCTTTTTGCTCCAGTATCTTTTATTTTTTTTCCAAAAATATTCTCCGTATATTTTCAACCCATTCCGAGAACTTTTAGTTCTGCACAAAAAATGACATCATGGTAGTTTTGCTGAAAATAACGCCAGTATGGGTTAGTTCTAATAAAATCATACCAAAATCATATGGAATTATTGTAAACATGGCATGAATACGCTAGTATGGGTTAGTTCTAATAATCATATGTGATCGAAGTCAGATGCTGACGTGATGCTCACCCCATACCTATGTCTTTGAGTGAATACATTGAGAGGAAATATCTTCCAGGGTTGGTTGAGTCAGCATTACTTGTAGCCCAAGTAATGTTGTTGTGTGTGTTTGAAGGCTGACTGTTGTGACACGTGTCGGCTGGCCATTAACCCAGGGTCATTTTGGTCATATCAGGTCGGGTTGCCCGCTGGCTATAAATAGCCCATCCCTCCACCATAAGTAGATGGCTGCTCAGAGAGAGATACAGTTGTTGTTGTTTTGGAGCAACCCACCTCGAGGACATTGAGAGAGAACTATCATGCAAGGATAAACCTAAACACCTAGAGCTAGTGTGTTTGAGCATTGATAATCCCAAGTGCAAGGAATCATCGTAGCAATTTCCAAAGATGGAAGTGATAAGTATGGAGTGTCGAACCCACAAGGAGCTAAAGGTAAGATCAATATTCTCTCAAGTCCTATCTGCCACCGATACGACTCTATGTACACCGAATGTTTGCTTCCATCTAGAAACGAGAAATAAAACTACGTTGTGGGTATGAAGAGGATAGCTTTGCATGACATTGGAGAACCAAAATATTAAAATAGGTGCTATTAACATAATATTACAATATATTACAGATAGCAAGTGTGGAATAATGATGGGTCGGTGTGCGGAATTATCCTAGGCAATTGTTAACAAGATCGAAAATCATTATTGCAATTTTATATGAGGGAGAGGCATAAGCTAACATACTTTCTATACTTGGATCATATGCACTTTGATTGGAACTCTAGCAAGCATCTGCAACTACTAAAGATCATTAAGGTAAAACCCAACCATAGCATTAAGGCATCAAGTCCCCTTTATCCCATACACAACAACCCCCTTACTCGGGTTTATGCTTCTGTCACTCAAGCAACCCACTATAAGCGAATCATGAACGTATTGCAACGCCCTATGGCGGGAATCCTTCATGTGTGTGCAGCACGGAAGGCACCATAGGACAACACCAAAATAAACATACAACTCAAACCAATCTAGATCATCAATCAACCCATAGGACAAAAGAAATCTACTCAAAACATCATAGGATGGCAACACATCATTGGATCATAATATGTGGCATAAAGCACCATGTTCAAGTAGGGGATTATAGAGGGGTACGGGAGAGTGGACCGCTAAAAGGAGATGAGGATGGTGATGAAGAAGATGATGTTGATGAAGACAATCACCGCGGCGATGGTTCCCTTGGTGGCACTCCGGCACCATCGGGAGAGAGGGGAGAGGATCTCCCCATTGTGATTCCTCCTCCATGGCCTCGCCCTCGGTGGTGAGAGGTTCTCCCTCTGGTCCTTGGCCTCCATGGTGTTGATGGCCCCTCCGAGATGATGAAGATGGTCTTCGATGATGGTGACCCCTCCGACAAGGTGCCGGAGAGGGCCAAGATTGATTTTTCGTGGATCTGGAGGTTTACAGCGGCAGAACTCCCGATCTAGGTTTCTTTTCAGAGGTTTCTATATTTATAGGAATTTCTGGCATCGATCTCACGTTAAGGGGGGCCACGAGGCGGTGTCAAGCCTGCTAGGCGCCGCTGGGGGGGTGGTCGCGCCTGGCAGGCTTGTGACCTCCTCATGGCTCTTTTGGCCCAACTCCAATGCTTCGGGGGTCTCTTTTGGTCCCAAAAAATCATACTAAATTTTCATCCCATTCCGAGAACTTTTATTTTTGCACAAAAGCCGACACCATGGTAGTTTTGTTGAAAACAACGTCAGTCCAGGTTAGTTCTAATAAAATCATACCAAAATCATATGGAATTATTGTAAACATGGCATGAATACTTCATAAATTATAGATATGCTGGAGACATATCAAGCATCACCGAAGTCATTCTGTTCTGAGAGAACTGAAGACTTATTACACTTGAAGATTGTGATCTTCAAGACGGTTAGGCATCTGGGTCTAGAGCGTCCAAGAGTCGTTCTGAACTGCCAGGTGACCAAGTTTGTACAAGTTTCGGAAGTCTCCCCTGAAGACTTACCTGAGTGATTGGGCATTTTCTAAGTGACTTCGGCTCAAGGGGAATAAGGCGAAGATGAGGTCTTCTGAGTTCAATCTCAGCCTCCCTAACTAGACGTACAGTTGTGACAGCAATTTGAACTGGTCCAAAAAATCATGTGTCTTCATCAAGCAACTGGTTCTATCCCTCACTCTTACAATTCTGTATTGCACTGTGAAGCCATTGCTTGCTCACCTTTCTTGAAGACATTCACCGAAGACATTCCTTCTCGCTGTTTATCTTCATACTGTCTAAGTTTATCTTCAATACTTCTTAGCTTTCATGATGATTATGTTGTACCTATCTAAATGTCTTCATTGTTTTCTTAGCCTTATATCAATCCTTGGTTGATATCCCTACGTGATCCTGAATCACTTCCGCTTACTTTGAATACATTTTATGTTTTGAAGCTTTTGATAAAAAATCGCCTATTCACCCCCCTATAGTCGATAACTAGCATTTTCAATTGGTATCAGATCAAGGTACTCCCTTGTTCTGTGTTTCGGTTTAACCACCTGGAATTTTAGCTATGTCGACTATAGGGATAATCAAGGTCTCCGCTGCATGCCCTGTCTTCAATGGCATTAACTACACCTACTAGAAGAACAAGATGCACATGCATCTCGAAGCCATTGACAATGAACTCGATGGCTGGTATTCCTCATGGCTGGTATTCCCAAGGTTGGTGAAGGTGTCATTGCTGCTGATGTGAAGAGATTTGCCCAATTGGACTCGACCGCCAAGAACATCATCTGTGGTCATCTGACCAAAGGACATTATGGCCATGTGAGTGCTCTTCACACTACGAAGCAAATCTCGGAATGGCTTTCCAAGGTCAATGAAGGTGTCCCATCACAATGAGACTTGCGTGTTGATGTCCTCTGCAATATTTTCAATTGTTTTAAGAGACTTGATGTGGGATCGATAGAAGTCTAGAGGGGTGTGTGAATAGACTACTTGCATATATTAAAACCTAACCTTTTCCCAAGTTAATTGGTTGGCATATTTTAGCAATTATAACGAGTCCAATGCACCCTACACATGCTAGTAAACAAGTATGGCGGCGGAAAGTAAAACAAGCATATGTAAGAGAGTAGAGATAGGAAGATCAAATGCAATTGTAGACACGGATATTTTTCCCGTGGCTCCTATAGGTGGCGCTATCGTACATCCACGTTTATGGAGACTTCAACCCATGGAGGGTAACGATCGCGAGAGTCCACGGAGGGCTCCATCCATGAAGGGTTCTACGAAGAAGCAACCTTGTCTATACCATGATGGCCTACGTCCACAGAGGACTAGCCTAACTTGGGGTAGATCTTCACGAAGTAGGCGATCTCCTTGCCCTTAGAAACTTCTTGGTTCAACTCCACAACATGAAGTAGGAGGCTCCCAACCGACACCTAACCAATCTAGGAGGCACCACCCTCCAAAAGGTAATAGATGCGATAATAACGATGAACTCCTTGATCTTGTATTTCCAATGATAGTCTCCTCAACACTCAACCACTCTCTCTCATTTGGCATGGGTAGAAGAGATTGATTGGGTGGAAATCAACTTGGGGAGGCTATAAATCAAGATCCATATGGTTGGAGTGGATGATCTTGGCCTCAACACAAGTATAGGTGGTTCTCTCAGAAATTTGGATATGGGAAGCTTGGGTCTGTTCTGAGTGCTTCTCTTGCAAGTGGGATGTGGTGGAGGGGTACATATAGGCATCTCCAAAAATCCAACTGTCACAACATTATTGCCTAACTCGGTGAAACCAAAGTTAATACTCGGTTGCACCGACTAGTGCAAAATGTGGCAACTTTGGCCGGTGAGACCCATATAGAATTGTCGGTGGTACCGGTATGAGTGGACAAGGGTAGTTACACAATTTGGTGAGACCGATTAACAATTATCAGAAATTCCGATTCTTGTGAATGAGGCACCAGGAAGTTGGTCACTGGAACTCAGTTGCACCGATGTGAAACTTGGTAGTACCGAGAAGTAGGTTTTGCCTAGGGTTTTGACTCGGTGTAGCCGAAGATATATTGTTGGTGGCACGAATTTTGAATGGTAGGGTCTTGGACATGATATTTGTGGGAGATCTTGTGGGTGTTTTTGGTGACTAACACTTGATCATTTTGAGCATTTCATTCACCATTATTACCTCATCCCCTTTTAATATTATTGGCTTTCCTATGGACTCAAAGTGATTTCTCACAAAGTAAAATGTAGAGTATTCATGCTTATAGCTTGGCCAATCCTATTCCTTCCTCCTTTTCTTCTTTTTGGGGAATCTCCTCACAACATTTTGCCAACACTCTTTGTGGACTAAACCTGAAATAAACTACGTAGAGATATTAGTCCGAGAGACAATGTATGTTGTCACGAATTATCAAAACCACCAAGGGAGCATATGTGCTTTCAATCCCTCCTTTCTGGTAAGTGATGACAACATACAATCAAAGCTTCAAGTAAAGATATGCAAAGATGTAATGAAGACTTTGAGAGATACATGACTAAAATATGCTCCCCTAAATGTGTGCAATCCTTTTGAGGGATAGTTGCTTTGGAATGCATGGACATGCATATCGTAGAAGGGATATGATGAGTCATGCATGTGTATCTTGGCTATATGCATCAAATATATGTGAATGAGATATATCCTTGTTCAATACTTCACTCTTACAAACAATATGAACAATAAGCAAGATATCATATTAACCAAGGATATGATGCATATACTTACCTTGAGTTCTTGAGCATTCTAATAGTAGAAACTCACTTGAGAAAACAATGTTAGGAAACACAAGAGTATTCTACAAACCCAAATGCAATAGAACTCAACAATACCAAAATGTGGAGAACATATAGAAGATAGTATTCCTTAAGATTGATAAGTCTCCAAGATCATTTAGATCTTTCTCCCTTGGATATGAAATTGTAAATCTTCCTCTCCCCCTGAATCTTAGCACATATTGGGAGTAGGTACTTTTTTTGCTTAAATGGTATATATTTTTTGGCCTGCTCTCTCCCCCTAAAGTAGTGTTACTTCACTTGATATTTCTCCCCCTTTGTATAAGCATAAGCTTTGATATTCTCCCCCTATTTATATTCTCCCCCTATTTACAAGCATAAGCTTTGATATTCTCCCCCTTAGTGTTATATCTCCCCTTGTTGGAAATATGCCCTAGAGGCAATAATAAATTAGTTATTATCATATTTCCTCATTCATGATAATCATTTATTATCCATGCTATAATTGTATTGATCGGAGACTTAGATGCATGTGTGGATACATAGACAAAGCCATGTCCCTAGTATGCCTCTAATAGACTAGCTCGTTGATCAAAGATGGTTACGGTTTCCTAGCCATGGGCATGAGATGTAATTTGATAAATGGGATCACATCATTAGGAGAATGGTGTGATGGACAAGACCCAAACTACAAACGTAGCATATGATCGTCTCAGTATATTGCTACTGTTTTCTGCATGTCAAGTATATGTTCCTATGACCATGAGATCATGCAACTCACGAATACCGGAGGAGTGCCTTGTGTGTATCAAACATCACAACGTAACTGGGTGACTATAAAGGTGCTCTACAGGTATCTCCGAGGGTGTCTGTTGAGTTGGCATGGATCAAGACTGGGATTTGTTACTCCGTGTGACGGAGAGGTATCTCAGGGCCCACTCGGTAATACAACATCACAATAAGCCTTGCAAGCAATGTGACTAAGTGTTAGTCACGGGATCTTGTATTACGGAATGAGTAAAGAGACTTGCCGGTAACGAGGTTGAACTAGGTATGGAGATACCGACGATCGAATCTCGGGCAAGTAACATACCGAAGAACAAAGGGAACATCATACGGGATTAACTGAATCCTTGACATAGAGGTTCGACCGATAAAGATCTTCGTAGAATATGTAGGAACCAATATGGGCATCCAGGTCCCGCTATTGGTTATTGGCCATAGAGGTGTCTCGGTCATGTCTACATAGTTCTCGAACCCACAGGGTCTGCACACTTAAGGTTTGGTGACGTTTCGGTAGCATAGAGTTATGTATGGTGGTGACCGAAGGTTGTTCGGAGTCCCGGATGAGATCCCGGACATCACGAGGAGATCCAGAATGGTCCGGAGGTAAAGATTCATATATAGGAAGTCCTGTTTTGGTCCCCGGAAAAGTTTCGGGCTCATCGGTAGTGTACCGGGAGTGCCGGTAGTGTACCGGGAGACCATTGGGAGGGGTATTTCGACCCAAGAGGCTCCATGGGCTGTGGGAGAATGTTTACTAGCCCTTAGTGGGCTGGTTGAAGTCCCACACAAGGCCCATGCGGTTTGGGAAAAAAAGGGCCAAAGAGAAAAAGTGGAAAAAGGCAAAAATAGGGTGAATCCTAGTCCTACTTGGATTGGAGGTGGAGTCCACCTCCTCCACCTGGTTCGGCCGACTCCTTGGAGGCTTGGCCCTTGTGTCAAGCCTCCTCCTATCTTCCTCTTATATATACTGGAGGTTTTAGGGTTTTTGCACAGAATTTTTAGCCACGTGCTGCCCGTTCCTCCAGTGCATAGTTTCTCCTCTAGATCGGATTTCTGCAATGCTTAGGCGAAGCCCTGCCGGAATTGCTCCACCACCCTCACTGCGGTGCCATCACGCTGCCGGTGAACTCTTCTACCTCTCCACTCCCTCTTGCTAGATCAAGAAGGCAGAGATCGTCATCCAGCTGTACGTGTGCTGAACGCGGAGGTGCCGTCCGTTCGGTGCTAGATCAGAAGGACCGTGATCAAGATCGCGAGACGGATCGTGATGAGTTCGCGGGACGGATCGTGATGAGTTCGCGGGATGGATCGTTATGAGTTCGCGGGACGGATCGTGATGAGATCGCGGGACGGATCATGATGAGTTCGCGGGACGGATCGTGATTGGATCGCGGGACGGATCGTGATGAGATCGCGGGACGCTCGGCGATTTGGATCGCGAAGACGTTCGACTACACCAACCGCGTCTCTTAACACTTCCCGCTTAGCGATCTACAAGGGTACATAGATCCACTCTCCCTCTCGTAGATGCTCATCACCATGGATAGATCTTGCGTGTGCGTAGGAAATTTTTTGTTTCCCATGCAACGTTCCCCTATAGTGGCATCATGAGCTAGGTCTATGTGTAGATGAGATCTCGAGTAGAACACAAAAGGTTTGTGGGTGTTGATGCTTAGATTGCTTCCTCCCTTGGTCAGATTTTGGTTCAGCGGTATTGTGAGATGAAGCGGCCCGGACCAACATTACTCGTACGCTTACGAGAGACCGGTTCCCTCGACCGCAACTTGTTGCATAGATGGCTTGCGGGTGCCAGTTTCTCTCACTTTAGTTGGATCAGATTCAACAAAGGCGGTCCTTGAGAAGGTTGAAAAGCAACTAGTGTATCACCGTTGTGGTTTTTGCGTAGATGAGAATTGTTCTTGCTAGATACCCGTAGCAGCCACGTAAAACATGCAACAACAATTAGAGGATGTCTAACTTGTTTTTGCAGGGTATGTTGTGATGTGATATGGCCAATTACATGATATGATATATGTGATGTATGAGATGATCATGTGATGTATAGATTATCACGACTTGCATGTCGATGAGTACGGCAACCGGCAGGAGCCATAGGGTTGTCTTTAATTATTGTATGACCTGCGTGTCAATCATTAAGCGCTATGTAATGCTTTACTTTATCGCTAAACGGTATAAATAGTAGTACAAGCATGATGGGCGGGACAACCCCAATGGCGACACATTAATGGAGATCAAGATGATGGAGATCATGGTGTCGTGCCGGTGACGATGGAGATCATGTCGGTGCTTTCAAGATGGAGATCAAAAGCACAAGTTCATGGCCATATCATGTCACTTATGATTTGCATGTGATGTTAATCCTTTTATGCACCTTGTTTTGCTTAGGACGACGATAGCATTATAAGGTGATCCCTCACTTAAATTTCAAGATGAATTGTGTTCTCCCTGAGTGTGCACCGTTGCGGAAGTTCTTCGTGTTGAGACACCACGTGATGATCGGG
This sequence comes from Hordeum marinum, assembly GCA_022496015.1. NCBI lineage: Eukaryota > Viridiplantae > Streptophyta > Magnoliopsida > Poales > Poaceae > Hordeum > Hordeum marinum. The sequence goes on from CM039673.1 coordinate 257,191,962, forward strand.
TGTGATAGACTCTACATTCACATAAAATGGGTGCAAGCCAGTGTTGCACATGCAGAACACTCGAGTTAAACTTGACGAGCCTAGCATGTACAGACATGGCCTTGGAACACAAGAGACCGAAAGGTCGAACATGAGTCATATAGTAGATATGATCAACATGATGATGTTCACCATTGAAACCACCTCAACTCACGTGATCATCGGACTTGAGTTGGTGAATTTGGATCATGTATCATTCGAATGACTGGAGGGATGTCAATTTGAGTGGGAGTTTCTAAGTAATATGATTAATTGAACTCATTATCATGAGCATAGTCAGTAGTGTCTTTGCAAACTGTGTTGTAGATTACTAGCTCATGCTGTAGCTCCCTTGAATTTTTATATGTTCCTAGAGAAATAGAGTTGAAACATGATGGTAGCAATATTGCGGACTGGCTCCGTGATCTGAGGATTGTCCTCATTGCTGCACAGAAGGCTTATGTCCTTAATGCACCGCTCGGTGCGCCAACCCCTCTAGCGTTGTTTGTAGATGTTGTGAACATCCGACAGGCACGTTCTGATAACTACTTGATAGTTTAGTGTGTCATGCATTACAGCTTAGAATTGAGGCTCTGAAACGTTTTGAACGTCATGGAACATATGAGATGTTCTAAGAGCTGAAATCAGGATCTCAGGCTCATGCCCGTGTTGCGACATATGAGATCTCCAACAAGATTCTTTGCCTGTAATATGAAGGAGAATAGATCAATCGTTGAGCATGTGCTCAGATTGTCTGGGTGCTACAATCGCTTGAATCGAGTGGGAGTTGATCTTCCAGATAAGATAGTGATTGATATTGTTCTCCAAGTCACTATCACTAAGCTACTAGAACTTGGTGATGAACTATAAATGCCAGGGATAGAAATAATGATCCCTGAGCTGTTCGCGATGTTCGACACTGCGAAGGTAGAAATCAAGAAGGAGCATCAAGTGTTGATGGTTAGTAAAACCACTAGTTTCGAGAAGGGCAAGGGCAAGGAGGGAAACTTCATGGATAGCAAGTCAGTTGCTGCTCCGGTGAAGCAACCCAAAGTTGAACCCAAACCCGAGACTAAGTGCTTAGATTATGAGGAGAGCGGTCGCTGAAGCGGAACAACCCTGGATACTTGGTAGATAAGAAGGCTGGCAACGTCGAGAGAAGTATATTTGATATATGTGTTATTGATGTGTACCTTGCTAGTACTCCTAGTAGCACCTGGGTATTAGATACCGGTTCGGTTGCTAAATGTTAGTAACTCGAAATAAAAGCTATGGAATAAACGGAGAACTAGCTAAGGGTGAGGTGACGATGTGTGTTTGAAATGTTTCCATGGTTGATGTGATCAACATCGCACGCTCTCTCTACCTTCGGGATTAGTGACAAACCTAAATAAATGTTATTTGGTTTTTTGCATTGAGCATGAACGCGATTAGATCGTGTTTATTGCAACATGGTTATTCATTTAAGTTAGAGAATAATGGTTATTCTATTTACATGAATAATACCTTCAGTGGTCATGCGCCCAGTGAGAATGGTTTGTTGAATCTTGATCGTAGCAATACACATGTTCATAACATTGATGCCAAAAGATACAAAGTTAATAATGATATTACCACATACTTGTGGCACTGCCGCTAAATGTCATATTGGTATAAAGCGCATGAAGAAACTCCATGCTGATGGATCTTTGGACTCATTCGATTTTGAATTGGTTGAGACATGCGAACCATGCCTCTTGGGCAAGATGACTAAGGACCCCGTTTCAGATGGATGGAGCGGGCAAGTGATTGATTGGAAATGATACATGTTGATGTATGCAATCCAATGAGTCTTGTAGCGTGCGGTAGATACCGTTATTTTCTTACCTTCACTGATGATTTGAGTAGATAATAGTGTATATTTACTTAATGAAACGCAAGTCTAAATCGTTTGAAAAGTTCAAGCAAATTCAGAGTGAAGTTTAAGATCATCATGACAAGAAGATAAAATGTCCGCGATATGATCGTGGAGGTGAATATCTAAGTTACGAGTTTGGTATAAAACTTAAGACAATGCGAAAGTTATTTCACAACTCACGCCACCTGGAACACCATAGTGTGATGGTGTGCACGAATGTCATAGTCGTGCTCTATTGGATATGGTGCGAATTATGATGTCCCTTATCCTTTTACCACTATCGTTTTGAGGTTATGCATTAGAGATAACTACATTCACTTTAAATAGGGCACCATCTAAATCCATTGAGATGACACCGTGTGAATTATGGTTTATAGAAACCTAAGCTGTCATTTCTTAATGTTTGGGGCTGCGACGCTTGTGTGGAAAATGTTTTCACCTAATGAGCTCGAACCCAAAGCGGACAAATGCATCTTCATAGAATACCCTAAGAACAGTTGGGTGAACCTTCTATCTCAGATCCAAGCATAAAATGTTTGTTGCTAAAACTGGGTCCTTTCTCGAGAAAAAGTTTCTCTTGAAAGAATTGAGTGGGAGGAGGATAGAACTTGATGAGGTTATTGAACCTTTGTTTCAACCAGAGAGTAGCGCAGTGCAGGAAGTTGTTTCTGTGAAGCCTACGTTAGTTGAAGAGGAAGTTAATGATGATGATCATGAAGCTTCGAAACAAGTTACTATCGAACCTCGTAGGTCAAAAAGGACGTGTACTGCTCCTGAGTGGTGTGGCAACCGTGTCTTAGAGGTCAAGTTGTTGGACAACGATGAACCTACGAACTATGGAGAAGTGATGATGGGCCGGAAACCAACAAATGGTTAGAGGCCATGAAATCCGAGAAAGGATCCATGTATGAAAACCAAGTATAGACATTGGTGTACTTGCTCGTTGGACGGTAGGTCGTTAAGTACAAATGGATCTTTGAATTGAAGATAGACGCTGATGGTAAATGTCATCATTTGTAAAGCTCGGCTTGTTGCAAAGAAGTTTAAGACAAGTTCAAGGAGTTGATTGCGATGAGACTTTCTCACTCGTAGCGATGCTAAAGTCTGTTGAAATTATGTTAGCAGTTGCTGCACTTTCAATTATGAAATCTGGCACATGGATGTCAAAACATCGTTTCCTTAACGGTTTACTTGAGGAAAGGTTGTATGTGATACAACCAGAAGGTTTTGTCAGTCCTAAGGATGCTAAAAGGTGTGCAAGCTTTAGTGATCCTTTTATAGACTGAAGCAAGCATCTCGGAGTTGGCATGTACACTTTGATGAGGTGATCAAAGTTTTTGAGTCTATACAAAGTTTATGAGAAACTTGTATTTGCAATAAAGTGAGTGGGAGCACCATAGAGTTTCTGATAAGTATATGTGGATGACATATTGCTATTCGGAAATAATGTGGAATTTCTGGAAAGCATAAACGGTTGTTTGAAAAGTGATTTTCAAAGGAAGACCTGAATAAACCTACCTAATTGTTGAGCATCAAGATCTATAAAGATAGATCAAGATGTTTGATAAGACTTTCAATGAGTAGATACCTTGACAAGATTTTGCAGACGAATTCGGTGGAACCGATAAGTGGTTGTGCAGATCATCTGCAAAATCAATGACACCGAGTTACTTGAATCGGAGGCTCCAATGGCTATGCAGAAACTTGGTGATGTTTGTTAAAAGAAACTTTCAGGAAGTCTCAATAAGATTCAAGAAAATTTGCAATTATTTTTCAAAGATTTGCAAGGAATTTTCAACTAGATGACGATTGAGTGGTTCCACGAAAGCTGCAAATATAAGATGAACCAAACAAGAGACTTCATATAGAAGAAGGTCGGTGACTAGGTCACCTATATTAGATTATATTGACTTAGGAGCCAAGCAAGAATACTTGATCATAGGTCATACTCATCGCTAAGCTCAAAATGGGGTTACCATTTTTCGATTAAGTATTTTAATGTTTTCATATCATTTGAGTTGCTTTATGTAGCGACCCGACCTGAAAGGTCGAATCTCCGGTGTTCTGTACCATCCCAAGATCATGCTGGTACACACATGGTACATCAATGTATATATCAAAGGGAAATCACACAACATTAATTAATCGAAATCTCATATCGAGTCCTTTATTACAATAAGGATTACAATAAAGTGGCTGAAGGCCAACTCATGAGATAAACTAAACCAAAAACTTGCGGAAGCTCCATAGGTAGTTGAGTCCATCTGACTCCAAGGGCATCTCACCGAGCATAGAGCGTATCCTCACTCCTGGTCGGAAAAGTACTCTGCAACATGATACGTTGCAGCCGTATAGGTTAGCCTTTTGAATATGCTGGCAAAGTCACAAGAGAGGCGGGGGGGGGGGGGGTAAAGTAATCATCTAGTCTATATGCATATATGGCAGGTGGGGATAGTAAGTTTTTGCATAAAGCCAAAATTTTCCTACAACAAGAGAGGGCAAAAGCATAATTACTACAATGTTGGTTGATTAATGAGATGGTTCCACCAACCAATTCTCATACCCAAGTTGACATTAAAATACCCACATCAGTATAATTTATGGTGTTGAGAGTTCCAAATAGTTTCAGTTCCTTTGGCTCAAACTGTCCATGACCGTGGACACGGCTAATCGATTAGGTTTGGGTACTCTGCAGAGTTTTGCACATGTTCCCCACAAGATTTGATCGCCTCTATTGGACTTCTCTCACTTCATGGTGTTTGAGAAATGGATGACCAAAACATGGTCTTCAAAAGAGTTTCCCCGAGACTCTGTCGGTGCCCATCCTTTCCTACCGTTCTTCTACATCTTGTAGCACCGCCTGTCCAGGGTCACCACGATATCCAACCAAGCCAGAGCCCATAATGTCTTGTGGCTGTGTAGGTAAGCCTTGGGTCTTGAAGCATCCATCCATCTCTTCGTGCCTGGGTGGACCTTTCCGCATGAATACTGGCACTTCTCCAGCATCATCTAGGCTAACCATTGGTTTCTCCAGGGCGTCGTTCAACCATCATCCACCCAGAGGTATGTTGAAAACTCGGAGTCTTGAAGACTTGATCATCATGTAGGTCTTGAAATTATTAACTCACAACTCTCATGAATCACACAACCAACCCCGTCTACTAATAGCATAGCAAAATGTAAAACAACGTTTCCCGGGGCCAATGTGTCAAAGGGTTGAGGGATACCTACCACATGATACTACAACAAGTAACCAAGTTTCCAAATTACCTACTTTGCATGCAATTGGGGTGATGGAAGAACTAATGCAATAAAACATAGGTATACATGGTCAAAGTGACTTGCCTTGCTAACGATCCTCGTAATCAAGTGACTCTAGATAACAAGCTTCGCACTCCGAATGATCTAACGAATCAAACAAGAGCACACCATAAGCATAAACACAATACAATCCATTCAACATCAAGGTAAACAAATGCTTCAACAAACAAAATCACAATCAAAAGAAGAAATCACTTAAAGTATAAGACTATAAAAATATTGGGGTCAAAATCCCTACTAAGACATACAAGTCAAGAAAAAAGGTTTTGAACAACTAGACATTTTAGATAACAGAAAAGTAAATATAAAATTTTATTTTAAAACACAAAGTATTTCATTTTAAAAGTATTGTGCTAAAAGAAGTACTACAAAACTTCTTCTAAACAATATATATGGTGAAAAACAAGATGAACCTATTCAAACTAGAGCACAAAACAATTTAAAAGAACATATTTTATTAACAAAAAAATACACCTAAAGTTGAATCAACAGAACCTAATGAAATCTAAAAACAAAAGTTAAACTAATTCAGGTTCAAATTAAATAAAAATCAATTTAGTTAAAATCTATTAAGAACTAAACAAATTCTATTTTTGTTAAAAACAGTAACCAAATTCATTCTAAAAATTCTCAAATTATGTAGAATGATAGGTTTAACTAATACCAAACAGTGGCAAAAAGATTCACTCAAAAATATATTTTTAAACTCTAGTTATACAAATTTTAGTAATTTAAACAAATTTGATTAGATTCAAAATTTAAAGCTCAAATTTGAAATCTAAGTATATAGACATAAACTACATCAAATTTGTGAACTAATGCAAAAAGAATCAGCTAAAAACACTAAATATTTTAAAAGATATGATAAAAACAAAATCAGAATACATTCTGTTTTCTAAAACAAAAACAGAAAAAGAGAAACTAATATCGATCGGTTAGGGGCTACGTGTCAGGTTGTGATTGGCCGCGAGGGCGTGCGCGAGAGAGCTAACGAATGGACGACCGAAGCGTAGAGGAAAACGTTTCGCTGATTAAATCTTATAATCGGGAGCGTTGGATCTACATGTAACGGTCTAGGGGGGTCCGGTGGCTTACAGAGGGGAGGAAGAGGTTCCGATGAGGTCGACGGCGGCCGGAGGTCGACGGTGGTCGGGGGTGATGGTGCGGTGGTCGGGGGCGATGTCCGAAGTGCTCGGGTGACAGCGGTGAAGCTCCGACGTCGATTGGCGGCATCGAACGGGGCTGGGGACGATGGAGGCGACGCCCTCGAGCTCGGGAGGGTTCGGTTGGAGTCTCAACTCCGGTGAGGTCATGCGGTGGCGTTCTAGCGAGGTAGAGTGGGGGTTCGGGGTGGAATGGAGCGCGGCCAGGGTTGTGGCTTTTATAGGCCACGTGCAGGGTCGGGGGAGGGAGAGAGGAGGGAGATCCGGAGAGAGGGATCTCCGGCGACGGCGGCACGTGCGAGGAAGGAGACGGGCACGCGAATGACGCCATCGGTCAGTGGGTCCCGCGTGCCAGTGAGAGAAAAGGCGAGGTTAGCGCGTCGGTTGACCGATTCGTATTGAATTCGGGAGTTAAAGCCTGTGGACCGGCCCGATTCGTTTTAAAAACTTTCCTTTTTTAATATCCAGTGCAGTAAAAACTCTTTTAATGCATTCAAAACAATTCCAAACTTAGGAATTATATATAGCAAAATGATCAGGAGAATTAATGCTATTTAATGAACATTTTTCCTCTGTCGTATTGAATACCTTTTAAAAATTTATTTTCAGAAAATGCCTAATTGATTTTAAATCCTTTTGAGAAAATATTCAAATAACCCCCTGGTTTAATTGCTCAAATATCTCACCAAGATACCCCTGGTGTGGAGTGTCATGTTACTCCTCTCTTTATTTGAACATTTCCAAGGTTTTCAAATAGATGAAACAGATACATGGAAAAATAGAATTGACCTTTCAGAATTCAAAAGAAGCACTTCAACAATTCATTACATTCAAACAAAGTGATGATGATGCATAGCTATATATCATAACATTCCAAAATGAAATTTTGGGATGTTACAGTTTATCTCATGAGTTGCAGTAAAGACTTTTCAAGGATATGAGCACATACCTTTGAGTGATGTTGATGACGTAGAATGTAGGAGAACTTGTTGTGGATGCTCGATGTTGATGAAGATCATATTGAGTTGGGAGCCATCCTTGATCGTATTGGTTCTCTTTTCACCTACATGGCTTAGTCATGCAAGGAAGAACAAGATATATCCAAATGACATGATACCAATTGTGAATGGCAATTGTAATCTTATCAAATATATGTCAAGGATATGTTTTGTTATCTTCTACCTTCCATGCCATCTTATCAAATACCATTGACTCCACAAAACCTTACAGAATTTGATGATCTTGCTTCGGGTAACTCTGTTGGTAGTCTCGAGGATTCTGACAGGCTTCTCCTCGTAGGTCAGTTCACTGTCAAGTTGTATGGCCTCTAGGGGCACTGTGTCTCTCAAAGGAATTTCAGCCATCTCAGCATGGCATTTCTTTAGTTGGGAAACATGGAAAACATCATGAACTCCAGACAGTCCTTCCGGCAATTCCATCTTGTATGCAACTTCGCCTCTACGTCCCAGAATTTTTTAGGGGCCTATGAATCGGGGTGCTAACTTTCCTTTAACACCAAACCTCTTGATTCCTCGAAGTGGGGACACAAGAAGATATGCTCGATCCCCTACTTCATATGTCACCTCCTTGCGTTTGTTATCAGCATAGCTCTTCTGCCGGGATTGAGCTATCTTGAGTCGGTCTCGAATCAGTTTGACCTTCTCTTCCGAATCTCTGATAAGATCGGGACCAAAAAGTTTTCGGTCTCCAACACCATCCCACGTCAATGGTGTTCTGCACCTCCTTCCGTATAAAGCTTCAAAAGGGGCCATCTTCAGACTGGTCTAATAGCTGTTGTTGTATGAGAACTCTGTGTAAGGTAAGTTGTCATCCCAACTGGACCCATAGTCTAGCGCACAAGCTCTCAACATGTCCTCCAAAATCTGGTTGACTCTCTCAGTCTGTCCATCGGTCTGCGGATGAAAAGCTGTACTGAACTCCAGCCTTGTACCCAAAGTTTCATGTAGCTGATGCTAAAACTTTGAGGTAAATTGTGTTCCTCTATCTGACACGATACTCCTCGGAACTCCATGCAGACATACGATCCTGGTCATATATATCTTGGCTAGCTTAGCACTGGTCTAGGTGGTCTTCACTGGAATGAAATGAGCCACCTTGGTCAAACGATCGACCACTACCCAGATGGAATCATATCCTGAACGGGTCCTAGGTAGTCCTGTGATGAAGTCCATACCAAGCTTATCCCATTTCCACTCGGGTATCAGCAAAGGTTGGAGTAACCCTGCTGGTTTCTGATGTTCATCCTTTACTCGCTGACAAACATCACATACCGCAACATGTTCGGCAATATCTTTCTTCATACCTGTCCACCAGTAACTTTCCTTCAAATCTAGGTACATCTTGGTGTTGCCTAGGTGTATCGAGTATGGTGAATCGTGGGCTTCTTGAAGTATCAACTTCCTGAGCTCTGGGTCATTGGGCACATAGATTCGGTTCTCAAACCATAGAGTACCCTGTTCATCTTCACGAAAGCCTTTAGCCTTGCCTTCCTTCATTCTCTGCTTTATCTCAGCTATCTCCTTGTCCGATTTCTGGGCTTCACGAATTCTTTCGGTCAAGGTGGACCGAATCTCTAGTGTAGCAACATATCCCTGTGGAACTATCTCTAACCGAAGCTCTCTGAGATCATTGGTTAACTCCTGGGGTAATCCTCCGGCTATGAGTGTGTTCACATAACTCTTCCAACTCAAAGCATCTGCCACAACATTTGCCTTTCCTAGATGGTAATGTAATCTCATGTCATAGTCCTTGATTAACTCTAACCATCTCCTATGTCTGAGGTTCAACTCCTTTTGCGTGAAGATATACTTCAGGCTCTTATGATCAGTGTACACATCACAACTATTTCCGATAAGGAAATGTCTCCAGATCTTGAGTGCGTGCACTAAGGCTGCTAGTTCCAAGTGATGGGTGGCATAATTCAACTCATGGGGTCGTAGCTGTCTGGATGCGTATGCTACAACTTTTCCCTCCTACATGAGTACTCCTCCAAGTCCTTGATGGGATGCGTCACAATAAACCTGGAAGTCCTTCCGAATGTTTGGTAGTATCAACACTGGGGCTGTGACCAAACATTTCTTCAACTCCTGGAAACTGGCCTCACATTCCTCAGTCCAGATATACTTAGACTCTTTCTTCAACAACTCTGTCATGGGCTTGGCAATCTTTGAGAAATTCTCAATGAATCTCCGGTAATATCCGGCAAGTCCGAGAAAACTGCGGATCTCCTTAACTGAGGTGGGTGACTTCCACTCAGTGACTGCTTCAACCTTAGCGGGGTCTACCGCTATTCCTTCTCCGGAAATAACATGTCCAAGGAATCCGACTTCCGTCAGCCAAAATTCACATTTACTGAACTTGGCATATAACTGATGCTCTCTAAGCTTCTCTAGAACTAAACGCAAGTGTTCCTTGTGTTCTTCCTCGCTCTTGGAGAATATCAAAATGTCATCGATGAACACCAAGACAAACTTGTCCAAATATTCCATAAACACTTTGTTCATCAAATTCATGAATTACGCAGGAGCATTAGTCAAACCAAAGGACATGACTGTATACTCATATAAGCCATACCTGGTGGTGAAAGCTGTTTTGGGTATATCCTGTTCACGAATCTTCAGTTGGTGATACCCTGATCGAAGATCGATCTTGGAGAATACTTTGGCACCTACTAGCTGGTCAAACAGGTCATTAATCATCGGCAGAGGGTACTTATTCTTGATAGTCACCTCGTTCAATGCACGATAATCGACCACCATCCTCAAGGTTTTGTCTTTCTTCTCCACCAAAAGAATTGGGGCTCCCCAAGGTGATGAAATTGGGCGAATATATCCCTTATCCAATAGCTCCTTAATCTGCTTCTTGATTTCTACTAAATCATTTGCGGGCATCCGATAGGGTCTCTTGGAAATTGGGGTTGTTCCTGGTAGTAGCTCTATCAGAAACTCTATCTCCCTATCTGGTGGTATGCCTGGTAATTCCTCCGGGAGTACATCTGGAAAGTCTCGTACAACCGGCACTTCCTCCTGAACGACTCCTGTGAGGGAATTTAACCAAGCACTCATCTGTATGTGTCGGGATACATACTTAATCCTCTTGTTCTCCGGAGTGGTGAGTGAAATAGACTTGCTGGGGCAATCAAGGTTTCCTTCATACTTGGTCATCCAATCCATGCCAAGGATTACATCCAATCCCTGGGATTCTAAGACGATGAGGTCGGTAGGGAAAACATGGTTTCCTATGTGGAGTTTCAGGGCGTGGCATCCTATCCCTGCCATCATTATACCTCCTGGGGAATTGACCTTAATGGGCTGACTAAGGGTTCTGGTGGGTAAACCATACTTTTCCACAACTACCCTTGATATGAATGAATGAGTTGCACTAGAATCAAAAAGTACCATAACTGGACGTGAATGGAATAAAAACTTACCAACCACAGTCTCAGGCTGATCATAGACTTCTTCCACATCAAGGTGGTTCACCTAAGCACGAGGAAAAGGATTTGGCTTCTTAGCTGCGGAGTTGCCGTTGTTGTTGCCGTTACCATTTCCTTGCTTGCTCTGAGGGCATTCAGTGGCATAGTGCCCTGTCTTCTGACACTTGAAACAGGTGATATGGTTCAGATCCTTCTGAGCTGGAGCGGGACGGTGTTGGTTGCCATTCCCACTTCCATTACCATTCTTGAAGGTGCCATTATTGGGACGATTATTCCCATTTCCTCCATGGTTATGGCCTCCATGGTTGTGCACGGGATGAGTGTGTCCTCCATACTTACCGGTCCCTGATCCGGTATTTCCTGAGTATGGGGAGTAGCGGGGCTTCTGATGAGCTCTAGAGGTAGACTTCCCCTGTGCATACTTCCTCTTGCGGTTCTCGATTTACTGCTGCTTCCCCTCCAAGATGAGGGCCTTGTCTACCAGCTCCTAGTAGTTGCTGAAGGTAGCCACCATCAGCTGCACGCTCAACTCATCATTGAATCCTTCCAAGAACTTCTCCTGCTTGGCTGCATCATCAGCCACATCTCCTGGTGCATAACGAGCCAATGTGCTGAAGTCATCCACGTACTGGGCCACAGAACGGTTCCCCTGGCGTAAGTTGCGAAACTCACGCTTCTTCAGACTCATGGCTCTAGCTAAGACATGTGCGGTGCAGAAAGCTTGCTTGAACTGCTCCCAAGTCACACCAGCAATGGGGTATGTGGTGGTGTAGTTCTCCCACCATGAAGCTGTTGGTCCCTCCAGTTGATGGGCGGCAAAGCGCACTTTTTCAGCCTCAGTGCATCTTGCGGTGGTGAGTTCCCTCTCCATCTTGCGGAGCCAATCATCTGCCACAATGGGCTTAGTGCTGCTGGAGAAAGTTGGGGGATTCAGTCTCAGAAAATGGGTGAGGTTGTTGCCTTGAGGTGGAGGGTGGTTGTTGTGGTTGTTGGTCTAATTCTGAATCAACAGCTGCATCAGGGCGTTCTGTTGCTGGAGGAGTTGTGTGAGCTCTGGCGGGAAAGTGAAGTCGGGCTCACGTCGCGGAGGCATCTTGCTGTTTTCAGAGGGGTGAGAATTAGAATAGAACAATGACCTAAAAGGGAAATTCACTACCCATATGCAATGCAACAAACATATCACACCAAACACTCATTCATTTATTCAACTCAAGTTTCAAACATCGAGATACAAATCTCCAATCAAACTAAACATCGACCTACGTTTTAACGACGAAAATGAAGATACATGGGGGCATAACTAAAGTTCTCCTCCAAAGTACATGGTGAAGGGGCCTCCTCCGGTGGTGCTCTCCTCATAGTCATCATCATTGCTGATCAAAGGGGCCATGTCTCCTTCTGGATGAAGATTTTCACCCATGTCCATCCGTTCCTCCAGAGTTGCGATGCGAGTGTTCAGCTTATCGATCCTCTCTAAGAAATCCTTCACCTCATACTCATGCTTGTACTTGGCTTCCCGTGAGTCAGCTTCGAGGTCAATCTCACGGTTCATCAGCCTCTTGATCGTCTTCGTGTCGGCACGTACCCGAAGCTCCAAGGTCCTGATGTGCGTCTCCAAGGTCTGGATATAGGAAATGGTGGTGTCTTTAGTGGGAGTGGTTATGATATTTCCATTGGCATCCCTGCGACAAACCACGCTCAGTCCTGGTGAATTGGTTCCACCTCTGTATTCCTCCTGAATACGTCCAAGGGCATGATGAATGGCCATGTCTCTCCCAAGTATCCAGCTGGGTGCCACAAACTTGAAGTCGATGGGTTTCTTACGATTTCCAAAGATCTTCCCGGGGATGTGCACCTCGATCCTGTAGCGTCCGTCTTGTGGAAAAGACATGATAGGAGTCCCGGTGATGCTCGGCAAAGCAATCCTTATGTCCCTGACGATCCTCATTAGCTCCTTGCCAAAGGGCATCGTTGCGTCAGGCTGACAAAACTCCGTGATCAAAACTGGGATGAAGGTGGCCATCTATAAATTTTGAAATAAATCGAAGGGAAGTCAGAAACGAGTAGATGAGAGTATAAGTATTTTAAAGACAAAAGAGAAATAAATCCTAAGGCTTTTCCAATCCTAGAGGTTACGTCCTACGGTCAGCGTGTGCTCTGATACCATTTCTGTAGCGACCCGACCTGAAAGGTCGAATCTCCGATGTTTTTGTACCATCCCAAGATCATGCTAGTACACACACAGTACATCAATGTATATATCAAAGGGAAATCACACAACATTAATTAATCGAGATCTCATATCGAGTCCTTTATTACAATAAGGATTACAATAAAGTGGCTGAAGGCCAACTCATGAGATAAACTAAACCAAAAACTTGCGGAAGCTCCATAGGTAGTTGAGTCCATCTGACTCCACGCGCATCTCACCGAGCAACATGATACGTTGCAGCCGTATAGGTCAGCATTTTGAATATGCTGGCAAAGTCACAAGAGAGGGGGGTAAAGTAATCATCTAGTCTATATGCATATATGGCAGGTGGGGATAGTAAGTTTTTGCATAAAGCCAAAATTTTCCTACAACAAGAGAGGGCAAAAGCATAATTACTGCAATGTTGGTTGATTAATGAGATGGTTCCACCAACCAATTCTCATACCCAAGTTGACATTAAAATACCCACATCAGTATAATTTATGGTGTTGAGAGTTCCAAATAGTTTCAGTTCCTTTGGCTCAAATTGTCCATGACCGTGGACAAGGCTAATCGATTAGGTTTGGGTACTCTGCAGAGTTTTGCACACGTTCCCCACAAGATTTGATCGCCTCCGTTGGACTTCTCGCACTTCATGGTGTTTGAGAAACCGATGACCAAAGCATGGTCTTCAAAAGGGTTTCCCCGAGACTCTGTCGGTGCCCATCCTTTCCTACCGTTCTTCTACATCTCGTAGCACCGCCTGTCCAGGGCACCACGATATCCAACCAAGCCAGAGCCCATAATGGCTTGTGGTTGTGAAGGTAAGCCTTGGGTCTTGAAGCATCCATCCATCTCTTTGTGCCTGGGTGGACCTTTCCGCATGAATATTGGCACTTCTCCAGCATCATCTAGGCTAACCATTGGTTTCTGCAGGGCGCCGTTCAACCATCATCCACCCAGAGGTATGTTGAAAACTCAGAGTCTTGAAGACTTGATCATCATGTAGGTCTTGAAATTATTAACTCACAACTCTCATGAATCACACAACCAACCTCGTCTACTAATAGCATAGCAAAATGTAAAACAACGTTTCCCGGGGCCAATGTGTCAAAGGGTTGAGGGGTACCTACCACATGATACTACAACAAGTAACCAAGTTTCCAAATTACCTACTTTGCATGCAATTGGGGTGATGGAAGAACTAATGCAATAAAACATAGGTATACATGGTCAAAGTGACTTGCCTTGCTAACGATCCTCGTAATCAAGTGACTCTAGATAACAAGCTTCGCACTCCGAATGATCTAACGAATCAAACAAGAGCACACCATAAGCATAAACACAATACAATCCATTCAACATCAAGGTAAGCAAATGCTTCAACAAACAGAAAAAGAGAAACTAATATCGATCGGTTAGGGGCTACGTGTCAGGTTGTGATTGGCCGCGAGGGCGTGCGTGAGAGAGCTAACGAGCGGACGACCGAAGCGTAGAGGAAAACGTTTCGCTGATTAAATCTTATAATCGGGAGCATTGGATCTACATCTAACGGTCCAGGGGGGTCCGGTGGCTTACAGAGGGGAGGAAGAGGTTCCGGCGAGGTCGACGGCGGCCAGAGGTCGATGGTGGTCGGGGGCGACGGTGCAGTGGCAGGGGTGATGTCCGAAGTGCTCACGCGACGGCGGTGAAGCTCCGGCGTCGATTGGCGGCGTCAGACGGGGCTGGGGACGACGGAGGCAACGACCTCGAGCTCGGGAGGGTTCAGTTGGAGTCCGAACTCCAGCGAGGTCGTGCAGTGGCGTTCTGGCGAGGTAGAGTGGGGGTTCGGGGTGGAATGGAGCGCGGCGAGGGCTGTGGCTTTTATAGGACAGGTGCGGGGTCGGGGGAGGGAGAGAGGAGGGAGATCCGGAGAGAGGGATCTTCGGCGACGGCGGCGCGCGCGAGGAAGGAGGCGGGCACGCGAATGACGCCATCCGTCAATGGGTCCCGCGTGCCAGTGAGAGAAAAGGCGAGGTTAGCACGTCGGTTTACCGATTCGTATTGAATTCGGGAGTTAAAGCCTGTGGACCGGCCCGATTCGTTTTAAAAACTTTCCTTTTTTAATATCCAGTGCAGTAAAAACTCTTTTAATGCGTTCAAAACAATTCCAAACTTAGGAATTATATATATCAGAATGATCAGGAGAATTAATGCTATTTAATGAACAATTTTCCTGTGTCATATTGAATATATTTTAAAAATTTATTTTCAGAAAATGCCTAATTGATTTTAAATCCTTTTGAGAAAATATTCGAATAACCCCCTGGTTTAATTGCTCAAATATCTCACCAAGATACCCCTGGTGTGGAGTGTCATGTTACTCCTCTCTTTATTTGAACATTTCCAAGGTTTTCAAATAGATGAAACAGATACATGGAAAAATAGAATTGGCCTTTCAGAATTCAAAAGAAGCACTTCAACAATTCATTACATTCGAACAAAGTGATGATGATGCATAGCTATATATCATAACATTCCAAAATGAAAGTTTGGGATGTTACACTTTATCTCATGAGTTGGAGTAAAGACTTTTCAAGGATATGAGCACATACCTTTGAGTGATGTTGATGACGTAGAATGTAGGAGAACTTGTTGTGGATGCTCGATGTTGATGAAGATCATATTGAGTTGGGAGCCATCCTTGATCGTATTGGTTCTCTTTCCACCTACATGACTTAGTCATGCAAGGAAGAACAAGATATATCCAAATGACATGATACCAATTGTGAATGGCAATTGTAATCTTATCAAATATATGTCAAGGATATGTTTTGTTATCTTCTACCTTCCATCATGAAAGAAGGGTCGTGGATACTTGGTCATGACAAGCTTGCTTGTGATATGAGTTGATGGCAATCTTGTGGAGTGTAGTTCTTTCAAGTACCTACAAAAGGTTAGTTGTAATACAAGGGAGCATATATTTCCAAGGTATATGATAGTACCATATCAAGTGTATCATGGAATAGTCATGTAAGCTCATGCCCTTGCATGCAAACGAGTGAGTCTAGCTCAAGTTTGAAGCATCAACGATGTTAAACTCACTCACCAAGTGACAAAATACTTTCTCATCAAGTGGCTTAGTAAATATATCAGCCAATTGTTTGTTAGTATGAACATGCTTGAGATAGGTATCTCCTTTGGCAACATGATCACGAATGAAATGATGTCGAACTTGAATATGCTTAGTTTGAGAGTGGTGTACGAGATTATGAGAAATTTTGGTCGCACTTTCATTGTCACATAACAATGCTACATGTTTCACATGTATCCCATAATCCTTAAGAGTTTGAGTCATCCATAGCAATTGAGCACAACATAATCCGGTGGCAATGTATTCCGCTTCGGCGATAGATATAGATACCAAGTTTTGTTTCTTGGATAACCAAGACACAAGAGAACTGCCAAGAAATTGACATGTACCCGAGGTAGATTTTCTATCAACCTTATCTCCAGCATAGTCTGAGTCGGAATAGCCAACAAGGTTAAAAGAAGATCCCTTGGGATACCAAATGCCAAAGTTTGGTGTATGAATCAAGTATCTCGCGATTCTTTTCACAACCATAAGCTGACACTCTTTAGGGGCAGCTTGATATCTAGCACACATGCACACACTTAGCATGATATCAGGATGGGAGGCACACAGATAAAGCAATGAACCGATCATTGATCGATAAACCTTTTGATCAACCGGTTTGTCCTCCTTGGTGAGGCCAACATGTCCACTAATAGGCATAGGAGTTTTCATACCTTTACACTCTTGCATGTTGAACTTCTTTATCAAGTCCTTGGTGTACTTGGTTTGAGAGATGAAGGTTGCTTCTCTCGTTTGCTTGATTTGCAAACCAAGGAAATATTTCAGCTCACCCATCATGGACATCTCATACTTCTTGGACATCAACCTTCCAAATTTCTCACTAAATTGTGGGTTAGTAGATCCAAAGATAATATCATCCACATAAATTTGGCATATAAATAATTCACCATTTACTCTCTTAGTGAATAAGGTTGCATCAATTTTACCAATCTCAAAGCCCTTTTCAAGAAGAAACTTCATTATGCACTTATACCAAGCACGAGGAGTTGCTTATCTCCATAAGAGCTTTATGAAGCTTGTAAACATGGTTGGGTTTCTTAGGATTCACAAAACCGGGGGTTGCTTTACGTTGACTTATTCTTCAATCTCCCCATTTAGAAATGCACTTTTAATGTCCATTTGGTAAAGTGTGATGTCACGATGATTGGCATAAGCAAGTAATATACGAATAGCTTCAAGTCTAGGAACGGGGGCATAGGTCTCACTGTAGTCCATACCTTTGACATGCGTGTAGCCTTGAGCCACGAGATGTGCCTTGTTGCGAACGACTTGACCGTCTTCGTCTTGCTTGTTCTGAAACACCCATTTGGTTCCGATGATGTTTTGCTCGTCTTTGGGCTTCTCCACTAGAGTCCACACTTCGTTCCTCTCGAATTTGTGTAGTTCTTCATGCATAGCATTCACCCAATCCGGGTCTTCGAGCGATTCTTCCACCTTCATAGGCTCAATACTAGAGATGAATAAGTAGTGTTCACAAAAGTTAGCTAAGCTGGTTTTAGAGCGAGTGATTCTCCCCGTTTGAATGTCACGAAGATTTGCTCTAAGGGATGATTCTTGTTCACTCTTGCTCAAACTCGAGGTAGCTTTTGCTTGTTGGATGGTGGAGCTTCCTCCTCATCATCATCTTCTTCATCGTTGTTGTTGAAGGTGTCGTTGCCTTGAGGTGCTGGTGAAGGAGGTTGAGATGGATCTTCATGATTTACTTCTTCCTCTTCTTCATCTTGTCGTGTACCACTTTTGGAGGTTTCCATGTCAAGTTGAGGTTCGCCTTGACGTGAAGTAGGAGCTTCCACTTGGGTTGATGAAGTACTTTCCTTCACCTCCATGGGACAAATCTTGCCGATGGACAAGTCTTCGATAGCTTCTGAAGGTTCATTATCTCCGGTGAGTAGCTCGTATGCCATTTTACTAAGAAGTTTGTGAAGATAGAGTCGGTTCATGGCATGACAAGTTGTTTCCATGACTTCCGCCCAAAAGTGTCTTGACGTCTTGTATTCGTTGAGCATCATTCTTGCCATATCTATAAAAGTTTGGTTCTTCCTCTCAATAAATCTATTTTGTTGAGGTGTGTACATAGCCGAAAACTCATGTACAATCCCTTCTTCGTCAAGAAAGCTGTCCAGATTTATGTTCTTGAACTCCGATCCGTAGTCGCTCCAAACTTTCTTGATCTTCACCTCAAACTGATTTTGAGCTTTGTGAGTGAAGTTCTTGAAGATCTTTTGCACATGCGACTTAACATCAAGAAAGAATACCCACATAAATTTGGAAAAATCATCAACTATAACTATACCAAAAGAATCTCCACCGAGGCTCTTGTAAGCATTGGGACCAAAAAGATCCATATGAAGCAACTTGAGTGGTCTCCTAGTAGTCATGCTATTCTTTACGGGATGAATTCCACCTACTTGTTTTCCGTCTTGGCAAGCACTACAAAGTCTATCTTTGTCAAAGATAACATCTTTAGCACCAAGTATATGATCACCTTTGATAAGCTTGTCTAGATTATGCATACCAACATGTCCTAGTCTTCTATGCCAAATCCAACCTTTAGAAGATTTTGCAATAAGTCAAGTATGAGGTTTGGATATCTTAGTGAAATCAACGATGTGTAGATCACCTCTACGAAAATTGATAAAGACCATGCTATTATTTTATTGATGAAACACTTGGCAATCCACTTTGGTAAATTGCACATTAAAACCGAAGTCGACAAGTCTAGATATAGAAAGAAGATGTCACGCCCAAGATGTAGTCCTATCCTTATTTTGGCACGAGGGCCTCGACAGGGATAGAAGCGCATCTCGATGCGTTTGCAAGAGTGGATATCATTACAAGTACATGTACATAAGAGATGAGTATATGGAGTTGGCTTACACTCGCCATAAGCTACATCAGAGTCACATCAATACAATAACATCTCAAACATCATACATAAGAGCAGGGTCCGACTATGGACGAAAACAAACGACAAAATGACATCCACCCTTGCTATCCCACGCTGTCGCCTGGAACCCATCCAAGATTGACGAAGAGGAAGAAGAAGAACAAGAACTCCAAATCAAATCAAGCAACGCGCTCACGTTCAAATCATCGCATTACCTGTACCTGCAACTGTTGTTGTAGTAATCTGTATGCCACAGGGACTCAGCAATCTCATTTCCAAGGGTATCAAGACTATTAAAGCTTAATAGCTAAGGTATGGTTAAGTGGTGAGGCTGCAGCAAGCGACTAAGCACTTATTTGAGTGGCTAACTTACGAATACAGAAAGTAAAGTATGATGGTCTACGCATAACGGACGTGAACTAGTAATGATCACTAACTGATCCTGAACACCTACTTACGTCAAACGTAACCCCACCGTGTTCTCTTTCGGATAAGGACTCATGAGAAGAGACAATCACGGTTATGCACACAGTTGGTGTATTTTATTAGAGTTTACTTCAAGTTTGCTATGACCGAGTGTTAAACAAATTATCCAAGTTTGCCACATAACCGCGGGAACGGCTTCTCGAAAAGATTTAACCCTGCAGGGGTGCTCCAACTCATCCATCACAAATTAACCACACTCAACGGGAATAACCTCAACCACGGATCTCGTGATCTTCCTAGTCAATTCCAAAGGAAATCCAACACCTCGAGATAGCCCGAAGAATAATCGGAATTCCTCACACGAGACGTTCGAGAAAGGTAAAACAAATCCAGCAAGGCCGCCCGACGTGCCGACAATCCTGATAGGAGCCGCGTATCTCGTTCTCAGGGCACAACGGATTGTCCAAACTTCCGGTAGGCCAAACACAGAGTTGCCCCTGGTAGACACCGGCGGTTGACAGGTTGGACCAACACTCATGCGGAGCACTGGCCCGGGGGTTGATTAAATTATCCATAGGGTAATTACTCCCTATGCAAGTTCATTAGTTATTAGGCAAATGTAGTACCAATGTTGGGCCTTTCCAGACAAGTTTTAATCAAAAAAGAAAATCAAGGGGGTCCCCATAACAACCCTGAGCATGTTAGGAGCGCTCATTTATGGAACATAACACCGGTTCACAAGTAACTAGGAGTGGCAAGAGTGGAACAAAACACCAAGAAAAAGGCCAAGCCTTCCACCTTTACCAAGTATATAAGTGCATTAAATTAAAATAGCAGCAATATTGTGATATAACAAAAGAAGGTCCATGTTGACACATGGAAGCAATTGCACCTGCAGCTAGCAACGCTATAAGAAAGTCTGAGCAAGCGGTAACATAGCCAAACAATGTTTTGTTGGGATGTGGAGGGGTTAGAGGTATATCATGGCAGTGTTGGGAGGCTTATCAAACAAGTGGTGGGTAGCGAGACGTAACGGTAAAAGACGAGACAACTAGCATGGCAATGATAGTAATGGTATCCAAGAAAATGTGTCATCTTGCCTGAGAACCCGCTCGGAAGAAGAACGAGTCCATGAAGAAGACGAACCAACGTAGTCGAACGAATCCTCACACTCTGAACGCTTTCGGAACTCTATCGAGAAGAAGCACTCCGAAACAAACAATCAACACAAGATACACCACAACATATGCATGACATGATGCACAATAAATATGATGCATGCCCGGTTTAATATGCAATGCATGATAATTCACATCAACAACTATTACACATTAAAGTGAAGCTCAATATGCAACGAGTTGCATATCGACGAAACTCCATGTCCGAATTATTTAGTTCACTCCCGTTTAGGTACCCATCAATATGCAATGCACTGGATATTTGTAAAATCGAAGAAGAAGAAAAAAAACAGTTGGGCTGAATTTGGAAAGAGTGATGCGGCCCGAAATGGATCAACACCTAGGCAAACTATTCTGTCAAAAACAACAACAACAAAAAAAGGGCTCCTAGGGATTCGATCCCTGGTCGCCTGGCTGTGAGCCTGAGTGGCAAACCAGGTGCTCTATGGTGAAGCTGTGACAGCACGTAGGTTGCCACCAAAATGACTAACACGAAAGCACATGAATGAAAAAAGAAAAGGAAAAGGGGGGTGCACTGGGTTCGATCCCAGGACCTCATGGAAAGATATCAGCTACTCTACCA
The DNA here is from genome assembly GCA_022496015.1 of Hordeum marinum. Taxonomy (NCBI): domain Eukaryota; kingdom Viridiplantae; phylum Streptophyta; class Magnoliopsida; order Poales; family Poaceae; genus Hordeum; species Hordeum marinum. Next base: position 257,213,218 of record CM039673.1, read on the forward strand.
CTCCAGCTAATAGAGGTGCTCATGTACAAACATAGGGCGAAACTGAATAAACTCTCAATGCCCGAACGGATCTCACAAAACGAACTGAGTATCCGATCAGGGGGGAATTACTCACAGCGGGGAAACAAGGGCGCCAGCAGCCATGGCGAGAAGATGCGGGGAAGGGCTGGGGTGAGCTCGAGGAGGCATGGATCCGGGGGCGGCCTTCCCATTCCCGATGGCAGCAAGATCCGACGGCATGGGGGCGGTCAACGCGAGCTTCGTGCTGCCATGGTGCTGCTGTTTCCTGAAAAAGGAAATGGACAGAGAGAGTTCAGAGAAGAAACAGGGGAAGGAAGAAGAAGAGGGAGAGGGATTAACAAGGGAGAGGAGAGATATGGAGGGGAAAGAGGGGAAAAGAGCAGGGACGATGCTCATCTGTTGGGTGCGTCGGCGACGAGGTGAAGAAGAGGTCGGAGCAACCCCACAAAGCAGAGTGCTTGGCCTGCGACGAAGACGACAGCGGGGCCGATGGCATGGAGCTGCTCCGGTTCCCCTAACACCGGGAATCGGACGAGGATGAAGCCAGGGCATTGGAAGACATGACGGACGGCGACGGGAACTGGTCGGAGGCGAGGACGACGACGGTGACGAGTGACCGGTTCTCTGAACTTACCAGGGAAGAAGGAGAAGGGAAGGGGCGGCGGCGCGAAGAGAAAGGGGGAAACCCTAGGGAGGACGCGGACGTCGAGGGCTTAAAAGGGGAAGCGGGAACGCGCTGGCCTCGGCGTTCGTGAGACTTCACGGCACCGGAGCAAACACTCTCGCTCTTGCTGCACTGAAGGAGACGACAGCGTTACAATGAGCAGGTGGCCATCAGGTGGAGAGCTGGGCTGCGGGAGCAAGGAGATGGGCCAGGATAGGGGATCCAAGGCCCAAGCGGCGATCTGCGCTCTCTCTCAAATAACAGAAAGGGTTTTCCCCTTTTTAAAAAGCCACACAGTAAAAAATCACAAAGGAGAGATAGGGTTGTTTTGGAGCAGAATAAAAAAAATGTTTAGACTCAAGGAAATATGCACTAGTTTATAAAAATGGAATTGGCATTTTTAGGACAAACAATTTAATTCATGATTAAAGAGAAGGGTTTTGTTATGCAAAGATTCAAAAACAGAAAAATACCCAGACAAGGTTAAGAGCTACTGAATAAATCTAATCAGAATATATTGAAGGGGTGACACATTTTTTAAGAATTGATTTAGCAAGCAAAATTCCACATGTTGAAATAAATTGAAAAGAGAGAGAGTTGGGCATAGTTTAAGAAATAGAGGAGAGGCTTCACACCAAAGTTTTGCACACCAAAACACACATGCCTCCTAGCACAACAACACCTCAAATACACACTCACAACAACATCACCACATGCAAGGCATGATGAAAAACATGAATGATGCTATGATGCCATGATGCAAGAAATGACATGAAGCAAAAAAAATATTACTCAAACCACATGAGGCACAACATGAAGGTTCCAAATATTACAAAAGGGACAATGATTGCACTTGGGCTGTTACAGAAGATTGTAGCCAAGGGACTCAACAAGAATGACATTTTGAATAGAGCTATCATGAGATGTGGCCACCTTACCGAGACCAAGTACCTTACCCTTGGATGTCTCCAAAACCACATACCTTCGCGGTCCATGGTTTGGTGTGATATCTTGAAACATGTATCTATCTCCGGTCATATGATCGGTGCATCCACTATCGAGAATCCATTGCTTTCCTCCGGCCATGTAGTCTTTGAAGTTTTCCATGAGACTTAGACTCTTCTAGTCTTCTCCCACTCGATGTCGGACAACTCATCTTCATCATAGATTCATAGTAGCCATGTTCCACATTGTCATCATCAATTGGGATATCCTCGTCATAGGAGACAAGAGATTTGTTAGGATTGTGATAATGAAAATTTTCAAGTTTAGGAATGCGAATGGCTTCAAAGATAACGTTGTTGATGGTAGTGACATCTCCTTTAGCACACATGAGGTTACGAAGCTCAAATAAGCATTTATTAAAGTTAGGGTCACTAGGCTTCGTCATATGAAAGGCAATATCTTTATGAAGAATTTCATCAAGATTACTCAATGAATAATTTGGACATCGTTTCTCCAAATCATTCCGCAAAGTATAAACACATACAAAATTCTTCATTTGATCAAACACAAATCTAGGCAATCCTTTAATAATGAGATTAAAAGTTCTAAGATTGCGAAGCATGTCAATTTCCTGCTCATGTGTGGGATGTAAGGGATCAATGGGAGGTACATAGGTGTTATTAACATACTTGCTCAAATGGAATTCATTGAATAGCTCAAGCATCTCATATTTCCATTGACTATAGTACTCCCCATCAAGAACGAACACTCTACAACTAATACTCCCCAAACTAGACACATCCATCTTCCTCCAACGATGATGAAACCGAAGCTATGGAGAAAGCTCTGATACCAATTGTGGTATTGATATAAGAGACGTCTAGAGGGGGGGGGGTGAATAGACTACATGCATAAATTAAAACCTAACATTTTCCCAAGTTAATTGGTTGGCATATTTTAGCAATTATAACAAGTCCAATGCACCCTACACATGCTAGTCAACAAGTATGGCAACGGAAAGTAAAACAAGCATATGTAAGAGAGTAGAGATAGGAAGATCCAACACAATTGTAGACACCGAGTTTTTTCCCGTGTTTCCAATAGGTGGCGGTATCGTACATCCACGTTTATGGAGACTTCCACCCATGGAGGGTAACGGTCACGAGAGTCCACGGAGGGCTCCACCCACGACTAGTTCCATGAAGAAGCAACCTTGTCTATACCATGATGGCCTACGTCCACAGAGGACTAGCCTAACTCGAGGTAGATCTTCATGAAGTAGGCGATCTCCTTTTCCTTACAAACTTCTAAGTTCAACCCCACAACACGAAGTAGGAGGCTCCCAAGCGACACCTAACCAATCTAGGAGGCACCACCCTCCAAAAGGTAATAGATGTGATAATAACGATGAACTCCTTGCTCTTGTGTTTCAAATGATAGTCTCCTCAACACTCAATCACTGTCTCATAGATTTGGCATGGGTAGAAGAGATTGGTTGGGTGGAAAGCAACTTGGGGAGGCTAGAAATCAAGATCCATATGGTTGGAGTGGATGATCTTGACCTCAACACAAGGATATGTGGTTCTCTCTCAGAAATTTGGATATGGGAAGTGTGGGTTTGTTCTGAGTGCTTCTCTTGCGAGTGGGATGTGGTGGAGGGATATATATATATATATATATATATATAGGCATCTCCAAAAATCCAACCATTGCAACATTATTGCCCAACTTAGTGAAACTGAAGTTAAAACTCAGTTGCACCGACTAGTCTTAATGTGGCAACTTTGGCGTTTTGGTGAGACCAATATAGAATTCTCCATGGTACCGATATGAGTGGCCGAGGGCAGTTACACAACTCGGTGAGACCGAATCACAATTCTCGGATATTCTGATTCTTGTGAATGAGTCCCCAAGAAGTTGGTCACTGAAACTCGGTTGCACCGATGTGAAACTTGGTAGTACGGAGAAGTAGGTTTTGGCTAGGGTTTCTGTCTAGGGTTTTGACTCGGTGTAGCCGAAGAGATATTGTTGGTGGCACCGATTTTGAGTGGTAGGGTCTAGGACAAAATATTTGTGGGAGAGCTTGTGGGTGATTTCGGTGACTAACACTTGATCTTTTTGAACATTTCATTCACCATTATTACCTCACCCCTTTTAATAGTACTGGCTATCCTATGGACTCAAAGTGATTTCTCACAAAGTAAAATGTAGAGTCTTCATGCTTGTAGCTTGGCCAATCCTATTCCTTCCTGTTTTCCTTCTTCTCGGGAAATCTCCTCACAACCTTTTGCCAAGACTCTCCATGGACTAAACCTGAAATAAACTAGGTATAAATATTAGTCCAAGAGACAATGTATGTTGTCATGAATTATCAAAACCACCAAGGGATCATATGTGCGTTGACTTGACAATGAAAATATCCAGCTCATGTTTGATAGGGTCATTGACATCTCAAATGAGTTGAATGCCCTCGATGCCACTGATATCACCAAACATGAAGTTGTGAAGAAGCTATTGAGATCTCTTGACATTTCCTTTGACATTCTCGCTCTTATGATCCGAGAATGCCCTAACTTCAAGGATTTGGACCCTGCCATTATCCATGAGAGACTGAACACTCACGAGTTCCAACAAGCAGAGAAGAGGGAAATCTATGGTTCTAGTTATGGTCGCTCTCGTGCCCTGGTTGTCTCCTTATCCTAAGAAGAAGACACTGAATGCAGTTCTGATGGTGCTTAAGACTTTGGCAAAGTACTCACCCTGCTGCTGAGGAAGTTCCATAAATTTGCCAAGTCCAAACGCTTTGCAAAATCTTCAAGGCATGACTCCAAGAACTCTGGAGAAATGTCTTCGCGTGACAACATGAAGCAAACCTATCACAAGTGCAAGAAAGTTGGCCACTTCATCGCTGATTGTCCTCGATGGGAGAATGAATCCAAGAAGAACAAAGACTATGATTCTGATGAAAAGAAGAAGAAGAAGTCTCACAAGTCTTCATCCAAGTCTTCATCACACAAGAAGAGTTCATCCGGCAAGGCTCATGCTTTCATTGGCAAGGAGATGGATTCTGAAGCTGAATCTAGGTCAGAAGTTGAAGAACAATCTGAGGAGGAGGCTGATTTTGAAGTTGCTAGTTTGGATATGGCTTCTACACTCATTGCTTCATCTTTCTTCGACCCCGAAGACAATGGCTTCCTCAACAACCCTCAAGCAAGTGATGACGATGATGCTCCGGCCTACCGCTTCATGGAAAAGGGCTCCAAGGTATCCTCAAAGTCTTCACGTCATGACTCTAATAGTGAAACTGAATCTGATGATAACTTGAAACCAAGCTACTCTAAAGTTGTTAAAATTGACACTAAGCAACAAAATGCTATGGAGAAAATGCATAAATCACTAGAGAAAAGCGATGTCCTGTTGCGTGACGAGATGAGTCTGAACGAAACTATGGCTAAAGATATGCAAAGTCTTCATTAAAGGTTTGAGGATCTCCAAAGTCATCATGATGCCTTCTCAAATGAACATGACAAGCTTTCTCTTGAATATCTTCAAAGAAATCTTGAATAGGAGAAGTTGAGGGAAGCTCATGATGACCTACAGAAAGAAAATGACTCTCTCCTAGCCAAACAGATCAGTACCGCTCACGATGAATTCAATGCTCCATGCTTAAAATGTCTTTCTCGTGAAGCTAATGATTCAACTGTTGAATGTTCAAATGATTCTAAGAATAATCTATCTTCAAATGAGGAAGCCACTGCTATCACTGATGGCAATGAGAGGTTGAAGACATTCCTTGAAACAGGCATGTACAAGAGTCTGAAGGGACATCAGATTCTTTGTGATGTCCTGAAGAAGACAATCTTGAACAAAAACCCTAGGAAAGAGGGTGTGGGTTTCGAAAGAAACATCAATGTTGATGTATCTTACTGAGAGCCTGAGCAGTATCTCAAAACCACATGGGTTGCTGCAAAAGGCCCCTCAGTTGATCCTGAGCTATATTTTTATTCATCACATGATATGTGTTTTGCTTGGAGCATCGTTCGCTTTTGTTTGCTTTTACTTTCAGTTTGTCACTATCATCATTTGATGGACACACCTATTTGAGAGAGACACACCTTCATCATAATTTGCTAGAATACTCTATGTGCTTCACTTATATCTTTTGAGCTCAAGGTCGAAAGGATTGAAAAAGTCAGTCATTCACAACCACTGATGAAGGATTCCTCGAAAAGTTAAGGATTAGTAGTTCTTTTTCGAAATCGATTTCGAAAAAGTGGCAGTTGCTCTAGTACCCCACTTATATCTTTTTGAGCACGGTGGCGTGTAGATTTTATAGAAATAATATGCTCTCATTCTTCACTTATATTTCTTTGGGAGCATAATAAATAGTGACGGTAATTTGCATGGGTCATAAGACTATTAAAAAAATAATAGGTATTCAATGAGTGATAATCAAAACCATCATGTAGCACATATAGACAAATTTTGTGTTAATGACATTGATGTGGTAATATAAAAAAGGGTGCGAGTCCATTATTGTTGATTAGTAGAAGTGTTGAGATTAAGAGGTGTTAACTTGTTATTCATCTAAAAATTAAAGAGGCATGGGGATGATGTGTGAGCATTTTTATTCCTCGTTGAAATCCTAGTGTTGTTTCGAGCCGGGGGCGCGCCATGGTTAACTCCTACCAACCACCTCCCTCGGGGCATGCGAGGAGTACTTTGATTTGTGATAAAACTAATAAAACTTTGCAATAAGTATATGAGTTATTTATGACTAATGTGACACCATGGAGTTACGCATCCTCACCTTCTCATATTTGCTAGCCTCTTCGGTACCGTGCATAGCCAATTCTCACCTCGAGGATCAGTGCAACTTTCGCTGGTGCATCCAAACCCCGTGACATGATACGCTCTATTGCACATAGCCTCATTATATCTTCCTCAAAACAGACACCATACCTACCTACCATGGCATTTCCAAAGCCATTCCGAGATATATTGCCATGCAAATTTCATCGTCACTTCACATGACTAGTTCATTCATCATCATATTGCTTTGCATGATCATATAGAGTTGACAAAGTATTTGTGGCAAAGCCACCATTCATCATGTTTTTGATACATGTCACACTACATCATTGCGCATCCTTGTACACTACCAGAGGCATTCATATAGAATCATATCTTCCTACCGGTTCTTCATATTGAGTTGTAAGTAAATAAAAGTGTGATGATCATGATTATTAGAGCATTGTCCTAGTGAGGAAAGGAAGATGGAGACTATGATTCCACCACAAGTCGGGATGAGACTCCGGACAAAAAATAAAATAAAAATGGGGGGGGGGGCTAATGAGCCCACCATGTAAAAATATATGAATGGGGAGGCAAAAAAGAAAAGAAAAGACCACCATGAAAATGAAAATAAAAAATAAATGAGAGAAAAAGATAGAAGGGACTTTGCTACTATCCTTTACCACACTTGTGCCTCGAAGTGGCACCATATTATTCATATAGAGAGTCTCCTATGTTGACACTTCCATGTGCTAGAGGGAATTACCTTTTCATATTATACTTGGTTTGTATATTCCGATGACGGGCTTCCTAAAATGCCCGAGGTCTTCATGAGCAAGCTATTTGGATGCACACCCCACTTAGCTTCAGTTGAGCTTTCATACACTTATAGCTCTAGTGGATCATTCGCATGGCAATCCCTACTCCTTGCATTGACATCTATCAATGAGCATCTCCATAGCTTTTTTTATGCCTAGTTGATGTGAGACTATCTTCTCTACTTTTACCCCTTTTATATCTACCATCCTATTCTATACCACATATATGCTATGTCCAATGGCTCACGCTCATGTATTGCATGAAGAATAAAAAGTTGACTCATAGTGAAAAGGTACGATCCAATTGCCTGACTTGGAAACCGTGGTTCTTAACATTTATATCTATGTGGTGAAGACGGAGTCATGCCTTGATAATATAATAAGATGAATAGGGGTAAACATTCTTTTAGGATCGTATACTTTAAAAATCAATGACTTTGTTTCCTATACTTATAAATATTACTATGTTGTTGTTTGTTAATTCGTCATTTCTCAATGAGCATACATACCAAAGATTACATAATGGGTAGCATGTCAAATCAAAAATTCTATTTTATCATTAACCTACTCGAGGATGAGCAGGAATTAAACTTGGGGATGCTGATACGTATCCAACGTATCTATAATTTTTGATTGTTCCATGCTAATATATTATCATTCTAGGATACTTTTGCGGCATTTATTTACCAATTTATAATATTTTTGAGCACTAACCTATTGACCCAGTGCCCAACGTCAGTTGCTGTTTTCTGTGTGTTTTGCCTTTTCAAAGTTACAATACCAAACGAAGTCCAATTGCCACGATTTTTTTGATGATTTTTTCTGGAAAAATAAAAGACCTATAAGCTTCGGAGGAAGGCCAGTAGTTGCACCAGGGCCCCACTATGCAACAAGCCCCGCCACCAGGGGCGTGGCCTGATATGTGGTGCCCCCTGTCACCTCTCCCGATGTCGTTCTCTTGCCTATAAATTCACATCTACACTGAAAACTCCAAGAGCACTCCCAAAACACTTTTTCTGCCGTCACAAGTCTCTGTTCTGACTGGAGGCCATCTACACCTCCGTTCCGGCACCCTGCCGGAGGGGAGATCGGTCGCGTAGGGCCTCTTCATCAACCTTGCTGCCCTCACCATGATGTGTGAGTAGTTGACCACAAACCTACGGGTCCGTAGGTAGTACCTAGATGGCAATCCATCTCTCCATCTCGATCTTGATCTTCAATACAATGTTCATCGCATCTCTGCCTTGATCTATCCGATGTAATCCTTTTGTATGGTGTGTTTGTTGGGATCCGATGAGTTGTGAGTTTATGTTCAGATTATTCATGAAAAGTATTTGAGTCCAATCTTATTACTATTATTCTTATTTGCATGATTATCATAGCTTCATAATGCTCTTCGATCTATAGAGATAGTTTGGCCAACTAGATTGATATTTCTTCGGTGGGAGTCGTGCATTGTAGTAGGTTCAACCTGGCGAGTTTCTATATCCTAGTGATAGAAGGGGACAAGTTACGTCTTTGTGTTGCTGCTACTAAGGATAAAACGATCGGGTTTACTCATATTGACTGAGTCTACTTTGTCTACATCATGTCAATGTTCTCCAAGCATTACTCTGTTACTTAAGTCTATAGATGAATGTTGGATAGCAGTCGATGGGTGGAGTAATAGCAATAGGTATAGGTAGGAGTCGTCCTATTTTCTTATGGACGTGATGCCTATATACACATGATCGTTGCCGTGAAAATTGCATAACTATTCACTTTTCTATCAATTGCCCAACAATATTTTTTATGTAGGGGGACGTTGCATGGGAAACAAAAAAATTCCTACGCACACGCAAGATCTATCCATGGGGATGAGCATCTACGAGAGGGAGAGTGGATCTACATACCCTTGTAGATCGCTAAGAGGGAAGCGTTAAGAAACGCGGTCGATGTAGTCAAACATCTTCGCGATCCAAATCGCCGAGTGTCTCGCGATCCCATCACGATCCATCTCACGATCCAATCATGATCCGTCCCGCGATCCCATCACGATCTGTCCCGCGGTCAAATCACGAATCGTCTCACGATCTTGATCACGGTCCTTCCGGTCTAGCGTCGAACGGACGACACCTCCGCGTTCAGCACACGTACAGCTCGATGATGATCTCTGCCTTCTTGATCCAGCAAGAGGGAGAGGAGAGGTAGATGAGTTCTCCGACAACACGACGGTGTTGAGGCGATGGTGGTGGAGCTATTCCAGCAGGGCTTCGCCTAAGCACCGCTGAAACCGATCTAGAGGAGAAACTACGATCTAGAGGAGAGGTAGCACGTGGCTGTTTTTCTGTGTCACAAAACCCTCAAAACCTCTAGTATATATAGGAGGAGGGAGAGAGGAGGCTTGGCGCCCAAGGGGACAGCCCTTGTCCTCGGCGCAAGGAGGAGAGGAAGAGTCCTCCTCCAATCCTAGTAGGATTAGGACTCCTCCTTCCCACTTCAAACTCTTTCCACCTTGTGTTTTTTCCTTCTCAATCCACTCCAGCCGGATGGGCCCTTATAGGAGGATTCGGCCAGCCCACCAAGGGCTGGTTTACCTCCTCCCACAGCCCATGTAGCATCTTGGGTCGAGACACCCCTCCCGATGGTCCTCCGGTACCCTCCCGGCACTCCCGGTACACTACCGATGAGCCCGAAACTTTTCTGGCGACCAAAACAGGACTTCCTATATATATCAATCTTTACCTCCGGACCATTCTGGAGCTCCTCGTGATGTCCGAGATATCATTCGGGACTCCGAACAACCTTCAGTCACCACCATACATAACTCTATACTATTGAAACGTCACCGAACCTTAAGTGTGGAGACCCTGTAGGTTCGAGAACTATGTAGACATGACCGAGACACCTCTACGGTCAATAACCAATAGCGGGACCTGGATGCCCATATTGGTTCCTATATATTCTACAAAGATCTTTATCAGTTCAACCTCTTTGTCAAGGATTTAGTTAATCCTGTATGCTGTTCACTTTGTTCTTCGGTATGTTACTTGCCCGAGATACGATCGTCGGCATCTCCATACCTAGTTCAATCTCGTTACCGGCAAGTCTCTTTACTCATTACGTAATACAAGATCCTGTGGCTAACACTTTAGTCACATTGCTTGCAACGCTTGTTGTGATGTTGTATTACCGAGTGGGCCTTGAGATACCTCCTCCGTCACACGGAGTAACAAATCACAGTCTTTATCCATGCCAACCCAACATACATCCTCGAAGATACCTGTAGAGCACATTTATAGTCACCCAGTTACATTGCGACGTTTGATACACACAAGGTACTCCTTCTATGTTAGTGAGTTGCATGATCTCATGGTCATAGGAACAGATACTTGACATGCAGAAAACTGTAGAAATAAACTGACACGATCATATGCTACATTTATAGTTTGGGTCTTGTACATCACATTATTCCCCTAATGATGTGATCCCATTATCAAATGACATCTCATGTCCATGGCTAGGAAACCTGAACCATTTTTGATCAAAGAGCTAGTCCATCAGAGGCATACTAGGTACATGGTGTTGTCTATGTATCCACACATGTATATGAGTTTCCGATCAATACAATTCTAGCATGGATAATAAATGATTATTATGAACAAGGAAATATGATAATAACTAATTTATTATTGCCTCTAGGGCATATTTCCAATAGTCTCCCACTTGACTAGAGTCAATAATCTAGTTCACATCACCATGTGATTCGCATTGTTATGAATCTAACACCCAATGAGTTCTAGGGCTCGATCATGCTTTGCATGTGAGAGAGGTCTTTTAGTCAACGGGTCTGCGATATTCAGATTCGTGTGTACTTTGCAAATCTCTATGTCATACTGTAAATACTGCTACCATACTACACTTGGAACTATTCCAAATGGCTTCTCCAGTATACGTATCCGGATTGCTACTAAGAGTCATCCGGATTGATGTTAAATCTTGCATCGACATAACTCTTTATGACAAATTCATTATCACCTCCGTAATCGATAAACATCTCCTTAGTCCTCTAGTTACTAAGGATAATTTTGACCGTTGTCCAGTGATCCACTCCTGGATCACTTTTGTACCCCTTTGACGGACTCATGGCAAGGAACACACATGTGCGGTAGACAGCATGGCATACTATATAGAGGCTATGGATAAGGCACAGGGGACGACTTTCGTCCTTTCTCTTTCTTTTGCCGTAGTCGTGATTTGAGTCTCACTCAAATTCACACCTTACAAATCAGGCAAGAACTCTTTCTTTGACGGATCCATTTTGAATTCTTTCAAAATATTGTCAAGGTATGTACTCATTGAAAGTCTCATGAGGCGTCTTGATCTATCTCTATAGATCTTGATGCCCAACAATTAAGTAGTTTTATCTAGGTCTTCCTTTAAAAACTCTTTTCAAACAACCCTTTATGCTTTCCAGAAATTCTACATCATTTCTGATCAACAATATGTCATCCACATATGCTTATCAGAAATTCTATAGTGCTCCCACTCACTTTATTGTAAATACAGGTTTCTCATAAACTTTGTGTAGACACAAAAACTTTGATCACCTCATCAAAGTGTATATTCCAACTTCGAGATGCTTGCTCCAGTCCATAGAATGATCACTGGAGCTTGCACACCTTTTAGCATCCTTAGGACTGACAAAACGTTCTAGTTGTATCTCATACAACCTTTCCTCAAGGGAGGAAATGATGTTTTGACATCCATCTGCCAGATTTCATAATTGAAAAAGGCAGTAACTGCTAACATAATTCCAACAGACTTTAGCATCGCTACGAGTGAGAAAATCTCATCGTAATCAACTCCTTGAACTTGTTAGAAAGTTCTTTCCGATAAGTCGAGCTTTATAAATGGTGACATTCACCATCAGCGTCTGTCTTCATCTTAAAGGTCCATTTGTACTCAACAACCTGCCGTTCAACGGGCAAGTCTACCAAAGTCCATACTTGGTTTTCATCCATGGATCCTTTCTCGAATTTCATGGCCTCTAACTATTTATCGGAATCTGGGCCCATCATCGCTTCTACATAGCTCGTAGGTTCATCATTGTCCAACAACATGACCTCTAAGATAGGGTTGCCGTACCACTCAGGAGCAGTACACGTCCTTGTTGTCCTACGAGCTTTGATAGTAACTTGATCCGAAGCTTCATGATCATCATCATTAACTTCCTCTTTAACTAACATAGGATCCACAGAAACAACTTTCTGTGTTACGCTACTCTCTGGTTGAAACAAAGGTTCAACAATCTCATCAAGTTCTATCTTCCTCCCACTCAATTCTTTTGAGAGAAACTCTTTCTCAAGAAAGAACCCGTTTTAGCAACAAACACTTTGCACTCAGATCTGAGATAGAAGGTATACCCAACTGTTCTTAGGGTATCCTATGAAGTTGCACCTTTCCGCTTTGGGTTCGAGCTTATGAGACATAAGTGTCGCATTCCCAACCTCTGAGAAATGACAGCTTAGGTTTCTATCAAACCATAATTCATACGGTGTCATCTTAACGGATTTAGAGGGTGCCCTCTTTAAAGTGAATATAGTTGTATTTAATGCATAACCCCAAAATGATAGTGGCAAAATGATAAGAGACATCATAGTACGCACCATATCCAATAGAGCACGACTATGATGTTCGAACACACTATCACACTATGGTGTTCCAGGTGGCGTGAGTTGTGAAACAACTTTCACATTGTCTAAAGTTGTATGCCAAACTCGTAACTCAGTTATTCACCTCCACGATCATATCATAGACATTTTTATCTTCTTGTTACAATGATCTTAAACTTCACTCTGAATTTGTTTGAACTTTTCAAACGTTTCAAACTTGTGTTTCATTAAGAAAATATCCTCATATATACTCAAATCATCACTGGAGGTAAGAAAAATAACGATATCCACTACACGCTACAGCACTCATTGGATCGCATACATCAACATGTATTATTTCCAATAAGTTACCAGCCCGCTCCAACATACTGAAAACGAGGTATTTAGTCATCTTGCCCAAGAGGCATGGTCCGACTGTCTCAACCGATTCGAAACCAAATGAGTCCAAACATCCATCAACATGGAGTTTCTTCATGCGATTTATACCAATATGACATTTAGTGGCAGTGCCATAGGTATGTGGTGCATGACCATTGAAGGTATTATTCATGTAAACAGAATAACCATTATTCTCTCACTTAAATGAATAACTGTATTACAATAAAAACGATCTAATCATGTTCATGCTTAACGCAAACACCAAATAACATTCATTTAGGTTTTTCACTAATCCCGAAGGTAGAGAGAGCATGCGATGTTGATCACATCAACCTTGGAAACATTTCCAACACACATCGTCACCTCACACTTAGCTAGTCTCCGTTTATTCCGTGGATTTTATTTCGAGTTACTAACATTTAGCAATCGAACCAGCATCCAATACCAAGGTGCTACTAGGAGTACTAGCAAGGTACACATCAATAACATGTATATCAAATATACTTCTATCGATGCTGCCAGCCTTCTAAACTACCAGGTATAGGGTTGTTCCGCTTCATTGACATATGTCCTCATAGTAGAAGCACTTACTCTAGGGTTTGGGTTCAACTTTGGGTTGCTTCACTAGAGCAGCAACTGACTTGCCATCCATGAAGTTTCCCTCCTTGCCCTTTCCCTTTTCGAAACTAGTGGTTTTACTAACCATCAACACTTGATGCTCCTTCTTGATATCTACCTTCGTGGTGTCAAACATCGCGAACAGCTCAGGGATCATTATTTCCATCCCTGGAATTTTATAGTTCATCACGAAGCTCTAGTAGCTTAGTGGCAGTGACTTGGAAACTATATCAATCACTTTCTTACCTGGAAGATCAACTCCCACTCAATTCAAGCGATTGTAGCACCTAGACAATCTAAGCACATGCTCAACGATTGAGCTATTCTTCTTCGTCTCGCAGGCAAAGAATCTTGTTGGAGATCTCATATCTCACAACACGAGCACAAGCCTGAGATCCCAATTTCAGCTCTTAGAACATCTCATATGTCCCGTGATGTTCAAAACGTTTTGGATCCTCAATTCTAAGCCGTAATGCATGACGCACTAAACTATCAAGTAGTCATCGGAACGTGCCTATTAGATGTTCACAACATCTACAGACGACGCTAGAGGGGGTGGCGCACCGAGCGGTGCATTAAGGACATGAGCCTTCTGTGCAGCAATGAGGACAATCCTTAGATCATGGACCTGGTCCGCAATATTGCTACCATCATCTTTCAACTGTATTTCTCTAGGAACATACAAAAATTCAAGGGAGCTACAACGTGAGCTAGTAATCTACAACACAATTTGCAAAGACACTACTGACTATGTTCATGATAATGAGTTCAATTAATCATATTACTTAAGAACTCCCACTCAAATTGACATCCCTCCGGTCATTCGAGTGATACATGATCCAAATTCACCAACTCAACTCCGATCATCACGTGAGTTGAGGTGGTTTCAATGGTGAACATCATAATGTTGATCATATCTACTATATGACTCATGTTTGACCTTTTGGTCTCTTGTGTTCCGAGGCCATGTCTGTACATGCTAGGCTCATCAAGTTTAACCCGAGTGTTCCGCATGTGCAACACTGGCTTGCACCCGTTGAATGTGAACGTAGAGTCTATCACACCCGATCATCACGTGGTGTCTTGACATGACGAACTTTCACAACGGTGCACACTCAGGGAGAACACAATTTATCTTGATATTTAAGTGAGGGATCACCTTATAATGCTACCGTCATCCTAAGCAAAACAAGGTGCATAAAAGGATTAACATCACATGCAAATCATAAGTGACATGATATGGCCATGAACTTGTGCTTTTGATCTCCATCCTTAAAGCACTGACATGATCTAGTCATCGGCATGGCACCATGATCTCCATCATCTTGATCTCCATCAACGTGTCGCCATCGGGGTTGTTGTGGCCACCATGCTTCTACTACTATTGCTACCGCTTAGCGATAATGTAAAGCATTACATAGCGCTTAATGATTGACACGCAGGTCATACAATAATTAAAGACAACCCTATGGCTCCTGACGGTTGCCATACTCATCGACATGCAAGTCGTGATATTCTATACAATACATGATCATCTCATACATCACATATATCTCATCATGTAATTGGCCATATCACATCACAACATACCCTAAAAAAACAAGTTAGACGTCCTCTAATTATTGTTGCAAGTTTTACATGGCTGCTACGGGTATCTAGCAAGAACAATTCTCACCTACGCAAAAACCACAATGGTGATACATAAGTTGCTTTTCAACCTTCTCAAGGACCGCCTTTGTTGAATCTGATCCAACTAAAGTAGGAGAAACAGACACCCGCCAGCCATCTTTGTGCAATAAAGTTACACGTCAGTCGATGGAACCAGTCTCTCGTAAGCGTACGAGTAAGGTTGGTCCGAGACACTTCATCCCACAATACCGCTGAACCAAAACACGACCAAGGGAGGAAGCAATCTAAGCATCAACGCCCACAAACTCCTTTGTGTTCTACTCAAGATCTCATCTACACATAGACCTATCTCATGATTCCAATCTAGGGGAACGTTGGATGGGAAACAAAAAATTTCTTACGCACACACAAAATCTATCCATGGTGATGAGCATCTACGAGAGGGAGAGTGGATCTACATACCCTTGTAGATTGCTAAGCGGGAAGCGTTAAGAAACGCGGTCGATGTAGTCAAACGTCTTCGCGATCCAAATCGCCGAGTGTCCCGTGATCCCTCACGATCCTTCTCGCGATCCGATCATGATCCGTCCCACGATCCCATCACGATCCGTCCCGTGATCAAATTACGAATTGTCTCACGATCTTGATCACGGTCCTTCCGATCTAGTGCCAAATGGATGGCACCTCCGTGTTCAGCACACGTACAGCTCGATGATGATCTCCGCCTAATTGATCCAGCAAGAGGGATCGGAGAGGTAGATGAGTTCTCTGGCAGCGTGACGGCGTTGCGGCGATGGTGGTGAAGCTATTCCAGCAGGGCTTCGCCTAAGCACCGCTGAAAACAATCTAGAGGAGAAACTACGATCTAGAGGAGAGGTAGCACGTGGCTGTTTTTCTGTGTCACAAAACCCTCAAAACCTCTAGTATATATAGGTGGAGGGAGAGAGGAGGCTTGGCGCCCAAGGGGCCAGCCCTTGTCCTTGGCGCAAGGAGGAGAGGAGGAGTCCTTCTCCAATCCTAGTAGGATTAGGACTCCTCCTTCCCACTTGGAAACTCTTTCCACCTTGTGTTTTTTCCTTCTCAATCCACTCCAGCTGCATGGGCCCTTAGTGGAGGCTTCGGCCAGCCCACCAGGGGCTGGTTTACCTCCTACCACAGCCCATGTAGCATTTTGGGTCGAGACACCCCTCCCGATGATCCCCCGGTACCCTCTCGGTACTCCCGACACACTACTGATGAGCCCGAAACTTTTCCGGCGAAAAAAAGACTTCCTATATATCAATCTTTACCTTCGGGCCATTTAGGAGCTCCTCGTGACATCCGGGATCTCATCCGGGACTCCAAACAACCTTAGGTCACCACCATACATAACTCTATACTATCAAAACGTCACCGAACCTTAAGTGTGCAGACCCTATGGGTTCGAGAACTATGTAGACATGACTGAGACATCTCTACGGTCAATAACCAGTAGATGGACCTAGATGCCCATATTGGTTCCTACATATTCTATGAAGATCTTTATTGGTTGAACCTCTATCTCAAGGATTCAGTTAATCCCGTATGTTGTTCCCTTTGTTCTTCGGTATGTTACTTGCCCGAGATTCGATCGTCAGCATCTCCATACCTAGTTCAATCTCATTACCCAGAAGTCTCTTTACTCGTTACATAATACAAGATCCCGTGGCTAACACTTTAGTCACATTGCTTGCAAGGCTTGTTGTGATGTTGTATTACCGAGTGGGCCCTAAGACACCTCTCCATCACACGGAGTAACAAATCCCAGTCTTCATCCATGCCAACCCAACAGACACCCTCGGAGATACCTGTAGAGCACCTTTATAGTCACCCAGTTACGTTGCCACATTTGATACACACAAGGTACTCCTCTGGTGTCAGTGAGTTGCATAATCTCATGGTCATAGGAACAGATACTTGACCTGCAGAAAACTGTAGAAATAAACTAACACGATCATATGCTACGTTTATAGTTTGGATCTTGTCCATCACATCATCCCCCTAATGATATGATCCCGTTATCAAATGACATCTCATGTCCATGGCTAGGAAACTTAACCATCTTTGATCAACGATCTAGTCCATCAGAGGCATACTAGGGACATGGTGTTGTCTATGTATCCACACATGTATCTGAGTTTCCGATCAATACAATTCTATCATGGATAATAAACGATTATCATGAACAAGGAAATATGATAATAACTAATTTATTATTGCCTCTAGGGCATATTTCCAACATTTTAGCCACTGTATGCTTTGCTTAAGAGAGATGCCACTAGAGAACTCTAGGGCCCACGAGTCTATTCACTTATATATTCACAAATGCTATCATTACCTTGCTGTTATTTATTTGCTTTTATTTTATTTTACACTTTAAAATTATCTGCAATTATCTACACAACCCACTTGCTTGCAAATAACGAGATCAAGGGGATTGACAACCCTCTTACCGACGTTGGGTGCAAGTTGTTTGTTCTTTTGTGTGTAGCCGCTGAAGACGGTTGCGGATTGGTATTCCTATTGGTTTGATAAACCTTGGTTTCTTAACTGAGGAAAATACTTACCCACTTTGTGCTACGATAACCCATTTCTCTTCATGGAAAACCCAACGCAGATCACGAGTATCAGAGTGCATGATCATTGTTTAGTAAAAATATCATTAATTAAAGGGTGTTAACTTGTTGTTCATATAAATATTGTTTATGACATGGTGATGATGTGTGAGAATTCTTATTCCTTGTTGAAATCCTATTGTTTTTTAGGTTGGAGGCGTGTGATGGCTAACTCGTACAGACCTCCTCCCTAGGGGCATGCGAGTAGTACTTTGCTCCGAGAGAGCTAACAAAACCTTACAATAAATATGTTAGTTCTTTATGACTAATGTGAATCCATGGATGTATGCACTCTCACCACCTGATATTTTCTAGCCTCTACTATACTGTGCATTGCCCATTCTCACCTCCAGGGTCGGTGCAACCTTTACGGGTGCATCCAAATCTTGTGACATGATACACTCCGTTCCACATAAGCTACCTTATATATTCCTCAAAATAGCCACCATGGATACCTATCATGGCATTTCCATAGCCATTCCGAGATATACGGCCATGCAACTTCCACCGTTACATCATATGACTAGTACTTTCATTATCATATTGCTTTGCATAATCATATAGCTGACATAGTATTTGTGGCAAAGCCACCATTCATCATTTTTATACATGTTACGCTTGATCATTGCACATCCCGGTACACTGCCAGAGGCATTCATATAGATCCATATTGCTTATTAGTTTTATATTAAGTTGTAAGTAAATAAAAGTGTGATGGTCATCATTATTAGGGCACTATCTTTGAGAGGAAAGGATGATGGAGACAATGACTCCCCCACAAGTCGGGATGAGAATGCGCACTACAAAAAAGAAAAAGAAAAAAGGGAAAAGAAATAATTGAGATAAAAGAGAGAAGGGATAATGCTGATACCTCTTTTTCCACACTTGTCCCTCAAAGTGGCACCATGTTTTTCATATAGAGAGTCTCTTGTTTTGTCACTTTCATATGTTATTGAGAATTTTTCATTATAGAACATGGCATGTATATTCCAATGATGGGCTTCCTCAAAAGCCTGAGGTCTTCCTGAGCAAGCAAGTTAGATGCACACCCACCTAGCTTCGGTCGAGCTTTCATACACTTATAGCTCTAGTGCATCTATTGCATGGCAATCCCTACTCGTCACATTTATATCTATTGATGGGCATATCCATAGCCCATTGATATGCCTAGTTGATATGAGATTTTCTTCTCCACTTTTACCCCTTTGAAACCTACCACCATATTCTATTTCACCTATATGTTATATCCATGGTTCACACTCATGTATTGCGTGAGTAATAAAAAGCCGAAGCGTGTTAAAAAGTACGATCCAATTGCCTGACTTCACACTGTGGTGCTTCACATTTGTATTTATGTGGTGAATACGGAGCCATGCCATGTTAATATGAGAAAATGAATTGGGGGTAAACATTCTTTAAGGATTGTATATCTTGAAACTCAATGATTATGTTACTTATGTTTATGGATACTACTACGTCGATGTTATTAATTCATCATTTCTCAATGATCACACCTGCAATAGATTACATGTTGGATAGCATGTTACATCAAAAATTATGTTTTTATCATACTCGAGGACGAGCAGGAATTAAGCTTGTGGATGCTGATATGTCACCAATGTATCTATAATTTTTTATTGTTCCATGCTATAATATTGTCATTCTAGAATACTTTTTGGGCATTTAGTTGTTGATTCATATTTTTTAGCAATAACCTATTAACCCAGTGCCAATTGCCACTTGCTGTTTTCTGCAAGTTTTTGGCTTTTTAGGTTTATAGTACCCAACAAAGTCCAATGGTCATGAAACTTTTTATGATTTTTTATGGACCAATAGAAAACGTGGAAGCTTCGAGAGGAGGCCCGGGGCCGCACTAGGGAACCATAAGCCAACAGGGTGCGCTCAGGGCGGTGTTCATGCCCTTTTAGCTTGTGGCTGCCCCCTCGGTCACCCGACGCCCCTCTCTGGCCTATAAATTCTGATATATTGGGAAAAACCTAAGGAGCCTCCTGAAACACTTCTTCCACTACCGCAAGTCTCTATACCGTCGTGTGCCAATCTAGAGCCATGTTCTAGTGCCCTGCCGGAGGGGGGATTGATCACGGAGGGCCTCTACATCAACCTTGCTGCTCCCATGGTGATGTATTAGTAGTTCACTATAGACCTATGGGTCCATGGTTAGTACCTAGATGGCTATCTCTCTCTCTCTTTGATCTTCAATACAAAGTTCATCGCACTTCACGATGATTTATTTGATGAGATCACTTTGTGCGGTGCGTTTGTTGGGATCCAATGAATTGTGGGTTTGTGTTCAGATTGTTCATGAAATTATATCCAGTTCCTTGTTGGTTCTTATTTACATATGCATGATTATACGTTAGCTTCGTAATTCTCAACGATCTATTGAAATAGTTTGGCCAACTAGATTTATATTTCTTTAGTGTGAGAGGTGCGTTGTAGTGGGTTCAATCTGGTGGTGCTCTATATCCCAGTGATAGAAAGGGAAAAACATGTCTTTGTATTGTTGCCATTAAGGATAAAATGATGGGGGTTCATTTGTATTAATTTAATTTACTTTGTCTACATCATATCATTGTTCTCCAAGCATTACTCTGTTTTACTTAATACTCTAGATGCATGCTGGATAGCGGTCGATGGGTGGAGTAATAGTAGATGTAGGCAAGAGTCGGTCTACTTGCTTATGGATGTGATGCCTATATGTAATGACCATTGCCATGAATAAATATTGCATAACCATGAACTTTTCTATCAATTGCCCAATAGTAATTTGTTTACCCACCGTATGCCTTCTACATAAGTGTAGGATCAAAAGTAGGTCTAGAGGGGGGGGGGTGATTAGACTACTTGACCAAATAAAAGTTTTGCCTTTTTTACAATTTTAATTCTTGTCAACTTTTAGCATTCATAGCATATCAAGTAACACCCTACACATCCATGTCTAAGAGTGTAGCAGCGGAAAGTAAAGGCATTGCACATGTAAGTAAAGAGAGGGTTAGGAAAGCAAACACAAGTGATGACACGATGATTTTTCCCATGGTTCCGATAGGTGGTGCTATCATACGTCCACGTTCATGGAGTCTTCAACCCACAAAGGATAATGGTCATGAGAGTCCATGGAGGGCTCTACCCACGGAGGGCTCTACCCATAGAGGGTTCCACGAAGAATCAACCTTGACTATTCCATGCGGCTTCCGTCCACGAAGGACTAGCCTCACTATGGGTAGATCTTCACGAAGTAGGCGATCTCCTTGCCCTTACAAACTTCTTGGTTCACTCCGCAACACGAAGTAGGAGGCTACCAAGTGCCACCTAACCAATCTAGGAGGCACCACCCTCCAAAAGGTAATAGGCTCGGTAATAACGATGAACTCCTTCTCTTGTGCTTCAAGATCATAGACTCCTCAACACAAAATCACTCTCTCACAGATTTGGCTTGGTAGAAGAGATGGGATTGGTGGAAAGCAGCTTGGGGAGGCTAGAAATCAAGATCCATATGGTTGGAGTGGAAGATCTTGACCTCGACACAAGGGTAGGTATTTCTCTCTCAGAAAATTGAGTAGGATAGGTATGTAATAGTTCTGAGTGCTTCTCATTTGAGTGGGTGTTGGTGAAGGGGTATATATAGGCATCCCCAAAAATCCAACCGTTACACACAAAATGTCCATCTCGGTGACACCGATGTGTAAATCTCGGTGGTACCGAAGTGACCAAAAGTGGCAACTTTTGAATCTCGGAGGGACCGATATAAAATTCTCAGTTGCACCGACAAGGTGACCAATGGTCAGATTTGCCAATATCGGTGACACCGGTTCACCATTTTTGGATGGACCGAAAATGTGAACTTGCGTAACAGAATCTTGGCAACCCAACTTGGTGGCACCGAGAGCAGTGTCGGCTGCACCGAAGTGTTAGGGTTTGGCTAAGTCTGTCTAGGTTTTAGAATCGGTGGCAACGGTATAGGAATGTTGGTTGCACCGATTTTGCATATTTGGCTTTGGACAAACTTTGGTGGGAGAGTTTGTGGATGTTTTGGTGACTATCACTTGTGCATGTTTGAGCATATTGTTCACCATAAAAACTTTACCCCCTTTTAATAGTATTGGCTTTCCTATGGACTCAAAGTGATTTCTCACAAATGTAAAATGTAGAGTCCTCTTGCTTGAAGCTTGGACAACCTACTTCCTTGCATCTTGGGGTAATTCCACAATCCTTTGGCCATCCCTATCATTGGACTTGTCCTGAAATAGACTTAGTGGAAACATTAGTTCAATGACTTATATGTTGTTATTAATTACCAAAACCACCAAGGGAGCAAATGTGCTTTCAATCTCCCCCTTTTGGTAATTGATGACAACACATAGATCAAAGCTTCGACAAAGATATAATCATGGAATATAATCATCACTTTGAGAAGTATGTGATAAGCATGAGCTCCCCCTAAATTTGTGCATTATTTTTAAATGTGCGTTTGAATTCAAATGCACAATCGATTAGGTACATGGGTTACTTCTTACATGTCACATACCACTTGGTGGCGTGTGAGAGTAATTGGAATGAATATCATAGCACAACACAATCAACCAAAGATGAATGATCATCACATAAGCATTAAGATGATAGGAAATAGTAGCATCACATATCAAAGCCTATTATCAAACATCATCAAGCGTGTATCACAAGCAAAACAAAAGAGTTTCACAGTAACCAAAAGAAATTGTTTTGAAAAAGCAACAAACACCAAATGCTCTCTCACTCGAAGCCTAATGATCTATATACACTTCTCCCCCTTTGGCAAAAAGTTACCAAAAAGTACAAAGGCATATATCTAATCGTTCTCGGGCTGATCTCCTCCGATTGTCAATGAAGGAGTCAAGATAACAACATTGGCGAAGATCTCTACAGATGTCGTGGATGGAGCTGGAGTGGTCACGGGAGGAACTGGAGCTGATGGAGCAGGAGCTGTGCTGATAGTAGCAGGAG
This sequence comes from Hordeum marinum, assembly GCA_022496015.1. Classification (NCBI taxonomy): domain Eukaryota; kingdom Viridiplantae; phylum Streptophyta; class Magnoliopsida; order Poales; family Poaceae; genus Hordeum; species Hordeum marinum. The sequence continues at coordinate 257,236,373 of CM039673.1, forward strand.
CTGATGAAGAGGGCCTCAAGTCTGGTGCAAGCACTATGGCTGATCTAGCCTGAGTAGTGAATTGGGTGCCTGGCCTGAGAGGTGATCCATCCTCATCATCATCGTCGTCATCATCATCATCATCTTAAGAAGTAGAAGAGACCCGAGGGATGTGCATGGATTCAACTTCCTTCTGAAGCTCTATAACTATGTTCGACAACTTGTCCACATTGTCACCAAGAGTCTTGATCCTTGTCTCAGCAGTCTCATTAGTGATGAGAGCTAGCCTAGAGTACATTTCAGCAACTCCTTCGCCATCCTTCATCTTGAACTTGTCAAGTTGACCTTGAAGAACATCTAACTTGGATTCTCTCACAGACTCAGTTCCTTTGTGCATATCAACCAAAGTATCCCAAATCTCTTTTGCATGTTCAAGGCGGCTGATTTTGTTGAATTCTTCAGGACATAGACAGTTGAAGAGAATGTCACATGCTTGAGCATTGAGTTGCAACATCTTCAATTCATCTGCAGTCGCTTCACGATCCGGTTCCTTTCCATCCACGAAGAATTCACCTTGCAAGCCAACACGAACAATAACCCAAACAATAGGATTATGACCAAGCAAATGCACTTTCATTTTGTGCTTCCAACTAGCAAAATTACTGCCATCAAAGTACGTACCTCTACGGTGATAATTTCCCTCACTACATGCCATACTTCTCCTAGGTTGTTAAACCAATGCAATGGTGACCAAAGCTCTGATACCACTTGTAGGATCAAAAGTAGGTCTAGAGGGGGGATCTAAAGTAGGTTTTAGCATTCATAGCATATCAAGTAACACCCTACACGTGCATGTCTAAGAGTGTAGAAGCGGAAATTAAAGACATTGCACATGTAAGTAAAGAGAGGGTTAGGAAAGCAAACACAAGTGGTGACACGATGATTTTCCCGTGGTTCCGATAGGTTGTGCTTTCATACGTCCACGATCATGGAGTCTTCAACCCACGAAGGGTAACGGTCGTGAGAGTCCACGGAGGGCTCTACCCATGGAGGGTTCCACGAAGAAGCAACCTTGACTAGTCCATGCGACTTTCGTCCACGAAGGACTAGCCTCACTATGGCTATATCTTCACGAAGTAGGCAATCTCCTTGTCCTTACAAACTTCTTGGTTCACTCCACAACACGAAGTAGGAGGCTCCCAAGCGACACCTAACCAATCTAGGAGGCACCACCCTCCAAAAGGTAATAGGCTCGGTAATGACGATGAACTCCTTGCTCTTGTGCTTCAAGATGATAGACTCCTCAACACACAATCACTCTGACGAGGATATGTACCTAGGGTAGGGTCCTAGGCCTAACCTAGACCCCCTACCTAAGGGCATGACATTAAAGGACTTGAAGATCACAAATAAGTTTCTGACTGGATTCCCGGTGGGGTTCTAGCCACTCGACAGGCAATCCACTCAGAGACTTCTTCCTCCACTCGACATTCGACTGTCACTTGGAAGACCTCATTTCCACTCGACGCCAGAAGACCAGAAGCCACCTCCAGGAGGCCAATGGGCAGGCGTTAGGCTTCTAGTCATTAGTAGCTTTTATTATGTATGTTACCAGTAACGCCAATCTTTAAACCCACGATCGGACCCTTAGATGCCTGGCAATTATGAGGGGCAGCGAACTCTATATAAGCTGCCCCTCCCCTCTGGCACAAGGGTTCGCAACCACTATAATCTCAACATTCCACACGACAAAGCTCCCGAGCACTAAGACGTAGGGTTGTTACCTCCACAAGAGGGGCCTGAACTCATACATTCATGTGTACACCCTCGCTGTAGCTAGGACTCTGCCCTCTCCTTTTGTACCCCTATCTTCTACTGTCAGGCTCGTTCCCATGATAGTTGGCGCCCACCGTGGGGCAGGCGTCTAAGCGACTTCCGGCGAGGTTGCATTTTTCATCCTTCGACAAGTCTTCCAGCGGTGTTTTTGCTCTGGGCCACGAGATCCATTTTGGAGCCCTCACCTTCATCGTCGATGATTCAGCATGGCTTCAGGAAGCGCCTCTCCATGTCGAGGCGCTCCCAGCCCGTGGGCCGCGTACTTCCGCGTGAGTTCCTACAACGTGTTGCTGCGTCAGACGTCGACTCCCTATGCGTCGGCTCCCCTCGCTGTTCGCTGTCGCAAGCGGTCCGGCCACTCACGACTCGAGCATTGGGTCAAGCATGTAGTGGCGCGTCAAATTTCTTCCCCGCAAACCGCAGCACTCGAGCCTGCCGAGTCCCTTCACGGCGTGTTCAAGTTGGATTCCGATCCGTCCGACGTCCCTTCTGAGTGCGAGAGGTGCGATCCAGCAGCGGAGGTACTTATGGCGGGCTCTCATCAAAGCCCGCTGCTGGGCTTTGTCCACGACAAGCGTGATGTTGGCGGCGCGTCGAGTGAACAACCCTGTTGCGATGGTGAAGTTCTTCATACTCCCATCGTCGGGACAACCGCTGAGGTTTAGGCCTTGGAGGCCACGCGTATTCAGCTAGAAGAGCTCTAGAGGGAACTCGACGAGCGCGCTCGCCAACGCCCACCAGTTGCCGGTCGACGGCAGTGATAGCTATTCCTGACTGGATTCTACAACAACGTTGAGGTATATCATACCCCTGTGTTAAATGTTGCAGTTGCTGCTAGGATAGCAGATTCCATTCAGCTGTCGCGGTCAGAGGCTGGAAGAGGGTTGATGCAAATTAGAGCACTGCTAGATGCAATGCAACATCAGAATTCTGTTGTTTCACAGTCCTGCAACAGGATACACAGCAACTCACCCAGGACGGAAACCATTCAGTCGGCACACAACCCTGGATCGCCCCTGTGTCGTAGGGGTGGAGGCTTTCATGAAGAGCGATTCAGAGATCAGTTTCACCATGAAGACCATCGTCGAGTGCCCACTCCTCCGCAGGGTGGTCCACACGTGCCCTGGCACCAGGACGAAAGGCGCTCATTCGGTGATGAGAGGAATGCAGGTTTTGATGCTCGTGATATCCTCACCCAGAAGCGAATCGACACGGGCAGGGCCCATAGAGAAGTACAAGAAAGAGATTTTCCGAGTGGTAGCTCGGCCGTGATTTCTGGTCCTGAGTGTTTTAGCATAGCCATCCGTTCTGCAGAGATTCCCCCCAACTTTAGGTTGGCGGCTGGGATCGGGAAGTTTTCTGGCGAGTCAAAGCCAGAGACTTGGTTGGATGATTACTGAGTGGCTGTACAGATTGGTGGTGGCAATGACAACATCGCAATGAAACACCTGTCCTTGATGTTAGATGGTTCATCTCGTGCTTGGCTGAATTGCTTGGCTCCTTCCAGTATATATTGCTAGGAGGATCTTGCCCGAGTGTTCATCCGAACCTTCGAGGGCACTTGCAAGCATCCTGTCGGGCTGGTCGACTTACAACATTGTGTCTAGAATCCCGATGAGACTTTGAGAGATTATATTCAGCGGTGGTCCACTTTGCATCATACAGTGAAGAATGTGTTAGAACACCAGGCTGTGTGTGCTTGCAAAGCTGGTGTGAGATACAAAGAGCTTTATTTGAAGTTCAGTCGAACGGGTGACATTTCACTCGGCAAGATGATGGAAATCGCCACTTGGGACGCCAATGGCGAGGAACAAGACTGCCTCTGTAGTGACAAAGGAAAGGCAGTCGTCAGTGATACTAGCGGCAACTCCGATCGAAAACAGAAGCGAAAAGCTGAGGGTCCGGTCCAAGCAGAAGCAGCCGCACTGGCGACCCAAGCAAATAATAAGGGAAAGGCTAAAGCACAATATGCCCCCAAGAAAGGAAAATCAGTCAGGGACCGATATTATGGATCAGCCGTGTGTAATTCACACGAGGAAAGATGAGGAGGGCAATGTGATTCTGCCCAAGCATGCCACTCGGCAGTGTTGAACACTTATTCAGTAGTTCAAAGAGACTCCACCGAGTGACAAGACTCCTAAAAAGGATGAAGAAGAAGATAAAGAAACATGCCCAGATGTCACTGCTACACTTGTGATTTTCGCTGATGTCGAGAGCAAGAGTCGACTGAAGGTCATCAACAGGGAAGTCAACATGGCCATACCTGCTACCCCCACCTACCTCAAGTGGTCCTAGTATGCTATCACATTCGACCAAATAGACCATCCTGCTCATGTGGCCACTCCTGGTCGACAGGTTCTGGTAGTTGGTCCGGGGGGGGGGGGGGGAACTCGACTCAGAAAGGTCCTCATGGACGGTGGCAGCAGTCTGAACATCCTCTATGCGGATACCGTGAAAGGGATGGGCATTCCAATGTCCCTACTAAGTGAAAGCAACATGTAATTTCACAGAGTCATCCCAAGGAAGAAGGGCAAGTCACTCTGTCATATTGCATTGGACGTGACGTTCGGGAATGATAGAAATTTTCAAAAGGAAAAGTTGACGTTTGAAGTCGTGGATTTCCAGAGTGCCTATCATGCCATTTTGGGTAGACCCGCGTATGCTCATTTCATGGCCCGTCCATGTTACCTGCATCTCAAGTTGAAGATGCCGGGCCCTAAGGGTGTGATCACGGTCACTCGCAATCGACAGCAAGCTGAAGAATGCCTCCAGCAAGGCTCCAAGATTGTCGATCATCAGATGGCCATGGTCGAGCTGGAGGAGTACAAGAAGAGCGTTGACCCTGCTGATTTGCTCCGTGCAAAGAAGCCCGCTTCTGAGTCGGTGTTTCAGTCGGCAGGGGAAGTGAAGAAGGTGCACATCCACCCTACGGATCCAACTGCCGCCCAGAAAAATATATCATCAACACTCGACAGCAAATAGGAAGCCAAGCTCATCCAGTTCCTCTATGAGAACTGGGATACCTTTGCATGGAAGCCCGCTAACATGCCGGGGGTTCCCAGGGGACTGGTTGAGCACCGTCTGAGAGTTGATCCGAAAGCTAAGCCCGTCAGGGAGCATTTGCATCGATCAGCGGCAGAGAAGCACAAAGCAATCGGTGAAGAAGTGGCCCGTCTCTTGCAAGCCAAGTTCATTCGGGAGATTTACCACTCCGAGTGGCTCTCGAATGTCGTGATGGTGCCCAAAAAGGATAAGTCGTTGTGTATGTGCGTTGACTTCAAACATCTCAATCGGGTCTTCTTGAAGGATCATTTTCCGCTCCCCCGCATAGATCAGATTGTTGACTCGACTGCGGGATGCGAGCGTTTATCATTTCTAGATGCTTACTCTCGGTACCATTAGATCCGTCTGTATGGTCCAGATGAAATAAAGACAATCTTCATCACCCCATTCGGTTGTTTTTGCTACATCACTATGCCATTCGGTTTGAAAAATGCCCGCGCTAATTTTATGCGCATCATTCAGAAGTGTTTACTTGACCATATCCCTTGGAATGTCGAGGCGTACATGGATGAAATAGTGGTCAAGTCCCGCAAAGGTTCTGACCTGCTGGCTGACTTGGCCGAAACAGTCGCCAATTTGAGGAGATACGACATAAAGCTGAATCGGCCAAGTGTACTTTCGGCATCCCTGGCGGCAAGTTACTCAGTTTTCTCGTTTCTGAATGAGGGATCGATGTCAACCCTGAGAAAATCAGCACCATTACCCGAATAAAGACTCCCGTGTGAGTGCACGATGTTCAGAAACTCATAGTTTCCTGGCAGCATTGAGTCAATTCATTTCTCGTCTCGGTGAGAAGGCTTTGCCTCTATACCAATTAGTGAAGAAGTCCGACACATTCGAGTGGACTTCAAAAGCCAAAGTAGTGTTTGTTGAGCTCAAAGTCCTACTCTCAACCAAGCAGGTGCTTGCCGCTCCATGCAGCAAAAAGCCATTGCTCCTGTACATCGTAGCCACTAATCAGGCCGTCAGTACAGTGCTAACTGTTGAGTGAGAGGAGGAAGGTAAAGCTTACAAAGTCCAATGGCCAGTTTATTATGTCTCTGAAGTTCTGTCCCCCTCGAAGCAAAGATATCCACACTACCAGAAGCTGGTTTATGGTATTTACCTGCCAGCGAAGAAGGTGGTACATTATTTTCAAGACCACTCGATTTCAGTCGTCAGTGATGCTCCATTGTCCGAGATTTTTAACAATCGAGACACATCTGGTCGAGTGACTAAGTGGGCTATCGAACTCGGACATTTTGACATTAAGTTCGAAACCAAGAAAGTGATCAAGTCCCAAGCACTGGCAGATATTATGGCCGAGTGGATTGAACAGCAATAGCCAATCCAGGTTCACTCGGCACATTGGACCATATTCTTCGACGACTCTAAAATGTTGAATGGGTTCGGTGCTGGTGTTGTCCTGATATCTCCCAAGGGTGACAACATCAGTTATGTCTTGCAAATTCACTTCGATTCCTCCAACAATGAGGCAGAATATGAAGCACTTTTGTATGGGTTGCGCATGGCTATCTCACTCGGTGTCAAGCGCCTGATGGTTTATGGCGACTCAGATTTGGTGGTGAATCAAGTGATGAAAGAGTGGGATGTTCGAAACGCTGCTATGACTGGGTACTACGATGCTGTCAGAAAGTTGGAAAAGAAATTCGAAGGCCTGGAACTTCATCATGTTCCCCGACTAAAGAATCAGGCGGCCGATGAACTAACAAAGATTGGGTCCACTCGACGGCCTGTCCACAGTGATGTGTTCTTAGAGCACCTGCATACTCCTTCAGTGCAAGAAGATCCTTTCACCGAAGAGCCTCGCAAGCTATGGGCTCCACTGATCCAACTGAAGTCGATGTCCCTACAGTAATCGATTTGGTCATGGAGATTCTGGTTGTCATTCTTGATTGGATGGTGCCTTACATTACTTATATCCTCCAACATGAACTCCCTAAAGATGAAACAGAGGCTCGACAGATTGTGCGTAGGTCCAGGGCCTTTACTGTGATGTGAGATCAGCTGTTCAGAGAAAGCGCGACTGGCGTGACGCAGCATTGCATCTCCCTCGCAGAAGGTCGAATGATTCTGGATGAGATCCACTTGGGAACTTGCCGCCATCATGCGTCCTCGCAAACAGTCGTCGCTAAAGCATACCAAGCTGGTTTGTTCTGGCCATGGGCTAATGAGATGGCCAAAGACATTGTTGATCATTGTGATGGATGCCAGTTCTATGCAAACTTGTCACATAAGCCGACCTCTGCTCTGAAGACGATTCCCCTCGCCTGCCATTTGCTGTTTGGGGACTCGACATGGTTGGTCCCTTTCGGACCGGAAAAGGCGGTTTCACTCATTTGCTGGTTGCAGTCAACAAATTTACAAAGTAGATAGAAGCCAAGCCCATCAAGAAATTGAAATCCCTCACGGCGGTCACATTCATGAGAGAAATAATTTTTAGATACGGCATTCCTCAGAACATTATCATGGATAACGGTACCAACTTTAACTCGGAAGAATTCAGAAACTTCTGCACCTCTCAGGGCACTCGGGTGGATTATGTGTCTGTCGCACATCCGCAAACCAATGGGCAAGTCGAGCGGGCCAATGGCCTCATCCTGCAAGGTTTGAAGCTTTGTCTCATGCGCGATCTGGATCACGCCGCTGGTGCTTGGGTAACTAAGCTGCCGTCTGTGTTATGGGGCCTGAGAACTACGCCAAAATGGTCGACTGGATGGACTCCTTTTTTCCTGGTCTACGGTGCCAAAGCTGTCTTGCGGAGTGACTTGTTTCACAATTCTCCCCGAGTGGAACTTTATTCTGAAGCTGAAGCTGAATAAGCTAGGCAGGATGGTGTTGATCTCCTGGAGGAAGAGAAAGAGGTGGCTTTGATCCAGACTACAACTTATCAGCAGGATCTACGGTGCTTCCATGCAAAGAATGTCAAGAGTCGATCGTTTCATGAGGGAGACTTGGTGCTCGGAGTGGATCAATAGCGGCCTCATAAGCTTTCTTCTACATGGGAAGGTCCTTTCATCATCACCAAAGTGCTGAACAATGGAGCTTATCACTTGTACAATCTCAAGAAGCAGATGGACGAGCCACGGGCCTAGAATGCAGATCTGCTCCGACGCTTTTATACTTAGAGACAGAAGAGTTTTTGATGTAATAAGAATACTTCATCTATGCAAATCGGACTTCCACAATATATTGTCGATTCCGATCATACATTTTCGCTCTTGGGAAAACTCCAAGTGTCGAGCAATCCTCACATTCGGGGGCTTAGCTGCGAACATGCTTTCGCCTAAGTTAAAAACCATATCGGGTGGATAGCAGTCCATTCACTCGACGACCTATTTGCGAATAAGTCTTTGCTTAGGTTCAAAAATACTTCGAGTGTCAAGCAATCTTCACACTCGGGGGCTTAGCTGCGAACATGTTTTCGCCTAAGTTTAAAACCCCGTCGGGTGGATAGCAGTCCATTCACTCGACAACCTACGTGCAAAATAGTCTTCGCTTAGGTTCAAAATACTCCGAGTGACGAGCGATCGTCATACTCGGGGGCTTACCTGCGAACATGTTTTCGCCTAAGCTAAATTCTTCATCGAGTGGATAGTAATACATCCACTCGATGCCCTAGCTACGAATGAATCTTCGCCTAGGGTCAAAAATATTCCGAGTGTTGAGCAATCCTCACACTCCGGGGCTTAGCTGCTAACATGTTTTCGCCTAAGTTAAACTCTCCGTCGAGTGGATAGTAATACATCCACTTGATGCCCTAGCTGCGAATAAATCTTCGCCTAGGGTCAAAAATATTCTTGGTGTTGAGCAATCCTCACACTCTGGGGCTTAGCTGCGAACATGTTTTTGCCTAAGCCTAAACACAAACTCAGTCGAGCAAACGAATGAAAGCCAAATACGAATAAATCCAAAGGTTTAATCGCAGATAAAAGTTTCGCGAGAAAGCAAAGGTGCTCAGGCCTAAGGCCTGAATGAAGTTTTAAGATGATACAGTTTCACTCAGCATACCGAGGCAAATAAAGTTTTTCTCCCAAAGATCATGTTTTCAAGCGCCCGATGGGCTGACTGGCTCGACGAAAGTGTCCAAGTCGATGCCGTCCGCGATCCTGGTGGCTGCGTCGATGAAGGTCTCCATGAAATCTTCAAAATGGAGTTTCTTCGTGTTAACCACTCAGAGCTCCTTTAGCTTGTCTTCCCTCACCTCCTTGCAATGGGCCCTCACAAGGGAGAGCGCCACGTCAGCACCGCAGCGGGCAGCAGATTTCTTCCAGGATTGCACTCGACTAGGGAGGTCGTTTAGGCGTGCCATAACGGATGTGAGGTCGAGCTGAAGAGTGTCTTCAGGCCGTAGCTCCTTGTCGATCCTCTCCATTGCAATTTTCAATCGAAGGACATACACTTGAACACCCTGAAGCGTGAAGTTGAGTCTGAGCATGTTCATGGCCACCGCATCTCCAACAGGTGACTTGGTGGGATCCAAGTTGGGCTCGATCTCCTCAGTCTCTTTCTCAAAGTCTTGGCAGAACTCTGGGAAGGGATAATGAGAGAATGGGAGGAGGATTGATGAGATACAGCCGTCAAAAATTTCATAAAGTTCAGTCGACAGAGAAACTCACCGTCGAGCAGAATATACATCTTCCTCGAGAACTCTCCCAAGTGCCTCTCCAGGCCGTTGGTCCTCTTGGTTAGTTGCTCAGTCTTCTTGATAAGGTCCACACGCTCTTGCTTCAGCTTCGAGTTCTCTCCCTCCATCCTCTTCACAGCAGCCAGCCTCTGGTCAGCAGCTTTAGTTTTCTCCTTCGCCACACGCTGGGCATCAGCGAGCGCTTTGTCCTTGTCCTCCAACACTTTATTCATGGAATCTAAAGAAACAACATTGTTTAGTCACGCTTGGAGTCGACGGTTTTCATTGCGTATGTCTGTTCGAGTGAGAGCACTCGGTTCGAAGCATGGAAAGTGAAGATGAGAATGCAGTGGGTCGACAGAAGTTACCTCCCAGAGTTTTCAGCTCTGCCCGCACTCAATCTAAAGCATTGTTGGAGGCTTCCAAGTCCATGTGCAACCGGTTCCTTTCATCTTCAAGATCCTTGTACTGCGTTCCAAGTTCATAAGCCCTCTGAAATCAACAAAGAAAGAAATTCAATCAACAAGAAATATCAGCGCTGAAGTGCAGAAGACCAAAAACGGTCGACTGGGCGGCGCACATCACCCCGCCCCACTATCCTGGAATAGCATCATATCATGGTTGATCAATGATGTCCATGAAACCTGTGTCCAGGGGAAAGAGAATTCAACCAAAAGTACACTCGACATGTTGAGTGGCTCGTGTACTCCGCATACCGTAAACAAGTTCAAGACAGTCTTTATCAGACCCCCGCCAGTGCAAGCACTCGACGACGGTCGGGGACTACACCTAGTGGGTGCACTCAGAGTGCGCCCACTGGAACGGTTAACACTCGATCTGTCGAGTGTTCCGTCAACCCCATTCCGCACCTTTGAAGCAGCATCTTCGGAGCGGGACGGTCAGGAAAACATATATATACAACTCGACATGTCGAGGGACAACCGTACTCCGCGTACGACAAAAATTCCGATTTCAAGTTTTCAAGACTACTGCTTATCATCTTCGATCAATAGTATCCTCGGGGATTACAACCAGTGGGTGCACTTAGCGTGCCCCCACTGGTTATAAAACAGTCGACAAGGTCTACCCTGTCGAACATCCGTCACTCGATCTGTCGAGTAATGTGCCCCCCCACTCCGTGAAGTGCAGTCTATCCTTATGTAGCGTCATATCATGGATGATCAATGATATCCATGAAACCTACAAGGTAGCCTCGGAGTGGTGCGATGAAAGGAAAACATATCCCGCATACGACACACTCTAAGACCCCTGCCGGTGCAAGCACACGACAACGGTCTCGGGGACTACACTCAGTGGGTATAGTTAGCGTGCCCCCACTGGATCTGTCAACTCTCGACCTATCAAGTTGCAGAAAATATCCATCTACGGAACATCCGTCACTCGATCTGTCGAGTGACATGCCTCCTACACTCCATGAAGTGCAGTCTATCCTTATGTAGTGTCATATCATGGTTTATCAATGATATCCATGAAACCTACAGAGTAGCTGTGGAGTAGCATGGTCAAGGGCAAACGTATCCCGCATACAACAGACTCTAAGACCCCTGTCAATGCAAGCACTCGACAGCGGTCTCGGGGACTACACCGAGTGGGTGCACTCAGAGTACCCCCATTGACCTTGTTGATGCAAGCACTCGACAGTGGTCTCGGGGACTACACCCAGTGGGTGCACTAAGAGTGCCCCCACTGACCCAAAACCTACTTGACTAAGACCTGGTCTATTTGAGTGGAGAGCTTTCAAACATTTTATGAGTGGAAAATAAATACCCAGTGGGTGTACAGTCAAAGAAGACTGGAATTCAATCAGAAATGTACTTACAATTGAACTTACTCGGACATTCGTGCAAAGCGCTATGCTGGCATCGTAAGCCAGCTTGCTGGCCTCGTACGCCTCCTTGGTGCGCAACATCACCTGCTCCGCCTGGATCATGGCCTCCTTTGTAGCTCCAGTCTGATCTTCCGGAACGCGATGCAGAGGAAAAGTCGTCATCGGCGCGAGCGGCGTAATGGTTGGGGCAATCGTGGTAGTCTGGGTAGGTCCGGTTGGAGTCAATGTCACGATGGTTGAAACAGCTGGAGGGGTGCTCGCCAGAGGCATTGTTGGTTCAACTCTGATCCGTGTCGAGTCGCTCATCCCCGGGGAGGACTCCGTGGTCAACTGCTGAGGCGTCTGCGCAAATGAAGTTCTTCGAGTGCGTATGCACGGGATGCTCAAGGTCTCGCCTCCGCCTCCCGTACCCCCAGGGTGTTCTTCATCATCTTCCAGCTAGATGATTTCTGCAATTATCAATCGACAGAATTAGCTTTGGCAATCGACAAATCATATTCAAGAAGCAGAACTGAAGAGTTGATTACCTCTGTGAGAAGTGGCTGGATCGGTAGTGTCTACATCCATTGCATCCCCTCCTTCATGTTGAGGCAACGTCACTGAAGTAGCAGCTCTGATGGATCGAATAATATTCAGTCAACATGGATTCAAAGTCACAATCGACAGTGAGAATTCAAAAGTAAACACCCACGTGGAGATGACAGGCACAACCATCTTCATGCGAGGCAGGGCTTTGCCAGGTTTGGCCAGATTCGGTTTGGGTTGCTTTGCTGATCGCTCGCTCGATTCAACAATCGAGGGTCGGCTCCGCTTTGGGTTCTTCTCACTTGGGCCGGGGGCCCTGTCCTCAGCAGTCGTAGGATATTGGCAGGACTTGGAGCGACGTTTGGAGCGAGGAGGTGACTCGACTTCTTCCTTGTTTTCGTCCGAGTTTTTGTACTCGTCTTCGGAGTCTTCTAAGCCGTCATCGTCCACATTTCCACCCTCGCTCACCACACCATCTTCAGTTTGGTTCCCGTTGGGAATAGGCGAGTACATGTTCGTCCACTCCTGCATGATTCAAACAAAAAAGTCATTCCATAAATCAATCTATCACTCGACAGTACAAGTTATTCAGTCGACAAAGTGCAACTTACCAGATTCTTCGGCGGGTTTTCGACCGAGTAAGGACGGTTCCTCTTGTCTCCCAAGGGGTTGTCACATGCCCCAGTGATGCTTCGAAGCCACTGCTCGACAGTTTTTTGCAGAACCTCTTCTGGGTGCGTCCTGGTCGAGTCCTCAAGGCCTGCGTAGTGCCACATAGTGTGATCCCTGGCTTGGAGCGACTGGATTCATCGACTGAAGAATGTGTCCAACAGATCCATGCCAGTCACTCCATCTCGAATCAGTTGCACCACGACTTCCACCAAGATTCCCACTTGGACATGTTCCTCTTCAGTCACCCTCAGAGACTTGGGGACAACTGGACGGTCGGTTGTAAAGGGGGAAAGACTAGTCGACAGGTTGGGAGATGCTACATCTTTGCAATAGAACCAAGTCAATTGCCAGGCTCTAACAGATTCAGGAAAGGTCATAGAAGGGAAAGAACTACGAGCTCTTTTCTCAAGTCCTAGACCCCCACACAACTAAAGCACATGAGTCTTCCCATCCGCAGGGAGAGCTTTCTTCACAGTCTGAGATCTGACCGTAAAGATGTGCTTGAACGGCCCCTAATGAGAAGGACAGCCCAGAAAACACTCGCACAAGGTAATGAAGGCACACATGTAGGAAAGTGCATTCGGCATGAAGTGGTGGAGCTGAGTGCCAAAAAATTCAGAAAACCTCTAATGAATGGGTGGGGAGGCAAAGAAAAACCTCTTTCCACATGGGAGAGGAGGAGGACTCGCTCCCCATCATGCGGCTCCGGTTCGCTCTCTCCCTCCGGCAACCTCCAGGTGCCGTCTGCCACAAGCCCATTGGCGACCAAGCCGTCCATGTCCTCACGAGGGACCACAGAGGGGAGAAAGTCCCCCTGCATCCATCCCGCTGGCGTGGTGAACCGAGTGGTCGAGGGCTTCTTGCCTTTGCTTTTCACTGCCCCCTTCTTGGTACGCTCTAGTTTCTCCGTGGCTCCCTTCGTCCTCGCGGCGGCTGCTCTCGTCGGAGAAGAACAAGGTGTGGTGCTAGAGATAGGGGATGTAGAGGAAGAGAGGAAGTTTGGGGAAAGATACTGTGCAATCCGCGGCGCTTCGGAATTTATACCCTGCCGAGTGCCTCACTGATTGGTGGGCCCGCGAGTCAGCACAGACGCCAACCGTAGACTATGCCTTGTACGTGGCAAAATGACCGGCAAAAGAATCGAGGCGTCATTCCCTCACTTGCTCCGATCGTGGCGTCACCATCGCACGCGTGCGCTTCCCAATTTTTCGTATCCCGCAAAATCCGGGTCTGACAGATCGACCCGCCACCTCCAAAAATTCCTTTGAGTCACTCGAAGCAAGATTGACACTGAACATTCACTTGGGCACTTTCAAGGTTGAACGGATCCGGGCGAATGATGAAGAGTTCAGTCGACGCAAGTTTCGTTGAAGTCCCGAATATCATTCGGAAGATTTGATGCCTTATGCTGAACTAGCATCGATGTCCCATTCACCTTTTATTATGTATGTTATGAGTAACGCCAATCTTTAAACCCACGATCGAACCCTTAGATGTCGGGCAATTATGAGGGGCATCAAACTCTATATAAGCCACCCCTCCCCTCTGGCAGAAGGGTTCACAAACATTGTAATCTCAACATTCCACACGGCAAAGCTCCCGAGCACTGAGACGTAGGGCTGTTACCTCCACGAGAGGGGCCTGAACTCATAAATTCGTGTGTACACCCTCGTCGTCGCTAGGACTCTGCCCTCTCCTTTCGTACCCCTACCTTCTATTGTTAGGCTCGTTCCCACGACACATCTCTCACAGATTTGGCTTAGTAGAAGAGGTGGGATTGGTGGAAAACAGCTTGGGGAGGCTAGAAATCAAGTTCCATATGGTTGGAGTGGAAGATCTTGACCTCAACACAAGGGTGGTAGTTCCTATCAGAAAACTGAGTAGGATAGGTATGGAATAGTTTTGAGTGCTTCTCATTCGAGTGGGTGGTGGTGAAGGGGTATATATAGGCATCCCCAAAATTCTAACCGTTACACACAAAATGACCATAAATCTCGATGGTACCGAAGTGACCAAAAGTGGCAACTTTTGAATCTCGGAGGGACCGATACAAAATTCTCGGTTGCACCGACAAGGTGACCAACGGTCAGATTTGCCAATCTCGGTGACGCCGATTCACCATTTTCGGATGGACCAAAAATGTGAACTTGCGTAACAGAATCTTGGCAACCCAACTCGGTGGCACCAAGAGTAGTGTCGGCTGCACCGAAGTGTTAGGGTTTGACTGAGTCTATCTAGGGTTTAGAATCGGTGGCACCAGGATAGGAATATTGGTTGCACCGATTTTGCATATTTGGATTTGGAAAGACTTTGGTGGGAGAGTTTGTGGATGTTTTGGTGACTGTCACTTGTGTACATTTGAGCATATTGTTCACCATCAAAACTTTACCCCCGTTTAATAGTATTGGCTTTCCTATGGACTCAAAGTGATTTCTCACAAATGTAAAATGTAGATTCCTCTTGCTTGAAGCTTGGCCAACCTATTTCCTTGCATCTTGGGGTAATTCCACAATCCTTTGGCCATCCCTATCATTGAACTTGTCCTGAAATATACTTAGTGGAAACATTAGTTCAATGACTTATATGTTGTTATTAATTACGAAAACCACCAAGGGAGCAATGCGCTTTCAATAAGAGATGCCACTAGGGAAAACTATGGCCCCAGGGTCTATCCACTTAAATATTTACAAAAGCTTTCATTACCTTGCTGCCATTATTTACTTTTCATTTATTTTGCATTTTATAGTTATCAACTATCATATACACACTTCATTTGCTTCCAAGTAACGAGTTCAAGGGTTTCGACAACCCTCTTACCCGCGTTGGGTGCAAGTGTTTGCTATTTTATGTGCAGTCGCTGAAGACGGGGGTTGTGTGTTACTCCTATTGGTTCGATAACCTTGGTTCCCACTGAGGGAAATACTTATATATGTTGTGCTGCATCACCTGCTCCTATTCACGGAAAAACCCAATGTAGATCACAAGTATTCATGTCATGTGAACATCGACTACATGACACTTTACCAAATTTGGGCCTAAAGGGAAGCATTTGGGAATGATAAGTAGATGATGGGTTGCGAGAGTGAGAGAAGCTTAACCCTAGTTTATGAGTTGTTCCATAAGGGGCTTATTTGGATCCACACGTTTAATACTATGGTTAGATTTATCTTAGTTCTTTTGTAGCTGCGGATGCTTGCGAGAGGGGGTAATCGTAAGTGAGTTGTTTGTTCAAGTAAGAACAACACCTTAGGACTGGTCCACCCACATATGAAATTATCAAAGTAACAAACGCGAATCAACTAAACATGATGAACATGAATAGAAGGAAGTTCCTATGTGTCCTCGAGAGAGCTTTGCTTTATATAAGAGAACTTTAAGGCTTATCCTTTTCTACAAAAAGTATTGGGTCACCTTGCTGTGCCTTTGTTACTATTATTACTTGTTACTTGTGACGAATTATCTTGCTACAAAACTATCTATCACTGTTACTTATAACACCTGAAGAGAATACCTTGCTGAAAACCGCTTGTCATTTCCTTCTACTCCTCGTTGGGTTTGACACTCTTACTTATCAGAAGAACTACGATTGATACACTACACTTGTGGGTCATCAAGACCCTTTTCTCGTGCCATTGCCAGGGAGTGAAGCATCTTTGGCAAGTGGAATTTGGTAAGGAATCATTTTTGTTACATGCTAAAATTTATTGTTGCTTGTTACTATTGAGGATAATCCTTTGAGGGGCTTGCTCGGGGTAAGTTCACCTTGTCTGGATGTGGAAAATCTACTCTACCTACTGAACCTACTGAAAATATTTACTATGAAATTCCTTCTGGTATGTTAAAACTGCTCGGTAATCCTTATATAGAAAATGGAACAAAACACCCTGGTATGCACTTGCTATATATAGATGAAATTTGTGGATTATGTAAGATTGCGGGTTTGCCTGAGGATGGTGTTAAGAAGAAGGTTTGCCTTTATCTTTGGAGGGAAAGACATTGATTTGCTATATGCTAGTGGATGATACCGACACATGGGATTGTAAACAACTCAAGCTGGAATTCTATCAGAAATTTATCCTATGCATTTGGTTCATCATGATTGGAATTATATAAGGAGAAAATATCACTCAACCTTACAAAACTTTTATGATTGGCTTTCTCATGATAACCAATTGATGCTTGATACTTCTTCTGCTGGCTCCTTTATGACGAGAACTATGGAATGGGAGTTCGACACATGTAATGAGTCAGGTATAAATCTTGAGTTTGATTATGTTAAATCTTTCATGGAAACTAAAGCTTTTCATAATTTTAGTGCAAAATATGGCCTTGACTCTGAGTTAGTAGCTACTTTTTGTGAATCATTTGCTACTCATGTTGGTCTTCCTAAGGAGAAGTGGTTTAAATTTCATCCCCCTATTGAAGAAACTTGTAAGGAACCTAGCATAGCTAAAGAAGAAAGAGTTCTTTACAATGTTGATCCAGTTGCGCCTACTGCTTACATTGAGAGGTTGCCTTTTTCCTGTTAGGATTAAAGAACATGCTAAAGCTACAACTATGGTTAATAAAAGTAATGCTAGAACACCAAAACCTTCTAAATAAATAAATGTAGAACCTAATATTGCTATGGTTAAGGATCTCTTGGATGATAATATTGATGGGCATGTTATTTACTTCTGTGGTGAAGTTGCTAGAATTGCAAAACCTGCTATAAATGAAAAGGATGTGCTAGATAAGAATAAACCAGTAGTTGGCATGCCTGTTGTTTCTACTAAGATTGGAGATCATTGCTATCATGGTTTATGTCATTTAGGTGCTAGTGTGAGTGCCATTCCATTTACTTTATATCCATAAATTATGCATGATATACCACCTGCTGAGTTAGAAGACATTGATGTTACTGTTAAACTTGCAAATAGAGACACTATTTCACCACTTGGGATTGTTCGAGATGTTGAAGTCTTGTGTGGAGAAGTCAAGTACTCCACTGATTTCTTAGTACTTGGTTCACTACAAGATAATTTTGTGCCATTATATTTGGTAGACCTTTCTTGAATACCGTTAATGCTAAAATTGATTGTTCTAAAGAAAAAGTTAAAGTCAACTTTGGTGACATGTCACATGAGTTTAAGAAAAATAATTACCTAGTAAAGATGAAATAATTGGTCATGCTTCTATTGTTGTGCCTCCTACTGATCCTTAGAACAATATTTGCTAGACCATGAAAATGATATATACATGGATAAAAGAAATGAAATAGATGACATATTGTTCGAACAGACACCTATTCTAAAACATAATCCACATGTTTACACTTTAGGGGATCCTCTTGCACCTTAGGGTGATCCCGTGTTTGAATTAAAGGCACTACCCGATACATTAAAGTATGCTTATCTTGATGAAAAGAAGATATATGTTATTATTAGTGCTAACCTTTCAGAGCATGAAGAAATGAGATTACTTAAAACTCCGAAGAAGCACCGATCTGCCATTGGATATATTCTTGATGATCTTAAGGGCATTATCCCTACGTTATGCCAGCATAAGATTAATATGGAGCCAGATGCTAAACCCGTCATTGATCAACAACGCTGCCTCAATCTTAAAATGAAAGAGGTGGTAAGAACTAAAATATTAAAGCTTTCGGAGGTAGGTATTATTTATCCCATAGCTATTAGTAGACGGGTAAGTCATGTTCATTGTGTGCCTAAGAAAGAATCTATAAATGTTGTTCCTAATGATAAAAATGAACTCATTCCACAAATGTCGTAATTGGTTATAGGATGGTAATTGATCTCAGGAAATTAAACAAAACTACTAGAAAATATCATTACCCCTTGCCATTTATTGAACAAATGTTAGAAAGATTATCTAAGCACACACACTTTTGTTTCCTTGATGGATATTCTGTTTTTTCTCAAATAACCGTGTTAAAAGAAGATCAAGAGAAAACCACTTTTACTTCTACTGTTGGAACTTATGCTTACGTATGCCTTTTGGTTTATGCAAGCACCTGCTACCCGTCAAAGATGTATGATGGCTATATTCTCTGTTTTTTGTGAAAAGATTGTTGAGGTATTCATGGATGATTTTCCCATTTACGGTACTTCTTTTGATGATTGCTTAAGCAACCTTGGCCAAGTTTTGTAGAGATGTGAAAAAACTAATCTTGTCCTAAATTGGGAGAAGCACCACTTTATGGTGAATGAAGGTATATTACTTGGGCATAAAATCTCCAGACGAAGTATTGAGGTGGATAAAGCTAAAGTTGATGCAATTGAGAAAATGCCATGCCCTAAAGATATTAAAGGTATAAGAAGTTTCCTTGGTCATGCTGATTTCTATAGAGGGTTTATTAAGAATTTTCTAAGATTTATAGGCCTCTTACAAATCTATTTCAAAAAGATGTTCCATTTGTTTTTGATGATGATTGTGTAGAAGCCTTCGAAATACTTAAGCAATATTTAATTTCTGCACCTATTGTTCAACCACCTGATTGGAACTTACCTTTTGAAATAATGTGTGATTCTAGTGACTATGTTGTTGGAACTGTTCTAGGAAAAAGAGTTGATAAGAAATTAAATTATCCATTATGCTACTAAGACACTGGACATTGCTCAAAGAAATTATGCTACTACTAAGAAAGAATTTTTAGCAGTTGTATTTGCATGTGATAAGTGTAGACCTTACGTTGTTGATTCTAAAGTTACTATTCACACCGATCATGCTGCTATTAATTATCTTATGGAAAAGAAAGATGCTAAATCTAGTTTGATTAGGTTGGTTCTGTTACTTCAAGAATTTGACTTGCATATTAGTGATAGAAAGGGAGCTGAAAATCCAATACCATATAACTTGTGAAGAATGGAAAATATTCTTGATGACCCACTGCCGATTGATGATAGTTTTCCTGGTGAGCAATTAGCTGTTATAAATGCTTCCTGTTTGGAGAATTCAACACACGAATGTCCCAACACTAGCAATTTCGACGCATTAATGCCCTGATTCTTGTTGGACCTTCTTTATCAAGTACAAACAATCTCAAGGAAATGCACATTCTCAATGACCATATCATGAAACACCCCAACTTACAGCGTATTGTGAACAGACAATGCACATACACTACAGGAATCAAGCACTTTGCCGTCAGCCATCCCAGATGGCAAAGGCATGCATCCTGGACGACAAAGGCTTTGTCGTCCGCCAGCATACGACCAACCGTCCGGCTGAATAAGCCACGGTAAAGGGTGCTTTGTCGTCTGCTGGCAGACGACAAAGACCTTTGCATCTTTGTCGTCTGCCAGCGGACGGCAAAGAACCCACCTAGGCCGGCCTAGTGCTACCCCAGGTTGCACAGGTAGCTGCCACGTGGCAGCTTTGCCGTCTACTGGCAGACGGCAAAGTGGCTATGTAGCCCCTGTATTTTTCTGTTTTTTCTTAAAATCATTCAATTTGACAGAATATCACATATATATCTAACATATCAACAATACAAGTTTCCAACAAGCATAACAACAATTAGTTTCAACAAGCATACCAACAATAAGTTCCAACAACATATCCAACATACAAGTTTCCAACAACATATCCAACATACAATGGTTTCCAACAACATATCCATACATACATATCCAAAACAAGTTTCCAGCAAGTTTCCATAAACAAAAAGGAAGCACAAGTAGAAGAGTACACTCCATCAATGCAAGCTTCCTCATCTATAGCAAATCTGCAAATTAGGAAAGATGAAAGTTAGAAGAACAAGAAGACTAGCTAGAAGAAAAAGAACAAAAAGAAGAAGAGAAAGAAGAAGAAGAAGAATTTATCTTCTCTTTCTTTTTCTTCTGTCCTGTCCTCTTCTCCAAGGTAGTATTGCCATTTTCTAGCTAACTAAGCATATCAAGTCATTTTGGAGGAAAAAAATGCTAAGGATAAGTCATTTTATAGCTATCCTAGGTAGAATATATCATTTTGGAGCTAGGTAAGGTTATTATGTCATTTTTGAGGAAAATAAGCTAAGTATAGGTCATTTTGGAGCTAATTAGGTCATTTCTTAAGCTAAATATGCATTTGTTAAGCAAAACACTTGGGAAAACTTACCATCATCACAGAGGTGGAGGACCGGTCGGGTTTGTGCCAGGGTGAGACGTAGAAGGACCGATCGGGGTTGCGGCAGACGCAGAAGGATCGGTCGATGCTTGTCGGGAGGCATGCTGCACCAAAGATCATTTGCAATGTCTCCTTAGCATGATGCACCTCAAATGTGAATACTAGTAACTAATGACCATTCAAATGAAACTCACCGTGGGTATTATAGCAATATGGGGCATCGACGGAGGGGTCTGACCATTGTTCTGGCACACGGTCTGCACATTTTGTTTTCACGAGTCATTCATATTAGTTAGTGGTGAAAGGAAAATTACGTGCATGATTTGACTAATATGCAGGAGAAACTTACCACGAGGAGCTCGTATAGGGCCCGGTGAGACGTGTCGTTCCGGTTCCTCTCCTCCTCCAAGAGCCTAACCG
Organism: Hordeum marinum; assembly: GCA_022496015.1. NCBI lineage: Eukaryota > Viridiplantae > Streptophyta > Magnoliopsida > Poales > Poaceae > Hordeum > Hordeum marinum. Next base: position 257,257,450 of record CM039673.1, read on the forward strand.
TCCTCTCCTCCATGTCCCTCTCCCTCTATGCCGCCTGCCTGTTTGCCTCCGCTAGAAGCTCCTGGGCCCTAGCCTCAATGGCGAGCTCCATTAGCCGTGGACGAGGCCTTATCTCAGGATCAGAGCTCGTCTGGCGCTTCTTGATCTCTAGGAGAGTTCTATGACAACATACAAGTCCATCCCCAATGGCTATCGAGCCATGGGGCCTCCCGCCACCAGATATCATCACGAGCTCTGCATCAAAAGGACTCTGGCTCGGGTTGAAGTCCTCCCCTTTCCTCGCCTTCCCCTCACTCTGTACCTCACGAGCTTGTTGTGGGAGGAGATGTTACTAAAGCTCTCTGGATGATCGAGGTCATCCTCAGAGAATGCCTTGGCCTTCTTGTACGAGGCAGTATGGGCCATGGCATAGAGGTCGAACAGAGGTGGCACCTCCTTCTATTTTTCTCGCGCCTAAAAGAGAGGAACAAAATATTAGTTAAGGGCTCAAGCTAGCATGAAGAATGAAATTGCATGAATCATGAAGCAAACCACATACCCAGTGATCCCCGTACTCAAACAGGTTGGAGCTCCCTTGATGGTGTGGCACACCTCTCATTTGGGCACACTTATCCTTGGCCTTGTTGTGTTCAGCTAGCCATTGGGGAGAGCACCACTCATCCACCAATGCCTCCCAATAGTCCATCCTATCCGCACACTATCTCGGGGGCACCTAAGTTAGACAAGAGAAATTTCAGCGCTACGCCTACGAATCAAATCAAAGAAACTAAGTACAAGGCCTTAAGAATAGATAATTACCTTAATTAACTTCTCCTTACTCAGATAATTTTTGCGGCACTTCTTCTTGGCCCTCTTAATGTTAGTCGAGGCGTAGTAGTCTCGAATAGCCTACACCCAAGCCTCGTGCCGTAAGTTCTGAAGTAGGCGCTTGCACTCGGCTTTGAGAACAACAGCCGCTTTCACCTTGTCTTCCTCAAGACACCTGTAGAAGGTCTGCAATCAAACAAGACAACACTGATTAGTACAATCACTAGGTGCTGTTGATTTTTAATTCTGTAAGGAGAAATTACCCAAAAGCGACGGATCACAATGTCAACCACCATCTCGCACAAGAGACCGTCGACCATCTCCTCCGACGTGGCTGGGGCAGCCATTTACAACTCCCAGGTCAGTGCTACCTGTGGAGCCTCATCGGGCAACTGGACCGTCCCCGGGAAGTGGTGCCGGAGAAGCACACCAAGGACCTGGTTGGGCCTACGGACACCACGCTCGTATTTCCAACACCTGCAGTATGACAAGGCCAACACATTAGATATTAATTTGAATAAACATGAAGGTAAAAGGTTAAAAAAGAGTAAATGCACTTACTTCTCCGCATTAGGCGCAATCAACCACCTCTGCTCGCGGGTCGTCGACACGGGCGGGAGCTTTGTACAACCACGCTGCTAGACCTTCTTGCCCTCCTCAACCAGCTCGCCCTCGCTATAGGTGTCCTCAGACAAGTTGTCCTCGCCACCATCAGCATGGCCACTAGCCTCTGGTGTCACGTGGGACGAAGACTCTGGGACCCGAGTCTCCTGGGATGAAGACTTTGGGACCGGAGTCTCCTGGGACAAAGGCTTGGTGACCCGAGGCTCGTCGACCCGAGGCTCGTGGACCGGAGTCCGAGACGGGTCCAAGTCAGATGGGTCCACCTGAGATGGAGCAATCTTGTGGTCGAGATAATCAGCTGGGGGTGGTAGCAAGGAAGGCGCAGCAACCTTCCTACCTCTAGCACCTCTCTTCGTCTTCCCCCGACCTCTCCTGGTCGAAGAAGAAGCGCCCACCGGTATCTGCATGCTGTGTACCGGCACTCTCCGGAGTTGCTAGGGTGGAATAATAGCACCCCTCCCAGCACGCGCCGAGGAAGGAGGCTCAGAGCCCTCTCGACCCGAGCCCACCATCTGTCAACACCTGCAATGACAAAGAGTGAACGAAATTAGTTCAACATAAAAAATTGAATACCTAATAACATGAAGTAATTAATAATATATATGTACATAATAATAATTGAATACCTCACATTACTAATATTAATCTTCATCGTCTATATATGCTCCGGGATCAGTAAATGCATAATCATCATCACTATCAGTAATGACGTGCTCATCAGCATCATGTGGGGCATGTGGGGCACGTACATGTACCACACTTGCATTTTGAAGTTCTTTTTGTAGCGGCGTCGTATGTCTTGATCCCATTATCCCAGGCTTCTTGCAATTCATCCTTAAGCGGTTGCATGTACACATTCATATTCTTCCCCGGATATTTGGGCCCTGGAATTATCAACGTCAGGAAAATGTTCTTTCTTTTCAGAATCTCTCTGGGGGGAGATTGAGTGGAATGACAAATACAGGCCAACAACTGTATTGTGCTGCCGTCATACCATACACATTGAACCCATCCGTGCTGATGGCAACTCGAGGATGCCTTGGATCTGCCGCTTTATCCTTATGTAATGCATCGAAGTGCTTCCATGCAAAAGTGTCTGAAGTGTGTCCCAACATCGGATTCCCATCTGCATCTAGTTCTGTTCTTTTACCCAATTTATGCCATGTCATCTGTCTGGCGACTCTTCGACCATGAAAAGATGTTGAAGTCTTGGTATGATTGGCAGATACCGAAGAACATTAATGGGGATTTTGGTCTGACTCTTCTCACCCATAGCGTTGTCTACTAGAACATACCTGGAAGCATTGCAAATGGGGCAACAGTTCAAGCCCGCATACTCAAGCCTAAATAAGGCATATCCATTCTCACAGGCATCTATCTTCTCATAGGGCATCTTAAGCGCACGTAGGATTTTGTCCGACTGGTACAGGTTTGGTGGCAATACATGGCCTTTGGGTAGAAAGCGTCCAAATATCATCATCATCGCATCGTAGCATTCTCTGCCCAAGTTGAATTGAGCCTTTAGAGCCATTACTTGCGCGATGGCATCCAGCTGACAAAGCTCAGTGTGCTCGTGGAGAGGACATTTTGAAGATTCCAACATTTCATAAAAGGCCTTTGCAGATTCCTCCATCTCATCCTCCGAATCCCAAGCATCATCAAAGTCTTGCACCATGTCTTCGATCCCGGTACCATGCTCGTTGGTGCAACGACGAACGACCTCAGCTCTGGCTCGTTGGGCAGACTCACCATGAAATGTCCATACCATATAATTATGCGTAAAACCCCACTTCTGCAGCTGTTTGATCATTTCAAACTCTGACTTCTTCTTACAGTTGTCGCAATCGACACAAGGGCACCAGGTTCTTTTCTGTCCATTTGCAAATGCGACTCTCACAAACTCCTTGGTTTTTGTTATCCATTCATGGGTCATGTCTTTCTGACTAGTGTGACCGGTGTACATCCACCCACGATCACTCATCTTGCCTAGCTACTGGACACACACAAAATATATACATAATTCAACAAACCATATTCATCAGTTAATAGAGTTTGTCAGTTTTATTACGTCGATGCAACCTAGACTCTAGAGGTAAAGATAGGTCCTAATCCCACCCGAGTATGTGTAGATTGTGTTCGTTTTCCCATGCTCTGCTCCGGATCCGACGCACAATTTCGGCAGCACCTCCCCACTGTTCTCCTGATACACGTCTCGGCAATAAGCAGAGAGGATGTGTACCCGGAGAACAACAGGGAAGCACTGACAAAATTCTGCATCGGATCCGGAGCAAAGCATATGGGAAACAAACCCAATCTACACATACTCGGGTTGTCCATGGATAACATTGGACAATTCAAAAGAACCACGGTTATAAATATGCTAATGAATGCATATTTATAGATGCAACCCTTTCGAACGGGAGACGCATAGTGGTCACGCATACTAATGATAGAAGACACCTATAGCTAGCAAGTTTCATCGGCACGATGACCGGAATAGAGGAAATGAAGGGGGCAAGAGGAGATATCATTTGTGCTCACCCACGAACGCAGGGGCGGAGCTCGTCGAACGCATGGGGAGGTCGTCGAACAACAGACCCTCGCAATGACGAAACAACTACACATTTAAATCCACCTGATCAACATAAATATGATGTTCTGTATAACAAAATCGAAAAATATATGACCTAACTCATAATTCACAAATATATGACCCGTGTCGTGTCGGGTTCGGGGTGTCGGGGGTGTCGTGTCGGGGTCAGGGTGTCGGGGGTGTCGTGTCGGGGTAGGGGTGCTGTGTTGTGGTCGGGGGTGCCGTGTCAGGGTGTCGGGGTGTCATGTCGGGGTTGGGGTGTCGGGGGTGTCGTGTTGGGGTCGGGGTGTCGGGGGTGCCGTGTCGGGGTCGGGGTGTCGGGGGTGCTGTGTCGGGGTGTGGGGGGTCGTGTCGGGGGTTGGGGTCGGTGGCGTCGGGGGTTGAGGATCGGTGGTGTTAGAAGTTGGGGGTTAGTGGCGTCGGGGGTTGGGGGCTCCTCTCTTCTTCTTCTTCTTCCTGTTCTTCTTCCTCTTCTTCTTCCTCCTCCTCCTCCTCTTCTTCTTCTTCTTCTTCTTCTTCCTCCTCTTCTTCCCCTTCTTCTTCTTCTTCCTCATTTTCTAATTATTCTTATTGTCTTCTTCTTTTTCAGAACTAAACCTAAAACTAAAACTAAACCAAACTAAACGTAAACCTAAAACTAAAACAAACTAAATATAAACTAAGCATAAACCTAAAACTAAAAAATTTAGAAAAAATAAGAGGAGGAGGAGGAGCTCACCGCAGGGTAGGGGGTCGGGCTGCCGTTGGAGGAGGGGGAGGCCCGCCGCAGGGGAGGGGGTGGCGCCGCGGCCTTCCTCACGGCGGTTCTCAAGCGGCTGCCACAGGGGAGGGGCATCATGGCCGGTGCGGCAAGGCGACGTTGTCGGGGCAAGGGGCGCGTGGTGGGGGCGGCCTAGGCGGAGCGGCTGGGTGGCAGGGCGGGGCGACGCGGGGCGAGGCAGGGCGGGACGGGGCAGGCTAGGCGGGGCAATGACGCGGCGGGGCGGGCGGGGTGGGGCGGCCGGGCGGTGGCGCGGCGGGGCAGTGCGGCCGTTGACGGGGCAGGCGGGGCGGGGCGGGGCGGCCGGGCAGCGGCGTGGCGGGGCGGGGCGGCCGGCGACGTGGCAGGCAGGTCGGCGGCGGCTCGGGCACGGGTGTGAGAGAGGGGAAAGAGAGAGGAAGAGAGATATTTAGGTCCTCTCTTTGCCGTCTGCTAGCAGACGACAAAGAGCCTAGCTAACGGACTGATAACGACCACTTTCTTTGCCATCTGCTAGCAGACGGCAAAGAAGCCTTGCCGTCTGCTAGCAGACGGCAAAGAAAGTGGCCATTAGCAGTCTGGTAGCTAGGCTCTTTGCCGTCTGCTAGCAGACAACAAAGCTTCTATGCCGTCTGCTAGCAGACGGTAAAGAGCTGGCTGACGGCAAACATGATCTTTGCCGTCAGCAACATCTTTGTCATTAGCTTTCTACAACCTAATGACAAAGACCTTCTTTGCCATCAGCTAGCAGACGACAAAGAGCTGGCTGACGGCAAAGATGCTGATTCTAGTAGTGATAAAAGGTATGTACATTCGTCATAGCAATGTGGATGCTACTGAAACCAAACATTAAAGGAAGACAAATGTACTTGACACTATACAACCACGAAGTAGGCGCTCCAAATCCTCCTTGAAGATGATGACACGAATGAGCTCTTGGTCCTTCAGTTTAAGGACATGAAGAGTGTGCCCAACATTTATCTTGGGGAAAAAGCACCCCCTGAACATCGCATGATGCAGCGTGGGTGCGAGGCGAAGCACGAACGGAGGCAGCAAGCGCCAATGTCCAGCTTCAAAGCTGAGCTCGTCAAGATGATCTAGGGTGGGGGCTAAGAACTACTCATGGAACTTCGGTTCGACCTTGAAGTTGGAACAAAACTTGTCCATGGCAAGGCGCTTAACTGGTGTAGTGTGCATGCCGAGGATGTGGGACAATGAGTTCAAGTGTTTGTGATGCCCGCTGTAGAGCTCATCGTCATTGATGAGGTCCAGGGGGTGGCGTTCCAGAGGGGGCTCCACCGCCAAGAGAGGATGGTGGTCCTCGTGACAGATTTGATGGGGAGGTACGACATGATGGTTACCGACATCTCATCGGGGAGGCTGCTCATGAAGTCCCCGTTCACCGGAGGCCCTTGCGTTCACCCTCATCCCGCCCCTACTTGTTGGCCACCTCATTCTCCATTAGATAAGGAGGTAATCCTCCACGGCAGTGCTTATAGATAAGAACGAAGGAGAGGGAGGAACATTAATGGAGAACTTGGGAGCAAGGAGGGTGATAGGTGGAGGTTAGAGGACTCGATTCCCGGTGAGCCAGCTACGCGGCACACTGATCGCACGTGTCCCATTAAGCCTGCACGGCGGATTGCTCACATGCGTCCCGTCTGATCAAACATGCCGACACAACAACTCTTAGCCAATAACATAAGAGGGACACGTGGTCGCATGTAAATGGTTCGCACAACATAAACGATTCAAATGATACAACCGGTTGCAATATTGACTTGGCAGCTGATTGTCCCAAAAATGAGCGTAGCAACTATTTTGAATTCCATTCATATTTTTTGCTTGGGAACTAAACATGCACCTAGAGACACATATATGATTTTTAACCCATTTTGGTGCACTGAAGCATGTGCATGCAGTTCAAATTTGAATTATGCACACTATATGCCTAGAAAACTTAGCTAATGTATAAAAATGTCCAAATGAACCATGGATAATTCCAAATTGTAACACGACACTCCTATAGTTGCATGTTGCCTTTGTACAAATATTCAAGGTGAGAAGAGGCAACGATTGTCGTTTCCTCCACAAAGGTGACATATTTCCCTACCGGGACCACAAGGCTTCTAGTGAGAAGCTCTCGTTTGTAAGAAGGTTATGCCAAAACTTTACCCAAAATGGAAAAAATACCACGACATGTTGGTACCATTTCATGACACCGTGCCAAGTTTCATGAACTTTAGACGAGTTTCGGATTTAGAGGAATTTAAAAAACAAGCTTCTCGATGTTTGTGACCAATCCACAATACCGAGGTGTTTGAAATCCATTCCCATTTCTTGCCTGGGAAATAAACATGCACCCACGGACACATATATGATTTTTCAACTCATTTTGGTGCACTGAAGCATGTGCCTACAGTTCATATTTGAATTATGAACACTAAATGCCTAGAAAACTCAGTTAATGTATAAAAATGTCCAAATGAACCCCAGATAATCCAATTTTTAACACGACACTCCTACAGTTGCATGTTACCTCTGTAAAAATATTCAAGGCGAGAGGAGGCAACAAATGTCGTTTCCTCCACAAAGGTGACACGTTCCCTGCCGGAACCATGAGGCCTCTAGTGAGAAAGCTCTATTTCTAAGAAGATTATGCCAAAACTATACCCAAATTGGACAAAAAATTTCTCACAGCATGTTGCTACCATTTAAGTACACCATGCCAAGTTTCATGAATTTTAGATGAGTTTTGGATTTACATGAACTTAGAAACCAAGCTTCTCAATGTTTGCGGTCGATCGACGACGCCTAGGTGTTTGAAATCCATTCCCATTTCTTTCCTGGGAAATGAACATGCACCCAGGGACACATATATTATTTTTGAACCCATTTTGGTGCACCGGAGCATGTGCCTATAGTTCAAATTTGAATTATGCACACTAAATGCCTAGAAAACTCAGTAATATGTAAAAAATGTCAAAGCGAACCCTAGATAGTCCAAAATTTAACATGACACTCCTATAGTTGCATGTTGCCTTTGTAAAAATATTCACGGTGAGAAGAGGCAACAAATGTCGTTTCATCCACAAAGGTGACACGTTCCCTGCCGGAACCACGAGGCCTCTAGTGAGAAAGCTCTGTTTGTAATAAGATTATGCCAAAACTTTACCCGAACTAGACAAAAAAATTATGACGACATGTTGGTACAATTTCATGACACCATGCAAACTTTCATGAATTTCAGATGAGTTTTGGATTTACATAAATTTAAAAACCAAGCTTATCAATTTTTGCGGCCGATCCATGACGCCCAGCTATTTTAAATCCATTCCCAATTCTTGCCTGGGAAATAAACATGCACCCACAGACACATATATGAATTTTCAACCCATTTTGGTGCACTGGAGCATGTGACTGCAGTTTAGATTTGAATTATGCACACTAAATGGCTTGAAAACTTGGGTAATGTATAAAAATGTACAAACGAACCTGGATAATTCCAAAATTTAACACAACACTCCTATAGTTTCATGTTGCCTCTGTAAAAATATTCAAGGCAAGAAGAGGCAACGAATGTCGTTTCGTCCACAAAGGTGACACGTTCCCTACCGGAACCACGAGGCCTCAAGTGAGAAGCTCTGATTTGTAAGAAGGTTATGCGAAAAGTTTATCCAAAATGGACAAATTTTTTACCCCGACATGTTGGTACCATTTCATGACACCATGCCATGTTTCATGAATTTCAAACGGGTTTTGGATTTACAAGATTTATAAACCAAGCTTCCCAATGTTTGTGGCCAATCCACGACGCCTAGGTGTTCGAAATTCATTCCCTTTTCTTGCCTGGGAAATAAACATGCAAGCAGGGACACATATATGATTTTTCAATACATTTCGGCGGACTAGAGCATGTGTTGCAGTTCAAATTTTAATTATGCGCACTAAATGCCTAGAAAACTCGGTTAACGTATAAAAATGTCCAAATAAACCCTGGATAATTCCAAAATTTAACACGACACTCGGTTAACGTATAAAAATGTTCTAGCAATTTAAACACTGTCCTTTTCCGCCATAACCCCATTTTGTCTTTCAATTCGAAATGAAAAATCAAGTACACTTCAGATTGTTCATTAGCAAGAATCATGTGCCATGAAGTATAAACTATCCTGGGGTATGTCTTACTCCGGAAGCTTGGCCGGCTAGAGTCCAACGCCCGCGCGTCAACCACACTTGCGCACTAGTTTTTCAATTTTGACCATGCCGAGTGATACGTCTCCAACGTATCTATAATTTTTGCTTGTTCCATGCTATTATATTATCTGTTTTGGATGTTTTCAATGCATTAATATGCTATTTTATATTATTTTTGGGACTAACCTATTAATCTAGAGCCTAGTGTCAGTTTGTTTTTTTCCTTGTTTTAGAGTTTCGCAGATAAGGAATATTAAACGGAGTCCAAATGGAATAAAACCTCCGGAATGATTTTTTCTGGAATAAAAGGAAGCCACAAGACTTGAGAACCAAGGCAGAGGAGCTGCCACAAGGCCACAAGCCCGCTTGCTGCGGCCATGGTGGCCACCCGCATCGGGCAGGCTTGTGGGCCCCTGGCAACTCCCCTAACCCTAATCTTTGGCCTATAAATACCCAAATATTCCATCATTTTCAGAATGAGCCACACAAACACTTTTCCGCCGCCAGAAGCCTCCGTTCCCGAGAGATCCAATCTTGGAGCCTTTTCCGGTAGTCTCCGAAGGGCGATTCGATCACAGAGGGCATCTACATCAACTCCATTGCCCCTCCGATGATGCATGAGTAGTTCACCATAGACCTACGGGTCCATAGCTAGTATCTAGATGGCTTATTCTCTCTCTTTGATTCTCAATACCATGCTTTTGATGATCTTCATGGAGATCTATCCGATGTAGTACTCTTTTGCGGTGTGTTTGTCGAGATCCGACGAATTGTGGGTTTAAGTTCAGATTATCCATGAATATTATTTGAGTATTTCCTGAATTCTTATATGCATGATCTCATATCTTTGCAAGTCTCTTCGAGTTATTGGTTTGGTTTGGCCAACTAGATTGGTAATTCTTGCAATAGGAGAAGTGCCTAGTTTTGGGTTCAATCTTGCGGTGTCCTCACCCAGTGAAAAAGTAGGGGTAGCGAGGCACATATTGTATTGTTGCCATCAAGGGTAAAAAGATGGGGTTTTCATCATATTTCTTGAGTTTATCCCTCTATATCATGTCATCTTGCTGCATGCGTTACTCTGTTCTTCATGAACTTAATACTCTAGATGCAGGCAGGAGTCGGTCGATGTGTGGAGTAATAGTAGTAGATCCAGAATCGTTTCGGTCTACTTGACACGGACGTGATGCCTATATTCATAATCATTGCCTTGGATATCTTCATAATTATTTGCTTTTCTATCAATTGCTCGACAGTAATTTGTTCACCCACCATAATACTTGCCATCACGAGAGAAGCCATCTAGTGAAACCTATGGCCCCCGAGTCTATTTTCCATATTATATTTTTAGATCTAAAACCAAAAATACCAAAAATACTTGCTGCCCTATTTTTACTTTCTGTTCAAGCATCCTATTATATCTATCTCTACTAGATCTCATCCTTGCAAATAACCGTGAAGGGATTGACAACCCCTTTATAGCGTTGGGTGCAAGAGTTTGATTCCTTGTGCAGGTACATCTATTGGTGGCTCGCTTGAATCTCCTACTGGATTGATACCTTGTCTCAAAAACTGAGGGAAATACTTATCTACTTTGCTGCATCAAACCGTTCCTCTTCACGGGAAACCAACGCATGCTCGAGAAGTAGCAAGAAGGATTTCTGGCGCCGTTGCCGGGAGATACATAGCAAGTGAAGGATACCAAGTACCCATCACAAACTCATATCTTGCATTTACATTATTTTCCATTTGCCTCTCATTTTCCTCTCCCCCACTTCTAAAACGATTTTCAAAAAGATTTCCCGTTTTATTCGCCCTCTGTTTTTCGTTTGCCTTTTCTCGTCGGATCCCTTGTTTGCTATGTTTGCTTGTGTTGCCATGTGCCTTCTATTTGCTTGCTAAAAATCTATTGATATGGATCCTGATCCACTTGCTAATCTTTTCAAAAGACCAAATTATGATGAACCAATTGCTAGTGAGTTGAGTGCACTTGATTATCTCTATGAAGTTTTGTTTAAAAATGATGAATCTGAAAATTTTGATGAAGTATTGAAAGAAGAAATTTGCAAGGAGATTCATGATATTTACTTTAATGAAAAGCATGATTTCCATGTTGTTAGTATGAATTCTCTGAATATCCATGATGCTAATGATATGCAAAACCACAAGCTTGCGGATGCTCTGCTTTATGAATATGATATTCTTTGTTCCCCAAGTTTTGGTGATGACATGCATGCTATAATTGATCATGAAAAGAATGCTTTGTGTGATAGATATATAGTGAGATTCCGTCATGATGATACTGAAATTTAATATGAGGGAGGAACATATGCTTTTAGGAGTTGCAACAATATCAAGTTTCCTCTCTATGTGTTCAAAGTTTTGAAGTTATGCTTGTTTTGCCTTCCTATGCTAGTTGATTCTTGTTCCCATAAATTGTTTGCTCACAAAATCCCTATGCATAGGAAGTGGGTTAGACTTAAATTTTTTTTCATGCTATTCATTATGCTCTTTTTCATATCTCAATTACTACTTTTTTATGTGAGCATCATTGAAATCATCATGCCTAGCTAGGGGCATAAAACAATAGCGCTTGTTGGGAGGCCACACAATTTTATTTTGCTTTCTGCCTTTTGCTTCTGTTTTGGTGTGTTTGGCACATTATTACCTCTGTAGTAATTGTGTTTTTGTGTTTAAATTAGTGTCTGAGCCAAGTAAAACCTTTGGGGTGATCTATGGTAGTTGTTGATTTGATCTTGCTGCAAAACAGAAGCTTTTGCGCTCAGTCCAGGAATTGTCTGAATTTTTCAGAGCGTCAAATTGATCTGGAATTTTTAAACAGGATTATATACGAATTTCCCTAGTTGTCCTAATTGTTCAGAATGTTAGAGTTCCATAAGTATTCGAAGTTTACAGATTGCTACAGAATGTTCTGTTTTAGACAGATTCTGTTTTCTTTGTGTTGTTTGCTTATTTTGATGTGTCTATGGGTCGTATGAGTCATGAAAAAGTTATAATACAGTAGGTATTACACAAATACAAATAAATAATGATTTCACAACAGTATATAAAGTGGTGATTTATTTTTCTTATACTAACAGATCTCATGAGTTTTCTGTTGAGTTTTGTGTTGTGAAGTTTTCAAGTTTTGGGTGAAGATTTGAGGGACTATGGAGCATGATTTGTTTAATGATAGTCGACCTTTGTGTGAGGGTCGGGAGCACGCGATGGTTAACTCCTACCAACCTCTCCCCTAGGAGCATGCATCTAATGCTTTGTTTGATAACTAATAGACTTTTTCAATAAGTATGTGAGTTCTTTATGACTAATGTGAGTCCATGGATTATACACACTCTCACCCTTCCATCTTTGCTACCCTCTCTAGTACCGCACAACTTTCACCGGTACAGCAAACCCTCCTTCCTCAAAACTGACACCATATATTCCTCAAAACAGCCACCATACCTACCTATTATGGCATTTTCATAGCCATTCCATGATATATTGCCATGCAACTTCCACCATGTAGTTTTTTTATGACTTGCATCATCACTTCATATTACATATAGAGTTATATCTTGTCATAGGAATCGAGTTGTAATTTCTTTTTCTTTGAGTTATAAGTAAATAAAAGTGTGATGATTTTTCATTAATAGAGCATTGTCCCATGAGAGAAAATGATGATGGAGGCTATGACTCCCTCACAAGTTGGGACGAGTATCTAGACTTTACAAAAAAATAAAAGAGGCCAGCGAAGCCCAAACCAAAAAGATAAAAGAGGCCGAATAATCCCACCATAAAAATATATATAAAAAATTAGAGAAAGAGAGAAGGGACAATTGCTACTACCTTTTCCATACTTGTGCTTCAAAGTAGCACCATGATCTTCATGATAGAGAGTCTCCTATTTTGTCACTTGCATATAACTAGTAGATATTCATTATGCACGACCACTTAGTTTTCTTTTTGAGATTTCATACACTTATAGCTCTAAGTGCATTTGTTGCATGGCAATCCCTACTCACTGACATTGATATCTATTGATGGGCATCTCCATAGCCCGTTGATACACCTAGTTGATGTGAGACTATCTTCTCCTTTTTCCTTTGAACCTCCTCCATATTCTATTCCACCTATAATGCTATATCCATGGCTTATGATCATGTATTGTGTGAGAGTTGAAAAGGTTTGAGAACACCAAAAGTGTGAAACAATTGCTTGACTTGTTCATCGGGGTTGTGCATGATGTAGATACTTTGTGTGGGGAAGATGGAGCATAGCAAGACCATATGATTTTGTAGGGATGACTTTCTAAGGCCATCTTATTTCGAAAGGACACGACTACCTTGTTGGTGTGCTTGAAGTATTACTGTTTTTATGTCAATAATAGACTATTGTTTTGAACCTAACAGATCTGAATATTCATGCCACAATAAAGAATATTACATGGATAAATATGTTGGGTAGCATTCCACATCAAAAATTCCGTTTTTATAATTTACCTACTCGAGGACGAGCAGGAATTAAGCTTGGGGATGCTGATACGTCTCCAACGTATCTATAATTTTTGATTGTTCCATGCTATTATATTATATCTTTTGGATGTTTTATATGCATTAATATACTATTTTATATTATTTTGGGACTAACCTATTAATCTAGAGCCTAGTGCAAGTTTCTATTTTTTCCTTGTTTTTGAGTTTCGCATATAAGGAATATTAAATGGAGTCCAAACAGAATAAAACCTCTAGAATGATTTTTTTGGAATAAAAGGAAGCCATGATACTTGAGAACCAAGGCAGAGGAGCTTCCATGGGGCCACAAGCCCGCTTGCCGCGGCCAGGGGGGCACCTGCGCCAGGCAGGCTTTTGGGCCCCTGGCAACTCCCCTAACCCTAATCTTCTGTAGCAACCCGACTCAAAACGAGTCAAGCCTCTATGTGTTCTATGCCATCCCTAGATCAGTATGCTGGCACACACAGTACATCAATGTATATATCAAAGTGCAATCACATGTAAGTAACATAAAACAGATATATACCTCAAAAATCTCAGCGGAAACAGTCAACGGGAGTGGAGTCCCAATAACACCAACGGCAGGTTGAGTGTAGACCGTAACCCTGAATCGTACTCTTACTCGTCGTAGAACTTATCTGCAACATAAGACATTGCAGCCGTGTAGGTCAGTACATTGAATGTACCGGCAAGATCACCATAGTAGAACAGAAGATAAAAACTATTCTATATGCAGTAAGGCTTTGTGGCTCTATGTCTGAGTTTTTTTTGCATAAAAGCTGATTTTATTTCTTTCCCTACAACAAAGGATTATCAGGAGTTTTCACTATAGAGTTACCTAACATGACATGGTTCCGCCAACTGATGTCTAAATGCCCACAAGTATCATAAGTTGCCCACAATTAATTATCAGTCTAGTGTTGAGAGTTCAGAGATAGATCCAAGTCCAGAAGCTCAAATTGTCCGTAACCAGGGACATGGCTAATCGATTAGGTTTAACTCTGCAGAGTGTTGTGTACTTTCCCCACAAGATTCGTTCCCTCCTGGTAAGTCCTCGAACTGCCGGGTGTTTGAGAACAGGACGAATGAAACATGGTCTTTCAGAGTGCTTCCCTGACTACTGTCAGTGCCCATCCATTCCTAACGTCGACTATATCTCGTAGCACTGCCCAGCCAGAGTCACAACAAACATCAACCAAGCCAGAGCCCATAATGACTTGTGGCTACATAGGTAAGCTTCCGGGCATTAATTATTCATCCGTCTCTTTGAGTCTAGGTGAAGCTTTCCGATAGATGTCATGGCGCTTCTCCATGCATCCCGGCCATCCACTAGTTACTCCAGGGATGCCCAATCAACCATCCTTCACCCAGTAGTGTGTATTGAAAACTTGTTTCTCGAGTCTCAAAGTCTTGAGGTCTTGAAGATGCAGGACTTGAAGATGCCTTCATGAAGTTGTCGTCTTTACGTGGAGTCCTCCTTCTCACACTACTCACGAACACTCATACCAGGCCTCGTCTACTTTAGCATAGCATAAAAATAACTAACTTTCCCGGGGCTTTAGTAACAAGTCGTGGGTTCCTACCTCATGCATTCTACTCAACTACAAGAATTTCAATAACACTACTGAGGGATTTGTTGAATGATGTCACTACATGGAATAAAACATAGGTATGAACAAAATGGTCAAAGTGAACTTGCCTGTACTGTTGATGAAGAATAATATCGCTCTCAGAAAATACTTGATAGAACTATATGTCACTCTCTGAGGGAAATCTATATAATCAAACATTGCATTCATATAAGCAATCGTACTAGCAATCAATTCTAACACACAAGGATAACACAAGAGTAAACACTAAGGGTTTGTGATGAAGGAAATACTTAAGGCAAAACTCAAAACAACAAAGTTTTTATCAACACAACTAAGGTTGGTTTTCTCTACAAATAAAATATATTTTCAAAAGTAAAAACACAAAACAAAGTAAAATATATTCAAAAGTAGTTTAGTAAATATTTTACTTAGTAAAAAGAATTACTTTTGAAGAACAACTAAGAAGTAAGAAAACAATACTCTAGCAACATAAGTTTTTAACTACTAGAACATATCAGCAAGAAAACACCAAGTTAATAAAAGAAAAACAATTTTTTAAAGAAAATAATTAATAGAAAGTATTTTCTCATAAATCTTTGTTTTACAAAAATAACTAATTGAAAAGCTTGTATAAAGATTCTTCTTTTGATATAAAACAAGGTCATCCGTGGTTTAAACCACAAACAATCTCAACTATAATACAAATTGTTTATGGTCTAAACTTAGATTAACAGGAAATCAATCTTATAAAACACTTTGTGGAAACTATCAAACTAGCAATGAAAATCAAATTGCAAGTTATAATTGAACTAGAATTGATTTTCATGCAATCAACTAATAAAATAATATTTCTTTGAAGGGCTACTGTTATCTGACAGAAAACTTTATAAAATCTATCAACTAATATAACAGAAAAATAAATCAAAACAATTTAAAACAAATGGAATATAAATAAACCTAAAAAGATCTAAAACAGAATCTGTTTTGTTAACAAATGCAAATTTAAAATTTTCTAAAAATTCTAAAGTTTTACCTACTGATAACTAAGGTCACTAGTGACAAGTAGCAAAAAGAATCAACTCAAAATAAATTTTTTAAACTCAAAATATTCAGAAAATAAGGTTTGAATCAAATCTGTTTGAATCAATTTTAATTTATTCAAATTTGGTCAAACTTTATGTCTACAGAAACAACATAAAATTTGTGACACAATGCAAAAAGAATCGAATTAAAAGAATTAAAAACATAAAAGATATGATTAAAACAATAACAGAACTAAATCTGTAAAAGAAACTAAAATAGAAAAAAGAAAAATTATCCTAACGGACAGGGGTACACGTGGCGGTTTCTTATTGGCTACGGGTGTGTGGGCATGGGTGCTAACGAGCAGACGACCGGGCCTTAGAAGAAAATGTTTCGGTGTTCAAGTCATCTAATATGGATCGTTGGATCCAGATCCAATGTCTACAGAGGAGAGGGGTGAGCTCACAAGGTTAGGTCGCCGGCGATGGAGGATTCCGGCGAGGCAGGGGCTCAGCGGTGCATGGGGAGGTGGCTTCGGTGGTCGGGGACAGCGTCTGAGAGGTCCTGTCGACGGAGGCGGACCTCCGGCCTCCGTTGGTGGTGACTTCGAGGCGAGGGGGTGTTGGAGTTGAGTGGCATGAGCTCTTAGAGCTTCGGGAGGTGGCCCGCTTCGGCGAGGTCGTCAACGTGGGTGCTCTGGTGGGTCTGGGGTCTAGGCGAGGGGATATGGAGGTGCGCATGAGAGTGGGGAAACGGTTGGTGGGCTCGGGAGGCGGGAAGGGGGTCAGGGGCGAGCGGCAGTTCAGTAATGGCGCGGCGGTGACCGAAACTCCGGCGAGCTATTACGGCAGCGAGAGGGCACGAGCAGAGGGGGAAATGGGGGAAACAAGGTGCGGGTTCATCAGGGATTTTATAGGAGGGGTCAGGGATGCTCTAGATGGAAAGGGGAGGGAGATCCGGCGCGGTGGTCGCTAGCGAGGTAAGGGGAGCGAGAGGAGGGATGTGACCGTGGGGTTAGCGAGATCGGGCGGTGGGACCATGCGATTAGTGAGAGAGAGAGAGAGGGCATGACATCAGTGGCTGGTTCGGAGGGGTTTCGGGGAGGGGTTAAAGGCAGGTGGGCCGGTGGACTTTCCTAATAATAACATTTTTCCTTTTATTAATTTTCAGAGCATTGAAATCTCATTAAGGCATTCAAATACTTTCCAAAAATAAAATTTTATATACCAAAATGATCAGGGAAATAAATGCCACTTAATGAACATTTTTCGACGACCAAATTAAATACTTTAAAAAAATTATTTTCAGAAAATGCCTAAATTGGTTTTATTTCTTTTGCAATAAATTTTCGAATAACCCCCTGGGTTTTACGATTCAAAAACTTCACAAAATACCCCCTGGTTTGGAGTGTCACATTACTCCACTCAAATTTTGTCAAGGGGTTTGAATTCTTTCAAACTTCAAATTGGAAATTCAAATATGAAAAGAACTCCATTTCAGGAATTTTCAAATAGTTTTCAAATTCACTTTCCAAATCTTTTTATATTGAAGAAGTCATGTCATCTTCTCTCACTGACTTGAAAAGTATTAAATTTGAAATCAAACACAAAGGGGAAAGTCATTTTATTCCCTCTCATTCAAATGTTCTTTTCAAAAGTTTCAAATTTCACTCAATTTCAATCACTCAAGCAAACAAACATTTCATTATAATATTTATTATAACATTCCAAAATTTTGGATGTTACATCTTCGTCCTATAAATACCCAAATATTCCATCATTATCAGAACGAGCCATGAAAACACTTTTCCGCCGCTAGAAGCCTCCGTTCCCGAGAGATCCAATCTTGGAGCCTTTCCGATAATCTGTCGGAGGGGGATTCGATCACGGAGGGAATCTACATCATCTCCATTGCCCCTCCGATGATGCATGAGTAGTTCTCCATAGACCTACGGGTCCATAGCTAGTAGCTAGATGTCTTATTCTCTCTCTTTGCTTCTCAATACCATGTTCTTCATGATCTTCATGGAGATCTATCCGATGTAATACTCTTTTGCGGTGTGTTTGTCGAGATCCGATGAACTGTGGGTTTATGTTTAGATTATCCATGAATATTATTTGATACTTTCCTGAATTCTTATATGCATGATTTCATATCTTTACAAGTCTCTTTGAGTTATTGGTTTGGTTTGGCCAACTAGATTGGTAATTCTTGCAATAGGAGAAGTGCTTAGTTTTGGGTTCAATCTTGCGGTGTCCTCACCCAGTGACAAAGTAGGGGTAGCGAGGCACGTATTGTATTGTTGCCATCAAGGGTAAAAAGATGGTTTTTTTATCATATTTCTTGAGTTTATCCCTCTACATCATGTCATCTTGCTTAATGCGTTACTCCGTTCTTCATGAACTTAATACTCTAGATGCAGGCAGGAGTCGATCGATGTGTGGAGTAATAGTAGTAGATCCAGAATCGTTTCGGTCTACTTGACACGGACGTGATTCCGATATGCATAACCATTGCCTTGGATATCTTCGTAATTATTCTCTTTTCAATCAATGGCTCGACAGTAATTTTTTCACCCACCGTAATACTTGCCATCATGAGAGAAGCCATCTAGTGAAACCTATGGCCCCCAGGTCTATTTTCCATATTATATTTGCAGATCTAAAACCATAAATACTGTAAATACTTTTTGCCCTATTTTTAATTTTAGTTTTCCTTTCCATTCAAGCATCCTATTATATCTATCTCTACTAGATCTCATCCTTGCAAATAACCGTGAAGGGATTGACAACGCCTTTATAGCGTTGGGTGCAAGAGTTTGATTCCTTGCGTAGGTACATCTATTGGTGGCTCGCTTGTATCTCCTACTGGATTGATACCTTGGTTCTCAAAAACTGAGGGAAATACATATCTAGTTTGCTGCATCAAACCGTTCCTCTTCACGGGAAACCAACGCATGCTCGAGAAGTAGCACCGAGCAAAAAATTTCTGCAACCACAGAAATATCTACTTCGCGCCCACCAAAACACACCATGTCATTGTTTCATCCTTGTTTCCCCAAGTGCAAGTGCACTGCTTGCTTGTAGCGCCGCCTCCTCACCGGTGACACACCTTCCTGCTGCTCGGCCTCGTCGATTTAGTCCGGTAATCCACACACATATCCTACTCCTCCTCCTCCTCCTTATCCACTCCAGATGCCCCGATAGCTGGCACAACACCTTCCACCCAAATCGCTGCCCCATCCTCCAAATAAGCGCCGCCCTAATCCATGGTGCACGCAGTATAGCCAGAAGCTCAAGTAAATCTGATAGCAAAGAAGCAAATCGCTACCTGATACTCATGATCTGCATTGGGTTTTCCATGAAGAGGAATGGGTTATCGCAACACAAAGTGGGTAATTATTTCCCCTAGTTATGAAACCAAGGTTTATCGAACCAATAACACAATCCTCAACCGTCTTGAGCGGCTATACACAAAAGAACAAACAACTCACACCCAACGCCGGCAAGAGGGTTGTCAATCCCCTTGATCTCGTTATTTGCAAGCAAGTGAGTTGTGTAGATAATTGTAAAGTGCAAAACAAAATAGAATCAAATAAATAACAGCAAGATAACGATAGCATTTGTGAATATATAAGTGAATAGACCTGGGGCTGTAGAGTTCTATAGTGGCATGTCTCATAAGCAAAGCATACGGTGGGTAGACAAATTACTGTTGGGCAATTGATAGAAAAGTGAATAGTTATGTGATTTTCATGGAAATGATCATGTGTATATAGGCATCACATCCATAAGCAAATAGGCCGACTCCTGCATGCACCTATTACTATTACTCCACCCATCGACCGCTATCCAACATGTATCTAGAGTATTAAGTAAAACAGAGTAATGCTTGGAGAACATTGACATGATGTAGACAAAGTATACTCAATCAATATGAATAAACCCCATCGTTTTATCCTTAGTAGCAGTAACACAAAGACGCAACTTGTTCCCTTCTATTACTGGGATATAGAAACTTGCCAGGTTGAACCTACTACAATGCACCACTCCCACTGAAGAAATATCAATCTAGTTGGACAAACTATCTCAACAGACTAGAGAGCATTATGATGCTATGATGATCATGCAAATAAGAATCATAGTATTCAGATTTGACTCAAATACTTTTCATGAATAATCTGAACAAAAACTCACAATTCATCGGATCCCAACAAACACACCATACAAAGGTATTACATCGGATAGATCAAGGCAAAGATGCAATGAACATTGTATTGAAGATGGAGAGAGAGACAGAGAGAGAGAGATTGGCATCTTGGTACTACCTACGCACCCATACGTCTCTGGTGAAATACTCACACATCATGGTTAGGCTAGCAAGGTTGATGAAGAAGCCCTCCGTGATCGATCTCCCCTCTAACAGAGTGCAGGAATGGAGGTGTAGATGGCCTCCTGTCGGAACAGAGACTTGCGGCGGCGGAAAAAGTACTTCGGGAGCACTTTGGATTTTTAAGGGTAGATGTGAATTTATAGGCCAGAGAGGGACGTCGGGAGGTAGCTAAGGGGGCCACCACATATCAGGGCACGCCCCCTGGTGGCGCGCCCTATTGCGTGGTGTGGCTATCTGAAAGCACAACATGCTCCCTTGGTGGTTTTGATAATTCATGACAACATACAGTGTCTCTTGGACTGATATTTGCATCTAGTGTATTTCAGATAAAGTCTACAGAGAGGATTGGCAAAAGGAGATTGTGTACAAACCCCAAGATGCAAGGAAATAGGTTGGCCAAGCTTCAAGCAAGAGGACTCTACATTTTATATTTGTGAGAAATCACTTTGAGTCCATAGGAAAGCCAATACTATTAAAAGAGTGTAAGGTGATGTTGGTGAACAATATGCTCAAACGTGCACAAGTGATAGTCGCCAAAAACATCCACAAAACTCTCCCACCCAAGTCTGTTCTATACCCAACACTCAAAATCGGTGCAACCAACTATCCCACTTTGGTTCCACCGATTCCAGAACCTAGACAAACTCAGCCAAACCCTAGCCACTTTGGTGCAACCGATTCCATACCGGTGCCACCCAGTTTAGATTGCCAACTTTCTGTTATGCAAATTCACATTTTCGGTCCCACCGAGAATGTTGGATCGGCGTCACCGATATTGGAAATCTAACGGTTGGTCACCTTATCGGTGCAACCGAGTTTCCTATATCGGCTTTACCGAGATTCAAAAGTAACCACCTTTTGGTCACTTCGGTACCACCGAAATTCACACATAGGCGTCACCGAGTTGGTCATTTTGTGTGTAATGGTTGGATTTTTGGGGATGCCTATATATACCCCTTCACCACCACTCACTCGACACAGAAGCACTCATAACTATTCCATACCTATCCTATCAGATTTTCTGAGAGAGAACCACCTACCCTTGTGTTGAGTTCAAGTTCTTCCACTCCAATCATATGGATCTTGATTTCTAGCCTCCCCAAGTTGCTTTCCACCAATCCTATCTCTTCCACCAAGCCAAACCCGTGAGAGAGATAGTGTGTTGAGGAGTCTATCATCTTGAAGCACAAGAGCAAGGAGTTCATCATCATTACCGATCCTATTACCTTTTGGAGGGTGGTGCCTCCTAGATTGGTTAGGTGTCGCTTGGGAGCCTCCTACTTCGTGTTGTGGAGTGAACTAAGAAGTTTGTAAGGGCAAGGAGATCACCTACTTCATTAAGGTCTACCCCATAGTGAGGCTACTCCTTCATGGATGGAAGTCGTATGGAATAGTCAAGGTTGCTACTTCGTGGACCCTTTTGGGTGGAGCCCTCCGTGGACTCTCGCGACCGTTACCCTCCGTGGGTTGAAGACTCCATAAACGTGGATGTACGATAGCACCACCTATCGAAACCACGGGAAAAATCCTTGCATCTCTAACTACGTTTGATCTACCTATCTCAACTCTTTACTTCATATGCAATGTCTTTACTTTCCGCTGCTATATCTGTTGACATGCATGTGTAGGACTGTTAGACTAGCTAGCTATCCTAAAAACTGTTAAAATCTGCCAAACAATTAACTTGGGAAAAGGTTAGGTTTTAAATTAATGCTAGTAGTCTATTCACCCCCTCTAGACACTCTTCTAGTGATCCTTTACCCTCGTGCATCTCCCGGCCTTCCTCCAAAGCTTCTAGGTCTTGTGTTTGTCTAGAAAAAATCGTCAAAGGGTTTCGTGGCAATTGGACTTCGTTTGGTACTGTATCTCTAAAAAGGAAAAAACACGGAGAAAATAGGAACTAGCACTGGGTCAATAGGTTAGTGCTAAAAAATATTCTAAATTTGTAAATAAATACCCAAAGGTATCCTAGATGGGTAATATATTAGCATGGAACAATCAAAAATTATAGGTACATGCACTACCGCATGCGCGGATGAGGTCGTGAGGGCTTCCATGCATGCCGACCGCTAGATCTTGGAGTAGCACCTTGCCGTAGACCCCACCGTTGATGCCTCGCACGCCGACACCACAACGCGGTTGTCGGAATCGGGGCTCCGTAGACCTCAGAGGGGTTCGAACATTGGGGTGCGCTCGCTCTCCAACCCTACTCATCCTCACACCTTTACGGCGACTCTCTGGTGGCTCTCACTAAGGGAAAATGAACAAGGACACATGATTTACCCAGGTTCATTCCACCTTGTGGTGTAAATCCCTACTCCTGCTTTGTGGATTGCTTCTGGTAGAAGATGAGTACAAGGCATGTTCTTGCCAGCTCAAAGACTTGTCCCCTTCTATGGTGGTCGGCCCGCTCCTTATATTGGCCTGGTCCTCTTCCCCCGAAAATATCCGACGGGAAGGGTTGCCACAATGGCCCGTTTGAAGGGGGACAAGGTTGCAGCCTATCCTGACAAAAGGTGGCCTTCGCCTGCTAAAGCTCCTCGCCGTGATGTGCTGGTGGGATCAAGGATGACCTCTGTCTTGCCGAGCCTTTGGTCTTGGTCTTCATGCATTAGGAAGGCAACCTTTGGGGTTGATTTGGGAACCCGCCAGCTGGTGCTGCTCATTTATCACCAAAGAGGAAAGTGTCTCTATCCCCACCCGTTGGCACGACCCGTGGTAGCGATTGGCACGGTGCGCGTGACCCATGTGCGGGCACTAGGTCACGAGGCTTCGCATGGCCCGCGACGGGCAGTTCTAACTCCTAAGGGAGCACAACCAACCCTTCAAAGAATCCCTGTGAAGTCCTCGTTGTCGATGCCATCGTGCACCTCGTGAGGTATGGCCCCTCATGAGGGCCTTGCTCTTGAAGCTTGTAGGTGTGACATGTGGGGCCTAGAGGAAACATTTTTTCATGGGCTGCAGGCAGATGGGCCTGGGTACCCCCAGTCCAGAGGTCCGACAGCGGTTGGCTGCTTTAAATGATTGTTCGTGTTGTTTTCTCCAGGCCACCGCTGGTGCCTTCTTGTGACGCTAATATGCAATATGATATTCTAGTACAAATGTTATATATAATATTCAATGTGGTACTTAGTTAACTATTTGGTTCATTTGTTGTGATGTTCAGTTAACTGTTTGGTTCAATTCTGAAATGGGATGTTCACTTATTGTGGGTTCAAGTCTGTATTGTTATGCAGTGGTAAATAAATCGAATTTGGTTATACTAAATACATGATAAATATATCCAAGTGCTATACTTCCAAGTTATTAAGTATGCTTGGTTTGGATAACTGTCTTTTCCATGTGGCTCGACTTAATCTTCTGGAACTTACTGTGTGTTCATTTTTCATCAACATATTTTACTTATAGTATGCCAACTCTCACTTAAACTAATCAATAACTACATTATATGTGTTACTAGGAAATAACGGGAGGCACTGAGGTTTACCATAAAGGTTTGCACATGCATGGTCCTTTGGCTAATAACACATTATTGCAGGAACCATTCTAATATCCAGGTTTTTACTTTTGGTCTTGCACATGTAGGTCCTGCTATGAGAGGTTTACACCATAGTTCGATCCATTTTGCCTATGGGAAAATGAGATGTCCATGAATATAAGTCAAGTTAAGAAACGTAGAAAGATTGTTAGTATAAAGAAACTAGCAACTAATATCAACAAGATCTTTGTTTGTACAATGAAGAAGACATTAGTCAACTATACGATGGTTTGCAAAACACACACTATAGGATGGTAATAACTCTTTTATGTAGTTTTTTCCTTTCCACCATTTCAAATTTAGAACGATTATTTATGCATATCTTTGTTATCAGTCCTTCACAAAGTAGTTCACCGATGATTACCTCTTAGGACACTTGAATGGTCAAGAGATGAAGAAGGTATTTGTCGGGGATATAACCCCGCGGTATAACCCGGCTTGTTGGGCCGGGTCAACATGTTGGCAGCTTATGGGTCATACTCCAGATGGGTCATGCCGTTGAAGACAAGGCAATCAAGTCGGCTTACCAAGCGAGCCGGATGGCGGCCCAACACATGAAGATGGTGACTCAAGGCCCAAGAGGTAGAAGACACCAGGAGTTTCGTTGCTTGAAAGGCAAGGCGAGTTAGATACATAGTAGGTCACGAATTGTAGCATGATTCAGAGTCTTGTAAGACCAAGGTCTTGACATGTATATACAGGCGATCCCCTGACGCCAATAGACTTAAGTTACACACCCTAAAAACCTAGGTTAGCGATTCCGCACCCTTGTAATCAAGATCATCATCAATATAGACACAAAGCAGGACATAGGCTTTTACCTCCAATGGAGGAGCCAAACATGGGTAAACTCGTCTCTCATTCCCAATCAACCCCTTCGAGTCGCCACACAACGACGATGGCCTCACACCTAAGTTCTCCTATGAGGACATTTTTCGTGACAAAACCACGATAGTTGGTGCCCACCATGGGGTTATCGCACAGTGGAGTTGAGTTCTCGGAGGGATCTCTTCCAGGGTTCGGGAGCCATGCGGTTGGATAGATGACCAAGAGCCATTGTGGCAAGCTCTACATAGACAGTTTAGTCTGGGGCCTCGAGGACACCTCAGTTGAGTCTGGGTACCGGGTCCCCTTCAGCAAGATCCATGTCTTCATTGGCAAGATCAGTGCGTCAGTACTTGAGCCAGACATCTGCTCCAACATAGTAGAGGCGGCTCCGCATGCCCGACCCGTCCGGCATCAAGCCGACCAACGTCACATCTTCGTCAGTTTCACCTAAGGAGTCAGCGTTCTAGATGAGCTGGCAGGTAGTGAGGATAACCTTGTCAACTCTAACAGCGAGTCATCCATGGGAGATACCGAGTCAATTTGTCCTCTCTATGATGGTAGACTAGGGGATGTTCGAAAGAGGAAGTCGCCAAGGAATCATGTGAGCCGCATCGTCAGGTCACCATCTACATGGCAGGAACCGCGGTGGCTCATGATCCGTTGGCGGCAGGAGCCACGAACGGTGCTGGCGGGTCAGGCAAGACGTCGGCTTAAACCATGAGCGACTTGATGGATGAGATGGCCAAACTCTTGGAGAATCCTATCATTGCGGAGAACCAGGAAGCTCATAACACGAAATTGGTAAAACTTCACGTGGAGATGACCAAGGTTAAGGAAGAGATTGACGTCGAAAACGTCCAAATGGAAGAACAACATGCTTGATAGTTTGGAGCGCTTGAAGGCCGAGGCTCGATAGTTTGGGCTTCGCTGAGATGCCTCTGAGGTAGTTTACCAGAGGAGACACAGGGGCCGTCTGCCATTAAATCTTGAGTCGACTCAGTTATTCACCAATCCAGGAATGCCCAGGGCAGGGGATGACCCGCCTCGTCATGCAGAGCGACAGATAGAGCCGACTTAGCTGCAGCCGGCTCAGTCACTGACTCAACGCGTTCAGACGCTGTAGGGACACTTCTCCAACCCCTTCAATAATATGCTAGCACTAACACGTAATTTGGAAGCACTCCCTATTCATGCAAACACGAGATCGACGCAAGGAGCGCCATCGAGATACTGAAAACAACGGTGGTGCAACAAGCACAATATTGCTAGAGCCGCGATCGGATGCACTCCATTTCGTATGCTAGTCACGGTAGGTGCCGCCAGGTGGAGTCTCCAGACTTTTCCAGTAGTGGGCGTCAATGGCAGCCTCTGGTTTCCCCAACCCGGCATGTGTTACCCAACGCTCAAGCGGCCGTCGTCGCAGCGAGAGCAGCCCGACAGGTGGAGGCAGAGGCGGCATCGATACGAGTGGCTCAGCAGCCCATGATGGAATCCCAATCAACATCATCAGGGGATAGAGTCAACAACAGGATGACCGACATCCCTTGTTTGCCTCCGGATCTCCGTAGTGAGCCTATGCCTAGGGACTTCAAAGGGCCTCGCAAGGTGCCAAACTACACAACATATCTCGATCGACGGCATGGATCAAAAGTTATGGGTTAGACATGGATATGCCCGATGTCAACGACGAGCTGTGCTCGAAGTATGTGACGATGATGTAGCAAGGGCCAGCTCGAACGTGGCTAAAAAATCTTCTGCTTAACTCCATCAACACTTGGTCAAAACTAAAGGAGCGGTTCATCCAAAATTTCCAAGGAACATGCAAATGGCCAATGACAATCATTGATCTGCAACATTGTATCTAGCGCACGAATGAGTTGGCTCATCATTGGACTTCCCGGGTTGCCGAAATCATCCACTTGTCAGACAGCATTATGGTGGCTCAGTCCGTACTCATCCTAGAGAAAAACCGCCACTTTCAGCCTCTGGTCCAGAAGCTTGGCCGCCTAAAACATAAGGTACATGACATGGGCGACTTGATGGATGTTCTTACCAGATATGCCAAGTCAGACAACACGAAGGATCCCGACTCAGACGAGGATAAAACTGGCAAGAATAAGAAAGGCAACAGTGGCAAGGGTTAACATCAAGGTGGAAACCATGGAGGTTAAGGAAATAGCAGCAAACAGAAGCAGCCCAATGGCGGATCAGAATTTGTGGCTAATACCAACACTGGTTTCAAAAACCAACGACGAAACAATCATCCTAGAGGGCCTTACAATGGGAATAAGCCGCATAACAATGCCGAAGCACTCAAGGCGCCTTGCCCAAAACATAGTACCTAGGATAAACTGGCTACCCACTCATGGGAAAATTGTTATATCATGTAGGAGTTTCGTAACCAGGCTTTCCAGAGTCATCAAGGAGGCAATGGTGGGGGACATTCGAGTCAACAAGGCCCTGGCTGGTCACACACCGGCTCATCAGGTGGATTTTCGACGTCAGGTTTCCATGGACAAGGAGGCTCCAGGTCAGGATTTCAGCAGCAAGGAAACAATGGCAATGGGCAACAGTCTAGCCAAGGAAATCAACAGAATAATAATCAAACTGGGTTTCAGAGTAATCCTCAGTAGTTGAGTAGTGGCGAGTACCATGTTTTCACCACTAGTATCTACAGGCAAGACACTAAACTCAAGCAAAGATCCATCAATATGGTTGAGCCGGCGGTACCCAAGTATCTCAATTGGTCTGAGCAGCAAATCACCTGGAGCCGAGAAGATCACCCCCCGGTTTAATAACCCAGGAGGTCTGGCCTTGGTGGTGGCGCCTCAGGTGGGTGGCTATACCCTCAGAAAGTTCATCATGGATGGAGGTAGAAGCATCAACATCTTGTTATGACACTTTCCGACGGATAAACCTCTCTGAGAGCAGTTTACAAACTCCAACCATAGTTTTTCATGGCATTTTCCTAGAAAGTCAGCATACCCAATTGGGTGGATTAAACTCGACATTGTTTTTGGCGACAAGTATAACTACATGTGCGAGCCTTTAACCATTGAGGTGGTAAAGATAAAGAGCCCATACCATGCTCTCTTCACAAGGTCGGCATATGCTCATTTCATGGCTCGTCCCTGTTATGTCTACCTCAAGATCAAGATGACGGGTCCCAAAGGTACTATAACTATGGGAGGTAGTAGGAAGATCGCTCAGGAGTGCGAGGAAGGAGATGTGTCCTACACTGAGTCGGCTTGCGCCGCCGAAGAGCTGAAGTTCTATATGGCCAATGTTGACCCGACTAATATGAGCCCCCTTAAGAAACCAATCATTGGGTCTGAATCGCCACTCAAGTTCAAGCCAGCTAAGGACACTAAGCAGATCGACTTGACGGAAGGCGACTCATCCAGTCAGTTCACTATTGGGACCGACCTAGATCCCAAATAGGAAAACTCGCTCATCGAGTTCATCCGTGCGAATTGGGACATCTTTGCATGGAAACCTTCTCACATGCCTGGAGTACCGAGAGAACTCGTTGAGCACCACCTCCTTAATGTGGATCCAAAGATGAAACCAGTATGGCAATACGTCCGTCGATTAACCTAGGAGAGACACAAGGCTATTGGAGAAGAGGTAGCCCGGATCCTAGCTGCCGGGTTTATCATTGAAGTTTTTCACGCTGAGTGGTTGGCTAACCCGGTGCTTGTCCTAAAGAAGAATGACACCTGACATATGTGTGTTGACTACATATATCTCAACAAAACTTGTCCTAAAGATCCTTTTGCTCTCACCCGCGTCGATCAGATCATTGATTCTATGGTGGGTTGCAAGCGTTTGTGCTTCCTTGATGCATACTCTGGTTATCATCAGATAAAGATGGCCATTCAGGATCAAGAAAAGATGGCTTTCATAACTCCTTTCGGTGCTTTCTATTATGTCTCCATGCCTTTTGGGCTCAAGAGTGCGGGGCGAATTATCAACGCTATGTTCAGAATTGCCTTCACCCAGAGATTGGGCGCAATGTCCATGCTTATGTCGATGACATCATGGTGAAATCTCAGAAGAAGGATACGCTCTTGGATGACCTCAAGGAGACGTTTGATAATGTTTGAGTGTACCAGATGAAACTTAACCCAACAAAGTGTGTCTTTGGTGTTCATGCAGGCAAGCTACTAGGATTCCTGGTTTCTGAGCGACGCATCGAAGCTAACCTGGACAATATCAAGGCGGTGACTTCGCTTGGTAATTTGGCTAACATAAATTAGCTCCAACACATGGCTGGCCATATCGCTCCATTGAGCGAGTTTATAAGCCGCCTTGGAGAGAAGGCAATCCCTATTTATCGAATGTTGAAGAAGAGGGATAACTTCATCTGGACTGATGCAACTAACGAAGCTTTTGAATCCCTCAAGAAGTAGTTAGCTAAGCCATTCGTTTTAGCCGCCTCGACCAACAAAGAGCCCATGCTCCTGTACATTGCTGCTAATTCCAAGGCAGTAAGTGTTGCAGTTGTCATTGAGCAAAAGGAGGTAGGGAAGGAGTATCCGGTCGAGCGGCTAGTTTATTTCGTCAGCGAAGTCTTGACCCTATCCAAGCAGTGATATCCACATTGGCAAAATATGGTCTTTGGAGTCTTTGTGGCAAGCCGGAAGTTGAAGCACTATTTTTAGGAGCATTCAATTATTGTGGTCAGTTCACCACCCCTTGGAGACATCATACAAAATCGAGAGGCCACTGGTCGAATCGCCAAGTGGGCAATTGCACTTGGCCCTCACCATGTGAAATATATGCCCCGAACTACCATCAAGTCCCAAGCACTGATAGATTTATTCAATGATTAGATAGAGGTGTAAGTTCCAAAGGATAGGCCAGATAACACATACTGGACTATATACTTTGATGGATCCAGACAGTTGGAAGGCTCGGGGGCCAGAGTTATATTGTCTTCTCCATGAGGTGACAAATTTTGTTATGTCTTAGGGATCATGTTCCCTTGTACTAACAATGCGGCTGAGTACGATGCCCTCCTACATGGACTCGGAATGGCTAAAGAGATGAATCTAGTCGGGTCAGGTGTTTGGGCGACTCGGATTTTGTGGCTCAGCAAGTTTCGAGGACTTGGGACTCTAAGGACTCCTTGATGGCGGCTTACCAGCGGGCAGGCACCGACGTGGCAGTTATTTTCAAGGCTATCAAGTTGACCTTATAGATCGCCGACTCAATGAGGCGGCAAATGCCATGTCATGACTCGGCTCTGAGTGGAAGTCGGTCCCTCTTAACGTCTTTTTAGACGTCCTTCACAATCCTTCAGTTAAGTTGCCATCTGAGGAGGACATAGCTATTCCCGACCCAGAGGCACACTTGGTGGCGGCTCTCCATGCCATCACTTATTGGACGGTGCCTAATTTGGATTATCTAACTCGAGGCAAGCTCCTGACAGAGGAAATCATCTCTCGACAGATAATTCGGCGGTCTAAGTCCATGACTGTCCTCAAAGGCGAGTTACATCGATGAAGCAGCACCGACTTTTTCAACGTTGTGTTTCCCCTGAGGAAGGACATGAAATTCTCAATGAAATCCATGCTTGTGACTATGGACACCATGCTGGCTCATGATCTTTAGTGGTGAAGTCTTTTCCCCATGGGTTTTATTAGCTACCGGCTCATGCAGATGTAGAGAACATTGTGCGCAAGTGCGACGAGTGTCAAAAGTTTGCTCGACAAGCCCACGTGTCGGCTCAATAATTGTGCATGATTCCAAGTACTTGGCCATTTGCGGTCTCGGGGCTCGAAATGGTCAGCCCGTTCAAGCCTTCTTCTGATAAGAAGACTCACCTGTTGGTGGCGGTTGATAAATTCATCTAGTGGGTTGAAGCAGAACCTGTCAGCAATTGTGACGCGGAGACAATAGTCAAATTTTTGAACAAGTTGATCTTCCATTCGAAGGAGCTAGGGAACAATTTTGTCAACGTGAGCACATCTCCCTTGATTTGGCAGCAATGGTGCATCCAGAGTCCAATGGGCAAGCAGAACGAGCTAATCAAGAGATTTCGAGAGGGATCAAACCCTGACTCATGATTCCACTACAATGTACTCTAGGATGTTTGGTTGAGGAACTCCCCGCGGTACTCTAGAGTATCAGAACAACTCCAAACAGATCCACTGGATACACACCTTTCTTTCTGGTTTATGGAGCTAAGGCGGTATTACCAAGCAATATTCGTCATGACTCTCCTTGAGTCGCCGCTTATGTTGAAGCTGACAATGAACAAGCACGTCAGGATTCCTTGGATGCTTTGGAAGAAGAACATGACTTAGCAACGGCTAGATCAGCTATACAACAAGACTTATGTTGCTATCATAGCCGTAGAGTCAGAAGCCGCACTTTTCAAGAGGGCGACTTAGTGCTGTGTTGGATTGAAGATCAAACGGGCATGTAGAGGCTATCACCACCTTGGGAAGGTCCCTTCGTCATCAGCAAGAACCTCAATAGTGGTTCATATTACCTGGTAGATCTTCGACCAGACTCATATACATGTGAAGAGGAGACAACCCGTCCTTGGAACATTGCTCACCTTCAGCCTTATTATACTTAGAGCCACTGGCTCAGCACCATATAATAAAGCTGGCACCCCCAAACTCGGGATCTCTATCGTTTCAGCCTACAAATTGAGCATGAGTCTTTATTTTTTGAAACACAAGTC
Source organism: Hordeum marinum (assembly GCA_022496015.1). Taxonomy (NCBI): domain Eukaryota; kingdom Viridiplantae; phylum Streptophyta; class Magnoliopsida; order Poales; family Poaceae; genus Hordeum; species Hordeum marinum. The sequence goes on from CM039673.1 coordinate 257,288,991, forward strand.
ACTTGGTGGCTTCCAACTCATCGAGTTTAGCTTTCTCACCCTCTTGACCAGGCAAACACACCACATTATATGGTTAAACCTGCCTGTATGCTTGATGCGACTCCGATCAGGTGACCATGTGTACTCTTGACAAGTCAATCCACTTTGGACCCTAAACTTATCAAGGTTAAAACACTGGCTTGAGTCATGTGAGAGCTAGCATACAAAGAGCTAGGATACACCATGGATTATCATACCTGCTTCATTGAAGCAAGACTTGAGCCTCGAAAGCTAGTCTCCTTGCCAAGTCTCACTGAGTCGGCTTATTAATAGTTTATTATTATTATCACCACATGTTATTACTTTATAACCTTTTAGGTATTATATTATTCTTATTTCCGGCTCATAAAAAAGTGTTCGGGTTACGAAACTATTGTCATATCATGACCAGTTCAATTATATATTCTACAAACAATTGTTGTGGAAAGATTTCAAAAGGTCGGCTTATAGTAACCCGCCCATACTGATTCTAGCGATAAGCTCATTGAGCTAAATCAGCAAAAATATTCAGACATAAGCGAAAAACGTGTTCATATTTTAGCAACTGCTTGTGTCAGTGCACTAGGATTGGGGTACCGAGTGCCCCTGACTTAGGCACACACAGTAATAGCAGAAGCCATCAATGTAATTATAGTCAAAACCTGTCCAAACCAGAGAAGCCACTCTACATGAGATCAAGGAGCGCATTAAGAAGACAAAACCAGCATTCAAGACCAAGACTCCGACAGAAGCAACCTATGCTGGCTAAACAATGTTGGCAAGGTCGATGCAACGGCCCAAGACAGGCCCAAACCGCGCTAGTCACGTCCCCTGCCTACCGGGGATTGAGGCGCACACATCTTCAGGAAGACCTGGCAAGCCATCCCACAACAGGCGCGAACCGATCAACCACCGCCTCACCGCATCGCAATGCCAGTCATTTATCGACGCAGTGTCAAGCCCTCAGGTGGCTAATTGGCTCTCGCTAAGCACGTGGAGACTCGCACGATGACAAATTATGCCCATTTGACACCCGTCTAGAGGCGTGTCAAGATATTGAGGAATAGTTGGCTAGAGCGGTGGTAAAAGGTTACCGGGAATGCATCCCCGCACGCCACCTAGGCTAGCATTTATGGCATTTTGTCCTAGGTGCCAGAGTTAGGTACGATAGCACTGTTGGCTATCTAATCACTAGATAATGTTTTTTTGCCACTTGGTTGCCCCTTGAGCTATAAAAGGAGGCCCAAGGCAACCTAGCTAAAGATTCAGACCTTTGGACACTTATACTCACGTAGCAGCTCTCCCGAAGGCAACCTTGCCGGGTTTGAGCATTGCGTGTGCTTCATGTTCCCCTGACCAATCCACCAAAGTAGGAGTAGGGTTTTACGCTTCTCAGCGGCCCGAACCTAGGTAAAACACCAGCGTAACATCGTCGTGCTGCCTCACCACCTCTGCTATTTGTGCAATATGACCTCACCCCTGTCAAACCACAAAGGGGCACGTGGCCCCATAGGTGATCGTGTGCATCGAGCCCTGACAGCTTGGAAGATCTGAAGCTCAAGGGCAACTCAGCCAAGATAATACAAAGTATCAGACACATGTTGTATGATTTCCAAGTGAAAGGATAAAAGGAGAATTAATAAGTTTTGTTAATATACAAATTCCTCATCATAAGACATGATCAAAAGTTTGAAACATGCACAAAGGCACAACATAGGCAAACAACTGTTCACTTAAAGCTATTACAAGGTGCCATTGAGCCCAACAGTTGAATCAAGGGTTTTTTAGATATTTTTATAACCCGGATTCTCAGCTATCCAGGTTAGATTCGAGTTGATCTTTCACTTGAGTCACCTCTGGGTTATCCTCCACTGGGGCTTCTGGATGTTCAATCTGAAGGTTGTCCAAATTCCAGTTGCAATGGGTTAAATCCTAGAATACAAATTCTTCACTCAAGACGGGGGACTGGTCAACATCAGGTACGAAGATGTACTTACGATGTTACGGAGTCAGGTCTACCAGATCAAAGTTGGACGGCTGAACTCACAAGTTGTTGGAGTCGTAAGCCGACTGATAGTTCTTCAACGACATTGCAACAAGAAATTGGCTGGCTAACACTCGAGCCACCTTGATGCATTGGCCATAGTTAGCATCGGTGAATCCTGACCCATTGTCCTTCAACTTCGGAAACCCTCCAGCTATCTCTGCCAGATCTAGCTCCTTTGAGTAACCTAAGGCCTGATTCAAAGAAAACATTGCGCTGGCTCGGGTAGCTAATCTTTTCAACTCTTCAATATGTTTTGCGATCGTAGAGAGGCGTCTTAGTACATCCTTGATGAACTTCATCGGTTCTTTGCTCCCCATAATAGCCTTGATTGTACATAGTCTTCCAGCATAGAGTTTCTCAGTCAATACATACACAACCTTGAGCTTCAACAAGTAGTTGTCTTGGAGGTTGCAAGTGCGAGGGCCTGCAAGAAATTCAAGTACATGAGTCTCCAGGCAACTTATCTTCATAGATGACTATTGGAGCGGGTTAGCAAGAGATCATAAAGGTACTTACCAAAGATGTATTGGGTCACATGGGAAATGTTCCGCTTCAACCCGGATGGTTCTTCAGAGATGGTCTTCAAACGACCCTGTGTGTTTTCGGCACGCTTGATCAAGGCAGCCTTTTCAGTTTCAAATCCTACCTTGACTTTCTCCAGTTCTTCGAAGGATAATCGAAGTTTTTGTTCAGTCTCTGCTCGAGCAGTGTGCCCCCACTTCAAGATCTTTTCTCAAGATGGTCACATTTGACTCGGCTGCCTATAAAGCTTCCTGCAGAATAGGATTCTAAGATGGTAGCAAGTTGTAGTGTGAATGATAAGGAAAATTATAAAAAAGTCCCCAAAAGATCGACATCAATATACTTGACACTTGGGGGGCTAATGCATATCAGTTCTTTCCAAGCATATGGCATAAAAAGACCCGACTCATTTCAAGAAGATGAGTCGGCCCTTGGGGGCTACAGGTCGAATTCTTTAAAACTATCAAAGACCCGACTCATTTCAACAAGATGAGCTGGCCCTTTGGGGCTACAACTCGAATTATTTAAAACTATCAAAGACCCAACTCATTTCAAGAAGATGAACCGGCCCTTGGGGGCTACAGGTATATTAAGAAGACCCGACTCATCTCAAGAAGATGAGCCGGCCCTTGGGGGCTACAAGTTGAATCTCTTCAGAATTATTAAAGAAGACCCGACTCATCTAAAAAGGATGAGTCGGCCCTTGGGGGCTACACGTTGATTCTTCAGCAGTTTCATATCTACAAGACCTGCGTCATCTCATGAAGATGAGCCAGCCCTTGGGGGCTATATGAGGATATATGGAATACACAACAAAGTTGAGCATACCTCGTATTTTCTCTTCATCATACCGACGAGGCTAGCTTCCATCTCTCGGCTTGTAAAAAGGCAGTCCAAATAACCAGCATGCAAATCTTCAGCACTGAAGTCTTCATAATTTGGAAGTTCCAGCTTGGCTTTCCCCTTCTCATGCAGTGTTGTTTCATCCTTATTAACAAGTTTGTCTAGCACCTTGGAGGGATCAAGAGTGGTATTACCCATCCCAGTAATGGTGATCTCTATGCTTTTATCACAAGGAGCATCTTCAGCGGCTGTCTGAGGACTGGGTGGGTTAAGGTTTGCTGTCAGGTCAGCTTCAACGTCCATAGCTTCAGTACTTGCCGACTCAGGATGTGGAAGCAAATCCACTTGGGCCTCCTGATGCTCTTCAATATGTTTAGTATGAGCTTCAGGAGCCACCAAATCTGGATTTTCTGGCTCAGGGGCTTTAAGATTAGTGGATGACTCGCCAATTTTTCTCTTCTTGGTCTTGGCCTTGGCCCTTCAAAACAAAATGGTCGAATGAAGCATATGCAAGGTTAAAGTTTAAAAATCAAATATATGATATAAGTAAGAAAAGCTTACCCATGATTGATAACAAGGGGTGGCAGCTTTGAGGCAGTTGAGTCGCCAGAGGAAGGTGGTGACTCCTGGTAATTTGAATCAGAACATTTGAGAGGTTGTTTAAAAAGACTAGCTTGAGGATGAGATGGACTTGGACTATGAGGCACCTAATTCTATCATTTGCGGGCAACTAGTTTGTTAGGTAAGCCGTCTGCAAGGTCTCCAGTGCCGCTCCAAGTGTGGCGCCTTGACTTATGCTAAATCTTCTTCAAAATAAAATGGGGATCCAAATAAGCATATGGGTGAGATAAACTTACTTTCTGAATTACCCACCTTTTTTTCAAAGACAAGGATTCTGAGCCTGAGGAGACGGAAATTACCTCAACACCTTCGGCACGACTGGTTGCAGCGTCACCCTGAGAGTTAAGAGGTGTTAGCAAGTTCAATAAAAATGAAGTGGAGGGAGTTAAAGTTTTACCTCCGACTGTGCAACAGTTATGGGTGACTTGCCCCTGGCTAACGGATCTTCTACAAACGCCTTATTCTGCTTGGCGGGTTTTCGCTTATGTGCTCCAACTTTCCATTTCTTCTATTTCCATAATGGAGTGTTTGCCTATAAGGTCGACAATAAAAACAACAAGTAAGCTTTGGAGCTTAACTGTTATGATCCGGACGAATAATTATCAAGGGTTCTTACTAATGGAGCCGGGTTGAGAGTAAAGTAGGGATTCAGCCAAACCAGACTACAATCTTCTAGAGTTTCTCCCAGCAACTTCTTCAAAATCCGGTTAATTTCATCATCAGTTGGGTCATGGTTGCTATACCTTTGCACATCGTTTAAATCGCCAATATAGTTGCACATCAAGTCGCCACAATGACTCAATGGTAAGATCCTCCAAGACACCCAACATCGGGTTAGATTAATTCCAATCAACCCATGGGCTTGCAAAGCCTTCAGTTTTTGGGTATACAGAGGCAAGTTAGTTATGTTCTTCTTGAGAAGCCTGACCAGGAAGGTCAAAAGACATGGGGGAAGACGGTCTGATCTATAACCCGATAGGAGGGTTTCATTGGCAGGGGCTGAGTTCTGGTAGTAGAACCAAGTCTTGGCCCATCCTTTGGGGTGGCTTGGCAGAAGAGCAGTAGGGAAAGAAGCATCTCTACGCCTTTGAGTGGAGATTCCACCGAGTTCTAGGCTGAAGCCATCCACACACTCGGTCTGATGGTTGAGGTGGAAGAATTCCATGAAAAGTGGAATGGTGGGTTCCATTTGTAGATATACCTCACAAAGTACTTGAAACTAGCAAAGATTGGTAATAGAGTTGGGAGCCAGATCTTGAGGATGAAGATGGAAAGAATTTAGAGCATACCGAAAGAAGATGATCTATGGACACCACTCCTTCTCCTTCGTCGGGTGCTGGGCATTCTTCTCCAAGGGGAGCCCACCATCCAATTGCCTCCTTAGATAGAAGCAAACCCTAGCCTTCGTAGTCTTTAAGCACAAGTTTAGAAACTTGTGAAGGCACCCAGTTACAGGTGGTAGTTTTTGACATGATGAGACGCCTAGGTGCAAGTAAAGAAGCTGCAAAGCATAAATGTTATGATCGAGGATAAGATGACATATGTATCTACAACAGGAGAGTCGCCTTATGATGAGTCGTCCCTTAAAGGAAACAATATCCACATATGGCGGTTTATAGTCATAAGGATGAGCCGACAAACATACGTGCGTCTTAAAGTCAACTCAAAGATTTCTAGTTCTTGCTAAGTGTGGGACAAACATGTTCCTACTAAAATGGCTACAATTACAGATCTACATATAATTAAAAAAGGAAAATATTTGCTAAACCTAATGACGAAGCATGGAAACAACGACGGTCTAGTTTATAGATTCTTAAGGGGGATTTGAATATGCTATGCATGAAATGGATCCGCATCTCAAACCGCTCTATTTCTATGATAAGATTCATGGAAGCTATGCAAGAACAAGCAATGACGATGAACAAACGATGAACTCGGAAGTTGTAGTGTCCCAACTCAAAACGAATCAAGCCTCTGTGTGTCTTGTGCCATCCCTGGATCAGTATGTTGGCACACAAAGTACAACAATGTATATATATCAAAGGGCAACCACATGTAATTAACGTAAAACTAATATATACCTCAAAATCTCAGTGGAAACAGTCAGTGGGAGTGGAGTCCCAATAAACAGCAACGGCAGGTTGAGTGTAGACCGTAACCCTGAATCGTACTCTTACTCATCGTAGAAAAAGTATCTGCAATATAAGACATTACAACCATGTAGGTCAGCATATTGAATATATCGGCAAGTCACAGAAGAGAGGGGTGAAAAATAATCATCTATACTATATGCAATATGGTAGGTGGGGTTGTAAGGTTAAGTTTTGCGTAAAGCGAATTTTTCCTACAACAAGAGGGGGCAAAGCAAAAATTATTACTACAATGTTGGTTATTTAATGAGATGGTTTCACCAACCATTTCTCATACCCAAGTTAACAATAATACCCTCATCATTATAATTATTTGTGTTGAGACTTCGTGATAGTTTCAGTTCCTTTGGCTCAAGTTGTCCATGACGTGGACATAGCTAATCGATTAGGTTTGAGTACTTTGCATAGTTTTGCACACGTTCCCCACAAGATTTGATCGCCTCCATTGAAATCCTCGCACTTCAAGGTGTTTGAGAACTGGATGATCAAAACATGGTCTTCCAAAGGGTTCCTCTAATCCAGTGTCGGTGCCCATCCATTCCTACCGTTCTTCTACATCTCATAGCATCGCCCGTTCAGAGTCACCACGATGTCTAACCAAGCCAGAGCTCATAATGGCTTGTGGCCGTGCAGGTAAGCCTCGAGTCTTGAAGTATCCATCCATCTCTTTGTGCCTGGGTGGACCTTTCCGCGTAAATAATGGAACTTCTCCAGCAACACCTAGGCTAACCACTGGTTTCTCCAGGGCGCTGTAGCGACCCGACCTGAAAGGTCAAGTCTCCGGTGTTTCCGTACCATCCCAAGATCATGCTGGTACACACACGGTACATCAATGTATATATCAAAGGGAAATCACACAGCATTATATTAATCGAAATCTCATATCGAGTCCTTTATTACAATAAAAATTACAATAAAGTGGCTAAAAGCCAACTCATGAGAATATCTAAATCTTGCGGAAGCGTCGAAGGTAGATGAGTCCATCTGATTCCAAGGGCATCTCACTGAGCATAGAACGCGTCCTCAATCCTGGTCAGAAAAATACTCTGCAACATGATACGTTGCAGCCGTGTAGGTCAGCATATGGAATATGCCGGCAAAGTCACAAGAGAGGGGTGAAAATAATCAACTAGTCTATATGCTTATATGGCAGGTGGTGGTGTAAGTTTTGCGTAAAGCCAATTTTTCCTACATCAAGAAAAGGGGCTAAGCAAAACATTACTAAGTTGGTTGATTAATGAGATGGTTCCACCAACCAATTCTCATACCCAAAATTATTAAATTCCCACATCATCATATTATTTGTGTTGAGAGTTCCGGAAGTTCCAATTCCTTTGGCTCAAGTCGTCCATGACCGTGGACACGGCTAATCGATTAGGTTTGAAATACTCTGCAGAGTTTTGCACACGTTCCCCACAAGATTTGGTCGCCTCCGTCTGATTTCTCGCACTTCAGGGTGTTTGAGAAACGGATGACCAAAACATGGTCTTCCAAAGGGTTTCCCTGCGACTCTGACGGTGCCCATCCTTTCCTACCGTTCTTCTACCTCTCGTAGCACCGCCTGTCCAGAGTTACCACGATATCCAACCAAGCCAGAGCCCATAATGACTTGTGGCTGTGCAGGTAAGCCTTGGGTTTTAAAGCATCCATCCATCTCTTTGTGCCTGGGTGGACCTTTCCGCGTGAATACTGGCCATCTCCAGCATCACCTAGGCTAACCACTGGTTTCTCCAGGGCGCCGTTCAACCATCATCCACCCAGAGGTATGTTGAAAACTTGGAGTATTGAAATCTTGATCATTATGTAGGTCTTGAAATTATTAACTCTCTCAACTCTCATGAATCACACAACCAACCCCGTCTACTAATAGCATAGCAAAAGGTAAAACAACGTTTCCCGGGGCCAATGTTGTCAAAGGGTGTTGAGAGAGGTATCTACCACATGATACTACTACAATGTAACCAAGTTTCCAACTAACCTATCTTGCCTGCAACTGGGGAGATGGTAGAACTAATGCATATAAAACATGAGTAAAACATGATCAAAGTGACTTGCCTGATTGATGATCTTCGTACGTGAGTGACTCTAAGTAGCAAGCTTCGCACTCCGGATAATCTAACGAAACAAACAATGCACTCAAATAAGCATACAACCAAAATAAGTACTCATAACATTCAGCAAAGAAGTACTAAACAAACAAGGCAAACAATACACAAAAGTCTCTAGCAAGAAAAACACACAAAGTTTTGTTTTCCAAAAGGTGAGGGATGAAAACACTACTGACATAATAAAACTATTTTGAAATGACAAGACAATTGTTGTCAGCAAAGAAACCATAGCATATTTTATTAATAAACAGAATATAATCAATTTAAGTTTGTTGGGAAAACTTTAGTAGAGTTTATACAAGTTTGAGATAAACACTATATGAATCAACTATAGTTATATTAACAAAAAGAATGAAAACTAAACTTATTATTTTGTTAACAAAACATGTTCTTACAGAAAATAACTTACAAATAAATTTGTCTTAGAAAACAGAATTAATTATACAAAACTTATTTGAAAACAAAACTATTACTAGTTAGTTGTTTTAATCAAATTATGCCTATTTGAAAAGAAGTTGTGATTCCTATGTTAAATGAAATTAAACTAGGCAAATTTATATTTTTATTAACAGTGAGTAAAAACACTAAATGCTTGCTAACAGAACCTAATAAACAATTAAAACCTAATTCTAAATCAAACTAATCAAAATTAAGTTTATAAAACTATATTATAATAATAAGCAGATTCTGTTTTCGGTTAGAACACTAATCAAATATATCATGAAAATCCTCAAACTAAACATGAAGGTAGTCCTAACTAATACCAAACAGTAGCAAAAAGATTCATATCAAAATCTATTTTTAAACTCTAGTTATTCAGATTTGAAGATTTTAAGCAAATTTGATTCAATTCAAATTTTATAGTTCAAATTTGAAATTTTAAAGTACAGGGTGAAACTACATGAAAAATGTGAGCTATTGCAAAAAGAATCAACTCAAAACACTAAACTGATTAAAAGATATAGCTAAAACAAATTTGGAATACATTCTGTTTTCTGAAAAACAAAAACTGAAAAAAAAACTAACGAACGGTCGACTAGGGTGACGTGGCGACCTGTGAGTGGCTGAGGTGGGTGTCCGAGCGGTGCTTCGGGCGGTCAACCGATCCTAAACAGAAAACGGTTCGGGAATAAGTGACTTCTAATCTGAGCCGTTGGGTTTGGATCGGAGGGAGGGAAATGCTCACGGTGTAAAGGTCGCCGGCGTGGGGAAACTCCGGCGAGTCCGGAAGTGGTGAACGCGACGGCGAGGGTTCCGGTGGTCGGGGAGGACGAGGAAGTGGTCCGGGCGACGGCGACGGTTCTCCGGAGTCGATTGGTGGCGACGGCGAGGCGAATGGTGGTCGGGGGTGGTGGCTACGGTCGACGGCGACTTCCGGTGGTGGTGGAACTCCGACGAGCAATCGACGGCGTCTCGGTGAGAGAGAGAAGGGGGGCTCGGGGGGGAAATGGATGCGGGGCAGTGGGGCTCTTATATAGGCGCTCGGGGGGGTGCGGGGAGGAGAGAGGGGAGAGATCCGGTGAGGGGGGGGAGCGACCGGCGTCGGGTCCGGCGCGCGCGGGGGAGGGAGAAGACGACGACCGAGCGAGGAAACGGTCGGATGAGTGGGGTCCAGCGTCAGAGAGAGAAAGGGGCGTCCGTTGCGCGCGGTCGGCCGGCTCGTAGTTATTGCGCGAATAAAACCTGTGGGCCGGCCCATTTAATACCGGAAACGGTTACCGTTACTGTTTAATAATTTCCAGAGACATTCAAAAACTTTTAAAGCATTCAAATCTTCTCTAAATATAGGGGTATTATATATGAAAATTAACAGAATAATAAATGCTATTTAATGAACATTTCTATTCTGTCATTTGAACACTTTGAAAAAAATATTATTTTCAGAAATTGCCTAATTGTTTTTAGATCCTTTTTGGCAAATATTTTCAAAATAACTCCTGGTTATTTTTGTTCAAATAATTCACCAATTTGACCCTGGTGTGGAGTGTCATGTTACTCCTCTCTTATTTTGAACATTTAACCAAAATTTCAAATAGGTGAAAGCAACTTAGGGAAAAGTAGAAAGAGCTTTCAGAAAGTCAGAAAAGACATTTCAACTATCACATACAATCAAGCAATGGTGATGATAGATGCATAACTATATTCATAACATTCCAAAATAAAATTTTGGGATGTTACAGGCGCCGTTCATATCGTCATCCACCCAGAGGTATATTGCAACATGAGGTCTTGAAAATTATTCTTGAAGTCTTGAGGTCTTAATCATCGATTAATTCTCACTCTCATTTGTAAAGAGTCAACCAAACCCCATCTACTAAAAGCATAGCAAAAATGAAAATAATGTTCCCGGGGCCAAAGTAACAAGGGTTTATGGGTGTCTACCACATGATACTACTCAAGAACTAAATTTCCAAGTACCTACTTTGCATGCAATGGTGGAGAAGGTTTAACTAGTGCAATAAAATCATAGGTAACATGATCAATGTGAACTTGCCTTGTAAGGTTGATGAAGACAGTATTGCTCTCAGAAAATAACTTGATAGAATTATCCACCACTCTCCGATGAAATATAACATAAGCAAATAACATTTAATAAACATCCATGCCAAAATGAACCAAATGAACATAAGAACAAAACATATCATGGCGAGAAAGTAATAACATAAAAAGGTTTAACAAGAAAAGGATAGATTCTTATGGGTTTGTAAGGTGAAAGGTGAAGGAATCAACTCAAAAGAGTCAATGGATGATCAACTAAGGTTATACTTCATACACTATGGAAGATGATAAAAAGTATAGGGAGAACAACATGAATGTTGTTTGACAAATAGCATAAGACATACAAATTTACTTGTAGAAACAACCAATTGAAACGAAGCACCACAATGCAAGTTATAGAGAATGGAAGTATGGATTGAATTTGAATTCGAAAAGGTCAAAATAAGTTGAAATGAAGTACGATGATTATGAATAGAAATATATGACATGAGTATTTAGGGGCAAAAGGAATCAATTGAAAAGGTGTTCCGTTTGCAAGATAAGATCAAATGAATGTTCAAATACAAATTTGAATCACTTAAATTTTAAAGGTTCAAAGGTCAAAACTAATGATGCTACTAGATATAGGAGGTCAATATAAATGTGTAGGAAAAAGAATTACTAGATTCATAATAATGGATCAAAACATACAAGTAATTCAATATGACATTGAATCAGCTAAGAACGGTGTGAACACTTTTGAGCACTAATAAAGAAATCTGATTTGATCAAAATTATATGTTTAAATGATAACACCAAATGAAAAGATTACTTTGATATGAGTCCGAAGCAATTGGATTCATCGAAAACGGAGGTACGGATAAATAGATATGATCAAAATAGTTTGAATATGAATATGAACAAATCTTGAAATTCGAATATTTGATTTTTTTATATGATAGGTTCACTGGATAAGTGGGATCAAGACGAAACTCTATGCGCTCGTTTCATCTAATTCTGATAAACGAGTAAATAGTTACGACTGTTTTAAAAATCAGGACCAAGTTGTTTTTCGGAAGAAAAATGCTATGTCTAACAGAATTCACGGATTAATGTGTATATACGGAGACTAATTATTAATCTAATTACTCTACGGTATACTAGTCTAGAAATAATAAACTATGGGAGTATAAAAGAAAATACGACGAAAATACCTTTAGAATGCAGAGAAGAGATAATTCCAAAAAGGAGACGACTTCCATAAATCCTGCCGGAGAGAAGAAAAATATTTTAATTTTAATACACCTAGTCAAACCAAAAAGATCGATTTAGTCCGAAGTGAATGATTTTTAGGTGTTCATATGGGCCTATATTTATAGATTCAAAGGAGGTCCAAAGGTGTAAGGCTACGTGATGTGGGACTAAATTAGAGGGAAAGAGGTGCCGCATGGGTCTAATGGCTTTCGGCCGGCCGCATGCATGCAAACTGCGAGCAATAGGTTTTTGTTTTAGAAATAGAATATCCCAGATGAATAGTGTTCACATGTGAATAGTGTTTTCTATTTTTTCCTTAAAAACACCGAATAAAAATAAATAAACAAAATTAGAAAAACATTTTATATAGACATATTATATATCCAAAATTTCAAAAAAGTAAACTCTACAACATGAACATATTTTCAAGATTTTTTGAAATACTTTTTTTTGCAATAACGTTAAAATGAAAAATAATTTGAATTTAAAATAAATTACAAATGGTTCTATTTTAAAATTTGAATCAGAAAACTATCTTTGATTTTGGAGTGTCATTTTCCTGCTCTCATTTTATTTGTTTATCAGAGGGTCTAGAAAATATTCGAAGTCAAAATTGAATAGGGATTCAAAATGGAAATTTTTGGGGAAGTCCTTTTATTCCCTCTCATTAAATTCCACTCAATTTCACACAACATTCAGTCAAACAATCCTAATTATTTATTTAATATAACATTCCAAAATTTAGAATTTTGGGATGTTACACGAGTACTCGAGGAACTTCGACGATCTGCTACAAATCTGGGGAAGAAAAATGGTTTACCTGATGATGGCCGGGGGCGGCAGAGATATTCAACTAGATTTTGATGAAGACAAGGAGTCACCGTGGTCCCTGAAGCGGTCGCCGGCAAAGGACGAGCAACTGTGACGATGCAATGAAGCTTCAGGCTCGAGGAAGAAGAAGAAGTGAAGGGGAAAATGTAAAAAGTGAATGAGGGACCCCCCATGAATATTTTATAAGATAGAATCCCGAAAGGGCAACCGAGAGGCGCGGGAATCAAGGAAGCGCAGTAAATTTTGGGAAAAGCGATGGCCCGATTTCCGGATAAACTGATACATGCAAAGATCTGTTGTGATGTCATCATTGGTTTCATGGATTTTTGGAAAGTTACGTCATAGATGGATGGCACGAGAAGAATTACGAAGTCTGGAAGTGTCGTAAGCCGACATTTTGAGATTTAGGGAAGACACAGATACAAGCAGAAGATAAGCCACTAAGTGAAGATGATGAAGATTGATATGAATAAATTCAAATCAATCTGGGTCCTAATGTCGGGGATATAACCCTGCGGTATAACCCACCCTATTGGGATGGGTCAACATGTTGGCGGCTTATGGATCATAGTCAAGATGGGTGGTGCTGTTGAAGACAAGGTAATCAAGGTAGCTTACCAAGCGAGCCGGATGGCCGCCCAACACATGAAGATGACGACTCATGGCTCAACAGGTAGAAGACGCCACGAGTTTTCTTGCTTGAAAGGCAAGGCGAGTTAGAGACATAGTAGGTCACAAATTGTAGCATGACTCGGACTCTTGTAAGCTAGGGTCTCGACCTGTATATAAAGGCGAGCCCCTGAGGCTAATAGATTTAAGTTAAGCACCCTCGAAATCTGGGTTAGCGATTCCTCACCCTTGTAATCGAGATCATCATCAATATAAACACAAAGTGTACATAGGCTTTTACCTCCAATGGAGAGGCTGAACCTGGGTAAACTCGTCTCTCATTCCCAATAAGCCCCTTTGAGTCACCACACAATGGCGATGGCCTCACACCTTAGTTCTCCTATGAGGATATCTATCGTGACAAAACAACGATAGTATTCATTCAACACCCACGGTACACTATTGAAGTCTTACTGAAGAGGACGAAGGTTGGGCGGGCAATCATCCACAACCACTGGCCTAAAGTTGCAAGCACGTTCAACATCACGGAAGGCTCAATATTCGCCTTCAGGTTCAACAATTTTCTAGATGAGGTTCATCTGTCTATTTACTAAATATGATGATACTTTCCAAAGGTTTTAGAGGTTGCATGTGAAACTTGGTGTTGTTGAGTAATGTCATAGCTAGCTATATGCCTATATGATGTAACTGATTGTTGAAGCAATCTGATGTTGTACTCTCATGTAATTCAGTTGTAAAATCCTGGTTGTCATGACATGAAATGATATATATGGTGTGTTTGATCTGCAGTGTCCATTTTAATACTAAATGGAGTATCAATAATAGGCCAATTAGCCTACTTACCGTGGTTTTCTATTGCATATGATTTTTCGGAAGAAGCTTGGGCGATGACCTAATACAACCCACATGGTTTCTAGAAAGTACGCGTGTTGGAACAATGAACAATCACACATGACTTTTGCCAAATAAATTTTTGCATTAGGCCACCTTGCACAAACGTTTCCACAAGACAAACATGTGTGATGGAAAACCTATGCCATACAGTTTATTCTAGGCACCGTGCATGATGCTAATAAAATCTCACACGATTTTTCTGATATAATTGTTTACGATGGCTAACCAGACCGCACCTGTGCTTTTTTGCTTAGCGTGTGTGACCGGAGGTCCTATCGCCGACAATTTATTTGTGCCGCGTGGGATAGGCCCCCCTATCACACACAAAGGGGATGGTTTAAAACTACGTCACGGAAAGGGGGTTTAAAACATTTGTATAGGACGCATCTCCAGTAGTGCCACATCTATATAAAGGAGTGGATGGTATTATTAGAAGTTTTGTACCTGAGCATTAATAGGAACAAATCCAATGGAAGTGTCACTCAATGGCATATGGAGGACACCATACAATAGACATAACCACACATAAGGTATTACAGTCTAGTTTTTATTGGCCTACTCTCTTCGAGGATGCACATAAGTTTGTCCTTTCTTGTAATGAATGACAAACAATATGTAATATTGGTAGACATCAGGAAATACCAATGAATTACTCACTTGTTATTGAACCATTAGATTTTTCGGTCTTTGATTTTATGGGACCTTTTCCTTCCTCTAATAGATATACTCATATTCTAGTTGACGTTGATTATGTCACTAAGCGGGTAGAAGTTATTCCAACTAGTAGTTGATAGGAAGAATCAGACTCTCATAGAGATGACTAGAATGATGCTTGATGAATACAAGATGCCAAGACACTATTGGGCAGAAGCCGTGGAAACATCTTGTCATGCAACAAACCGACTCTACCTATAGAAGCTTCTCATTAAAACGACATACGAGCTACTCACCGGTAACAAACCCCAAATTGGATACTTTCGATTATTTGGCTCCAAGTGCTACATTCTTGATAAGCATCGTCGTTCAATATTTGCTCCTAAATCTCATGAAGGTTTCCTCCTTGGTTACAAATCAAACTCTCACACTTATCATGTCCACAACAACTTCACTCAAAAAGTTGAAGAGACGATATATGCAAAATTTGATGAGTCTAATGGTTTGCAAGTCGAACAATTGCCTAATGATGTAGGAGATAAGGAATGTTCGGAAGCCATTCAAGACTTGTCCATCGGCAAGATTCGTCCTATGAGGTGAAGGAAAGTACTTCATCAACCCAAGTGGAAGCTCCTATTTCTCATCAAGGCGAACCACAAAATGACATGGAGGCATCCACAAGCGGTACACGATAAGATAACAGGAGGAAGAAGTACATCATGATGATCCACCTCAACCTCCTTCACCACCACCTCAAGGAGATGATGCCTTCAACAACAACGAAGAAGAAGAAGATGATGAGGAGGAAGCTCCACTTTCCAAAAATCAAAAGCTACCACGAGTCCGAGCCAGAGTGAACAAAAATCATCCCTTAGAGCAAAAATTTGGGGACATACAAACCGGGTGAATCACTCGCTCTAAAACTTGTTTTGCTAAATTTTGTGAACATTACCCATTCATCTCTAGCATTGAGCCTATGAAGGTAGAAGAAGCACTTGAAGACCCGGATTGGGTGAATGCCATGCATTAAGAGCTACATTGCTTTGAGAGTAATGAAGTGTGGACACTGGTGGAAAAGCCCAAAGATGAGCACAACATCATTGGAACAAAATGGATGTTTGGAAACAAGCAAGATGAACATGGTCAAGTGGTACACAACAAGGCATGTCTCATAGCACAAGGTTACACTCAAATCGAAGGTATGTACTACGGTGAGACCTACGCCCCCGTTGCTAGACTTGAAGATATTCGTATACTTCTTGCTTATGCCAATCACCATAATATTGCTCTTTACCAAATGGATATCAAAAGTGCTTTTCTAAATGGTGAAATTGATGAGGAAGTTTATGTTAAACAACCTCCCGGCTTTGTGAACCCAAAGAAACCTAATCATGTTTACAAACTTCGTAAAGCTCTCTATTGTCTTAAGCAAGCCCCACGAGCTTGGTACAAATGCCTAACGAAGTTTTTGCTTCAAAAGGGTTTTGAAATTGGTAAAATTGATGCAACCTTTTTCACTAAAATATTTAACGGTGAATTATTTGTGTGCCAAATTTATGTGGATGGTTTTATCCTTCGATCTACTAACCCACATTTTAGTGAGAGATTTGGAAGGTTGATGTCGGAGAAATATGAGATGTCTATGATGTGTGAGCTGAAATTTTCCCTTGGATTGCAAATCA
Organism: Hordeum marinum; assembly: GCA_022496015.1. Lineage (NCBI taxonomy): Eukaryota > Viridiplantae > Streptophyta > Magnoliopsida > Poales > Poaceae > Hordeum > Hordeum marinum. Next base: position 257,305,723 of record CM039673.1, read on the forward strand.
AGCAAACGAGAGAAGGAAAATTTATCTCCCAACCAGGTATACCAAGGACTTGATCAAGAAGTTCAACATGTAAGAATGTAAAGGTATGAAAACTCCTATGCCTACTAGTGGACATGTTGACCTCACCAAGAGGACAAACCGCTTGATCAAAAGGTATATACTTCAATGATCGGTTCATTGATATATCTATATGCCTCACGTATAGATATCATTATTAGTGTGTGCATGTGTGCTAGATATCAAGATGCTCCTAAAGAGTGTCATCTTAAGGCCGTGAAAAGAATTGTGAGTTACTTGATACATACACCAAACTTTGGCATTTGGTATCCCAAGGGATATTCTTTTAACCTTGTTTGCTATTTCGACTTGGACTATGCTGGAGATACGGTTGATAAAATCCACCTCGGGTACTTGTTCATTTCTTGGAATATCTCTTGTGTCTTGGTCATCCAAGAAACAAAACTCGGTATCTCTATCGATAGTCGAGGCGAAATACATTGCCGCCGAATCATGTTGTGCGGAATTGCTATGGATGACTCAAACTCTTAAGGATTATGGCATACATGTGAAACATGTTACATTGTTATGTGAAATGAGAGTGCAATTAAAATTGCTCATAATCTCGTGCAACACTCTCGAACTAAGCATATTCAAGTTCGACATCGTTACATTCATGATCATTGACGTGGCTTGAGACTGCGTCGGTATTTACCCAAAGAGGATGCGATGATGTAGCACATCGACGATAAGTATTTCCCTCAGTTTATGAAACCAAGGTATCAAGCCATAGAGGAAGATCACGCACCCACGTAAACAGCACCTGCACACAAATAAAAAATACTTGCAACCCGACGCGAAAGAGAGGTTGTCAAGATCTCTACGATGATAAGATAGATTAGGTAATGATAGTTTTGGCAAATAGATCTCACAAGAACGCAAAATAAAATAAGTAAACAAAAAGTGCAGCAAGGTATTTTTGGGATTTTGTATTAATAGATCTGGAAACAAAATATGCAAATAGTAGATCGGAAAGCAATATGTTGGAAAAGTAGACCTAGGGGCCGTAGGTTTCACTAGTGGCTTCTCTCATGAGTATAATGCATGGTGGGTGAACAAATTACTGTTGGGCAATTCATAGAAGATCAAATAATCATGACGATATCCAAGTAATGATCATTATATAGGCATCACGTCCAAGATAAGTAGACCGAAACGATTCTTCATCTACTTCTATTACTCCACACATCGACCGCTATCCAACATGCATCTAGTGTATTAAGTTCATGGAGAAACGGATTAATGCAATAAGAACGGTGACATGATGTAGAAAAGATATATTCATGTAGGAATAGACCACATCTTGTTATCCATAATGGCAATGATACATGCGTGTCTTGTTGCCCCTTTTGTCACTCGAAAAGAACACTACAAGATCGACATCACAAAGCACCTCTTACCATGGCAAGAAAAATCGATCTAGTTGGCCTAACTAAACCGAAGATTCGAACAAGAAATACGAGGCTATAAGTAATCATGCAAATAATATATCAAAGAAGACTCAGATCATATTCATGGATAGAAATTGATCATGAACTCAAAATTCATCGGATCCCAACAAACACACCACAAAAGTCACTACATCAAATACATCATCAAGAGACGATTGTATTGAGAATCATAGAGTGAGAGGAAGCCATCTAGCTACTTACTACAGACTCGTAGGTCTATGGTGGACTACTCATGCATCATCCGAGAGGCACCTATGAATAAGATGAACCCCTTCGTGATGGTGTTACATTGGATCTCGAGGTTGTGGAACTTGCAACGGCTGGAATTGTGTTTCACCAACTCCCCTAGGGTTTTATGAATATTTGGGAATTTATAAGATTGATACTCGGTTGGGGGGAGTTCTGAGGTTCCCACCCTCTACCAGGGCGCGCTAGTGGCCTCTGGTGTGCCCTGGTGGAGGGTGACCACCCTGGGCCCCCTCTTCTGGCGATCTTTGGCCCATCTTCTTCCTTCTAGTCCATAAAAGTTCTCCAAAAATCCCCACAACGTTTGGGCTCCATTTGGTACTGATTTTCTGCGAAGTAAAAAACAAGCAAAAATGATATAAAGTTCCTGTAAAATGATTGTAAAACATCCAAGATTGGTAATATAACAACATGGAACAAGCAAAAATTATAGATACGTTGGAGACGTATCAGTATCCCCAAGCTTAATTCCTACTCGTCCTCGAGTAGGTAAATGATAAAAACAGAATTTTTGATGTGGAATGCTGCTTAACATGTTCATCATATATTTTTTTCTTTATAGCATGGATAGGTGGACTTTTCATATGGTTCAAAGCAAAAGTCTCGTTTTGACATAAAAAATTTAATACTCAAGCATATGAATACGCAACCATGTCTTTCAAAATATCAATGCTAAAGCAAGTTATCCCTAGCTCGTCATGTTCAATCATTACGATGATAGTGCCCTTAGTTGGTGCTTTAAAAGACAAGATGGAGACTCAAATTGAAAAATAAAAATTTCATAAAGTAAATAGATAGGCCCTTCACAGAGGGAAGTAGGGATTTGTAGAGCTGCCAAAGCCCAAGTATTTAAATTGATAGAGAAAACATATTTTGGGTGCATGCCTTTCCTGTCAACGAAAATGACCGAGAGATTTCAATATCTTTCCACACTATATGCATCATAGGAGGTTCCCAAATAGAAAATAAAATTTATTCCTTTTTTCCACCATATTTTCACTTTCCATGGCTAGCCAAATCCACGGTTGCCTTCCAGACCAACACTTTCTAAGGAATTTATTATTTGACAACATAAAGTAAATGTATTTTCTTTTTCATTTCATTTCAGGAATGGGCATCCCTATTACCGCCATACTCTCATGCAATGACAAGTGAATAAACACTCATCTTGAGAATAACACATCTAGCATGGAAATATATCGCTCACCCCCACCGTTTCATGAGCGGTACGAGCACACAAAAAGGAAAATTTATTTTGAAAATTAGAGATGGCACATAAAAATTTGCTTGGAACGGCACGGAAATACCGTATATAGGTAGGTATAGTGGACTCATATGGCAAAACTGGTTTTGAGGATTTTGGATGCACAAGTAGTATTTCTACTTAGTAGAAGTGAAGGCTAGCAAGAGATTGAGAAGCATCCAACCAAGAAACTATAAATCACATATGCGAGCATTAAGCATAACTAACACTGAATAATGCACCATAAGTACAATGTACTTTTGTAGCACAACTATTGACTTTCGTGCTTGCATAGGGAATCACAAACCTTAACATCAATATCCTTACTAAGCATAATTGCTCACCAACATAACTCACATATTACTATTGTCATGTCTCAAAACTATTACAAAGAATAAAGTTTAATTTGTCCAATTATCTTCATGAAAGTTTTTATTATATCCCTCTTGAATATCTATCACTTTGGGACTAGTTTCATATACTGCAATTGCTTTTGACAAGCTCACATGGATATAAGTGAAGAACATGAGCATACAAGTTCCATCTCTCAAAATAATATAAGTGAAGTGTGAGATGATTTCTTCCAAAATTAATAACTCTCAAATTAATATAAGTGAATCATGAGAGAATTTTTTCAAACATGTGAAAGCACGCTGTGCTCACAAAGATATAAGTGAAGCACTAAAGCAATTCCTTTTCTCAATAGTTTTAAGTGAAGCATAAAGAGCCATTCTAACAAGTAATAGCATATTTTGGCTCTGTCAAGTAGGTGTGTCCAACAAGGATACTAATCGAAATGCAAAAAGCAAAATAGGTAAAGATACAAGACGCTCCAAGCAAAACTCATGATATATGACGAATAAAAATACAGTTCCAAGTAGTATACCAATGGTTGTTACAAGAAAGAGGGGATGCCACTCGAGGCATCCCCAAGCTTAGTTACTTGTTACTCTTTGGATATTACCTTGGGGTGTTGTAACATCCCCAAACTTTGGATCTTATTAATCCTTATTCCTTCATCCATCATGATCTCACCCAAAACTTGCAAACTTCAATCACACAAAACTTAACAAAATTCTCCTGAGATCTGTCAGTATAATAAAGCAAATTACCACTTTAGGTACTGTCGTAAAGCCATTCATATTTTATTATTGCATTATACCTATTGTATTGTACTTTACCATGACTTATACCCCCCGATACATAGAGAGAGAGGAAGCCATCTAGCTACTGCCTACGGACCCATAGGTCTATGGTGGACTACTCACGCATCATTCGTGAGGCACCAATGAAGAAGCTGAACCCCTTTGTGATGGTGTTAGATTGGATATCGAGGTTCTGGAACTTGCTGTGGCTGGAATTGTGTTTTGTCGACTCCCCTAGGGTTTTCTGAATATTTTGGAATTTATAGGCTCGATACTCGATTGGGTGGAGTCCCGAGGTGCCCACCCTCTACCAGGACACACCTGGGGCCTCTAGCACACCCTGGTGGAGGGTGGCCAACCTGGGGCCCCTCTTCTGGTGATCTTTGGCCCATCTTCTTCCTTCTGGTCCATAAAAATTCTCCAAAAATCCCCGCAATGTTTGGGCTCCGTTTGGTACTGACTTTCTACGAAGTAAAAAAAACAAGCAAAAATAGCAACTGGCACTTTGGCACTATGTCAATAGGTTAGTCCCAAAAAATGATATAAAGTTGCTATAAAATGATTGTAAAACATCCAAGATTGATAAAATAACAGCATGGAACAAGCAAAAAATATAGATACGTTGGAGACGTATCAATCATGTTGCCAAAGGAGATATTAATCTCAAGCATGTTCGTACTAAAAAACAATTGGCTGATATCATTACTAAGCTAGTGTTTTTCCACCTCAGGAGTGAGTTGAACATAATTGATGCATCAAACTTGATCTAGACTCGCTCGGATGCATGCTAGGGCATGAGCTTACTTGACTATTCCTTGATACTGTTGACGTGATAAATGGAAATCTATGCTCTCTTGTATTGCATCTAATCATTTGTAGGTACTTGGAGGAACTAAACTTCACAAGATTGCCATCAACTCACATCAAAAGCAATCTTGAGATGACCAAGTATGAACAACCACTCTTTGTGATGGAGGAAGAAGACAACATAAACCACATCCTTGACAACTATTTGATAAGCCAATTTCACTTTTGTCATTTGCATATGTCTTGTTCTACCTTGCATGACTAACCCATGTAGGTGAAAAGTGAACCAAAACAATCAAGGATTGCTCCCAAATCAAGATGAACTTCATCAATTGAGCATCCACAACAAGTTCACCTACATGCTATGTCATCTACATCATTCAAAGGTATGCAATCATATCCTTGAAAATCTTTACTCCAAGATATGAGATAAAGCAATTCATTCAAAGGTATATAATCATATCCTTAAAAATCTTTACTCCAAGATATGAGATAAAGCAATTCTAAGTGATATGAAAACATCAAAATGCTTAAACAAAAAATGGCAATAAGGTATACATGTGAAACATGTTTCGTTGTTATGTGACAATACGAGTGCTATTAAGATTGTTCATAATCCTGTGCAACACTCTCAAACTAAACACATTCATGTTCGTCATCATTTTATTCGTGATCATGTTGCCAAAGGATATACCAATCCTAAGCATGTCCACACTAACAAACAATTGGTTGATATATTTACCAAGCCACTTTATGAGAAAGTGTTTTGTCACTTGAGGAGTGAGTTGAACACCATTTATGCTTCTAACTTGAGCTAGACTCACTCGGATGCATGCAAGGGCATGAGCTTACTTGACTATTCCATGATGCCATTGATATGACACTACTTTATGCCTTGGAAATCTATGCTCCCTTGTATTGCATCATATTTTGTATGTACTTGGAGGAACTAGAATTCACAAGATTGCCATCAACTCATACCAAAAGTAGTCTTGTCATGACCAGGTATCAACAACCCATCATTGTGATGAAGGAAGGAGACAACTCAAACCATATCCTTAACAACTATTTGTTGAACAATTTCACTCTTATCATTTGGATATACCATGTTCTTCCTTGCATGACTAACCCATGTAGGTGAGAAGTGCATCCAAACAATCTAGGATTGCTCCCAACTCAAGATAGTCCTCATCAACTTTGAGAATCCACAAGAAGTCCACCCACATGCTATGTCATCTACATCATTCAAAGGTATGTAATCCTAGCCTTGAAAAGCTTTAACCCAAATCATGAGACAAAGTATATCAAAGAGGTATGAAAACATCAAAAAATGCCTATACAAAAAATGGTAACCCCATTTGGAGCTTAACAATGAGTATGACATATGATCAAATATTCTTACTTGGCTCCTAAGTCAATATACTCTAATATAGGTGACCTAGTCTTCGACCATCATCTAGATGAAGTTCCATGTGCGGTTCATATCTTAGTTGAGTGTTTTCTTGGAACCATCCAATCTCCATCTAGTTGAGAAAATTCATTGAAAATCTTTGAGAAAATTCCTTGCAAAACTGTTGGAATTATTTTGAGAACATTGGACAGATATTTCTGAAATTTTTTATTGTCAATATGTCCAAGAATACTTTTTGCCAACTTTCTATTTGCAACTTGGTACCTTTGAACTGGGAAAATCGGTTCCATCGATAAAGCAAATATACTGCCAAGAGCTTCTTTGGTACCACCGATTCAAACTTCCTCGACAACACCAATTTCTCTTAGAGTTCTAAGATCAGTTTTGGTTCTACCAATTCACTTTACCTTAGAGCCACCGATCCTCCATCACCCGAGTTCATTGCCATTTTGCTGACATGTTTTGTCAATGATCTGAAAGATCCTTACTCTCAAGGATCCCTTATCCTCTAACCCTTTTTGGAAATTAATGCCAAAGGGGGATAAATGTCAAAGATTATTCTTCCCCAAAGGGGAAGAAATATTTAAGGGGGAGAAATATCAAGTAACACTACATTAAGGGGGGGGGGAGAAAGTCCAAATAAAACTAGATCACATGCATTTTTTATTTGTCTTCTTGTTTTAGACTTGTCTCACCCTACCTACTCCCTCTACAAGCAAAGATTCATGGGAGAGGTAGATCAATAAATCCATGCTTAGGGGAGAAATTTCTTAATATTCTTGGATACATATCTATCCTAAGAAATAGGGGGGAATATATCTCACCAAATGCTATTTTAATCATTTCTTCCATGTCTTGGTACTTTTGAATCTCTTTGCATCTTTATTATAGAAATATTCTTGTGTTATCTAACCTTGTTTTCTCAAGTGTATTTCTACTGTTAAAATGCTCAAGAACTTCAAGGTAAGTAGATGCATCATATTCTTGATCAAGATGATCTCTTGCTGCTTGCACAAATTGTTTGCAAGAGTGAATCTTGAACATGGAGACAAACCTTTCACATATGTTTGATGCATACGGCCTAGATACAGATGAATTATCATGTCCTCTCTACTATGTGTGTGTCCATGCATTCCAATGCAACTATCCTTTAAAACGATTACACACATTTAGGGGGAGCACGTCTTAGTTATGTATCTCTCAAAGCCTTCATATATCTCTGCATATCTTTATTTGATGCTTTGATTGTATGTTGTCATCGATTACAAAAAAGGGGTAACTGAAATCACATATGCTCCCTTTGGTGGTTTTGATAATTCATGAAAACATACATTGTCTCTTGGACTAATAGTTCGACCTAGTTAATTTCAAATAAAGTCCACAGAGAGGATTGGCTAAGGATTGTGAGGAGAATCCCCAAGGAAAGAATAAGAAGGAAAGGAATAGGATTGGACAAGCTTCAATCTTCAAGACTCTACTTTTGCATTTGGTGAGAAATCAAATTTGAGTCCATAGGAAAGCTAATACTATTAAAAGGGGATGAGGTATCTATGATGATTTGGTTGCTCAGCTGCTTAGAAATTAGCCACCAAAAATACTCATGGAATTCTCCCACAAATATTCTGTCCACACCCTAAAGTCCAAATTCGGAGACACCAACATTTTCGATTCGTCCCTACCGAGTTTTGCCTCAGACAGATCCAAAGCCTAACCCTAGCATCGCGGTGCAACCGAGTTTCATTTTGATGCAACCAAACTCAGTGGCAACTTTGTGTTGTCTCACTTATAAAAACAGAATTTTCGAGTTTTAGGAATCGTTTTCATCGAAATTTGAAACTGACTAGGCCAACCAAAATCGGACACACCAAGATTTAGATATCGGTCTCATCGAAACGCCAAAGGTTGCCACATTTTGCACTAGTCGGTGCAACCTAGTTTTTGGTTCGGTTTCACCGATTTGGGCAATGATGTTGTAACGGTAGGACTTTTGGAGATTCCTATATATACCCCTCCACCTACCTATCACTCTTGGAGGAAGCACTCAGAACATACCAACACTTTCCCCATCCATTTTCTTGGAGAGAACCACCTACTCATGTGTTGAGATCAAGATCTTCCACTCCAACCATATGAATCTTTATTTCTAGCCTCCCCAAGTTGCTTTACACCCAATCAACCTCTTCTACCAAGACAAATCTATTACAGAGTGATTGAGTGTTGAGGAGACTATCTTTCGAAGCACAAGAGCACGGAGTTTATCATACTACCACATCCATTACCTTTTGGAGAGTGGTGTCTCCTAGATTGGTTAGGTGTCACTTGGGAGCCTCTGACTTCTTGTGGAGTTGAACCAATAAGTTTGTAAGGGCAAGGATATCGCCTACTTCATGAAGATCTACCCCAAGTGAGGCTAGTCCTTCGTGGACGTAAGCCATGGTGGAATAGACAAGGTTTCTACTTTGTGGAACCTAATGGGTGGAGCCCTCCATGGACTCCCGCGACCGTTACTCTCCGTGGGTTGAAGTCTCCATCAACGTCGATGTACAATAGACCACCTACCAGAACCATGGGAAAAATCTTCATGTCTCCAATTGTGTTTGATCTTCCTATCTCTACTCCTTACTTTCGTGTGCATGTTTTACTTTCCGCTGCCATACTTGATGACTTGAATGTGTAGGGTGTTCTAGACTTGCTAGAATTGCTAAAACTTGCCAACAAATAAAGTTGGGAAAATGTTGGGTTTTTATTTTGCCAAGTAGTCTATTTAGCCCCCCTCTAGACGCCTCTTCTACTGATCCCACAATTGGTATCAAAGCTTATGTCTCCATAGCCTTGGTATTTTCACCATTGGAGGAAGATGGATGTGTCTAGTTTGGGGAATCTTAGTTGTAGAGTGCCTATTCTCAGTGAGGAGTACTATAGTTAATGGAGAAATGAAATGTTTGATCTATTCAATGAATTCCATTTGAGCAACTATGTCAAGAATCCTTGTGTGCCTCCCATTGATCCCTTACATTCTTCACGCGAGGAAGAAATTGATATGCTTGTAATCTTAGAAATGTTAATCTTATCGGTAGAGGATTGCCAAGAATTGTGTTTGATCAAATAAAAAAAATTGAGTGTGCTTATACTTTATGTAATAACTTGGAGAAAAGATATCCAAACTACTCTTTAAAAAATATTGATGCCATTCTCCATAAAACTATTGCCTTTCAAAAATGAAGCCTAGCGATCCAAACTTTGATAAATACTTGTTCGAGCTTCGTGATCTCATGAATTCTAAAGGAGATGTCACTACCATCAATAACATCATTGTTGAATCCATTCACATTCATAAACTACAACACTGTCATGGTCGCAATTCTAACGAATCTTTTGACTTTTGTGATGAGGATATTCCACTTGACGATGACAATGTGGAACATGGATACTATGATAAAGATGAAAAAGTTTGACATCGAATGTGAGAAGACAATGAAGAGTCTAAGTCTCATGGAAAACTTCAAAGACTACATGTCTGGATGAAAAGAGTGGATTGTCTATAGTGGATGCACGATCACATGACCGGATATAGAGACATGTTTCAAGAGATCGCACCAAACCATGGACCATGGAGGTATGTGACCTTTGGATAGAGCTCTAAGGGTAACGTACTCGGTGTTGGTAAGGTGTCCATATATCATGATAGTTCTATTCAAAATGTTATGCTTGTTGAATACCTTGGCTACAATCTTCCTTTTTGTATCTAGACAAGCCGACTTCAGTTTTAATGTGCTATTTACTATAGTTGATTGTCAAGTGTTTCATCAAGAAAATCATAGCATGTTCTTTATTGGTTTCCGTAAGGGTGATCTATACATTGTTGATTTCACTAAAAGATCCAAATGTCTAACTTGTCTCATTGCAAAATCTTCTAAAGGTTGGCTTTCACATAGAAGGCTAGGATATGTCGGTATGTTTAATCTAGACAAACTCATCAAAGGCAATCATATACTCGGTGTTAAAGATGTTATCTTTGACAAGGATATGCTTTGTAGTCCTTATCAGGCAAGGAAAAAAGTGGGTGGAAGTCATCCCCTATAGAACATGATGACTACTTGGACACTACTCGAGTTGCTTCATATGGATCTCTTTGGTCCCAATGCTTACAAGAGCCTTGTTGAAATTCCTTTGGTCTAGTTATAGTTGATGCATTTTCTTGATTATGTGTGTATTCTTTCTTTATGACACAACACATGTGCAAAAGATCTTGAAGCACTTTGATCGCTAAGCGCAAAATCAGTTCAAAGTGAAGATCAAGAAAGTTCGGAGCGACAACAAATCAGAGTTCAAGAACACCAATGTGGATACCTTTCTTGCAACCAAGGTATCTCACATGAGTTATCGTCTACGTACACACCTCAACAAAATGGAGTCATTGATAGGAAGAACCGTACTCTCATAGAGATGGCTAGAATTATGCTTGACGAATACAAGATGCCAAGACACTTTTGGGCAGAAGCCGTGGAAACACCTTGTCCCGCAACAAACTTACTCTACCTACACAAGCTTCTCGGTAAAACGGCATACGAGATGCTCACCGGTAACAAACCCCAAGTTGCATACTTTTGAGTATTCGGCTCCAAGTGCTAGATTCTTGATAAGCATCGTCGTTCTAAATTTTCTCCTAAATCTCATGAAGGTTTCCTACTTGGTTATGGATCAAACTCTCACACTTATTGTGTCTACAACAACTTCACTCAAAAATTTGAAGAGACGGTCGATGTGAAGTTTGATGAGTTTAAGGGTCCGCAAGTCGAACAATTGCCTAATGATTTAGGATATAACGTACCTTCAGAAGTCACTCAAGACTTGTCCATTGACAAGATTTATCCCACGAAGGTGAAGGAAAGTACTTCATCAACCCAAGTGGAAGCTCCTACTTCGTCAAGGCGAACCATAGAGTGACATGGACGCATTCACAAGCGGTACACAACAAGATGAAGAGGAGGAAGATGTACATCATGATCATCCACCTCAACCTCCCTCGAGCGCTCTATCACGCGAAAGCAGGCACCCCACTATTGGTTGCGCAATGATGACGTCGTCGTCTCCTACAATAAAGCGCACCCTTCACACCGCAAAGCAACATAACCACTTGGTATCACTTCATGTGGATGATCTGACGATCACTAGCCATGATAACATGGACGATGAGCATTCAACTACTTGTCTAACGTACTCAGCTCGACTCAAGTAAACTAATTCAACCATTAGGAGCTTGAGGCTCCATTCTCAAAGGACAAAATTTTCATCTCCTTAAAGAGCTTGCCGATCGGGAAGGCCCGTGGGATCCACCTCCAAGTTCCTTTGAGCGTGTTGGGACACTTTCAAGCATGACATCCATGAGAATTTGACAAACTCTACTCCATGAATGGGAGGGGCTTCCAGAATATCGATGAGGCCCTCCTCACCTTGCTCCCAGAGCGAGCGGACGAATAATACCTATCTAACTTCTGGCCAATCAGCCCCATACACATCTTTGCAAAGCTAGTCACAAAGGATCTCTCCCTGAGGCTTGCACCTAGGCTTGCTTCGATGGTCTTGACAAACCAGAGTGCATTCATCATCAAACAGTGCATCCACAACAACTTTCTCTTGGTCAGGCAGACGACCCGGCTAGTTCACAACCTAAAGGCGCCACACATGCTACTCAAGCTGGACATCGCGTGTGCCTTCGACTACATCTCATAGCCGTTCCTCCTGTAGTTTCTCGAGCACCTTGGATTCAGAGCCCATTGACGTGAATATATCTCTATTCTTCTCTCCATGAAATCCAGGGGAGTGCTCATAAACGGCCACCCAGGGCCATCGATCGGCCACGCTTGTGGCCTACGACATTATAACCGATATCCCTGATGCTCTTCACTTTGGTCATTGACGTGCTCAACTCGATGTTTCTTCGGGCCATCGATCTTGGCCTCCTCCAGCGCCTTACTCCAATACACGTGACCTCGAGCATATCCCTTTACGCGGCTGACATCATTATCTTCTATCACCCCAACCGCCACAACATTGCCACCGTGCACGAGGTGCTATGAGTATTTGATATGGGTTTCGGTTTGTGGTGTGAACAACTTTGTCAAGTGCTCCGCCACCTCTATCGACTTCACCGATGAGCAGATAATGACGATCGCGGTTGAGATGCACTACCCGGTGGCCCAGTTCCTTATCACCTACCTTGCCATGCCTCTCTTCATTTGCAATGCCTCCACTTCGAGTCTCCTCCCCCTCACCGAGTAGCTCGGCCAAAAGTTGTATACTTGGCGAGCGTCTATGCTTCCAAGGGAGATCGCCTAGTTTTTGTGTGGCACATCCTATGCACTATTTCAACATACTTCCTCATCGATATCGCGTTCAACCAGTCCATTCTCAAGAGGGTGAACCGGATCATCAGCAGTTTCCTAGCTATTGGTCGGAGGAAGGAGGCTAATGGCGGCCAATGCCCCGTCAGCTAGAAGAGGGTTTGCCGCCCACCTCCAGGTTGGAAATATGCCCTAGAGGCAATAATATTGTTGTATTACATTTCCACATTCATAATTAAGGGTTTATATTATATGCTATAACTGATATGATCCCGGAATATGTGATTTAGTGGAAAACTCATATGCACATCTGGAATGATAAACGGTAAAATAAGGTTCCTAGTCTTGCCTCCAAGTCTAGCTCAAGTGTTGTTGGTGATCATGGTTTTTAGATCTTATGATATGTATTAAAAGCTCTCGCTCATTTTCGTTGATAGGAAAGACATGCCACCCAAATTATTTTTCTCCCTCAATTTAAACTTTTAGCTCTGGACCTCAACAAATCCCTACGTCCCTCTGCGAAGGCCTATCTATTTACTTTATGCAATTTTTACTTTTATTTCAGTCTCCGTCTTCTCTTATAAAGCACCAACTAGGGGCACTATGTGTTGGAGATATGCCCTAGAGGCAATCATGTATTATTATATTTCTTATGTGTTTATGAATAAAGATAGTCCTTGGACATTATCATTGATGTGTATTAACAAGTATGTGACTTGTTTGTGAGACTATGCACTGTATGATGACTGTCCTAAATGGTCCCTAGTTGAAAGGGTTGTGTGGACGCACAGCCAGTTAGACTAGCATATGACATGGTGGATGGTCTGGTCTCACTGACAATGTAGCATTGGATGCTAGCCGGATAATATGGACTCAAAAAGGTCTGGTTAGATTTGACGTAGTCGGATCCGAGTCAAGATAAGGTCTGAGTTGGAAAGACCCAACTATGAGATGCAGCGATAGGTCATCTGTCAATCTCTAGTACAACATACGTTCTATGTCCTAAGACCTGAGTTGGCGCATGTACTCGGGATGGTGACAAACTTGCTTTGGTCCGACCAAACGCTACTCCGTGTCTGGGTAGTTACAAAGGTAGGTTTCGGGCTTGTCTAGACCCATGATGCGAGACATGGTCGAGCAAGATGGGATTTTCCCCTCCGATCAGGAGAGATATACTCTGGGCCCCTCAGGTGATCCGACCTGGATAAGCATGGCCATGCGATGAGGATTATGAGATAATCAGAAGTGTTGGTCGGATTCACCGGAATGAGAAAGAGGTCGTGCATCAACAAGGATGGCCATGTCGCCTTGTGCACGACAACATATATCCTGTGGCAAAGGGAATAGAAGTGTGAAGTACAGGTTTACCTAACCAGCTTCACCAGACACTTGGAGTCAGCATGCCTTGCTAGAGTCCTCTACCGACTGGTCGAGTCAGATGTGATCTGACTCGCGACCAAGTGAACAAGAACCTAAGGGGTCGCGCACTTAAGAGAAGGAACACGTGGGCTTCAGGATCCTTCTGAGGCCCAAGAGTCGAGCTAGCGCTGGATGCCCATATATAGTGGAGGTGCGGGACACCCATCCGGTTGATCCCTCTGGTGCCATCATTAGGGCTTTGCATGTGTTGCAACTAGCCACCTCCACTTGCCACCGATGACTGTGCGATCGGACCTAGTAGTCTGCCGCACGGTGTTCCTCCTGCACGCACGGATACTGTTAGTGCTGGTGCACTTGCGCCGGTCCGGCGAATCTGTACATGGGATCCAGTGACCGGCTACGCGTGGGAGATCGGATCGGCTGTTCGTGGGAGATCAGACAAGGAGGAGACAGACCACACAAACGCGTTGCCCCAACTCTACTTCCGCTACACGGCACTTCGTGTCTAGTGGTAACGATCTATGATCCATCTCCGTAGCATGTTCTTGGTTGTTCTGTCTGTAGGAAATTTTTGATTTGCATGCGATGCACCTACGATAGAACCCAACAGTGGTATCAAAGCCTCTGTTATATGATTTGATTCAGATAGGATGCATATTTGATATGTGGAGGCGGCGGATGAGATCCCTCGACGCTTATAAGATCGGCCATGTGCATGGTTGACGAGATCAACTGCACATTAGGATAGATTGAGGCTATTTTTTCCGTCAGTCGGAATCGATCAGGTGGTGACACAACCTACCCCTAACGGTCGGTATCCGCCATCGGGGTTAACCGTGAAACGTAAATCCGAATCAGGTTCGCGATGATCGATGAGATCGACAGATCAGAAAATTTAGCGTGATCGGAATGCAGATGCGATCTGTGATTTCTGAAAACAATGTGACCGCCGTGTGCGTAGCGCCTTGTATTTCGTACACGATCACACAAACCGGTAGAATGCATTTCTATGCATAAGTTTGTTTTGTAGGTTTGATGTGAATAGTACGGCTCATATGTATGTGATGCATGTGTGTAATTTAACATGACCTGCGTGTCATGATTTTCAGCCGGCAGGAGCCAAAGTGTTGTCATTATATTGCATAACGACTTGCGTGTCTACTTGAGATTATCTGTAAATTCATTACTAGTTGTAGTAGGTGGAGCAAAGAGATCAAGTTCGAAGCTTTCGTCTCCTGGCGTGACGAACAAGATGGAGTTCCTCTTTGGTCATCGGAGTAGGAGCTGGCCATGCAAGGACGCCCATGAAGGAGCCATAGTATTTCACATATTTATGTTTATATGTGATGGATGTTGCTTCTTATTTCTATGCATGTTAGTATGGTAGAAAGATCCCTCATTAATATGAAGCATACTGACATTCCGGATGTTGCACCTTCGCACATCAAGTACGTCTAGTGGTGGGCTCATAAAATTGAGGTGCTACTAGGTGTCCTTGAACTGGAGGGTTCGTGTTGGACACGGACATGCAATGCATCGGGTTAACTTGACAAGGCTATCAAAACGGTTTTGGGCTTTGTGGCAGAGAAAGCTACGAGCCGAGGTATGAGATACCTACCCGACCGACAGGAGTCGTATAGAGATACGATTAGCAACATGTTGCTTACCAAATAGGCAACTTGGCTAGTAGTGATGCTAAAGCTCACTAGTCGCTCGCGCTAGACGAGTGCTGAATCACTAAGGGTTTGTGGACGGATGCCGACTTCAATGGGAGTAGTTATGTTTAAGGCTTGAATTACTCTACATAAACATATTTCTTAGTGATTGCATATTTTCTGTAGTAGATCAATGGCACCACCTGCTCAACCCAACTTTGCATGGAAATCAATTCTGGAAAAGGATAAACTGAATGGAACAAACTTTACCACCTGGTATAGAAATTTGAGAATTGTTCTCAAGCACGATAAAAAGGAACATGTTCTAGAGGATCCACTTCCAAAGGAACCTGCCGAGAAGGCTAATGCCACAACCAAGAATGCCCACCAGAAACTCGTTGATGAATCAAACAAGATCAACTACCTCATGCTGGCTTGTATGGAGCCTGATTTGCAGCAACATTTCGAAAACATTCAGGCTTTAGATATGATCGGGAGTCTGAATAGTATGTTTCAGGTGCAAGCTAGGACCAAGAGGTTCAACATCTGGCAATCCTTGACGGATTGTAAGCTGAAAGAGGGTGATCCACTAAGCCCGCACGTGATCAAGATGATCGGGTACGTGCAAGCTTTGGATCGGTTAGGCCTCCCACTTGGGGACGAGCTGTCCACGGATGCAATTTTGGGTTCTCTTCCACCTAGCTATGGGACATTCATCTTGAACTATCATACGCACTTCATGGATAAGAAGCTCACTGAATTGCATGGGATGCTCAAGGTGGTAGAGCAAGATATTAAGAAAGGCACGCATCAAGTGTTGACGGTGCAGAACTCGGCTAAGTTCAAGAAGACTTGGTCCAAGAAAAAGGGTAAGGCAAAGGGCACGGAGAAGGTTGTCTCCGCTGTTGAGCTGTAGTCCGGACCGAACGCAAAGACCATTTTCTTTCACTATAAGGAAGCTGGTTACTAGAAGAGGAACTGTAGCAAGTGGCTTGCTGAGCATGGCAAGAAGGCCGGAGATGATTCTTTAGGCAAAGGTACACTTGTTACATATGTTATAGACCTTTACCTTGCTGACATACCTAGTAGCTCTTGCGTATTTGATACCGGATTGGTTGTTCATATTTGCAACTCTATGCAGGGGCTGGTAAGAACTAGGCGGGTGGCACAAGGGGAGATTGACATTAGGGTCGGCAACAAAGCAAGAGTTCCTTCGTTGGAGGTTGGCACGATGTATCTCAAGCTTCCTTCTGGATTTATTTTGGAATTGAATAATTGTTATTACATTCCCGCACTTAGTCGGAACATTATTTCCGCATCATGCTTGATAAGTCAAGGTTATGAATTCAATATAAAGGACAACGGTTGTTCATTTTATTTGAATGGAATGTTCCATGGCTATGAACCCATAGTAGATGGGCTATTTATTTTAAATCTAGAAATGGAACCAGTCTATAATGTGAATGTCAAGAGGCATAAGCCTAATGAGATAAATCCGACATACTTCTGGCATTGCCGGCTTGGACACATTAGTCTGAAACGCACGAAGAAGCTCCATGATGATGTACTCCTAACTTCGTCTGACTTTGGGTCGTTCGAGACATGTGAATCAAGCTTGCTAGGCAAGATTACTAAGTCACCTTTTGCAAAGAGTTGCGAGAGGGCATCCGAGCTGTTAGAGCTTATACATAGTGATGTGTGTGGTCCAATGAGCACAACAGCCAGAGGTGGCTATCAGTACATTGTGACTTTTACCGACGACTTGAGTAGATATGGATATATCTATTTGATGAGGCATAAGTTGGAAACTTTGGAAAAGTTCAAAGAGTTTCATAATGAGGTTGAAAATCAGCTCGACAAGACGATAAAACTTCTACGATCAGATCATGGAGGTGAGTACATGAGCCAGGAGTTTGATAATCATCTGAAAAGCCGAGGTATAGTACCTCAGCTCACACCTCCACGTACGCTGCAGACAAACAGTGTGTCAAAACAGAGAAATCGAACCTTGTTGGACATGGTCCGGCCGATGATGAGCAAATTAGATTTACCCTTGTCATTCTGGGGATACGCTCCAGAAACTGCAGCTTGCACACTTAATAGGGTACCATCAAAATCAATAGACAAGACACCACATGAGATGTGGACTGGGAAGAGTCCTAGTTTGTCTTTTCTAAAGATTTGGGGTTGTGAAGCCTTTGTCAAGCGACTTTTGTCAGACAAGCTTACACTCAAGTCGGATAAATGCATATTCATGAGATATCCGAGGGAAACCTTGGGATATAACTTCTACAACCAAGAAGATAACAAAGTGTTTGTTGCTCGGAACGGGGTTTTCCTTGAGAAAGAGTTTCTCAGTTGGGAGGCCAGTGGGAGAACGGTGCGACTCGAAGAAATTTGAGAGCCACTTGAGCACAACTCGGTTGGTGATGAGATCACACTAGAGTTGGTCAGAGAACCCGTAGTGGAGCGGCACCAGAGCCACGGAGGTCAAAAAGATTGCGTAGAGTGTGCGACATTTTGTATCTAGAAAGCAATGAGCCAACCACGTATGCAGAAGCGATGGTGGGCCCAGATTCCAAGTCATGGCTAGAGGCCATGAGATTCGAGTTAAAGTCCATGGATGGCAATCAAGTCTGAGACTTGGTTGATCCGCCACCTGGCATAGTTGCCATTGGTAGCAAATGGGTCTTCAAGAAGAAAATCGATGATGGAAATGTTCAGATCCACAAAGCTCGGCTTGTCGCTAAAGGTTACAAACAAGTTCAAGGAATTGACTACGATAAGACCTACTCGCCGTTAGCGTTGCTAAAGTCAGTGAGGATCATACTAGCTATAGCTGCATATTTCGATTATGAGATATGGTAGATGAATGTCAAAATGGCTTTCCTTCATGGAAATTTAAAAGAGGATGTATACATGGTACAACCCGAATGTTTAGTCAATCCAACTAACGCTGGTAAAATATGCAAGCTCAAGAGATCCATTTATGTATTGAAGCAAGCAGCTCGGAGTTGGAACAGTCGTTTTGATGAAGTCATCATTGACCTTGGTTTCATCAAGAACGAAGAGGACTATTGTTTATACAAGAAGTCTACTAGGAGCTCGATAGTATTTTTGATCCTGTATGTGGATGACATACTGCTAATCAGAAATGATGTTTGGATGCTAAACTCAGTCAAGGAATCATTGAATGGCAAGTTTTTGATGAAAGACCTTGAAGAGGCAGTGTGCATTTTAGGCATGAAGATCTATAGAGATAGATCGAGGAGGCTGCTTGGCTTGAGCCAAAGCACATACATAGACAAAGTGTTGAAGAGGTTCAACATGAGCGAGGCCAAGAAAGGGTTCTTGCCCGTCTCACATGGTATAAGGCTAAGCAAGACTCAGAGTCCTACGACTTCTGATGAGCGAAACCGGATGAGTAGGATTCCATATGCCTCGGCAATTCGATTCATCA
The DNA here is from genome assembly GCA_022496015.1 of Hordeum marinum. Taxonomy (NCBI): domain Eukaryota; kingdom Viridiplantae; phylum Streptophyta; class Magnoliopsida; order Poales; family Poaceae; genus Hordeum; species Hordeum marinum. The sequence continues at coordinate 257,324,922 of CM039673.1, forward strand.
TGTATGCCATGCTATGTACACAGCCTGATGTTGCCTATGCAATAAGCTTAACAAGCAGATACAAGGCCGACCCAGGTGAGAGTCACTGGGCAGCGGTGAAAACTATCTTGAAGTACCTGAAAAGGACCAAAGATATGTTCCTATTTTATGGAGGTGAGGAGGAGCTCTGCATAAAGGGTTACGCTGATGCTAGTTTCCAAACCGACATGGATGACTATCGATCGCAAAGTGGATTCATGTATGTCATGAATGGAGTAGCAGTGAGATGGACGAGTTCCAAGCAAGATACAGTGGCCGACTCCACAACAGAGGCCGAATACATTGCGTCTTGTGAAGCCGCAAAGGAAGGTGTTTGGATTCGTTAGTTCCTGGAAGATGTTGGTGTGTTCCAGGGCTGGTCAAAACCGTTGGACCTTTATTGTGATAATTCTGGTGCCATTGCACAGGCCAAGGAGCCGAGAAAACACCACAAGACCAGGCACATAGACCGAAAATATCAACTGATACGAAAGCTCGTAGAGGAAGGTGATACAATTTTATGCAAGATTCATACGGATGCAAATGTTGCAGATCTGTTGACAAGGCTGCTTCCACAACCCAATCATGAGGGGCACGTTAGAGCTATGGGCATTCGATGTCTATTTGATTGACTCTAGAGAAAGTGGGAGAATATTGAAGATATGCCCTAGAGGCAATCATGTGTGACGATATTTCCTATGTGTTTATGAATAAATATTGTCCTTGGACATTATCATTGATGTGTATGTGACTTGTTTGTGAGACTATACATTGTATGATGACTGACCTAAATGGTCCCTAGTCGAAAGGGTTGTGTAGACGCGCAGCCAGTTAGACTAGCATATGACACGGTGGATGGTCCGGTCTCACTGACCATGTAGCATTGGATGCTAGCCAGATAATACGGAGTTAGAAAGCTCTGGTTAGATTTGACATAGTTGGATCCGAGTCGAGATATGGTCTGAGTTGGATAGACCCAACTATGAGACGCTGCGATAGGTCATCTGTGACTCTAGCACAACATATGTTCTATGCCCTAAGACCTGAGCTGGCGAATGTACTCGGGATAGTGACAAACTTTCTTTGGGCTGACCAAACGCTACTTCGTGACTCGGTAGTTACAAAGGTAGGTTTCGGGCTTGTCCAGACCCATGCTGTGAGACATGGTCGATCAAGATGGGATTTGCCCCTCCGATCAGGAGAGATATACTCTAGGCCCCTCGGGTGATCCGACCTGGATAAGCATGGCCACGAGATGAGGATTATGAGATAATCCGAAGTGTTGGTCAGATTCACCGAAACGAGAAAGAGGTCGTGCATCAACAAGGATGGCCATGTCGCCTTGTGCACGACAACATATATCCTGTGGCAAAGGGAATAGAAGTGTGAAGTACAAGTTCGCCTAACCAGCTTCATCAGACACATGGAGTCGGCACACCTTGCTAGAGGCCACTGTCGACTGGTCAAGCTAGATGTGATCTGACTTGCGACCAAGTGAACGAGAATCTAAGGGGTCACACGCTTATGGGAAGGAACACGTGGGCTTTAGGATCCATGTGAGGCCCAAGAGTTGAGCCCGTGTCGGATGCCTATATATAGTGGAGGTGTAGCACACCCATCCGGTTGATCACTTCAGCGCCGTCATTAGGGATTTGCATGTGTTGCAACTAGCCACATGCACTTGCCACCGCCGACTGTGTGATCGGACCTAGTAGTCCGCCGCACAGTGTTCCTCCTGCATGCACGGATACCGTTAGAGGCGGTGCACTTGCGCCACTTCGGCGAACCTGTACGTGGGATCCGGTGACCGGCTGCGCGAGGGAGATCGGATAGGCTATTCATGGGAGATCAGACAAGGAGGAGACGAACCACACAAACGCGCTGCCCCAACTCTACTTCCGCTGGACGGCATTGCGCGTCTAGTTTTAACGATCTATGATCCATCTCTGTAGCATGTTCTTGGTTGTTCTGCGCGTAGGAAATTTTTGATTTGCATGTGATGCACCTTCAGTAGAACCCAACACTATGATCGTACTTGAGCATTGTGTGTAGCTAATATTTCAGTGTGTTTCATGAATGAATCAATTATTGAGCATGATGGTATGGGCTAGGGATAACTTTCTTTAGTGTTGGTATTTTGAAAGACATGGTTGCTTGTTGGTATTCTTGAGTATTAAAGTCTTCATGTCAAAACTACACCATTTCTTTGAACCATCTAAAAGTCCAAATGTCCATGCAACAAAAGAAAAGAATGTGTGATGAACATGTTAGGCAGCATTCCACATCAAAAATTCTGTTTTTATCATTTACCGACTCGAGGACGAGCAGGAATTAAGCTTGGGGATGCTGATACGCCCCCAATGTATCTATACTTTTTCATCATTACATACTATTATATTACCAATCTTGGAAGTTTTACAATCATTTTATATCAACTTTATATCATTATTTGGGACTAACCTGTTGACATAGTGCCAAGTGCCGGTTGCTATTTGGGACGAGCATCTATGAGAGGGAGAGTGGATCTACATACCCTTGTAGATCGCTAAGCGGGAAGCGTTAAGAAACGCGGTTGGTGTAGTCGAACATCTTCGCGATCCAAATCGCCGAGCGTCCCGCGATCTCATCACGATCCGTCCCGCGATCCAATCACGATCCGTCCCGTGAACTCATCACGATCCGTCCCGCGATCTTGATCACGATTTGTCCCGCGAACTCATCATGATCCATCTCACGATCTTGATCACAATCTGTCCCGCGAACTCATCACGATCCGTTCCGTGATCACATCACGAACCGTCTCGCGATCTCGATCACGGTCCTTCCGATCTAGCGCCGAACGTACGACACCTCCGCGTTCAGCACACGTGCAGCTTGATGACGATCTCCACCGTCTTGATCCAGCGAGAGGAGGTGGAGAGGAGAGAGAGTTCACCGGCAGCGTGACAGCGCTCCGGTGATGGTGGTGGAGCAATTCCGGCAGGGCTTCGCCTAAGCGCTGCGGAACTACGATCTAGAGGAGAAACTATGCACCGGTGGAACGGGTAGCACGTGGCCGGAAATGCTGTCCAAAAACCACCCAATCCACTAGTATATATAGGAGGAGAGGAGAGGAGAGGCATCCAAGGCCTTTGGGTCGGCCGAAATAGGAGGTGGGAGCAATCCTACTTCACCTCCAATCCTAGTTGGAGTAGGATTGCCTCCTATTGGCTGATTTTCCACTTTTTGCTTTAGGACTTTCTCTCCTACGCCATGGGCCTTTGTGGATGTTTTCCCAGCCCACTAAGGGCTGGTTAATACTGTCCCACAGCCCATGGACCAATTGGGGTCGAAGTACCCCTCCCGGAGGTCTCCCGGTACACTACCGGCACTCCCGGTACACTACCGGCACTCCCGGTACACTACCGGCACTCCCGGTACACTACCGATGAGCCCGAAACTTTTCCGGCGACCAAACTGGGACATCCTATATATGAATCTTTACCTCCGGACCATTCCAGAGCTCCTCGTGACGTCCGGGATCTCATTTGGGACTCCGAACAACCTTCGGTCACCACCATACATAACTCTACACTACCAAAACGTCACCAAACCTTAAGTGTGCAGACCCTGCGGGTTCGAGAACTATGTAGACATGACCGAGACACCTCTACGGTCAATAACCAATGGTGGGACCTGGACGTCCACATTGGTTCCTACATATTCTACGAAGATCTTTATCGGTCGAACCTCTATGTCAAGGATTCAGTTAATCCCGTATAACGTTCCCTTTGTTCTTCGGTATGTTACTTGCCCGAGATTCGATCGTCGGTATCTCCATACCTAGTTCAACCTCGTTACCGGCAAGTCTCTTTACTTGTTCCGTAATACAAGATCCCGCAACTAACAATTAGTCACATTGCTTGCAAGGCTTATTGTGATGTTGCATTACCGAGTGGGCCCCGAGATACCTCTCCGTTACACGGAGTAACAAATCCCAGTCTCGATCCATTGCCAACTCAACAGACACCATCGGAGATACCTGTAGAGCACCTTTATAGTCACCCAGTTATGTTGCGACGTTTGATACACACAAGGCACTCCTCCGATATCCGTGAGTTGCATGATCTCATGGTCATAGGAACATATACTTGACATGCAGAAAACAGTAGCAATAAACTGACACGATCATATGCTATGTTTGTAGTTTGGGTCTTATCCATCACATCATTCTCCTAATGATGTGATCCCGTTATCAAATGACATCTCATGTCCATGGCTAGGAAACCTTAACCATCCTTTGATCAACGAGCTAGTCCATTAGAGGCATACTAGGGACATGATTTTGTCTATGTATCCACACATGCATTTAAGTCTCCGATCAATACAATTATAGCATGGATAATAAACGATTATCATGAACAAGGAAATATGATAATAACTAATTTATTATTGCCTCTAGGGCATATTTCCAACACTTAGTACACTAGATTCATGCTGGATAGCGGTCGATGTGTGGAGTAATAGTAGTAGATGCAGAATCGTTTCGGTCTACTAATCTTGGACGTGATGCCTATATAATGATCATTGCCTTGGATACCGTCATGATTATTTGATCTTCTACCAATTGCCCAACAGTAATTTCTTTATCCACCGTGTGCTATACTCATGAGAGAAGCCACTAGTGAAACCTACAACCCTCGTGTCTATCTTTTAACATATTGCTTTCTGATCTATCTTTTTTCCGCATTTGTTTTCAGATCTATTATTCCAAAAACCCAAAAATACATTATTGTGCTTTTTATTTGCATCTTTTATTTTGTGTTCTTACATGATCTATTTATACAAACTCATATAAACCGATCTATCTTTTACCATGGAGAGATTGACAACCTCTCTTACGCGTCAGGTTGCCAGTATTTGTTCTTTGTGTGCAGGTACTGTTTACATAGCGTTGCTTGGTTCTCCTATTGGTTTGATAACCTTGGTTTCATAACTAAGGGAAATAGTTACCGTAGTTGTGTTGCATCATCACTTCCCCATTGGGGAAATACCAATGCAGTGTCAAGCCACGTCAACACCGTGGTGAAAGTTTGTTGTTTCGAAGCACCTCACGATGACCGGGTGTGATAGACGCTTCGTTCGCATACAACAGGTGTAAGAGAATTTTACACATGCGGAATACTTGGGTTAAACTTGACAAGCCTAGCATGTACACACATGGCCTCAGAACATAGGAGACCGCAAGGTCGAACATGAGTCATATAGTACATATGATCAACATGGAGATGTTCACCATTGAAACCACCTCATCTCATGTGAAGATTGGACTTGTGTTGGTGGATTTGGATCATGTCACACTTAGACAACCTGAGGGATGTTGATTCGAGTGGGAGTTCTTTAGTAATATGATTAATTGAACTTATTATCATGAAATTAATCTAACGACTTTGCAAATTATATTGTGGATCAATAGCTCATGTTGTAGCTCCCTTGGTTTTAATATGTTCCTAGAGAAAGACTAAGTTGAAGGATAGTGTAAGAAATTATGCGGTCTAGGTCCGTAATTTGAGGATTGTCCTCACTGCTGCACAGAAGGCTTATGTCCTTGATTCACTGCTCGGTGAGCCACCCCCTCAAGCCTCGTCTATGGATGTTGTGAACATCTGGCAGACACGTCATGATGACTACTCGATAGTTCAGTGCACCATGCTTTACGGCTTATAACCGGGGCTCCAAAATGTTTTGAGCACCACGGAGCATATGAGATGTTCCAAGAGCTAAAATTGCTATTTCAGGCTCACGCTCGTGTCGATAGGTATGAGACCTCCGACAAGTTGTTTGGCTGCAAGATGGATGAGACCAACTCAATCAGTGAGCATGTTCTCAGAATGTTCGGGTGCTACAATCGCTTCAATCAAGTGGGAGTTAATCTTCCAGATAAGACAATGATTGAAAAATTTCTCCAATCATGTAAGGGATGGAGAATACGATCCACGTGCTATTCGCGATGTTTTACGTCGTGAAGGTAGAAATCAAGAAGGATCATCAAGTGTTGATGGTTAATAAAGACACTAGTTTCAAGAAGGGGAAGGGGAAGAAGGGCAACTTCAAGAATGGTAACCCAGTTGTCGCACCAGTGAAGAAACCCAAGGATGTACCCAAACTCGAGACTGAGTGCTTCTAATGTGAAGGCAACGATCACTATAAGAGAAACTAGCCCAAATACTTGGCAGATAAGAAGGCTGGCAACGTCAACAAAAGTATATTTGATATACATGCTATTGATGTGTCCTTCACTAGTGCTCGTAGTAGCCCCTGGGTATTCGATGCCAGATCAGTTGTTGATATTAGTAACTCGAAAGAGGAGCTGCGGAATAAACGAGACTAGCTAAGGACGAGGTGACTATGTGCATTGGAAGTGTCTCCAAGGTTGACCATCGACCCACTCTCTCTACCTTCAGGATTAGTATTAAACCTAAATAAATTTTATTTGGTGCATGCGTTAAGCATGAACAATATATCTGGATCTTGTTTATTGTGATATGATTATTAATTTAAGAGAAAAATGGTTGTTCTGTTTACATAAATAAAATATTTTATTATCATGCACACAATGTGAATGGTTTATTTAATCTCGATCGTAGTGATACACATGTTCATAGTATTGATGCCAAAATATGCAAAATTAATGATGATAGTACCACATACTTGTGGCACTGCTGCTTAGGTCATATTGGTGTAAAGCGCATGAAGAAGCTCCATGTTGATGGATCTTGAGACTCACTCAATTTTGAATCGCTTGAGACATGCGAACCATGCCTCATGGGCAAGATGACTAAGACTCCATTTTTCGGTACGATTGTCGAGACACGACACATATGGGATCGCGAGGATCCCTTTACGGTTCGGCAGGGAGGTGGTATGCACAATGAGCAGATCCAACAAGCAACATGAGGGGTTTTTACCCAGGTTCGGGCCGTCGAGAAGCGTAAAACCCTACTCCTGCTTTAGTATATTGTGGTGTTTGAGCTCAGGCCACGGGAGCACTGTGTGATGAACATTACACAGCTGCTACGCATGCATCACAACTGGAGTTCTCCCAGAAAAAGCCCCTCTCCCTTAATGCCTTAGGCCTCCTTTTATATGACTAAGGGGTATGGCGTCCCTAACCTTCTACGGCTTAGGACAAACGCATTTAATTCTTCGTCAGGCGTCCCTGACCTTCTACGGGATGGGACAGGAGCCCGTCCCATCAGTACTACTTCACCTCCACCATCCCTAGATTCCTCGACATGTATCTAGGGAGGAACGACACCTGGTCTCTGTGCTAGCAGGATGGTGGGATATTGCCGGGTGCACGATCTTGTCGGGGCTCTGTGAGCCATCCCGGCAAAATCTTGCCGGGGCCCCAGCTTCTCGTCTTCTTGCTTCCGATTATTGACTTGAACATTGTCTTGACTTCTTCGTACTTGCATCCAGTAGTCCCCTGGCAGGTCTTGCCGCTGGTGAGGCTACAACTACCCGTGCACAAGTAAGGGGTACTAAAAGGCACAAACTTTAGTGCACCGACAGGAGCCCCCAGGCCTAGAGCACGCACGGGTGTGAAGCATTATTGGGCTAGGACCAAACAGTGCACGGGCACGGGTGGCAAGAGTCTGCGGTTGTAATCATTTCACTCACTGCGCCTCCCCACGACACACGCTAAGTGTGCGATGTGGGACACATGCGCGGAGCGGTCATAATTATTTCAATTACCATGTCGGGTCATTTCTGCCACGTGCGCGACATGCATAACAGGGATTTGGCGATGGGCGCCCGTGACTTAAAGTTCTGGTCATGGCAGAAACCGCAGCGCCATAGATTGGGGCAATGGGGTGGTTACCTGTTCGCCCATGATCGTGAGCGACGGGATTGGTGGAGATGGGCGGCGACTCTTGGAGCGGAGGAGAGCCAGCCCGCGCGTCCCCCCTATAAATTGGGGGGGTACTGAGGGGTGATGCTCATCCATCCTTTCTTCCTCCTTGAGTGCAAACCTCCAGAGCTCGCCCTTCTACACCTTCCCGGTCTTGAGTTTGTACTCGCCCTCAGTCATGGCTGGGAGGCAAGAATGGCCACCGTGCTCCGCCCGACCGATGAGAGGTTCCCGTCGGGATCATGCCACTGCTTCAGATATGGAGGCGGAGGGTGGCCCGAGCGCGCATGGTGGAAGAGGTACGAGGGGTCGTGGTCAACATGGAGGCCGTGGTTGGGGAGGCGGAGCACCGTTCCACCCCTTCCTTCGGCACCAGGCCCCGTTCTTGAAGAGACCCACGCTGAGGGGATGGCGCTAGAGTTCGTCATCAAGTTGCGCGGTCCCCTCCAGAGCCATCCACGCCTCCTTCACCCTTTCGCTAGGGTGATGGAGGTTGACAAGCCTCTCTCTTTGTGGTTGCGGGCGCATGGCTTCTGTAATGGCAGCGCGCGGGTGAACGTTGAGTATCCGGAGAGTCGCGTCACGCTCCTGAGGCATGGTTGGAAAACCTTTGCCCGCACCCACAACCTCCTGGATGGGCACATTCTCTGCTTCAAGATGGTGGAGGTCGATCTACTCTCCGTCAAGATTTATGGGCATTCGGGCGCCCGCCTTAGCTGCTGGGAGGAAAACTCAAGCAGTGCCGAAAGCTCCTCCTCGAGCGACAATGACGAGGAGGACGGTGTCGGTGAAGATGACGACGATGGGTTCGAGATCCAGGCCGCCAAGTCGGAATACGACAACTTGAGCTCCGACTGATCGCCGGCTGCACCATCACCGTCAGCTCACGCCTCCCCACCTCCCGGTGGAGCAATCTTGTCGGGTGTCCTTGTCCCGGGCGCTGCCTCATCTTCCAGTTGGATCTCCCGGAAGGCCCGTGGACTTTGGCTTCGTCTTCCCTTCTAGAAGTCCTGCCCTCCACGCAGTGCTGGTCCAGGAGGGGTTAGGCTGGGCTTCTGTCGGGGGCCTCTTCCTATCTTTTTCTTCTTGTAATCTGCCCCTAGAAGAGAAAGTCAAATAAAGATGTACTTAGGAAGAGACGACATATCGTGTAAATTTCACTCCCTTTGAATGACTGCATGTTATTCCTCTTGTCAGATTCTCTCTATATGGTATATTCCCTATGCTATATTGGAAATCTTGTCGGTGCCCACAGCCCTGCAGCAAGCGCTTTGAGGAACGGATCCTTAGCAGCCTGCTGGCAGTGCCACTGCCAGCAAGATACCTTGACATTTTTAGTGTAGCCACTTAAACTGTTGAGCGGACTTGAAACAGAGTAAGGGCGCAACCAATCATGACAAGTTACCTTGAAGTTCTTAGCGCAGCCACTTAAACTGTTGAGCGGACTCGAAACAGAGCAAGGGCGTGGCCGATCACGACAAGGTTCCTTCGCATGCAGGTTTCCCATACAAAATATGAAATCATCCGAGGAAAATAACTTTACAGTAAAAAAAATTACTTAGGGTCTTGCAACTTATCTTTTTGTTGTGGTACTCCTTTCCGGAAGATGCCAATTCAGAACATCGCCTTTTGCTGTCCATACCATCTCACCCCCCCCCCCCCGACAAACTTGCACACGAGAGAACCTTCTATCCTTTAAGGAAAAACAAAGAAGAGAAAATAGAGATATGGAACCTTGGAGGTTCGTTAACATTTGTTGGGGACAAGCGCAGTGCAACATCTCGAATAATCATGCATATAAGGAAACATGGAAATCAACAAGAGTCGTAGAACGCTCAATCTTATTCAACTATGCACAAGATTTGCGCCTGGCTTTGTACAAAGGATTACATGCCTTGCCGGCAAGACTTGTACAAAAGGTGGTTGCCAGGGGGCGGCAACCGCGCCTTATGGATAGAACTTAGAAAGATGTTCGATATTCCAGGAGTTGCTCATCGGAATGCGATCCTCGGTCTCTAGGTGGACTGCGCCAGGCCTGGTGACTTGAACTAGCCGATAAGGGCCTTCCCACTTTGGTGTCAACTTGTTGGAATTGTTGGCCGACTGAACACGCCAAAGAACAAGGTCGCCTTTCTCAAGGCTTCAGGCATGAACTTTGCGGCTATGGTAGCGGCGCAAAGCTTGCTGGTAGCATGCAGCTCGCACAGCAACCCAAAGACGATCTTCCTCAAGGAGCATAGTGTCATCTTGCTTCAACTGCTCTTGCTCAAGCTCATCATAAGCGAGCACTCGAGGTGACCCGTATATGAGTTCCGTGAGGAGAACTGCTTTCATCCCGTATACCAGGGAGACGGATGTATGGCCGGTGGCTTGATTTGGTGTCGTTTTGATTGACCAAAGAACCATAGGTAACTCATTAATCCAGCGTCTTCCGCAGTGGCGTAGTCTGTCCAAAGTTCTTGCCTTAAGTCCTCGCAGCACTTCAGCATTTGCCCTTTCTGCTTGGCCGTTGCTCCTTGGATGAGCGACAGAGGCAAAATAGATCTTGCTGCCAAGGTCTTGGATATATTGCATGAAGGTGCGGCTTGTGAACTGTGTGTCGTTGTCAGTGATGACTCTGTTTGGTATGCCGAAACGACAAACTAGCCCTTTGAAGAACTTGACAGCTGATTGTGCTGACACCTTTCTCACTACTTCCACTTCCGGCCACTTCGTGAACTTGTCGATTGTGACGTACAAGTACTCAAAGCCCCCGGTAGCACGGGGAAAGGAGCCCAATGTCGAGCCCCTAGACCGAAAATGGCCAGGAGAGAGTGATTGTCTGAAGAGCTTGAGCTGGTTGATGTAGTTTCTTTGAATAAAACTGGCATGCTTCACACTTGGTTACTAGTGCAGTTGCATCCTAGAGAGCAGTGGGCCAAAAGAGACCTTGGTGGAGTGTCTTACCAACAAGTGCTCTCGATCGTATGTGGGAGCCACATACGTGTCGCGCCCAAGATGCGCACCTATCCATATTAAGGCATGAGGGCCTCACAAGGGATAGACGCGCATCTTGCTGTTAGCAAGTATAGTATCATTGCATCATACATTACAGAAGAGATGAGTATACAAGTCTGGCTTACACTCGCCGCATACTAACTTACAATTCCACACAGAGTTCAAATCATCAAGATGAAGACAGGGTCCGACTACGGACGAAATCAAATGAGAAAATAGATGCAAATGAAACTATCTCGCTATCCCAAAGATCACGACCATGGTCCTCAACTCATCCGGGTAAGTCACGTACATCTTGCCTCTTTACTCATCATATTCCCACTGGAGCTGGGTAAGATCATCATGCATATACTCATCTGTACCTATACCTGGAGGGTTGTAGTAATTTGTGAGCCACAAGGACTCAACAATCAAGCGCCCGGGTACCAAGACTATTCAAGCTTAAAGGTTGGTATGGGTATGTGTTTAGCTTGCAGCAGCACTAAGCATATATGGTGGCTAACTTACGTAACATGAAAATAAATATGAGTGGCCTACGATGAGCAATCGAATCTAGTATGATCTCTATGAGATCCTGAACACTTACTTACGTCAATCATAACCCCACTGTGTTCTCTCTCGGATCATGTTCACGAGCAGAGACAATCACGGTTACTCACACAGTTGGTATATTTTAGTTAGAGTTTACTTCAAGTTAACTACAACCGGGTGTTAAACAAATATCCAAGTTGCCACGTAACTACGGGCACGACTTCTCGAAAAGATTTAACCCTGTAGGGGTGCTCCAACTAGTCCATCACAAATAACCATACTCCGCGGGAATAGCCTCAACCACGGATCTCATGGTCATCATCGGTAATTCCAAAGGAATTCCAACACCTCGAGAAAACCCGAAGAAAGTCAGAGTCCACACGCAAGAGATTCGGTAAAGGTAAAACAATTCCAGCAAGACCTCCCGACGTGGCGACGAACCTGATAAGAGCCGTGTATCTCATTCTCACGACACGATGGATGAGCGATGGTTACCACGCCAATCACCAAGGTTCCCCGGGCGGCGTTAATAAGCTGCTCTGGGTTGGACCAACACTCATGCGGAGCACTGGCAATTATCCACAAGGTTGCAAAGCCCTATGAAAATTTTATTAAGTTATTAGCAAATATAGTACCAAAGTTGGGTCTTGCCAGACAAGTTTTAATCTCAACCGAATAAACAAGGGGGTCCCCATAACAACCCCGAGCATGTTAGGAGCGCAAAGTATGGAAACATAACACCGGTAACAAGAATCTATGGCGGTACAGCGGAACAAAACACTTAGCAAAAGGCCAAGCCTTCCATCAACACCAAGATATATATGTGCATTAAATTAAATAACAGATAAGTATTGTGATATCCAAATCCATGTTATCACATGGAACAACCTGCACCTATAACTAAGAACGCTATAAGAGGGGCCTCGCATCGGTAACTTAGCCAATCAAAGGCTTGCTAGGATGTGGAGGGTTAGAGGCTGTCATGGCAATTAGGAGGCTGATATCAAGTGGTAGGTAGCACAATTGTAACGATAAGAGCGAGATTCTAGCAAGCAAAAATAGTATCGGGATCCGGGTACGATCATCTTGCCTATTGGTTCTTCAGCGGAACAAGTAGCGGGATCCTCGTAGTGGTACTCTCCTGGGTCCTCGTACTCACTATCAACACTCGCGCCTACCCAAGATAAACAGCAACAATAAACATCCAACCAAGGTGCAATGCACAACCAAGATGATGCATGATTCATTTATAAGAATTTAACATGGCAATCCAAAACTAGTCATGTTTCACATGCAGAGTTTGTTTATTAATTAATCTGGACAGAACCTTTTGTTAAGTTATTTAAACATGCATGAACATGGAAAATATGGATGCATCATGCAAAATCGATAGAAATGCATATAAAGAACGCAAGAAACGGAGTTACGGTTCTCACGATTCGCTCACGACAAGGTACGAAGGCAAAAACACAAGACAACCAAGCCATGGGCTAATTCTTGGCATTCCAAGGTAGCCACTGGTTAGGAAATTAAAAACCAACCACAATAGACTCAAATATCAATTGATTCCATGGAGTATAGCTCCCACAAGTCATAAAACACTAAAACAAGCAATCTGCCACAAAACAGCAACATAGCAACTTACATAGCCCACAACTTGAGCTACATGGATCCTACAGCCACAAACAATATATTGACAGAAACTACATAACATATACACCAACTTATCTAACTACACAATCTGCAAAGGAGGCACACATCAATAAGCATGAAGCTATGAAGTTGACATTATGAAACAGTTTTCTGGGACTTGGTGAAAATTCCAGGTTTTCTGGAATCTAAGTTAATAAAGTAGCAAGTTGACAGCAGAAGTTAAATATGTTACAGAGCACCTCTTGGCATGAAAATTAACAGGATGGTAGTAGACAACATCTATTCCAAAATACTAGCATTGAGCATGAGCAAATACTCAACAGATTACAAGTTGTCAACCACTCTACATGGCATAAAAATAACAGCAGATTCTCAGACTTAGAACTATTTAGCATGTTGAAAACAGAAACATCAGGTTAGCTACTTTGCAGCATGTTTCCCACTTATATGGGTGATTCTCATGTTAAACAAAAATAACATGGCATAATAGATATAAAACACTAGCACTTCCATGTTGGCACATGCCCCAAAGCAAGCAAGGATTAAATCATGCAAAAATGACAAAGTAGCATCACAGCTAAGAATGACAGTTTTATAATCTTGCCCAAAAGTGAAATATGAAAGCACCAATGGATTCATTGGCTCTTTCTACCCCAGAACCATGGGTCATACTATATGTTCATGTGAATCAACAAGGCACAATATAAACTAGCAAAATGCCACCTACTCTTGTAAGTGAGATATTACTCTAAATGGACATCAGCAATTATGATCATAACCAGATTTGGAAACTTAGTTAGAGATGGAAATGAGCTAACAAATCACAAATCATATCTATAACAAAGGGGTATGTCAAGTGGGGAAACCCACTAGTCCCCCCCCCACACACACACACTCTAAACACACACACTACAAAGCAAGCACACACATGTTCTATATATGCCCAAGGGCATATGAGCACAAAACAACCATGAACATACCACCCATGAGGGTGTGTTCATCCACACCTCACTCACATGCACCATATATACATAAACATATGGCACATACCTCTCACATGCACAAGTGCACTAGGCACATACACTCACTACACACATGCTCATGAGTGCGGGTGTGCATCCACACACATATGCATAGACACATATGCACAAGTGCACATATGCATATGCATATGCATAGGACTACCACACACACACTACCACTCACTTACACATGCACATATGCATACTCACATGCACACACACATACATAGGGGCACACACACTGGCCATACAGTCACATATGCACTCACCACATGGGTGCAAACAGCCACACACACACTCACAAATACACCTGCCTATATACAACATAAGTAAACACACATACATAAGTGTGTATGCATGAGCACAACACTCACAATACATACATACACCTACACACACCTATGTGTATGCACCCAGCACACACACACACACACCTACGGAAATTAAATCAAACACCTACACAATCACTCAAATCTGCATCTACACACACATATACATATTGCAAGGAAGAAAAAAAAAGAAAAAAAAAACAAAATAAAAATAAAAATGGGGAGGGGTTTGGCTTTGAACCCATGACCACCAGGTCATTTCCCCGAACCTGCACCACTCTGCTACGGGCACTGGAGTTAACACAGGAGGGGCTCGACTGCTTTAATACACACACGCATATCTCATCTAACTGACGAAACTGACGCTGAGCTGACATCTACGGCGATAGTCACCACGATGATGACCAAACACGGACTTCGATGACCACACGAGCAGCGGAGGCCCTTACTGGACGCACTACTCCTGCCCGCACATGCACACACAGCACCGTCACCAAACACCGGCAAGAACGACACTGGCGACGACGACAGAACGCCACGGCGGGGACTTACACACGATTCGCATGGCGATGACCCAAACAACGAATCGGACAGGGCAGAGCGGAAACGGGCCCCTGCGAGAAGCAGGAACTCACACGCTATGCCCAGAAGGACAAGGTCGACGGTGCACTCTTCGGAGACGAGGTCCGACAGCGACGGAACGCACCTAACGCGGGCATGCACTACAATGAAGCTAGAAGGCTTGGGATCGGGCGAGGATGGACGATGAGCCCATCGAGACACGACCACGCAGCCAATTGAGCTCGAGGAAGCACGACGACGGGGAATTGCCGCGGCGGAAGAGCTCGACCAGAGGGGAAGAGGACAAAGCAGAGGCGCAGCCTTGGCATCCCACGCGAATGTAGAGGACGTCGGGGAAGCAGATGGCGACGGCGACGCGATCCCGACGATCTCCTACTCGAGGGGCTCGACGGAGAAGCTCTCGCGGCAATGAGCTCCCACTGAACCTCACTGCACTCTCTCTAAATTCTCTAAACCCATCCTTACCTAAAACGAAAGAGAAGGAGAGGAGGAGGGCGGCAGCGCGAGGGGGGAGAGGGAACCCTAGGGGGCGGCACGAATGCCGAGGGGATAAAATAGGAGGGGAGACACGGTGCCTCGACGTCTGAAACACACGGCGGAGCTCTCTCGCTCTGTCTGAACCTGACGACAGCGGCAACGGAGCAGGTAGCTGTCAGGTTGCTGCTGGGCCGCGTGGGCCGGGGAGGCCACACACACACACACTCGCAAAACCAACAACCAGAAAAGCCTTTTCCTTTTTTTAAAACACCACCAGACAAGGGAAAAACCTCAGAGTAGAATGAAAGGGTTATGTGCAGAACAAAAATACTTTTGCAAAGGAAATAAAATGCACTATTTAATAAAAATATTAAGCTGATTTTTTTAGGACAAGTATTTTTTATACTTTTTAAAATAACAGCTCTTGTTATTTAAACACCCCAATTACATAAAAGCCCAAAACAATAAAAAGCCAACACTCACATGCTCCAAACAAGATAGGCTAGCACTTGAACATTTTTGAACAATTTAAAAGGCAATTTTTTTTTATAAAATAACATGGGAATAAAGGCATTAGGTTGGGGGTTTTGTTGAAAGGAAAAAGAGAGGGGAAGAGAAGGAGGTTGCACACCTACACTCCACCACATCACACCCAAGACAAGATCACAACCAACCAATCACACAAGGTCACATAAGAATCAAGAATGCATGATGGATGAAATGATGCATGATGCATGAATGGCATGGTATGACAAGGTGCAATTCATTTCTTAAGCTCATGACACAAGGTTCATACAAGAGATTACATGCCATAAAAGGTAGGGGCAGCACTTGCGTTGTCACAATACGCCTCCATGTATCTCTGCCAGCAGATCCAGTTCATCCTCCCGAGGAATGCACTTCAATTTCACACCATTCGGTCTCTTTCTATATACGACATCGTCCACAAACTGGTACATATTAGACTGACGGGCTACTTTCTCAGCTTCTTCCTATTCCTCAGGGAGTTCTCCTGTTTGAAGGAACTGAACAATGTGTTGTGCCCATGCCGGAGTCTGAGGCTCGACAACTAGGACTAAAGGCATGTTTTTTACCACGGGAGCATTTGTCTCCACATGGCAAGGACTCGAGGTCCTGCCGGAGCCTGTTGTCCCCCGACAAGCTTGGCGACGTCCCCGGCAACTTCCTTGCTGGCAACCTCTGGGATCTTTATGGGTATGTACTGGCCAGAATTCAACTTCCTTCTCTTATCTTGCCTTGCTGACGGTGCTACGGATGGCTGGGTCAATTTGAGCACAAAAGTCCTTGGTTCCACAGGTATTTTGAGGGCAACACGCTTTGATAGCTCGTCGACAATGATGTTCTCTGAACGAGGAACATGCTTTGTTTGTATACCATCAAAGCGCTCCTCCAACTTCCTCACTTCATCTACGTAGGCTTCCATCAACAGGCTCAGGTAATCTTTATTTACTTGCTTGACGACAAGCCGTGAATCACCTCTAACAATGAGCTTCTTAATTCCAAGGTCTGCCGCGATCCTGAGACCGGCAAGCAGCCCTTCATACTCCCGAGAAAGTGCATCTGAATCATATATTTAAGGTGCTCTCAGGTGGGTGCGACAAGCAGCACGCCAGCACCGCCTCCTTGCAAGGAGAAAACCCCACCAAATACATAATCCATTCTTGATATGTTGCCTTGCCGGGGAAAGTTATTTCTTGGATTTCTTTGTTCGGCGTTGGGGTCCATTCCGCAATGAACTCCGCCAAGGCTCTGCTCTGAATAGTTGAAGTACTTTCAAACTTGAGACCAAAGCTTGACAGCTCCAAAGCCCATTCCACAATCCTGTTGGTCGCATCTAGATTTCACAAAATCCGCTACAACGGGAAGCGGGTGACGACGGTGATCTCATGTGCTTTAAAATAATGGCACAGCTTCCTCAAGGCCATAAGAAGGCCGAAGAGCAACTTTTGCATGCCAGAGTATCTTGACCTAGCCCCCTGCAAAAGGGAGCTGACAAAATAATATGGGCGCTGCACCTTCTTCTTCTTCCGTGGTTCTTCTTTTATCTGCCCAGATCCTGCCTTGTTAGCACTAGACTCTGCCGGGAAGATCCTGGCTTGTCACTTGGTAGTCCTGCCTCTGCCGCTACTTCTTCGTCGACTTCTCTCTGCGCCACTAACGCAGCACTAGCCACTTGATTCGTTGCCTCCAGGTATAGCAGCAATGGCTCTTGTGGTTTAGGTGGGACTAGTGTTGGCGGAGAGGAGAGGTACATCTTCAAATCCTGCAGTGCTACCTCCGCTTCCGGAATCCACTTCATTGGACCTGCTTTTCCAAGATTTTGAAAAAGGGTAGGGCGTGCTCAACAGACTTGGAGATGAACCTACTCAGAGCCGCAACACAGCCGGCAAGACGGCGCACATCTTTGATGCATCTTGGTGCTTCAATCTACTCAATTGCCTTAATCTTGTCGGGTTTCGGAGACACAAAGAATTCGAGAAGCTTTCCAGACGGAACGCCAAACACACACTTCTCGGGATTGAGCTTCAAATTGATCTTGCGCAGATTTTCAAACGTCTCTTCTAGATCATGTATGAGCGTTGCTTTGTCCTTGATTTTGACCACTGTATCATCCATATAAGCTTCCATATTTCTATGTAGTTGAGGCTCAAAATCGATCTGGACTACTCTTACAAACGTTGAACCATCACTTTTCAACCCGAAAGGCATACACACGAAGCAATACATACTTCATGGGGTGATAAATGCGGTCTTCTCTTCGTCTTCCTTAGACATGAAGATCTGATGATATCCTGAATAAGCGTCAAGAAACGATAGCAAATCACAGCCGACAGTAGAGTCCACAATTTGGTCGATGCACGACAAAGGGAAAGGATCCTTTGGACATGCTTTATTGAGATCTGTATAATCAATACACAACCTCCATTTTCCATTCGCCTTGCGCACTACAACTCGATTGGCCAACCATGTTGGATGGAGCACTCCTCTGACCAAACCTGCCGCTTCTAACTTCCTGATCTCCTCGGCAATGAATTCTTGCCGCTCCAAGGCTTGCTTTGTGACTTTCTACTTGACGGGCCGCGCGTGAGGACATACAGCAAGGTGGTGCTCAATTACCTCCCTGGGAACACCGGGGATATCAGGAGGTTGCCATGCAAACACATCGACATTCGCCCGCAGGAAGGCAATGAGCGTGCTTTCCTATTTGTCGTCGAGGGTGGAACTTATGGTGAAAGCTCCTCCCGTGCCATCCTCCTTGGAGGGCACCTTTTTAGTTTCTGGTGGAGCTGCCTTGGATTTCTTGCTCTTGCTGCTGGAGCTCTCTGGCACATCGTCAACAGGAGTGCAGCACTCCGAAGAGGTGCCCTTGCTGGAATGTGTACCAAAGGTCCTACCGGTCTTCTTCCCCCAGGAGCTTCAGCGGCAGGAGCAAGTACCTTGGCGGTAGGTCCTACAACTGCCTTCTGGTAGAGTTGGTCGGCGCAGATGAACGCACCCTTCTTGTCAGAGTTGATTGTAATGATGCTCATTGGTCCGGGCATCTTCAAGACATTGTAAGCGTAGTGTGATGCATCCATGAACTTGGCCAGTGCTGGACAACCAAGGATCCCATTATATGGCAATAGAATCTTGGCAACATCAAAAATTACCTTCTCTGTCCTGAAGTTCAGGTCACTACCAAATGTTACTGGTAGTGTGATCTTGCCCTTTGGCTGGCTCCTCCTGGATTGACCCCCTGAAACGTTCCCATCTCTTCGAGATCATCATCAGGAATTTGTAGCCTTTTGATGACATCAGGTGAGATCAAGTTCAGACCGGCCCCATCGTCAAATAACATTTTCGTCACCTTGAGGTTGCGGATTGTTGGCAAAACCAACAATGGTGTAGCGACCCGACCCACTACGGTCAAGTCTCTATGCTTTCAGTGCCATCCCTAGATTAGTATGCTGGCACACACAGTACTTAGATGAAATACCATAACATCACATGTAAAAGAAATATCGTAGATCCATAGTATACCTTATTTATCACAGCGGAAACAACTCAATAAGGGTGTGGAGTCCCATCAACGCCAACGGCAAGTTGAGTGTAGACAGTAACCCTACAACATTACTCTTACTCGTCGTAGAAATCCTGCAACATGATACGTTGCAGCCATGTAGGTCAATACATTGAATGTACTGGCAAGATCACATATAAAAGAACATGAAAATATGTCTATCACTATATGCAATATGGAAGTGGAGGCTCTATGTCTGAGTTTTTGCATAAAGCTGATTTTTCCCTAACAAAAATAAATAATCAAATCATATTACAAAGTTGATGTCATTAATGAGATGGTTTCGCCAACCAAATTCTCATATTCCAAAGTTGTCATTAACCCCAAATTCATTTAATGAGTAATAGTGTTGAGAATATCCAGATAATCCAATTCCAGTCGCTCAAGTTGTCCGTAACCGGGGACACGGCTAATCAATTAGTTTAACACTCTCCAGAGGTTTGCACACTTCTCCTGCAAGACTTGATCGCCTCCCTTGAAGTCCTCGCACTACCTGGTGTTTGAGAATAGGATGACCGAGACATAGTCTTTCCGGAGTACTCAACTATGCTAGAGCCCATAATAGCTTGCGGCTGCACATGGAAGCTTCTGGTCTCAGATGATCCATCAATCTCTTTGAGCCTGGGTGGCCTTCCATAAAACTGGGTGCTCATTGGTCAATCCCCATGATCCCCTGGTAAAACTGGGTGGTCACTGGTCAAGCCTCGGGATCCCCTTTTTAGTCTGTAGCACCGGGTGATCACTAGTCAATCCCTAGGATCCCCTTTAAGTCTGTAAAGCTAGGTGATCCCTAGTCAATTCCTAGTATCCCCTCTTAAGTCGATAGAACCGGGTGATCACTAGTCAATCCCGAGGATCCTCTCTTCTTGCAGGCAGTCCACCCAGAGGTGTATTGAAAACTTGAAATCTTGTAGTCTTGAGGTTTATCCATATATTATTATCACACTCACATCTCACATGTAACACTCATACCAATCCCCGCCTATGGAAGCATAGTTGCAACTAACTTAACAACAATTCACGGGGCTTGGTGACAAGGGTGTGGGTTCCTACTTCATGATTCTACTCAAGCTACAAGTTTTAATATTCTTATTGAATGCAAAATGAAAAGGTGAAACTAATGCAATAAAATCATAGGTATTCAAAATATGATCAAAGTGAACTTGCCTCGTGTAGTTGGTGAAGATTATCTCGCTCTCAGAAATTACTCATAATACTATTCATCACTCTCTGAGAGGAATCTATATAATCAAACATTGCATTCACATAATAAATCATGTCTAGCAAGCATTATAGCACCCAAACTAATAAAAAAATACACTAAGAAAACAAAGTTGAAAACAAAATAGAACCGAATAAAATCCAAAGAAAACTGTAGAGGAAAACTATAAAGACTAACAACATACAACAAAAAAAATTAACCTAAATAAAACTTAACCTCTAGTTACAACACTAAACTAATAAATTATCAGAAAAAAAATGCTAAACTAATAACTTAATAGAAAGTATTTCTTTCAAAGTTTAAATTGTGAAAAGAATCTATCTCATTGCTATTATACAACTCTAGTTATGATCTATACAAATTTTAATACAAAAAATTAGCAAAAATAATTTATTTAATTATAAAAATTGTATACTGATATATGACAGAAACATATTATAATGTTTTCAATAGTGACAAAAACAAATACTTAAGACAATTAAAAAAAGTTTATGAATAAAACAAATCTACAGTAAAAACAGTACTGTTTTTACTGCAATTCAATTTTAAATTAATCCAAAAATAATTTGAGAACCTCTACTGAATAGAAAAAACTCCTAGTGACAATTTGCAAAAAGAATCATCCGAAAATAATTTATAAAACTCAAGTTAAGTCAAAATTAAGGATTTAAAAGAATTTGATCAAAATGAGATTTAATTATTCAAACATAACAACTTTTTACCTATTCAGAAACTTAACAAAAATTGTGATCTAACGCAACTGGAATCACTCAATTTGGATATGTATACTAGGAGATGTGATTTTTTTAAGATTGCTATTTTTTTGAAAAACAGAATTACGGGAATTTCCTGGAGCTCACCGGAGTTGGTCGCCGGAGTTGGGGAAGATGAGCTTGGATCTGATGTTGCAGTAGCTCCCGGAGGAAGGAGAGCATAGGATGGGGAAGAGGACGTTGCAGCAACCTCTTGGGAGGCCGGGTAAGGGCCAACCGATCCTTAGGCGGCGGTGGAGAAGTCACCGGAGTTGACGAACTCCGGCGAGTTCGTGCGGTTGATGGAGTGGGGGAGGAGAGCTCTCGAGGGACGGAATCGGTCGAGGGGAGAGGGGGCTTCATAGGGGCGGTATTTATAGGCCTCGAAGATGCGTCTAGGTGCAGCAGCAAGGGTGAGCAAATCTGGCATGCCCTGATTCTTCGCCGGCGTCGATCTCGGCCATTAAGGCCTCTTAATGACGGGAAGGAGCAGGAAAGGAAGGATCCGGAGGAGAGGAAGCTTCCGGGAAGATAGGGAGAAGGAAAGGGGTGGGAGGGCATGCCAATCACGGCGGCTATGGCGATCTGGAGCTCCCGTTCTCGAGCTCTCGTGAGGTTGGGGACGACCTGGTTGGCCGAACTTCACGTGGGCTTTTTTTACAGCGAGGTAAACAGAAGCAAATAGAAAATAATATTACATTTTATATAGGCATATTATGTATGAAAATTTTCAGCAAAAAATATCCTAAATCATGAACATAATTTTATGTCCAAAACAAAAGAATTTTTGAAAATATATTTCTGAAAATTCCAAAAAAATAAATAAATTGAATTTTATTTAAAATATTTTTCAAATAAGTTTCTATTGGTTTCGTAATCCATTCTCCATATTTTATTTATGATATTTGAATGAGTCATATTTCCTTCTCTCTTTATTTTATTTGAATAAATGGGAACGAATTTGAAACTCAAAATGGAAACTTTCCAAAAGTGAATTCAAATTGGAAAGTCAGAAATGATTTTACAAAACTCCCCACTCTATTTCAAACTTTTCAGAAGTCATATTATCTTCTCTCATGAAAATACTTGAGTGGCATAAAGTTTTTTTGAATTATTTCAAATAAGATTCAAATTGTCATCAATGAAATAATTGGGAAAGTCCTTTTATTCCCTCTCATTAAGTTTTCTTCAAAAGTTTCATATTCCGCTCAATTTCACATAATCAATTACACAACATTCAAGCAAACATATCCTAATTATTTATTTAATATAACATTCCAAAATGTAGAATTTTTGGATGTTACAAATGGCAGACACCCGACCGCAGTTGTGCGACCAGGGTGATCCTTGGGTCGAAAATGATAGGCGTGTTGGACCATCTCAATCGTTTCCGGGCATCGACAGATGGCTGTGTCACATTAATCTCGCGCGCCCATTGTTTAAGTTGGCGGTGAGAAGAATGCAACGAGGCGCCTCCGTCAATGCACATGATCTTTGTAGCCTTTTGAAATTCGTGCTCGCTGGACTCGTCGTCCTCCCCATTGCCATCGTCATCCCCTTCTTCCTTGTCGCGGCCTCGAGTGGGCCTCTCCTTCTGTTGCTTGGCCTTGCCGCGGCAACGTCCTCGTCCATAGTGTTTCTTTCTAGACACCTCTACGTCATCCTAGGCCTTCTCCTTATTTGGCCTCACATACTCAGCCTTCTGCCTCTCAACAAGCTGTTCGACTTGCCGACAGTTTTGGAGATCATGGCCCTTGGTGTGATGGATCTTGCAGTAGTGCTTGTCGGAGCCCTCCGGCCTGTCGGCGGCCGCCAAGGCTAGACAGAAGGTGTACCCGGCAACCTCCTTACCAGGGCCGCCAACCTTAGCCTTCTTGGCGGGGTCGAGGTTGCCGGACTCCTCGACGGCAAGCACGGCCTTGTCCTTGCGCTTCATGTTCCTCCGTCGGCCCTTCTTTGCTGGGGCAGCGATGTCTTCATCTTCGGAGTCGATTCCAACACCAGCATCCTCGCTGGGGAGTCTCCTCCCTTCTTCAGCTCGAGCACATCTATCAGCCAGAGCATAGAGCTTGGCGATATCCCTGACTTTGTTCATTACTAGCTCTTCGTGCATCATGCGGTTACGCATGTTCTGATGAAATGCGCTGATAGCAGCAGCA
This sequence comes from Hordeum marinum, assembly GCA_022496015.1. NCBI lineage: Eukaryota > Viridiplantae > Streptophyta > Magnoliopsida > Poales > Poaceae > Hordeum > Hordeum marinum. Next base: position 257,348,639 of record CM039673.1, read on the forward strand.
GGATGAACATCTAGGATGTTGTGATGCATGTGGCTGAATCTCTGAATGTACTTGCGCAAGGTTTCGCCTTCTTTCTGGGTGATGATATGCAAATCACTTTCCTGGCTAGGAGCTTGGTGGCCTCCGGTGAAGGCGCCAACAAACTCATGACACAGATCTTCCCAGGAAGAAACGGAATTCTCTGGCACATGCATCAACCATGACCTGACGTTGGGCTTGAGTACCAACGGGAAGTAGTTGGCGAGTATCTTGTCATCGTGAGCCCCAGCAGCCTGCACTACAATGGTGTAGATGCTCAAGAACTCCGACGGATGGGTCTTGCCTTCGTATTTCTCCAGGACCTCCGGTTTGAACGTTCGGGAATTGGGCCACTGGACTCGCCGCAGCTCACCGGTAAAAGTTGGGCAACCCACCTCATAAGGTAGGTCGACAAGATACCCTGGCGCAAGCTTGTCAAAGTGGGGCGCGCACACCTATCAGATTGATGGCGCGCTTCCCACTGCCGCTCGATGGTGGTCCGAGCGTCTTCCTTGCCTCGCTCACGAAGAACTTGACGTTGATCGCGGCGAGTCCACGGATCGGACGATGTCGATGAATCGTCACCACAGGCGCCGGTCTATCGAGTCGGAGACTGCCGTTGCCGCCGCGGAGGGGAGTGCACCGTGGACATGGCATATCCAACCTTTTCGCCATGGGTGCGCGCAGACTCAATGGACCGCTGTCGTGAAGGCTCCGCCCGCTGCGGCCCATCTCTATCGGTGAAGCCGACGAGGCTCTGAATAGTAGATCTCCACTCTTCAAGCCTCTCCACAACAGGAGGGGAGTTCAGGAGTAGCTTCGCTCGCGTGAACACTTCTGTTGACGAGGTCGGCAACGAAAGGTGCAAATAACATGAGGTGCTCTCACTCCTAACCGTGTTAGAAGGAGCTCCATCACGGTCCCGCGACCGTGCCCCACTTCCACCAACATTCTGGCATGCATACTGGTCCTGTGCATCTCTGGAGTGATTCTTAGAGTTTTTCCATGGGGACGCTTAGAACCACCAACATCATGGCATTGTCTGCCGCGCGCGACCTGAGAAGGCCGCGGCGCATGCGCTGGTGTGGGTGTCTTGGAAGGCGCCTCTCCATCCCTGGAGTTCACTACGCCACCCGTAGGCAGCACAGCTCTGTCCTGAGACCCAGCGGCACGTGGGTTGTCGTTGCCACTACGGCCGTCACTGCTCGCCTGGCCTTGATCACCAGGGCATCATGGACGCTCAAGCTCTCCGCCTCCTCCGCCTGCGTCCACTCCGTCGCCCGTCCGAACAGCTACAGGCACACCATACGTGGACGGATGAACCGCCGAAAAGCCCTTCTTCTTGGGGGCCATGGCGATCAAGATGATGAAGAAACTGGCGCACTGATTGTTAGATCATGTTCATGCAACCTATCCCCCCTACCTGGCGCGCCAAAGATGTCGGGACACGACACCTATGGGATCGTGAGGATCCCTTTATGGTTCGGTAGGGCGGTGGTGTGCACAAAGAGCACATCCAACGAGCAGCGCGAGGGATTTTTACCCAGGTTCGGGCCGCTGAGAAGCATAAAACCCTACTCCTTCTTCAGTGGATTGTGGTGTTTGAGCTCAGTCTACAGGAGCATTGTGTGATGAACAGTACACAGCTGCTACGCATGCATCAGAGCTGGAATTCTCCCAGAAAAAGCCCCTCTCCCGTAACACCTTGGGCCTCCTTTTATATGACTAAGGGGTACCCAACAGTGGCGTACAGTATGTACACGAGGTGTGCAGTTGCTACAGTGTTATCATTCCTAACACTGACGGCTTAGGACAAAAACATTTAATGATCCGTCAGGCGTCCCTGACCTTCTACGGGACGGGACAGGAGCCCGTCCCATCGGTACCGCTTAACCTCCACCATTGCTAGATGCCTCGACACGTATCTAGGACGAACGACACCTGGTCTCTGCACTGACAGGATGGTGGGATCTTGCTAGGTGCACGATCTTACCGGGGCTCCCTGAGCCATCACGGCAAAATCTTGTTGGGGCCCCATCTTCTTGTCTTCTTGCCTCCGATTATTGACTTGAACGTTGTCTTGACTTATTTGTACTTGCATCCAGTAGTCCCCTGGCAGGTCTTGCCGCTTGTGAGGCTACAATTGCCCGTGCACAAGTAAGGGGTACTAAAAGGCCCAAACTTTAGTGCACCGACAACGATGGAGCAGGCAAGTGACTTATTAGAATTAATACATATTGATGTATGCAATCCAATGAGTGTTGAACCATGTGGTGGATATCATTATTGTCTTACCTTCACATATGATTTGAGTACATATGGGTGATAATGTCCATTGTATCCACTTTGCCAAACTCTTTTGCCCTTCTTTTGGACTCTAATTTGCATGATTTGAATGGAACTAACCTGTAGTGACGTTGTTTTCAGTAGAATTGCCTTGGTGTTATTTTTGTGCAGAAATAAAAAGTTCTCGGATTGACCTGAAAATTTACGGAGATTAATTTTGGAATTTATAAAAAATACTGGCGAAAGAATTAACCAGAGGGGGGACACCCACAGGTGACAAGCCCACCAGGCGCAACCACCCCCCTCGCCACGCATGTCAAGCTTATGGCCCCCCTGTGGCTCCGCCCACCTCAATTCCAACCTTATTTATTCCTATTCATGGAGAAAAAATCAAGTAGAAGAGTTCATCGCGTTTCACGATACGGAGCCGTTGCCACCTCCTGTTCTTCCCTAGGAGGCCAGATCTGGAGTCCATTTTGGGCTCCGGAGAGGGGAAATCGACGCCTTCATCATCACCAACCATCCTTCATCACCAATTCCATGATGCTCTCCGCCATTCGTGAGTACTCCCATTGTAGGATTGCTGGACGATGATGGGTTGGATGAGTTTTATCATGTAATCGAGTTAGTTTTGTTAGGGTTTGATCCCTAGTATCCACTATGTTCTGAGATTGATGTTGCTATGACTTTGCTATGCTTAATGCTGGTCACTAGGGCCCGAGTGCCATGATTTCAGATCTAAACCTATTATGTTTTCATGAATATATATATGTGTTCTTGATCCTATCTTGCAAGTTGTAGACACCTATTATGAGTTATGATCCGCATCCCCTAGGGTGAAAATAACTGGGATTCTTTTCGGTGATTACCGTAGTTTGAGGAGTTCATGTATTCACTAAGTGCTAATGCTTTGGTCCGGTTCTCTATTAAAAGGAGGCCTCAATATCCCTTAGTTTCCATTAGGACCCTGCTACCACGGGAGGGTAGGACCAAAGATGTCATGCAAGTTCTTTTCCATAAGCACGTATGACTATATATTGAATACATGCCTACATTACATTGATGAATTGGAGCTAGTTCTGTGTCACCCTATGTTATAACTGTTGCATGATGAATGCCATCCGACATAATTATCCATCACTGATCCATTACCTACGAGCTTTTCACATATTGATCTTTGGTAAGTTACTTTTCCGTTGCTACTGTTACAATCACTCCAAAACTGCTACTATCACTTTTACCATCGTTACCGTTACTTCCATACTACTTTGCTACTGAATACTTTGTTGTGGATATTAAGTCTTTCAGGTGTGGTTGAATTGACAACTCAGCTGCGAATACTCGAGAATATTCTTTGGCTCCCCTTGTGTTGAATCAATAAACTTGGGTTGAATACTCTACCCTCAAAAATTGTGCGATCCCCTATACTTGTGGGTTATCAAGACCTTTTTCTGGCGCCGTTGTCGGGGAGCGTAGCTCTATTCTCTGAGTCACTTGAGATTTATATATGTTGATCACTATGAAGAATCTGAAAGATCCAAAAACCAACATCTATCCCTCTACTATACGGGGAGGTAAGGAACTGCTATCTAGCTCTGCACTTGATTCACCTTCTATTATGAGTAAGTTTGCGACACCACCACCTACTCTTAATTGATGATGTCACAAGTAATTGATTATGTCGCTTCTGCTATGCATGATGCTTATGATGATACTTTGCTTGATAATACTGTGCCACTTGGTGAATGTCTTGATGAACAAATTGCTAGAGTCAAAGCTGAAACTGATGATACTTCTGAAACTGATGAAATTATTGAAAATGAACACTATGAGACACCTGCTAGACCTAGGTCTCCTAGATATGAATTGCTTGATATACCCGAAGGTTATGTTATGGAAGGAGAGGTAGCTAGGGACTTTCTTGCTTGTGAGGATAGAGATGATCTTAAGAAATTGATATGCAAGTGGAAAGAAAAATCTTTGAATGCTAGAATGAAATATGATCCTAAATTTGCTACTTCACCTATCTTTGTTATTGATAAGGATTATAAATTCTCTATCGATCATGAGTTAATTACTTTGGTTGAATCTGATCCTTTCCATGGTTATGAATCTAAAACTGTTGTGGCACATCTTACTAAACTGAATAATATAGCCACCCTATTTACTCATGAGGAAAAAAATCGTTATTACTACATTCTCAAGTTATTTCCTTTCTCATTAAAGGGTGATGCTAATATATGGTTTAATTCTCTTGCTCCTGGTTGTGTGCGTAGTCTCCAAGATATGATATATTACTTCTCTGAAAAATATTTTTCTGCCCATAAGAAACAAGCTGCCTTGTAGGAAATATTTAACTTTGTACAAATTGAAGAAGAGAGTCTCCCACAAACTTGGGGGAGGCTTCTCCAATTACTTAATGCTTTGCCTGATCATTCTCTCAAGAAAAATGAAATACTTGATATATTTTATAATGTACTAACCGATGCTTCTAGGGACCACCTAGATAGTTGTGTTGGTTGTGTTTTTAGGAACGAACTGTTGAACAAGCTTAACTACTATTGAATAATATATTGAGCAATGATAATGATTGGACTATGCCCGAAGCCAAATCCTAAGAAAAGGGGTATTCTATTTCTCAGTCCTGAAGATATGCAAGAGGCAAATAAATCTATGAAATAAAAAGGTATTAAAGTTGAGGATGTTAAGAATCTACCACCTATTGAAGAAATACATGGTCTTGATAACCCGTAGTAGAGGTAAATTCTCTTTGTATATTTGATGAAAGTGATATTCCTTATAATAAGTCTGCTAGACAATGCTTTGATGAGTTTGACAACTTTGTTATTAAGCAAGAAATTTTTAATGCTTATGTTAGTAGACAATTGAAACATAATGCTTACAGGCTTGATTGCTTAGGTGATTATATGAGTAAAACTATCAATGATCTTAAGCTTATTAGTAAACATGCTTCCATGGTAACTACTCAAGTAGAACAAAGACTTAAGGCATATAATGATTTGTTTAATGAGATGAATAGTAAGAACAATGATCATTCTGTTAGAGTTGTGACTAGAGGTGGTAAGATGACTCAGGAACCTTTGTATCCTGACGCCCATCCTAAGAGAATTGAGCAAGATTCTCAAGGAATTAACACTGATGCACCTAGTTGTTCCAGTAATAAGAGGAATAAGGATGATGATAGAACTTTGCATGCTGCTAGTGAACCTGTTGTTGATACACCTGAAAACCTAGTGATGAACATGAGCCTAGTGATAATATTAATGATGATGTTCATGTTGATGCTCAACCTAGTAATGATAATGATGTGGATATTGAACCTACTATTGATCTTGATAACCCACAACCTAAGAATAAAAGATATGACAAAAGAGATTTTGTTGCTAGGAAGCATGGTAAAGAAAGAGAACCATAAGTTTAGAAACCCATGCCCTTTCCTCCTAAATCATCCAAGAACAAGGATGATGAGGACTTTGAGCGCTTTGTTGAAATGCTTAGACCTGTCTTTTTGCGTATGCGCTTGACTGATATTTTGAAAATGTCTCCTTATGCTAAGTATATGAAAGATATTGTGACTAATAAAAGAAAAATAGCATAAGATGAGATTTCCACCATGCATGCTAATTATACTTTTAAGGGTGGAGTACCAAAGAAATTGGGAGATCCGGGTATACCAACTATACCATGATCTATTAAAGGGAATTATGTTAAAACTACTTTATGTGATCTTGGAGTTGGTGTTAGTGTTATGCCTTTCTCTTTATATCGTAGACTTGATTTGAATAAGTTGACACCTACTAAAATCTCTTTGCAAATGGCTGATAAATCAACTGCTTTACCCATCAATATTTGTGACGATGTGCCTATCGTAGTTGCAAATGCTACTATCCTAATGGACTTTGGTATTCTTGATATTCCCGAGGACGACAGTACGTCGATCATCCTTGGTAGACCCTTTTTGAATACTATAGGGTCTGTTATTGATGGAAACAAGGGCAATGTCACTTTTCATATCAATGGTAATGAGCATATGCCACACTTTCCGAAGAAACAACCCCAAGTTCATAGTGTCAACTCCATTGAAAAAAATTCAATGATTATTATTGGAGACTTTGAATTCCCTCTTCCTACTGTCAAGAAGAAATATGATATACTTATTGTTGGGGATATGCATATCCCCATTGAGGTAACTTTTATTCAAAAATTCTCCGGTTTCATGTTACTCGAAAGAAGTTTGTTAATAAGACTTGATCAACCTTATTGATGGATTCCTTTTGATGAGCATGAGATGGATGAGTTTTGAAAGCACAACTTTTTGTACCAAACTTTTACTTTCTGTTAGTTAGAGAAAATAACGTAAAAAAATTATTATTTTTCTGCTAGCAAGATACCACTATATCATATTGTATCATGATTGTTTTGATAACAGTGTTGTCATCTGAGAGTTATTATTATTGCTCGCTAGTTGATTATGCCATTGATATGAGTAAATGTGAGACCTAAATGTTACTGTGAACATGGTTATTCTATAATCTTTGTTGAAAATCTGAACATCAGTTAGACATATTAGCAACAACAAGATCAAACGGAGTTTGCAAAAGTTTTTCTTTATCACTTTCAGTTTATCTGTTGAATTGCTTGAGGACAAGCAATGGGTTAAGCTTGGGGAGTTGATACGTCTCAATCGTATCCACTTTTACAAACTCTTTTGCCCTTGTTTTGGACTCTAATTTGCATGATTTGAATGGAACTAACCCGGACTGACGTTGTTTTCAGCAGAATTGCCTTGGTGTTATTTTTGTGCAGAAATAAAAGGTCTCAGATTGACCTAAAAAATTACGGAGATTATTTTTGGAATTTATAAAAAATACCGGCGAAAGAATCAACCAGAGGGGGTCCACCCACAGGTGACAAGCCCACCAGGCGCGGCCACCCCCTAGACGCGCCTGGCAAGCTTGTGGGGCCCATGTGGCTTTGCCGACCTCAATTCTAACCCTATTTAGTCCTATTCGTGGAGAGAAAAATCAAGGAGAAGAGTTCATCACGTTTCACGATATGGAGCCGCCGCCACCTCCTGTTCTTCCTCGGGAGGCCAGATCTGGAGTCCGTTTTGGGCTCCGGAGAGGGTTAATCGACGCCTTTGTCATCACCAACCATCCTTCATCACAATTCCATGATGCTCTCTGCCGTTTGTGAGTAATCCCATCATAGGCTTGTTGGACGGTGATGGGTTGGATGAGATTTATCATGTAATCGAGTTAGTTTTGTTAGGGTTTGATCCCTAGTATCCACTATGTTCTGAGATTGATGTTGCTATGACTTTGCTATGCTTAATGCCTAACACTAGGGCCTGAGTGCCATGATTTCAGATCTGAACCTATTATGTTTTCATGAATATATATATATGTGTTCTTGATCCTATCTTGCAAGTTGTAGACACCTATTACGAGTTATGATCCGCATCCCCAGGGTGACAGTAACATGGATTATTTCCGGTGATTACTGTAGTTTGAGGAGTTCCTGTATTCACTAAGTGCTAATGCTTTGGTCTGGTTCTCTACTAAAAGGAGGCCTTAATATTCCTTAGTTTCCATTAGGACCCTGCTTCCATGGGAGGGTAGGACCAAAGATGTCATGCAAGTTCTTTTCCATAAGCACGTATGACTATATATGGAATACATGCCTACATTACATCGATGAATTGGAGCTAGTTCTCTGTCACCCTATGTTATAACTGTTGCATGATGAATGCCATCTGACATAATTGTCCATCACTGATCCATTGCAGACGAGCTTTTCACATATTGATCCTTGGTAAGTTACTTTTCCGTTGCTACTGTTACAATCACTCCAAAACTACTACTGTCACTTTTGCCATCGTTATCGTTACTTCCATACTACTTTGCTACTAAATACTTTGCTGCAGATATTAAGTCTTTCAGGTGTGGTTGAATTGACAACTCAGCTGCGAATACTCGAGAATATTTTTGGCTCCCCTTGTGTCAAATCAATAAATTTGGGTTGAATACTCTACCCTTGGAAACTGATGTGATCCCCTATACTTGTGGGTTATCAATGCGTATATTTACCTGATGAAACACAAGTCTGAAATTTTGAAAAGTTCAAGCAATTTCAGAGTGAAGTTGAAGATCATCGTGACAAGAGGATAAAATGTACATGATATGAACGTTGAGGTGAATATTTGAGTTACGAATTTGGTATGCAAGACAATGTGGAAATTGTTTCACAACTCATGCCACCTGAAACACCATAGTGTAATGGTGTGTTCGAGCATCATAACCATACTCTATTGAATATGGTGTGTTCTATGATGTCTCTTATAGATTTACCACTATCATTTTGGGTTTATGCATTAGAGACAACTACATTCACTTTAAATAGGGCACCATCTAAATCCGTTGAAAGGACATCGTATGAATTATGGTTTGGCAAGAAACCTAAGTTGTCGTTTCTTAGAGTTTGGGGATATGACACTTATGTCTAATAAACTCGAACCCAAAGAATAAAAGTGCATCTTCATAAGATACCCTAATGCAACAATTGGGTATACCTTCTATTACAGATCCATAGGCAAGGTCTTTGTTGCCAAGAATGGATCCTTTCCAAAGAAGGAGGTTCTCTCGAAAGAAGTGAGTGGGAGGAAGGTAGAACTTGATGAGGTTATCGAAACTTCACTTGAATTGGAAATTAGCACAACGCATAAATGTGTTCCTGTGATGCGTACACCAACTGAACACGAAGCTAATGATGATGATCATGAAACTTCAGATCAAGTGACTACCGAACCTCGTAGGTCGACAAGGACATGCACTGCCCCGAGTGGTACAATGATCATGTCTTGGAAGTCATGTTGTTAGACAGCAATGAGCCTACAAACTATGAGGAAGCGATGATGGGCCCGGATTCCGACAAATGGCTTAGACCATGAAATTTGAGATAGGATCTGTGTATGAAAACCAAGTATAGACTTTGGTAGACTTTCCCAATAACCGGCAGGCCATTATGTACAAATGGATCTTTAAGAACAAGACGGATGTTGATGGTAATGTCACCATTTATAAAGCTTGACTTGTCGCAAAGAGGTTCTCGACAAGTTCAAGGAGTCGACTACGATGAGACTTTCTCACCCGTAGCGATGTTGAAGTCTGTTGGGATTATGTTAGCAGTTGCTGCATTTTTTAGTTATGAAATATGGCAGATGGATGTAAAAACAATGTTTTCGTAACGGTTTCTGTGAGGAAAGGTTGTATGTGATACAACCGGAAGGTTTTGCCAGTCCTAAGGATGCTAAAAGGTATGCAAGCTCCAGCGATCCTTCTATGCACTGGTGCAAGCATCTCGGAGTTGGAGTATATGCTTTGATCAGGTGATCAAAGCTTTTGGGTTTATACAAAGTTTATGAAGATACTTATATTTACAATAAAGTGAGTGGGAGCACTATAACATTTCTGTTGTTAAGTATATGTGAATGCCATATTGTTGATTGGGGATGATGTAGATATTCTAGAAAGCATAAAGGGTCATTTGAAATGAGTTTTTCAAAGGAAGACCCGAGAAAGGCTGCTTACATATTGGGCATCAAGATCTATAGAGATAGATCAAAATGCATGATAAGACTTTCATAGAGCACATACCTTGACAAGATTTTGAAGGGGTTCAAAATGGATTAGGCAAATAAGGAGTCTTGCCTAAGTTGTAATGTGTGATGTTGAGTAAGACTCAAAGCTCGACCATGACAGAAGAAAGAGAAAGGATGAAGGTCGTCTCCTATGCCTCAGTCATAGGCTCTATAATATATGACATGTTGTGTACCATACCTGATGTGTGCCTTTCCATGATTCTGGCAAGGGGGTACAAGAGTGACCATAAGTGGATCAGTGGACAATGGTCAAAATTATCCTTAGAGGACTAAGTAAATATTTCTTGGTTATGGAGGTTATAAAGAGTTTGTCGTAACTGGTTACGTTTATGCAAGCTTTGGCACCGATCCAGATGATTCTGTGTAGCCAACCAGATATGTATGGTGAAGCAGCCATTTGATTAGTTCCAAGTGGAGTGTGATAGAAATATCTATAGTATGACATAAGGATTTGCGAAGTACTCATGGATCTGAATGTTGCAGACCTGTTCACTAAAACCTCTCTCACAAGCAAAACATGGTCTAACCCCAGAACTAAGAGGTTTTTAATCACATGGAGATGTGAACTAGATTATTAACTCTAGTGCAAGTGGGAGACTATTGGAAATATGCCCTAGAGGCAATAATAAATTGGTTATTATCATATTTCCTTTTTCATGATAATCATTTATTATCCATGCTAGAATTGTGTTGACCGGGAACTTAAATACGTGTGTGGATATATAAACAACACCATGTCCATAGTGAGCCTCTACTAGACTAGATCGTTGATCAAAGATGGTTAAGGTTTCCTAACAATAGACATGAGTTGTCATTTTATAATGAGATCACATCATTAAGAGAATGATGTGATGGACAAGACCCAACCGTAAGCATAGCATATGATTGTATCACTTAGTTTGTTGTTGCGGCTTTCTCATGTTAAGTATTTGTTCCTAAGACCATGAGATCATGCAACTCCCTCGCACCATAAGAATGCCTTGTGTGCATCAAACGTCACCTAATAGAAGGGTGATCATAAAGGTTCTCTACAAGTATCTTCGAGGATTTCTGTTGGGTTGGCATGTATCGAGACTGGGATTTGTCACTCTGTATGACAAAGAGGTATCTCTAGGTCTCTTGGTAATGCAACATCACAAGAAGCTTGCAAGCAATGCGACTAAGGAGTTAGTCATAGAATCTTGTATTACGGAACATGTAAAGAGACTTGCCAGTAACGAGATTGAACTAGGTATGGAGATACCAACGATCGAATCTCGGCAAGTAACATACCGCTGAACAAAGGAAACTACATACAGGATTGATTTAATCCTTGACATCATGGCTCGACCAATAAAGATCTTCGTGGAATATGTAGGAACCAATATGGGAATCTAGGTCTCGCTATTGGTTATTGACCAGAGAGGTGTCTCGGTCATGTCTACATGATTTTCGAACCCGCAAGGTCCGCACGCTTAATGTTCGGTGACGCTAGAGTAGTACTGGGATATGTACGTTCGTGACCGAATGTTGTACAGAGTCCAGGATGAGATCCTAGACGTCACGAGGATCTCCAGAATGGTCCAGTGGTAAAGATTTATATATGAGAAGTCTTATTTTGGCTATTGAAATATTTCGGGTTTTGTCGGTATTGTACCGGGAAGCTTGTGGAAGGGGTCCGGAAGTCCATGGAGGGTTCCACCATGCCCCTTAGGCCAGCATGGGCTATAGGGGGCGCCCTAGCCTTGTTCGGCTAGACACAAGTGCCTAAGCGGCTAAGGGGGTAGAAACATTGAGGGGCAAGGCACCTTGGAGGTGCCTTGAGGAGGAAGAAACCTTGAGGTGCAAGGCACCTTGGGGAGGAAGGACTCCTCTTTCCTTGGCCACCACCTCTCCCTTCGAGGAGGGGTAAAGGTTGTGCCTCCCCTCTCCCCTTGCCTCCTATATGTAGTAGAGGGGAGGGGAGGGATAGACACACCAATCCCGATGCCCTAGTAGAAACCCTCCCTTTCCCATTACTTTGTTTTCTCCTCCGATTGCATCTACGGTACCTACTCACGTGAATTGCAAAGGCAAACGGCCAATCAAAATCGAAAGGAGTATTTTTGTTAGACGCCGTCCATTGCTGTTTTCTGCCACGACCGGTGTATGCTGCAATGATGATCCACGGAGACAGTCCTTCCAAATCAATTGATGGGACCTCTAGCTGCATCTAGTCATGCAAAAGCTAAACACGTCAATGGAAAGAAAGAAATGAGTCCACGACCAGGAAGCGGACACGGACGTGGACTGGCCCAGCAGGCCACGGTCTAGCGACAGGCACGGACTCGGTCTACACCGCCCAGGATGTCGGCTCTCTCGCACCTGGTCATGCTTTTCCTCTACCGTGGTAGAGCCGCTGCGGCGACCTTCAGCTCCATCTGCGCCTCTGAAACTGCCTCGCCTCCCGTGCCGTCTGAGCCGCCAGCCGTCTTGCTTCCTCCCGCGCCGTCTGAGCCATCGTGACCTCCGCCTCTACAACGGGCCGACTCTTCATCGTCGTGGCCCGTTCCCCCGCACCAAGGTGCTTTCGCAGCTGCACATCTCACCCGGCTGGCCGCATCAACGGTTGTTTCCTGCTCGGACCAGCTTCCATCATGACTTCAGCTGCCACGTCAAATTGTTGGCTACCGTCAAGCCACCATCCCCACGCCTTGCTTCTGCTCCGCTGTCTTGCCACGCAGGCTTCACCGGCTGACTCCCGCGCGCCATGGCGACCCGCTGTGGCCAGTTTGGCCTTGCCGCTCCACCACCTCCGGACCTGGCCGTGCCCAGCCTCTGCCATAGCTAAGCTTCTGCCGCGGCCTCCGCCCTTCCCGCCTCGTAGCGCATCTCATCATTGCGGCTCCCAGCCCATGAGCCTCCGCCTCAGCAGCTGCTTCGCTGCTGCAGCCACCCGCCACCATGGCTTTACCCGGCCAAGAGCCGTGGTCGTCACTTGGCCGGACCCGTCGCCATGGCTTCACCCGGCCATCAGCCGCCGCCGTCGCCCAGCCGTAGCCACAGCAGCGGGCCTCTGCTCCGACCGCGCACCGCGCCCCCAGCCACCACTGATCCGCCAGGGGCCTCTCCAAGCTGTCTCCATGAGCCGCCATGCCTTGAGCTTGTTGCAGCTCCGCCTCCACCCGCACCAAGCCGGCCTCCGGGCCATCCGTTGCCATGGCCCCCGCTCCCTTTTCCCCGCTACACCGAACCATGGTAGCCGTTGAGGCTCCACCCTCCGCCATGGCTGCCCCCACGCCTGGCCCCGCCTCTGCCGTAGCAACCAGCCGCCTCTAAGTCACCTCGCTTCCATCGACCCGGCACTAAAAACACCCTGCATTGCCTGCGCGCCGAGTCGGCCGCCGCTGTGGCTGCTGACCGCTGCTCCCACCTCACCAGTTCGCCGCAGCACCAAGCTCCGCCACCGCCGCTGCCATGCCGAGCCGGCCTCGCCTTTGCCTCGAACCGGCTCCGGTTGCCCCCGTCGCCTTGTGTCCAAGCCGCCGAATCGCTGTGCCCGCCTGGCCTCGCAGTGCCTCCGAGCCGCCATGCGCGCTTCACCGTATGAGCCGCCGGTGCTCGCCTCGCGTCTGCACCCACCAGCGGACGTCTGAGCCGCCCCAGGTCCTTTTCCTCCTCGCGTGCGTTCCCCTACCATGGTTTCCGCTCTGCGCCGCTGGCTCCCCGTCGTTTCACCCCAAGCCCACCTCCTCTGCCTTCTATTGCACGTGAGGACGGAGGGGAGTTAGGATGCGGCTGGATAGGAAAGGGAGTGAGGGGAGGGGTGGGTAAAAAAAAGCTCAGTCGAAATTAGATGAGCATCTGTTTCATCTGATTACTTCTGCTATTATCCGACGCCGGTGTCCATATTCATCCGACAAAAAATCCAGGTGATATTTATCAAATCTATTTTTTTATACATATTGACCCATCCGACAACAATTAATCCGTCTTTTGCAATATTTTTATGCAGGACAATTGTTCGTGTGGCATGATACCACAGAGTAAGAGCATACACCAGCGTGTTTCACCGTCCTCGCAAATGGTCTACATAAATTTGCCGGTACCGTGTGCGTTCACCCGACAGTACAAGCCGCCATAGCCGCGGCATGGTCTTCACCAACAAATGTCGTGAACGACTTTTACCACTACCAATGCCGTGGCCGTCTCTTGCCATTACGCTTACAATGCCGTGACTGTCTTTTGCCACCGTGCCGGCTACCAATGCCGTAGCGTCTTGACAACGGCACCGGCTTACAATGCCATGGGTGTTCACTATGTCTACATCAACCCAACAATGGCTGCATACACCGGGGTGAGCCGCCCAACGGACGCATGCAAAACGCCGCCCACAGTTTGATCTACATCAATATATCGGTATAGTGCTCATCGATATGAGCCGCCCGACGTACAGGCGCACAAATCGCTACCACTACAATTTGGTTCACTTCAACGACCAGCCAGAACGAACCCTCGACCGGATCATTGAAACAAATCATACGGGATCATCTATAACCCGCCACGACCAACCTCAACTTTCAATGGAGATTCTCAAGCCGCCTCTTCGAGTCAACTTAAGACTCGGAGGCTACAGACATGGCGAGACACATTTGGTCATTTTCAACGAGAACCCCGGGTCTTTGCAAGAGAAGATCCAATCCTAGGGGCTATTACATTACTGACGGAAGATTAAAGTTGCCCAAGAGGATGAACCGTCGTGATGCACCATTCAAACATAGGTACCCGGATTTATTGGATCATCACTTGGAGCTATTGCCGCTTCTTTATACAAGATGGCGGTTTACAAGATAGCGACTTACAAGAAGAGTTTAAAAATATTCCGGTTGATGTATCAACTGAGATTGGTGAAAGGCGGCTTCCTACCTCTGGGTACAGCTTCTAACGCTTATTAGCTAGGCTTTATGCCACAAAATTCCGGCTCAGAAAAATGAGTCGCGGTGAGGGTGGCTTCCTACCTTTAGCCGGTACAGCTTCTAACGCCTATCCGTCGGCGCTTTGCGTCGTAATTGCTGAAAAGGGGGCTTCTTACCGACGGGTACCGCTTCTAACACCCAATCGGTTGGCTTTATGCCATCTCCGGCTAACCAGTTTAGCCGCGATTATGAGAGGTTTTTTACCGACGGGTAGCTAACATCTCATGACCCGCCGAACTCTTACCGGTTACTCTCGCCTAGAGACCCTGAACCGCTCAAAGAAATTGACGGCCACTCTCGATAGAGACCTTGCACTGGTTAAAGTTAAAATGGCTTGACCCGCCGAACTCTTACCAGTTACTCTCGCCTAGAGACCCTGAACCGCTCAAAGAAATTGACGGCCACTCTCGATAGAGACCCTGCACTGGTTAAAGTTAAAACCGGCTCAGGAAAATGAGTCGCGGCACCGGGTGTTATGATACAAAAATCCCGGCTGAGGAAAATGAGTCGCGGCACCGGGTGTTATGATACAAAAATCCGGCTCAGAAAAATGAGTTGCGGCACCAGGCTTTATACCACAAAAATCCGGCTCAGAAAAATGAGCCGCGGCGAGGGCGGCTTCCTACCTTCGGGTACAGCTTCTAACGCCTATCCGCGGCTTTATGCCAAAAAATATTGACAAGTTAATACTACATCATACATTGCATCTTGCATCATACATGGCATCATACATTGCATCATATATTTCATCATATTCACATGTCATGCCGGCTTATCAAGCCGGGTTAGAGCGAAAGTATGAAAGAAGGAGCAATGTTATGAAAGATATAACATCTCCGGGTTGTGCTTTTTCAAGCCGCCCTTATAGCAACACAGAACATATTATGTCATATTTTTGCAGGTCTTGTTTATTAAAGATGAGCCGCCGTTATATTGTAAAGTTGATTATTCTTGAAGAACCGACCTATCAGATATAATGTCGTGTCATCTAATTGGCTGGTCCTCGGATTTCTTCAATTATGCTCTGTAGTAATCTACAACACTCATGGATTTCTCCAATATATATTTGCCGGGTTGCACCGCAACCATGAGCAGGGATTTCATGTCAGAGACAAAGGAATTATTTCAGGATATTCATTCCGGGTTACATTACAACCACGGTTAAGGATTCATCCAACAAATTGTGGTGAGTCAAATTATTCTTACATAGTCCCAAGTCGCCGCAGGCAGATGACCCGGCACTTGGGGGCTACACTATTCAAAGCCAGTTTATGTCAATTATGCAAGTCTCATGTCGCTGCAAGCACGCACCACAACACTTGGGGGCTAATGCAAGCCGGTTTTCAAATCATTACATCATCAGCAAGACCATGTTATCTCAAGGAGATGAGCCGGCTTTTCTATATTTTTCTAAAGTCCCAGCCCAGTAATTCTTACTGACCCGGCACTTGGGGACTACACCGCTCAAATCAATTTTTCAAAGTCCCAAGTCGCTGCAGGCATGTGACCCGGCACTTGGGGGCTACAATATTCAGCTGTTTAAACAGATTATGAGGTTCCAATTGAAGACCCAGTGCATTACATTCTGATGAGCTGGCCCTTGGGGGCTACACCCGCCGAAGTTTCATAAGGTATAAAGCAGTTATAAGTCCCAGGTTGCTACAGGCAAGACAACCCGACACTTGGGGGCTACACAGTCCAAAATATTATTGCAAAGCACCAAGTTATCATGGATAATCTCGGATCTTGGGGGCTACAGGTAATATGGACATATCAAAAACTTTGAGGAGAATTTCCAAGATGTTAATTATGGAGTTCAGTTATTTGACCCAGCGTTATCAAAAGAGCGTAACCCGACATCACCAACCATAATGACCCGGCATCATCAATGTTTATGACCCGGCGCAGATGACCTGCCAAGAGTATCTGAAGCCGACTCAATGGCATATGGGTATTCTATTCCCAATATTTTTTCAAAGGACATTGACAAGCAAGACGATTTTCAAGACGACTCATTCATATGCAGAAAGACCCGAATTTCTGAGGAGCCATTTTATAAGTCGGCCAAAGGAGCAAGTCGGACACTTAACATATTTGTTACTCTTATTTCAGGAGCTTACCATGAATAAATTCAAGCTAACCTAGGGGCTAATGCGGGGATATACCCCGCGGTATGACCCGGCCTGGCGACTCATAGGAGACCTGGCAAAGACATGACGTTTCATTGATGACCCGGTAGACGGGTCGCAGGACGACCAAGCCCAAGACCCGGCGGGTGAGCCGGTGCCAGGCGGCTCACAAGAGAAGGCCCAAAGAGAGAAGGATTCCCTTAAAGGAAATAAGACCCGGAATAGGACTCTAGAGAGACTAGTCCTAATCCTACTCCTAGTAGGACTCTATTTGTAAGCCTACCCTCTCCACCTATATAAGGAGGGGTAGAGCACCCCTAGAGGGACAAGATTCCCAAGTCCGTAAGTTTAGACAACACAAGAGATTAGAGATAGACATATTAGAGGCTCTCTTAATTAGAGGTAGCAATTAGCACCCTTGTAACCGAGAGGTCTTCATCATCATCAATACAAGACAAGCAGGACGTAGGCTTTTACCTCCGTCGGAGGGGCCGAACCTGGGTAAAACATCGCGTCTCTCGATTCCGATCAACCCCTTCAAGCCGCCACGTAGTTGCGTTTCTGCCCCGAACCTAAGTCCGTTCACTCGGACATCTGCCGTGATAAATCTACGACAGTACCGCTTGGCGAATCCCTCTTGGGTTGCTCCACCACCATCTCCCCCACGTCATCATGCTAGTTGAGATCCCATCTACTTATACTCCCTCGCTTGCTGGATCAATAAGGAGAAGCCGTCATCGAGCTGCATGTGTGCTGAATGTGGAGGTGTCGTTTGTTTGATGCTTGATCACAACGGATCATAATTAGATCATGAATACATACGACTACATCAACCACGTTTTTAACGCTTCCTCTTAAGGTCTATAAGGGCATGTATACAGACTCTCCCTCTCGTAGCTATGCATCTCCATGGATAGATCTTGCATGTGCATTGGATAATTTTGGATTCCTATGCAACATTCCTCAACAGCCAGGACCCTAAGGGACAGCCCTGAACCACTCGCAAGCAGCCATGGGCCACATCTGAGCTGATCTGGCTGGCCAGCACCGCTACCAGCAGCAGTAGACGACGCTCCGTCATGGTCCACAGACAAAGATGAGGGATCACTAGAAGAGTGTCTAGAGGGGGGTGAATAAGCTACTAGAAGAAAATTAAAACCTAACCTTTTCCCAAGTTAATTGGTTGGCACATTTTAACAGTTTTAGCACGGCTAGCAAGTCTATATACCCTATACATGCATGTCAACAAATATAGCAGAGGAAAGTAAAGATATTGCACATGAAGTAAATAGATGACATATGGAGATCAAACGCAATTGGAGAGGCAAGGATTTTTCCCGTGGTTCCGATAGGTGGTGCTATCGTACGTCCATGTTTATGGAGTCTTCATCCCACGGAGGGTAACGGTCGCGAGAGTCCACGGAGGGCTCCACCCATAAGGGTCCATGAAATAGCAACCTTGACTATTCCATAATGGCTTCCATCCATGAAGGACTAGACTCACTATGGGTAGATCTTGACGAAGTAGGCGATCTCCTTGCAATTACAAACTTCTTGGTTCACTCCACAACACGAAGTAGGAGGCTCCCAAGCGACACCTAACCAATCTAGGAGCCACCACCCTCCAAAAGGTAATAGACTCGGTAATGTCGATGAACTCCTTGCTCTTGTGCTTCAAGATGATAGACTCCTCAACACACAATCACTCTCTCATAGATATGGCTTGGTAGAAGAGATGGGATTGGTTGAAAGCAACTTGGGGAGGCTAGAAATCAAGATACATATGGTTGGAGTGAAAGATCTTGACCTCAACACAAGGGTAGGTGGTTCTCTCTCAGAAATCTGATAGGATAGGTATGGAATAGTCTTGAGTTCTTCTCTTTCGAGTAGGTGGTGGTGGAGGGGTATATATAGGCATCCCCAAAAATCCAACCGTTACACACAATAAGTCAGACTCGATGACAGCGATGTGTTAATCTTGGTGGTACCGAAGTGACCAGAGGTGGCAACTTTTGAATCTCGAAGGGACCGATATAGGAATCTCGGTAGCACCGATAAGGTGACCAACGGTCAGAATGCCCAATCTTGGTGATGCCAATTCAACAATCTCGGAGGGACCGAAACTGTGAACTTGCGTAACAGAAAGTTGGCAGCCTGAACTCGGTGGCACCGGTATGGAATCGGTTGCACCAAAGTGTCTATGGTTTGGCTGAGTCTGTCTAGGGTTTTGAATCGATGGCACCAAATGTGAACTATTGGTTGCACCGATTCTGAGCATTTGGCTTATGACACACTTTGGTGAGAGAGTTTGTGGGTATCTTTGGTGACTATCACTTGTGCACGTATGAGCATTTTGTTCACCAACAAAACCTTACCCCCTTTTAATAGTATTGACTTTCCTATGGACTCAAAGTGATTTCTCACAAATATAAAATGTAGAGTCCTCTTGCTTGAAGTTTAGCCAATCCATTTCTTTGCATCTTGGGTATTCCACAATCTCTTTGCCAACCCAACTCTCCATGGACTATTGTCTGAAACACACTAGATAAAAGTATTAGTCCAAGAGACAATGTATGTTGTCATGAATTATCAAAACCACTAGGGGAGCATGTTGTGCTTTCAATCTCCCCCTTTTTGGTAATTCATGACAACATACAATCAAAGCTATAAAAGAAAGATATGCGTGAATATAATGAAGACTTTGAGAGACACATGACTTATATTTTATCCCCCCAAATATGTGCAGTCCTTTAAAGGATAGTTGCTTTGGAATGCATGGACACACATATGGATGAAGGGATATAAGGAGTCATGTGTATCTTGGCTATATGCATCAAAATATATGAATGAGATGTATCCTCATTCAAGACTTCACTCTTGCAAACAAAATGTGCAAGAAGCAAGAGATCATCTTGATCAAAGATATGATGCATATACTTACCTTGAGTTCTTGAGCATTCTAGTAGTAGAAACACACTTGAGAAAACAATGTTAGGAAACACAAGAGTATTCTACTAATCACAAGCAATAGAACTCAAAAGATACCAAGATATTGATAACATAGAAAATGTGATAATCCTTAAGATTAATATGTCTCCCCCTTTTGGCATAAATCCTTTAGAGCTTTCTCCCCTTAGATATGAAAGAGCAGTTCATACTCTCCCCCTGAATCTCAGCATGTAGATATTGGGATTGGATAGGGTGAGAAAAGTCTAAAGAGAACAGTCAAATAAAGTATTCTCCCCTTGTTTATATAAGTGTGAACCCCCTTTGCATAAGCATGTAACTCTCCCTTTAGCATGAAGCTTTGTTGTTCTCCCCCTTTGGCATTAATTTCCAAAAAGGTCAAAGTTAGGAGTGGGTACAAGGATCATTGACAAGGAAGGTATCCTTGAGAACAAGGGTCATTGAAAGTAATGTTCATAGAAAAGAATTGAGGGAATCATTGAATGTAACTTCTCTCCCTAGTAAGTCTTGGTAAGTTTTCTCCTCCTTTGAGCTAGGGATCCTTGAATAAAGAATTTCTCCCCCTAAGTTTTGCTTGTCACTCTCCCCCTTTTTCTTATAAAAATGGATCATCGATATAACAGAAGAAGGACAGATAAGATAAGAAAAACAAATCGGTGACTCCGAGACAGATAGATCGGTGGTACCGAGATTTTGTAGTGCAGCTTGTCTGCAATTTTGGTAGAACCGAGATATCTGAGTCGGCGACTTCGAGGCTAAATCATAAAGAAAAGAATAAGGGATCAAACTTCTGTTTTCAAAGAGTCAAAAGAAAATATTTCCAGAAGAAAAGTGAAGGGCTGTTGTAAATATGCCCTAGAGGCAATAATAAATTAGTTATTATCATATTTCCTTGTTGTGATAATCGTTTATTATCCATGCTATAATTGTATTGATCGGAGACTTAAATGCATGTGTGGATACATAGACAAAACCATGTCCCTAGTATGCCTCTAATAGACTAGCTCGTTGATCAAAGGATGGTTAAGCTTTCCTAGCCATGGACATGAGATGTCATTTGATAACGGGATCACATCACTGGGAGAATGATGTGATGGACAAGACCCAAATTACAAACGTAGCATATGATCGTGTCAGTTTATTGCTGCTGTTTTCCGCATGTCAAGTATATGTTCCTATGACCATGAGATCATGCAACTCACTGACACCCGAGGGATGCTTTGTGTGTATCAAACGTCGCAACGTAACTGGGTGACTATAAAGGTGCACTACAGGTATCTCCGAAGGTGTCTGTTGAGTTGGCATGGATCAAGACTGGGATTTGTTACTCCGTGTGACGGAGAGGTATCTCAGGGCCCACTCAGTAATGCAACATCACAACAAGCCTTGCAAGCAATGTGAATAATATGTTAGCCACGGGATCTTGCATTATGGAACGAGTAAAGAGACTTTCTGGTAATGAGGTTGAACTAGGTATGGAGATACCGATGATCGAATCTCGGGCAAGTAACATACCGAAGAACAAAGGGAACGTTATACGGGATTGATTCAATCCTTGACATAGAGGTTCGACCAATGAAGATCATCGTAGAATATGTAGGAACCAATGTGGACGTCCAGGTCCTGCCATTGGTTATTGGCTGTAGAGGTGTCTCGGTCATGTCTACATAGTTCTCGAACCCGCAGGGTCTGCACACTTAAGGTTCGGTGACGTTTCGGTAGTGTAGAGTTATGTATGGTGGTGACCGAAGGTTTTTTGGAGTCCCAGATGAGATCTCGGATGTCACGAGGAGCTCCGGAATGGTCCAGAGGTAAAGATTCATATATAGGAAGTCCCAGTTTGGTCGCCAGAAAAATTCCGGGCTCATCGGTAGTGTACCGGGAGTGCCGGTAGTGTACCGGGAGACCACCGGGAGGGGTATTTCGACCCAAGAGGCTTTATGGGCTGTAGGAGGATGAATACCAGCCCTTAGTGGGCTGTTGGAAGGCCTACACAAAGCCTATGAGGCTGGGAAGAAAATACCAAAAGGAAAAAGGTGGAAAAAGGCAAAAAAGGGCCAAATAAGGAAGGAGTCCTAATCCTACTAGGAGTGGAGGAGGAGGACTCCTCCCTCCTTGGTTTGGCCGACCCAAGGGCTGCCTTTCTGGCAGCCAAGCCACCTCCTCCTCTCCTCCTGTATATACTAGAGTATTTTAGGGTTTTGGCACAAGATTTTCAGCCACGTGCCACCCGTTCCTCTAGTGCATAGTTTCTCCTCTAGATCGGTTTTCTGCGGTGCTTAGGCGAAGCCGTGCTGGAATAACTCCACCACCATCACCGGAGCACCGTCACGCTGCCGGTGAACTCTTCCTCCTCTCCGCCTCCTCTTGCTGGATCAAGACGGTGGAGATCGTCATCAAGCTGCACGTGTGCTGAACGCGGAGGTGTCGTCCGTTCGGTACTAGATCGGAAGGATCGTGATCAAGGCCACGGGATGTTCGTGATCGGATCACGGGACGGATCGTGAC
Organism: Hordeum marinum; assembly: GCA_022496015.1. Lineage (NCBI taxonomy): Eukaryota > Viridiplantae > Streptophyta > Magnoliopsida > Poales > Poaceae > Hordeum > Hordeum marinum. The sequence continues at coordinate 257,371,162 of CM039673.1, forward strand.
GAGATCGCGGGACGGTTCGTGATTGGTTCGCGGGACGGTTCGTGATTAGATCACGGGACGCTCGGTGATTTGGATCGCGAAGAAGTACGACTACAGCAACCGCGTTTCTCAACGCTTCCCGCTTAGCGATCTACAAGGGTACGTAGATCCACTCTCCTTCTCGTAGATGCTCATCACCATGGATAGGTTTTCGTGTGCGTAGGAAAAATTTTGTTTCCCATGCAACATTCCCCAACAGTGGCATCATGAGCTAGGTTGATGGTTCGATGAGATCTCGAGTAGAACACAAAAGGTTTGTGGGCGTTGATGCTTAGATTGCTTCCTCCCTTGGTCGTGTTTTGGTTCAGCGGTATTGTGGGATGAAGCGGCCCGGACCAACCTTACTCGTACGCTTACGAGAGACCGGTTCCCTCAACTACACTTGTTGCAACAGATGGCTAGCGGGTGTTAGTTTCTCCTACTTTAGTTGGATTGGATTCGACAAAGGCGGTCCTTGAGAAGGTTGAAAATCAAACTAGTGTATCACCGTTGTGGTTTATGCGTAGGTGAGAATCGTTCTTGCTAGATACCCGTAGCAGCCACGTAAAACATGCAACAACAATTAGAGGACGTCTAACTTGTTTTTGCAGGGTATGTTGTGATGTGATATGGCCAATTACATGATGTGATATATGTGATGTATGAGATGATCATGTGATGTATAGAATTTCACGACTTGCACGTCGATGAGTACGGCAACCGGCAGGAGCCATAGGGTTGTCTTTAATTATTGTATGACCTGCGTGTCAATCATTAAGCGCTATGTAATGCTTTAATTTATCGCCAAGCGGTAGCAATAGAAGTAGAAGCAGGGCTGGCGCCACAACCCCAATGGCAGCACATTGATGGAGATCAAGATAATGGAGATCATGGTGTTGTGCCAGTGATGATGGAGATCATGCCGGTGTTTTGAAGATGGAGATCTTAAACACAAGTTCATGGCCATATCATGTCACTTATGATTTGCATGTGATGTTAATCCTTTTATGCACCTTGTTTTGCTTAGGACGACGGTAGCATTATAAGGTGATCCCTCGCTTAATTTCAAGATAAATTGTGTTCTCCCCGAGTGTGCACCATTGCGAAAGTTCGTCGTGTTGAGACGCCACGTGATGATCGGGTGTGATAGACTCTACGTTCACATACAACGGGTGCAAGCCAGATTTGCACGTGCAGAACACTCGGGTTAAACTTGGCGAGCCTAGCATGTACAGACATGGCCTCGAAACACAAGAGACCGAAAGGTCGAACATGAGCCATATAGTAGATATGATCAACATAATGATGTTCACCATTGCAGCCACCTCAACTCACGTGATGATCGGACTTGAGTTGGTGAATTTGGATCATGTATCACTCCAATGATCGGAGGGATGTCAATTTGAGTGGGAGTTCTTAACTAATATGATTAATTGAACTCATTATCATGAACATAGTCAATAGTGTATTTGCAAATTATGTTGTAGATTACTAGCTCGCACTGTAGCTCCCTTAAATTTTTATATGTTCCTAGAGAAATAGAGTTGAAATATGTTGGTAGCAATATTGCGGACTGGGTCCGTGATCTGAGGATTGTCCTCATTGCTGCACAGAAGGCTTATGTCTTTAATGCACCGCTCGGTGCGCCACCCCCTCTAGCATCGTCTGTAGATGTTGTGAACATCTGACAGGCACGTTTCGATGACTACTTGATAGTTCAGTGCGTCATGCATTACGGCTTAGAATTGAGGCTCCGAAACGTTTTGAACGTCACGGAACATATGAGATGTTCTAGGAGCAGAGATTGTGATCTCAGGCTCGTGCCTGTGTTGCGAGATATGAGATCTCCAACAAGATTCTTTGCATGTAAGATGAAGGAGAATAGCTCAATCGTTGAGCATGTACTCAGATTGTCTCGGTACTACAATCGCTTGAATCAAGTGGGAGTTGATCTTCCAAATAAGACAGTGATTGATATAGTTTCCAAGTCACTGTCACTAAAGCTACTATAACTTAGTGATGAATTATAATACACCAGGGATAGAAGTATTGATCCCTGAGCTGTTCGCGATGTTTGACACCACGAAGGTAGAAATCAAGAAGGAGCGTCAAGTGTTGATGGTTAATCAAACCACTAGTTTCGAAAAGGGCAAGAGCAAGGAGGGAAACTTCATGGATAGCAAGTCAGTTGCTGCTCCAGTGAAGCAACCCAAAGTTGAACTCAAACCCGAGACTAAGTGCTTCTATTTTGAGGTGAGAGGTCGCTGAAGCGGAACAACCCTAGATACTTGGTAGATACGAAGGCTAGCAACATCGACAGAAGTATATTTGATATACGTGTTATTGATGTGTACCTTGCTAGTACTCCTAGTAGCACCTGGGTATTGGATACCGGTTTGGTTGCTAAATGTTAGTAACTCGAAATAAAAGCTACGGAATAAACGGAGAACTAGCTAAGGGTGAGGTGACGATGTGTGTTGGAAATGTTTCCAAGGTTGATGTGATCAACATCACATGCTCTCTCTACCTTCAGGATTAGTGACGAACCTAAATAAATGTTATTTGGTGTTTTGCGTTGAGCATGAACATGATTAGATCATGTTTGTTGCAATATGGTTATTCATTTAAGTCAGAGAATAATGGTTATTCTGTTTACATGAATAATACCTTCAATGGTCATGCACCCAGTGAGAATGGTTTGTTGAAATCTTGATCGTAGTAATACACATGTTCATAACAATGATGTCAAAAGATACAAAGTTAAATAATGATAGTACCACATACTTGTGGCATTCCCGCAAAATGTCATATTGGTATAAAGCGCATGAAGAAACTCCATGCTGATGGATATTTGGACTCATTCAATTTTGAATCGGTTGAAACATGCGAACCATGCCTCTTGGGCAAGATGACTAAAGGACCCCGTTGGATGGAGCGGGCAAGTGATTCATTGGAAATGATACATGTTGATGTATGCAATCTAGTGAGTCTTGTAGCGTGCAGTGGATATCGTTATTTTCTTACCTTCACTGATGATTTGAGTAGATATAGTGTATATTTACTTAATGAAACACAAGTCTGAATCGTTTGAAAGGTTCAAGCAAATTCAGAGTGAAGTTTAAAGATCATCGTGACAAGAAGATAAAAATGACTGCGATATGATCGTGGAGGTGAATATCTGAGTCACGAGTTTGGCATACAACTTAAGACAATGTGAAAGTTGTTTCACAACTAAACGCCACCTGGAACACCATAGTGTGATGGTGTGTCCGAACATCATAGTTATGCTCTATTGGACATGGTGCATGCTATGATGTCTCTTATTGTTTTACTACTATAATTTTGGGGTTATGCATTAGAGACAACTACATTCACTTTAAATAGGGCACCATCTAAATCCGTTGATATGACACCATGTGAATTATGGTTTGATAGAAACCTAAGCTGTCATTTCTTAATATTTGGGGCTGCGACACTTGTGTGGAAAATGTTTTCACTAATGAGGTCGAACCCAAGGCGGACAAATGCATCTTCATAGAATACCCTAAGATCAGTTGGGTGAACCTTCTATCTCATATCCAAGTGCAAAGTGTTTGTTACTAAAACTGATCCTTTCTCGAGGAGAAGTTTCTCTCGAAAGAATTGAGTGGGAGGAAGATAGAACTTGATGAGGTTGTTAAACCTTTGTTCAACCAGAGAGTAGCGCAGCGCAGGATGTTGTTTCTGTGAAGCCTACGTTAGTTGAAGAGGAAGTTAATGATGATGATCATGAAGCTTCAGGATCAAGTTACTATCGAACTTCATAGGTCGACAAGGATGTGTACTGCTCCTAAGCGGTACGACAACCCTGTCTTGGAGGTCATGTTGTTGGACAACGATGAACCTACGAGCTATGGAGAAGCGATGATGGGCCCGGATTCTGACAAATGGTTGGAGGCCATGAAATCCGAGATAGAATCCATGTATGAAAACCAAGTATAGACTTTGGTAGACTTGCTCGTTGGACGGCAGGTCGTTGAGTACAAATGGATGTTTAACATGAAGACAGACGCTCATGGTAAATTTCACCATTTGTAAAGCTTGACTTGTTGCAAAGAATTTTACGACAAGTTCAAGGAGGTGACTGCAATGAGACTTTCTGACTCATAGCGATGCTAAAGTCTGTTGGAATTATGTTAGTAGTTGCTGCATTTTTCAATTATGAAATCTGGTAGATGGATTTCAAAACATAGTTTCCTCAACGGTTACTTGAGGAAAGGTTGTACATGATACAACCAGAAGGTTTTGTTAGTCCTAAGGATGCTAAAAGGTGTGCAAGCTTCAGTGATTCTTCTGTGAACTGAAGCAAGCATCTCGGAGTTGGAATATACACTTTGATGAGGTGATCAAAGTTTTTGAGTCTATACAAAGTTTACGAGAAACTTGTATTTACAATAAAGTGAGTGGGAGCACTATAGAATTTCTGGTAAGCATATGTGGTTGACATATTGTTGATCGGAAATAATGTAGAATTTCTGGAAAGCATAAACGGTTGTTTGAAAAGAGTTTTTCACAGGAATACCTGGATAATTATCACCATTTGTAAAGCTCGACTTGTTGCAAAGTTGTTTGTGACAAGTTCAAAGAGTTGACTGCGATGAGACTTTCTCACTCGTAGCGATGCTAAAGTCTGTTGGAAATATGTTAGCAGTTGCTGCATTTTTCAATTATGAAATCTGGCAGATGGATATCAAAACATCGTTTCCTTAACGGTTTTACTTGAGGAAAGGTTGTATGTGATACAACCAGAAGGTTTTGTCAGTCCTAAGGATGCTAAAAGGTGTACAAGCTTCAGTGATCCCTCTATTGACTGAAGCAAGCATCTCGGAGTTGGAATATGCACTTTGATGAGGTGATCAAAGTTTTGAGTCTATGCAAAGTTTATGAGAAACTTGTACTTACAATAAAGTGAGTGGGAGCACTATAGAATTTCTGATAAGTATATGTGGATGACATATTGTTGATCGGAAATAATGTAGGATTTCTGGAAAGCATAAATAGTTGTTTGAAAAGTGATTTTCGAAGGAAGACCTGGATAAAGCTACCTAATTGTTGAGCATCAAAATCTATAGAGATAGATCAAGATGCTTGATGAGACTTTCAATAAATACATACCTTGACAAGATTTTGAAAGAGTTCAAAATGGATTAGTCAGAGAAAGAGTTCTCGCCTGATTTATAAAGGTGTGAAGTTGAGTAAGAGTCAAAGCTCGACAACGGCAGAAGAAAGAGAAAAGACGAATGTTGTCCCCTATGCCTTAGCCATAGGCTCTGTGTAGTATGCCATGTTGTGTACCGCACCTGTGTGTGCCTTGCCATGAGTCTGTCAAGGGGTACTAGAGTGGTCCAGGAGTGGATCACTGGACAGCGGTCGAAATTATTCTTAGTAACCAGAGGACTAAGGAGATGTTTCTCGATTATGGAGGTAATAGAGAGTTCGTCGTAAAGAGTTACTTCGATGCAAGCTTTAAACACCAATCCGGATGGCTCGTAGTAGCAATCTGGATACGTATAGTGGAGCAGCCATTTGGTAAAGTACCAAGTGGAGTGTGGTAGCAGTGTTTAAGGTTTGACATAGATTTGCAAAGTACACACGGATCTGAATGTTACAGACCCGTTGACTATAAGACCTCTCTCACATGCAAAGCATGATCAAACCCCAGAACTCATTGGGTGTTAGATTCATAACAATGCGAATCACATGGTGATGTGAACTAGATTATTGACTCTAGTGCAAGTGGGAGACTGTTGCAAATATGCCCTAGAGGCAATAATAAATTAGTTATTATCATATTTCCTTGTTGTGATAATCGTTTATTATCCATGCTATAATTGTATTGATCGGAGACTTAAATGCATGTGTGGATACATAGACAAAACCATGTCCCTAGTATGCCTCTAATAGACTAGCTCGTTGATCAAAGGATGGTTAAGCTTTCCTAGCCATGGACATGAGATGTCATTTGATAACGGGATCACATCACTGGGAGAATGATGTGATGGACAAGACCCAAATTACAAACGTACCATATGATCGTGTCAGTTTATTGCTGCTGTTTTCCGCATGTCAAGTATATGTTCCTATGACCATGAGATCATGCAACTCACTGACAACGAAGGGATGCTTTGTGTGTATCAAACGTCGCAACGTAACTGGGTGACTATAAAGGTGCACTACAAGTATCTTCGAAGGTGTCTGTTGAGTTGGCATGGATCAAGACTGGGATTTGTTACTCCGTGTGACGGAGAGGTATCTCAGGGCCCACTCGGTAATGCAACATCACAACAAGCCTTGCAAGCAATGTGACTAATATGTTAGCCACGGGATCTTGCATTATGGAACGAGTAAAGAGACTTGCTGGTAACGAGGTTGAACTAGGTATGGAGATACCGACGATCGAATCTCGGGCAAGTAACATACCGAAGAACAAAGGGAACGTTATACGGGATTGATTGAATCCTTGACATAGAGGTTCGACCAATGAAGATCTTCGTAGAATATGTAGGAACCAATGTGGACGTCCAGGTCCCGTCATTGGTTATTGGCCATAGAGGTGTCTCGGTCATGTCTACATAGTTCTCGAACCCACAGGGTCTGCACACTTAAGGTTCGGTGACGTTTCGGTAGTGTAGAGTTATGTATGGTGGTGACCGAAGGTTGTTCGGAGTCCCGGATGAGATCTAGGATGTCACGAGGAGCTCCGGAATGGTCCGGAGGTAAAGATTCATATACAGGAAGTCCCAGTTTGGTCGCCGAAAAAGTTCCGGGCTCATCGGTAGTGTACCGGGAGTGCCGGTAGTGTACCGGGAGACCACCGGGGGGGGGGGGTATTTCGACCCAAGAGGGTTTATGGGCTGTAGGAGGATGAATACCAGCCCTTAGTGGGCTGGTGGAAGTCCTACACAAAGCCCATGAGGCTGGGAAGAAAATACCAAAAGGAAAAAGGTGGAAAAAGGCAAAAAAGGGCCAAATAAGGAAGAAGTCCTAATCCTACTAGGAGTGGAGGAGGAGGACTCCTCCCTCCTTGGTTTGGCCGACCCAAGGGCTGCCTTTCTGGCAGCCAAGCCTCCTCCTCCTCTCCTCCTATATATACTAGAGTATTTTAGGGTTTTGGCACAAGATTTTCAGCCACGTGCCACCCGTTCCTCTAGTGCATAGTTTCTCCTCTAGATCGGTTTTCTACGGTGCTTAGGCGAAGCCCTGCTGGAATAACTCCACCACCATCACCGGAGCGCCGTCACGTTGCCGGTGAACTCTTCCTCCTCTCTGCCTCCTCTTGCTGGATCAAGACGGTGGAGATCGTCATCAAGCTGCACGTGTGCTGAACGCGGAGGTGCCGTCCGTTCGGTACTAGATCGGAAGGATCGTGATCAAGGCCACGGGACGTTCGTGATCGGATCGCGGGACGGATCATGACGAGATCGCAAGACGGTTCGTGATTGGTTCGCGGGACGGTTCATGATTAGATCGCGAGACTCTCGGCGATTTGGATCGCGAAGAAGTACGACTACACCAACCGCATTTCTCAACGCTTCTCGCTTAGCGATCTACAAGGGTACGTAGATCCACTCTCCTTCTCGTAGATGCTCATCACCATGGATAGGTTTGCGTGTGCATAGAAAAAAATTTGTTTCCCATGCGACGTTCCCCAACAAGGGCATCATATTAGAGAAGATTTGAGTGGTTATGAGAGATCATGCAAAAAGAGAACAAACCACACAGGATTCTTAACTAGATGATGGGTGATGACTAGGTCACCTAAATTAGAGTATATTGACTTAGGAGCCAAGCAAGAATACTTGATCATAGGTCATACTCTACGTTAAGCTCAAAATGGGGTTACCATTTTTTGATTAGGCATTTTAATGTCTTCATATCACTTGAGTTGCTTTAGGTCATGACTTGGAGTAAAGCCTTTTCAAGGATATGAGAGCATACCTTTGAGTGATGTTGATGACTTTGCTCGTAGGTGAACTTGTTGAGGATGCTCGAGGTTGATGAACATCTTGAGTTGGGAGAAATCCTTCTCGTTCTAGTACACTTATTACCTACAAGGGTTAGTCATGCAAGGAAGAACAATGGGTACATCCATTTGACATGATACCAACTGAGATTTTGCAATAATGGGATATATGTCAAGGATATGTTTTTGTTGTCTTATTCCTTCCATCATCAAGAGGGTTCGTGGATACTTGGTCAAGACAAGATTGCTTATAATTGGAGTTGGTTGCAATATCGTGGAATGAAGTTCTTTCAAGTACCTACAAATGGTTAGATGCAATGTAAGGGAGCATAGAATTACATGACATAAGATAACACATTAGAAATATCATGGAGGTATCAAGAAAGCTCATGCCCTTGCAAGCATCCGAGTGAGTCTAACTCAAGTTTGAAGCATCAATGATGTTCAACTCACTCCTCAAGTGACAAAAAGTTTTCTCATCAAGTGTCTTAGTAAAGATATCGACCAATTGCTTGTTAGTGCGAACATGATTAAGATTAATATCTCCTTTGGCAACATGATCACGAATGAAATGATTTCGAACTTGAATATGCTTAGTTCGAGAATGTTGCATAGGATTATGACCAATCTTAATAGCACTTTCACTGTCACAAAGTAATGGAACTTTTTTAACATGGATTCCGTAATCCTTAAGCGTTTGTGTCATCCATAGTAACTGCGCACAACAAGATCCAGCAGGAATATACTCAGCTTCGGCAGTAGATAGAGATACCGAGTTTTGTTTCTTGGAGGACCAAGACACAAGATATCTACCTAAAAATTCACAAGTACCCGAGGTGGATTTTCTATCAACCTTGTCACCGGCATAGTCCGAATCAGAATAGCCAACAAGGTTAAAATAAGATCCCTTGGGATACCAAATGCCAAAGTTTGGTGTTTGTATCAAGTATCTCACAATACGTTTCACAGCCAAAAGATGACACTCCTTAGGTGCATCTTGATATCTAGCACACATGCAAACACTAAGAACAATATCGGGACGATATGCACATAGATATAGCAATGAACCAATCATAGATCGATAAACTTTTTGATCAACCAGCTCATCTTCCTTGGTTAGATCAACATGCCCACTAGTTGGCATGGGAGTTTTCATACCTTTGCACTCCTGCATGTTGAACTTCTTGATCAAGTCCTTGGTGTACTTAGCTTGAGATATGAAAGTTCCTTCTCTTGATTGCTTGATTTGCAATCTAAGAAAGAATTTCAGCTCACACATCATGGACATCTCATACTTCTCGGACATCAACCTTCCAAATCTTTCACTAAATTGAGGGTTAGTGGAACCAAAGATAATATCATCCACATAGATTTGTCACATAAATAATTCTCCATTAACTCTCTTAGTGAACAAGGTTGCATCAATTTTACCAATTTCAAAGTCTTTTTCAATGAGAAACTTCAATCAGCATTTGTACCAAGCACGAGGGGCTTGCTTAAGACCATAAAGGGCTTTACAAAGCTTGTAAACATGATTAGGTTTTTTAGGATTCACAAAACCAGGTGGTAGCTTAACATAAACCTCTTCTTCAATTTCACCATTTAAAAAGGCACTTTTATTGTCCATTTGATAAAGTGTGATATCATGGTGATTAGCATAGGCCAGAAGAATGTGAATAGCTTCAAGTCTAGCAACGGGGGCATAAGTCTCACCGTAGTCCATACCTTCGACTTGAGTATATCCTTGGGCCACGAGACGTGCCTTGTTGCGTATGACTTGACCATCTTCGTCTTGCTTGTTCCGAAACACCCATTTGGTTCCGATGATGTTGTGCTCATCTTCGGGCTTCTCTACGAGTGTCCACACTTCGTTCCTTTCGAAGTTGTGAAGCTCTTCATGCATAGCGTTCACCCAACCTGCATCTTCAAGAGCTTGTTCTACCTTCAAAGGCTCGATGGTAGATATGAGTGAATAATGCTCACAAAAATTAGCTACACGAGTTTAGAGCGAGTGATTCTCCCGATTTGGATGTCACCAAAGATTTTGTCTAGGGGATGTTTCTTGGTCACTTGTGCTCGAACTCGGGTCATCTCCCGATTGCTGGATGGTGGAGCTTCTTATTCATCATCATTTCCTTCGTCTTCGTTGTTGTCTATGTGATCATCTCCTTGAGGTGGTGGTGAAGGAGGTTATGGTGGATCTTCATGATGTACTTCCTCCTCCTCTTCATCTTGTCATGTACCGCTTGTGAATGCCTCCATGTCATGTTGTGGTTCACCTTGTCGTGAAGTAGGGGCTTCCACTTTATTTGATGAAATACTTTCCTTCACCTTCATGGGACGAATCTTGCCGATGGGTAAATCTAGGATAGCTTCCGAAGGGTCCTTATCACCTACATCATTTGGCAATTATTCGACTTGCAAACCATTAGATTCATCAAACTTCACATCTACCATCTCTTCAACTTTTCAAGTGAAGTTGTTGTAGACACGGTAAGTGTGAGAGTTCAATCCATAACCAAGTAGGAATTCTTCATGAGATTTAGAAGCAAATTTAGTACGACAATGCTTGTCAAGAATATAGCACTTGGAGCTGAATACCCGAAAGTATCCAACTTGGAGTCGAATACCCGAGTAGCTCATATGACATTTTACCGAGAAGCTTGTGCAGGTAAAGTCGGTTTGTGGCATGACATGTTGTTTCCATGGCTTCTGCCCAAAAGTGTCTTGGCGTCTTGTATTCGTCAAGCATAGTTCTGGCCATCTCAATAAGCGTCTGGTTCTTCCTCTCAACAACTCCATTTTGTTGAGGCATGTACGTAGCTGAGAACTCATGTGAGACACCTTCTTCATCAAGAAAGGTATCCACATGGGTGTTCTTGAACTCCGATCCGTTATCGCTTTGAACCTTCTTGATCTTCACTTCAAACTGATTTTGCACTTTGCGAACGAACTTCTTGAAGATCTTTTGAACCTGCGACTTATCATCAAGGAAAAATACCCACGTAAATCTAGAAAAATCATCAACTATAACTAGACCATAGGAATTTCTACCGAGACTCTTGTAAGCATTGGGACCCAAAAGATCCATGTGAAGTAACTCGAGTGGTCTCCTAGTAGTCATGACATTCTTAACACGATGACTTCCACCTACTTTCTTTCTAGCTTGACAAGCACTACAAAGTCTATCTTTGTCAAAGATAACATCTTTAACACCAAGAATGTGATCGCCCTTGATTAGCTTATCTAGATTGCGCATGCCTACATGTCCAAGTCTTCTATGCCAAAGCCAACCTTTAGAAGATTTTGCAATTAAACAAGTGCGAGGCTTGGATCTCTTAGTGAAATCAAAAATGTACAGATCACCTCTATAGAAACCGGTAAAGACCATTTTATGATTATCTTCATAAACACTTAGCAATCTACTTTAGTAAATAGCCCATTGAAACCGAAATCGGCAAGTCTAGATACAGAAAGAAGATTGTAGCCAAGGAATTCAACAAGCATAACATTTTGAATAGAGATATCATGGGATATGGCCACCTTACCAAGGCCAAGTACCTTACCCTTAGAGTTGTCTCCAAAAGTCACGTACCTTCGAGGACCTTGATTAGGCGTGATCTCTTGGAACATCTCTTTATCACCAGTCATATGATCCGTACATCCACTGTCGAGAATCCACTCTTTTCCTCTGGACATATAATCCTTGAAGCTTGCCATTAAACTTAGATTCTTCATGATCTTTTCATGCTCAATGTCGAACAACTCATCTTCACCAAGGTAGTCATGTTCCACATTGTCATCATCAAGTGGGAAATCCTCGTCATAAAGAACAAGAGATTCGTTAGCATTGTGATCATGACAATGTTCAAGTTTATGAATGTGAATGGCTTCAAAGATAATGTTGTTGATAGTGGTGACATCTCCTTCAGCACGCATAAGATCACGGAGCTCAAATAGGCATTTATCAAAGTTTGGATCACTAGGCTTCATTTTATGAAAAGCAATAGTTTTTTGAAGAATTACATCAAGATTTCCTAATGAAAGATCTGGATATCGTTTCTCCAAATCAGTCCACAAGGTATAGGTACATGCAAAGTTCTTCAATTGAGAAAGCACGAATCTTGGTAAACCTCTAACAATAAGATTGACGGTTCTTAGGTTACCAAGCATGTTAATTTCCTCTTCGTGTGTGGGATGTAATTCATCAATAGGAGGCTCATAGGGGTGCATAACATATTTTCTCAATCGAAATTCATTAAATAGCTCAAGCATCAAAGTTTTCCATTCACTATAATACTCTCCATCAAGAATAGCCACTCTACAACTCAAACTTCCTATACTAGACACATCCACCTTCCTCATTGGTGATTAAATCGAAGCAATGGAGACCAAAGCTCTGATACCAATTGAGGGATAACTAGAAGAGTGTCTAGAGGGGGGTGAATAGACTACTAGCAGAAAATTAAAACCTAACCTTTTCCCAAGTTAATTGGTTGGCAGATTTTAACAGTTTTAGTAGGGCTAGCAAGTCCATATACCCTACACATGCATGTCAACAAATATAGCAGCGAAAAGTAAAGACATTGCACATGAAGTAAAGAGATGAGATATGGAGATCAAACGCAATTGGATACGCAAGGATTTTTCCCGTGGATCCGGTAGGTGGTGCTATCGTACGTCCATGTTTATGGAGTCTTCAACCCACGGGGGGTAACGATCGCGAGAGTCTACGGAGGGCTCCACCGATAAGGATCCACGAAGTAGCAACCTTGACTATTCCATAACGGCTTTCGTCCACGAAGTACTAGCCTCACTATGGGTAGATCTTCACGAAGTAGGCGATCTCCTTGCCCTTACAAACTTATTGGTTCACTCCACAACACGAAGTAGGAGGCTCCGAAGCGACACCTAACCAATCTAGGAGGCACCACCCTCCAAAAGGTAATAGGCTCGGTAATGTCGATGAACTCCTTGCTCTTGTGCTTCAAGATGATAGACTCCTCAACACACAATCACTCTCTCACAGATATGGCTTGGTAGAAGAGATGGGATTGGTGGAAAGCAACTTGGGGAGGCTAGAAATCAAGATCCATATGGTTGGAGTGGAAGATCTTGACCTCAACACAAGGGTAGGTGGTTCTCTCTCAAAAGACTGATAGGATAGGTATGGAATAGTCCCAAGTGCTTCTCTTTCGAGTAGGTGGTGGTGGAGGGGTATATATAGGCATCCCCAAAAATCCAACCGTTACACACAATAAGTCAGACTCGGTGACACCGATGTGTTAATCCCGATGGTACCGAAGTGACCAAAGGTGGCAACTTTTGAATCTCGGAGGGACCGATATAGGAATCTCAGTTGCACCGATAAGGTGACCAACGGTGAGAATGCCCAATCTCGGTGACGCCGATTCAACAATCTCGGAGGGACCAAAACTGTGAACTTGCATAACAGAAAGTTGGCAACCTAAACTCGGTGGCACCGATATGGAATCGGTTGCACCGAAGTGGCTAGGGTTTGGCTGAGTCTGTCTATGGTTTGGAATCGGTGGCACCGAATGTGAAATGTTGGTTGCACCGATTCTGAGTGTTTGGCTTAGGACAAACTTTGGTGGGAGAGTTTGTGGGTGTCTTTGGTGACTATCACTTGTGCATGTATGAGCATTTTGTTCACAAACAAAACCTTACCCCCTTTAAATAGTATTGGATTTCCTATGGACTCAAAGTGATTTCTCACAAATATAAAATGTAGTGTCCTATTGCTTGAAGTTTAGCCAATCCATTTCTTTGCATCTTGGGTATTCCACAATCTCTTTGCGAACCCAACTCTCCATGGACTATTATCTGAAACACACTAGATAAAAGTATTAGTCCAAGAGACAATGTATGTTGTCATGAATTATCAAAACCACCAAGGGATCATGTTGTGCTTTCAAAAGGCACTACCCCCATGAGGTCGCAGCCCGCCCCCGCGCCGCCTGATACCCATGCCCATGCCAGATCAAGATCCTGGACACAACCGCCATCACCAAGCGGGCACCGCTACCGCCAAGCACACAACAACGCTGCCATGACGACCACATGTTGGGAAACAGCACGGAGCCCTCCATGCTAAAGCCCGTGCACCGACGTTGACGCACCCTCCAAGGCATAGTGCCCCCACCCGGAGCAGTCATCCCGCACCGCCCACCACCATGCGAAGAGGAGAAGAGGCCTCGCCGTTGCCGCCGCCGACCATCTTGGATTGTCTGTGAGCTCCGACAGCGGCGAGGAGAGGGAAGGGGAGGTGGGGACAGGGAGGCATGAAAGCTAGGGATGGCCCTCGTCGCTCGCTGGAGCAGCCGGTGCAGGCTCTGTTTTGTTTAGAGCTTTCTCCACCATACATACATAAGCCATACCTAACCGAATCTACTGGTTCCCTCCAACATTCATCTTTCCTGGGGAGTTTGTTTTATTTATTCTTGATCATGCAGGACTAGGCATCCTTTTTACCAGCCTCTGTCATGCAATGGCAAATGAATAAACATCGTCGTGAGAATAGCCAGCTTAGCATGGAAGATACTAACCGCCGCGTCGCTCCATGAGTGGTACGAGCACACCAAACAAATATTTATTTGAATGATTTGAGGTGGCAGATACAAATTTACTTGCAACGGCAGGGTAATACCGCATATAGGTACAAATAATGGACTCATATGGAAGAACTTTGGTTTAAGGATTTGGAATGCACAAGAATCATTCCCTCTTAGTATAGATGAAGGCTAGCAAATATACTGGGAAGCGACTAATGTCTACTATGCAACTTTATTCTTGTAGACTATGCTAGGTAGCAATTTTCCCTCAAGTGGATGCCCTAAGGTTTATCAATCCATGGGAGGTGTAGGATGAAGATGGTCTCTCTCAAACAACCCTGCAATCAAATACAAGAAATCTCTAGTGTCCTCAACACACCCAATACAATGGAAAATTGTGTGGGTGCACTAGTTCGGCGAAGAGATGGTGATACAAGTGCAATATGGATGGTAGATATTGGTTTTTGCAATCTGAAAATATAAAACCAACAAGGTAAAAATGGGTAAACAATGAGCAAAATGGTATATTAATGCTTGGAAACAAGGCCTAGGGTTGATACTTTCACTAGTGCAATCTCCCAACAATGCTAACATAATTGAATCATATGATCATCCCTCAACGTGCAACAAAAAATCACTCCAAATTTACTATCTAGCAAAGAACAAATAGATGAAATTGGCGTAGGTAGTAGAACCACCTCAAAGTTATTCTTTCCAATCAATCTTTTGAGCCATTCTATAAGTGTCAAAAGCATCCCTAGAGTTTGTAGTAAGATAACACCAATGATACATATAAATCCACCCTAATGTCACCTATATACTCCAAGGTCACCTCAACTATCCGTGGGTAAATTATGCGACACGCACCAAACAATCATAGATCTATCATATTCAATCCAACATAAACAACTTCAAGGAGAACCCCAAGATTTCTATCAGAGAACGTGGTATGTAAACGTGCAATCAACCCCTATACATAGATCGCCAAGGTCACTGGAATCCCCAAGTTGATGCCTTAACATATATCAAGTGAATCGTAGAATACCCCAATGTCACTACGGGTATCCCATGCAAGACGTACATGAAGTGTTCTCAAACCAAAATATTCAATCTAATATAACAAGATCTCAAAGGGAAAGATTCAATTCATCACAACAAGATCAAGAGGGAAGGACACCATATGATCGAACTATATTAACAAAGCATATGATACATCAAAATCGTGTCATATCAAGAAAACAAGAGACAGAGATAGAGAATGGAGATTGAACACATAGATACTCATACAAACCGTCATCCCCGAGGGTGAACTACTCCCTCCTCGTCATGGCCTCTACCGAAGTGATGAAGATGGCCACCAGGTGATGATTTGCCTCTCTGGCAGGGTACTAGAACGCCTCCAGATTGGCTTTTCATCGATATAGAGAGTTGAGGTGGCGGAACAAGGAGTCTCTCTTTATTTCTGCGGTTTCTGGGGTTTATAGGATTTTTTAGCGTTGGAATCACGCGCAACGGAACCACATGGACTCCACAAGCTATCAGCACATGACCCCCCGAGGGGCGCGCCCTGTTGTCTTGTGGCCCACAAGTGGCCCCTCTTCGGTGATTCTTTGCTCCAATGTTGCTTATTTCTTCCAGAAAAAATCACAAAAATGTTCTGGGCAATTCCGAGAACTTTCATTTTCTGCACAAAAACAACACCACGGTAATTCTGTTGAAAACGACGTCAGTTCGGGTTAGTTCTAAATAAATCATATAAAGTGCATCCAAACCATATAAAAGTATTGTAAACATAGGTGAATATGGCATGGATACTTCATAAATTATCAATACGTTGGAGACATATCAACATCCCCAAGCTTAATTCCTGCTCGTCCTCGAGTAGGTAAATGATAAAAGAAATAATTTATGAAGTGTGAATGCAAGCATAGTGAATATTTTTATCATTGATAATTTTAGTCAATTTCTAGCATCATAACAAACAACTTTTTCACACAAAAATCATCATGACAGAGTAGAAATCAATTCACATGTCATGGTTCAACCAATTCATTCACTTGAAACTTAACAATGTATGTTCTTGGTCACCAAACAATTTCAATGCATGATCAAGTCTAGTAAGAGCTCCACATACTCAGTTATCATATACTAGTTTATGATTGCTAATACTCAAGGCATATTTTTAGAACAAACAACATCCATCGAACACATAGAAATATAGGGGTTTAATGTTTTCCTCACAACTTACTTATCATGAAGATAATTGTCAACAATAATGAATCATGATCAAATATATTTGACTGCATATATATGTTTGAATATTTCCCCACCCCATGATGCCTGCCAACTAACAGATTGAAATTGGAATAGGAAGTTGACTCAACATGAAAACTAAATAACATGAAAGTAAATGGATTATCGCTTTGCAGAGGGAACCAAGGATTTACAAAGGTGCTAGAGCTCATTGTTTAACACAAAGATGAATCTGTAATTTTGAGTGGTATACTTTTCCTATCGATGTCACAAACTCACAATAGAGTTTTCAATATATTCCATGATAATCACATTATTGGCGGTTCCCAAACGGAATTGAAATTTTACTCCCCCTCCACCATTCAAACACATTCCATGGCTGGCCGAATCCACGGCTGCCCTCCAAACAAACAACTTTCTAGGGGGAGTTTTTGTTTATTTCTATTTGTATTATGGAGGAAGGGGAATCATTTTTACCAGCTTCTCTGGTGCAATGAAAAGTGAATAAACACTCATCTTGAGAATAACTCGCTTAGCATGGAAGATAATGACCGCCGTGTCAGTCCATGACCGGTACAAGCACACAAAACGGATGATTATTTGAATGTCTAGAGGTGGCACATACAAATTTACTTGGAATGGCATTGAAATACCATATATATAGGTATGGTGGACTCTCATGGAAGAAACTTGGCTCAAGGATTTGGATGCACAAGTAGTATTTCTACTTAGTACGAAGTTTTGGCCAGCAAAAGGTTCTAAACAAGCATCACATGTTGGAGGATCCATAACAATATAACTTCGATACAAATATACCAAAACATAACCATTACGTTGTCTTCCTTGTCCAACTTCAATTATTTGATAAAGTTTGAAAATAATTAATGGGTATTCACAATAATAAAATATATCTCAGACAATATATTTGTATGTGAAATTTCTCTTTCTTATACTAATCATTCGTGAGCTGCTTGTATGACCAATTTGATGATTGTCAAACTTTAATAGATTTTACTTTATAAACCTGATGTGACGCTACCACTAAGAATAAAGAACATTCATAATTTAATATTTATGATATTTCATTCATTCACAATTTACTCTTAGGATATGAGTGAAGCACAAGACTAAACATCAAACTACTCCCAAAATATATAAGTGAAGATCAATGAGTAATCAAACAATAAAGTAGATATGTGAGGACTCTCTATCAATAAAGATTTTAAGATCTGATATTTTATTCAAATGTCAAACAAAATAAAAATGGCACTTCAAGAATAGCACATATCATGTGGACAAATGAAAATTTAGCCTCAACATAGGCTAACCAATATTTGTTTCATGAAGAGAGGTGGGATGCATAGCATCCCCAAGCTTAGATGCTTGAGAATTATTCAAATATTTACTTGGGTTGCCATGGGAATCCCCAATATTGAGTTTTGTGTACCATTACATCCTCTCATATCATGGTTTCACCTATTCTCAAAAACTTCATCGACACAAAACTTGAAAAGAACTCGTGAGAAAGGTTAGTGCACATAAGAATAAATCGACTCTTTATGTACCATCAATACAAGTTGCATAATAATTTAAAAAAATTATCTAATGTTCAATATCATTTACACAATTTATATCTACCAATATAGCCTATGGAAACTATATGATAAGTAGATAACAAAACTATGACAGCAATCTGGCCAAACAGAATAGTCTGTAGAAATCTATTAAAGAAGTGTACTTATGTAACTCTAAAAATTCTGACAATTTGGAAAATGATAAAAACACTATATGAAAATACTGTGTAAAAATTTCAGAAACTTTCTGTATTCTAGTAAAATATGAAAATTCAAACACTACAGCAAAAATTTATGTTTTTACACAGCACATATCAAACATGTAACTTAAGCATCCTAAGAGGCAATTCTTGGAACTTTTTATTGAAAAACAAGATTATAAATAACATAGAACATAGAACAAAAAAATAATATGACGCTCCAAGCAAAACACATATTATATGACGAATAAAAATACAGCTCCAACTAAGATATACCGATAGTGTTGAAGACGAAATAGGGGATGCCTTGCGGGGAATCCCCAAGCTTAGACGCTTGAGTCTTCCTTGGATATTGATTTGGGGGTGACTTGGTCATCACCAAGATTCGGGTATTACCACTCCTTATTCTTCTTATATCAGTGTCTCACTCAAAACTTGAAAATTTCAATCAAACAAAACTTAACGGAACTTCGTGAGATGGGTTAGTACAATAAAGATAGATCGTTGACTTAAGTATTGTTAAGAAAAGATTCATAATTGTTCTCACATAATAAGAATTGTATTATATCATTCACATAATTTATAGCACTGAATATAAGCCATGGAAACTGAAAGGGCGGGGATGCCGCCTAGAGGGGGGTGAATAGGCGCTTTAAAATAATTACAATTTAGGCTTGAACCAATGCGGAATAAAGCTATCGTTTAATTAGTCAAGCACAAAACCTAAAACAACTAGGCTCACCTCTGTGCACCAACAACTTATGCTAAGCAAGATAAACAACTAAGTGATAGCAAGATATATAACATGAAACAATGTGGCTATCACAAAGGAAAGTGCATACGTAAAGGGCTCGGGTAAGAGATAACCGAGGCACGCAGGGATGACGATGTATCCCAAAGTTCACACCCTTGCGGATGCTAATCTCCGTTCGGAGTGGTGTGAAGGCACAATGCTCCCCAAGATGCCACTAAGGCCACCGTAATATCCTCACGCCCTGGCACAATGCAAGATGTCGTGATTCGACTAAGGGGCCCTTGAGGGCGGTCACGGAACCTGTACAAACTAGGTTGGGGCAATCTCCACAACTTAATTGGAGGCTCCCAACGACACCATGACGCTTCACCACAATGGATTGTGGCTCCGTGGTGACCTCAAATGCTCGGAGGAATCTCCACAACCTAATTCGAGACCCCGACGCTTGCCCGGAGCTTTGCTCCATAATGATTGAGCTCTGAGGCACCACCAACCGTCTAGGGCGCCAAAGCACCCAAGAGGAACAAGCTCTAGGGTGCTCAAACACCCAAGAGTAATAAGCTTCTCAACTTCTCACTTCCACGTATCACCGTGGAGAACTCAAACCTATGCACCAAATGCAATGGCAAGGGCACACGGAGTGCCCAAGTCCTTCTCTCCCAAATCCCACCACAACAACTAATGCTATGGAGGAAAGTGAGAGGAAGAACAAAGAAGAACACGAAGAACTCCAAGATCTAGATCCAAGGGGTTCCCCTCACATAGAGGAGAAAGCGATTGGTGGAAATGTGGATCTAGATCTCCTCTCTCTTTTCCTTCAAAAGGAGCAAGAATCATTGGAGGGATTGAGAGATAGCAATCTCAAGGGGGGTCAATAATGGGGAGCAAACACGAGCTCAAAAGATGGGGACCATTGGGGAAGAAGACCCCCTTTGATAGGTCCCCACAAATCTGCTCGTTATGTGCGGAATCACATAGGAGCAGTACAACATCTTTGCTCACCGGTACAACCGGTAATACCAATTATACTGGAATAACCAGCCTACAACCGCCCAATAACCGCTCCAAAATAGAACCAAGTCCGATGGTAGAGTGGTACATGGCTGGTACAACCTCCGGACCAATTCTTGAGAGGTACAACCGCTCCAAACACCGTTTGTACCGGTCAACCGGTATAACCTCTCTATGGGGCGGTACAACCTCTCTATGTAAAACAGGTAATACTAAAACAGCCACAACTTTCGCATACGAGCTCCGATTTGAGCAAACTCAAACTTGTTGGATAAAGGACAACGAGAGCTATCCAACAATGACTAGTTAAAATAAGAACAAGCGATGGAGAATAAATGCCACTAGGATAAGTAAGATTACCTTCCCAATAAATATTCGGCAAAATCTCCAACACCGAAAACGCAATATGATGCATACGAAATCTGTTTTCGATGAGCTTAAACTTATCACGATGAAGATCGTAAGCTCAAAAACTCACATAGAGAAAAACCAATTAAGGACCAAGAAAGATGATGATGTAAGGATGCAAATGGTTTGAACTCTCAATGAATGATATGATCAAGCTGCTCACTTGAGAGCCCCCCTTGGTAGTACGGCTATCGATCCTATAACCCTGTCTCCCAACTACCACTATGAGACCGATAAAATGGAAAACCCTTATCAAGGTCAAACCTTTGCCTTGCGCATAGTCCACTTGATCTTGATGATGACGATCTTGTCCTTCTCAAGATGGACCACCTTTCTTTATTGCGTCGGCTCGATGAAGACAGGTAGATTGCTTCCCCATACTCCACTATGGGTGAGTCACGCTTCGGCACATCTTCACAAGTCCATTGTCACCATAATGGACGCCAAGCTTCAAGCATGATCTATCTGTGATGATTCACTTGAACTTGCACACTGCAACCTTGATGATGATCACCACTTAATGTCATCTTCCATGGGTTGTATGGGATCTTCCTCTTGATGCAATCCCATGGAAATATACCTAACCCCACAAAGAACTCTCACAAGGAACATGGGTTAGTACACAAAGCATAGTGGACAATGCTTACCATACCATGGGATCACTTGACCCCTCTCGGTACATCTTGTACACTTTGTGTGTTGATCAACTTGATTCACTCTTTGACTTAGTCTTGATCAACCTTGTACCTCATCTCCTCTCTTCATAAAGATGATGTCTTGAAGGTAATCATGAATGCCCAGACAATCTTCTTCGTCAAGACATGCTTGCAATAAGCTCAACTCTCACATGACCAATCTTTGGATAAACCTTGAATACCACCTTGGTCATCATATAAACTCGTTGAAACCTAGCGGATGGACTTCAAGAAGTGCCTATGGACAAATCCTTCGAATATAACTCAAGGCAACCATTAGTCCATAGGGGTTTCATGTAACATCCCAAAATTTCATTTTGCAATGTTATGATATATAGCTATGCATCATCATCACTTTGTTTGAATGTAATGAATTTGTTGAAGTGCTTCTTTTGAAATTTTGAAAGGCCATTTCTATTTTTCCATGTATCTGTTTCATCTATTTGAAAACCTTTGGAAATGTTCAAAGAAAGAGAGGAGTAACATGACACTCCACACCAGGGGCATCTTGGTGAAATATTTGAGAAATTAAACCAGGGGGTTATTTGAAAACTTATCTCAAAAGGATTTTAAATCAATTAGGCATTTTCTGAAAATAAATTTTTAAAAGATATTCAATATGACAGAGGAAAAATGTTCATTACATAGCATTAATTCTCCTGATCATTTTGATATATATAATTCCTAAGTTTGGAATTGTTTTGAATGCATTAAAAGAGTTTTTACTACGCTGGAAATAGAAAAGGAAAGTTTTTAAAACGAATCGGGCCGGCCCACAGTCTTTAACTCCCGAATTCATTTCGAATCGGTCAACCGACGCGCTAACCTCGCCTTTCCTCTCACTGGCATGCGGGACCCACTGACCGACGGCGTCATCCACGTGCCCGTCTCCTTCCTCGCGCGCGCCACCGTCGCCGGAGATCTCTCTCCCCGGATCTCCCTCGTCTCTCCCTCTCCTGACCCCGCACCTGGCCTATAAAAGCCCCAGCCCTCGCCGCGCTCCATTCCACCCCGAGCCCCCCCTCTACCTCGCCAGAACGCCACCGCACCACCTCGCCGGAGTTCGGACTCAAACCGAACCTTCCCAAGCACGAGGCTGTTGCCTCCGTCGTCCCCAGCCCCGTCTGACGCCGCCAATCGACGCCGGAGCTTCGCCGCCGTCGCCTGAGCACTTCGGACGTCGCCCCCCGACCACCGCACCGTCGCCTTCGACCACCTTTGACCTCCGGCTGCCGTCGACCTCGCCGGAACCTCGACTCCTCCCATCTGTAAGCCACCGGACCCCCTGGACCGTTAGATTTAGATCCAATGCTTCTGATTATAAGATTTAAACAGCGAAACGTTTTCGTCTACGCTTCGGTCGTCCGTTCATTAGCACCCACGCACACACGGCCCCGACCAATCATAGCTTGCCACGTAGCCCCTAACCGAACGATAATAGTTTCCCTTTTTCTCTTTCTGTTTTAGAAAATAGAATGTATTCTGTTTTTGTTTTTATCATATCTTTTAAAATATTTGGTGTTTTTAGTTGATTCTTTTTGCATTAGTTCAAAAATTTGTTGTAGTTTATGTCTGTATGCTTAGATTTCATATTTGAACTTTAAATTTTGAATCTAATCAAATTTGTTTAAATTACTAAAATCTGTATAACTAGAGTTTAAAAATATATTTTTGAGTGAGTCTTCTTGCCACTGTTTTGTATTAGTTAAACCTATCATTCTACATAGTTTGAGAATTTTTAGAATCAATTTGGTTACTGATTTTAACAAAAAACAGATTTTGTTTAGTACTTAAATGATTTTAATTAAATTGATTTTTATTTAATTTGAACCTAAATTAGTTTAACTTTTGTTTTTAGATTTCATTAGGTTTTGTTGATTCAACTTTAGGTGTATTTTTAAAAATTGTTTTGTGCTCTAGTTTTAATAGGTTCATCTTGTTTTCACCATGTATATTGTTTAGAAAAAAGTTTTGTAGTAACTCTTTTTGCATAATATTTTTTTATTATGAAATACTTTCTGTTTTCAAATAAAATTTTATATTTACTTTTCTGTTATAAAAAATGTCTAGTTGTTCAAAACCAATTTTTTTTTACTTGTATGTCTTAGTAGGGATTTTGACCCCAATATTTTTATAGTCCTATACTTTAAGTGATTCTTCTTTTGATTGTGCTTTTGTTTGTTGAAGTATTTGTTTACCTTGCTGTTGAATGAATTGTATTGTGTTTATGCTTATGGTGTGCCCTTGTTTGATTCGTTAGATCATTCAGAGTGCGAAGCTTGTTATCTAGAGTCACTTGATTACGAGGATCGTCAGCAAGGCAAGTCACTTTGACCATGTATACCTATGTTTTATTGCATTAGTTCTTCCATCTCCCCAATTGCATGCAAAGTAGGTAAATTGGAAACTTGGTTACTTGTTGTAGTATCATGTGGTAGGTACCCCTCAACCCTTTGACACATTGGCCCCGGGAAACGTTGATTTACATTTTGCTATGCTATTAGTAGACGGGGTTGGTTGTGTGATTCATGAGAGTTGTGAGTTAATAATTTCAAGACCTACATGATGATCAAGTCTTCAAGACTCCGAGTTTTCAACATACCTCTGGGTGGATGATGGTTGAACGGCGCCCTGGAGAAACCAGTGGTTAGCCTAGATGATGCTGGAGAAGTGCCAGTATTCAGGCGAAAGGTCCACCCAGGCACAAAGAGATGGATGGATTCTTCAAGACCCAAGGCTTACCTGCATAGCCACAAGCCATTATGGGCTCTGGCTTGGTTGGATATCGTGGTGACCCTGGACAAGCAGTGCGACGAGATGTAGAAGAACGGTAGGAAAGGATGGGCACCGACAGAGTCTCGGGGAAACCCTTTAGAAGACCATGTTTTGATCATCCGTTTCTCAAACACCATGAAGTGCGAGAAATCCAACGGAGGCGATCAAATCTTGTGGGGCACATGTGCAAAACTCTGTAGAGTACCCAAACCTAATCGATTAGCCGTGTCCACGGTCATGGACAGTTTGAGCCAAAGGAACTGAAACTATCTGGAACTCTCAACACAATTAATTACATTGATGTGGGTATTTAATGTCAACTGGGTACGAGAATTGGTTGGTGGAACCATCTCATTAATCAACCAACATTGTAGTAATTGTTCTTTTGCCCTCTCTTGTTGTAGGAAAAATTTGGCTTTATGCAAAAACTTACTACCCCACCTGCCATATTTGCATATAGATTAGATGATTACTTTACCCCCTCTCTTGTGACTTTACCGGCATATTCAATATGCTGACCTATACAGCTGCAACGTATCATGTTATAGAGTACTTTTCCGACCAGGAGTGAGGATACGCTCTACGCTCGGTGAGATGCCCTTGGAGTCAGATGGACTCAACTACCTATGGAGCTTCCACAAGTTTTTGGTTTAGTTTATCTCATGAGTTGGCCTTCAGCCACTTTATTGTAATCCTTATTGTAATAAAGGACTCGATATGAGATTTCGATTAATTAATGCTGTGTGATTTCCCTTTGATATATACATTGATGTACCGTGTGTGTACCAGCATGAGCTTGGGATGGTACAGAAACACCGGAGATTCGACCTTTCAGGTCGGGTCGCTACAGAAATGGTATCAGAGCACACGTTGACCATAGGACGTAACCTCTAGGATTGGAAAAGCCTTAGGATTTATTTCTCTTTTGTCTTTAAAATTCTTATACTCTCATCTACTCGTTTCTGACTTCCCTACGATTTATTTCAAAATTTATAGATGGCCACCTTCATCCCACTTTTGATCACGGAGTTTTGTCAGCCTCACGCGACTATGCCCTTTGGCAAGGAGCTGATGATGATCGTCAGGGACGTAAGGATTGCTTTGCCGAGCATCACCGGGACTCCTATCATGTATTTCCCACAAGACGGACACTACAGGATCGAGGTGCACATCCCCGGGAAGATCTTTGGAAATCGTAAGGAACCCATCGACTTCAAGTTTGTGGCACCCAGCTGGATACTTGGGAGAGACATGGCCATTCATTGTGCCCTTGGACGTATTCGGGAGGAATACAAAGGTGGAACCATTTCACCAGGACTCAGCGTGGTTTGTCGCAGGGATGCCAATTGAAATATCATAACCACTCCCACTGAAGACACCACCATTTCCTATATCCAGACCTTGGAGACGCACATCAGGACCTTGGAGCTTCGGGTACGTGCCGACACGAAGACGATCAAGAGGCTGATGAACCGTGAGATTGACCTCGAAGCTGACTTAGGGGAAGCCAAGTACGAGCATGAGTATGAGGTGAAGGATTTCTTAGAGAGGATCGATAAGCTGAACACTCGCATCGCAACTCTGGAGGAACAGATGGACATGGGTGAAAATCTTCATCCAGAAGGAGACATGGCTCCTTTGATCAGCAACGATGATGACTATGAGGAGAGCACCACCGGAGGAGGCCACTTCACCATGTACTTTTGAGGAGAACTTTAGTTATGCCCCCATGTATCTTTATTTTCGTCGTTAAAGCGTAGGTCGATGCTTAGTTTGATTGGAGATTTGTATCTCGATGTTTGAACCTTGAGTTGAATAAATAAATGAGTGCTTGGTGTGATATTTTGTTGCATTGCATATGGGTAGTGAATTTCCCTTTTAGGTCATTGTTCTATTCTAATTCTCACCCCTCTGAAAACAGCAAGATGCCTCTGCGACGTGAGCCCGACTTCACTTTTCCGCCAGAGCTCACACAACTTGTCCAGCAGCAGTACGCACTGATGCAGCTGTTGATTCAGAATCAGACCAACAACCACAACAACCACCCTCCACCTCAAGGCGACAACCTCACCCATTTTCTGAGACTGAATCCCCCAACTTTCTTCAGCAGCACTGAGCCCATTGTGGCAGATGATTGGCTCCGCAAGATTGAGAGGGAACTCACCACCGCACGATGCACTGAGGCTGAAAAAGTGCGCTTTGCCGCCCATCAACTGGAGGGACCAACAGCTTCATGGTGGGCGAACTACACCACCACGTACCCCATTACTGGTGTGACTTGGGAGCAGTTCAAGCAAGCTTACCGCACCGCACATGTCTCAGCTGGAGCCATGAGTCTGAAGAAGCGTGATTTTCGCAACTTACGCCAGGGGAACCGTTCCATGGTCCAGTACGTGGATGACTTCGGCACGTTGGCTCGTTATGCACCAGGAGATGTGGCCGATGATGCAGCCAAGCAGGAGAAGTTCTTGGAAGGACTCAATGATGAGTTGAGCATGCAGCTGATGGAGGCTACCTTCATCAACTACCAGGAGCTGGTAGACAAGGCCCTCATCTTGGAGGGGAAGCAGCAGCAAATCGAGAACCGCGAGAGGAAGTATGCACAGGGGAAGTCTACCTCTGGAGCTCATCAGAAGCCCCGCTACTCCCCGTACTCAGGAAATACTGGATCAAGGACTGGTAAGTATGGAGGACACACTCATCCCGTGCACAACCATGGAGGCCATAACCATGGAGGAAATGGGAATAATCGTCCCAACAATGGCAGCTTCAAGAATGGTAATGGAAGTGGGAATGGCCACCAACACCGTCCCGCTCCAGCTCAGAAGGATCTGAACCATATCACCTGTTTCAAGTGTCAGAAGACAGGGCACTATGCCACTGAATGCCCTCAGAACAAGCAAGGAAATGGAAACAGCAACAACAATGGCAATTCCGCAGCTAAGAAGCCAAATCCTTTTCCTCGTGCTCAGGTGAACCACCTTGATGTGGAAGAAGTCTATGATCAGCCCGAGACTGTGGTTGGTAAGTTTTTATTGCATTCACATCCAGTTATGGTACTTTTTGATTCTGGTGCAACTCATTCATCCATATCAAGGGTAGTTGTGGAAAAGTATGGTTTACCCACCAGAACCCTTAGTCAGCCCATTAAGGTCAATTCCCCAACAGGTATGATGATGGCAGGGATAGGATGCCACGCCCTGAAACTCCACATAGGAAACCATGTTTTTCCTACCGACCTCATCGTCTTAGAATCCTAGGGATTGGACGTAATCCTAGGCATGGATTGGATGACCAAGTATGAAGGAAATAATGATTGCCCCAGCAAGTCTATTTCACTCACCACTCCGGAGAACAAGAGGATTAAGTTTGTATCCCGACGCACACAGATGAGTGCTCGGTTAAATTCCCTCACAGGAATTGTTCAGGAGGAAGTGTCGGTTGTACAAGACTTTCCAGATGTATTCCCGGAGGAATTACCAGGCATGCCACGAGATAGGGAGATTGAGTTTCTGATATAGCTACTACCTGGGATAGCCCCAATTTCCAAGAGACCCTATCGAATGCCCGCAAATGATTTAGTAGAAATCAAGAAGCAGATTAAAGAGCTATTGGATAAGGGATATATTCGCCCAAGTTCATCACCTTGGGGAGCCCCAGTTCTTTTGGTGGAAAAGAAAGACAAAACCTTGAGGATGGTGGTCGATTATCGTGCATTGAACGAGGTGACTATCAAGAATAAGTACCCTCTACCGATGATTAATGACCGGTTTGACCAGCTAGTAGGCGCCAAAGTATTCTCCAAGATCGATCTTCGATCGGGGTATCACCAACTGAAGATTCGTGAACAGGATATACCCAAAACAGCTTTCACCACCAGGTATGGCTTATATGAGTATACAGTCATGTCCTTTGGTTTGACTAATGCTCCTGCCTACTTCATGAATTTGATGAACAAAGTGTTTATGGAATATTTGGACAAGTTTATCGTGGTGTTCATCGATGACATTTTGATATTTTCCAAGAGCAAGGAAGAACACAAGGAAGACTTGTGTTTAGTTCTGGAGAAGCTTAGAGAGCATCAGTTATATGCCAAGTTCAGTAAATGTGAATTTTGGCTCACGGAAGTCGGATTCCTTGGACATGTTATTTCCGGAGAAGGAATAGCAGTAGACCCCGCTAAGGTTGAAGCAGTCACTGAGTTGAAGTCACCCACCTCAGTTAAGGAGATCCGCAGTTTTCTCGGACTTGCCGGATATTACCGGAGATTCATTGAGAATTTCTCAAAGATTGCCAAGCCCATGACAGAGCTATAGAAGAAAGAGTCTAAGTATATCTGGACTAAGGAATGTGAAGCCAGTTTCCAGGAGTTGAAGAAACGTTTGGTCACAGCCCCAGTGTTGATACTGCCAAACATTCGGAAAGACTTCCAGGTTTATTGTGACGCATCCCGTCAAGGACTTGGAGGAGTACTCATGCAGGAGGGAAAAGTTGTAGCATATGCATCCAGACAGCTACGACCCCATGAGTTGAATTATGCCACCCATGATTTGGAACTCGCAGCCGTAGTGCACGCACTCAAGACCTGGAGACATTTCCTTATCGAAAAAAGTTGTGATGTGTACACTAATCATAAGAGCCTGAAGTATATCTTCACGCAGAACGAGTTGAACCTCAGACAGAGGAGATGGTTAGAGTTAATCAAGGACTATGACATCAGATTACATTACCATCCAGGAAAGGCAAATGTTCTGGCAGATGCTTTGAGTCGGAAGAGTTATGTGAACACACTCATAGCCGAAGGATTACCCCAGGAGTTAACCAATGATCTCAGAGAGCTTCGGTTAGAGATAGTTCCACAAGGATATGTTGCCACACTAGAGATTCAGTCCACCTTGACCGAAAGAATTTGAGAAGCCCAGAAATCGGACAAGGAGATAGCTGAGATAAAGTAGAGAATGAAGGAAGGAAAGGCTAAAGAATTCGTGTAGATGAACAGGGTACTCTATGGTTTGAGAACCGAATCTATGTGCCCAATGACCCAGAGCTCAGGAAGTTGATACTTCATGAAGCCCACAATTCACCATACTCGATACACCTAGGCAACACCAAGATGTACCTGGATTTGAAGGAAAGTTATTGGTGGACAGGTATGAAGAAAGATATTGCCGAACATGTTGCGGTATGTGATGTTTGTCAGCGAGTAAAGGCGGAACATCAAAAACTAGCAGGGTTACTCCAACCTTTGCCGATACCCGAGTGGAAATGGGATAAGCTTGGTATGGACTTCATCACAGGACTACCTAGGACCCATTCAGGATATGATTCCATCTGGGTAGTGGTCGATCGTTTGACCAAGGTGGCTCATTTCATTCCAGTGAAGACCACCTATACCAGTGCTAAGTTAGCCAAGATATATATGACCAGGATCGTATGTCTGCATGGAGTTCCGAGGAGTATCGTGTCAGATAGAGGAACACAATTTACCTCAAAGTTTTGGCATCAGCTACATGAAACTTTGGGTACAAGGCTGGAGTTCAGTACAGCTTTTCATCCGCAGACCGATGGACAGACTCAGAGAGTCAACCAGATTCTAGAGGACATGTTGAGAGCCTGTGCGCTAGACTATGGGTCTAGTTGGGATGACAACTTACCTTACGCAGAGTTCTCGTACAACAACAGTTATCAGACTAGTCTGAAGATGGCCCCTTTTGAAGCTTTATACGGTAGGAGGTGCAGGACACCATTGATGTGGGATGGTGTTGGAGACCGAAAACTTTTTGGTCCCAATCTTATCAGAGATTCTAAAGAGAAGGTCAAACTGATTCGAGACCGACTCAAGATAGCTCAATCCCGGCAGAAGAGCTATGTTGATAACAAACGCAAGGAGGTGACATATGAAGTAGGGGATCGAGCATATCTTCATGTGTCCCCACTTCGAGGAATCAAGAGGTTTGGTGTTAAAGGAAAGTTAGCACCCAGATTCATAGGCCCCTACAAAATTCTGGAACATAGAGGCGAAGTTGCATACAAGCTGGAATTGCCGGAAGGACTGTCCGGAGTTCATGATGTTTTCCATGTTTCCCGGCTAAAGAAATGCCATGCTGAGATGGCTGATATTCCTTTGAGAGACACAGTGCCCCTAGAGGCCATACAACTTGACAGTGACCTGACTTACGAGGAGAAGCCTGTCAGAATCCTCGAGACTACCAACAGAGTTACCCGAAGCAAGACCATCAAGTTCTGTAAGGTTCTGTGGAGTCACCACACCGAGGAAGAAGCCACCTGGGAACGCAAAGAAGATCTTCGTAGAGACCACCCGCACCTATTTTCTAGCCAACCCGAATCTCGAGGGCGAGATTCATCTTAAGGTGGGTAGGTTTGTAACATCCCAAAATTTCATTTTGGAATGTTATGATATATAGCTATGCATCATCATCACTTTGTTTGAATGTAATGAATTTGTTGAAGTGCTTCTTTTGAAATTCTGAAAGGCCATTTCTATTTTTCCATGTATCTGTTTCATCTATTTGAAAACCTTTGGAAATGTTCAAAGAAAGAGAGGATTAACATGACACTCCACACCAGGGGCATCTTGGTGAAATATTTGAGCAATTAAACCAGGGGTTATTTGAAAATATATCTCAAAAGGATTTAAAATCAATTAGGCATTTTCTGAAAATAAATTTTTAAGAGATATTCAATATGACAGAGGAAAAATGTTCATTAAATAGCATTAATTCTCCTGATCATTTTGATATATATAATTCCTAAGTTTGGAATTGTTTTGAATGCATTAAAAGAGTTTTTACTGCGCTGGAAATAGAAAAGGAAAGTTTTTATAACGAACCGGGCCGGCCCACAGTCTTTAACTCCCGAATTCATTTCGAATCGGTCAACCGACGCGCTAACCTCGCCTTTCCTCTCACTGGCATGCGGGACCCACTGACCGACGGCGTCATCCGCGCGCCCGTCTCCTTCCTCGCGCGCGCCACCGGCGCCGGAGATCTCTCTCTCCGGATCTCCCTCGTCTCTCCCTCTCCCGACCCCGCACCTAGCCTATAAAAGCCCCAGCCCTCGCCGTTCTCCATTCCACCCCGAGCCCCCCCCCCTCTACCTCGCCAGAACGCCACCGCACCACCTCGCCGGAGTTCGGACTCCAACCGAACCTTCCCAAGCACGAAGCCGTCGCCTCCGTCGTCCCCAGCCCCGTCCGACGCCGCCAATCGACGCCGGAGCATTGCCGCCGTCGCCTGAGCACTTCAGACATCGCCCCCGACCACCGCACCATCGCCTCCGACCTCTAGCCGCCGTCGACCTCGCCAGAACCTCGACTCCTCCCCTCTATAAGCCACCGGACCCCCCCTAGACCGTTAGATTTAGATCCAACGCTTCTGATTATAAGATTTAAACAGCGAAACGTTTTCCTCTATGCTTCGGTCGTCCGTTTGTTAGCACCCACGCGCACATGGTCCCGACCAATCATAGCTTGCCACGTAGCCCCTAACCGAACGATAATAGTTTCCCTTTTTCTGTTTCTATTTTAGAAAACAGAATGTATTCCGTTTTTGTTTTTATCATATCTTTTAAAATATTTGTTGTTTTTAGTTGATTCTTTTTTGCATTAGTTCAAAAATTTGTTGTAGTTTATGTCTCTATGCTTAGATTTCATATTTTAACTTTAAATTTTGAATCTAATCAAATTTGTTTAAATTACTAAAATCTGTATAACTAGAGTTTAAAAATATATTTTTGAGTGAATCTTTTTGCCACTGTTTTGATTAGTTAAACCTATCATTCTACATAGTTTGAGAATTTTTAGAATGAATTTGGTTACTAATGTTAACAAAAAAACAGAATCTGTTTAGTACTTAAATGATTTTAATTAAATTGATTTTTATTTAATTTGAACCTGAATTAGTTTAACTTTTGTTTTTAGATTTCATTAGGTTCTGTTGATTCAACTTTAGGTGTATTTTTTCTGTTAATAAAATATATATTTTTAAATTGTTTTGTGCTCTAGTTTGAATAGGTTCATCTTGTTTTCACCATGTATATTGTTTAGAAAAAAGTTTTGTAGTAACTCTTTTTGCACAATAATTTTTTTATTATGAAATACTTTTTGTTTTCAAATAAAATTTTATATTTACTTTTCTGTTATCAAAAATGTCTAGTTGTTCAAAACCAATTTTTTTTGACTTGTATGTCTTAGTAGGGATTTTGACCCCAATATTTTTATAGTCCTATACTTTAAGTGATTCTTCTTTTGATTGTGCTTTTGTTTGTTGAAGTATTTGTTTACCTTGCTGTTGAATGAATTGTATTGTGTTTATGCTTATGGTGTGCCCTTGTTTGATTCGTTAGATCATTCGGAGTGCGAAGCTTGTTATCTAGAGTCACTTGATTACGAGGATCGTCAGCAAGGCAAGTCACTTTGACCATGTATACCTATGTTTTATTGCATTAGTTCTTCCATCTCCCCAATTGCATGCAAAGTAGGTAAATTGGAAACTTGGTTACTTGTTGTAGTATCATGTGGTAGGTACCCCTCAACCCTTTGACACATTGGCCCCGGGAAACGTTGATTTACATTTTGCTATGCTATTAGTAGACGGGGTTGGTTGTGTGATTCATGAGAGTTGTGAGTTAATAATTTCAAGACCTACATGATGATCAAGTCTTCAAGACTCCGAGTTTTCAACATACCTCTGGGTGGATGATGGTTGAACGGCACCCTGGAGAAACCAGTGGTTAGCCTAGATGATGCTGGAGAAGTGCCAGTATTCAGGCGAAAGGTCCACCCAGGCACAAAGAGATGGATGGATTCTTCAAGACCCAAGGCTTACCTGCATAGCCACAAGCCATTATGGGCTCTGGCTTGGTTGGATATCGTGGTGACCCTGGACAAGCAGTGCGACGAGATGTAGAAGAACGGTAGGAAAGGATGGGCACCGACAGAGTCTCGGGGAAACCCTTTAGAAGACCATGTTTTGATCATCCGTTTCTCAAACACCATGAAGTGCGAGAAATCCAACGGAGGCGATCAAATCTTGTGGGGCACATGTGCAAAACTCTGTAGAGTACCCAAACCTAATCGATTAGCCGTGTCCACGGTCATGGACAGTTTGAGCCAAAGGAACTGAAACTATCTGGAACTCTCAACACAATTAATTACATTGATGTGGGTATTTAATGTCAACTGGGTACGAGAATTGGTTGGTGGAACCATCTCATTAATCAACCAACATTGTAGTAATTGTTCTTTTGCCCTCTCTTGTTGTAGGAAAAATTTGGCTTTATGCAAAAACTTACTACCCCACCTGCCATATTTGCATATAGATTAGATGATTACTTTACCCCCTCTCTTGTGACTTTACCGGCATATTCAATATGCTGACCTATACAGCTGCAACGTATCATGTTATAGAGTACTTTTCCGACCAGGAGTGAGGATACGCTCTACGCTCGGTGAGATGCCCTTGGAGTCAGATGGACTCAACTACCTATGGAGCTTCCACAAGTTTTTGGTTTAGTTTATCTCATGAGTTGGCCTTCAGCCACTTTATTGTAATCCTTATTGTAATAAAGGACTCGATATGAGATTTCGATTAATTAATGCTGTGTGATTTCCCTTTGATATATACATTGATGTACCGTGTGTGTACCAGCATGAGCTTGGGATGGTACAGAAACACCGGAGATTCGACCTTTCAGGTCGGGTCGCTACAGAAATGGTATCAGAGCACACGTTGACCATAGGACGTAACCTCTAGGATTGGAAAAGCCTTAGGATTTATTTCTCTTTTGTCTTTAAAATTCTTATACTCTCATCTACTCGTTTCTGACTTCCCTACGATTTATTTCAAAATTTATAGATGGCCACCTTCATCCCACTTTTGATCACGGAGTTTTGTCAGCCTCACGCGACTATGCCCTTTGGCAAGGAGCTGATGATGATCGTCAGGGACGTAAGGATTGCTTTGCCGAGCATCACCGGGACTCCTATCATGTATTTCCCACAAGACGGACACTACAGGATCGAGGTGCACATCCCCGGGAAGATCTTTGGAAATCGTAAGGAACCCATCGACTTCAAGTTTGTGGCACCCAGCTGGATACTTGGGAGAGACATGGCCATTCATTGTGCCCTTGGACGTATTCGGGAGGAATACAAAGGTGGAACCATTTCACCAGGACTCAGCGTGGTTTGTCGCAGGGATGCCAATTGAAATATCATAACCACTCCCACTGAAGACACCACCATTTCCTATATCCAGACCTTGGAGACGCACATCAGGACCTTGGAGCTTCGGGTACGTGCCGACACGAAGACGATCAAGAGGCTGATGAACCGTGAGATTGACCTCGAAGCTGACTTAGGGGAAGCCAAGTACGAGCATGAGTATGAGGTGAAGGATTTCTTAGAGAGGATCGATAAGCTGAACACTCGCATCGCAACTCTGGAGGAACAGATGGACATGGGTGAAAATCTTCATCCAGAAGGAGACATGGCTCCTTTGATCAGCAACGATGATGACTATGAGGAGAGCACCACCGGAGGAGGCCACTTCACCATGTACTTTTGAGGAGAACTTTAGTTATGCCCCCATGTATCTTTATTTTCGTCGTTAAAGCGTAGGTCGATGCTTAGTTTGATTGGAGATTTGTATCTCGATGTTTGAACCTTGAGTTGAATAAATAAATGAGTGCTTGGTGTGATATTTTGTTGCATTGCATATGGGTAGTGAATTTCCCTTTTAGGTCATTGTTCTATTCTAATTCTCACCCCTCTGAAAACAGCAAGATGCCTCTGCGACGTGAGCCCGACTTCACTTTTCCGCCAGAGCTCACACAACTTGTCCAGCAGCAGTACGCACTGATGCAGCTGTTGATTCAGAATCAGACCAACAACCACAACAACCACCCTCCACCTCAAGGCGACAACCTCACCCATTTTCTGAGACTGAATCCCCCAACTTTCTTCAGCAGCACTGAGCCCATTGTGGCAGATGATTGGCTCCGCAAGATTGAGAGGGAACTCACCACCGCACGATGCACTGAGGCTGAAAAAGTGCGCTTTGCCGCCCATCAACTGGAGGGACCAACAGCTTCATGGTGGGCGAACTACACCACCACGTACCCCATTACTGGTGTGACTTGGGAGCAGTTCAAGCAAGCTTACCGCACCGCACATGTCTCAGCTGGAGCCATGAGTCTGAAGAAGCGTGATTTTCGCAACTTACGCCAGGGGAACCGTTCCATGGTCCAGTACGTGGATGACTTCGGCACGTTGGCTCGTTATGCACCAGGAGATGTGGCCGATGATGCAGCCAAGCAGGAGAAGTTCTTGGAAGGACTCAATGATGAGTTGAGCATGCAGCTGATGGAGGCTACCTTCATCAACTACCAGGAGCTGGTAGACAAGGCCCTCATCTTGGAGGGGAAGCAGCAGCAAATCGAGAACCGCAAGAGGAAGTATGCACAGGGGAAGTCTACCTCTGGAGCTCATCAGAAGCCCCGCTACTCCCCGTACTCAGGAAATACTGGATCAAGGACTGGTAAGTATGGAGGACACACTCATCCCGTGCACAACCATGGAGGCCATAACCATGGAGGAAATGGGAATAATCGTCCCAACAATGGCAGCTTCAAGAATGGTAATGGAAGTGGGAATGGCCACCAACACCGTCCCGCTCCAGCTCAGAAGGATCTGAACCATATCACCTGTTTCAAGTGTCAGAAGACAGGGCACTATGCCACTGAATGCCCTCAGAACAAGCAAGGAAATGGAAACAGCAACAACAATGGCAATTCCGCAGCTAAGAAGCCAAATCCTTTTCCTCGTGCTCAGGTGAACCACCTTGATGTGGAAGAAGTCTATGATCAGCCCGAGACTGTGGTTGGTAAGTTTTTATTGCATTCACATCCAGTTATGGTACTTTTTGATTCTGGTGCAACTCATTCATCCATATCAAGGGTAGTTGTGGAAAAGTATGGTTTACCCACCAGAACCCTTAGTCAGCCCATTAAGGTCAATTCCCCAACAGGTATGATGATGGCAGGGATAGGATGCCACGCCCTGAAACTCCACATAGGAAACCATGTTTTTCCTACCGACCTCATCGTCTTAGAATCCTAGGGATTGGACGTAATCCTAGGCATGGATTGGATGACCAAGTATGAAGGAAATAATGATTGCCCCAGCAAGTCTATTTCACTCACCACTCCGGAGAACAAGAGGATTAAGTTTGTATCCCGACGCACACAGATGAGT
The DNA here is from genome assembly GCA_022496015.1 of Hordeum marinum. Lineage (NCBI taxonomy): Eukaryota > Viridiplantae > Streptophyta > Magnoliopsida > Poales > Poaceae > Hordeum > Hordeum marinum. Next base: position 257,407,698 of record CM039673.1, read on the forward strand.
GCTCGGTTAAATTCCCTCACAGGAATTGTTCAGGAGGAAGTGTCGGTTGTACAAGACTTTCCAAATGTATTCCCGGAGGAATTACCAGGCATGCCACGAGATAGGGAGATTGAGTTTCTGATATAGCTACTACCTGGGATAGCCCCAATTTCCAAGAGACCCTATCGAATGCCCGCAAATGATTTAGTAGAAATCAAGAAGCAGATTAAAGAGCTATTGGATAAGGGATATATTCGCCCAAGTTCATCACCTTGGGGAGCCCCAGTTCTTTTGGTGGAAAAGAAAGACAAAACCTTGAGGATGGTGGTCGATTATCGTGCATTGAACGAGGTGACTATCAAGAATAAGTACCCTCTACCGATGATTAATGACCGGTTTGACCAGCTAGTAGGCGCCAAAGTATTCTCCAAGATCGATCTTCGATCGGGGTATCACCAACTGAAGATTCGTGAACAGGATATACCCAAAACAGCTTTCACCACCAGGTATGGCTTATATGAGTATACAGTCATGTCCTTTGGTTTGACTAATGCTCCTGCCTACTTCATGAATTTGATGAACAAAGTGTTTATGGAATATTTGGACAAGTTTATCGTGGTGTTCATCGATGACATTTTGATATTTTCCAAGAGCAAGGAAGAACACAAGGAAGACTTGTGTTTAGTTCTGGAGAAGCTTAGAGAGCATCAGTTATATGCCAAGTTCAGTAAATGTGAATTTTGGCTCACGGAAGTCGGATTCCTTGGACATGTTATTTCCGGAGAAGGAATAGCAGTAGACCCCGCTAAGGTTGAAGCAGTCACTGAGTTGAAGTCACCCACCTCAGTTAAGGAGATCCGCAGTTTTCTCGGACTTGCCGGATATTACCGGAGATTCATTGAGAATTTCTCAAAGATTGCCAAGCCCATGACAGAGCTATAGAAGAAAGAGTCTAAGTATATCTGGACTAAGGAATGTGAAGCCAGTTTCCAGGAGTTGAAGAAACGTTTGGTCACAGCCCCAGTGTTGATACTGCCAAACATTCGGAAAGACTTCCAGGTTTATTGTGACGCATCCCGTCAAGGACTTGGAGGAGTACTCATGCAGGAGGGAAAAGTTGTAGCATATGCATCCAGACAGCTACGACCCCATGAGTTGAATTATGCCACCCATGATTTGGAACTCGCAGCCGTAGTGCACGCACTCAAGACCTGGAGACATTTCCTTATCGAAAAAAGTTGTGATGTGTACACTAATCATAAGAGCCTGAAGTATATCTTCACGCAGAACGAGTTGAACCTCAGACAGAGGAGATGGTTAGAGTTAATCAAGGACTATGACATCAGATTACATTACCATCCAGGAAAGGCAAATGTTCTGGCAGATGCTTTGAGTCGGAAGAGTTATGTGAACACACTCATAGCCGAAGGATTACCCCAGGAGTTAACCAATGATCTCAGAGAGCTTCGGTTAGAGATAGTTCCACAAGGATATGTTGCCACACTAGAGATTCAGTCCACCTTGACCGAAAGAATTTGAGAAGCCCAGAAATCGGACAAGGAGATAGCTGAGATAAAGTAGAGAATGAAGGAAGGAAAGGCTAAAGAATTCGTGTAGATGAACAGGGTACTCTATGGTTTGAGAACCGAATCTATGTGCCCAATGACCCAGAGCTCAGGAAGTTGATACTTCATGAAGCCCACAATTCACCATACTCGATACACCTAGGCAACACCAAGATGTACCTGGATTTGAAGGAAAGTTATTGGTGGACAGGTATGAAGAAAGATATTGCCGAACATGTTGCGGTATGTGATGTTTGTCAGCGAGTAAAGGCGGAACATCAAAAACTAGCAGGGTTACTCCAACCTTTGCCGATACCCGAGTGGAAATGGGATAAGCTTGGTATGGACTTCATCACAGGACTACCTAGGACCCATTCAGGATATGATTCCATCTGGGTAGTGGTCGATCGTTTGACCAAGGTGGCTCATTTCATTCCAGTGAAGACCACCTATACCAGTGCTAAGTTAGCCAAGATATATATGACCAGGATCGTATGTCTGCATGGAGTTCCGAGGAGTATCGTGTCAGATAGAGGAACACAATTTACCTCAAAGTTTTGGCATCAGCTACATGAAACTTTGGGTACAAGGCTGGAGTTCAGTACAGCTTTTCATCCGCAGACCGATGGACAGACTCAGAGAGTCAACCAGATTCTAGAGGACATGTTGAGAGCCTGTGCGCTAGACTATGGGTCTAGTTGGGATGACAACTTACCTTACGCAGAGTTCTCGTACAACAACAGTTATCAGACTAGTCTGAAGATGGCCCCTTTTGAAGCTTTATACGGTAGGAGGTGCAGGACACCATTGATGTGGGATGGTGTTGGAGACCGAAAACTTTTTGGTCCCAATCTTATCAGAGATTCTAAAGAGAAGGTCAAACTGATTCGAGACCGACTCAAGATAGCTCAATCCCGGCAGAAGAGCTATGTTGATAACAAACGCAAGGAGGTGACATATGAAGTAGGGGATCGAGCATATCTTCATGTGTCCCCACTTCGAGGAATCAAGAGGTTTGGTGTTAAAGGAAAGTTAGCACCCAGATTCATAGGCCCCTACAAAATTCTGGAACATAGAGGCGAAGTTGCATACAAGCTGGAATTGCCGGAAGGACTGTCCGGAGTTCATGATGTTTTCCATGTTTCCCGGCTAAAGAAATGCCATGCTGAGATGGCTGATATTCCTTTGAGAGACACAGTGCCCCTAGAGGCCATACAACTTGACAGTGACCTGACTTACGAGGAGAAGCCTGTCAGAATCCTCGAGACTACCAACAGAGTTACCCGAAGCAAGACCATCAAGTTCTGTAAGGTTCTGTGGAGTCACCACACCGAGGAAGAAGCCACCTGGGAACGCAAAGAAGATCTTCGTAGAGACCACCCGCACCTATTTTCTAGCCAACCCGAATCTCGAGGGCGAGATTCATCTTAAGGTGGGTAGGTTTGTAACATCCCAAAATTTCATTTTGGAATGTTATGATATATAGCTATGCATCATCATCACTTTGTTTGAATGTAATGAATTTGTTGAAGTGCTTCTTTTGAAATTCTGAAAGGCCATTTCTATTTTTCCATGTATCTGTTTCATCTATTTGAAAACCTTTGGAAATGTTCAAAGAAAGAGAGGATTAACATGACACTCCACACCAGGGGCATCTTGGTGAAATATTTGAGCAATTAAACCAGGGGTTATTTGAAAATATATCTCAAAAGGATTTAAAATCAATTAGGCATTTTCTGAAAATAAATTTTTAAGAGATATTCAATATGACAGAGGAAAAATGTTCATTAAATAGCATTAATTCTCCTGATCATTTTGATATATATAATTCCTAAGTTTGGAATTGTTTTGAATGCATTAAAAGAGTTTTTACTGCGCTGGAAATAGAAAAGGAAAGTTTTTATAACGAACCGGGCCGGCCCACAGTCTTTAACTCCCGAATTCATTTCGAATCGGTCAACCGACGCGCTAACCTCGCCTTTCCTCTCACTGGCATGCGGGACCCACTGACCGACGGCGTCATCCGCGCGCCCGTCTCCTTCCTCGCGCGCGCCACCGGCGCCGGAGATCTCTCTCTCCGGATCTCCCTCGTCTCTCCCTCTCCCGACCCCGCACCTAGCCTATAAAAGCCCCAGCCCTCGCCGTTCTCCATTCCACCCCGAGCCCCCCCCCCCCTCTACCTCGCCAGAACGCCACCGCACCACCTCGCCGGAGTTCGGACTCCAACCGAACCTTCCCAAGCACGAAGCCGTCGCCTCCGTCGTCCCCAGCCCCGTCCGACGCCGCCAATCGACGCCGGAGCATTGCCGCCGTCGCCTGAGCACTTCAGACATCGCCCCCGACCACCGCACCATCGCCTCCGACCTCTAGCCGCCGTCGACCTCGCCAGAACCTCGACTCCTCCCCTCTATAAGCCACCGGACCCCCCCTAGACCGTTAGATTTAGATCCAACGCTTCTGATTATAAGATTTAAACAGCGAAACGTTTTCCTCTATGCTTCGGTCGTCCGTTTGTTAGCACCCACGCGCACATGGTCCCGACCAATCATAGCTTGCCACGTAGCCCCTAACCGAACGATAATAGTTTCCCTTTTTCTGTTTCTATTTTAGAAAACAGAATGTATTCCGTTTTTGTTTTTATCATATCTTTTAAAATATTTGTTGTTTTTAGTTGATTCTTTTTTGCATTAGTTCAAAAATTTGTTGTAGTTTATGTCTCTATGCTTAGATTTCATATTTTAACTTTAAATTTTGAATCTAATCAAATTTGTTTAAATTACTAAAATCTGTATAACTAGAGTTTAAAAATATATTTTTGAGTGAATCTTTTTGCCACTGTTTTGATTAGTTAAACCTATCATTCTACATAGTTTGAGAATTTTTAGAATGAATTTGGTTACTAATGTTAACAAAAAAACAGAATCTGTTTAGTACTTAAATGATTTTAATTAAATTGATTTTTATTTAATTTGAACCTGAATTAGTTTAACTTTTGTTTTTAGATTTCATTAGGTTCTGTTGATTCAACTTTAGGTGTATTTTTTCTGTTAATAAAATATATATTTTTAAATTGTTTTGTGCTCTAGTTTGAATAGGTTCATCTTGTTTTCACCATGTATATTGTTTAGAAAAAAGTTTTGTAGTAACTCTTTTTGCACAATAATTTTTTTATTATGAAATACTTTTTGTTTTCAAATAAAATTTTATATTTACTTTTCTGTTATCAAAAATGTCTAGTTGTTCAAAACCAATTTTTTTTGACTTGTATGTCTTAGTAGGGATTTTGACCCCAATATTTTTATAGTCCTATACTTTAAGTGATTCTTCTTTTGATTGTGCTTTTGTTTGTTGAAGTATTTGTTTACCTTGCTGTTGAATGAATTGTATTGTGTTTATGCTTATGGTGTGCCCTTGTTTGATTCGTTAGATCATTCGGAGTGCGAAGCTTGTTATCTAGAGTCACTTGATTACGAGGATCGTCAGCAAGGCAAGTCACTTTGACCATGTATACCTATGTTTTATTGCATTAGTTCTTCCATCTCCCCAATTGCATGCAAAGTAGGTAAATTGGAAACTTGGTTACTTGTTGTAGTATCATGTGGTAGGTACCCCTCAACCCTTTGACACATTGGCCCCGGGAAACGTTGATTTACATTTTGCTATGCTATTAGTAGACGGGGTTGGTTGTGTGATTCATGAGAGTTGTGAGTTAATAATTTCAAGACCTACATGATGATCAAGTCTTCAAGACTCCGAGTTTTCAACATACCTCTGGGTGGATGATGGTTGAACGGCGCCCTGGAGAAACCAGTGGTTAGCCTAGATGATGCTAGAGAAGTGCCAGTATTCAGGCGGAAAGGTCCACCCAGGCACAAAGAGATGGATGGATGCTTCAAGACCCAAGGCTTACCTGCACAGCCACAAGCCAGTATGGGCTCTGGCTTGGTTGGATATCGTGGTGACCCTGGACAGGCGGTGCTACGAGATGTAGAAGAACGGTGGGAGAGGATGGGCACCGACAGAGTCTCGGGGAAACCCTTTAGAAGACCATGTTTTGATCATCCGTTTCTCAAACACCATGAAGTGCGAGAAATCCAACGGAGGCGATCAAATCTTGTGGGGAACGTGTGCAAAACTCTGCAGAGTACCCAAACCTAATCGATTAGCCGTGTCCACGGTCATGGAAAGTTTGAGCCAAAGGAACTGAAACTATCTGGAACTCTCAACACAATTAATTACATTGATGTGGGTATTTAATGTCAACTGGGTATGAGAATTGGTTGGTGGAACCATCTCATTAATCAACCAACATTGTAGTAATTATGCTTTTGCCCTCTCTTGTTGTAGAAAAAATTTGGCTTTACGCAAAAACTTACTACCCCACCTGCCATATTTGCATATAGACTAGATGATTACTTTACCCCCTCTCTTGTGACTTTGCCGGCATATTCAATATGCTGACCTATACGGCTGCAACGTATCATGTTGCAGAGTACTTTTCCGACCAGGAGTGAGGATACGCTCTACGCTCGGTGATATGCCCTTGGAGTCAGATGGACTCAACTACCTATGGAGCTTCCGCAAGTTTTTGGTTTAGTTTATCTCATGAGTTGGCCTTCAGCCACTTTATTGTAATCCTTATTGTAATAAAGGACTCGATATGAGATTTCGATTAATTAATGTTGTGTGATTTCCCTTTGATATATACATTGATGTACCGTGTGTGTACCAGCATGATCTTGTGATGGTACAAAAACACCGGAGATTCGACCTTTCAGGTCGGGTCGCTACATTTCATCAATTACCAAAACCACACATGGAGAAATGTACTCTTACAGAAACACTTAAAACAAGCAAACTATCCATGCAAAACAGAATTTGTGAAAAACAGAACAGTTTGTGAAGATCTGAAACCTGACTCTAGAAATTTTGAAAAAATAGAACAACGCGGAGAATTTGCATACAAATAATGTCTAAAAATTTAAGATGTTTTGAAGCTTCATTAAACTTAGAGAAATTCTTTACTAGAGGCAAAAGTTTATGTTTTTGCATAGAATCAAATCAACAAGTATCCATACCATCCCAAAGGCTTCACTTGGCACATTATTGAAATAAAAGACACAAAACATGATTACTACAGTATCTTAATCATGTGAACACACAAAAACAGAAAGTAAAAGTGTTGGGTTGTCTCTCAGCAAGCGCTTTTCTTTAATGCCTTCTAGCTAGGCATGATGATTTCAATGTTGCTCGCGTAAAAATTAGTAATTCAAAACATGCAAGCGAGAATCATAAATCTCATGACAAGCGCATTTAAGTCTAACCCACTTCCTATTCATATGGATTTTGTGAGCAAACAATTTGTGGGAGCAAGAATCAACTAGCATAGGAAGGCAAAATAGGCATATCTTCAAGATTTTTAACACATAGGGAGGAAACTTGATATTATTGCAATTCCTACAAGCATATGTTCCTCCCTCACAATAATTCTCAGTAGCATCATGAAGGAATACAAAAATATAACTATAACATACAACATTATTTTCATGATCTACAAGCATAGAATATTTATCACTCTCCAGATAAGCAAACTTCTTCTCATTCATAATAGTGGGAGCAAACTCAACAAGATGACTATCATGTGACACTTGATTGACATAACCACATTCAATATTAAAATAATGATAACAAGTTTCATGGCTGTCATTACTCTTCATAGCATATGTGTCATCATCATAATCATCATACATAGGAGGCATGCTATAATCATAGTAAATATCATTATCACAAGTAGGGGGACTAAAAAGATCATGTTCATCAAACATAGCATCCCCAAGCCTGTGGTTTTGCATATCATTAGCATCATGGATATTCAGAGAATCTATACTAGCAATATTACTATCATGCTCATCATTCAAGGAATTCACATTAAGCATTTTCATAACTTCTTCCTCTTATAGTTGAGCACAATTTTTCGAACCATCATTTTCGCGAAAGACATTATAAAGACGAAGCAAATGAGGCAACCTAAACTCCATTTTTTGTAGTTTTGTTTTATAAAACAAAACTAGTGAAAAACAAGAAATTAAAAGATTCAATTACAAGATCTGAAGATATACCTTCAAGCACCCACCTCCCCAGCAACGGCGCCATAAAAGAGCTTGATGTCTACTACGCAACTTTATTCTTGTAGACTATGTGGGCCTCCAAGGGCAGAATTTTGTAGGACAATAGCAATTTCCCTCAAGTGGATGACCTAAGGTTTATCAATCCATGGGAGGTGTAGGATGAATATGGTCTCTCTCAAACAACCCTACAATCAAATACAAGAAATCTCTTGTGTCTCCAACACACCCAATGCAATGGAAAATTGTATAGGTGCACTAGTTCGGTGAAGAGATGGTGATACAAGTGCAATATGGATGGTAGATATTGGTTTTTGTAATATAAAAATACAAAAAAAGCAAGGTAACAAATAGTAAAGAGCAAGCAAAACGGTATATTAATGCTTCGAGACAAGGCCTAGGGTTCATACTTTCACTAGTGCAATCTCCCAACAATGCTAACATAGTTGAATCATATGGTCATCCCTCAACATGCAACAAAGAATCACTCCAAAGTTCCTATCTAGCGGAGAACAAATAGATGAAATTGGTGTAGGTAGTAGAACCACATGAAATTTATTCTTTCCAATCGATCTTTTGAGCTATTCTTATAAGTGTCACAAACATCCCTAGATTTCGTAGTAAAATAACACCACTGATACATATCAATCCACCCTAATGTCACCTAGATACCCCAATGTCACCTCAAGTATCTGTTAGTAAATTATGCGACATGCATCAAGCAATCTCAGATCTATCATATTCAATCCAACACAAAGAACTTCAAGGAGCACCCCAAGATTTCTATCGGAGAACGTGGTATGAAAACATGCAATCAACCCCTATGCATAGATCCCCAAGGTCACCAGAATCCGCAAGTTGATGCCTTAACATATATCAAGTGAATCAATAGAATACCCCAATGTCACTATGGGTATCCCACACAAGACGAACATCAAGTGTTCTCAAACCAAGATATTCAATCCAACATAACGAGATCTCAAAGGGAAAGATTCAATTCATCACAAAAATATAGAGAGGGAAGAACACGTGTACTGCCGCGTTCTACTCGTGTGCTTCGTTCTCATAGATAAAATATCTTTCTTTTCTCTGAAAGTCAAAGAGAATAGGCCTAGACAAAATAACAGATACAACATTATACTTACCAAATATCAAATTATAATCATATCCCTAAGCTCTCTCTTTAATGAAATCATGGCACCGTATTGCCTCAAAGTCTAAGTATTTATCAGGTAAGATGGGATCGTTAGATCGAGGCGAGACCTCTAGCCTTGTGTTTTTGCAGGATGCATAAATTCCCCCATATTAATCACCATCGCCCACATTGCGGTGCATATGACATGCAACAATTTCCCCAAGATTGTAAAGTTAAGTGCCTATTAAGGTGGTGTGAATAATGCTCAAGTCAGGAGCACACGACGCACTGCAATCTTGTTTACAAACAATACATTTTTCATTGAATAGTGCAAAGTAACGAATAGAGGGGGAATTGAATACTTCTTATTCTAGCTTGCATAACTCCTCTATCCTCACCATTGCAAAGACTATTACGGAACATATCATAATTGGATTTTTGCAGTTCACTAAGTGAACCCCAATATAGAATTTTGCATGCATCACAAAAAAATTCTAGAGACATGCCATAGGATCTATCATAGAGATGAGACAAAACTCTAAAAGTACGAGAATGGTACTCAAACTTTTGAGTGAACGAGTGGGTGAGATTGTAATGTTGAGTACACTTATCTTCTAAGAAGGCACTGAGCTCGGTGTTCTGAATATATTGATCAAATTCTTCCTTAATGCAAGTGTCTGTCATAAACTAGATACACAGCCACCGACATGATTTAGCTTGGGCAATCCGTGTCGGGGTTGTCATTGGTTCAACATATGCTTGTCATACCGAGCTGTCGCTCGATGATTCCCAAGAGGACCTTCTCCATGAAAAACTCCTCCTAAAGATGTTCATTTCCTATTATTATTATTTCTGAAAATTTTGGACCACAAAATTATGTCAACAAAACTTTATAATATTGATAGCAACTACTCATATGGATGTCTAGAGGCTATATCAAGCATTCAAACTACCTGGAACTCAAGGAATTGAACATGTAAGCTGATATTTAATAGCGCCAAGAGTAGTAAAATATGCAAAACATAATCCACTCAGGAAAAAACTAATTGGAGCAATGGATGAGTCACATACCAAGGAACAATCCCTCAAAACAGTTTCAAAAATAGAGCTCCAAGCAAAGAGATCAAAAATCTTAGGTTTGGGAGCAAGAACACGAGAGAGAGGAACCAAAAAAATTTCTAGAGGAAAGAGATGATGTGGGATGAAGTACTAAGTGAGCGGGATCTCGTGGGACCCACAAGGCATCTTGGCGCACCCAGGGGGTGGTCGCGCCATGTTGCCTTGTGAGCAACAGGTGCACCCCCCGGGATGTGTTTAGCTCCAAAAAATCTTAAATATTCCAGAAAAAATCATGCAAAAATTTGACGACATTCTGAGCACTTTATTTTTGGGCCATTTTTTATTACACAGTTTATTCATAAAACACGATAATCATGGCATTCTACTTTATTAAACTATAAATAACAGAGAGCAAAGTAAGATTACAAAAGGTTGTGCTTACTAAACTTATCAACACATGCTTTCACAAAGAATCCATTAATAAGGTCGATCAAATCTTAAATGAACCATTTTCGATTGACATGAAACCATATTTTTTGTATGACACTATGTTACCTCAATGGCGATATGCATTTCCCCAATAATAAGAATATCACGTCTCTTCTTGACAGTATGGAGAGGAGTTTTGAACTCCCCAATAATGATTGTTGCTATTTGCTCAATAAAATTGATATTATTCACCGAAATATGTTTCAGTATACTGTGTTCTGATATCCGTTAACATGAAAATTAACCTTGTTGTTGCAATCAATAACAGCCCTTGCAGTATTCAAAAAGGGTCTACCAAGGATAATAGACATGTTCTCGTCCTCGGGCATATCAAGAATAACAAAGTCCGTTAAGATAGTAACATTCGCAGCAACAACAACATGGACATCCTCACAAATCCCAATAGGTATAGACTGGATTTATCAACCATTTGCAAATATATTTTTAGTAGGTGTGAGCTTTTTCAAATCAAGTATTTTATATAAGGAGAAAGGCATGCATAACACTAACACCGGCTTCTAAATCACATAAAGCAGTTTTAACATAACTTCGTTTAATGAAGCAAGGTATAGTAGGTATCCCGGGGTCTCCCAATTTCTTAGGCACTCCCTCCTCAAAAGAGTAATTAGCAAGCATGGTGGAAAACTCAGCTTCACGTACATTTCTTCTATCAGTGACAATATCTTTCATATATTTTGCATAAGGAGCCATCTTTAAAATATCGGTCAAAAATGTTCGCAAAAATACTAACCTAAGCATTTCAACAAAACGTTCAAACTCTTACTTGTCCTTATTTTTAGAAGGCTTACGAGTGAATGACATGGATTTTTGGACCCATTGTTCTCTTTCTTTACCATGTTTTCTAGCAATGAAATCCTTCTTATCATAATGTTTATTCTTAGGAGGTGGTTATCAAGATCAGCGGCAAGTTCTAGTTTCACATCATTATCAGGTTCTTTATCATTATCTAGTTAAGCATCAACATGAACATAATCATTTTCATTATCACTACGTGTATGTTCACTACTAGATTGTGTCCTAGGATCAGAAACAGAAACATCATTATGATTTTCAGAAGGTTCTCTACCACAGGTTCACTAGAATCATTCGAAGTACTATCTTTTTCTCTTTATTTTCCTTCTTAGATGGACTAGGTGTATCATTATGGATGTTCTAAGAATTCCGATCAATCCTTTTAGGATGACCTCCAGGATATATGGGTTCTTGTGTCATTCTACTCCCTCTAGTCATAACTCTAACAACATGATCATTCAATTTACTATTCATTTCGCTAAGCAAATCATTTTGTGACTTAGCAACTTGTTCTAACTTGGTATGAACCATGCATGAATGCTTACCCATACCTCATCATTATAAATTCTAAACATCAAGTCACTCAAGCTATAATCATAATGGCATTTAATTTTAGTTGATCCTTAACATACATATTGAAATGTTCTTGCTTCACAATATAATTATCAAATCCAACCATGCATTGACTAGAAGTTTTATTGTAAGGTAAATCACTTTGGTCAAATCTATAAGAAAATCTACCTCTACTACATGTATAGGAATATCAAGTCCATTTATTTCTTCGGTGGGTGATAAATTCTTGACATATTCAATTTAGGTATCCTTTTCTTTCATAGATTTCTTGGCTTCTTACATATCTTCTGGACTAGGAATAGAATATCTCTCTTCTTCGTAATGGTTCAGGAGGTGGTCGAGGAAGTGTCCAATCATTAGCATTCTTAAATACATTCAATATTTCTTGAGCTTTCTCAACAGCTCATTCCCTGAAAACATGACCAACACAACTATCTAGGTAGTCCCTAGAAGCATCAGTTAGTCCATTTTAAAAGATATTAAGCATTTCATTTTTCTTAAGACGATGATCAGGCAAAGCTTTAAGTAGCTAGAGAAGCCTCCCCCAAGATTAAGGGAGATTCTCTTCTTCAATTTGCACAAATTTGAATATTTCCTGTAAAGCAGCTTGTTTCTTATGAGCAGGAAAATATTTTTTAGAGAAGTAATATATCATATCCTGGGGACTACACACACAACCAAGAGCAAGAGTAAGAAACAACTTCTTAGCATCACCCTTTCGTGAGAAGGGAAAAATTGTAGTAGCGATTTTTTCCTCATTAGCAAATAGGGTGGCAATATGATTTAATTTGGTAAGGTGTGCTACAAAAGTTTTAGATTCATAACCATGAAAAAGACCAGATTCTGCCAAAGTGATTAACTCAGGATCGACAAAGAATTCATAGTCCTTATTGGTAACACATATGGGAGACGTAGCAAACTTAGGATCATGTTTCATTTTCTCCTTCATAGTTTTTTATTTCAGCTTACTCAATAGTTTCTTATGATCATATCTATCCATTACAAGCAAGGAAGTCTCTAAATATCTCCCGTCCATAACATGATCGGCAGGTACATCAAACATTTCAATTCTTGCAGGAGATCTAGACAAAATAGGTGAATCAAAGTTTTCATCAATTTCAGCATTCTCAAGTTCTGTAGACTTAGCAATTGTTCATTAAGAAATTCATCCAGTGGCACAGTTTCAATTTCATCTAGCATAGTAGTAGCATCATCACGAGTTTCATTTAAAACAGAAGTAACATCGTCAATTACTTGCGACATATCAGATTGAATAGCAGGTGGTCGTGTCGCAAGCTTACTCAATACATAAGGTGAATAAAGTGCAGAGGTAGATGGAAATTCCTTACTTACCTCGTCCTAGGGGGTGCGGTCTTGGTTTTAGCGTCTTTCAGATTATTCATAGTGTCAGTCGAAAATCCTAAGTGAACTCAATAAATAGAGTTATGCTCCATGACAACGATGACAGAAAAAATGCCTTGATAACCCACAACTATAGGGGATCACAATAGTCTTCGAGGGTAATATTTCACTCAAATTTTTCGATTTGACACCTAGGGAGCCAAAAAATATTTATTGGTCTTAGCAGTTGAGTTGTCAATTCAACCACACCTGGAATTTCTTTCTACAACGAAGTTTTTAGTAGCATAATAACAATAGTAATAGGAACAATAATAGAAGTGATTGTAATGATTGTACCAACAATAGTAACGAAAAGCGTAGGCCTTGGATCAGTGATGGATAATTGATTTGGATGACATTCATCATGTAACAGTTACACACCAGAGCGACACGAAACTAGCTCCAATTCATCAATATAATGTAGGCATGTATTCCGTATATAGTCATACATGCTTATAGTAAGAAACTGCATGACAACTTTTGTCCTACCATCTCGTGTCAGCAGGGTCCAAATGGAAACTAAGGGATATTAAGGCCTCCTTTTAATAGAGAACCGGTACATAGCATTAACACATGGTAAATACACGAACTCCTCAAACTATGGTCATCACCGGAGATGATCCCAATTATTATCACCATGGGGTCTACAGATCATAAGACATAATAAGTGCATACAACTTGCAAGATAACATCCAAAACACTCTCATATTCGTGAAAAACATAATAGGTTCAGATCTGAAATCATGGCACTCAGGCCCTAATGACAAGTATTAAGCATAGCAAAGTAATAGCAACATCTATCTTACAACACAATGGACACTAGGGTTCAAGCCGTATCAAAATAACTCGATTACATGACAAATCTCATCCAATCCCATCACCGTCCCGCAAGCCTACAAAGGAATTACTCACTCCCAGTGGTGAGAATCGTGAAATTGTTGATGGAGAAGGGTTGGTGATTATGATGGTGACGAATTCCCCGCTACGGAGCCCCAAACGGACGATGAATTCCCCTCTCCGGAGCCCCAAACGGTCTCTAGATCAGCACTCTCGAGGAAGAACAGGAGGTGGCGGCGGCTCCTTCTCGTAGAACATGATGAAAACTTCTCTCCTATTTTTCCTCAGGGAATAGGAATTTATTGGCTTGAGATTAGGCTCAGAGGAGCCACATGCTACCCACAAGGCATCTTGGCGCGCCCAAGGGAGCACCCTGTTATCTTGTGAGAAACTAGTAGCCCCTTCCGATGAATATTCGCTCTAGTATTTTTTATATATTTCATAAAAAATCACTAGAAAGTTTTGTCCAATTCCGAGAACTTTTATTCATGCACAAAAACAACACCATGGTAGTTCTGCTGAAAACAACATCAGTCCGAGTTAGTTCCATTAAAATCATGCAAATTAGAGTCCAAAACAAGAGGGAAATTGCTTGCAAAAGTAGATATGTTTGAGACGTATTGATACGTCTCCAACGTATCTATAATTTTTTATTGTGCCATGCTATTATATTATATGTTTTGGATGTTTTATATGCATTAATATGCTATTTTATATTTTTTTGGGGACTAACTTATTAATCTAGAGACTAGTGCCAGTTTCTGTTTTTTCCTTGTTTTTGAGTATTGCTGATATGGAATATTAACCGGAGTCCAAATGGAATAAAATCTTCACGATGATTTTTTCTGGAACAAAATATATCTACTGGGCTTGGAGTGCAAGGCAAGGCACTTGCCAGGAGGTCACAAGCCAGGGGCGTGGCCACCCCCCTAGCCGCGCCTGGCAAGCTTGTCACCTCCTGGCAGGACTCCTTGCCCTAATATTCGTCCCATAAATACCCAAATATTCCACCAATACCAAAAAGATCCACGCAAATACTTTTTCGCCTCTAGAAGCATCCGTTCCTGAGAGATCCAATCTTGGTGCCTTTTCCTATAAGCTGCCGGAGGGGGATCCGATCACGGAGGGCATCTACATCAACTACATTGCCCCTCCGATGATGCGTGAGTAGTCCACGACAGACCTACAGGTCCATATCTAGTAGCTAGATGGCTTGTTCTCTCTCTTTCTGCTTCAATACCATGTTCTTCATGATCTTCATGGAGATCTATCCGATGTAATACTCTTTTGCGGTGTGTTTGTCGAGATTCGATGAATTGTGGGTTTATGTTCAGATTATCCATGAATATTATTTGAGTCTTTTCTGAATTCTTATATGCATGATTTCATATCTTTGCAAGTCTCTTCGAGTTATTGGTTTGGTTTGGCCAACTAGATTGGTAATTCTTGCAATGGGAGAATTGCTTAGTTTTGGGTTCAATCTTGCGGTGTCCTCACCCAGTGACAAAGTAGGGGTAGCGAGGCACGTATTGTATTGTTGCCATCAAGGGTAACAAGATGGGGTTTTCATCATATTGCTTGATTTTATCCCTCTACATCATGTCATCCTACCTAATGCATTACTCTGTTCGTCATGAACTTAATACTCTAGATGCAGGCAGGAGTCAGTCGATGTATGGAGTAATAGTAGTAGATGCAGAATCGTTTCGGTCTACTTGACATGGAAGTGATGCCTATATGAATAATCATTGCCTTGGATATCTTCATAATTATTCGCTTTTCTATCAATTCCTCGACAGTAATTTGTTCACCCACCATGATACTTTCCTTCAAGAGAGAAGCCTCTAGTGAAACCTATGGCCCCTGGGTCTACTTTCCATAATATATTTTTAGATCTATAAACCAAAAAAATACCAAAAATACATTGCTGCAATTTATTTACCTTTTTACTTTCCGCAATCTTTTACATCTATCTCTATGAGATCTAATCCTTGCAATAACGTGAAGGGATTGACAACCCCTTTATAGCGTTGGGTGCAAGAGTTTGATTGTTTGTGTAGGTGCATCCATTGGTGACTTGCTTGTTCCTCCTACTGGATTGATACCATGGTTCTCAACAACTGAGGGAAATACTTATCTACTTCGCTGCATCACCCTTTCCTCTTCAAGGGAAAACCAACACACGCTCAAGAGGTAGCAAGAAGGATTTCTCACGCCGTTGTCGGGGAGGATACACATCAAGCCTACCAAGTACTCATCACAAACTCATATCTTGTGTTTACATTATTTGCCATTTGCCTCTTGTTTTCCTCTCCCGCACTTCTAAAACGATTTTCAGAAAATACCAAAAAGATTTGCCTTTTTGTTCGCCCTTCTTCCGTTTGCCTTTTCGTTTGCCTTTTAGTTGCTTGCATGCTTTATCGATTCATTGTCACCATGTCGGAATCTAAGGAGACTTTCATTGATAAGGATAGTAATAATCTTGAGGGGAACTTTGATGACTTTGCTAATAACAGCCCTCATGAAGAACCTACTATCACACATACAAAACAAATCCGCATAGGTAGTGGTAATATCATTGGAAAAGGTGTTATTCAAGATTTCTTTACTTGTGCGGGAACGCTTCCTACCTTGGGAGGGTCCATTATCAATAAAACCAATAGTCATGTGGATGCTATAACCCTATTAATAATTGAACTTGAAAGGCAATTCGGTCATATGCACCCTCGCATACAAAAGATTTTTCTAGAGTTCTCTAATATTCAGTATTCTTCCATCAAGCGTGCCACCACTATATTCCTAGCCCATGAGTTTAGGTTTATCATGAAAGAGGCTATCAAAAATTTCGCTCATTATAAAATTAATGGTGGATGTCCCCTATAGAGGAGATCCTTTTTAATTAAGAAGAGATAATGAGATTGCAATCTTCAGATTATGTTGCTTATAATGAAAATTTGAGAAAAAGGGTCCCTGTCGAGGTTTTGGTTGATAAGATTTATGAACTCAATGATAATTTTTCTATACAAAACAATGGATTAGAGTTCATACTAAGAAAGAGTCTTATGACCTTCACCCAAAGGAAAGCTTATAATGATGAATTGATTATACACTATAGGGGGCGAAGGAGGAACCTATTCCTGCCGCACTTGATCTTAAGGATACTTATCCTATTAAATTCAGCCCTTTTGATTATTTTTGCTTACCACAAAGGAAACTTGCTTCTGAAAGAAGGGAGTATGAGATGAGCATGGATGATCTCCCTTACTATTATGACAATACCTAGATCTATTGCGTTTTGCCTAGCTAGGGGTGTTAAACAATAGCGCTTGTTGGGAGGCAACCTAATTTTATTTTTATGTTCTGTTTTTTCTTTTGTTTTTGAGTGTTTACAAAATTATTGCTTATGTAGTAAATGTGTTTTGGTTTTTTAATTAATGTTTGAGCCAAGTAAGACCTTTGGGATGGTCTATGGTGGTTGTTGATTTGATCTTGCTGAAAAACAGAAACTTTTTCGCCCAGTCCAGGAATTTTACAATGTGTTCACAGAGTCGAATGAGTCTAAACATTTTCCACAAGATTGATATACACAAGATTGAATTACGTCAACATTAAGCTTTTGTTTTGAGTCTTACGGATCTGGATATTCATGCCCCAATAAAGAATATTACATGGATAAATATGTTAGGTAGCATTCCACATCAAAATTCTGTTTTTATCATTTACCTACTCGAGGATGAGCAGGAATTAATCTTGGGGATGCTCATATGCCTCCCACGTATCTATAATTTTTGACTGTGACATGCTATAATTTTATCTATTTTGGATGTTTTATATGCATTAATATGCTATTTTATATTTTTTTGGGACTAACTTATTAATCTAGAGCCTAGTGCCAGTTTCTGTTTTCCTTGTTTTTAAGTATTGCAAATATGGAATATTAAACAGAGTCCAAACAAAATAAAATCTTTGCGATGATTTTTTCTGGAACAAAATAGATCCACCAGGCTTGGAGTGCAAGGCAAGGCACTTGCCAAGAGGTCACAAGCCAGGGGGCGCGGCCACCCCCTTGGCCGCGTCTAACAAGCTTGTCACCTCCTAGCAGGACTCCTTGCCCTAATCTTCATCCTATTAATACCCAAACATTCCCCCAATACCAAAAAGAGTCACGCAAATACTTTTCCACCGCTAGAAGCCTCAGTTCTCGAGAGACCCAATCTTGGAGCCGTTTCCGGTAATCTATCGGAGGGGGATCCGATCATGGAGGGCATCTACATCAACTCCATTGCCCCTCCGATGATGCGTGAGTAGTCCACCACAGACCTACGGGTCCATAGCTAGTAGCTAGATGGCTTCTTCTCTCTCTTTGTGCTTCAATACCATGTTCTTCATGATCTTCATGGAGATCTATCCGATGCAATACTCTTTTGCGGTGTGTTTGTCGAGATCTGACGAATTGTGGGTTTATGTTCAGATTATCCATGAATATTATTTGAGTTTTTTCTGAATTCTTATATGCATGATTTCATATCTTTGCAAGTCTCTTCGAGTTATTGGTTTGGTTTGGCCAACTATATTGGTAACTCTGGCGATGGGAGAAGTGCTTAGTTTTGGGTTCAATCTTGCGGTGTCCTCACCCAGTGACAAAGTAGGGGTAGCGAGGCATGTATTGTATTGTTGCCATCAAGGGTAACAAGATGAGGTTTTCACCATATATCTTGAGTTTATCCCTCTACATCATGTCATCTTACCTAATGTGCTACTATGTTCTTCATGAACTTAATACTCTAGATGCAGGCAGGAGTCGGTCGATGTGTGGAGTAATAGTAATAGATGCAGAATCGTTTCAGTCTACTTTACACAGACGTGATGCCTATATGCATAATCATTGCCTTGGATATCTTCATAATTATTCATTTTTCTATCAATTGCTCGATAGTAGTCTGTTCACCCATCGTGATACTTTCCTTCAAGAGAGAAGCCTCTAGTGAAACCTATGGCCCCCGGGTCTAGTTTCCATAATATATTTTCAAATCTATATACCAAAAATACCTTGCTGCAATTTATTTACCTTTTTTTACTTTCCGCAACCTTTTACATCTATCTCTATGAGATCTAATCCTTGCAAATAACCGTGAAGGGATTGACAACCCCTTTATAGCGTTAGGTGCAAGAGTTTGATTGTTTGTGTAGGTGCATCCATTGGTGACTTGCTTGTTCGTCCTACTGGATTGATACCTTAGTTCTCAACAACTGAGGGAAATACTTATCTACTTTGCTACATCACCCTTTCCTCTTCAAGGGAAAACCAACGCACGCTCAAGAGGTAGCACGTATCACCCGCCACCCTGAGGTGGCAATGGACTACATCGGCGATGTACTTTTCCCACTCCTACTACCAGGCGCTATTAGTTGGAGCATGATGGGACCCGTAGGGGAAACTGACAAGTGACATGGGTGCCATGGGCTCCACTAAAAGTAAATCATATGGCCGGCCATGCAAGACCGATGTTGGACGGCAGACCAACTTGTGCATCACGGCACCCCCACATACACCACAACATACACCTTATGCGACCAAGAACTCGAAACCATGCACCACCTACTTGCAAGCCGCCCCTTATTTAGGCAGGTCTAGCACGAGGTTCTAAGTTGGGTGAGAGCTACGGTTAACCTCCCAGATGCTGACCCAGTGTTCCAGTCCTCGCGGACGACATCATGCAACCGCACACCTACTTCCTCTCGCAAGGGCGTGTCCTCCATCATCATCCTTACCATCTAGTGTCTATAAAAGAACGCATCTTAGATTGGGAGAAACCATTAATCTCCAGCACTTCCTCTGCCATTAAGGACGAGGCACGCCAATGGTCTAAAGATCATCTTGCGCGAGACATAGACTACGCTTGCTTATCGGGGATGAGCAACCCCTTTGTACTATATTTTGTTCCATCAATCACTATCACGCCTTTATATGTACATGGCTATGTGAAGAGTTGTAATCACATGATGTAAAGTCTCCTTTCTATCAATACTAGTAGGTATGCACGTGCAACACACATCTTGACTAATATTACAAACAGATATGAAAATTCACTTTGAGTCAAGGGGTATATCTTGGGATCTCTCTCTTTCTCTCGCTCCCCGCCTGCTACGCAACTATAGATCCTCACCCGCTATGCAATCAAACCATTTCTCCCTGCCTGCTACCTAACTATAGCTGCCATGTGACTCCCTCCCACCTCGCACCACCATCGCCATAAGATAAGCATGGTTGGATGGTTAAGATGTATTTTATTCTCCACCCTTTGTGCTTTTATAGGGACAGTAGATGCACCATGCAAGGCATGCTTCACCTAACCAAATAAGGCACAGGAAAACTTGACCCTATCACCCTATGTGATGTGAGGTATAGAGAAAACCGAGTCATTAGAGTAAATTACTCTTTATTATTACATTACTCTGCACACTAAGTTTCTATACTTCTTTAGGTTGCATGTTCTTTCAAAAATATAATTCTATTAAATTTAGTAATTTTCAAGATAAAATATCAATTATATATGCACCAATTTCCTTATTCAAAAAGTGAAGAAAGGAAGTCATTTCAAGTTTTCATAAAGTTCCTTGCAAAATTAGCACGTTACATACATTCAAGATGCATTATTTAAACATCGACCACCGGATGTTGATGACACTTACTCAAGCCACAAATGCTGATTTCAGGATTTCAATTTGCAAGGACATTATATCTGTATCAAGGTTTCCGCCTACAGGGTTGCATGTGCCCGTTCACTCCAGTTGCAGTTATGTTCTTCAAAGCACAAAATGACCCACATTACAATCATAATCCACAGATCAACTCTGAAATCAAACCAACATTGTAAAGCTTGGACGCTACACCTTTGAGAGCTTCGGCCAAAAAAATCAAGTACCAGTAGTAGTTACAAATATTAAGACACATGATGTATTTTGATCTCTTTATTTGCATAGAAACCGATAAACAGACATTGATGGCACCCAAGTAGCAAGGCAAGACATAACAAGACACCCAGGAATATTTTAATTGCTATAATATGTAACTTAAATAGCATGGAGCAAAGGGTAATATATTGTTCAGTGAACTATAATCCAAAGTTTACAGAATATTAACCTGAATGTGACTCTTTCATATTCCTATTTTTCTATAGTGTAGGTGCAAGAAGGAACTCTTATATATTGAAGGTGGTTTTCCTCATGCAACCATCTATAGTTTGAGTGGGTGATGGCTTCCACTGCAACTCTAAACCTCTATCTCACTAGGGCAACTTCAAATATTTCACAACCGATAAGTGATGACTCAATAGCATGCATGCCTTTTCAGCTAGCCTGTGAATTTTTCTGGATGTTACATCCTATCTGTCAGAATGAAATGGTGCATAATGTTATAATAAATTTATTTAAGAGCATGATGACAGACTCACGCGACAGCTTGACGAACGCCCACACCTACAGAAGGGGAATTGTTCGAGATATTAAAAGTAAGGCCTCCTGCAAATAAGTAAAAAAATCATTTGAGTAAATCCCGACATTGCAGGATGCCATATCTAACTTGTAAGATACTCTATAACGTTGCTCTTCTCATTTTCACGTTGACAATGGAAGTTAAACATTCACATGTCTAAAGATCCTGTCGCGGGAATAAGTCTGGCAATACTACCAAGGGTACGAAAGGAGGGGCGAAGTCTAGCTACGGCTCAGGTGTGTCACTCAGATGTTTACGAGTTCGGGTCCCACTCGGGAGTGGTAAAGACCCTACGTCTCCAGCCCAGAGGCTGGTTTGCTTTGCTTATGGTGGAATAGAGGAATACAAGTGTTTGAACCTGGTTACGACACCCGGGGGTGGCTTATATAGAGTGCGTCACCATCGGTTGAGCGTTGTAATAATGACAATTATGGCAGCATTACTGAAATTGTCGCTCTAATTGTGTCGTTACTGATAACATATGATGACTGTAGAAACGAATGTCTCTTCGGGTCCCCTCGACGCTGTGCCTTCAAGGATGTTGATCTCCTGCCACCGAATGTATGATAGAACCATCCGAGTGCTTCTGGGGACACATCCAAGTGCTTTTGGAGACATGTCTGAGTGCACTTTCTCTTATTGAACTTCAATGTCAATGAGGGTCTATAGGTGGGCCCACGGGTCAGGACCGTGGCCCTATCCATAGTAGACAACCTCATGAGTAGCCCGCGAATCCGTGAGGTTTGAAAGGTCGAGTGATCGACACTCGGGAGTGCTGATGACACCTCGGAGGCGTCTTAGGAAATGACCTGCGCCATTATCCACTCGGGTCCATGCCTCGACCGATTCAGGATTAACATTCATTGGCACAATGTTTGAGTTCGCATTTCCGATGTTTCTCTGAAGGTTTGTTTCGAATGCTCTATTGTCGTGCCCGAGTGCTTCATTATGGCAGAGCAGTCATCCGATTTGCAAACGAATCATCAGGCGACTCGGTCTATCGAGCTCTCTTATCTTCTTTGGAGCATGACGGGGCTTCTGTGCGTTCAAACCTGTGGAGGGCGCACGCAGACGTGTGACTAAACGGTTGTCTCGCGGAATTTGTGGGGTAGTGGGCTTCACGCCCCGGTAACTGTGCCATAAATTCCGTCACGTGTCCACGATAGCCTGGACATGGGATTCGCAGATCTCGCTCCGTCCAGGAATTAACAGCCAAAGAATACGCCGGACTTCACCAACGCCAGCCACCCCACCCCACGAAGCACTTCGCCGTGAGCCCGACCTCACCAGAGATGAACCGAGCGGCGACCGTAAACGTTGAGCGGGTGAAGAGGGGTTCGCGCGGATCCTCCTCCAGTGTTGGCATGCCGGTAGGGTGGATCCAGGGCGACTAGATGGTGTCGCGGGTCACCAAGACCCAGTTGTGCAAGATGGAGTACCATAGATTCCTGGCCAAAGGGAGTTGGAGGCTGCCACAGGCGAGCGAGGAGGAACCTTCTCCGTAGGGGAACGAGCGCGTGCACCTGGTGACCCACCTCGAACGAGGTTTTTCCCTTCCGCCTCATCCATTTTTCCGTCGTTTCCTCGATTTCTTTGGTGCCCAGCTGTATCACCTTCCGCCCAATGCCATGGCGTATAAAGCTGCCTTCATGTCTTTGTGCAAAAACTTCTTGGGCTGGCACCCTCACTGGGGCCTGTTTAAGCACTTGTTCATCTGCCGACTGATGACGGTGAAGAAGCCCACTCGGTCGAAGGACAAGACCAACGTGACATAGCTCTACGGGGTATTAGGCATCCAGTTGAGAGGCAAGGGTTCTTTTCCAGCGATTACTTTTCTTGATTCGGTGAAAGGATGGCAGGAAAACTGGTTCTACTACCAAGATGTGCCAGTCAGGGATAACCAGTCGGGGCTTCCTTTGTACGCGTCAGAGCGCACCCGGTCGCTTCCCAAGCTGACTATGAGCAAGGAAGAAAAGGTGGATGTAGACATCCTGGTGATTGCCTTGGTGTCCCTGGTGCAGAAGGGTGTCAACGGTCTGGACCTGCACGAAGTCTTCTTTCATAGGAGAATTCAGCCGCTGCAGGCAAGGGTCCACCCTATGTGGGAGTACATAGGAGCAGATGATGTCACTCGGACGCACCCCGAGGAGCTTGATGTAGAGTCAGTCGGAGCCAAGATCAAGGCGATCACTACAGCGCGTGACAACCCCAGGGGGAGTAGGCTGGTGAACCCATTCTTGCCAAAGAATAAGCCAAATGAGGTAACTCCCAGAGACTCAAAATCTGAATGACATTGCTATGCTTGAGTTTGTATTATCCTGACTTGTTCATTGTCCACTCAGCAGGCCTTTGTGGGCTTGATTGGCGAGATTCCGATTGTGAATCAGAATCCGATTGACGTAGCGAGCGATACTAATGCTGTAGAAGATTCCACCGGAGTGGGGGAAGAAGAAGACAACGGCGACGACGAAGATGAAGACAACAAGGAGGACTCGAGCGAGAGCTGCGAGGTGGAGTCCTCGCACTCGGAGGGCCGCGTGCCTGAGTCCTGCTCCAAGTTAAGCCATGACCCAGGGGTTGACGGCGGTGGTCCGAAGCCGAGTGTAGCCAAGCTGACTGCCAATGCTCCCTCAACCGGGAGTACGAAACATGGTCGTGCGGAGCTTGTCTCGTCGCCTGAGAAGACCGCGAAGGAAGCCAAGGTTATCGCTGCCAAGCCCCGGAAGGCGGTTCTCATTCCGAAGATCAAGATGACCATCCTAGTTGCTTCAGCGTTAGAAATTTCTTTCGAATGTTATTGTTTGAGTCCATCCGAGTGAGCTTGAAGAATCCGAATGTTTCCTTGTGTAGTCCCGACACTTCAATGACTTCGCCAGAGCCTCCGACCTTGGAGAAGGAGAGGGCCAAAGTAGATGTGGTGTCCTCAAAGGGTAACATTTCAAGACTTTACTTATATATGCTTGTAACTTTGATTCGAGCTCATATCCGAATGATTTTTGAATGCTTGTATCCCCGTCTAACGTGATTGATGTCGATGTGGTCAACAAAGTTGATCCGCCGAATCCCTCTGTGAATGTGGAGGGTGTCATGCCGGAGGCATCTCTTGTTGGTGCCTTGGTGACGTCACCGGGGACCAGCTCGGGCGTTGGAGTCGCAGTTGGGACCGGCACATCACCCCTTATGCTAGTTCCTCATGAGACCAGCCTCTTCTTGCTACACCACGTCCCGGAGGACCAGACGGGAGCAAGAAAGGAAGCATTGATCCAGATGGAACTAATGTGCGACAAGCTGAAGACGGCGTATGACGCAAGCGCAACATTATAGAAGAATGTCCGAGTAAGTACTCTCGTAAGTACCTTCCTCATTCGGTATCTTGGTTGATCTGTCAGTAGTTCCAATACCGAGTGGGTTTGCTTCTGGTCACACCCATTGGGTGTTAATTTTCTAGTGGGGGCACGCTGGGTGTAGTCCCCGAGGCTGCCGGTGACTGTAGCAGTCGCCGGGAGTCTTAGAGTTTTGAAGTCCGACCGAATGATCTGATCATCATATCCTATTGAAGAATCATATGTCTTATGTGACTAAAATTTTACTTTCCATTTATTTCTTGAAGTCTATTTATGAGCTCGGAAGCCACTACAACGCCTTGAAGGAAGAAGTGTTGTCCTTGCGGCTTGATTTAGATGCGGAGAAAACCAAGAGCGCTCGATTGGAGCAAGAGAAGAACGCGTTGGAAGGTATAGTTCTTCCTGCCCGACTGCTACTTTCACTGTTCTTTCTTCCGGTCTGGCTTAATCCACTTCATCATATCTTTGTAGAGAAAATTGTAACCTTATCGAGAGACTGAAAAATTCCGTTTCTTTAGTATCCGTGAAGATGACCATCGAGAAGGACACAGAGCCGGCAGAGGCTCGGAAGGAGGCCAATCGGAAGGCCAAGGAGGCTGAGGAGAAACTGGAGACAGTCGAGAAATTGGAAGAAAAGAAGAAAACCCTTGAAGTTGCCATGAAGAAGACCAAGGAGGAGCTCGCTGAGTGGAAGACCAAATTCGAGCACATTACTGCCAAGAAGGCTGAGTTGGAATAGTTCGTCGACGAGTTCGGCGACACCATGGGCAAAAAACTCAAAGGTAAGCTTTCTCGAATGATCTGTGTATATTTTTGAATGATTGAAAATAGTTTGCTTGGCTTTGATTCTTCTTTTCATTCGGCCGAATTAAGAATTTTTCTTCGACATTACCAAGGAGTCGGAGAAGATCGAGAAGGAGTTGCATCCGTCCCGAGAGCTGCTCAAGGATAGTGCGGCCATGGCCTATCTCCGATTGGAGGAGCGTGTTGACGAAGCAGTTTCATATTTTCAGGAGGCTCTGCATTGGAATTGTGGACATTGAAAAGGAGATCTTGTCCAACGAAGAACTCGCCAAGGATCTGGAGTCCGCACTGAACCAAGTGAGAGATGTACCCCATCGAGTGAAGATGTGGAAGAAATCAAGAGCCTGAGCTAGGGCTGACATTCCTCTCTCACTGGTTCAGGTCCACTGCAAGGGAGTGGACAAGAAGAAACTAAAGTCCTTGGAGGTCACTAATCAGAAGAACGCCAGAATTGAAGACTTCATGGAGATATTCATGGAGGCTGCCACCCGAATAGCGGAAAGCCTTGACCTGGACACGTTCCTTGAAGCAGTGCCTAACCTTGAGTGACCATCGACCTAATGCTACCTCTTGAGCGTGCGTTGGTTTTCCCTTGAAGTGGAAAGGGTGATGCAGCAAAGTAGATCAGTATTCCCCTTAGTTGTTGAGAACCAAGGTATCAATCCAGTACGAGGAACAAGCAAGTCACCAATGGATGAACCTACACGAACAATCAAACTCTTGCACCCAACCCTATAAAGGGGTTGTCAATCCCTTCACGGTTTTTTGCAAGGATTAGATCTGATAGAGATAGATGTAAAAGATTGCGGAAAGTAAAAAAGGTAAATAAATTGCAGCAAGGTATTTTTGGTATCTTTGGTTTATAGATATGAAAATATAATATTGAAAGTAGACCGGACGCATAGGTTTCACTAGAGGCTTCTCTTTTGAAGGAAAGTATCACGGTGGGTGAACAAATTACTATCGAGCAATTGATAGAAAAGCAAATAATTATGAAGATATCCAAGGCAATGATTATGCATATAGGCATCACGTCCATGTCAAGGAGACCGAAACAATTTTGCATCTACTACTATTACTCCACACATCGGCCGACTCATGTCTGCATCTAGAGTATTAAGTTCATGAAGAACAGAGTAACGAATTAGGTAAGATGACATGATGTAGAGGGATAAACTCAAGCCATATGATGAAAACCCCATCTTGTTACCCTTGATGGCAACAATACAATACGTGCCTCGCTACCCCTACTTTGTCACTCGATGGGGACACCACAAGATTGAACCCAAAACTAAGCACTTCTCCCATTGCAAGAATTACCAATCTAGTTGGCCAAACCAAACCAATAACTCGAATAGACTTGCAAAGATATGAAATCATGCATATAAGAATTCAAAAAAGACTCAAATAATATTCATGGATAATCTGAACATAAACTCACAATTCATGGGATCTCAATAAACACACCGCAAAAGAGTATTACATCAGATAGATCTCTAGGAAGATCATGAAGAACATGGTATTGAAGCACAAAGAGAGAGAATAAGCCATCTAGCTACTAGCTATGGACCCGTAGGTCTGTGGTGAACTACTCATGCATCATCGGAGGGGCAATGGAGTTGATGTAGATGCCCTCCATGATTAGATCCCCCTCCGAAAATTACCAAAAAGGCTCCATGATTGGATCTCTCGGGAATGGAGGCTTCTGGCGGCGGAAAAGTATTTGTGTGGCTCTTTTTGGTATTGGGGAATATTGGGGTATTTATAGGACGAAGAATAGGGCTAGGACTCATGCCAGGGAGTCACAAGCCTGCCAGGCGCGGCCAGGGGGGTGGTTGCGCCCCCTGGCTTGTGACTTCCTGGCAGCTTCCTTGCCTTGCACTCCAAGCCTGGTAGATCTCTTTTGTTCCAGAAAAAATCATCACGAAGATTTTATTCCGGTTGGACTCCGTTTAATATTCCATATCAGCAATACTCAAAAACAAGGACAATATAGAAACTGGCACTAGGCTCTAGATTAATAGGTTAGTCCCAAAAATAATATAAAATAACATATTAATGCATATAAAACATCCCAAACACAATCAAAAATTATAGATACGTTGGAGACGTATTAGCATCCCCAAGCTTAATTCCTGCTCGTCCTCGAGTAGGTAAATGATAAAAATAGAATTTTTGATGTGGAATGCTACCTAACATATTTATCCAAGTAATATTCTTTATTGTGGCATGAATATTCAGATCCATAAGACTCAAAACAAAAGCTTAATGTTGACATAAAAACAATAATATTTCAAGCATACTAGCAAAGCAATTGTATCTCTTCAAAATATAATGGCAAAAAAATTATCCCTACAATATCATATAGTCTCGCTATGCTCCATCTTTCCCACACAAAGTATTTATATCATGCACAACCCCGATGACAAGTCAAGCAATTGTTCACACCTTTATTTTCCCAAACTTTTCAATTCTCACGCAATACATGAGCATGAGCCATGGATATAGCACTATAGGTGGAATAGAATATGGTGGAGGTTGTGAAGGAAAAGGAGAAGATAGTCTCACATCAACTAGGAGTATCAACGGGCTATGGAGATGCCCATAAATAGATATCAATGTGAGTGAGGTGGGATTGCCATGCAATGAATGCACTAGAACTATAAGTGTATGAAAGCTCAAAGGGAAACTAAGCGGGTGTGCATCCAACTTGCTTGCTCATGAAGACCTAGGGCAATTTGAGGAAGCCCATCATTGGAATATATAAGCCAAGTTATATATAATGAAAAATTCCCACTAGTATGTGAAAGTGACAAAATAGGAGACTCTCTATCATGAAGATCATGGTGCTACTTTGGAGCACAAGTGTGGAAAGATAGTAGCATTGTCCCTTCTCTCTTTTCTCTCATTTTTTTTATCATTTTGGTGGGCATCTACAGCCTTTTTTTGTTTGGGCTTCGCTGGCCTCTTTTATTTTTCATAAAGTATGGATCTCATCCCCACTTGTGAGGGAATCATATATTCCATCACCCTTTCCTCTCATGGGACAATGCTCTAATAATGATGGTCATCACACTTTTATTTACTTACAACTAAAATTACAACTCGATAACTAGAACAAATTATGACTCTATATGAATGCCTCCGACGGTGTATCGGGATGTGCAATGATCTAGCATAGAAAATGACATCAAAAAATGGACAAGCCATGAAAACATCATGCTAGCTATCTTACGATCATGCAAAGCAATATGGAAATGATGGTGTGTGTCATAATAAACGAAACAGTGGAAGTTGCATGGCAATATATCTCGGAATAGCTATGGAAATGCCATAATAGGTAGGCATGGTGGCTGTTTTAAGGAAATATATATGGTGGCTGTTTTGAGGAAGGTGGTATTATCGCACCAACGAAAGTTGCGCGGTACTAGAGAGGCTAGCAAAGGTGGAAGGGTGAGAGTGCGTATAATCCATGGACTCACATTAGTCATAAAGAACTCACATACTTATAGCAAAAGTCTATTAGTCATCGAAGCAAAGCATTATACGCATGCCCCTAGGGGAGAGGTTGGTAGGAGTAAACCATCACGCGCTCCTGACCCTCACACAAAGGTCGACAATCTATAAACAAATCATGCACGGACTTCCTTACATAACGGTTCACCATACATGCATGCTACGGTAATTACAAACCTTTACACAAGTATTTTTACCAATTCACAATTACTCCTAACATTACCATCTTTATATCTCAAAACTTTATGCAAGGAATCAAACTTCTCATAATACTTAATGCACTTGATATGGAAGTTTTTATTATATCCCTCTTGGATGCCTATTATATTAGGGCGAAATTCATAACCTAAACCAATTACCATGCTGTTTAAAGACTCTCAAAATAATATAATTGAGGTATGAGAGTTAATTTATTTATATAAAACCAAACACCACCGTGTTCTAAGAAGATATAAGTGAAGGACTAGAGCAAAATTGCCTATCAGAAAAGATATAAGTGAAGCACATAGAGTATTCTAATGAATTCACGATTCATGCATGTCTCTCTCAAAAGATGTATGCAGAAAGGATTATTATGGCAAACTAAAAAGGAAAGACTCATATGGTACAAGACGGTCCAAGCAAAACACATATCATGTGGTCAATAAAAATATAGCCTCAAGTAAACTTACCGATGGATTGAAGACGAAAGAGGGGATGCCTTCTGGGGCATCCCTAAGCTTAGGATCTTTGGCATACTTGAATATGACTTGGGGTGCATTGGGAATCCCCAAGATTAGGCTCTTGCCACTCCTTATTCCATAGTCCATCAAATCTTTACCCAAAACTTGAAAACTTCACAAAACAAAACTCAACAGAAAACTCGTGAGATCCGTTAGTATAAGAAAATAAATCACCACTTTAGGTACTGTTGTGAACTCATTATTTATTTATATTGGTGTAATATCTATTGTATTCTAACTTATCCATGGTTCATACCCCCGATACAACCCATAGATACATCAAAATAGGTACACAACACAAAGAAAACAGAATCTGTCAAAAACAGAAAAGTCTATAGCAATTTGAAAACATCGTATACTTTTGTGACTCAAAAAATTAGGAAAAATTAGGAAAGCCTGGGAAATTTTTATATCAATCTTGTGTAAAAAAAATTAGACTCATTCGACCCTCTGAAAAAGTTATAAAATTCCTAGACTAGGCACAAAAGTTTTTGTTTTTCAGTAAGATCAAATCAACAACCACCATAGACCATCCCAAAGGTCTTACTTGGCTCAAACACTAATTAAAACAACGAACCACAATTACTACAGAAGTAATAATGTCTGAAACACTCAAAAACAGAAGCAAAATCAGAACATAAAAATAAAATTGGGTTG
This sequence comes from Hordeum marinum, assembly GCA_022496015.1. Taxonomy (NCBI): domain Eukaryota; kingdom Viridiplantae; phylum Streptophyta; class Magnoliopsida; order Poales; family Poaceae; genus Hordeum; species Hordeum marinum. The sequence continues at coordinate 257,438,212 of CM039673.1, forward strand.
CCTCCCAACAAGCGCTATTGTTTAATGCCCCTAGCTAGGCAAACGCAAAAGATCTAGGTATTGTCATCTTTGGTATGCAATCCGTTCTCATCACCTGGATCATAACCATAGATATCATCATATAAAATAAGTATCTTATATTTAACGGGTTCACCGATTTTTTTCTTCTAACCAATCATCATTGAATCTCTAGTGATCCAACCAAATTCATCATAGGTTTCAAGGTAAATGGTTTGGGTAATTTTGGAGTGGGAACTCTTCTGCTAAGATTATCATGTTGGAAATTTTCCCTAGAGGCAATTATAAAATGGTTATTATTTTATTTCCTTGTTCATGATAATTGTCTAATGTTCATGCTATAATTGTATTAACCGGAAACCGTAATACATGTGTGAATACATAGACAAAACATGTCCCTAGTGAGCCTCTAGTTGGCTAGCTCATTGATCAATAGATGGTCACGGTTTCATGACCATGGACATTGGATGTCATTGATAACGGGATCACATCATTACGAGAATGATGTGATGGACAAGACCCAGTCCTAAGAATAGCACAAGATAGTGTAGTTCGTCTGCTAAAGCTTTTCTAATGTCAAGTATCGTTTCCTTCGACCATGAGATTGTGCAACTCCTGGATACCGTAGGAATACTTTGGATGTGACAAATGTCACAACGTAACTGGGTGGCTATAAAGGTACACTATGGGTATCCCCGAAAGTATTTGTTGGGTTGGCACGAATCAAGACTGGGATTTGTCACTTCGTGTGACGGAGAGGTATCTCTGGGCCCACTCGGTAAGACATCATCATAATGAGCTCAATGTGACTAAGGAGTTAGCCATGGGATGATGTGTTATGGAACGAGTAAAGAGACTTGCCATTAACGAGATTGAACAAGGTATAGGGATACCGATGATCAAATCTCGGGCAAGTGTCATACCGATAGACAAAGGGAATTGTATACGGGATTGATTGAATCCCCGACATCGTGGTTCATCCGATGAGATCATCATCGAGCATGTGGGAGCCGACATGGGTATCCAGATCCCTCTGCTGGTTATTGATCGGAGAGGTGTCTCGGTCATGTCTACATGCCTCCCGAACCCTTAGGGTCTACACACTTAAGGTTCGATAACGCTAGGGTTATAGGGAAATTGTGTACGTGGTTACCGAAGGTTGTTTGGAGTCCCAAATGAGAACCCGAACGTCATGAGGAGTTATGGAATGGTCCGGAGGTAAAGATTCATATATAAGAAGTGAGGTTTTGGTCACCGGAAGTGTTTCGAGCATCACCAGTAACGTACCGGGACCACCGGAAGGGTTCCGGGGGTCCACCGTGTGGGGCCACCGGCACCAGAGGGCTGCATGGGCCGAAGGTGGGAGGGAACCAGCCCCTAGGTGGGCTGGTGCGCCTCCTCACAAGGGCCCAAGGCACAACAAGGGGGGAGGGGGCAAACCCTAGGGTCAAATGGGCCCTAGGCCCACCTAGGGCATCGCCCCTCCTCTCCCCTCTCTTGGCCACCACCCCAAGGGCCATCTAGGGCCGGCCGTAGCCCCAGGGTGGGAACCCTAGGGGCTGCACCCTCCCTCCTCCTCCTTCTATATATAGTGGAGGGTTTGGGGCTGCCAAGGACACGCATCTCTCTCTCTCGGTGCAGCCCTACCTCTCCACCTCCTCGTCCTCCTTAGCGCTTGGCGAAGCCCTGTCGGAGTACCACGCAGCTCCACCATCACCACGTCGTCGTGCTGCCGGAGCTCTCCCTCAACCTCTCCTTCCTCCTTGCTGGATCAAGGCGTAGGAGACGTCATCGGTCTGCACGTGTGTTGAACACGGAGGCGTCGTTGTTTGCCGCTTAGATCAGAATCCACCGCGATCTGAATCGCTGCGAGTACGACTCCACCAACCGTGTTCTAGTAACGCTTCCGCTTTGCAATGTTCAAAGGTATGAAGATGCACTCCCCCCCCCCACTCGTTGCTGGTTTCTCCATATATTTATCTTGGTGACAAGTAGGAATTTTTTTGATTTACTACTACGTTCTCCAACAGTGGCATCAGAGCTAGGTCTATGCGTAGAATCTATGCACGAGTAGAACACAGGTTGTTGTCGGCGTCGATTTTGTCAAATTGCTTACCGTTACTAGTCTTATCTTGATTCGGAGGTATTGTGGGATGAAGCGGCCCGGACCGACTTTACACGTACGCTTACATGAGACTGGTTCCACCGCCTGACATGCACTTGTTGCATAAGGTGGCTAGCGGGTGTCTCTCTCTCCCACTCTAGTCGGATCGGATTCGATGAAGAGGTTCCTTATGAAGGGTAAATAGCAATTGGCATATCACATTGTGGTTTTTGCGTAGGTAAGAAACTTTCTTGCTAGAAACCTATAGCAGCCACGTAAAAACTTGCAACAACAATTAGAGGATGTCTAACTTGTTCTTGCAGCATATGTCGTGTGATGTGATATGGCCAAAAGAATGTGATGTGATATATGTGATGTATGAGATTGATCATGTTCTTGTAATAGGATTCACGACTTGCATGTCGATGAGTATGACAACCGGTAGGAGCCATAGGAGTTGTCTTAATTTATTGTATGACCTGCGTGTCAATCATAAACACCATGTAATTACTTTACTTTATTGCTAACCATTAGCCATACTAGTAGAAGTAATAGTTGGCGAGACAACTTCATGAAGACACGATGATGGAGATCATGGTGTCGTGCCGGTGACAATGATGATCATGGTGCCCTGAAGATGGAGATCAAAGGAGCAAGATGATATTGGCCATATCATGTCACTATATTGATTGCATGTGATGTTTATCATGTTTACATCTTATTTTCTTAGAACGATGGTAGCTTAAATAAGATGATCTCTCACTAAAATTTCAAGAAATGTGTTCCCCCTAACTGTGCACCGTTTCTAAGGATCGTTGTTCCGAAGCACCACGTGATGATCGGGTGTGATAGGTTCTAACCTTCGCATACAACGGGTGTAAGCCAGATTTACACACGCAATACACTTAGGTTGACTTGACGAGCCTAGCATGTACAGACATGGCCTCGGAACACGAGAGACCGAAAGGTCGAACATGAGTCGTATAGAAGATACGATCAACATGGAGATGTTCACCATTGATGACTAGTCCGTCTCACGTGATGATCGGACACGGGCTAGTTGACGTGGATCATGTATCACTTGCATGACTAGAGAGATGTCTATCTAAGTGGGAGTTCATTAAATAATTTGATTATGTGAACTTAATTATCATGAACTTAGTCTAAAATTGTCTTTACAATCTATATTGTAGATCTAATGGCCCACACTAATGTTGCCCTCAACTTCAACACGTTCCTAGAGAAAACCAAGTTGAAAGACGATGGAAGCAACTATACGGACTAGGTCTGTAGCTTGAGGATCATCCTCATAGCTTCCAAGAAATTGTATGTCCTTGATGCACCGCTAGGTGAACAACCCATTTTCCCAGCGACTCAAGACGTTATGAACGCCTGGCAGTCGCGTTATGATGATTACTCCCTGGTTCAGTGTGGCATGCTTTACAGTTTAGAACTGGGGATCCAAAAGCGTTTTGAGCAACACGGAGTATATGAGATGTTCCAAGAGCTGAGAATGGTTTTCCAAGCTCATGCCCGGGTCGAGAGATATGATGTCTCCAACAAGTTCTTCAGTTGTAAGATGGAGGAGAATAGTTCTGTCGGCGAGGACATACACAAAATGTCTGGGTTGCACAACCGCTTGTCTCAGCTGGGAGTTAATCTTCCGGATGACTCGGTTATTGACAGAATCCTCTAGTCTCTCCCACCTAGATACAAGAGCTTTGTGATGAACTACAACATGCAAGGGATGGAGAAGTCCATTCCTGAGTTGTACTCGATGCTCAAATCAGCGGAGGTCGAGATAAAAAAGGAGCATCAAGTGTTGATGGTCAATAAGACCACTAGTTTCAAGAAAGTCAAGGGTAAGAAGAACTTCAAGAAGGACGGCAAAGCAGTTTCCGTGCCCGGTAAGCAAGTTGCCGTGAAGAAGAACAAGAATGGACCCAAGCCTAAGACTGAGTGCTTTTATTGCAAGGGTACCGGTCACTGCAGCGGAACTGCCCCAAGTACTTAGCGGATAAGAAGGCCGGCAACGTTAAAGGTATATGTGATATACTTGTTATTGATGTGTACTACCAGTGCTCGTAGTAGCTCCTGGGTATTTGATACCGGTGCAGTTGCTCACATTTGTAACTCCAAGCAGGAGTTGCGGAATAAGTGAAGACTGCCAAAGGACGAGGTGACGATGCGAGTCGGGAATGGTTCCAAGGTTGATGTGATCGCCCTCGGCATGCTACCTCTACATCTACCTTCGGTATTAGTTTTAAACCTTAATAATTGTTATTTAGTACCAGCTTTGAGCATGAACACTGTATCTGGATCTCGTTTGATGCGAGATGGCTACTCATTTAAATCTGAGAATAATGGTTGTTCTATTTATATGAGAGAAATGTTTTATGGTCATGCCCCGCTGGTCAATGGTTTATTTTTGATGAATCTCGAACGTGATGTTACACATGTTCATAGTGTGAGTACCAAAAGATGTAAGATTGATAACGATAGTCCCACTTACATGTGGCACTGCCGCCTTGGTCATATTGGTGTCAAACGCATGAAGAAACTACATGTTGATGGACTTTTGGAGTCTCTTGATTTTGACTCATTTGACACGTGCGAACCATGCCTCATGGGCAAGATGAACAAGACTCCATTCTCGAGAACAATGGAGCGAGCAACTAACTTGTTGGAGATAATACATACCGATGTATGCAGTCCAATGAGCGTTGAGGCTCGCGGTGGCTACCGTTATGTTCTCACCCTCCCTGATGACTTAAGCAGATATGGATATGTCCACTTAATGAAACACAAGTCTGAAACCTTTGAAAAGTTCAAGGAATTTCAAAGTGAGGTAGAGAATCAACGTGACAGGAAAATAAAGTGCCTAGAATCTGATCATGGCAGAGAATATTTGAGTCACGAGTTTGGCACGCACCTAAGGAAATGTGGAATAGTTTCACAACTCACGCCGCCTGGCACACCTCAACGAAACGGTGTGTATGAACGTCATAATCGCACTCTATTGGATATGGTGTGATCTATGATGTCTCTTACCGACTTACCGCTATCATTTTGGGGATATGCATTAGAGACTACCGCATTCACTTTAAATAGGACACCGTCTAAATTCGTTGAGACGACACTGTATGAATAATGGTTTGGAAAGAAACCTAAGTTGTCGTTTCTGAAAGTTTGGGATGTGATGCTTATGTGAAGAAACTTCAACCTGAGAAGCTCGAACCCAAAGTGGAAAAGTGCGTCTTCATAAGATACCCCAAAGAAACTGTTGGGTATACCTTCTACCTCAGATCCGAAGGCAAAGTCTTTGTTGCCAAGAATGGATCCTTTCTAGAGAAAGAGTTTCTCTCGAAAGAAGTAAGTGGGAGGAAAATAGAACTTGATGAGGTAATTGTACCTCCACTCGAACCGGAGAGTAGCGCGGCACAGGAAGTTGTTTCTATGGAGCCTACACCATTTGGAGAGGAAGTTAATGATAATGATCATGAAACTTCAGATCAAATTGCTATTTGAAGGTCCACTAGGACACGTTCCGCACCAGAGTGGTACGACAACCCTATCCTGGAGATCATGTTGTTGGACAACGATGAACCTTCGAACTATGAAGAAGTGATGATAGGCCCAGATTCCAACAAATGGCTTGAAGCCATGAAATCTGAGATAGGATCCATGTATGAGAACAAAGTATGGACTTTGGTGGACTTGCCCGATGATAAGTGAGCCATAGAAAATAAATGGATCTTTAAGAAGAAGACTGACACGGATGGTAATGTGGCCATCTATAAGGCTCGGATTGTCGCTAAGGATTATCGACAAGTTCAAGGAGTTGACTACGATGAGACTTTCTCACCCGTAGCGATGCTGAAGTCTGACCGAATCATGTTAGCAATTGTCGCATTTTATGATTATGAGATCTAGCAAATGGACGTCAAAACGGCATTCCTTTACGGTTTCCTTAAGGAAGCATTATATATGATGCAGCCGGAAGGTTTTGTTGATCCTAAGAATGCTAACAAGGTATGCAAGCTCCAGCGCTCCATCTATGGGCTGGTGCAAGCATCTCGGAGTTGGAACATTCCCTTTAATGAGGTGATTAAAGCGTTTGGATTTATACAGGTTTATGGAGAACCCTGTATTTACAAGAAAGTGAGTGGGAGCTCTGTAGCATTTCTCATATTATATGTGGATGACATATTGTTGATGGGAAATGATATAGAACTTTTGGAAAACATAAAGGCCTACTTGAATAAGTGTTTTTCAATGAAGGACCTTGGAGAAGCTGCTTACATATTAGGCATCAAGATCTATAGAGATAGATCGAGACGCCTCATAGGTCTTTCACAAAGCACATACCTTGACAAGATATTGAAGAAGTTCAACATGGATCAGCCCAAGAAGGGGTTCTTGCCTCTGTTACAGGGTGTGTGATTGAGTACGACTCAATGCCCGACCACGACAAAGGATAGAGAAAAGATGAGTGTCATCCCCTATGCTTTAGCCATAGGCTCTATTATGTATGCCATGCTGTGTACCAGACCTGATGTGAACCTTGCCATAAGGTTGGTAGGGAGGTACCAAAGTGATCCCGGAGTGGAACACTGGACAGCGGTCATGAATATCCTGAAGTACCTGAAAAGGACCAAGGACAAGTTTCTCGTATATGGAGGTGCCGAAGAGCTCGTCGTAAAGGGTTACGTCGATGCTAGCTTTGACATAGATCCGGATGGCTCCAAGTCACAAACTGGATGCGTGTATATTTTGAACGAAGGGGCAGTCAGCGGGTGCAGCAACAAGCAAAGCATCATGGCGGCATCTACATGTGAAGCGGAGTACATAGATGCTTTGGAAGCAGCGAAGGAAGGAGTCTGGATGAAGGAGTTCATTACCAACCTTGGAGTGATTCCCAGCGCGTCGGTCCCGATGACTCTATTCTGTGACAACACTGGAGCTATTGCCCTTGCCAAGGAGCCCAGGTTTCACAAGAAGACAAGACACATCATGCGCCGCTTCAACTCCATTCATGATTACATTCAGGAGGGAGATATTGATATTTGTAAAGTACATACGGATCTGAATGTCGCAAATCCATTGACTAAACCTCTCTCACTAGCAAAACATGATCAACACCAGAACTCTATGGGTGTTCAATACATCACAATGTAACTAGATTATTGACTCTAGTGCAAGTGGGAGACTATTGAAAATATGCCCTATAGGCAATAATAAATGCTTATTATTATATTTCCTTGTTCATGATAATTGTCTATTGTTCATGCAATAATTGTATTAACCAGAAACTGTAATACATGTGTGAATACATAGACCACAACATGTCCCTAGTGAGCCTCTGGTTGGATAGCTCGTTGATCAATAGATTGTCACGGTTTCATGACCATGGACATTGGATGTCGTTGATAACGCGATCACATCATTAGGAGAATGATGTGATGGAAAAGACCCAATCCTAAGCATAGCACAAGATCGTATAGTTCGTCTGCTAAAGCTTTTCTAGTGTCAAGTATCGTTTCCTTAGACCATGAGATTGTGCAACTCCCGGATACCGTAGGAATACTTTGGGTGTGCCAAACGTCACAACGTAACTAGGTGGCTATAAAGGTACACTACGGGTATCCCCGAAAGTATCTGTTGGGTTGGCACGAATCGATATTGGGATTTGTCACTCCGTGTGACGGAGAGGTATCTCTGGTCCCACTCGGTAAGACATCGTCATAATGAGCTCAATGTGACTAAGGAGTTAGCCACGGGATGATGTGTTACGGAACGAGTAAAGAGACTTGCCGGTAACGAGATTGAACAAGGTATAGGGATACCGACGATCGAATCTCGCCCAAGTGTCATACCGGTAGACAAAGGGAATTGTATACGGGATTGATTGAATCCCCGACATCGTGGTTCATCCGATGAGATCATCGTGGAGCATGTGGGAGCCAACATGGGTATCCAGATCCCGCTGTTGGTTATTGGCTGGAGAGGCTTCTCGGTCATGTCTACATGCCTCCCGAACCCGTAGGGTCTACACACTTAAGGTTCGATGACGCTAGGGTTATAGGGAAATTGTGTACGTGGTTACTGAAGGTTGTTCGGAGTCCCGATGAGATCCCGGATGTCACGAGGAGTTCCGGAATGGTCCAGAGGTAAAGATTCATATATAGGAAGTGAGGTTTTGGTCACCGGAAGTGTTTCGGGCATCACCGGTAACGCACCGGGACCACCGGAAGGGTTCCGGGGGTCCACCGTGTGGGGCCACCGGCACGAGAGGGCTGCGTGGGCCGAAGGTGGGAGGGAACCAGCCCCTAGGTGGGCTGGTGCACCTCTCCACAAGGGCCAAAGGCGCAGCAAGGTGGGAGGGGGCAAACCCTAAGGTCAGATGGGCCCTATGCCCACCTAGGGTGCCGCCCCTCCTCTCCCCTCTCCTGGCTGCCACCCCAAGGGCCATCTAGGGCCGGCTGCAGCCCTAGGGTGGGAACCCTAGGGGCTGCACCCTCCCTCCCTCCTCCTCCTATATATAGTGGAGGGTTAGGGGCTGCCAAGGACACGCATCTCTCTCTCTCAGTGCAGCCCTACCTCTCCACCTCCTCGTCCTCCGTAGCACTTGGCGAAGCCCTGCCGGAGTACCACGCAGCTCCACTGTCACCATGTCGTCATGCTGCCGAAGCTCTCCCTCAACCTCTCCTTCCTCCTTGCTAGATCGAGGCGTAGGAGACGTCATCGGGCTGCACGTGTGTTGAATGCGGAGGCGCCGTTGTTCGGTGCTTAGATCAGAATCCACCTTGATCTGAATCGCTACTAGTACGACTCCACTAACTGCATTCTAGTAATGCTTCCGCTTTGCGATATTCAAAGGTATGAAGATGACTCCCCCACTCGTTGCTGGTCCATAGATTGATCTTGGTGACACGTAGGAATTTTTTTGATTTACTACTACGTTCCCCAACATATCATGGTAAGATTGATAATCCCCAGACTCAAAGCCAAGCAAGGTTTCTTTATCGTGTAGGATGTCTTCAATCAAAGGGTGCTCAATATCCTTTTTATAGAAAGCAAAAATTACCCTAGCTTCTTGTATGATCAAATCAAATTCATGCATAAGGATGATCATGGCAATCTTTTTGGCTTTAGGGTGATTAATTTTGGGAAGTTCATAAAACACCTCTTGCAAAGCGGGATGAATGTGCACAAATTTCCTTTCCAATTTTTCAACAAGCATGGCAATAGCATCAGCATAACAATTTGTGCTAAGAAGAATAGATTTCTTATTCATAGGCATTACTCCAGTACAATCAAAGAAATCTTGAATAACACTCTTCCCAATAATATTACCGTCTCCCACTTAAAAAGTTTTAACTTTCTAATTAGGAGGAGGTTTAGATTCATGATCTAGAGAGCAAGATCCAATTTTTTTCTCAAGATTAGCACTAGTAATACCCTCAAAAATTTCAACGATAACCTTCCCAGATTCAGACCTGATGGCAACAAATCAATGTAGCATGCAAGCAAACAAAAGGCAAACGAAAGGCGAACGGAAGAAGGGAGAATAAAAAGGCAAATCTTTTTGGTATTTTCTGGAAATCGTTTTAGAAGTGGGGGAGAGGAAAATGAGAGGCAAATGGCAAATAATGTAAATGCAAGAGATGAGTTTGTGATGGGTACTTGGTAAGCCTGATGTGTATCCTCCCAGGCAAGGGCGCCAGAAATCCTTCTTGCTACCTCTTGAGCATGCGTTGATTTTCCTTTGAAGAGGAAAGGGTGATGCAGCAAAGTAGATAAGTATTTCCCTCAGTTGTTGAGAACCAAGGTATCAATCCAGTAGAAGGAACAAGCAAGTCACCAATGGATGCATCTACACAAACAATCAAACTCTTGCACCCAACGCTATAAAGGGATTGTCAATCCCTTCACGGTTATTTGCAAGGATTGTATTTGATAGAGATAGATGTAAAAGATTGCGGAAAGTAAAAAGGGTAAATAAATTGCAGCAAGGTATTTTTGGTATTTTTGGTTTATAGATCTGAAAATATAATATTGAAAGTAGACCGGGGGCCATAGGTTTCACTACAGGCTTCTCTCTTGAAGGAAAGTATCACGGTGGGTGAACAAATTACTGTCGAGCAATTGATAGAAAAGCGAATAATTATGAAGATATCCAAGGCAATGATTATGCATATAGGCATCACGACTGTGTCAAGTAGACCGAAATGATTCTACATCTACTACTATTACTCCACACATCGACTGACTCATGTCTGCATCTAGAGTATTAAGTTCATGAAGAACGGAGTAATGCATTAGGTAAGATGCCATGATGTAGAGGGATAAACTCAAGCCATATGATGAAAACACCATCTTGTTACCCTTGATGGCAACAATACAATACGTGCCTCGCTACCCCTACTTTGTCGCTGGGTGGGGACACCGCAAGATTGGACCCAAAACTAAGCACTTCTCCCATTGCAAGAATTACCAACCTAGTTGGACAAACCAAACCAATAACTCAAAGAGACTTTCAAATATATGAAATCATGCATATAAGAATTCAGAAAAGACTCAAATAGTATTCATGGATAATCTGAATATAAAACCACAATTCATCGGATCTCGACAAACACACCGCAAAAGAGTATTACATCGGATAGATCTCCATGAAGAACATGGTATTGAAGCAAAAAGAGAGAGAAGAAGCCATCTAGATACTAGCTACGGACCCGTAGGTCTATGGTGAACTACTCACGCATCATCGGAGGGGCAATGGAGTTGATGTAGATGCCCTCCGTGATTGGATCCCCTCCAGCAGATTACCAGAAAAGGCTCCAAGATTGGATCTCTCGGGAACGGAGGCTTCTGGTGGCGGAAAAGTATTTGTGTGGCTCTTTTTGGTATTGGGGGAATATGAGGGTATAGGACAAGGAATAGGGAGTTAACAGCCTGTCAAGCACGCCCAGGGGGGTGGCCGCGCCCCCTGGCTTGTGACTTCCTGGAAGCTTCCTTGCCTTGCACTCCAATCCTGATAGATCTCTTTTGTTCCAAAAAAATCATCGCGGAGATTTTATTCTGCTTGGACTCCGTTTAATATTCGATATCTACAATACTCAAAAACAAGGAAAAAACGGAAACTGGCACTAGGCTATATATTAATAGGTTAGTCCAAAAATAATATAAAATAGCATATTAATGCATATAAAACATCCAAAACAGATAATATACTAGCATGACACAATCAAAAATTATAGATACATTGGAGACGTATCAGCTAACAAAAAAATTCTTTAAACATTTGCCTCGGAATGTCGAGTGGTATTTGTAAGACTTTTAAATGGGCCTGAGGCTCTTATCGTCCGTTCTTTCAGTTTGAACAATGTAGTTCTTATTTGCTTTCTCTTTGTCTGACGTTTTGAATGCTTGCACTTGAAGTGAATCATAACTTAGGTGACGCGGGGTCATGACTAAGTCCCCAAGTGTTGGCAAGACCTTTGCTCGGAGCAATTCGTCGAACATGAACAATTATGGTCCTGTTCATCTTGACAATCGAGTGTGGAGAATGTCCCACTCGATATTTTTTCTAACTTAGGCGACGTGGAATCGCGACTAAGCCTCCGAGTGTTGCTAAGACCTGCACTCGGAGTAGTTTATTAACTTAGACGACGCGGAGTCGTAGCTAAGTCCCCGAGTGTGGGCGAGACCTTCACTCGGAGTGGTTCGTTAATTTAGGTGACGCGGACTCGCAGCTAAGCCCTTCGAGTGTGGGAAAGCCCTTCACCCTGAGTAGTTTGTCATCTAGATGAACAATGATTGTCTTGTTCATCTTGACAATCGAGTGTGCAGAATGTCCCACTCGAAGAGTTTTTTTAACTTAGATGATGCGGAATCGCGGTTAAGCCCCCGAGTGTTGGTAAGACCTTCAGTCGGAGTGGTTCGTTAACTCAGGCGACACGGAGTCGCAGCTAAGCCCCTGGGTGCGGGCGTGCCCCTCACTCGGAGTAATTTGTCATCTAGATGAACAATGATGGTCATGTTCATCTTGACAATCGAGTGTGGAGAATGTCCCACTCGAAGAGTTTTTTTAACTAAGGTGATGCGGAATCGTGGCTAAGCCACCAAGTGTTGGTAAGACCTTCACTCAGAGTGGTTCATTAACTTAGGCGATGCGGAGTCGCAGCTAAGCCCCCGAGTGCAGGCAAGCCCCTCACTCGGAGTTGTTTGTCATCTAGATGAACAATGATGGTCATGTCCATCTTGACAATCAAGAGTGGAGAATGTCCCACTCGAAGAGTTTTTTAACTTAGGCGATGCGGAATCGCGGCTAAGCCCCCGAGTGTTGGTAAGACCTTCACTCGGAGTGGTTCATTAACTTAGGCAACGCGGAGTTGCAGCTAAGCCCCCGAGTGTGGGCGAGCCCCTCACTCGGAGTAGTTTGTACTTAGGCAAAATCAAGTTTGCAACTAAGTGTTTTTGCATTTGACACCCACTGGGGGTGGTAGTCAAATTTCAACAGAGTATAATGAAACAAAGCTTTATTCGTCTAGATCACTCGGATTTATTATGAAAGTCTTAATTTACATTCGTCGCGTTCTATGTGTAGAACTTGCGAAGCAGATCGGCTTTCCAAGTCTAAGGTTCTTCAACGTCATCCTTGATGTTGTACAATCAGTACGCTCCATTGTGCAGGACTTTGGAGATGACATACGGCCCTTGCCACTAAGGCGCCAACTTGTGGGGTCTTGCTGATCCAATCAGAGGATGAGATCCCCTGCCTGAAATGCTTTGCCTCTGACCCGTCTATCGTGGTAGCGCCTTAGATCATATTAATACAGCATGGACCTTATGAGGGCTAACTCCCTTTCTTCTTCCAGGAGGTCGAGACCGTCTTGATGCACTAATTCGGCCTCAGCTTCATCATATTGTTCCACTGGGGGGAATTGTATTAAAGATCACATGGCAGCACGACTTCTGACCCATAGACCATGAAGAAAGGAGTGGGTTGTGTGGAGCGGTCTGGGGTCATCCGAATGCCCCATAAGACCGATGGTAGTTCTTCAAACCCAGGCTCCCACAACATGCTTCAAATCTCTCATCAGTCGGGGTTTCAATCCCTGGAGTATCATTCCGTTTGCTCGCTCTACTTGTCCATTTGACTACGGGTGAGCCACGGAGGCATAATTAACCCGAGTGCCCTAAGAGTAGCAAAACTCACGGAATTCATCCGCGCCGAAGTTCTTCCCATTATCCATGATGATGTCATGCGACACGCCGAGTCTGTAGATAATCAGCTGAAAGAAGCTGACGGCAGTGCCTACATCCAAACTCTTGATGGGCTTAGCTTCAATCCACTTGGTGAATTTATTGACTGCTATGAGCAAGTGGGTGAATCCACTCGTCCCTGTCCGTAGGGTCCAACCATGTCAAGGCCCCACAAGGCAAATGGCTAAGTGAGCGGAATCGTCTTCAGTGCAGAGGCGGGCTTGTGACACTTGTTCTTATAGAACTGACATCCGACACACTTGTCCACCGGCTCCTTGGCAGCTTTATTTGCTTGGGGCCAGTAAAAACCTGCTCGGAAGGCCTTCACGACCAGTGTCTGAGAGGACGCGTGATGGCCACAAGTCCCCGAGTGAATGTCATGCAGAACCTGGAGTCCATCTTCTGGGGAGATGCATTTTTGAGTGACTCCCGTGGTGCTTTTCTTGTACAACCAATCTCCCATGACTTCAAATGATTTAGATCGATGGACGATCTGGCGAGCTTCTTCTTCGTCTTCTAGGAGTTCTTGTCGGAGAAGATATGCTAAGTAAGGCTGAGTCCACTCGGGAATGATCACTGGCATTTCCTGGACTAGATCAACCATAGCTGGGATGTCAACCTCAGTCAGATTCGAGGGACTGACTGCTTGCGGGGGCTCCTCTGTGAAAGGGTCTTCTGCAATTGTGGGTGTACGCAAGTGTTCAAGGAATATATCCTTGGGAACAGCCCGCCGAGTGGATCCGATTTTTGCTAGATAATCTGTTGCCTGATTCTTTGCTCGGGGAATATGATGCAGCTCCAAACCTTCAAAACTTTTCTCCAGCTTTCTGAATGCGTTGCAGTAACCCGTCATGGCTGGGCTTCGAATGTCCCATACTTGCATCACCTGATTGACAACAAGGTCTGAATCTCCATAAACCATTAAGCGACTAACGCCGAGTGAAATGGCCATTCAGAGTCCATATAAGAGAGCTTCATACTCGGCCTCATTGTTTGATGAATCAAAATGGATTTGAAGGACCTAGTTCAGTCGTTCTCCTTTGGTAGAAACAAGAACAACTCCGGCCCCTGAGCCATTGAGCATCTTGGATCCATCAAAGTACATGGTCCAATGTTCGTAAACACTCGGGGTCGGTTGTTCTTGCTCAATCCACTCGACCATAAAATCGACCAATGCCTAAGACTTGATCGCTTTTTTCGCTTCAAACTTGATCTCCAGTGGAAGGAGCTCAATTACCCATTCCGCCACTCGTCCAGCTGTGTCTCGGCTGTGTAAGATCTCCGACAGGGGAGCGTTGTTGATGACCATTACTGAGTGATCTTGAAAATAATGAACCACCTTCTTCGCAGTCAAGTAAATACCATAAACCAACGTCTCATAATGTGGGTACCTCTGCTTGGAAGGAGTCAGAACTTCTGAGATGTAATAGATGGGTCTTCGGACTTTGAATGTTTTGTCTGGCTCTTCACGCTCGACTGCCAGGACGGTGCTCACAACTTGGTTAGTAGCCGCAATATACAGGAGAAGTGGTTCCCGACTTCCCGGGGCAGCTAACACCGGCTTGGTGGAAAATAGGGCTTTGCGTTCGTCAAATGCTGCTTGTGCCTCAGGAGTCCACTCGAATCTATCAGATTTCATCATCAGTCGGTAAAGCAGGAGAGCTTTTTCACCAAGTCTTGAGATGAATCGGCTTAGAGCCGCAAGGCAACCTGTCAACCTTTGTACATCATGTAGGCGCTCTGGCTGCTTCATTCATACTATGGCTCCGATCTTGTCTGGGTTAGCATCGATCCCCTGTTCGGAAACAAGGAAACCGAGTAACTTTCCTATGGGTACTCTGAATGTGCACTTGGCCGGATTCAGTTTTATTCCAAAGCGCCTAAAATTGGCAAAGGTTTCGGCAAGATCTGCCAAGAGGTCGGAAACTTTCCTGGACTTGACCACAATATCCATGTAAGCCTCCACATTCCGACTGATCTGTTTCTGGAGGCATTTTTGGATCATTCGCTCGAAAGTTGCTCTAGCACTCTTCAAATCGAAAGGCATCGTGATATAACAGAAACACCCGAATGGGATAATGAAGACTATCTTCATTTCATCAGGACCATACATTCGGATCTAGTGGTACCCGGAGTACGCATCCAGGAATGACAGGCGTTCGCATCTGGCAGTAGAGTCCACTATTTGATCTATCTAAGGTAAATGGAAATGATCCTTCAGACATGCCTGATTGAGGTGCTTGAAGTCAATACACATTCAGAATGATTTATCCTTCTTGGGCACCAAGACGGCATTCGCGAGCCACTCGGAGTGGTATATTCCGCGAATGAACTCAGCAGCTAGGAGCCGGGCTATCTCTTCACCAATCACGTTGCGCTTCTCTACGGAGGATCGGCGCAAGTATTCTTTGACCTGTTTGACTTTGGGGTCGGTTCGCAGTCGGTGCTCAGCCAGCTCCCTGGGAACATCAGGCATGTCAGACGGCTTCCATGCGAAGATGTCCCAGTTCTGATGGAAGAAATGGATGAGCTCGGCTTCCTATTTCTCCCCAAGTGAGGTGGATATTTTTGTCGGCGCAGCACTCGGGTCAGTCGAGTGAACGTGGACTTGCTTGGCCTCGTCGGCCGATTGAAAAGCTGACTCGGAAGCGGGCCGTTTCAACCTAAGCAAGTCAGCAGGGTCCCCTTCTTTCTTATACCCTTCGAGTTCTGCTGCTAACACTTGTTCATTGCAATCTTGGACCCTTGTTGGAGACATTCCTCTGCCATGGCTCGGTCGCCAGTCACAGTGATCATGCCCATTTGGCCCTGGCATCTTCAAATTAAGATACACGTAACATGGTCTGGCCATGAAACGTGCATAAGCAGGACTGCCCAAGATCGCATGGTAGGCGTTGTAGAAATCCACAACCTCAAAGGTCAGTCGTTCCTTTCGGAAGTTCTTCTCATTTTTGTCGAATACTACATCTAGAGATATCTGGCCGAGTGATTCTGCCTTCTTTCCAGGGACTATCCCGTGGAAGTGCATGTTTCTCTTGCTTAGTCGGGACATCAGAATGCCCATTGCTTTGAGGGTGTCTGCATAAATGATGTTGAGCCCACTGCCTCCGTCCATAAGAACCTTACGCGGTCGGGCACCATTCACGACTGGATCAATGACCAGCGCCTGCCTCCCATGGGTGGCTATGTGGGGCGGATGGTCAGAATGGTCAAACGTAATCGGAGTCTTTGTCCAACTGAGGTGCTTGGAAGCACTCGGAACTGTCATGTTGACTTCCCGATTGACAACTTTCAACTTTCTCTTGCTTTCGACATCCACGAAAATCGTGTTCAGGACTTTTTCGCCTGGTGGAAACCTTCGGTTTTGTTCCTCCTCATCGTCCGCATCGTCCTTGTCCTCTGTAGACTCCTTGCCCATAGCCTGCTTGAGCAGATAGCATTCCAGAGCGGTACGCTTAGGAAGCACAACATAGCCATGTTCGTCCGTCTTTGTATGAACTTGGCAAGGCCGATCAAGTAGGTCAGGTCTGGAGTCGGAATTCTTCCTAGGAGTCCACTCCTTCTTCTTTTTAGGCTTCGGTTTGCCTTGGCCTTGTCCAGAGACGGCCGCAACCTCTGCCTTCGCATGAGCATCGGCCTTTCGCTTCTGCCTCCCAGGGGCGTCGCCGGTACGTCCCTTGCCGCTCATTGGCGTACTCGTTTGCTATCTCCATGGCCCGACTGAGGGATAAATCCCACGCCATCCAAACTTGAGAATCATCTCTCGGTATCGAGTGCCTGCTCTGAAGGCGCACACGGCCTGATGCTCAGTCACGTTCTCCATCATGTTATGCAACGTGGTCCAACGTTGGATGTACTCTCTAAGAGTATCATTGCTCTTCTGAGTGCAATGTTGCAACTCTGTCAGCCCACCCGGGCGCTTGTAGGTGCCCTCAAAGTTCTTGATGAACACTCGGGCTAAATCTTCCCAGCAATAAATGCAACACTAAGGCAACTGGTTCAGCCAGGCGTGGGCCAATCCCTCCAGCATGAGCGGGAAATCCTTCATGGCGACGAAATCGTTGCCCCCACCGATCTGCACAGCCACTTGGTAATCTTTGAGCCAAATCTCTGGCTTAGACTCGCCACTAAACTTGCCAATTCCCATCACTAGATGGTAGTTGGAGGAAATCTCGGCTTCTCGATGTACCTGCTGAAACAGCCGAGTCCGGAGGCGCCCCAGCCACTTGCTCGGTCTCTTTGATCTCTTGTGTGGTCCACCAATTGTTGGGTGATGAAGGACCGGGCGTTGAACTGAGGGGGTTTATGACCATTGTCCCCATAGCCTCTATGCTGAATGGGGCTCCTCTGTTGATCTCTGATGTGAGTGTGACCACCATCATCATGGCGTGCGCCGTAAGACCCACCCCTCAGAGGGGGCGTCTGACCGGTGTCGTGGTCATCGTGCCAACATCCTCCGTACAGGCCTCTCGAATGAGGAGGAGTCTGTCGGTCTTTCCTTGGTCCGAGTGGACTGTGGGCCGACTGGACCATTTCTGCTCGAGCTGACTTGCTGTGAATGTGCTGATTTGACTACGATGCTTTGGAGTTTTGCTCCAAAGTTGTCTTCAGAAGGGCCTGGATCTGCCAAATGCCCTCACCTGCTGCCGAATCAGATGGCTGGAGCGAGTTGGCAATCCGAGTGGACGCAACTAAGTTCAACAAAGGTGTGCGCATCACCGGGATGGTGTATGGTTGCTCCTTGGTGAACAGATGACGTCGGCTCCGACTGGAGCTGGGAATCTCCCTCGCGGCATGCTCGTCGAGTGACCATTGGAGGCGCTCCAATCGCTCGCGCTCCGCTAGAGTGGCCTGGCACATGGCCTCTAGAGCCATCTCCTCTGGGGAAGTCCCTGCAATAGGCGTGAGGAATACTTCGTCATTCTTGCGTCGGATCTCCTCCCTTTGGTCCTGAGTGAGAGGTCGGGGGACGTAACCATCGGAGGTAGCCTTGTCGCGGTCACTGTCTTGTCCGCGAGTATGGCCCGTGGAGTACCCGGGTGTAGGATCCTCTCGAGTTGGTCCGGCCATAAGGACTTCAGCAATATCCCCACTCCCCTCGCAATCGGTCGCGTTGAAGGAATCGTCGTCTGACGATGCAAAAAGGCAGTGTACAGACTCATCAGAGCCTCATGTCGGAGTCTTCTCAGCTATGATCTGAGCCGCCACAGTGTGTTTGATCCAACGTTGCAGCCGCGAGCGCCTAGAGCACCGGCGACAGGCCGCAACGCGAGTCGGCGAAGTAGGCCAACATGGAGTCGGCAACTATCGGAGTAGGACTCTTTATGTCGTCTCAGTGAAATGCACTATGACCCGAGTAGGCAGTGCATCGATATCCAGCGGGGCTTCTTGCAACCATGTCGAGTCATCGATGATGAAGCTGAGGGATCCGAAGAAGATCTCGCCATCGGGAGTCATCATGATGACGAAGAGAATGGAAATTCCACCTACGCCGGAATTCGCTAGAAGCGCAGCCCCACGGTGGGCGCCAACTGTCGTGGGAATAAGTCTGACAGTACTAGCAGGTGTACGAAAGGAGGGGCGAAGTCTAGCTACGGCTCAGGTGTGTCACTCGGATGTTTATGAGTTCGGGCCCCACTCGAGAGTGGTAAAGACCCTACGTCTCAAGCCCAGAGGCTGGTTTGGTTTGCTCATGGTGGAATAGAGGAATACAAGTGTCCGAACCCGGTTAAGGCGCCTGGGGGTGTCTTATATAGAGTGTGCCACCACCGGTTGAGCGATGTAATAATGACAACTAAGGCAGCGTTACTGAGACTGCCGCTCTAATTGTGCCGTTACTTATAACGTATGATGACTGCAGAAACGGACGTCTCTTCGGGTTCCCTCGACGCTGTGCCTTCGAGGCTGTTGATCTCCTGCCACTGAATGTATGATAGAACCATCCGAGTGACCATGCGGGAATGCCCGAGCACTTTTGGGGACACATCCGCGTGCTTCTGGAGACATGTCCGAGTGCACTTTCTCTTCTTGAACTTCAATGTCAATGAGGGTCTATAGGTGGGCCCACGGGTCAGGCCCATGACCCTACCCATAGTAGACGACCTCATTAGATCCCATGCTAATTATGTAGAAATCATGCTCAGTGATGTTGTGAATTGTTGGTTTGGCCGATGACTTTACTTACGAATAAAAGAATGTACCTATATCAATAGCAACGTTGCATGCAGTAACAATAGTGGCAACTGAAGGAGTTGATGCATTAAGCACCAGCTTCCACCATCCAGCAGCACAACAGTAACCACATCGTGGAGCAGAGGAACCATAGACGAGCACTGGCATGACCTGCAAACCAAAACTTAGGACCAAATTAGAGAGTTTCATAGGACTTCAACAAATGGGAAAAATCAAGAGAACCATGCTATGTTCATAAGAATCCCAAGAATCAAAACGTACATGCTAACATGAAAGATTTGTCCCATGCCTGGTGTTCTATTTCATTTCAAAGAGGAAAAACATCTAGCATCAAGAGACTTAAATCAAATAGTATAAAACATTCTTCTTTAAACAACATGCAAATGGTAAGCTATTGGTATGCATATTATGCAATTAAGGAAAAATATAGTTGGTCCATGATTGTTAAACATTGGCTTGACTCTGCCGCAGTAACTTCCAGATGTGAATTTATGAGATAAATATGAGCCTCTTATGTAGGAAAGCTGCAGCAGCACACGCACCACATAAATCTAGATAGAATTTTTGTAGAGTAAAAGAAAACAAACTAATTTGTATCCACAAATGCAAGCCTCGACTAATGAAAAAAAGCAAGGGCATAAATTCAATCAATTGCAATGTGCTCACCCAAGTTCATGGATCACGCAAGCCATTTCTCATATTCCACTCTTCTCTCTCGTACGAAAATCCTCTTCTCACTTGAACCGGGACCACAACATCTTCATGCCTATGATTCTAAGCATGAATGCCCTCTGATGTGGAGCATCCCTCCATCATCCCCATGAAGATGGCACCATCAAGACAACCACCAAGTGTCCCTATGACAAGAGCACGCACACACGACATTGAAGCTAAGGTTAACTCACTCCTCTTTGAGCAGGACTTTGATGCCTCTTCGAACAGGACTTTGATGGCAAAGGAACTTGGATGCTACCTCACAATGAGACCATGTGTATCCTTAGGTACGCGGGAGACGACCTCAGAGGGCTGGAGAATCATATCCAAAACCAAGGCCGAGGAGGAGAAGGAACTAGCACCAAGAATAGGTTTCTGGGTAGCCACGAACTTCCGGACAGCCTAGAACTTTCGGCCGCCGAAGCTTCCGGCCCTCCACCAGCCTGCCACCGAAACTTGCATGAACTCTCGGGAAACCTTGGAGCCCGCCCGGAACCTCCCCGGAGCTTCCGGTCGGCCCAGAACTTCCGGCCCTCCATCAGCCTGCCGCCGAAGCCTGTGCCATCACTCGGGAGAGCCTAGAACTTGCCCGGAACTTCTGGCGCCTGGAGCTTTCGGTCTACACAGAGCGCTGCCACTTGGGCCGAGGCCCATGTAACCCCCCTTCGCCCTTGAGACTATATATACTCCAGCCCCTCCTCGTTTTTAGGGTTAGCTAAGATTTGCACTAGAGCTTGGCTCCATTACTTTCCCTCTCTTGAGGAGTTGACCTCCTTGAGGAGAAGATCCAAGTGATGCCAAGGCCCCTCTAGAGGGAAGATCCCTCGTGGATTCAAGGCCCCTCCTCCGGAGTGGGAGATTGCGTACCGCTACTTGTATCGTTGTTTGACTTGTGGATCTCGTTTATCGTGTGTTTTCATGAATCTAGTGGATGTGTAATCATGTCTGTCCTTAGTGTTTCCTCTCGTTCTTCCCCATGTTCTTCGTGTTCTTCGTGAATCCCCCTCCAAATCGTGAAAGATCGACACACACGGGCTTGCCCCGTATCATATTGGTATCATGAGCCACGTTGATCACGAATTTGGAGTCTCCCCCACCATTTTGTAGCCTAATTTTGCTTTGATTTGACTTGATTTCAAAAATCCCCACAAAAATAGCCCCACCCAAAATTTCTTGAATTTCTTGGATTTGATGAGATTTTGTTGATTTGGATTCGTGGATCTCGTTGTGGACGTGTGGATCTAGCTTTTCATCCAGCCAATTCCCCCCAAATTTTTTTCACCATCACATTTGGGTTTTTCCTCAAGATTTTCCGCCCAAGTCCAAGATCTGGAAATTAGGGTTCATCCCAGTTTTCCCGACCCCCTGACCCTCCGGCTACCCCAGAACTTCCGGCCTCCTGAACCTCCGGTAGACCCAGACCTTCCGTCCTTTGCAGAAAGTTTCCCACCATTTCTTCCACCTTTTTACCAGCTTTTCCTCCGCAACACATTTGCATTTGAGATTTTGAGTCATGAGCCTCGCCACTTCCTAAGGTGTTTCGGCTAATTAGGAGTGGTTCTTCATCGACATCGCCGCTCATCATTGCCCCAGAACGTCGCCAACCAACTCTTCGTTGACACTCCACCGTAAGCAAGGACGGTAACCGTGATGACACGTTTTCTTATACCCTTGCCATTGAATTGTTACCCCTAGCCTATTTGCGTTACTTGCCTATCGAGACTAGCCATTGAGTATTGTCGGGCCACGCTACTCGTGCACATTAGTGATACATACTCCGCATAGCTACCATTGCATGCATATACATCTTAGTGTCATCTTTTGTGTTACAAAGTCCCCGCATACATAATTGTTATCTTCGTGTGCACGTCTTGCATAGTGACAATACAAATATCATTGCTAAATGAAAGAAAAGTGAAGCTTTTAAGAAAGGTCAAAAGAACAATATCATCACAACATTTTCATATCATACTTCATCACTTTGGATCACTTGAGTGAGTGACTCGTGTCGCATAAATAGCAAGTCAGGAATAGCAAGTCGACACATTTTTGTCTCTTATAGGTTGTGCACAAGTTCGTATCACGCCCATTTGAGAAATCGTGCTATCGTATCTCTAGAGTTGTGCAACGTGAGCGTTTTACATGGATCCCACATTTTGAGCTCACTTTTGGTTGCACAACCCCACTTTCTATTTCGTGTGTGTGTTTCCGAGTTCACCCATTACATTGATCCACATTGTCTTACTAGATTCCTTGCGAATCTCTCTCAACCTTATTGCATCATATTCTCGAATTGCTTGAAATTTTGTGCCACAATCCTAACCAAGCCACTCCATAAGCATTACCTTGTAGGTGTGAGAAGGGCAAACTCGGTACCAATTCTACTGTTTCCAAGATTTCAAATTGAGTGATTGATCCTCATCTCAAGCTTCGGAACGGTATTTGGTATTGTGTTTTCCCATTCTTCCACTTATATCTACTTGAGTATCATGGATAGGAACACTATGTTGAACCTGGCATTCAAGGAGCACGACGAAGACGCGAACACCTATGTCACCAAACTACAATTCTTCACCGCACAAAAGGGAATGCGCCAAGCACACGACGTCCTCATGGACCGCATCGAGCACCTTGCCACCAACATACGTGAATCCGAGGAGCGGACACGGGACTTCATGGCAACGCAAATGGACGAACTCCGTGCTTTGGTGGTGAATCACGCATCATCTACGTCTACCTCAACTCATCGGTGCATCGCAAGTCGACACTCCTCCGGGGACTCCTCTAATGAAATCCCTCCTCCTCGAGCTCGACCACACCAACGTGACGTGCATCGCCTTTCTCAAGATTCAAGCAACCCTTTCCATGATGAGCCCCAAGGTCGTCATCATGAGCACCACCACTGTCACCAACCAGAGCAAGACAACGAGCAAGATCGCTTACGTCACCACCGTGAAGAAGACTGGCACCGTGAAGAGCAAGCACATGAGGCATAACAGGCACTCCGCGATGTAACCTATGTCGTGCAAGAACGCAACCGTTTAGCTCATGAGGAACAAGAAGCACTACGTCGAGAACGCCAAGAAGAAGACACACGTCAAGAGGAGCACCAAGAACGCCAACAACGGGTGCGTCCACGACGTCAACAACACCCAAGGCAAGAGGAGCAACACGTTTATGAGCTAGCCCCAAGGCAAGAGCAAGACCAACATGACGCCCCTCCTCAACAAGATGTGCAACCTCAAGAAAATCCTGTTGACCACGTGGACGATCATGCGCCAAGGCAAGGCCAACGTCACCAAGACAACTATGCTCCTCCACTCCAAGGAAATCGCAATCACAACAACAATGAGGAAAATCGCTTTGGCATGCTCAAGTTCACCATGCCTAAGTTCTCAGGAAGCAACGATCCCGAAGACTACCTATCTTGGGCCCTCAAGGTCAACAAAATATTCTGGTTGCACAACTATGAAGAAGGCAAGAAGATTGCCATGGCCACCCTCGAGTTCCAAGATTACGTGCTCATTTGGTGGGAACAAGTAATTGAGTGATGACGAGAAAGAGCTGAACCTCCAATCACAACTTAGGAACAAATGAAACTCCCACTACTCAAGCAAGGCACCAAGTCCATGGAAGAGTACTACCAAGAGATGGAGATGGCTATCATACGAGCAAATGTGAAGGAGGACGATGAGAAAACTATGGCACGATTCTTGAACGGTCTTAGTTACCAAGTCAAGGAAATTGCGGATTTCCAACCCTACTCCAACTTGCTCGAGCTAGTACATCAAGCCACCAAGGCAGAACGAAAAGTTCAAGAAGATAACAGGTACTCCAAGACCTCCTACAAGACCTACGGTGCTACTACACAAGCTACTCCAACTACAACTCCTTCTACAAGAACCTCAATGACAAAAGATGACAAGTCAAGCTTCAAGGACAAGTCATCTTCATCATCACACAACGCCTCTACAAGCAAAACAAGAGTGTCATCCTTTACACCAACACCGGATGACGTCAAAACAAGCTCCCTCAAGTGTTTCATGTGACAAGGTCGTGGCCACAAGATGCACGAATGTCCCACTAGGTGAACCATGATACTTCAAGATGATGGCTCCTATGACTCCATGAGTGAAGATGAGATGAAAACTTTGGAACAAGTGGCCATGAACCGACAAGTCAATGAAGATGAAGACTCACAAGTCTTTTGTGACGATGATCCGAGCACCGCTCTCGTTATCTCAAAGGTTTTGACTCTTCAACAACATACGAGGACCAACATTGCCACATCTTCCACACCAAGGCCGGTATCCAAGGGAGATCTGTCAAGGTCATCATCGACGGAGGAAGTTGCCATAATTTGGCTAGTGAAGAACTTTGCTCCAAGTTGCACTTGACCAAGAAAAAGCATCCTCATCCATACAAGGTCCAACGGCTAAGCGACTCCGGCAATATACACGTCGACCACACCATGCAAGTTTCCTTCAAGATCGGCGCTTACGAAGACACCTTGGAGTGTGATGTGGTGCCCATGTCCGTTTGCCACCTCCTCCTTGAGATACCTTGGCAATTCGACCGTGGCGCCATACACAACGGGTGCACAAATCAATATAGCTTAAAGATGAAGGGCACTGAATATGTGCTTCAACCTATCCCCTAATCAAGTGATCACCGACAAGCAAGCTTCATCCCATCATGGAGATAAAAGTGAGAGAGTGATCCACCTCAAGGCGATTGAGTGCCACGAGCCAAACTTGAGCGACTCCACGATGAGGGGCATGAGTGACCTAGTTCTATTTTCCACCAAAAGAGATTTGAGGGATGTGAGCGAGAGCCCATCGACCATCCTTCACTACGTGATAGTGTGCAAGGATGATGTTACCCGGCCTAACCCTTCACAACATATTCCTCTTGTGTTATCTCAATTGTTGCAGGAATTTCAAGATGTGTTCCCCGATGATCTACCTCTGGGACTAACTCCAAAGCGAGGGATTGAACACTGCATCGACCTCATCCTCGGTGCACTGCTTCCCAACAAGGCTCCCTACCGTGTCAACCCCGACGAAACAAAGGAGATACAAAGGCAAGTCCAAAAACTCCTAGATAAAGGGCATGTTCGTGAGATTTGAGTCCTTGTGCGGTTCCCGTGATCCTAGTGCCTAAACACGATGGTAGCATGCGCATGTGTTCCGATTGCCGTCCCATAAATGCCATCACCATTCGTTACCGTCACCATATACCACGCTTAGATGACATGCTAGATGAACTTAGTGGTGCCACTATATTTTTCAAGATAGACTTGAAAAGTGGTTACTACCAAATTCACATACAAGAGGGTGACGAGTGGAAAACCGCTTTTAAAACCTAATTTGGTCTCTATGAATGGCTAGTTATGCCCATTGGATTATCCGAAGCATCGGGTACGTTTATGCGCATGATGCATCATGTGTTGTGCCCCTACATTGGATATTGTGTCGTGGTCTACTTTGATGACATGCTTGCTTTTAGCAAATCTCTAGAACAACATGCCACACATGTTAAAGATGTTTTGCAAACTCTCCGCAAAGAAAAACTTTATGCTAACATGGAAAATGCACTTTTGGTGTGGACAAAGTTGTTTTCCTAGGATTTGTGGTTTCCTCAAAGGGTGTCCATGTTGATGAGTCTAAGACTGAGGCAATTATAAATTGGCCTACACACACCAATTTGCAACAAGTGCGTAGCTTCTTAGGTCTAGCGGGTTTTTATCGTCGCTTCATGAAAGACTTTAGCACTATTGCTACTCCTCTACACACTTTGAGCAAGAAAAGAATGCACCGTTTGTTTGGGGACCTCCCCAAGACACCGCTTTCCATGAGCTTAAGAATTTGCTTACTCATGCACCTTTGCTTGCCTTGCCCAATTTTGACAAAACTTTTGAAGTGCATTGTGACGCTAGTGGTAATGGCATAGGAGGTGTGCTTATGCAAGAAAAGCGCCCAATCGCATATTTTAGTGAGAAACTTTCCGGCGCTGAACTGAATTATCCTATCCATGACAAGGAATTGTATGCTTTGGTGAGAGTCTTACGAGCTTGGGAACATTATTTGCGTCCGCATGAATTTGTCATTCATACCGATCATGAAACTCTAAAGTACCTCAAGGGTCAAACTAAGTTGAAAAAATGTCATGCTAAATGGAGTGAATTTCTTGAGTCTTTTCCTTATGTTATAAAATACATTAAGCGTAAATAAAATGTCGTGGCGGATGCTCTTTCCCGCAAATGCACGCTCGTTACTCAACTCGAATTGTATGTTGTTGGCTTTGAGCATATAAAAGACTTGTATGAGCATGATGATTCTTTTGCTACTCCTTATGTCAATTGAAAAGTAAAACTTGTTGGGAGAACTACTACATGAGAGATGGATATGTTATGTGTGCTAACAATCTTTGCATTCCAAAGTCTTCTCTCCGTTTGTTACTTTTGAAAGAGGCTCACGGTGGCGGACTAATGGGTCACTTCGATCGCGGCAAGACATATGCCACCCTCTTCGACAAGTTCTATTGGCCAAAGATGCTTCGTGATGTTGCACGCTTCACCACCGGTGCTCTACATGCCGCAAAGCTAAGTCAAAATCTCGATCCCATGGTCTTTACATGCCTCTTCCTATTTTGTTCCAACCCTGGGAGGACATTAGCATGGATTTTGTGCTTGGATTGCCACGAACAAAATATGGCCATGATTTCATCTTTGTTGTTGTGGATCATTTTTCCAAAATGGCTCACTTCATTCCTTGTCACAAGAGCGACGATGCTTCACATATTGCAAATCTCTTTTGTAGGGACATCTTACGCATTCACGGAGTACCAAAGACCATTGTCTCGGATCGTGACATCAAGTTCTTGAGCTACTTTTGGAAGACCCTTTGCACCAAGCTCGGCATCAAGTTACTCTTCTCCTCGGCATACCACCCACAAACCGATGGTCAAACGGAGGTGACGAACAGGATACTTGGAACTCTCCTCCACGTGTTGATCAAGAAGAACATCAAGGAATGGGAAGATTGTCTACCCATCGCCGAGTACGCCTACAATCGCGCATGGCAATTCACCACCAACAAGTCTCCCTTCGAGGTGGTCTACGGCTTCAACCCTTTCTACCCATTGGACATTCTTCCCCTCCCACTCTAGGAACGCGTCAACATGGATGCAAGTGCACGAGCAAGCTACATCAAGAAAATGCATCAATATACAAGGGACACCATAAAGCGCCAACTAGAACGCATCGCCGCCAAGCGCAACATCAACAAACACCCCATGGTGTTCAAACCCGGCGACATTGTGTGGTTATACTTACGGAAGGAACACTTTCCCGATGAGCGCAAGTCCAAGCTCCTACCTCGTGCCGATGGTCCATTCAAGGTGTTGGAGCGCTACAACAACAATGCCTGCAAGATCGACATTCCGCACGACAAGTACAATGTGAGCGACACCTTCAACGTCGCGGACCTCTCCCCATTTCATGGTGATGAAGATTTTGATCCAAGGTCGGGTCTTCCCCAAGGGGGAGGAGATGATGCGGAGCATCCCTCCATCATCCCCATGAAGATGGCACCATCAAGCCAACCACCAAGTGGCCCTATGACAAGAGCACGCGCACGCGACATTGAAGCTAAGGTGAACTCACTCCTCTTGGAGCAGGACTTTGATGGCAAAGGAACTTGGATGCTACCTCACAATGAGACCCTGTGTATCCTTAGGTACATGGGAAATGATCTCGGAGGACCGGAGAATCATCTCCAAGACCAAGGCCAAGGAGAAGAAGGAGCTAGCACCAAGAACAGGTTTTTGGGTAGCCCGGAACTTCCGGTCACCGGAGCTTCCGGCCCTCCCTCGGCCTACCACAGAAACATGCGCCAACTCTCGGGAAACCCCGAAGCCTGCCCGAAACCTCCCCGGAGCTTCCGACCCCCGGACCTTCCGACCGGCCCGGAACTTCTGGCCCTCCATCAACCTGCCATCGAAGCCTGTGCCATCACTCGACAGAGCCCAGAACTTTCCCGGAACTTCTGGCCTACACAGAGCGCTGCCACTTGGGCCGAGGCCCATGTAACCCCCCTTCGCCCCCGAGACCATATATACTCCGACCCCTCCTCATTTTTAGGATTAGCTAAGATTTGCACTAGAGCTTAGCTCCATTACTTGCCCTCTCTTGAGGAGAAGATCCAAGTGATACAAAGGCCCCTCTAGAGGGAAGATCCCCCGTGGATTCAAGGCCCCTCCTCCGGAGTGGGAAATCGTGTACCGCTACTTGTATCGTTGTTTGACTTGTGGATCTCGTTTCTCGTGTGTTTTCGTGAATCTAGCGGATGTGTAATCGTGTCTGCCCATAGTGTTTTCCTCTCGTTCTTCCCCGTGTTCTGCGTGTTCTTCATGAATCCCCCTCCAAATAGTGAAAGATCGACACAAACGGGCTTGCCCCGTATCATCCTCTGTCATGTTGTTATACCACAATGCCAACATGTTTTTTGTCTGTAATTTGGTACATGCCTCTATAATCCACAATTACTATTGTTAATTCACAACTTCCACATAACAAGTGATCCACCTTACATCAGATGATCCAATCTATTTTCAAGACATATGTCTTCTTTGATGCACATCCAAAGTAGGGTAGCCACAAATCAAAAGCATCCACCAGAACACACCTTTTTAATCCCAGTGTACAGGGCCAACATTATGACCATTGTGGTTGGGCATTTTATCGAATGGTCGAGGGTGCATACACCTATAGTATGATATTTCCGAGTCAACTTCACTCAGATAAAGATACATCTTGCCAAAGGAATATGCAAAGCAGGATCATGACAAACATGTAGTGTTGGTCGTGTGCAGGGAGGTGCCTCGTGCGAGGAGGACAAATATGGTGATGTCGGTGTTGCGCTCGTCAGACTCGGAGTTATCCATGACGCCGGAGGCCTCACGCATGGAGACGACCATGTTGAACCCCCAAGCACTGGTGAGGACGCATGTGATGTTGACTACAGAGGACCGACTGCTCTTGGAGACGGTCATGACGATGTCGAAGACGGAGGTGGATATGAGGCCGCCCACCATGAGCACGTTGATGTTGCACGAGTCGCTAGTGATGGTGCTGATGACGGTGGCGTTCGACCATGAGGAGGGCGCCTTTGAGCAGACCACACCGGCCGAGCTGCCACAACCACTTGTAACCATGAGGTTGACGAAACCGAGGTTGGAGGGTGCGCCGCCGATCTTGCGCCTCCTATGTCCGTCGAGTCACATCCATTTGTAGGCGTGGATGGGGGACCATGCAAGGTCTAGGGGCCGAGGTCTTGGCATTGCCTCCACGTCTTCTTCTCCGGACGCAGTGCCGCTTTGAGGTCATCATCCCTCTCCGCGGATAATGGGACCGGCTTCACATGCCCCTCCGCCTCCTCTTTGCGGTCTTCCTCGATCGGTAGGTGGAACAAGGGGATGCTACTTCAGGTGCTAGGTCTGGGCTTCGGACTTGGAAGGTCGGAGAGCCAGGATCGGACTCGAAGAATGATCCAGAGGATGGGGGCTTTAAGGGGCTTGGGGGTTCATAGTGGCGGGGAACTTGGGCCCATAGAGACACGGCGACGACGGTAGCTACTTCAGATACGGGGAGAAGTTTGGGATGGGTGATTGTAGGTCTATCTCTACTGGAGTAATTGTGTGCGGGCATGGGCAGAGTTTTTGTCTGCCTGGGAATTTTGCTAAACGCAGTTTTGACTTAGGGCTAGTGTAATTTTAATGGTTAGATCAACTTAAGTATTCCTAAACGTGAGGCTGTAATTGGTCCTTATTGTTATGTGCAGCTAAGGCTAGACGCATGTAGCTTTGCTTGTTTAATACTCCCTCCGTTCCATAACATAAGGCGCTCGCGCTTTTCGAGATCTAAAAGCATTTATAGTCGGACCCCTCAAAACCGCCTCAAATGTCCGGGCAGGCCGCCCGGTCATTGTTCGGTCATGAAAATGCGACCCAAACGAGCCTCTCAAATGGGCCTCAAACGCCCAGGCTGACAGCCACCCCCCATTTCCAGCCCAAATATGGGGCGAATATGAGGGAGCCCGGGCGCGCCCGCCGCATCGGACCCGACAGCCCGACCCCACCTCAAATGGCCCCCAAATTCTTCAAACCCCTCCTCCTCCTCCCGCCACCCTTCAACATTTCCCGCGCCCCGACCCCTCGTCATTCGGCACCCTTGCTCTCCATCCTCACCACCTACTCCGATTTGTCGTCGTGATGTCTTCCAGTCTGTCCCCGACCGCCGCCACGGAGACGCAATGTGCCTCGTCCGTCGGCGTCCCTTCCTCCGCTTCGTTTTGCAAGCTAGAGAACATCGCCCGTAAGATGCACCGTCACCGGCAGCGACAGAGGGAGGCGGAGTTGGCGGCGGAGGATGCGAAGATCATGTTTGCGAATGACACTACTAGGAGAAACCTTATAGGCAGGACACTATCAGTAGCACTGGAAAGTAACAGACGTTGCTGGTAATTACTAGTAGCACTGAATTTCAACAATGCTATAAGTAAAGACTTAGCAGTAGCACTGGAAACAAAAAGAGCGCTACTGCTAAGCAGGACCCGATGAGCCCACCGACACTGTTGGTAGTAGCAGCGTTGTCCAGAATACAACGCTACTACTAAGATTTTAGTAGTAGCACTTTTTTCGTGGAACCGCTACTACTAATGTGCCCCACTTAATAGTAGCGCTCTTTTTGCAAAGCGCTACTACTAAGTAACATAGCAGTAGCGCTTTCTAAAAAATAGCGCTACTACTATTCGTGGTTGGTGCCCCCTTTTCACCCCCTCCCCCTCCCCCCTTTGCCCTCTCCCCCTCCTTTCCCCTCTCGCCTCACCATTGTTGCCCTTCTTCTCTCTTCCTCCTACATCTCTTCCCTCCCCATTAATGCCCCCCTCCACCATAACTCTCCTCCATAAATGGCCTTCTCATCTCTAGCTAGCTCCATAAATGCCCCTACCTCATTTATTTGGCTCTCCCTCCATTCCATTAGATATAGATCTAGCTAGCTCATCTCTAGGTAGCGAAAGGCGTCATCCAGTCGATCGGTCTCTCTCGGGAGATAGGTGAGTAAAAAGTTGTTCATTTCAAGAATGGGAATATGTGTGTGAATTGGAATATGTGTGTTTGGGATATGGAGAGGTTTGTGCGAGTGACATGCCCCCGAGTTGCTTATGTTTTGCCGAAATGTCGATTTATTTCCATTTTGGTGTATTTCGAGCAAACTCTATATGTCCTATTTTTAGGCAACGTCATGCCAAATTTGTATATGACTTTGATGCATGCATGCATTTTGTTTATAACCCTTTTGCTTGTTATACCGTGCATGTAGTCGGTCATGAAGGTGAGTGGATGGAAGGTGGAGCGATACATGCAATCCGCGGTGATGGACATGTATGCAAATAATCGGACTAGGATTAGATGTACGTGTACAAAATGCAAAGAAGGAGTCCTTTTGGACCCTTTTGATCATGGCAGGTTGAAGGCGCACCTACTGATGAATGGTTTCATGGATGGCTAAACTCGGTGGATAAGTGAGGATGATGAGGAGGAGGAGGACGTCCACATGGCAAGGAATAACAACATGGGGCTAGACGAAGAGATGACCGATCGACACGAAGACGATGGCACCAGACATGGTGGCGGGGAAGAGTTAAATGATGGCGGCGGAGAAGATTCCGGACACAAGGA
This sequence comes from Hordeum marinum, assembly GCA_022496015.1. Taxonomy (NCBI): domain Eukaryota; kingdom Viridiplantae; phylum Streptophyta; class Magnoliopsida; order Poales; family Poaceae; genus Hordeum; species Hordeum marinum. The sequence continues at coordinate 257,470,253 of CM039673.1, forward strand.
AGAAGAGTCCGGACATGGCGGAGAAGAGGCGGCGGTCATGCGGCAGTCTTCGATGCTACTAAGTGTAGTCGTGCAAGACCCTCATGTTCGATACCTCCTTCGCAAGAGTACGACTAGCGAGAGAGCTGCTTCTAGAGAGGAGGCCAAGCTGGCGCAGCTTGAAGTAGACTCAAAGACTCCATTGTATGACGGTTGTGATCCCAAGGTGACCCGTTTGAGTTTCACGCTCGAACTTCTAAAGACGAAGGCCAAAAACAAATGGACAAACAAAAGCCTCGATGAGCATTTGAAGTATCTACATAATGAAGTTCTTCCCATGGGGAACCTGTGTCCTACTAGTGTCGATGAGGCCAAGAAAATCGTTTGCCCTTTTGATTTGCCGCACATTAGGTACCACGCATGCACCAACGCATGCATCAAGGATGACTCGTGGAGAAAGCGTGGAGATCTATTCAATGGTTTGGCTGAGAATCGAGGACCTCCACGTAAGAGGAGCGGTGCCGAAATCAACGAGCTATTGAAAAACTGGGAACGGTGCCCCGCGCCGGGAAAGATGAAAAAGGCGCTGGAGCCACTGAGGGAGTCCTAGATGAGTTGTCCTCTATCTACAACCTAAAACCCTCTGGCTTATATAGACGCCGAGGGTACCTAGGGTTTACACATAGTCGGTTACATGCCAAAGGGATAAACATGCCTATTCGCTACATCAAACATGGAGGATAAGCCACAATTCCCGAAGCTTCCTTCCTGGAGACAGGGCCTTCGATCGATCCAATGTTCGGCAAACGGCCCATACAGTCTGGTCCATAAGGAATAGGTCGGCCTCCCGAGGACCCCTTAATCCAGGACCCCCTCAGTCTAAGAAAGCCTACCCAAGATCCGCCGGTTTTACACCGACAACTGCTACTGAAGGTATGGAAAACGAGGTCTGTTTTCTAGGACTTGGAGTACTGGCCCAATCACGACACGCCTCATTGCCTTGATCAAATGCATATCACGAAGAATGTCCTCGAGAGCTTGCTTGGCACACTGATGAACTTGCTGGAGAAGACAAAGGACGGGCCGAAGGCAAGGAAAGACTTCGAAGATTTGAAGATCGGGAAATATCTCCACCGTAAAAAGTCGATGGAGGAGATGGAGATGGAGGAGGGGGAAAGGGGCAGAAAAGTCAACAAGAAGGAGGAGAACTATTGCCCCCCTTCTTGCTTCACCTTAAGTGTGAAGGAGATCGATCAATTCATCAAGTTCCTTATGGGAATCAAAGTCAGTTCCAGTTACTGTGGGAAGATAAGCAGATTTCTAGACCCCAAGAAGAAAAGGTTCAGCAGGATGAAGTCTCATGACTGTCACGTGATGATGATGCAGATACTCCCAGTTGCCATTAGAGGGATAATGGAAAAGCATGTCCATGACACTCTTACTGGTCTCTATAACTTCTTCGATGTTATCTCTCGAAAGTCGATAAGTGTGAAGCAGCTCCGAAGGCTACAAGAAGAGATCATTGTCATACTATGTGACGTTGAGATGTACTTCCCGCCCGCGTTCTTTGACGTCATGGTGCATCTGTGTGTCCACATCGTGGACGACATCATCGACCTCGGGCCGAAATTCCTCCACGGCATGATGCCATTCAAGAGGATGAATGGGGTCATCAAAGGATTCTTTCATAACATGTTCCGTCCCAATGGGAGCATCGTCCAGGGGTATGTGACACATGAGTGCATCTCCTTTTGCGAGAATTATATAGGCACCGTAGACCCTGTTGTTGATTTTCTCATCAATAAGCATGATGGGAGGCTCAGAGGAGAAGGTCACAACAACAACCGAAGGGAATTGCACGTTGACTACTCGGATCGACGGAATGACTTTGATAGGGCTAACTTAGTAGTGCTACCACACCTAGATGTGGTAGATGATTGTGTGGCACATCACAAAGAAACCATCACAAATAAGTACCGTGATAAGGCGATGCTCAAGACGGACGACGAAGTTGCTGTAGAGCACAACACCACTTTCTTGCGTTGGTGCAAAGAGCAAGTTCTTGAAAATCCCCCGGAAGAGGGCAGTTCGGATGGATTGCTCATACAGGCCTTAGCACATGGCCCCACGCCCAAACTCGCGACAAATCGGTCATACGATATCAATGGGTACACGTTCTACATGAAGGCCAAAGACATGGACAATGATTACCAGAACTCGGGGTGACGATTGAATGCGTGACCGACGCCAACGGCACAACTGAAAGATTCTATAGAAGGGTCGAAGAGATCTGGGAGCTTGACTATGCTGGAATGCACGATGAAGTGATGTTCCGTGTTAGATGGGCTAAGGACATCGTCAGAGAAAACAAGAATTTCACTACCATGTCTATACTCGACGCGAAGAGCGCAACCATGAACGTTAACGTCATCGCCAAAACTGAGCCATGGGTACACGCTAAGCACGTGACACAACGCTTCTTCATAACCGACCCGACCAATCCCAGTCATGTTGTCATCACGAGAGGCAAAAGGAGCATCGTCAGAATGGATGAAGTTGCCAACAAGGAAGACTATGACCAGTACGAAAACCCGATGAGGGAAGATGACAATGACGATGAAGCATACGTGAAAAGAAGAATCAATACTACATTACCTAAGAAAGATCGTACTCCATGGTTCTGGAAAAGTCACAAGGAGGGGCTCAATTATTCGGCAACGAACAAGAAAGGGAAGAAGCTCAATGTGAAACGCCGTCGACGCAAATGAGAAACCATCATTTATAGATATGTATCTATTTTGTGTACGCTCTTAAGTAACCGTTATCGTCAACTGATATATATGTTACCACCACATGCATGGTTCCGATGATATTCGCGTAGTGTGGGAGGGAGACGTCGTCGTAAATAGAAAGGGAGAAAGCAATACAAAAGAAATACAAAAGGGAGAAAGCAATACAAAAAACAAAAACAAAAAGGAGAAAGCAATACAAAAGAAAAAGAAAAGTAAACAGAAAAGAAAAGAAAAATAATAAAAAGAAAAGAAAACATATCAGTAGCGCTGGATTATGAACCAGCGCTATAGCTAATGTAGTTATAGCGTTGGATCCTAACACGGTGCTACTACTATGTGTAATTTAGAATTAAAAAAAACTAAAAATTAAAACAGTCAGCAGTAGCGCTGGATTACCACCCAACGCCATAGCTACTTTATCTATAGCATTGGATCCTAACCCAGCGCTACTACTATTTTGAGTAAACCCACCGCGCGGGCTCAAATTTTGCCAAGTCCCATCCCCCCACTCTCCCACCTCTCCCCTCCTCTCTGCTGTCGTGCGCCGCCGTCGCCCCTGCCCGCCGCTTCGACCTCCTCCTCGTCTGCATCGACGCCCGAGCCCTCACCCGACCTCACCATCGCTGCGTAGGCCCGCCCTCGACCTCGCCGCCGCCGCCCTCTGCCTTGCCCTCTACCTCGCCGTCGACGCCCTCCCCCCGCCCTCGATCTCACCGCCGCCCCGTAAGCCTCTCCCTCTCCTATCCCCTTCCCTCCTCTCTCTCTCTCTCTGCTCTCTCTCTCTCTTAGCTAATATGAACCCTAGCTAGGAGTTGGATGTATGAACCCTAGGGCAGTAGCAATTTTTTAGGAATTTTTTAGGGAAATAGAAAATTTGTTTAATTAGGACAGTAGCAAATTTGTTTAGGACAGTAGCAAATTTAGTTTAGGACAGTAGCAAAATTAGCAAAAAAAGCTATAAATAAAAAATTAGCTAGGGCAATTTAGTTTAGGGTATATAAAATATCTATAAATAAAAAACAGTAGCAAATATTTTAGGAAATTAGCTAGGGCAATTTTTGTAGGTATATAAATTAGCTATAAATAAAAAACAGTAGCAAATGTTTAGTGAGCTCGTTTTGCAAAGGTTTTTGGTTTTTGAAAATACCACTATTTTGCAATGTTTAGTGGGGTCATTTCACTATGTGCTCCTGTGATGCTCCTATGTCATTAATTGATGTTATATGATATATGTCATTGATGTTATATGATTTTGCAATGTTGGTTAAATATCGAAGAATGTCCGAGTGGCCTATGTTTTGCCGGGATGTTGATTCATTTTCGTTCTGGCAAATTTCAGGCGCTCCATATGTCCACTTTTTAGCAAAGGTCATGCTAAAAATTTCCGTGATTTTTGGCATGACTTGTGCTAGAAACTAGGACATATGGAGTGCTCGGGATTTTCCGGAAGGGGAATGAATCAACATTTCGACCAAATATAGGCCCCTTTTTTCTCTTCATCATATCTTTTATTTACAATTGTTGAATAGGAAACATGTCTAGACACGCCTCAGCCGGGGGTTCTGCTCGCCTCGAAGAAGACCCCATCGAGGCAGCAAATCACTATTTCGATTACCTGGATGAACACCAGAGGGGGGTGCATGGTGGTGGCAGTGGCACCAACCCCAACACCGGCACCAGCACATAGCGAAGTACATCATGTTGCATATTATCGTTCAGTTCATCAACTGACGATGCAGGTACATAGATCAAAGATGGCGAAGGACTAATACTCCATGTTCGTTGGGAGGGTTCCAGGAGTCTACGACCACTGGCCAGATGCTCAGGCCTAGGTGGACAAGTACCCGGGTGCTAGCCACAGAGGGTTCGACATCAGAGCCGAAGAGGAAAGTAGTTACTTGAGGTGGACGCTCCGGCAAGAGCGAGGGCGGAACCGCCGGTGCCTCAAGTACTACATAGTCGTGGTCTTGCTGATGCTGATCGCTCTTCTCTTCTACATCATGTTTTAGATAGAGATGATGAAACTTGTGTGTGTGTGCCATGACCATGCAATTGCACTTATTCGAGACATGACATGACTTGTGTATCACTATTTTTGAGATGTGATGATATTTGTGTTGAATGATGATGATGATGGTATGACGAGACTACCATATCTGTATGATATGATGAGAATATTGTGTGTTTATTGTGATCTGATGAAACTACCGTATAGAGCATGTACAAATACACCACAAATACGTAGAGAGGGTATGAATCTGTGAAAGCAAGAATAGTAGCAGCAGCGCTGGAAGGCATCTAGCAACATCGCTTGCCTTTACGCGGTGCTACAGATAGTTATCAGTAGGGCTGGTCAGCACAACGCTATTGCTAACCATACTTAGCAGTAGCGTTGGACCAACCAGCGCTACTGCTACAATTTAGCGGTAGCACGTTAATAGTAGCGCTGGACCCAGCGCTACTGCTATAGGTATTTCAAGCGCTACTAGTAGGCTTTCTCCTAGTAGTGTGAATCCACCTTGCTCAGTCCGGCTATAGATACTCTAAGTTTGACCAACGAGACCGATTGTGATGGGAGCAAAAACTGTATCGGTCTCGTTGGTTAAATGTATGATTAATTTTAGATTTAGAAAAAAGGGACACATTAAATTATGAAAGGAAGGGAGTAGTAGTTGAGAAAAAGATACATAACCATTGCCTACTCGAGAAAAAATTTAAATTGGTCGTGGAAATGAAGGTCGGCACGTGGGCAGAGCATGCGGTCGAAACTGCCGCGCGTGCACAGCGACACCTGCTTTGTCGCTAATTTTTTTTAAATATTTTTATTTTTTTACAAATATTGTGCCACGCACAAAAATATCAAATGTGTGACTCCATCGGCCGCACCCAGGACAATTAGGTCCTGTTGGCCACGCGCAGGCCGACTGGAACCTATCGGCTACGGCTAGGTCGATAGGCCTGTTGGCCCTGGGGGGCTGGCAACTAATTGGCCACGAGGTACTAATCAGCCTAGGTATAGCCGATTAGTGCTAATCAGCCTACTCGTGGCCATTTAGTACTAATCACCCACAACTGCCTCATCTGGTGCATGTCCCTTGTTTTTTTCCCGCCAAGTGTTCCCGCCATCTTTTCCCGCCCGGTTTCCCGCCAAGTGTTCTCGCCAAATTTGCCCGCCCGTTTTCCTGCCACCTTTTGCCACCAAATTTTCCCGCCTGATTTACCGCCATTGATGTTGTCATCTGCCTATAAAAGGAGGCATTGTAACTGTCTTCCTCCATCGGCCAGCACTCTCGAAAAAACCAGCGCGGTAGTCATTATGAGTTTGCCTTGTTTGGATCAAAGCATTAGGCCTAGGAAATGGAAGAGTGCGGAGTTGCCTCGGTGGTGGAAGCAGTTCGTTGTTGGTGCGGGGATCTCTGCAAGGTGAAGGAGGTGACGGATTTTTCAGATTGGTTGGTCATGAAGTTTTTTATGTGCGCTAATTATGAGGAAGATCCACCCGTTGCTCCTTCACCGTACATCACGCCTCTGGTATGTTTCAGTCACCCAGAATAAACATGTTGTTGATATTTTTGTTGATTTGATTTTTTGTGGTCTCCTCCGCCCCTGTGCATGTACTATCGTTGGATAGACACGAAAATGCCGGACTGGGCGGTGACTGAGATTCGTGAAAGAGGTCGTCGTGCATGGGCAAGTTTGGACTTAGAGGAGCGCCGCGAGAAGGCGGCAGCAGAGGAGAAAGCAGAGCAGGAGAGAGTGTGTAAAGAGTACTGCGTGGAGCAGAGGGCTTTTCTTGCTGAGATGAAGAAGAAAAACCAAGAAAACCAACTTCGACTGGCGGAGGTCTACCGGCAGCGAGATGAGGCCCGTGAGGCTGAGAGGCAAAGAAAGAAAGAAAGGGCTCGTGCAGCCCAGGTAGCAGAAGAAGCTGGAGATGGAAAAGGAAAATATCCATGTTGGACTCAGTAGATTTATATTCTTGTAACTCAATTTCAGCAAGTTGTATCTTAATTTCAGCAAGTTGTATCTTAATTTCAGCAAGTTGTATCTTAATTTCAGCACCTATAAAACCCTCGTGGTATGTCTAAATGTCTTCTGCATTGAAATAGAACATGAATACGTCTCACACATAGAATAGACATATGTCTGATACATAATTAGATAGAGGTTTCTCTACTGATAGATAGAGGTGTCACTAACGACATCTGGGAAGGCGCTCAGGGGGTGTGCTAGGCGTACTCCAGCCAAACCTGTGGGGGGGCCTAATGTTACGAGGAGGAATCTTGAACCCGTCCTGGTCATACTGTGTATCCTGGGTGGGCCATGATGGAGGAGTCGAGAAGACGTCCATCCACGTGTTCTGCTGCGATAGGACATCTCCTTCCTCACCCGTGACCCCGGATCAGGACGCCGAAGCCTACTGATATGCATAGGATCCTGCAGGAGGGTCATCATTTAGTGAATAAATAAGTATCCGCAATTACTATTAAAAAGAGTGAATATGAAGAGACATACCAACTGACTAATATTCTGATGGCGGCCGAAACATGAAACCCGATGTGGGACTTTGCTGTAGTAGTGGAGGCCGAAACACGAAGCTCGAAGAGGGAGCATGGTGTTGTGGGTATTGTGGGTGCTGCCACGTCGAACTGCCAGCCTGGTCAGGAGGGGGTGGAGGGGGCATCGGTTGTTGTTCTAGGCATGGCCTCGGTTGCTGTTGTCGCATTGAGTGATGCGGCTGCTGGTGTACAACATCTGAGGTGCGTGTGCACGTGATAGCCTTGTAGATATTTCACACCTTCTGTTCAATGCGATGTAACAATGGCTGCACTTGAGACCTAGGTACTAGCAGAGGTCCAGACAATAGTGAACGTCCATAGGTCACGACTTCATTATGGCGAGAAGAAGTTGGCCCCAAGATGGTGCATGCACCAACGGCTCTGCAAGCCCTGCCATGGAGTTTGTTCATCGGGGCCAGGGTTCGACAATGTCTTCACTACACTAAGTATACCAGCATGCCTGTCATGAAGAATGCACACATTTGGCTTATCATGCACAACTGCAATTTTTAACTGCCTGAAGAACCATGTCCAACTGTCAATGTTCTCACTCTCCACAAAAGCAAATGCCAGTGGGACGACTTGATTTTGGCCATCTTGTCCAATGGCGGTAAGGATCTGACCCTTGTACTTGCCAGTGAGAAATGTTCCGTCAACACAGATCACCGGCCGACAATGTCTGAAAGCTTCAATACAGACACCGAAAGAGAAGGATAATCGATGCAACACCCTCACAGTAGGAAACTCTCGCATGAACATGTCTTGGATGTCGACATAGGTGCCTGGATTCCGGTCCTGGAGTGTGCGTAGGAGCCAGACAACAGAGTCATACGCATCGAAATACGAACCAAATTTGGTCTCAAGTGCCCTCTGCTTAGCCCTCCAAGCCTTACCGTAAGATATTTTGTACTTGAACCTGACAAAGACTTTTGTCTGGATAGCCTTAACTTCCATCGCTTTGCCCTCCACTATCTCGCTGTAAAGCAACCGAGCAATGACTGTGGATGTCAGGTTCAGATGATCTTGAGGGATACAAGGAATAACACAAGTGTGATGAACTAAGTCACTGATGACCCAACTTGAGCCATATTTAGGCAGATAGCCATGCACCCTTGCGGGACAACCCTGGTTTTTGCAACCATTGTCAAGTTTTTCGGGCTTGACACATCAGCTACAAAAAACCAATAATTGCATCCTGCAGAGCTTGTTTGTTTGGATACAAGGCACCTAACGCAATGTTGTTCTGGTGGTACTGTCAGGCAAAATCATGACCATCATTCACGATCATTGCAGATGAGAAGTCCCGATTCCATGATGCGGGAATAGGCACTTCATGTGCATTCTCTTCTTCCTCTGACTCAGCAGAATCGTCGAGAATATCACCATCTCTATCTTCATTCTACATCTGGTTTTGCATGTGTCAATCTACCTCGTCAGCATCCGCCTGGCCACTTACATAATCATCGGCATTTACTTCTTTTGCATGTCTGCTCTGCCCTGATTCGTAAATATCATCTTCCACATGGGACACATAATTTGGCAGTGAATCATGCATCCCTTCACTGCTCTGTCCAATGTCGTAGCTTGGTCCGGCTTCTGGTGCACTAACATGCTTCAGCACAGGGAGCAATAAGGCCACAAGATTACATCCCCTACTCACGCAAGCTTGTAGCCAACGCACCCACTTTGAGTCCCGGTCTATTGGCTTCAAATAAAAGTAAATATTTGAACTCGATCGGGTCCATAATGCATGAACATCGACGGTGTGTGTTTCAGTATTGAACCCACAACATCCGGCTAGCTATTCGGTCAACTGACTAACAGTCCAAGTTTCAGGGGAAGTAACTGGCACCTCAACGTACTGAAATTCACCCAGATCAACTCCCATCTCATTTGTGCGGACGCTACCAGGACCGTAGTAAAAACCTAACTTCACTACATCAGACATCTTCGCTTACCTAAAAAATTATTCAACATGGTCACATATCAAGCAGAATGAGATACTATAATTATTTCCACGTAAACTACAAATTCGTACACCTAAATATATTTACCACATCTAAATATATTTACCACACCTAAATAAATAAAAACACCTAAATATGCACAACTAAATATATTTTCCGAGGCTACCGGAGCATCTAAAAATATCCAAACATCGAAATATATCTTACAAAGCTACCGAAGCACCTAAATATGAAAACAAAACTCATTCATGAACGTTGAATCTTACCCTTGAATCGTGTGAAGATACGACGAACGCCGCAGCCTCCAGCACCACCACCAGCACCACCACCTCCTCCTCCTCCACCACCACCACCATCACCTTCTCCTCCACCACCACCACCACCACCTCCTCCTCCACCACCTCCTCCACCTCCACAAAAATGGTCAAAAGCACCACCACGAACTACCCCATCGCGAGATCGATGATTCTTCTCGCTCCCCTAACCCTCTAGAATCAAACTACGGTGAGGGAAAAGGGGGCTGGGGGAGAAGCAAAGAAGAGGAGAAAAATGGAAGAGGAAGAACAGGGAGAGAAGGAAAGAAATGAAGGGAGGAAGGAGAGAAGAGGGAGGAAGAGGAGAGCCTGTGGGTGGCTGGCCAGCCACTATTCGGCTTCGGCATGGCCGAATGGTCATTCGGCTACGGCGCGGCCGACATCACACTCTGCTGGCCGACTGGACGAAGGTGGGCGGGTGTGACGTGACCCGACCATTAATTGGTTGCCACGTGACCCACAGGAGACTTATCTGCTTCGGCGAAGCCGATAAGATCCAGTCGGCCGTGGCGTACACGACAGGACCTAATCGACCTGGCCTCGGCCGATGCGATCACATATTTGAAAATTTTCTTCATGGCACAATATTTGTAAATAATAATAATAATAAAGGAATATTTAAAAAAAATTAGCCGCTTCGTCCAGGTCTTCGCCGTGACGCCGTCCTTCACGTGTTGTTGCAGTTAAAATCTTGTTTGAGTCAATTAATCAACTGATCTCAAACAACTCCACCCCACGCGCCGTCCGTCCTATTCGTTGGCCCCACCTGCAGTCGCCACGACACGTCTCTCCGGCACAGCAGCACCAACGCCGCCGGGGCCGGGGGAGGCGACACATGCTCTCGCGTGTCACCGTCGGTTGTTCTCTTCTCTGTTTGGAGTTTCCTTTCGCAGCCGAGTCTGATAGTGACGAGACTGCGACGCGGAAGGGTGGAAGGCTCGGTAGATAAGGAGATCGAGCACATGGGAATCGGATTCCGGCACGCAAATCTCTCCCCCTCTTCGCCTCCGCGCGATGGCTTCCTCTTCTTCGACGCCGTCCGCGGCGGTCTTTGCCGTCAACGGCCAACGCTTCGACCTCCGCGGTGGCGACGACCCGGGCGCCACCCTCCTCGACTTCCTCCGCACCCGCACCCGCTTCACCGGCCCCAAGCTCGGCTGCGGCGAAGGTACGCACCACCACTTTGCACTTACCCCCTCCCTCTCCTCCTCCTAGGCAGAGGCCGTCGCCGTCGCCGTTCGAGCTTAATGCGGGTTTCCATTCGGACTTGGTTGCAGGTGGGTGCGGCGCCTGCGTAGTGCTGCTCTCCACGTACGACGCGGCGGCCGACCAGGTCTCCCACGCAGCCGTGAGCTCCTGCCTGACCCTTGTGCACGGCCTCCACCACCGCGCGGTCACCACCACCGAGGGGCTCGGGGACAGCCGCGACGGGCTCCACGCCGTGCACGCGCGCCTCGCGGGCTTCCACGCCTCGCAGTGCGGCTTCTGCACGCCCGGGATGTGCATGTCCCTCGCCGCCGCGCTAGCCGGCGCAGAGGGCAAGGGGTCCGGTCCGCCTCCGCGGGAGGGATTCTCGAGGCTCACGTCGGCTGACGCGGAGCGCGCCGTCGCGGGTAACCTGTGCCGCTGCACGGGGTACCGCCCCATTGCCGACGCCTGCAAGAGCTTCGCGGCAGACGTCGATTTGGAGGACCTTGGTCTCAACTCCTTCTGGAAAAAGGGAGACGCTCATGTCGACAAATTGCCACCGTACAAGGAGGGGAGCATTGGTGCGTTCCCGGAATTTCTCAAGGCGGAGATCAGAGCCTCTCTGAGGATTGACAAGTGTATGTCGGCCACGGGAATTGCGGGGAACGAGAGCTCTTGGCATCGACCTCGGAGTGTGGAGAAGTACTACAAGCTGATAGCTTCCGAGTCGTTTGATGGAAGTGGCACAAAGGTGGTCGCGGGCAACACCTCTTCTGGTGTTTACAGGGAGGCAGAGGTGTATGATACGTACATTGACCTGAGAGACATCCCAGAGTTGAATTCAGTGTCCAAGGATGCCAAGGGTGTTCAAATTGGAGCTGCAACATCTATCTCTCGGGTTATTGATATTTTAAGACGAGAAGGTGATGACTGCAAGGATGTGATCTTTGGTAAGATTGCTGATCACATGGAAAAGGTGTCCTCTCATTATGTTCGGAACACGGCAACCTTGGGTGGAAATTTGGTGATGGCGCAGAGGGACGAATTTCCCTCTGATATTGCAACTATTCTTCTCGCTGCTGGTTCGTCAGTGTGTATCCAGGTATCATCAGGAAAATTGAATGTCACGTTGGATGAGTTCCTGGAAATGCCGCCATGTGATTACAAGACACTACTCTTAAGCATATCTGTTCCTCATTGTACTCCTGACAATGTCTCATCAAGTGCTGGGTTTGTAAATATGACAGGAGTTAAGACAGAAAGTTCACTGCTATTTGAGACATACCGAGCTGCTCCGCGCCCTCTTGGAAATGCAGTTGCTTACCTTAACTCTGCTTTCTTTGCTCAAATCTCCTCAGATGAAAGTTCAGGAAGCTTAATACTGGAAAATTTACATTTAGCTTTTGGTGCATATGGAACCCAACATGCTATCAGGGCTAGAGATGTTGAGAAGTACTTAGTTGGTAAACCCATTAGTGCATCAGTCCTACTTGAAGCATGCAACGTTCTTAAGAAAAGCATTGTTCCAAAAGAAGGCACAACACATTCTGCTTATAGATCAAGCTTGTCAGTTGCCTTTCTATTTACTTTTCTTTACCAGACGACCAACCGAAATGTGAAACCTGCAAGATCAGCCCGTCTAACTGACCACGTAGCTTCTGATACCAATGGAAATCCAAATTGTCCACCCAGTGCAGATATTGATTTGTCACTTAAGGAGACCAATAGTGTGAAATCTGGTCTGCATAGCAATGACCACATACTTGAATCTTCCAAACAGATTGTTGAAATCAGTAAAGATTATCTCCCAGTTGGCATACCAGCCAAGAAAGTTGGAGCAGAACTTCAAGCCTCTGGTACGAGCTTCACATATTTCTTATTGTAGCCATTGGTAATCTTGAACTTGGGTAAGGCGTAAGGAAAAAGTATATTTTTCGTCCCTGAATTCTCTCGAAAGTTGAAATGGTCCCTCAACTTCAAAACAGGCAAATATTAGTCCCTTAACTTCTCAAACCGGATTAGTTTAGGCCCTTCACACAGAAAATCGGTTTTCATGCTGACTTGGCATGGTTTTGACCGGTGGTCGTCTATGTGGCATTCTTCTTCTCCCTTCTCATTTTAACCGAGCTGGACATTTCGTCGAGCAGTTGGCGTACACTGAACAACAGGAGAAGGAGGTAGGTGTGGAGCTTGTGTGGCTCACGGCAGTGCGCACAAAGGGTGCAGGTGGCCGGTGAGCTGTGGCACGACGAGGCTCGTTAGCAGCACGGAGACACGCGGCGGCTTGGCCTCGACATAGGTGAGCTCCTGACACAGCGAAGTGCTGCTCGTGTTGCCGTCCTCGTGCTCATGGTATGCCTCTACCATTGCTGGCGAGGGTGCTGACGATGTCTCCGCATCGCCCTAAGCCTATATCACAAACATGCGTTGCCCCAAGTCGCCTGGTGCCCTTCCTCCTCCCGCACACGTGGTTTCCATGCTCGGAGTTGGGGCAGTCGCACCGTGTTGGCATCACCGTGGGAGGTCTCTCGGGTGGCATCATGGTCCATGGCGATGCCGAGTGTGTCTTCTCATCCCTTGGGGATGCTGGCACGGTGTTCACCGGAGTCCGGCTCAGTGGTACGGAGCGCCCGTGTCGCAGCACGCCTCCGCCTCGTGCACCCGTCCTGGGCACCCCTGCTCGCTGTTAGCGCAGGCTATTCCACCAAGTAGCCTTCGGCGTGGGCGATGACGACGAAGCAAGGATGTGAAGCACTGCCACGGTCAAACTCGACGAGGCACGAGCGCGAGGCAGGATTGAGATCTTGATGTCACAGTGTTGAGGCATGTGATGAGCGCGGTTGTGTTCGTGCACATCATGGAGGGGAGAGCCCACTTGCACTTGCACGTGCCTGCAGCATGGTACCGCAGCTTCGCCGCCCGATCGTGGCAATTGGCTGCCATTGCTGTTCGCCGCCGGTTGTGTTGGCCAGGCTCGTCTCGCTTGTGCCGATGCAACTCGTCGACCTGTCGAATTTTTTTAGCCCAGAATTGAACGACTCGCGCTAGCAAAGCTGCCTGAGTGAGTGGCATTGGCACCGTTCTGTATGTGCTAGCTTTGTATGCACATGTTCCTGATGCCACGAGCCACACAAGATCCATGCCTACCTCATTCTTTTGTTGCTCATGCCCAGCTAAGTTAAAATGGGAAGGAAGAAGATTGCCATACATGCGACGATGGGTCCATGCGAAGTCAGCACGGAAACCGCTTTTTGCGCGTGAAGGGACTAAACTATTCCGGTTTGAAGAGTCGAGGGACTAAGGTTTGCCGGTTTTGGAGCTGAGGGACCATTTCTATACTTTGGAGAGAGTTTATGGACACAAAAATATACTTTTCCCTATTCATATAGATAACTTAGCCGTTGCTCTATGCAGCATGTTGTTTTTCTTGCCAGTGTTGTTTAGTGGCATGGTTTATCTTCCTTTCGTCCATCTTATCTATCCATTGATGCCTTTCTTAACGTTTCTTTTCAAGTTTATTTATGTGTCTATTTTAATCAGTGGAAGTTACATACTTTGATCTTGCATAAAGTAGACTGTAGTGCTGATAATAGAAACATTATATATAGGTGAGGCTGTATATGTGGATGACATCCATTCTCCAGAGGGCTGTCTTTATGGAGCATTTGTATATAGTACAAAGCCTTTAGCTCATGTGAATAGCATAGAGCTCGACCCTTCTCTCGAGCAGCTGAAAACCGTGGCAGTTATCACTGTTAAGGATATTCCAAAGGGAGGTGGCAATTTTGGGGCCAACACTATATTTGGACCTGAACCTCTGTTTGGCGATCCACTTACTCAATGTGCTGGGGAACCTCTTGGTATTGTGGTATGGCTTTTGCTCTGATGGTTTGGATTTGAAGAAATCTGCAACAGTCTTCAACAAAAAGAAAAAATAATTTTCCTTTAATAAAGTTTATATTTCTTACAACGTGAGTTAACGTTAAATCCAACCATTACTGAAGATTTTAGCATTTTTAGGTTGCAGAAACACAAAATTTTGCCAATATAGCTGCCAAACGAGCTGTAGTCATCTACAACACAGAAACTTTGGATAGCCCAGTTTTATCAATAGAGGAGGCAGTCAGAAGATGCAGTTATTTTGAAACCCCACCATTTCTTCTTCCGCAAAATATTGGTGATTTTTCTAAAGGGATGGAAGAAGCCGATCAGAAGATCTACTCGGCTGAGGTACACCTCACACGATTTTCAATGCTAAGTTGAATCTTTTTGGTACCCATCCAAAGTTTGTGGATGAACTGATTCTTATGTCAGGTAAAGAGTTTCAGCTTGGGCTAACATTAGTATTCATTGGTCGCAATGTACCTGGTATATGAGATGGTTCTGTGGCAGACTGGTTGGTGTTTGGCCCATGAAGGGTGATGACCTCGTAATTTGATATTTACTACTCCCTTCCGTTAATTATTATAAGATGTTTTGGATATGGACTACATACGGACTGAAATGAGCGAACAAACACACTAAAACATGTCTACATACATCTGATTTAGAAAAAAGTTCGAACATCTTATACTCCCTCCGTTCGGAAATAAGTCTCGTAATTTGAACTAAAACCACGACCGAATAGAGGGAGTAATAGTGAATGGAGGGAGTAGCTAAGTACTTGTGCATTACTACGGAATAGCTATTAAATATGTACAATCACCATTGATTAGAAAGGGTTATTCTATTTTATGACTGCACTACAGCCTGGGCGAGCAGCACGCAAGGCGAGCTCGTGGTGAGCAGAGGCGTGCACGGCGACGGTGGGGCTATCGACAGAGGGGCTGGTTCCTTGCTGAGCCAGATATCTTTTATCTCTCTTATCTGCTGTGTCTTTTGAGGAGGAGAGGAGAAGGAGAGAGAGGAAGAGAAGGAAAGGAAACAGCGGGAGGAGGAAATAGAGAATATATCTAAATGGCAGAAGGCAAACTAATTTTACATGATGAAAAATAGACAGTAAGACACTACTGTACACTGTATGAAGTACTCGTGGGACAAAAAGGCACAAAATATTGAAATAACCAAAGAAAGGAAAAATAAGTAATACAAAGCTGAACCTTCTCTATAAATTCATTTTCCCCATCGCTTTGATAGACCCCAATAGCATGCAGACCAGCAGCTTTCGTATCCTCACATGAACATGATTTTCTCAATGCCCACGGATGAGCCAGAACTGCTATGCCCCCAGAACCCAGTTCTAACAAATTACATGAACAATAGATTCCTCAGCCAGCTCACTGTCGCTGCTAATGAACAACAGAAACCCAGATTAGTAAATACAGTACTACTGTGCACTTGACATGAACAGAAGCATAAACATGCATGATCATGATTAAAAAAAAGAGAGTTAAATACACTGGAGGTGCCTAAACTTGTCCAGCATGATCACTTTGGTGCCCAAAGTTGTAAAATACATGAAAATCATGCTATAGCTTGTCCTATGGTGCAAATACGGTTCCTCCATACATATCCAAGTGTATGCTCTGGCCATGTGGACCGCCAACATGGCCTTCGCCCACATGTCAGTTGGCATGAGAACCTTTTTCCAACCCCCCCTGCATATTGTTAATTACATAGGAAGGCCAAAAATGGGTCCGACTTGTCAGTCAGTAATAACACAGAAAAACAAAGTATGTTGCAAAAAAATCCTCATGCGCGGGGCATCCACTGACATGTGGGCCAAGGTCATGTTGGCATGCCATGCATGTAGGACATACAACCGAATACATATGGAGTCACTATATTTGCACCATAAGACAAATTGTAGCAACAATTTTGTGTATTTTGTAACTTTGGGCACCAAATCGACTGCGCTGGACAAGTTTAGGCACCCCTAGTGTATTTAACTAAAAAAAACTGCTAATAAACAAAAGAAACCCACATTAGTAAATACAGTACTACTATGCACCTGACATGAACATAAACATAAACATGCAGGACTTTCATCATACAAGTACCTAATGAAAGCTTGCCTAAGATTATCAGCATATACATCTTCAACAAGGGTCTGGCGGAAACAAAGCTCGAAAGCTTGGCGCTTGGTGGACCTGATCTGCACTCCTAGTTGCTGAAGCATGCGACCTCGGCACGTGCCCCGGCCCACCTTGCGCTTTGCCGATGGCGCTTGGGGTATAGCAGTTAGAGCATCTCTAGCAGATCCCGCAAACGGCCGGCTCTCTCAAAGTGATTGCTTCAGACGTCCTCTTCACTCTTGCTTTCTTCTTCTTGTTTCCATCTGGTTTGTCCTTGTTTCTTCCTCCTCTTGGTGCATCATCACTGCCATCATCATCCTCAACCTCCAGTTTCACGCCTCTCTTTGGAGGGCATTCTTTGTTCCTCACCCTCCACTTCTCACTATCCCGGAGCCAAACCCAACAATGTTGAAGATTGAATGACCGCGTTGGAGGCTTTTGCTTGTAGTACTCATTGGCAATGCGATCCTACAAGCAAAAATTGAGACAAGTATGAGCTCATATTTTTCCTATGAACATGGCTAGTGACATGAAGATGGAAAATGCTCACATAATCATCAATAGTGGCACCACTTGGTGGTGCATTCCGCACTTGCTCCAGATTTTTTTAGAAAACTGGCATGTTTTTTTATAGCAATTTCGTAAACTAGTAGTGCTAATACGTTTTTTGCAAAACTAGCACCCCGTCGGTCGTTCGTTGGCCGAAAAGGGAGTCTTCGGTCATCCATTGGCCGAAGAAGGACTCTTCGGTCAGGTGTTGGCCAAAGAGGGACTCTTTGGTCAGTAGATGGCCGAAGAGTCCTTTTCTGTCTTTCCTTGGCCGAAGAGTTCATACTCTTAACGTCAGACCTTGACCGAAGTTGCATGGGAGCACCGGCGGAGCTACGTGAGGGCGAAAGCAGGCCGTGGCCCGCCCAGCCCTCGAGGAAAATTTAGACTACTACATATGTGCAGTCCAACACTGCATCACCGGTATACAACAGTGTGTTGCTCGTGTCCTCGCATGCAACACTGAACTCCTTTGCTTCCAGTAGTAGACCGGCACTAGTCTGTCAGGTAGGCTACTAGCTAGCTAGCCCCGAACCAGGTCATTCCCACATGCAGCTGGCGGATTGTATTATCTGGTAAACATCAAATATTTTTACGCTAGCAACCAGCACTACACAAGCACATGTAACCAATAAATGCCTGTTGAATTAATGTAGTTTAGAATATTTTTGTGTGTGTTTTCCTCTAGGATGGCCGGCCCAGGTTTTTCTTCCTAGCTCCGCCACTGCATGGGAGTACTCTTCGGCTTACACAAGACCGAAGTGTTATCTTTTCCACTTAAATGCATTATAATTCCTGCACAACCATTCCTCCTCTTTTACATTCCAACTTTGTACTTTCCTGCAACCATTTCCTGACATTCTATCTCGTCATTTTGTAATATGTCGAACTATGTTTTAATTTCAGTAAATGACGAGATAGAATGTCGGGAAATGGTTGCAGGAAAGTACAAAGTTGGAATGTAAAAGAGGGGGAATGGTTGTGCAGAAATTATAATGCATTTAAGTGGAAAAAATAACACTTTGGTCTTGTGTAAGCCGAAGAGTACTCCCATGCAACTTCGGCCAGGGTCTGATGTAAAGAGTATGAACTCTTCGGCCAAGGAAAGACAGAAAATGACTCTCCGGCCATCTGCTGACCAAAGAATCCTTCTTCGGCCAACACCTGACCGAAGAGTCCCTCTTCGGCCAATGGATGACCGAAGACTCCCTTTTCGGCCAACAAACGACCGACGGGGTGCTAGTTTTGCCAAAAACATGTTAGCACTGCTAGTTTTTGAAATTGCTATAAAAAATGTGCTAGTTTTGAAAAAAAATCCTTGCTCCAAGCATCCGGCCCAACGGGCGCAAGCTTTGGTGATGGTCCCAACACCCTTGAGGGCCCTTCATGCTCCGGCCGGGTGGGTATGGCATCATTTGATGAAATTTATCCTCAATTCTTTGCCAATAGTTGTCATAGGTTTGATCCTTGCCGACAATGGAGTCAAGAGAGATGCTTTCCCATGCTTTCACTAAGCACACATCCTCCGTCTCCGTGTAGTTGCCGCCCCTCCCTGCACTCGCACCCACCCTAGCGTCATAGTCGGCCTCCTTGGTCTCTTGCACTTCATCATCATCTTCATGTTCGCCATTCACCTCCGCATCAACCTTGACGTATGATGCGTCGAAATCGCCAAGGTGGGCACTTAAATTCACCGTGCTCTCGGCCAACAACTCTGTATATGTGTATGGCACATTTTGCCTACAAAAGATAGCGGCGAAAGCTCAAGCAAGTATTCGGAACGGCCGAAACATAGATGACCGGAGCAAAGCAACATTTTGACCTCTCGGATGTTTCATCAAACACGTTGTGGGCGTGGCCGGTGGCTTCTTCGTCAATGTGGATGCCGGTGTCGATCGAAGGTGGAGGAGCCCGATCCCTTGACGCGATCGCCTTCTTCCTCAGGGGCTTCCCCCGCATACCGGCGGGGCCGGCCGAGCCGGTCTTCTTCCTCTTCGTCTGGGCGCGTGGAACCGGAGCGGGGTCGACACTCGGTGGTGTCGCGCCTGCTCTGACGACCCCTTGCACAAGATGGCCTCCTTGCCGCTCTCTCTTGATGGTGGAGGCGGCAGCGGGAGGAATTGGAGCGACGGCGAGCGGAGTTGGGAGCCGTGGGAGGCCCGGGAGGACGGTCTGGCGGCGGCGGCGCATGGTATGACGTGCGAGGCCGGAGTTCGGGTAGGGGGCGGCGGCTGGGGTGGAGGCGGGAGCTGAAGCCGGCAGAAGTTGTTTCGCGCCAAGCGAAAGGGGATCCACCAAAATCTTGTGATTTCCCGCACATATGGAGGAAACGGGCTCGCGGTTGCGGGATCCTGAAAAAAATATTTCTGGGATGGCTCGATTTGCAGATCTATTTGGGCCGGGGATACGGGATGGATCCCGCAAACTAACGGTTATTTTAGCGGACGGTCCGGTTTGCGGGATTTGCTAGAGATGCTCTTACGCCCTCAGTTGTATGGACGCGGCAGTGAGCGTACCCCTTGCGCAGCCGCTCGAGCCTCCTGTGACCTGCTGACGTGGCAGTGATGAGCTCCCCCAGCTTCGAGGTAGCCGTTGGGCTACGAAACCTCATACGGGTCTGCCGGTATGGAGGCTGGTATGGCCTTGTACTACTTCCGTCCGGATTTTTTGGGCCCCTTCGTATTTTGGGCCAGACTTTGACCATCTATAGACTATCAAAATGTAAAGTATACGCTATGAGACATTATACTGTTGAATTTGTATTTGAAGGAGCTTTCCAACAATATAATTTTTGTGACATGTAGTTTATATTTTGTTAGTTAAATTTATAAGTTAAACTTTAGCCCAAAATAAGAGGGGGCCTAATAAACCCGGACGGAGGGAGTACAATGTAAAGTGCCTAGAAAAATAAACCAGTTTTTCGTGTTTAATTAGGCACTCCTCGTATAAAAATAAACATTGATGCTTAAAAAAACCGGTTTATTTTACTAAGCATCTTTCCTAAGCATGTTGCATTATACAAGACCTAAACATACAATGAGGACATTCCTGGTTAGCATGCATCAAATGGGAGTCGTGGGTAGGAAGAAGAAATAGATGAAGGTGCTTTTTGAAGAGACAAGGAAATATGGGATTGCATCCTGGTTTATTCTCAGCAGAGACATGCGGGTAGGATGGGAGACATACGAAGACAAACATTGAGAAGGGATGACATATCAAAGAAGCACGGTAACCAACAACAAAAAACAACAACAAAGCCTTTAGTCTTAAACAAGTTGAGGTAGGCTAGAGTTGAAACTCATAAGATCTTGTACCCCTGTTCATGGCTAGTTCTTTGATGATACGCCAGTCCTTCATATCTCTTTTTACGGACTCGTCCCATGTCAAGTTTGGTCCGCCTCGACCTCTCTTGACATTATCAGCACACTTTAGTCGTCCATTATGCACTGGAGTTTTTGAAGGTCTGCGCTGAATATGCTCAAACCATTGCAAACAATGTTGGACAAGCTTCTTTTCAATCGGTGCTACTCAACTCTATCCTATATATCATCATTTCGGATCCGGCCCTTCCTTGTGTGGCCACACATCCATCTCAACATGCGGATCTTCGGTACACCGAACTGTTGAACATGATGCCCTTTCTTCGACCAACACTCAGCGCTATACAACATTACAGGTCGAATCGCCGTTCTATAGGACCTTCCTTTTAGCTTTTGCGGCACTTCTTGTCACAGAGAACGCCAGAAGCTTGGCATCCGGCTTTGATTCGATGGTTCACATATTTATCGATATCCCCATCCTTTTGCATTGACCCCAAATATCGAAAGGTGTTCTTCTGAGGCACCATCTGTCCATCAAGGCTAACCTCCTCCTCGTGACTAGTAGTACTAAAATTGCACCTCATGTACTCGGTTTCAGTTCTATTAAACCTAAAACCTTTAGATTCCAAGGTTTGTCTCCATAGCTCTAAATTCTTGTTAACCCGTCCGACTATTATCGACTAGCACCACATCATCCGCAAAGAGCATACACCATGGGATATCACCTTATATATCCCTTGTGACCTCATCCATCACCAAAGCAAAAATACAAGGGCTCAAAGTTGACCCCTGGTGCAGTCCTATTTTAATCGAAAAGTCATCAGTGTCACCATCACTTGTTCGAACACTTGTCACAATTTTATCGTACATGTCCTTGATACTTTCTAGGACTTTGTTTCTCCAAGGAGAAACATATGACATTTTGCGGTATCTTATCGTAGGTCTTCTCCAAGTCAATGAACACCATATGCAGGTCTTTCTTTTGCTCCTTGTATCTCTCCATAAGTTGTCGTACCAAGAAAATGACATCCATGGTCGACCTCCCATGCATGAACAACTGATTTTTGGCCACGCTTGTCATTCTTCTTAAGCGGCGCTCAATGACTCTCACCCATAGCTTCATTGTATGTCTCATCAGCTTAATTCCACGGTAATTAGTACAACTTTGAACACCCCCATTGTTCTTGACGATTGGTGCTAATATGCACCCCCTTTGTTTGCCCGAAAAATGAGATTGAAAAGCTTTAGTTGGCCATACTATCGCTATGTCTCCGAGGCATTTCAACACCTCAACGGGGATACAATAAGGGCCCATCGTCTTGCCTCCTTGACCTCAGACTCCTGGATTCGCCGCACAAGACGCATGCTGGTATCATCAAAGGAGTCATCCAGTTCAATTGTAGAGCTCTCGTTCTTCCCATTGAGCAACTTGTCGAAGTACTCTCTTTGTCCTTCACCAGGAGCTGGTCTGCTCTGTCCTTGATGCATTTTACTTGGTCGACATCATCGTCTTTCTCGGATCTTGGCTATCTTATAGATGTCCTTTTCGCCTTCCTTCATGTCTAAGAGCATCTCCACTCACCCCCCAACAGGCCCCAAGGCCCTTTTTTATCGCCGGCGCGCAAAAAACGGGCCAGTCGCGCCCCCAGGAGCCCAATTTTCGCCGGTTAGGGCCGAAATTGGCGCCGGCGAACCCAAGCCGAACCCGGCGCGCTGGGGGTGCCTGGGGCGTCGGGGGAAACAATTTTTGGCGCCAAATCGGGTGGGTTCCCCGAGTCAGCGACCCGCGGCGCTTCGTCGTCCTCATCGTCTCGGTTTCCCGTGAGGAATCAATGCAAGGCTGCCTGGCGGTCAGCCTTCCATTGATGCCTCACGGGGCGGCGCGTTCACGGGCCGCGCAGTCAGGCCAGGCGACGCGCGTCCACACCTTTCCCTTCACGCGGCCGCACGGTGCCGCCCGCTCGCCTCTATAAAAGCCGACCTCCTCGCCGGTCGTCTGCCACTACTCGCCTCAGCTCCTCCCCCTGTCTCGCCGCTGACGCCCAACCTTCCTCTCCCCCGGCGACCTCCTCTTCTTCTCCCGCCCCCAATGGCAGCGCGCTACCCAGGCGACGGAGCGGCCGCCAACGGCTTCGGCCGCCGCCACCTCCATGAGGACGAGGCCCGCCTCATGTACAAGGCGGACTACCCGACGCCGGCGGACATGCGCGTGCCGGGCGCGTGGAGGCTCAGCGCCGGCGGAGTCCCGGTGCCAACCGGAGCCGAGCGTCGCGTCGAGATCATGAGGATCCGGTCCTCGCTGTCCGAGGCGGTACGACAGCAACCGAGGTACGCCGCCGACAACAACCTGTGGACGGCGTACTTCGAGCGCCGCCGTGAGGATCAGACGCCTCCACCAACGGCGGCCCAATGCGCGGGAGGCACAACTCCAAGGGCCGCCGTCTTTGGTGGGGCGCCCCCGGGCGCACGCTCGATGCGGTCCTCGAGCACATCGAGGGCGGCGACTGGCCGCGGCTCGAGTACCCTGAGCCGGCCTCCCTCTCGCGCCGGAGGGGCTCCTCGTGGCAACCGAGGAGGATGGTCACGCCGTCGTCCTCGTCATCAGGCTCCCACTCCTTCGGCATGCGCACTCCGCTCGTCGTCGTGAAGCCCAAGCCCGGCAAGGCGACGCTCCGTTGCAGCGGGTGCAACGGCGGCGGTGGCATCACCATCAACGAGGGCCGTCGCCGCCAGCCTTCCCCTCCTCCCCGCGGCCACTTCCGCCTTGTCAGGCCGAAGATAGAGCCGAACACGGCGGCGGTGGCGACTCTTGTTGCCATTAAACATGAGCACCTCTCCATGGCCGCCGCTGATGAGACGGCCCTCAAGTGGGCGTGTGAGGACTACGTCTGCGAGGAATTGGCGCGTCAGCGGCGCGCCCTCGAGGAGATCGCCGCCCGTCGCCGCGGCCGCGAGGAGGGCGGCGTTTTCATCCTCGGCGACAATGACGAGGAGGCGCCCGGGCCGTCGAACCTCGAGCTGCACTGTCACGGCAGCCCAGGGCAGGGTGTAGCAGGGACGGCGGTGGCGGCGCGTAGGACGATGACGGCGGCGCCTACATGACGTTCTACAGGATGCTTGGCATGTAGAAGACGGCGGCGCGGCGTAGTTCTTTTTTTAGTTTTAGTTAAGTTTTTATCGTGTTTTGTACAAACTTTGGCCGAAATCGTATGAACTATGGCTGAACTTGGCGTGTTTGACCGAAATTTGGCGCGTGTCCATCTTTATTTAAAAAAACCGCCTGGAAAGTGGCGGCGTGTGGGGGAGACTGGGAACCGTTTGACCCCCACGCCATTTTTTCCGGCGGTTGACCCCCAGGCGGTGCTATTTCCGCCCCTGGGTGTGCCGAACGGCTGAAGATGCTCTAAGCGTTGGTAGAGGTCCTCATACGCCCGATCCCTTGCTTCAGTCATAGCTTGCTTTGCAGCCTTCTTTGCCACCTTGTACTTCTCTATTTTGTCTACACTCCTATCTAGGTGAAGGCGTCTGAAACAATCTTCTTTCTTCTTAATAGCCTTCTGGACATCATCGTTCCATCACGAGGTATCTTTAGCTTCGGTTCTACTTCCCCTGGACACTCCAAACTCCTCTGAGGTTACCTTACGAATGCAAGTCGTCATCTTCATCCACATATTGTCTGCATCACCTCCTTCCTCCCAAGGGCTCTCCTTGATGACCCTCTCCTTGAACGCCTGAGCTACCTCCCCCTTGAGCTTCCACCACTTCGTTCTAGGGACTTTGGCATGCTTATCTCGCTGGACACGTATCCGTAAGCGGAAGTTAGCCACCGCAAGCTTATGCTGGGGGACAACGCTCTCTCCGGGTATCACCTTGCAATCCAAGCAAGCACACCCGTCCCTCTCTTCTCGAGAGAATGAAATCAATCTAGCTAGGGTGTTGACCACTACTAAAACTCACTAGATGTGATTCTCTCTCTTTAAAGAGGGTATTAGCTATGACAATGTCGTAGGCTAGAGCAAAGCTTAAGACATCTTCTCCTTCTTGATTCCTGATGTCATAACCAAAGCCCCCATGCACCCCTTCAAAACCTATGTTAGATGTACCCACGTGGACATTGAGGTCTCCTCCTATGAAGAGCTTCTCGCCAATAGGCACACTCCTAACCATGTCCTCCAGGCCGAACTCCATCTTGGTGTTCTCATTGTGGCCTACTTGCGGGGCATACGCGCTGATTACATTGAGAACCAAGTCCCTAACTACCAGCTTGGCCGATGATGGCTACCAGTCCATACTTGAGGCTCTTGTTGACCAAGGTCCTGTTTGTTTGGGCTTTTGCTTCTGCTTTTGCAGCTTTTCCACTTTGATCAAAAAGCCATAAAAGCTCCTAAATAGATGCTTTTGTGGATTTTGATGAATCAATATAACAATATTTGACTCCAAAAGCCATAAAAGCTCAAAGAGCTCCTATTTAGGAGCTTTTATGGTTTTTTGACCGAAGTGGAAAAGTTGCAAAAGCAGAAGCAGAAACCCAAACAAACAGGGCCCAAGATGCCTGCTCCATTTTTATTTGCAGTTGTCCCCGTGTACCACAGCTTGAAGCCGGTATCCTCCACCTCCTTCCCTTATGTCTCCACTTGGTTTCTTGGGCGAAGATGATATCAACATCTCTCCTCACAGTTGTATCAACTAGCTCTTGAAGCTTACCAGTTAGGGACCCTACGTCCAGCTACCTAAGTGGATCCTCCTAGGCTCGGCTAGCTTTCTTACCCTTCACTCGTCGAGTCAAATGCGAAGATCGTTGCTCATTTTTCACTATACCCGGGCATCAACGTAGCGCGCCACTAAGGATGCGACGACCCAATCCTTGCTCACTTGCCACCATATCCAGATCAAGATACGACACGCCACGAGAAAGGGGACGGCCTTGCCGTCACCCATTTGACACCACACCCGGGTTCTGATATGGCGCGTCGCTGAGAGGGTTACGCCCCAACAATTTTCTTTTGGGTTTCATCTCCATAAGAGTGGCTGAGTTTTGATGTTAGCTCGCCAAGCCTATCACAACCCTTCTCCTTTACCCGGGCTTGGGACAAAGGAAGCACGGTAGCCACCGTAAAAATAAGGAAGCACGGCAAAAACAGAAACATCTCTGTGGTATGGATACAAAAACAAATCAGTGTGCATGGAAAATGACAAAACTATCAGCAGGGAAAAAAACGGTGGAAGGGGGATCAGTGAGGAAAAAAACAAGACAGAAGGGGAGGCTTCACCAACCTAAATAATAACACGAACTCCCCTTTATAATATTGAAAAAAACTCCGTCCTAAATTAGTTGACTTAGATTTGTCTTTTTACAAGATAAAAAAAAACTCCTTCCCAAATTAGTTAGACTTAGATTTGTCTAGGTACGGATGTATCTAACACTAAACCATGTCTAGATATTCGTATCTAGTCATGTCCGAGTCAACTAATTCAGGGCGGAGGGAGTAGTAAAGATTATTATTGCTGCAACGCTGAATCACCCTTAGTGCCCCCACAGTAATTTACATTAAATGGATGCTGCGAGTGTGCCTCCCTTTTATGCTCCTTTTTCCTGTGATTTGTGTCTCCCTACCTTGTGAGTTGTTTGCTTGTCTAACCTTCCAATCTCGACCTCCACAATTATTGAACAGTTGACATATCCCCCCCCACCCTCCCTGTTGATAGGTGGTTAGTCCTTTCTTATGTATCTTTTTATAAGGTTCAGTTCTTCTTTATCTATCTTTGATATAGTTGCATTGTGCTACAAACACTTGGTGCAGGTGAAGCTTAACTCTCAGTATTACTTTTACATGGAAACACAAACTGCTCTAGCCATACCCGATGAGGATAATTGTATGGTAGTGTATAGCTCAAGTCAGTGCCCTGAGGCAGCACAAAATAACATTGCAACATGCCTCGGCTTACCTTGTCACAATGTTCGTGTTATCACTAGAAGAGTTGGTGGTGGCTTCGGAGGAAAAGCTGTTAGATCACTACCAGTAAGTGTCGATACCATCATTACTTACAGCTTTTGAAATGCTGCAGACCATGCCTTATTTTTGTCAGATTATATGCTTAACACTTTCTGTGAAGTACAAATAGTAAATTTGGTAAGTGCTGTTGCATGTTCAACTCTGCTGTGTTTGCCAACTATCAGTTGTGCTTTAAACTGCAGAAGTCAAGATCCTGAAATGTTAAGTATCATCACACCCAAATAAGAACATAGAACATCTGCACATATCTTCACCTTATAAGCCAGATACAGATTGCTTCAGCTGTAACAGAACTAAAAGCATATTGTTACACTGAATATTGAAGCCGAATTGTCTATTTTAACAAGATTCCCTATGATCTAACCATTTTCTTAATGACATACTTCATGTGAAGTTTTCAAGTGCTACATATAGGGGGATACAGGGGTGGCTGCAGTCTTGCTGCTAAAATGCTAAAATCTTGAAGAACATACTCATTTAAACATTGTTAAGTTCTGTGCTTCACGAGCCTTTTAATCGACAGTTATGTTTAACAGTTTATTGAGTTAGGATAAAGAACGGAACGCTTATTACATTTATGTTAATTATAGGTGGCGACAGCCTGTGCACTTGCAGCATTTAAGTTGCGTCGTCCTGTTCGAATGTATCTGGATCGCAAGACTGACATGATAATGACTGGAGGCCGGCATCCCATGAAAATATGCTATTCGATTGGATTCAAATCAGATGGGAAGGTCACAGGATTGCATGTAGATTTGTTCATAAATGCAGGAATGACCATGGATATTAGTCCAATCATTCCTCATAATTTCATAGAGGCGCTTAAGAAATATAACTGGGGTGCCTTTTCATATGATGCAAAGATTTGCAAAACAAACATTTCAACACGGTCTGCAATGCGGGGCCCTGGAGAAGTGCAAGGTTCTTATGTTGCTGAAGCTATTATTGAGCATGTGGCGTCAGCTCTCTCTACTGATGCTAATTTGGTAAGGCAGAGAAATATTCACACAGTGGAGAGCCTTGCTTTGTTTCACAGTGAGTGCATGGAAAATGCCTTGGGGTATACACTTCCCTCTATCTGTGATCAGTTGACTACATCAGCAAACTACCAATATCGTTCGGAAATGATCCAGACCTTTAACAGAACCAGCCAGTGGAAAAAGAAGGGACTTTCTTTTGTTCCGATAGTGCATAAAGTGTTATCTCGACCAACACCTGGAAAAGTGTCTATTCTTAACGATGGATCCATTGTTGTTGAAGTTGGAGGCATTGAGTTAGGCCAGGGGCTTTGGACAAAAGTGAAGCAGATGGCAGCATTTGGTCTTGGACAGCTGTGGGCTGATCGAAGCCAAGAACTGTTGGAAAGAGTAAGAGTTATTCAAGCAGATACGTTAAGTGTGGTACAGGGAGGGTGGACGACAGGGAGTACCACATCAGAATGCAGCTGTGAAGCAGTTCGACTTGCCTGCAATATAATGGTTGACAGGCTGAAATCACTCAAGGAGCAATTGCAAGAAAAGCAAGGCAAAGTTTCATGGGATGGACTAATTTCACAGGTATTGATAAGATGATAACTTCAGTTAATAGCAACTATTATCAGGATGGTATTGAAAGTAGTCATCCATAGAATTTGTACTTCATTGGCTTCTATAGTTATGTGTGCGCTATTACATTACTCAGTAATGTATTCAATGATTTTAAGGTGTTGTGATGTTTCGTTGTGCAGGCAAAAATGGCTGGTGTGGATTTGTCAGCAAGAGAATATTACATTCCTGGGGCTTCTGGTTCATACCTAAACTACGGAGCTGCTGCTAGTGAGGTATCCTTAGTTTACTTTAGTTTCAGATTTGCTAGTAAGTTGCTTCTATAGATATACAAATTTGAAATACATAAGCCTTTACATACATCAAGATATTCATAGCGGGTATTTACAGGTAGAGATTGATCTTCTCACCGGAGCAACTACAATTTTGCGTAGTGATCTTATATATGACTGTGGTCAGAGCTTAAATCCTGCTGTGGACATGGGGCAGGTGGGTGTAATTTGTCTCATTCTACCCTAACCTGTCTATATTGTTCACTTTCCAAAGATGCATCTTCGAGTCATTTCAGATAGCAGGTCATCAATTAATTAGTACTACAATGTAGTTCCATTTGTTGCTACAGATGTACTACCTCCGTTCCTTAATATAAGCCTTTCTAGAGGTTCCAATATGGACTACATACGGAGCAAAATGAGTGAATGAACACTCTAAAATAGTCTATATACTCCCTCTGTAAACAAATATAAGAGTGATCTAAACACTCTTATATTTCTTTATGGAGGGAGTACATCCGTATATAATCCGTATTGAAATTTCTAAAATGGCTTATATTTAGAAACGAAGGGAGTACATTATTTGTGTTTTATGCTATCTTCTATTGGTTTATTGTCTGGTGCTTAGTCTTTGGCATTGATTGTTATTTCTTGAAGTCCACAAAGATGGACATAGAAACCCATTTCATTTTGATGTTGATTTGCATTAGTGGTGTTTTAATATCTTTTGTCCTATTATGGCACTTCAGGTGGAAGGGGCCTTTGTTCAGGGAATTGGTTATTTCATGAGCGAGGAATATGTGACCAATTCGAATGGGCTGGTTGTCTCGGATGGGACTTGGACATACAAGATCCCAACCGTGGACACCATCCCTAAACAGTTTAATGTTGAGCTGCTCAACAGTGGATTTCACAAGAAGAGAGTGCTGTCTTCGAAAGGTATTCGGTTCCTAGCAGGGATAAGATGCTATTAAGTTCAAACATAAAAATAAAAAATCAGAACATTAGTAGAGGTCGTTTATGTATTTATTTATTTGCCTTATTGACTTGGTATTTGTTGCAGCATCTGGGGAGCCGCCTTTGCTACTTGCAGCTTCAGTTCATTGTGCAACAAGGGATGCAATTGCCGCAGCAAGGAAGGAACTCCACTGTTCTGGGTCTGGATCATCTTCACCTTCTTTCTTTGGGTTGGAAGTTCCGGCAATCATGCCTGTGGTGAAGGAGTTGTGTGGCTTGGACAATGTGGAGAAGTATTTGAAAACTCTAGTGGGTTCCAAATAAATACAAACGAAATTTGCATCTGGCAAAGTGAATTATAATTGTAGCATTATAAGGTGTACTTCACGCACAGTACCGGGCATACTAGAAGGAACTGTATGATTCACTTGTTAATGAGTGTACAATTTAATCATAACAGAATTTTGATTGGTTGTGCCACATTTGTCCGAAAATTTCATTCAGTTACAGACTTACGATCATAGTTCTGAGGAAACATTTTGTACTAGACTGATGGATGGATACACGGTATTTATGACTCATATAGGCAATAATGAAGGCGTACTTAGAGCATGATGAGACATGGCCATAGGACCTCCCTACTTGTGTAATGTAATGTGATTCATAGTTTGGTAGCAACGAAATGATTTTCTTTCACAAAAAGCAATGCTATAATATACCTTCGGTTTACCATCCGCGTCTGCATGCAACTATAATTTTATTAAAACTGATGCAGCGCAACGATATCATAGAAGAATCATGGTACTAGGAATTGCATACATCATCAAATTCAACCTGTGATTGTCAAGAAGAAAAATGTTTTCTTTATCACAATGTCAGGTCTTATTATATACTTCCCCGTCTTGAATTACTTGTTTATTTAGACATGATTTAATGTTAGACTGTATCTACACAAATCTAAGACAAAAAATTTGGAACAAAAATAAAGTGAAGTAAAGCGCAGAAAATAGGTACAAAGGCAACGCCTTCTACAAGATATATACTGACGCAAGTGTGTCTGCTGGGTCAATCAGTAAATACCAGAGCTTTCATTTCCAGCTCAACGATTTTAGGCTGATGCAGGCTCTAAACAGTAAAGCACAGAACATCGACATAAAGGTAGCGACAGATATGTCGCTGCTGGGTCCGACCAGTAGAGACCAGAGCTCGAACATTAGCGGCATTCTAGCTACAAAGAACATGTTAGCAGATTAACGGAAGGACCAAGGGAGCAACAATGTTTCTAGGTTTGTTTATTT
The DNA here is from genome assembly GCA_022496015.1 of Hordeum marinum. NCBI lineage: Eukaryota > Viridiplantae > Streptophyta > Magnoliopsida > Poales > Poaceae > Hordeum > Hordeum marinum. The sequence goes on from CM039673.1 coordinate 257,501,020, forward strand.
TTCTGGGCGTTTACATTCTCATTAGGAAACATGTCCATGTGTTACATCGGAAGAGATAATTAGCGTGTCTATCAAATCAGTCATCAATGCGACATGTAGCATTTAGACGGTGTCACCTGATGACAGAAAGGTGACAAAGAAAACTACCATCGACACGCTAACATTCTAACTGTGCCAGCTAATGATAATAGGGAGGCGTACACCAAGAACGCACTAAGAACCATTCAAAATTTTGGTATGACTTGTGTATGACAGTTTTAATCAAACTAAACATGAATAAATCAAAGCGCAACAGTCATTAAATTGACTATGGATCATCAACGCGACATGCTAACATCCTAACGGTGCTACCTGATGATAGCAGAAAGACGTGCACTAAGGACACACTAAGAACCATACGAACTTTAGGTATGTCTTGTGTATGACAGTTTTAACTAAAACTAAACATGAATAAATCAAAGCGCAACAAAATCAGTGATGGAGCACGGACTAGCAAGATGCTAATTCGTGCGTCTAGATGGCCCGATCTTTCACGTTGATGCTTGATGAATAATTCGTCTCCGGTGTTTCTCCTTGCAACCTTCAATAACAATCTCTACTCGTGCACGATAAGTGCATGAACAAAGATAATGACCCCTCGGATCAGCACGTAGATGTCAATGTGATGATCAACCCTTCATCGTTAATAGAGTTTCTCGAAGGAAAATCATAGAAAATATTCAAGATTGGATCGCCCAAAACTAGACGTTTTGTGAACCTTGTTCATTACTCACCAATAAAAATAAACTCCCCTGTACATGAAAAAGGCCTTAGCTTTTACATGATGCACTATAATCTAGACTCCTAGTCTCTCACGTCATCTTGCTAATAATATGCTAGTAACAAATAAAAGAATCCTAACCGAAAGGAAAAGGGCACACACGCGTACCATGCAAGTTAGCTAGCTAACCAAAGTAGTGCATCCTAACAAATACAGTATCCATTACGATTCTGCCTATCAAAGAAGCTGCCCGTTGGTTCTCTTTTAATCTTTAAGTATTTTCTTGTAATCTGGCCGGTACAGTATCCTTCCCTTTTTGTTTTGGAAACTACCTTGATCTCTTGCGAGTTAATATCCCCAGTAGTCATAAAACTTGCATTTGTTGTTTAGTTTGGTGTTAAAACTTTAAAAATACGGATTTATAATCACATAACTTAAGATGAAGTGCAAATACGGCGCATTCTCATGTATTGAGCTGTATGGCATGCCCATGTGATGCGCCAGTGTGTCGTAGCCCATCTGTCAGTGTCTAGAATCGGACTTTTTGTGGATTGCTCTAGAGCTGGATTAACGAGCTGCTCGGCTCGTTCGGCTCGTTATCATTTAGCTCGTTATCATTAAGCTTGTTATCATTAAGCTTCGTTAATATTAATGAGCTAAAAGCTCTGTTCATCTCGATTCTCTAAGGGCTCGTTATGCTCGTGAGCGTTCACGAGTGCTCGTTAAGGTAATAAACAACATAAAAGAATCCTATGGATGATCCCATTAAAATTTCACAATGATATATATTACACAAAAGAATCTCATTATCCTATAAAATATTCGCAATGGCATATTAAACAAGTATGTTAAGGTAATAATCCATACAGTACATAGAAGAAAGACATGAAAAAGTCAAACTATTGAAAATTATCGAGCTAAACGAGTTAGCTCGCGAAACTCGTTTGCTCAATCATTAAGCTTGTTAATCTTAACGAGCAAAAAACACTGTTCAGCTTGGCTCATTAACTAATGAGCACGAGCCGAAACGAGCTGAATAATCTAGCGCTCATTATGCTCACGAGCTTCGAGCTTTTCGTCCAGCCCTAGATTGCTCCATTGCATTTTGTTCATTTTTGTATAAAGTCCCTTAAATGAAACGAAAAAAGTTGCAAAGCATGGGTTTCGAAACCCAAAATCCACTTCTTATTGACTCGCATAGACAACCAGTCTGTCAGTGCCATCAGAACAATCAAGCTAGACGTTACAATTTTTTTCTTTGAAAGCTAGGAGAAATAAGGAAGTTCGGGTCGAATCAGTGAGCTTCGTCAAAACATGCGTGTAGGTGAGCTAACCACCAGACCTATTGAAAACGGTATTTATGAATTCTTTTAAACATTTTTCTTTAACAATAGTGAAATTTTTCATCGTGAAGAAGCTTACGATTACTTACTAGTATATTTAAGTTCAATTGGCACTTTTTTTGCGAGGTTCAATTGGCACTTACCCCTAGATAATAAGAGGGTAACTAAGACTATCAGTTTACATATAGTACCTAACTTTAAATATAGCATCCCCACAAAAGAAATTTTGTATATAGCTGGCCGGCCTTTAGATTCATAAAATTGAACCTATACAACAAAAGGTACTCTTATCTCTATTTATCTCAAAGGAACTAAAATCAAGTCTATCTTTAGCTAATTGACGATACGTATACTTAAAGGATATATGAACAACATAGAGTGCAAAGGCAACATAAAAGAAAATCCAAAATACACCAGAATATCCCCTAAAAAATACACTAAAATATAAGTTGTTATAATTCAAAAAAACCAAGAATATAAGTTGGTTTCTTACATAGAACAAATAACGAATAATGGATTACCTAAAAAAATAATGGACAACAAAACTTTGGATCCATTTATAGTACTCCTAGGATCCCCTTAAAAAAGGTAATACTCGTAGGTACCGTGAGTTTAAAGGCACTATCTGAGGCTTGTGTGGCTCCAGTTTATCAGCTTGTAACTTTTGCGGTGGTTAACTCTTTGCCAACGTGACTTAGGTGAGGCAAGAAGCTAAAAATGTTGACAAGCTGCAATCGAGGATCAGGCTGCGCTTAGTGAACTTCTGCTGCACTCAGCTTCTTTCTAAATTTGTTACTGAAAAAATATAGTATGAAAGTCTGAATTATTAGTTAGCCAGAAAATTGGCAAAAACTGATTGCCCGGTAAGGGTAAACTATATACTTGTAAACTTTCCTAGAAAGTAAAAAAATACTTTATTATTTAAGCACCCATTTTCTTAAAAAAGATTTTTCACCAAGCCATCTTTGTCATGAAACTGTGCAAGCATATGGAGAATCAAATACCGTTCAAACAGAAAATACCTTTCGGTGTTATATTTGCGGAAAAATCGCAGGGGTAGCAAAATTCACCTTTTTCCATGAAAATATACAAGCACACAGACATCTGGATATTTGTGGATGTTTTTTTTTTTCAAAATCGTCTTACTAGTACACATGTGGTGAGCGACCAGCAGGACAAAGGTTTGAACCACGTGGCTCCCATTTTTTCAATTTTAATAAGTGCGGTCTTCAAAGCATATATAATTTTAGTTGTGGATATTAGACGTGAAAATCAGTGGTCTGGTGGCTATCCATGCTAGGCAGTTTGCAAGGGAGTCCGCTTCCAGCCACCGACAGATAGGCCTATGCCATGCTGGCATGCCACGTAGGCAGGCCATACGGTCAGATATGATAGAAAGCACCGTATTTGCACGCCATATTAAGTTATGTGACCACAAATCTGTATTTTTAAGTTTTAGTATCAAATTGAACATCGAGTGCAAGTTCTATGACTTTCGGTGATATTACCTCATCTTTTGCCATCAGTTGTATGCGACTTTCTTTGTATCTCTTCTTTGCTTCGGACACCTCTAGACGCCATGTGGACAGGACCATGCACGTGCAAATCTTTCTTGAATTCAATAAACATGCCATATAATTGTTCTTTGGTCCTCTCATTACAAAACTGATTCTCGGTCCACATAATTGACGTACACGACCATCATTTCCCTCATGAAGTCGAGGCGCATGTCATAGCCCTAGCTAGCCATTGCTTGTCATTGCATTAACCATCATGGCATCATGTTTAAATTCCACTGAATTTGAAATGGGGATGTCAAATCCTAGCACTTCATTGAATAAACAAACTCAAACAACTGAATTTTCAATGAATCCAAAATGCTCTTCAAAAATGTTCACCCTCTCTCATAAATGTTGGAATCAACATACCAGGGGTGAACCATATTTTCATAACTATTTTGGAAATTTTAGTAAACCAGCAATGTTGCTGAAATGACAAATAAAAGACTATAACTATTTTAGCTGCTTCCAAAAATTCTGATAATTGTTGTGGGGCCTAGAAATAATATTCTTAAACCCCAGGAATTATTTCAGGATTATTGACATTAGGATTTTTCCCAAACAAATAATATCAGAGGGAAGAAATTAGAAAAAAGGGAAATAGTACCTGGGCTTAAGTGGCAGAAGAGGCCCTGTCCACCAGGGGCTGAGTCGTCTTCTTCCCCATGCCAGGAGGACAGGCAGAGCCGTGGCAAGCTCGCCGACGACGCCTTGCCACCTCCTGCCTCCAGCATGACGCCCCAGACCTTCTGAGGATGCCACAACACCCCGAGAACCCCCCTGGTCTCCCCCTCGTCCCCATTCACCTCTCTCTCGTCCCTGTCTCGCTAGAACAGAGCTCACTGAGTGGAGCTCGCCGTCGCCCTCGCTATCCCCGCGGCCTCTGGCCACCTCTAGCCCAGCTGCAGCATCCCAGAGCCCTGACGTCAAGCACTACGTCTCCAAGCTGAAGAAATCGAGCCCGTGGTGCATCACATCCTCGTCGTGGTCGTCTTCCTCGCCGTCGGTGCCCGAAGTCCGCTTTTGTCGATTCGCGATGTCAAGAGCGCCCCCGAGCCCGCTGACCGTGCCTTTCGCCTCGCTGTGAGCCCCCTTCGCTCCTCCCCGTATCCCCGCTGCCCCTCTCGTCCCCTAGCCACCATCCCCGCCGTTGCCGAGCTCCAGCCGTCGCAAAGGTCGCCGTGGCCGTCGTCCCCGGCCACCCCGAAGCCTCCCGCGTGCTCCCCTGGATGTGTGCGGGGATGGGCTCCCCTCTGGTGCCCTCAGCGCTGCTAGCCACCCCTTGTAGCGCCGCCCCGAGAAACGCCGGCGAGCCACCGCCACGGGATTTGGTCGCCGGCGGTTAACCCGGCCAGGCTGACGTGGCAGCTTAATTAGCGCTAATCACAGGATTAGTTTAACCTAAGTCGCTGACACATGGGCCCTGGCGCCATATTTAAACCCTGGTTAGCTTAACTAAATCGGGTCAGCCTCAATGCCTATGACACACGGGTCCCACCGGCCAGGTTTGACCTGGACCCGGGGCTGTTGACCCGCTGATGTCATGTTGATGTAATGATGATGCATTAATTGATTTTCTAGTAATAAAATAATTCAGGAAATTCCAGAAAATGTTTAAAACTTCTAAAAATCATAGAAAATAATCTGTAAGTCAGATGAAAATAATTTATATATGAAAAATAATCAGAAAAATCCAATGAATCTATTTATGACATGATCATGCATGTTTGAACAAGTTAACATCACCAAATAGGACATTTTATGATTAGGGCAATATAGGAAATATCATTTGGAGTTAGAATTCAAACTTGTTTGAATTCCACTTCAATTAACTTGGCTAATTATTCCTCTAGGTTAATTCAGTACCTTAACATATTATATCATGCATCATGGTTGTTGCATTACATTGAATGTATTCCTTTCTTGTTTTACCGGTGGTGTTCCTTCTCGGTAGACGATGGTTCCGACGATGTGAACATTGACACTAATGAAGAGAAGTAATATCTTGAGGACTGTCAGGCAAGAAAACCCCCTTGAGCATACTGATATGAGCCCACTCTCTCTCTCCTGATCTCTTTTATTGCATTAGGACAATCACGATTCAACTGTTACATGTTCTCGGTAGTTGAACCCATCCCTTTGCATGACCTGTCTTTGCCACAGTAAATAGTTGAAACCACTTAGCATGAGTATCAACTGCTTGAGCCTTGTTGTGCTTACTCATCAATGCTTGCTTACTGTGCCTGCTATGCTTAGAGTCGTGTCGTGTCGGGTCTGATCCATCTGGGCTATGAATCGGAATGGCAGTGTTCATGTCCTTCCGTGTGAGAGTTAAGTGTGTGAACACGATTTGGTAAAGGTAGCGATGACAGGCCATGTAGGAGTACATGGCGGGTTGTCTCATTGGGACCGTCCTTAAGAACCAAGTTCTGTGTTTGTGATCCAAGACAGTTACTACCACACGTTGGGCCCTGAAATATGACCCCGCTCGACCTATTAATCGCCTAGATCTCTGTCCAGGAGTTGCAACTAGTTTCTGGTGTTTGTAGGAAAAGTGTTGGCGGCCGTGCATAGTGCCCCCCGACGGGGTGGACTGTGATGCGGTATAGGCACAGTGGCATGGTGTACCAAGTGGCACCCCAACGGTGGGCTTGGGAACCCTGCGCACATCGTTTGAGACCGTAGCAGAAACTTCAGGCGGACTTCCGTGCGGGTTCAGTCTCAAATAGGCGATAAACCTGGACTAGGGTTTTGTGTGGTTGACGGTCATGGCCGACGCCCAGGCCAGTGCTTCTGCTTGAAGGTTGCCGAGATGCATGACATGCATATGGTGATAAGTGGCGAGAGCATGTGTGAAGAAGTACACCCCTGCAGGGTTATGAATCTATTCGAATAGCCGCTTCCTCGGATATGGACTACTTGGAGAACTTATGTGGTTCATAGACAATTTGAAGTGGATACTCTAAAATATCCAAGATAAGCGTGAGTGCTATGGATGGCCTTCTCGTAGGGAGATAGAAATGGATCCATAGTGGTGTATTGATTTGGTGAATATGTGAACTCGTGTGCGCTATTCCACCTCAAAGAAAGCACTTGTAGTCGTAGTACAGGTTAGCCAAGATTCAAAGCTGACTTGCTGCAATAAACTCCACAACCCCCTTCATTGATACTGATGCATATGTAGTTAGTTCTGATGTAAGTATTGCTGAGTACCTTTGTACTCATGTTTGCTTAATTTATGTTTTTGCAGAGGAGACGTCAGTCTCATTAGTGGTATTTATGATGTGGAGTTCGATGTTTACCGGATTAGCTTGGGAATCCCAGACAGAGGTCTGGTTCCTTTGGTAGGGTCGTTGTAGCTTTTCAGGCTCCTTTAACCATTTTTGTAGATGTCTGTACTCAAACATGTATAACTTCCGCTTGTTGTTTGAATGCTATGAATGTTGGATCTTGTGACCTCAGTTTGTAACATCTTATTGTGTTGGCTCTTTCGAGCCTTATAAATAAATGTTGTAATGCTGTATTGTTATGTTGTGATGCCATAGTTGTATCTATGCATATCAGGCATGTCGTGCGTACGTGTGATGTGCAACGGTATGTATGGGATTCGACACCTAGTTGTGTGCCTTAGTAGTACTCTTTACGGGCAAATGCCTCTTTGTGCTTCCATCGAGCCTTGGTAGCTTGCTACTGCTCCGGATATATTGATTGACCGACATGTATCCTTCTTTGCTGATGTGTCTGTCCCTTCGGGGAAATGTCTCGCAGTGTAATGGAGTCCCTGTAGCCTGCTACGACTCATCTACGTGCAGTGATGACATTTATGTTCCACGGCGTAATGGAGTCCTTGTAGCTTGCTATGACTCGTCTACACACGCTAGAGATCGACACCTGCATTGTTGGGTTACGTATGCCTATCCCTATACGGATGTGCCACTTGGGTTCTACGACTAGTCATGTCGGCCCGAGTTCTTGACATTTGAATGCTAGCGACACATTCACATACGTGAGTCAAAAGACGCAAACGGTCCCAGCCCAGGTAAGGTGGCAACCGTGGAGATAACCGTGCATGAGAGCGCAAAGTGATGTGATGTGTTATAGGCTGGATTCTTATGGCTTAGGATCGGGGTCCCGACAGCTTTGGTATCAGAGCTTGACTGCATGTAGGATTACCAAGCCAAACTGGTCGATGTTGAGTCTAGAACTGCTTTAGTTATATAAGGGAATTGATTGTGAAGGGAAACGTAAGGCTCTATTTACTCCTTTCCTCATGTCATTCTAATTCCGAGTCACCCTATTCTTTTCTATGGGGTATAAGAACTAGGCCTTCTCATCTATCTATTAGGAGGTCGAGTTACTATGCTGGAGACATATAGGAAGGTTGTTGTCTTCTTGGATCACTCCATAAGAATTCAATATCTTGTTGTTAGTTTTCTTGTGCAGGTTGTCTCATATTTCATGCCCGTACAACCGTTATGTTGTCCGAGTTATCCAAGGTTTCTAAGTTATCTGATGCAATTGCAAAACTCTTTTATCTTGAGTCAATGTCTTTCAGGCCAGACAAAGAACACTAATTGTTGAGTTGAGGTACTATATTACCTCAACGTGTTTGATGAAGGTGTTTAGGAAACTGTGTTATTCAAGTGAACCACCCAATAGTCTAGTTGTGTCTTTTGTTTCCAGTGTGATAATTCTAGCCATCATTATCAAAAGCATGATGTGATGCTACTTAGTCAATAGGTATTCTGTATCTGGGTTCTTGAACCCAAGAATCATTCTGCTCACTTTCGTTGATAGTATTTGCTCGTTCCTTTAGGATATTAGTAACCTTGTTATAGTCCTCAAGGTTTGTGGTATATCATTCTTCCAATACCATGACCCATTATGGCAGAAGTTCCTTGTGATCAAAATATCACAACATGAGTGCTCTTGATGAGTTCTCCATCCCATAGTTGTGACTCTGCCAATTCTTCATTTCTGCATGTATTATCTGGAAGAAACATGTTGAAGTTCGTTTGACATATTCAATCCATGCATCTACAACTCAGGAAAAATCAAGTGCTCTTGAGTTGCCCTTCTTCAATTGTATTCTGACCTTATCTATCAATGGATAGTCAAGGGTATGTCATGCATTGTGTCATCGATGTTGGCTATTCTTGTGGTCTGTCAAGCCATTCTACTCCAAAATGACTAGGAGAAACAAACTCCCGTACCTCCTCCATTTCTTGGATTGGGTCAAAGCAGTTGTATTCCATAGATCAAAAATGACAATTCAACTTTTTCTCTGTTCTACCTTGAGGTATTACCCTCTTCATGTCAAGATTATCATGAGAACTGCACTCCCTCTTATGAAATCTTGATGTAGTGATACTTCTCGCCATCATCATTCATTCCCCGGTCTCTGTGTTGTTGAAACCAGAATACCGACAAGTGAATCGTGATGTGTGAAATGGACAATAATTTTATTCTTGGTGTGTTGGTTTCTGAGCCACCAGTCAAAATATTGATCGTGCTACCTAGTCCATTCTTCATGGTGCACTTTTCGATCAACGAGTTAGGATTGTGTCAGTCCTTCTCTGTTGATCATATCATCCTGCCTTGAAAATCAAGATTGTTCTCGAGCTTGATAACATATTGGGGGATCGTGATTTTCCGAATATCTTCTTGGAAGTATTATCAAGGTGTTACTTGACCATTATGCTGAGTTCGTGATCACGATGGTTTTTCTATAAATCACCCCTTCTCCAAGACTCTGTGTTGGATACCCCTGAACTAGTTGGTTAAGCTAAACAACAACTTGGAGAGTTGGAAGATAGAAGCTTGATCTAACTTAGCTCATGTTAAAGGGATATCTTGTGTTTTTGTGCTTGTGTGTGTAGAAGAAAGATGATATCTTCATCGATTGATCCTTGTGATTAATTGTTGAACCTATTGTCTTATCCAACCTTTGATTTGAGTGTGGGCTATCATCAAATCAAAATCAAAACCAAAGATCTTTCTAATGTTGTCTTACTCGTGGATGTATCCTCGAGCATACACCGTTATACCTTTTGGTCTGACCAATGACATCACCTTGTTCTCATAGTTGTGGAATTCCATCCATTTGGATACCTCGATGAATTGTTGTTGAGCTCATCGGCAACATTCTCGTCTATTCCATGACTCATGATGGGCACTACGCTGTTGTTGGAAATTTTGTAGGCAATATCTTTGTGTCATGTACATGAAGTATATGTTGGTGTAAGAAGTGACTTACTCAAAGTTCACGTGCATTTGGTGCAAGTTGTCACCGTGACATCGGGAAAAGTTATTTTTTCTCCTCTGGAATCATCCCAAGTCAATCATGCATGTGCGAAGTATTCTATGGTGTGATAGGCTCGCTACCTCCATTCCGTATGAATTTCCTAGCACATCAAGCCACTAATTGATTTGTTTAAGGAAAAGAAGTTAAGTGTTACTCCTGAAGGTACCAGACAGACTTGCACCCGACTTCGTTATCCGTAATGATGGTTCCTAACTCAAACTCGGTAGTGTTTTGTTGTAAGTCCATGTAGTCATGCTTATCCTGGATAGTGTGTTCACATGTGTCTTGCAATCCAGCTCATGTTTTGGAGTTGACGCCCGTAGTTCATTTCCTGAGAATCTTGCAGCGTCATCTCTTCGATTTGTGTTGCAAACTTTCACTTTCAGACATGCTGAGTCTGGAATATCCTGACACCAACCATATCTGAATCTCGGGCAGATATGATGGTTGGGACGTTTTCCCAAGAATTATAATATTGGTCTCTCTGTAACCCGACAAAGGGATGTTGTGGCTAACATACCTATCCGGAAGACCTACTATTATAACATCTGGATTCAGCAACTTGGCCACCTCCCCATGAGGACCTTGTATGACTTGCCCTAGAAGTTATTCCTCATGGACCCTTTGAGATTCCGAAGTCCGACCTTTTACTTGATGTTCTAGATACCAAACGTTACCTATAATTGGGTTACGCTATTTCATCAAGGAGAACATTAGAAGCGGAGTGCTAAATGTCTCTCGGTCGATCATCCAGATTTCTATCCCTTGGCATAGCTAAGGTGAAATCTGAGAAAGTGTTCTCTTCCTTGTATCTGCATCCATCATTATTCATCATGGAAGTATGAGGTGTTGCTAGGATCCTTGGCACGGATGTTGGTAAAACTTTGATGAATATGGAGATGCTCAAGTTCTTGAGAGCATGCTCAGACTCTGGGTTATACTCTCGGTATTAATTGGAATGTGCCTTCCGTTGCCGAGTTGTTTTATAACTCTAGGTTTCCCTCCGACCTGAGTATGCCATTCTTTGAATTCCTTCCAACGATCGTTTGCGAATTGCCTTAGGCTGGTATGAAGAGTTTCAATGATCCTTGTATCAAAAATAATTCTTTTTGCCACTTAAGGGATAATCCTATGAGTCACCTTCCTTAAGGTGCCCGTTATGGTATGAAGGACAACTAACTCCTCGCTACCTTGAAACCCCGTCACCATCCGTTCTAGTGCGGAATTGTTGTGATGAGGACATGACTACCTTGGATCCGACCAAAAATGTTACATACATGCATATTTGTGTGGTGATTTATTATAAGAATTATGCAATAATTTATTTATGTTATCCGGAACAAAAATACTTCACCTATTTTTATTTTATGGCTAAATGCAGAATGGTCGAACACTTGTATGAACCATGTGTGATGACAAAGGAAGAGGAAATGGTTGGGTGCTATTAAAGAGGTCCTCTAATGTCAAAGAAAACAATTAGGTGTTGTTCAAGAAGTTCTCCCACGTCACGTTTTGCCCAAGAGAAGATGGAATCCAAGTCTCTCGTTCTGAACTCAGATTCGGACTGCACAGACACACCTGTTTCAAAATGTCAACAACTTTTTCATACGGACTCCGAATTGTATGATTCATTTTTTACTGGAAACTAGATTTCATATGCGTTCCAACCCAATTGGAATCACCATAAAATTCTTCCATAGCGTGGAGATATCAACGAAACAATCTGACATTGCAGCAGAATCCGAGTCAAACTACAAGTCCAAAGGTGTTGCATCACCTCCACTTGGGCCCATGGGCCTTGTGCGACCTAGGGTTGATTTTAGGGTGTCTTGGGACGTCCTCCCACCTCCTTGGCCGCCACCCCTTACTCGTATATAGTAGATCAATCTATTAACTTTTCCTTTGGGTTTTATTTAGATTACAAGTTCACCATAGCTGCAACTTCGCGTTCTTCGTTTGTGTCCCACGACCAGACAAAGGCGTCACAAAACCCCACTTCATCAATAAAGCTTTCCTCTTATATTCTCAATATTCAGATTGCAATCTTAGTTTCTTACTTGTTTTTCGTTTGCGTGCAGGAAACAGACCCTCGTGGTCAGGTTGATCGTGCTCCGGCGTGGTCAATAACCTCTCAGAGTTGGTTTAGCGATTGCTAAGGCGCGGCGTCATCACACGTTCGTAGTCGGATCGTCAAAGTCTACTCCACCTAAAACGATAGCCACCATCTCATCGAAAGACAGGGACAACTTCGCCTCTATCAAGTGGTATCAGTTTTCAGGTTGCTCGGTGAGAATTTCTAGTTATTCGTAGATTAGGTTTATTTTCCTTACCTATTGCCCAAGAAAAAGCCACAAAAAAAGTTAGATCTATTCATCTTTTCTCCAAGCCAGTCTGAGCCTTTGCAATTTCTTTTCAGTGCTTGCATAGTTGAATTATCGGTTGCATCGTCATGTCGAATTGCTGGTCTTAGCGTCTATTCTTCTAGAGTTTCGAGTTCTATTCACAACTTGTCACGTCGGCATCGCACCATCTTCATCACTACTGCCATATACCACCACCACGCCACCATCATCCCTTTCGTTGTCACCCACCACCATCCATCAATTTTCACCACATGCTAGCATTGTTCATTGTCATTATCATACTTGAGGTCATTCACATGTACGCTTGATCCAATCTACATCTTGTCTAATTTGTTGGATAGAAAAAAAGTGAGAGAGAAAAAAAGAGAAAAAAAGCAGAGAAAAAAGAAAAAAAAGTGAGAAAAAAAATTTGGTGAAAAAAATAGAGAAAAATATATATCAGAATTTTGACATATTATTTTACATAGGAAAGTTGTAGAGAGAGTTTTGGTACATCCTGCTTGCCGATCATTTGTCATCATTATGTTTACTGTCATTGTGATCTTTACTTATATATTGCTGTCCAGAGCTAATTCATATCATCTGTTGCTGCTATTTGTCCTACGCTGTGACTCCATTAGTGTTCTAGGCTCGCGTCTCTAGTACGGTCTAGCCTAGAACCACAAAGTACCATCGTTGAGCGTTTATTCAACATTGCATCTCTGAATTGATTATTGCTAATCTTTTGCTACCATATATTAAGCCTTCCAAGCTCCACATATTTCTACATCGTGTATACATACGTTCACCTGGTAATCGCTTTACCCAATCTTCGGAGATATTGACACCGTCGGTTGTCGGTCGCCACCTGCTGCATGGTAAGAATTTGTAAGACATTGATATTTGCTTTACTGTGAGCGTTTTACCACCACATCCCAGTAGTTCATAGGAACAATATACTTGGATCTTTGTTTCTTGTTTCTATTAGTCATGACAGGATCATGGGTTTCTTCGATCGTGGGAGACGTGCCACCACAACAACCGCTACGAGAGCTGCGAAGAGATCCAAATACACAAGATCAGGTTAATGTTTCTATACCATCATTTAATGACCATTTTAGACCTGCTTTATATATTGAATGGGAGTTTGAAATGAATGATATATTTGCTTCCCATAATTTTGTTGAACATAAGAAAGTTAAGGTCGCGGTTGGTTCTTTCACTGGTTATGCATTAGTTTGGTGGAGCGAATATTGTCGGTTACACCATGATATTATACCTACTACTTGGGATGATTTAAAACTTGCCATGAGACACACATTCGTTCCTGCTTATTATACTCGTGACAAGCTTAAAAAGTTACAATATTTAAAACAAGGTAGTGACACCGTAACGAAATATTATGATGATTTACAAACGACCTTGTTGCATTCCTCATTAGAAGAAAGTGAATATAATTTTATGGATATATTTTGGGGAGGATTAAACCGTGATATTCAGGAGATACTAATTCATGAAAAGTGTTATTCTATGGATCGTTTGTTTCGTCTTGCTTGCAAAGATGAACAGGAAATAAATCAACGTGTTGCCCACAAGGAGATAGAGCGCAAGGTGCACATTCCAAGAGTTGATGCAGTTGTTCCTTCAACTACTAGGCGTACTGTGACAACCACATCAATTTTTGTGAGGGCTACATCACCTTCACCATGTAACATGTCACCACCGAGAGTGCCTACATCATCTGAGTTGATCATAAGAGGTAATGGCAAAGGTATTGATCTTCCACCTCCACATGAGTATGATGAATGCCTTATCAATTCCAATGTACCCTATGATGAGCTACCCATTACTTTGATTGCACCACCTATTTTAGAGGACTATGTTCATGATTTGACTTCTTCATGTGATCAACAATTATGAGTGCACCCATTGAATTAATTATTGACGAGCAAGAACCGTGTGAAACAGGTAATAAATCAAATATGGGTCAAATATGTTTGAAAATAATTCTGCCGATGTTTAGTCATTTTGATATGACCTCCAATCTTGGTGATAATTCTCTGTCAAATGACATGTTGCATGTTTGCTTATTTAAGCATGTTGTAGCATCTAAATTTGAAATGATTCACGTTTATTTACCAATATTGGGATGTTTTAATGATGAACATTATGAATCTTTTGATATGAATAAGGACTTCACTTATATGTGCAAACTGAGTTGCAATATTGTCATGCCTTTTACTACTGGTCATAATCTTTTGGCATTATATTTCATGACATGTGATGAATGCCCTTGTATATATGTGTCACATGTATCACAACTGAGAACAATAAAAATGGATAACATATACATATACAATGTCTACACCTTTTCTCTTTTGGTAGTCACATTTCAGATTAAGCAACGCCGAGGACGGCTTTGTTTTCAAGAAGGGGAGGATGATGAGGACATGAATACCTTGGATCCGACCAAAAATGTTACATACATGCATATTTGTGCGGTGATTTCTTATAAGAATTATGCAATAATTTATTTATGTTATCCGAAACAAAAATACTTCACCTATTTTTATTTTATGGCTAAATGCAGAATGGTCGAACACTTGTATGAACCACGTGTGATGACAAAGGAAGAGGAAATGATTGGGTGATATTCAAGAGGTCCTCTAATGTCAAAGAAAACAATTAGGTGTTGTTCAAGAAGTTCTCCCACGTCATGTTTTGCCCAAGAGAAGATGGAGTCCAAGTCTCTCACGTTCTGGACTCAGATTCGAACTGCACAGACACACCTGTTTCAAAACGTCAACAACTTTTTCATACGGACTCCGAATTGGATTATTCCTTTTTTGCTGGAAACTAGATTTCATATGCGTTCCAACCCAATTGGAATCACCGTAAAATTATTCCGTAGAATGGATATATCGACAAAACAATCTGATGTTGCAGCAGAATCCGAGTCAAACTACAAGTCCAAAGGTGTTGCATCACCTCCACTTGGGCCCATGGGCCTTGTGCGACCTAGGGTTGATTTTAGGGTGTTTTGGGACGTCCTCCCACCTCCTTGGCCGCCACCCCTTGCTCGTATATAAGTAGATTAATCTATTAGCTTTTCCTTTGGGTTTTGTTTAGATTACAAGTTCGCCATAGCTGTAACTTCGCGTTCTTCGTTTGTGTTCCACGACCAGACAAAGGCGTCACGGAACCCCACTTCATCAATAAAGCTTTCCTCTTATATTCACAACATCCAGATTGCAATCTTAGTTTCTTGCTTGTTCTTCGTTTGCGTGCAGGAAACAGACCCTCGTGGTCAGGTTGATCGTGCTCCGACGTGGTCAATAACCTCTCAGAGTTGGTTTAGCGATTGCTAAGGCGCGGCATCATCACACGTTCGTAGTCGGATCGTCAAAGTCTACTCCACCAAAAATGATAGCCATCATCTCATCGAAAGACAGGGACAACTTCGCCTCTATCATGTTGTTGGAAATATGCCCTAGAGGCAATAATAAAATGGTTATTATTGTATTTCCTTGTTCATGATAATTGTCTATTGTTCATGCTATAATTGTGTTAACCGGAAACCATAATACATGTGTGAATACATAGACCACAACATGTCCCTAGTGAGCCTCTAGTTGACTAGCTCGTTGATCAATAGATGGTCACGGTTTCATGGCCATGGACATTGGATGTCATTGATAACGGGATCACATCATTAGGAGAATGATGTGATGGACAAGACCCAATCCTAAGCATAGCACAAAGATCGTGTAGTTCGTTTGCTAAAGCTTTTCAATGTCAAGTGTCATTTCCTTAGACCATGAGATTGTGTAACTCCCGGATACCGTAGGAATACTTTGGGTGTGCCAAACGTCACAACGTAACTGGGTGGCTATAAAGGTACGCTACGGGTATCTCCGAAAGTATCTGTTGGGTTGGCACGAATCGAGACTGGGATTTGTCACTCCGTGTGACGGAGAGGTATCTCTGGGCCCACTCGGTAAGACATCATCATAATGAGCTCAATGTGACTAAGGAGTTAGTCACGGAATGATGTATTACGGAACGAGTAAAGAGACTTGCCGGTAACGAGATTGAACAAGGTATGGGGATACCGACGATCGAATCTCGGGCAAGTATCATACCGATAGACAAAGGGAATTGTATACGGGATTGATTGAATCCTTGACATCGTGGTTCATCCGATGAGATCATCGTGGAGTACGTGGGAGCCAACATGGGTATCCAGATCCCGCTGTTGGTTATTGACCGGAGAGGTGTCTCGGTCATGTCTACGTGTCTCCCGAACCCGTAGGGTCTACACACTTAAGGTTCGATGACGCTAGGGTTATAGGGAAAAGGTATACGTGATTACCGAAGGTTGTTCGGAGTCCCGGATGAGATCCCGGACGTCACGAGGAGCTCCGGAATGGTCCGGAGGTAAAGATTGATATATAGGAAGTCCAGTTTTGGTCACCGGAAAGTTTTCGGGCTCATCGGTAGTGTACCGGGAGTGCCGGGAGGGTGCCGGATAACCCCCGGGAGGGGTGTGACGACCAAAGGACCACATGGGCTGTTAGATAAAGTGTTCCAGCCCTTATTGGGCTGGGCAAGACTTTTGCTAAAGGCCCATGCGGCTGGAGATAAGGAGATAAGGCAAAAAGGATTTAAAAGGAGGAGATCCACCTCCCTTGTGGGAGGTGGACTCTCCCTTTAATTCGGCCGGCCATCTCCTCTCTGGAGTAGAGGCCAAGCCAGCCCTCCACGTCCCTCCTCCTATATATACTTGAGGTTTTGGATGTTTTAAGAAGAGATTTGATCTCTCTCTCTCACGGCGAAGCCCTACCTCTCTTCTTCCTCCTCCGCGGCGCTTAGGCGAAGCCATGTCGGAATACCTTGCTACTCCACCACCACCACGCCGTCGTGCTGCTGTTGGAGCCCTTCCCCAACCTCTCCTTCCTCCTTGCTGGATCAAGGTGTTGGAGACGTCACCGGGCTGCACGTGTGTTGAACGCGGAGGTGCCGTCCGTTCGGCACTTGATCGGATCTACCACGATCTGAATCGCTGCGAGTACGACTCCATCAACCGCGTTCTTGTAACGCTTCCGCTTAGCGATCTTCAAAGGTATGAAGATGCAATCTCTCCCCTCTCGTTGCTGGTTTCTCCATAGATAGATCTTGGTGAACGTAGGAAAATTTTGATTTACTACTACGTCTCCCAACAGTGGCATCATGAGCTAGGTCTATGCGTAGAATCTATGCACGAGTAGAACACAAAGCAGTTGTGGGCGTCGAGTTTGTTAATTTGCTTGCCGCTACTAGTCTTATCTTGATTCGGCGGTATTGTGGGATGAAGCGGCCCGGACCAACTTTACACGTACGCTTACGTGAGACCGGTTCCACCGCCTGACATGCACTAGATGCATAAGGTGGCTAGCGGGTGTCTGTCTCTCCTACCTTAGTCGGATCGGATTCGATGAAAAGGGTCCTTATGAAGGGTAAATAGCAATTGGCAAATCACGTTGTGGTGTTGACGTAGGTAAGAAACGTTCTTGCTAGTAACCTATAGCAGCCACGTAAAAACTTGCAACTACAAATTAGAGGACGTCTAACTTGTTTTTGCAGCATGTGCCTTGTGATGTGATATGGCCAAAAGGATGTGATGTGATGCATTGTGATGTATGAGATTGATCATGTTCTTGTAATAGGGTTCACGACTTGCATGTCGATGACTATGACAACCGGCAGGAGCCATAGGAGTTGTCTTATATTATTGTATGACCTGCGTGTCAATCATAAACGCCATGTAATTACTTTACTTTATTGCTAAACGTTAGCTGTAGTAGTAGAAGTAATAGTTGGCGAGACAACTTCATGAAGACACAATGATGGAGATCATGATGATGGAGATCATGGTGTCGTGCCGGTGACAGTGATGATCATGGTGCCCCGAAGATGGAGATCGAAGGAGCAAGATGATATTGGCCATATCATGTCACTATATTGATTGCATGTGATGTTTATCATGTTTACATCTTATTTGCATAGAACGACGGTAGTAAATAAGATGATCTCTCAATAAAATTTCAAGAAAGGTGTTCACCCTAACTGTGCACCGTTGCTAAGGATCGTCGTTCCGAAGCACCACGTGATGATCGGGTGTGATAGGTTCTAACGTTCGCATACAACGGGTGTAAGCCAGATTTACACATGCGAAACACTTAGGTTGACTTGACGAGCCTAGCATGTACAGACATGGCCTCGGAACACGGAAGACCGAAAGGTCGAACATGAGTCGTATAGAAGATACGATCAACATAGAGATGTTCACCATGGATGACTAGTCCGTCTCACGTGATGATCGGACACGGGCTAGTTGACATGGATCATGTATCACTTGGAAGACTAGAGAGATGTCTATCTAAGTGGGAGTTCATTAATAATTTGATTAAGTGAACTTAATTATCATGAACTTAGTCTAAAAATGTCCTTGCAAATTATGTCGTAGATAGCTCGCGCTGTAGCTCCACAGTTTTATTGATACAATCCTAGAGAAAAGTAAGTTGAAAGTTGATGGTAGCAATAATGCGGACAGGGTCCGTGATCTGAGGATTGTCCTCATTGCTGCACAGAAAGCTTATGTTTTTGATGTACCGCTAACTGCACCACTCCCTCAAGTGTTGTCTGTAGATGTTGTGAACATATGACAGGCACTTTTTGATGACTACGTGATAGTTCAGTGCGTCATGCATTACGGCTTAGAATTGAGGCTTCAAAATGTTTGAACGTCACAGAACATATGAGATGTTCTAGGAGCTGAGATTGTGATCTCAAGCTCGTGCCTATGTTGAGAGGTATGAGACCTCCAACAAGATTCTTTGCCTGCAAGATAAAGGAGAATAGCTTAATCGGTGAGCGTGTTCTCAGATTGTCTGGGTGCTACAATCACTTGAATCAAGTGGGAGTTAATCTTCCAGATGAGATAGTGATTAATGCAGTTCTCCAAGTCACTGCCACCAAGCTACTAGAGCTTCATGATGAACTATAACATGCCAGGGATGGATAAGATGATCCCTGAGTTGTTCGTGATGTTTGACACCACGAAGGTAGAAATCAATAAGGAGCATCAAGTGTTGATGGTTAAGTGAAAACCACTAGTTTCAAAAGGGGCAAGGGCAAGAAGGGAAAAACTTCAGGAATGGCAAGCCAGTTGTTGCTCTAGTGAAGAAACCCAAGGTTGAGCCCGAACCCGAGACTAAGTGCTTCTGTTATGAGGAGAATGTTCGCTGAAGCGGAAAAACCCTAGATGATTGGTAGATAAGAAGGCTGGTAATGTCAATGGAAGTATATTTGATATACGTGTTAGTGATGTGTACCTTGCTGGTACTCGTAGTAGCACCTGGGTATTGGATACCGGTTCGGTTGCTAAGTGTTAGCAACTCGAAATAAAAGCTACGGAGTAAATGGAGACTAGCTAGGTGAAAGGTGACGATGTGTGTTGGAAGTATTTCCAAGATTGATGTGATCACCATCGCACGCTCTCTCTACCTTCAGGATTTGTGATAAACCTAAATAAATGTTATTTGGTGTTTGCGTTGAGCATGAACGTGATTAGATCATGATTAGTGCGATACGGTTATTCATATAAGTTAGAGAATAATGGTTATTCTGTTTACATGGATAATGCCTTCAATGGTCATGCACCCACTCGGAATGGTTTATTGAATCATGATCGTAGTAGTACACATATTCATAACATTGGTACCAAAAGATATAAAGTTAATAATGATAGTACCACATACTTGTGGCACTGCCGCTAAATGTCATATTGGTATAAATCGCATGAAGAAACTCCATGATGATGGATTTTTGACTCACTCGATTTCGAATCGGTTGAGACATGCGAGCCATGCCTCTTGGGCAAGATGACTGAGACCCCGTCATCCAATATGATGGAGCGGGCAAGTGGCTTATTGGAAATAATACATGTTGATGTATGTGGTCCAATGAGTGTTGAAACACACAGTGGATATCGTTGTTTTTCTTTACCTTCACTGATGATTTGAGTAAATATGGGGATATTTACTTAATGAAACACGAATCTGAAATGTTTGAAAGGTTCAAGGAGTTTCAGAGTGAAGTTAAAGATCATCGTGACAAGAAGATAAATGTCTATGATATGATCATGGAGGTGAATATCTAAGTTACGAGTTTGGTATGCAATTTTAGACAATGTGGAAATTGTTTCACAGCTCACGCCTCCTGGAACACCATAGTGTGATGGTGTGTTCGAACGTCGTAGTCGTGCTCTATTGGATATAGTGAGTACTATGATGTCTCTTATCGTTTTACCACTATCGTTATGGGGTTATGCATTAAAGACAAATCCATTCACTTTAACAGGGCACCATCTAAGTCTGTTGAGATGACACCGTGAGAATTATGGTTTGATAGAAGCCTAAGCTGTCATTTCTTAATGTTTGGGGCTGCGACGCTTATGTGAAAATGGGTTTTTCACCTAGCGAGCTCGAACCCAAAGTAGACAAATGCATCTTCATAGAATACCCTAATGAGACATTGGGTATACCTTCTATCTCAGATCCAAGCGCAAAATGTATTTGTAGCTAAGAACGGGTCCTTTCTTGAGAAAGAGTTTCTCTCGAAAGAATTGAGTGGGAGGAAGATAGAACTTGATAAGGTTGTTGAACCTTTGTTTCATCCAGAGAATAGCGCAACACAGAAAGATGTTTCTGTAGAGCCTACTCAGTTGAAAAGGAAGTTAATGATGATGATCATGAAGCTTCGGATCAAGTCACTATCGAACCTCGTAGGTCGACAAGGACGCGTACTGCTCCTGAGTAGTACGACAACCCTGTCTTGGAAATCATGTTGTTGGACAACGATGAACCTACGAACTATGGAGAAGCGATGGTGGGCCCGGATTCCAACAAATGGCTAGGATCCATGAAATCCGAGAAAGGATCCATGTATGAAAACCAAGTATGGACTTTGGTAGACTTGCCTGTTGAATGGCGGGTCATTGAGTACAAATGGACCTTTGAGATAAACATAGACGCTAATGGTGAAATGTCACCGTTTATAAAGCTCGACTTGTCGCAAAGAAGTTTCCGCCAAGTTCAAGGAGTTGACTGCAATGAGATTGTCTCATCTGTAGCGATGCTAAAAGTCTATTAAAATTTTGTTAGCAGTTGCTGCATTTTTCGATTATGAAATCTGGCAGATGGATGACAAAACAAGGTTTCCGTAATGGTTTCTGTGAGGAAGAGTTGTATGTGATACAACCAGAAGGTTTTGTCAATCCTAAGGATGCTAATAATATGCAAACTCCAGCGATCCTTCTATGGACTGGAGCAAGCATCTCGGAGTTGGAATATATGCTTTGATGAGGTGATCAAAGTGTTTAAGTTTATACAATGTTTATGAGAAACTTGTATTTGCAAGAAAGTGAGTGGGAGCACTATGGAATTTCTTATAAGAATATGTAGTTGACATATTATTGATCGGAAATGATGTAGAATTTCTGGAAGAGCATGAAGGGTTGTTTGAAAAGTTTTTTTTCAAAGGAAGACCCAGATAAAGCTACTATTTTATTAAGCATCAAGATCTATAGGGATAGATCTATTCGCTTGATAAGTTTTTCGACGAAGACATACCTTGACAAGTTTTTGAAGGAGTTCAAAATAGATGGGTCAAAGAAGGAGTTCTTGACTATATTGTAAGGTGTGAAATTGAGTAAGACTCAATACCCGACCACGGCAGAAGATAAAGAAGAGATGAGTGTCATCTCCTATGCTTTAGCCATAGGCTCTATATAGTATGCCATGCTGTGTGCCGCACCTGTGTGTGCCTTGCCATGAGTCTGTCAAGGGGTACAAGAGTAATCCAAGAGTGGATCACTAGACAGCGGTCAAAGTTAGCCTTAGTAACTTGACAACTAAGGAAATATTTCTCGATTATGGAGGTGATAAAGAGTTCATCGTAAAGTGTTACGATGATGCAAGCTTTAAAACCAATCCGGATGACTCTTAGTAGAAATCCAGCTACGTATAGTGGAGCAGCCATTTGGAATAGCTCCAAGTGGAGCGTGGGAGCAGTATCTACAAATATGAAATGGAAAGTTTGCAAAGGTACACACGGATCTGAATGTCGCAGACCCGCTGACTAAAAACCTCTTTCACGAGCAGAACATGAACAAACCCTAGAACTTATTGGGTGTTAATCACATGATGATATGATCACATGGTGATGTAAGTGTTAATCACATGGTGATGTGAACTAGATTATTGACTCTAGTGCAAGTGGGAGACTGTTGGAAATATGCCCTAGAGGCAATAATAAAATGGTTATTATTGTATTTCCTTGTTCATGATAATTGTCTATTGTTCATGCTATAATTGTGTTAACCGGAAACCATAATACATGTGTGAATACATAGACCACAACATGTCCCTAGTGAGCCTCTAGTTGACTAGCTCGTTGATCAATAGATGGTCACGGTTTCATGGCCATGGACATTGGATGTCGTTGATAACGGGATCACATCATTAGGAGAATGATGTGATGGACAAGACCCAATCCTAAGCATAGCACAAAGATCGTGTAGTTCGTTTGCTAAAGCTTTTCAATGTCAAGTGTCATTTCCTTAGACCATGAGATTGTGTAACTCCCGGATACCGTAGGAATACTTTGGGTGTGCCAAACGTCACAACGTAACTGGGTGGCTATAAAGGTACGCTACGGGTATCTCCGAAAGTATCTGTTGGGTTGGCACGAATCGAGACTGGGATTTGTCACTCCGTGTGACGGAGAGGTATCTCTGGGCCCACTCGGTAAGACATCATCATAATGAGCTCAATGTGACTAAGGAGTTAGTCACGGAATGATGTATTACGGAACGAGTAAAGAGACTTGCCGGTAACGAGATTGAACAAGGTATGGGGATACCGACGATCGAATCTCGGGCAAGTATCATACCGATAGACAAAGGGAATTGTATACGGGATTGATTGAATCCTTGACATCGTGGTTCATCCGATGAGATCATCGTGGAGTACGTGGGAGCCAACATGGGTATCCAGATCCCGCTGTTGGTTATTGACCGGAGAGGTGTCTCGGTCATGTCTACGTGTCTCCCAAACCCGTAGGGTCTACACACTTAAGGTTCGATGACGCTAGGGTTATAGGGAAAAGGTATACGTGATTACCGAAGGTTGTTCGGAGTCCCGGATGAGATCCCGGACGTCATGAGGAGCTCCGGAATGGTCCGGAGGTAAAGATTGATATATAGGAAGTCCAGTTTTGGTCACCGGAAAGTTTTCGGGCTCATCGGTAGTGTACCGGGAGTGCCGGGAGGGTGCCGGATAACCCCCGGGAGGGGTGTGACGACCAAAGGACCACATGGGCTGTTAGATAAAGTGTGCCAGCCCTTATTGGGCTGGGCAAGACTTTTGCTAAAGGCCCATGCGGCTGGAGATAAGGAGATAAGGCAAAAAGGATTTAAAAGGAGGAGATCCACCTCCCTTGTGGGAGGTGGACTCTCCCTTTAATTCGGCCGGCCATCTCCTCTCTGGAGTAGAGGCCAAGCCAGCCCTCCACGTCCCTCCTCCTATATATACTTGAGGTTTTGGATGTTTTGAGAAGAGATTTGATCTCTCTCTCTCACGGCGAAGCCCTACCTCTCTTCTTCCTCCTCCGCGGCGCTTAGGCGAAGCCATGTCGGAATACCTTGCTACTCCACCACCACCACGCCGTCGTGCTGCTGTTGGAGCCCTTCCCCAACCTCTCCTTCCTCCTTGCTGGATCAAGGTGTTGGAGACGTCACCGGGCTGCACGTGTGTTGAACGCGGAGGTGCCGTCCGTTCGGCACTTGATCGGATCTACCGCGATCTGAATCGCTGCGAGTACGACTCCATCAACCGCGTTCTTGTAACGCTTCCGCTTAGCGATCTTCAAAGGTATGAAGATGCAATCTCTCCCCTCTCGTTGCTGGTTTCTCCATAGATAGATCTTGGTGAACGTAGGAAAATTTTGATTTACTACTACGTCTCCCAACACATGTTGCCTACCAATTGAACCCCCGTCATCTGCCTCATTCATTGTTCTCGACGTGTGTTTTGTGTCTTAGCTCGGAAGATGTTATCACGTCTCATTCCATGAGTTGATCATGATTCGCTTGATCTTTGTAAAGATCGATTCTTGTAGAGCTCTCTATCCATGCTGTCTTTCTGTTGGATGAAGATCCCGAAGACAAAGATGTCAAGATCAATATGGTGCAATGAAACAAGAGCTGCGAGGAGGGCATGTGGATCATGAAGATTGTGGTAGTTAGTGTTCCCTCTGTTTTCTTACCCTATGCCTGAATCTCGGGACGAGATTCTTGTTTAGTGGGGGTGAGTTGTCATAGCCCTAGCTAGCCATTGCTTGTCATTACATTAACCATCATAGCATCATGTTTAAATTCCACTGAATTTGAAATCGGGATCTCAAATCCTAGCACTTCATTGAATAAACAAACTCAAACACCTGAATTTTCAATGAATCCAAAATGCTCTCCAAAAATGTCCCCCCTCTCTCATAAATATTGGAATCAACATACCAGGGGTGAACCATATTTTCATAACTATTTTGGAAATTTTAGTAAACCAGCAATGTTGCTGAAAATGACAAATAAAAGACTATAACTGTTTTAGCTGCTTCCAAAAATTCTAATAATTGTTGTGGGGCCTAGAAATAATATTCTTAAACCTCAGGAATTATTTCAGGATTATTGACATTATGATGTTTCCCAAACAAATAATATCAGAGGTAAGAAATTAGAAAAAAAGAAATAGTACCTGGGCTTAAGTGGCAGAAGAGGCCCAACCTACCAGGGGCTGAGTCGTCTTCTTCCCCGTGCTAGGAGGATAGGCAGAGCCGTGGCAAGCTCGCCGACGATGCCTTGCCACCTCCTGCCTCCAGCACGATGCCCCGGACCTTTTGAGGATGCCACGACACCCCGACAACCCCCTGGTCTCTCCCTCGTCCCCATTCACCTCTCTCTCGTCCCCATTCACCTCTCTCTCGTCCCTCGCTAGAACAGAGCTCACCGAGCGGAGCTCACCGTCTCCCTCGCTATCCCCACGGCCTCCGGCCACCTCTAGCCCAGCTGCAACATCCCAGAGCCCTGACGTCAAGCACCGCGTCTCCAAGCTGAAGAAATTGAGCCCGTGGTGCATCACATCCTCGCCGCGGTCGTCTTCCTCGCCGTCGGTGCCCGAAGTCCTCTTTTGTCGATTCGCGATGTCAAGAGCGCCCCCGAGCCCACTGGCCGTGCCTTTCGCCTCGTTGTGAGCCCCCTTCGCTCCTCCCCGTATCCCCGCTTCCCCGCTCGTCCCCTATCCGCCATCCCCGCTGTTGCCGAGCTCCAGCCGTCGCAAAGGTCGCCGTGGTCGTCGTCCCCGACCACCCCGAAGCCTCCCGCGTGCTCCCCTGGATGTGCGTGGGGATGGGCTCCCCTCTAGTGCCCTCAGCGCCGCTAGCCACCCCCTGTAGCGCCGCCCCGAGAAACGCCGACAAGCCATCGCCGTGGGATTTGGTCGTCGGCGGTTAACCCGACCAGGTTGACGTGGCAGCTTAATTAGCGCTAATCATAGGATTAGTTTAACCTAAGTCGCTGACACATGGGCCCTCGCGCCATATTTAAACCCTGGTTAGCTTAACTAAATCGGGTCAGCCTCAGTGCCTATGACACACGGGTCCCACCGCCCAGGTTTGACCTAGATCCGGGGCTGTTGACCCGCTGACGTCATGCTGATGTAATGATGATGCATTAATTGATTTTCTAGTAATAAAATAACTCAGGAAATTACAGAAAATGTTTAAAATTTCTAAAAATCATAGAAAATAATCTGTAAGTTAGATGAAAATAATTTATATATGAAAAATGATCATAAAAATCCAATGAATCTATTTATGCCATGATCATGCATGTTTGAACAAGTTAACATCACCAAATAGGACATTTATGATTAGGGCAATATAGGAAATATCATTTGGAGTTAGAATTCAAACTTGTTTGAATTCCACTTCAATTGACTTGGCTAATTATTCCTCTAGGTTAATTCAGTACCTTAACATATTATATCATGCATCATGGTTGTTGCATTGCATTGAATGTGTTCCTTTCTTGTTTACCGGTGGTGTTCCTTCTCGGTAGACGATGGTTCTGACGATGTGAACGTTGACACTAATGAAGAGAAGTAATATCTTCAGGAGACACCTTTGTACTCACATTTGCTTAATTTATGTTTTTGCAGAGGAGACGCCAGTCTCATTAGTGGTATTTATGACATGAAGTTCGATGTTGACCGGATTAGCTTGGGAATCCCAGACAGAGGTCTGGTTCCTTTGGTAGGGTCGTTGTAGCTTTTCAGGCTCCTTTAGCCATTTTTGTAGATGTTTGTACCCAGACATGTATAACTTCCGCTTGTTGTTTGAATGCTCTGAATGTTGGGTCTTGTGACCTCAGTTTGTAACATCTTATTGTGTTAGCTCTTTCGAGCCTTATAAATAATTGTTGTAATGTTGTATGGTTATGTTGTGATGCCATAGTTGTATCTATGCATATCGGGCATGTCGTGCGTACGTGTGACGTGCAACGGCATGTATGGGATTTGACACCTAGTTATGTGCCTTAGTAGTACTCTTTACGGGGAAATGCCTCTTTGTGCTTCCACCGAGCCTTGGTATCTTGCTACTGCTCCGGACATATTGATTGATCGACATGTATCCTTCTTTGCTGATGTGTCTGTCCCTTCGGCAAAATATCTCGCAGTGTAATGGAGTCCCTGTAGCCTGCTAGGACTCGTCTATGTGCAGTGATGACATTTATGTCCCACGGCGTAATGGAGTCCTTGTAGCTTACTATGACTCGTCTACACACGCTAGAGATCGACACCTGCATTGTTGGGTTACGTATGCCTGTCCCTGTATGGATGTGCCACTTGGGTTTTACGACTAGTCATGTCGGACCGGGTTCTTGACATTTAAATGCTAGCGACACATTCACATACGTGAGTCAAAAGCAAACGGTCCCGACCCAGGTAAGGTGGCAGCCGTGGAGATAACCGTGCGTGAGAGCGCAAAGTGATGTGATGTGTTACAGACTGAATTCTTATGGCTTAGGATCGGGGTCCCGACATCGCATGCATGGCATTATTTTCACAACCCTTTCATGTCTCAACTCCTTAATTTTCTCAACATGAGTAGCATCAACAATCAACGGTGTCATGGCCGTATCATCCTCCCTTCCTTTAATCGAAACCGTCCTTGATTTCAACTCTACTTTCGGTATCATCGATTTGTTCGGTGCTTCTAATTCTATTTTTATTCTAGAATCTGGCATTGGTTTCAGTACGTGTCTCCTTCCATCATATATGAATGTGTATTGTTAGATTTTCCTGCATGCACTGTATCATGATCGAACTGTCATGGTCTTCCTAATAGCAACCGGCACACGTTCATCGGCACAACATCACAATCCACCTTATGAATATAATCTCCAACTGCAAACTTCACACGTACCTTATATGTGATCTTTAATTTTTCGGAATTGTACAACCACTCCACGTGGTGCGGCCATGCATGCCGCCACATGGGCAGACCCAAAGTTTGCACTAGATCTTTGCTAATGACATTTGTAAAGCTACCACCATCAATTATCATCTTGCATGCACGATTCTTGATCTTGCATTATGTCTTAAAAACACTACACCGCTGCCCCTTTACACCACCATCATCTTGCACCTTCTCCACCAAAAGATTTAGCCCCTCCATCGGTAAATTAACTTCCTCTTTTATTTCTTCTTGCCCTTTTGTTCTTTTCAGCAAACATTTTTTCCAATCTGCAACAAATACATCTGTCGGCATTGGCGTAAAACAAACTCGTTGGCCCTTCCATGACAACGAGTAAGTATTTTTCTTGACTATCCGAACAGCTCCGACGCGCTTGCACCATGGCTTCCCAAGTAGCAGATGGCACGACACCATGGTCACTGGACATACGTGAAAAAAATTCTGCACAACGAGATTTTTCCAAATCAAAAATTAGAAAAATGCGATGCGTAATTTTGATTTCACCTGTGAACCACTTCGGCGTGTACGGTCTTTCAAGAGGCATCATATCCAGCCCCATTTTTTCAACCACCTCGATGCTCACCAAGTTGACTGTCGAACCTTCATCGATTCGTCAAATTGACATACCGTTCCTTCACAACACAACACTATGAAAAAGAACGACCTCGCCGATGCCTTCCTCTTCATGTTGATGCTCGCCTCCACAAAAAATATTGCAAATTGTATCATCATGACTAACCTTTGCTCGGAATAGCACTTGATGAGGCACAAACTACCGAGATGCGAATTCATGCGTCTAGATGGCCCGATCTTTCACGGCGATGCTTGATCAACAATTCGTCTCTTGTGTTCCACCTTGTAACCTCCAATAAAAATTTCTACCCGCGCACGATGAGTGCACGAACAAACATAATGACCCCTCGAATCAGCACGTAGGTGTCGATGTGTTGATCAATCTTTCGTCGCTAATAGATTTCCTCGAAGAAAACTCACACAAAATACTCAAGATTGGATCGCCCAAAAAGTGAACTTTTTTTGAACCTTGTTCATTACTCACCAATAAAAATAAACTCCCCCGTACATGAAAAAGGCCTTAGCTTTTATATGGTGCACTATAATCTAGACTCCTAGTATCTCACGTCATCTTGCTAATGATTTGCTAGCAACAAATAAAAGAATCCTAACTGAAAGGAAAAGGGCACACACGCGTACCATGCAAGTTAGCTAGCTAACCAAAGTAGTGCATCCTAACAAATATCCATTACGATTCTGCCTATCATAAGTTGAAACTGCGGCATACGAAAAAAGGCTGCCGTTGGTTCTCCGTTAATCTTTAGTATTTTCTTATAATCTGACCGGTGCAATTTCCTTCCCCTTTGGTTTTGGAAACTACCTTGATCTCTTGTCATCTCAGTTGTATGCGATTTTTCTTGTATTTCTTCTTTGCTTCGTATACCTCTAGACGCCATGTGGACAGGGCCATGTGCTGATGTGCAAATCTTTTTTGAATTCAATAAACATGCTATATAATTGTTCTTTGATCTGCTCATTACAAAACTGATTCTCGGTCCACATAATTGACGTACAAGACCATTATTTCCCTCATGAAGTCAAGGCACATGCATGGCATTATTTTTCACAACCCTTTCATGTCTCGACTCCTTAATTTGCTCATATGAGTAGCATCAACAATCAACAGTGTCATGGCCGTATCAGTCACTAAATTGACTATCGACGTAAATCGTACTCCCTCCATATTTTTATGGAGCTTAATTTTTAACTCCGCTGTGATATAATTGGAGCATTTTTTAAGCTCAGTTTTGGACACGTTTTTTTCAATTGCATGTAGCCTGCCCAAACCTTCTTGCATTCCTTTTTTATTTTACCTTTCTATTCTTCTTTTATTGACCAACAATATTACCTAGAATTGGTTTAATTTTTATCAGGCTATCTTTATCTAATTGCATGTAGCCAATCAAAACCTTCCTACCAATCAATTTTATCGAATCTTTCTCTTTTTTATTGAGACTGCATCACACTTTATGCTTTCCTTGGGTCTTTATTTTTTTATTGGCATGTGCAACCACATATTCGAATCACATTTTGTGCTTTTATCGTGTCTTTATTTTTTTATTAACATGTGCAGCCTCACATTACAATATGTGACGCCAACTACTTCATTCATAGAATAAATGATACTCACGGATCCTCTTCAGCGAGGTGGTACTATTAAACTGTATGACGAACCAACTCTCTCACACGTGCATTAGCGGGATCATGTGGTTGCAGATATCAATGATGGGAGCCGAGGTGATGAAAGATGCGTTGATGACTCTGTCAGCATGACAACAAACATATGAGTGATTCCAAGCCTAAACTATGTTTGAAGCGAACAAAACATTTTTATTACGGAATGATCGACCTGGTTAGAAAGGCTTAACAAAAGTTTTAATGTACAGGCAAAAACATTTTGTTTCTTTTAAAGCATTTGAATCTATTAAAAAAGAAAAGAAAGGTAAAAAATAGAGTAGTTGAGCCGAAAGCCATGCTTGGGCGAGGCAATTTTATTCTACACCATCAAGAATTGATAAGGAAATACAGAAAAAGGGATAGGTGGGATTCAAACCCAGGTTTTCGGCATGGAGGGATGTCGTTCAAGCCACAATGAACTTGCATGTTTATAATAGAAGAATGACTCTCCATATTAAATAACATAAAGCCAACGGCGATTTTGTAGGCAAAACAAATCGTTATTTTCCACTTAACGATGGCGTGGTGGGTAATTATTGATAATTTCGGAGGCAATTATTATGACGTACGGTAGAAGTGATAGCTGCTTTATTATTAGGTAAAAACTTACATTATATCTAGCACAAATGCCTGTGTGTTGCAACGAAAACATTGTTTCTGTCCAATTATTTCTACATGTCCCGCACTACTGCTCTTCTTTTTTCCCTCGAAGAGCTCATTTAGTACCTTGGACAGCAAGCTTCTTCACATTTATCAATGCAAACTTTAATGCACGTGTGTTTAATTACACATCACTGATTGAATCCTAGCGTGCACGACATGCAACCTTCTTTAGTTATGCAACCAACCGTTTAATTGCGCATCACTTAATTATTCAACATACGACAACATATTCATTCATTTCTTTAGTGAGACCCATTTTCTTCTTCTCATGTTATCATCCTCATCCTCGGCTTATTGATCTCCAAGCCGACTTATTGAGTTGACCGATAACTGATTAGCTCCAAGACTTATATAAATTAACTGGTAGCTCCAAGGATGCATGTGATATTTTTTGATGATAATAGGAACAACCGCCTTATTGAGTTAGTGTTCTTTTAGGCCGAGCAGAGGCCCAACGCAACGTATGCATTATGTAATTATAGTCAACAAAAGAACACTGATTTGTTTGTGTGCATTTTTTTCCTACGATCCAATTAAAGAAAAACAAAATAAGCGAAGCAGGCCCCTTGGCCCAGATAGGGGACTAACTTCCTGACCGTGTGACCCAATCAAAGGAAAACAGAGGTGGAGCAAGTCCCTCGGCTGCATGGTTTGGAGACCCAACCCAAAAATATATTTATGAGTGAACAGGCCAAAAAAATTAGTACCACCTTAGATAGGTACAAGGGAAAATAATCATATACGGACCAAAAATTCGGAGGATCGCACCTCCCCTTATTAATAGGCATATATATAATACATATGCCCATGGGTTGCAACGGGCAAAAAGAAAAACCCAAAAAAAACTGTACCGTGCCACCTTTTGTATTAATGTTAGTTATGTGAGGTAGGTGTGTAGATGATCTGAAAACTACGGCTCTTATGATATGAAGATATATAAAAAGTTTGATTCTAGTATGAAGGAAACTTCTGTCAACTTGTAGAGCATGTTTGCAAGAGAAGAAAATTTTGATGTGTAAGAGTCCAGTTAGACATGTCCGTGTCCATATATTATGTATCTTAATTGATCTAGGAGATTTTAGTTACAAGGGAAGAAAAAATTGACGTGCATATCTACTTCCTTGGTCCAGATTTGTTGGAACCGTGAGCAAAGGAGAGGCGTATGGTAGGGCAGTTCAAAAAACAAGACTTGTTGGAACTCTGAGCAAGGGAGAGGTGTCCCGTTTGTATTAGGACGTTCTGTCTGACTAAATCTTTACATATTAATAATATAAATGCCTGTACGTTACACCGGGCAAAAAATAGGCATAACATGTTTCACGTGTCATTTGTTGGGGAACGTCGCATGGGAACAAATTTTTTCCTACACACACACAAACCTATCCATGGTGATGAGCATCTACGAGAGGGAGAGTGGATCTACATACCCTTGTAGATCGCTAAGCGGGAAGCGTTAAGAAACGCGGTTGGTGTAGTCGAACTTCTTTGCGATCCAAATCCCCGAGCGTCCCGCGGTCTCATCACGATCCGTCCCGCGATCCAATCACGATCCGTCCCACGAACACATCACGATCCGTCCCGCGAACTCATCACGAACCGTCTCGCGATCTCGATCACGGTCCTTCCGATCTAGCACCGAACGGACGGCACCTCCGCGTTCAGCACACGTGCAGCTTGATGATGATCTCCACCGTCTTGATCCAGCAAGAGGAGGTGGAGAGGAGAGAGAGTTCACCGGCAGCGTGATGGCGCTCCGGTGATGGTGGTGTAGCAATTCCGGCAGGGCTTCACCTAAGCACTGCAGAAAACCGATCTAGAGGAGCACCGGTGGAACGGGTAGCACGTGGACGTAAGTTGTGTCACGTGTGCTAGCCCTGCCCCTCTATTTATATGTTGAGCCCTGGGGTTTAAACTTGGAGCAAAAACCTCTACAAGGTCGATTTTGCCCACACAAGGTCGGTTTGGCCCGCAAGAAAAGAGTCCAACTCGGATCCCTGCAGTCCCGCGCACAAGCGGTAGTACCGCTTCACGAGCGGTACTACCGCTTCACAAGCGGTAGTACTGCTTGAGCGGTAGTACCGCTTCACAAGCGGTAGTACTGCCTTACTGCTTAAGGCACCAGCAAAACTTCCTTTTTCCCTTTCCAATACCTCGTGGGTTTTACCCCATTGGTCCATATAAAGTGTTGCTGTACCCGAACACTTCGGTAAACATCCGGAACCCCTTCCGGTTAATTCCGAAACTCTTCCAGAGATCAAAACACTATTATCACATATATCAATCTTTATCTCCAGACTCTTCCGGAGATCCTCGTCATGTCCTGGATCGTATCTGAGACTCCGAACATCCTTCGGTCACCACCATATATAACTCTATACTACCGAAACGTCACCAAACCTTAAGTGTGCAGACCCTGCGGGTTCGAGAACTATGTAGACATGACCGAGACACCTCTACGGCCAATAACCAATGGCGGGACCTGGACGTCCACATTTGGTTCCTACATATTCTACGAAGATCTATCGGTCGAACCTCTATGTCAAGGATTCAGTTAATCCCGTATAACGTTCCCTTTGTTCTTCGGTATGTTACTTGCCCGAGATTCGATCGTCGGTATCTCCATACCTAGTTCAATCTCGTTACCGGCAAGTCTCTTTACTCGTTCCGTAATACAAGATCCCGCAACTAACAATTAGTCACATTGCTTGCAAGGCTTATTGTGATGTTCCATTACCGAGTGGGCCCCGAGATACCTTTCCGTCACACGGAGTAACAAATCCCAGTCTCGATCCATGCCAACTCAACAGACACCATCGGAGATACCTGTAGAGCACCTTTATAGTCACCCAGTTACGTTGCGACGTTTGATACACACAAGGCACTCCTCCGATATCTATGAGTTGCATGATCTCATGGTCATAGGAACACATACTTGACATGCGGAAAACAGTAGCAATAAACTGACACGATCATATGCTATGTTTGTAGTTTGGGTCTTGTCCATCACATCATTCTCCTAATGATGTGACCCCGTTATCAAATGACATCTCATGTCCATGGCTAGGAAACCTTAACCATCTTTTGATCAACGAGCTAGTCTATTAGAGGCATACTAGGGACATGGTTTTGTCTATGTATCCACACATGCATCTAAGTCTCCGATCAATACAATTATAGCATGGATAATAAACGATTATCATGAACAAGGAAATATGATAATAATTAATTTATTATTGCCTCTAGGGCATATTTCCAACATCATTGTGCATCATTTGTTATATCCATTTATAATAAACATTGATAATATGGTTAAACGTGAGAATGTTCTTATTTTTCATAAAAGTTAACGATTTAGCAAAAGAGCCCCTGCATTGAAACGAGTATGTAATAAATTCCAGGGTTTGCGTGATATTCAAGAGTTTATCTGTCATGGTTACTCAGATTTTGCTCTCAATCCGTTAGATTCTTCCTCGTCTTATCATGAATTCATATTTTATACTTGACCATTTCAAAGATAAGATGACCTATTAGATAGTAAAGAGTTTACAATGTTGGATGGTCTTTTGTTGATACGTTAACGCCAGTAGTAGAAGCACACCAAACAAAAAAGCATTACAATAGGAGAAAAAAGGCGAACAGAAAAACGACAACAAAGAAAATGATAATGTGAGAATATAACTTTGGTTCATTCACTAAGCTCAGTCAGAACCTTAGAGGCATTATTCTCTTGGCTTGTCAGCGTGCTACATAGCCACGGTCAGAACTCGAAAGTTGTTGAACCATTATATGCTTGCACACAAATATTTGAGATAGATTATTGCTTGCTTCATGCATAGATTCATAGAATCATAGTATCATTATCTATCTGGAGAGAGAAAGGCAACATTAGCGATAAAATGATCACATGAGACTGCATTCTTCATTTTAGTTGCAGAATAGCAGAGCATGTATACTCTTGATTTAACATGTATATGGCCTCATAACTGAGTACAAAAATGTTAAAGACTGTGCACATATTCGTTTATTAATTTTTAACCTGACAAGAAAGTAGAGATGATGGTAAGCAGAAAAAATCTAAAATATTCCCTCCGTTTTTATTTACTCAGCATATTAGCTTTGATCAAAGTCAAGCTTCGTAAAGTTTGACCAAGTTTATAGTAAAAAATATAAATATTTACCGTCACAAATTTATATGATTTGAAAGTACATTCGATAATGAATATAATGATATTAATTTGTTATGGTAAATGTTTATATTGTTTACTATAAATTTGGTCAAACTTTATAAAGCTTGACTTTGACCAAAGCTAATGTACAGCGTAAATAAAAACGGAGGGAGTATGTGGTAACTGAAAAAGACCTATTTCCATGGCCTGCATTAAAAGAGGATGAAAATGAATATGCATGTCAATCCAGCAAAGCTTTTGCCCAAGCAGTCGAACCTCTCGATGTCTGCTTTGGTGGAGTGGAAGTTGCTTGCTCGCCTGAAGGCTCATGGAGGGGATCGAATGGAACAACTATTCGTCTATCCCTCCTCTCTATCTCACCAACGGCATCAGAAACTTCCAGACTTGAGGAATATATTGATGATCAGGTAGTCCATATGTGAGCCACAAATATCTTTTCCCTTACGAAATAGTATTTCTTTCCAATATTTTTTTCTGAACAAATCTTTCCAATATTTCAGTCACACATATCTTAAGTACCGTAACTACTAATGTATTCGTAATTAATATATGGCAGGCTTAAACAACAACTAAGTAAATTGTGTGTTAGCAGAGATCAACATCTAGCAGCAGCTACTACATCACATCGTTTAAAAAAAGCAGTAGCAACAAGCACCCAATTCCACCCAGAATTCCTTCTCCACCACCCAGTTCCTATCTTCTCCACACATCCACCCAACGCTTTGACTCCACATTTTCTCCTGTGACCCTACCCACCACCCAGCGCCACTCCTTTTTTAGGCAAAGACCATAGAACAATCGTTCTACGGTAAATTTTCAATAAATTATATCAGAATACAAAAAAAGTAAAAATAAAAGAGTACAATCGTCCTATGCCTATTTTGTGAAACATCAATGTAGTTCAAAGATTATTTGCTATCCAGTGATTGATCTTGTCTGCTTTGGCTCTAAGTTCCGTGCCTTTCATTCGTTCTTTAAGGTAGAATTTCCATGTATCAACTGTTGGTGTGGTTCTTCTGAAGATCTTATCATTTTTGCTCATCCATATACCCCAGCATCCCACGACTATCATGTCCATAGCAAATTCAGTCTGTAGTGCTGCCAAGGAAAAGTGAATTTCATCATATGTTGATGTTTCCCTATGCTTGTTTGGCAGAATGGAATGTCAACACATTGATGCAAAAGGGCAGTCCCAGAATAGGTGATTGACAGTTTCCTCAGTTGTTTTAGAGCATAGAGCACAGTTATAGTCTTCTAAATACATACTTCTTCGATGGAGAAAATTTCTTGTAGTGACTCTATCATGAAGTAAAAGCCAGAAGAAGATTTTGTGCCTCAGTCTGCATGATGTTTTCCATAGGAGCTTGAATGTGCCGTGTGCTTGAGTAACTCCTTGAATGGCTTTGTACATCTTAATGGAAGAGTATTTAGGGGTTGACCATGAGTATGACCAAGTGTCCTGGTTTGCTGAATTTGTTCTGTTTCCAAGAGATACTTGTAATGCATTGAATTGTGCAAATGCTTCTTGAGACATGGGCATGTGGAATAATTGACGGATATCATTACATTCTAGTACTGCTTGCAATGTTCCATTTTGTTGTATAGCATAGGAATGAAGTTCTGGGTACTTGAATTTTAGTGGGAGATCTTGGCAATTATCTTCCCAGAACAGAATTGTATTTCATGCACATGCCTTACAAATTGCATGTTGTTTGAAAGTGGGTAGATGCTTCAAGATTGTCCTCCACTAGAAAGATCCCACTTTGTTGTCACTTGGTAGTTTATCCTGGTAGTATGCCTCCCAAATTATGTTCACCTAGGGGATATCAGCCTTATTGAAGAATTTGTGTAGGAATTTTATGAGCAAGGCTTGGTTATGGATCTGAAGGTCAAGGACTCCCAATCCACCCTAATCTTTGGCTTTACATACAGTGTCCCATGATATGTAGACAACCCCTCTTTCTTGTGTTCCATATCTTTTCCAGAAACAATTCATAAGATATGTGTTAATTTGTTTGATGACTTTTTTGGAATCTCCAGGGCGCACATTGCAAAAGTAGGCAGACTAGTAAAAACTGATTTCAATAGGATCAATTTATCCCCAGTGGAAAGCATAGTGGAGCAACTTAACAATCGCCTTTCAATTCTTTGCAGCAGTGGAACAAAATCAATCAGTTTGGGTTTAGATAAACACAGGGGCAGAGCAAGATATGTGTGTGGGAGATTACCAATCTTGCAGGCAAGGAGGTTAGCTAGTTCCATCATCTTATGGGTAGGAGTGTTGATAGGAATCATGATGGACTTGGAGTAATTGACTTTTAATCATGTGTATTCAGCATAGTGTAAAACTAGATTCTTGACATGCATCAATTTTCTTGCATCTACCTTAGCCACTGAGATGGTGTCATCAACATATTGAATGATTGGATAGTCTGGGCATGAGGCATGGATGAGAGGTGATTCAATCAGGGCATTCTTGAAAGCTTCATTGA
Source organism: Hordeum marinum (assembly GCA_022496015.1). Taxonomy (NCBI): domain Eukaryota; kingdom Viridiplantae; phylum Streptophyta; class Magnoliopsida; order Poales; family Poaceae; genus Hordeum; species Hordeum marinum. Next base: position 257,538,550 of record CM039673.1, read on the forward strand.
GAACTGTTTGGAGAATATTGGCAACAATGACAAAGATTGATGGGGATAATGGGTCACCCTGTCTAACACCTTTTTTGCAGATGAATTGTTTTCCTCATATACCATTGAGCAGAACAGATGAAAACCCAGTGCCATATATCATTTTGATCCATTGTATCCATTTGGGGCCAAAACCTTTTGCTTGTAATACCTCAATTATGGTATCATGACTAAGCATATCAAAGGCTTTCTCAAAATCCAGTTTTATTAGAACCATTTCTCTTTTATTATGATTGCATTGATGGATATATCCATATGACCATGCAAGGCAATCTTGGATACATCTGTTGTTGAGAAATCCATACTGATTCTTGTGGACCATACCAAGAATGTGTTTCTGTAGTTTGTTTGCTAACAGTTTGGTAATGATCTTGAGTGTACAATTCAGCAGAGAAATGGGCCTGAATTCAGCTGGAGTTGCCACAGAATCATTCGTTGGTATGAGAGTGATGAAAGAGTAATTAATACTCTGAATATTTACTTGCCCTGAATGGAAATCCTTAATAAGTTTATAGAAATCAGGAGCAATGATATCCTAACATTTCTTGAGGAAAGCAGCATTGAAACCATCTGGTCCTGGTGATTTATCTGCAGGCATATGCTCGAACACATTATCAATTCTTCTTTAGAAAATGGAGCTTCTAAATCATACAAATCACCCATTGATTGTAGTAAATGGTGGAGGTTTAGTGGGTTTGAGGTTGTGACAGCAGTTCCCAATCTTTCCTTGAATGCTCTGTATAGGATTGATGCTTTAGCCTGATGGTCATGGTGCTCATTTCCTTGTTCATCTTTTAACATGGCAATGGAATTATTTTTGAATTTGATAGTAGCCTTAGCTTGAAAGTATTTGGTGTTGGCTTCCCCTATTTTGATCTATCTTATAGTGTCTCTTCGTATTTCCTCTAGTTGTCAAGAATAACTTCAAGGTGATGTTTGAGTATGCTTCTGGCATTGAGTTCTTTCAATGATAGTCCTCCATATTCCTCAAAGATGTCAAAGCAGAGGATCAGGAAATTGGTATCTGCAATGATAGCTTTTAAGTCAGACAGATTCCTGGCCCAGTTCTTAAGTCCTTTCCTCAGTCTCTTGAATTTTAATGCTATGATTTTAGCACTATCCACAACATCCACTTGTTGTGTCCATATACAATTTACCACCTGAAAGCACATTTGCTCCCTTGGTGGTTTTGGTAATTAATAACAACATATATGTCATTGAACTAATGTTTCCACTAAGTATGTTTCGGGAAAAGTTCAATGATGGGTTGGCATAAGGATTGTGGAATACCCCAATATGCAAGGAAATAGATTGGCAAAGCTTCAAACAAGAGGACTCTACATTTTACCTTTTGTGAGAAATAACTTTGAGTCCATAGGAAAGACAATACTATTAAAAGGGGGTAAAGTTTTGTTGGTGAACAAAATGCTCATATGTGCAAAAGTGATAGTCACTACATACACCCACAAGCTCTTCCACAAAAGTCTGTCCAAAGCCAAATATTCAAAATCGGTGCAACCAACACACTCCACTCGATGCCACCGATTCCAAACCTTAGTCAGACTCAGCAAAACCCTAGAATTTTGGTGCAACTGATTCTTCTTCGGTGCCACCGAGTTAGGCTGCCAACTTTCTTTTACGCAAATTCACAATATCGATTCCTCCAAGATTGTTGGATAGGGGTCATCGAGATTGGGCAATCTGACCGTTGGTCACCTTATCGGTGCAACCGAGTTTCCTATATTAGTCTCACCGAGATTCAAAAGTTGCCACCTTTCGGTCACTTTGGTACCACCGAGATTAACACGTCGGTGTCACCGAGTTGGTCATTTTGTCGAATTTTTTCCAGAACTAGTACCATTTTTATAGCAATTTTGAAAATAGGTGTCTGAGTTGAAAAAATATTAAAACTAGTACCCTGTCGGCTAGTAGCAGGCCGAACAGGGACCTGTCGGCCACCTATAGGCCGAAGAGTTCCTGTCGGCCAATCAGAGGCCAGGGGAGAGGCCTGTCGGCTAGGTGTAGGCCGAAATGGACCTGTCGGCCAGCGGGAGGCCGATGGGCCCCTGGATAAGGACCGACCCTCTTTTCTTCCTCCTTTGACCACTCGTTTCACCCTCCCCCGTCTACTAGCCTTCCCCTTTTCCCCTCTCACTCCCGTTGCTCTCCGGTGGTTCCACCTCCTCGCTGGACCACCCATTTTGTTATCCTACCCGCATAAACAATAGATGAGGGCGTTCTCCACCGGCGTACGGTATATTTTTTTGCTTCCAACTCAATCGAATGAGAACTATCAAGTCGGTAGTGGATTTAGTTCATATTTGTCACCGTCCGTCTGCAGGTAATGGCTTGCGCATTTTGCCGAGCTCCAGGTGACCCTTGAGCTGCCATTGATTCCGATGCGTCTGTATTTACTGTGGTGCTGGATCGTCGATGTGCAAGACGTGTTGTAAGATTCTATGTCTTGATTATCTAACTGTGGCATATTCGAATGCCTTTGTTTATAAGTTTATGATCCTTGCTTCCATTTTTGTTATAGTATGTTCCGTGCAGTGTTAGATCACATCTTGCTCGGTACATTGAGGAGTGCAGAGCTTTAGCTATTCGGAGAGGTGACACAGATATTGATCTTGCTCTGCACAACAGTGAGGGTAACTTATACCATGTTATATTTACACATGGTAGGATGAGCAGTAAATTCCATGGTCCTTCGTGGGAGGAACTCATGAATGATTATGGTCTCCGCCATAGTGACATGATGACTGTTATGCTTGAGCACTATGGAACCTATATTAGTGTCGAATTCCACCGGGATGGTGCTATGTTGTTTCCTTTACCCCATTTTGGTAAGATAATTGTTTGACTGATTTTCAGATTTGATTCAGCTTATACGTATTGATGTTCATCTCAGTTTTGTAGCTCTTGAGGATCTGAGTGAAACTCAAAGGGAACTTGTTGACAACTGTTTTTATAGTCGTGGTGTCACTCTGAATTATCATCAAATGTATGTCATGTCGCGCCAGCTCTTCGATGACAACTACATACCGTGTACTCCTTTTGTTCATAGGATGGATCACATGAATGTTATTTCTCAACATATGGTAAGATTTGATTTATGGTTTTTATTATTTGTTTGTTCTTTGCTGGTTCATAGGATGGATCATATAACTTGCTTGTTTTTGCCAGGTTATTCCTACCATGGTTGTGAGGAGTTTGATGGAATTTGTGGCTATTCCTAGGACTAGTTCTTTAACTCTTGAAATTACATTGGATTCAGAAGATGATGAAATATTTGTGAGCATTCCTTGTTCCTACTTCATTGGCTTGGGTGATCGAATGGTGTTGAAGAAGGAAGGTTTCGGTAATTTTCTGATGGCATCGTCTATTGAAGTCAACAATTTGGTGCTCATACCATTCAAATAGCGTGAACAGGAGCTAGCTGTTATTTTCAGCTATCTGCCACGGTGAGAAAGAAAGAAAGGGCTCGTGCAGCCCAGGCAGCAGAAGAAGCCGCAGATGGAGAAGGAAAATATCCATGTTGGACTCAGTAGATTTATATTCTTGTAACTCAATTTTAGCAAGTTGTATCTTAATTTCAGCAAGTTGTATCTTAATTTCAGCAAGATGTATCTTAATTTCAGCAAGCCGTACTATTCCCGTTTCTATTTGCCACCATACTGTGGTGCCACCTTTGTCCCACCAATCTTTGCCACCACTTTCCTTCCCGCCATTCTCTCCCGCCATTCTCTCCTGCCATTCTCTCTCGCCAATTTCTCCCGCCTTTCTCTCCCGCCATTTCCTCCCGCCATTCTCTCCCGCCATTCTTTGTCCCGCCATTCTCTCCTGCCCGATTTCCCGCCATTGCGGTTGTCATCTGCCTATAAAAGGAGGCATTGTATCTGCCTTCCTCCATCGGCCACCAACACTCGAAAACCCCAGCGCGGTAGTCATTATGAGTTTGCCTTCTTCAGATCAAAGCAATAGGCCTAGCAAATGGAAGAGTGCGAAGTTGCCTCAAGGGGTGGAAGCAGTTCGTTGTTGGTGCGGGGATCTCTGCAAGGTGAAGGAGGTGACGGATTTTTCAGATTGGTTGGGCATGAAGTTTTACATGTGCACTAATTATGAGGAAGATCCACCCGTTGGTCCTTCACCGTACATCACGCCTCCGGTATATTTTAGTCATACAGATTAAACACGTTGTTCGTATTGTTGTTTGTTTGATTTTCATATTTTTGTTTCTTTTGTAGTCTCCTCCGCCCCTGTGCTAGTACTATCATTGGATAGACACGAAAATGCCGGACTAGGCGGTGAATGAGATTCGTGAAAGAAGTCGTCGTGCATGGGCAAGTTTGGACTTGGAGGAGCACCGCGAGAAGGCGGCAGCAGAGGAGAAAGCAGAGCAGGAGAGATCTTGGCAAGAGCACTGTATGGAGCAGAGGGCTTTTCTTGCTGAGATGAAGAAGAAAAACCAAGAAAACCAACTTCGACTGGCGGAGGTCTACCGGCAGTGAGAGGAGGCCCGTGAAGCTAAGAGGCAGAGAAAGAAAGAAAGGGCTCGTGTAGCCCAGGCAGCAGAAGAAGCTGGAGATGGAAAAGGAAAATATCCACGTTGGACTCAGTAGATTTAGATTGCAGTAACTCAATTTCAGCAAGTTGTATCTTAATTTCAGCAGGTTGTATCTTAATTTCAGCACGTTGTATCTTAATTTCAGTGAGAAGCGTGATACTTGCCTCTTGTGCAAGTGCATTGATTCTCTCCCGGCATTTCTCTCTCGCTAGTTTTTCTCCCGGCACTTCCTCTCCCGCCAGTCTCTCCCGCCACTTTGATTCCCGCCACTTCCTCTCCTCGCCATTTTCTCCCGCCACTTTCTCTCCTCGCCATTCATTCCCGCCACTGTCTTCCATTCCTTGAGGTACGGTCTGATATCATGAACCCAAGAAGTCTGGGACTTGTTTCCTCCGCTGTGACTGTACCTGAGATTGAAATGCACGTTACATGATTAGCTATAAGTAGACCGAAATAGTCTCAATAACCTATTAATGCAGATATGAGAACCAAAGTAGTATTACTTACTTGTGCACGTGATCTGGTAATCGTGAAATAACCGGAACGTAAGGCTCTTGGAACAGACCAAACTGTCTCATCACCCTATTAATAACCATCTCCTCAACTGTCACATCGAAGACCAACTTGGCCTTGGTCATCCAGTAATGCTGATCTCTAGTGCAGTATCCAGAAATCCCACCTGGATACCTATCTGAAATAGCCTTACGGGTGTATGGTTCCCATATAACCTGATCCTCGTGCAGACTATCAAACTGCGCCGTGAAGGAGGGGTAGCAGCCCCTCACCTAGCTAGGCGTAAACTGTCTAGTGCATGACAACTAACATTAGTACATAATATTGAATAGCGAGAAATAAACATCACCAATTCATATTGTTAATAATGAAAATACCTCTCTCCGTGCCCAAACAGATCTGATAGTAGGCAAGTCACCGATAGAAGGCACGTAATGTCCAGCCATGTCGTCTTTACCAAAAGGTTTGTCAACGCTCACGTAGGGTCGACCAATAGGGAATCTCTCATAAGACCAAAGCTGCAACAGAAGTGGACATCCGAGAAGACCAGATTTCCTAGAATTCATCTGGCAAGCTTTGCAAAGGCCTCTATACGTAGCTGCTAACACGGCAGAACCAAAACTCCTCTGCACAATGTCCTCAGGGGAACATGCCTCAGCTATCTCTCGTGCAATGCCGATCAGTCGTGCATCTACAGTGGTCACGTGGTTCTCTATGAACATAGTCTTGCCAAACAACCACATAATATATGCCTCTAGGGACCGGTTAATCTGTGCCTTTGACAACTAGTAAGTGGGATATCCTAAGGCAACAATCTGAAACTGGCTCAACCACCTGAAAATAGGTCCGTGCCGATCGTTGTCTAGGGTAACAGTAGTTGGCACCGCAGCCAGAAAATGGGCATGCATAGATGCTAGCCAACCAGTTTCCACCTCTAAAGGTCCTATGGCAGCACCGGCGAGAGGTAATCCTAACAAGTACGACACGTCCTGTAAAGTAGGAGCCATCTCTCCCCAGGGAAAGTGGAACGTATGTGTCTCTGGTCTCCATCTATCTACTAAGCAGCTAAGGAGTGACCTGTCGTAAGAGAAGTGTGATACTGGCCTCTTGCATAGCTGCATTGGTTCACCCGAGTCATCCAAGTCCGGGTGATCAACCCACTCATCCAATGTACCCTCAACCAGTCATGCCAAGGGTAGAAGTCCAGCCCAATTCAGCCTACAAAATGAACAAAATGTAGCTTACAATTAGATTCTATCAAAACGATGTCGAGCGTACTAAGTGATTGTACTGACACATACCTATCAACCCATGCAGGGTGTATCATCCAGTTAGACTTTGGGGTGCGAGTGACCAACACGTCTAAGTTCGGGCCCAATTCCTTAAGTGCACCTTGGTGCCCTCTATCGATATTAGCATTAAGCATCGGATACGAAGCCATATCTACAATGAGAACATAGTACAAACATATTACAAAATAAAACATAGATGTTTGCGTACTAAAAATAAAAACTGAGTATCCGAGAGGCATTAAAACATAGTCTCACATATTACAAATAAAAACATAGTGTTTGCTGCTTACATATAAAAACATAGTGCAAACATATTACAAATAAAAAAGTAGTCCGACTTATTACAAATAGAAACATAGTCCGACATATTATGCAGCTTCAGAGTTATTTATTCCTCGTCCGCCCCTTCGGCCTCGAGAGCCTCGTCCACCATGACTACGAGGACCACCTCTTTCAACTGTTGCTGCAGTCGTCGATGTGGAAGCGCTCGTCGATGTGGAAGCGCCGTCTTTCTTCAGGTCGGGGCAATATTTCATCCTATGCCCATAAGCCGCGCAGAGCAAACATTGTCTGGTTGCTCCACCAGCTTCAGATTGGTCCATATCATTTCGTATGCGCTTTACCTTATGCCTGCCCCTGCTAGTGCGCCGTAGTGCAGGATCCGGGATGTATACTCTATCACCATTGTTTACCTTGTTGAAATTGCCGACGACTCTAAACCCTGTCATCTCACCTGTCCAGACATTGAGTACTGCCTCCTTTGAATAGTATGGAGACACGAAGGAGATAGCGTCCAACTGAATCTGGCCACAGGCAGCCAACACATGTGAACAAGGCAGGTGCAACAACTGAGGCTTGTTGCATGTACACTCACAAGTTGGATGAAATTCTGCTCCGATTGTAACTTGATGCGTCTTCACCTCATTTGCAGAACCAAAACCATCAATAGGAAGTTGAACCTCATACCTCCTTTCCTGATTACCTATGAGTGTGACGGTGTGCTTTTTTGCTTTCTTTATCTTCTCAGCCATGTACTCCATGACACGGCTGCAGTAAGGAGTGTTCTGATTATCTGCAATATGCTTCCTTGCTAACTCATGCCTTTCTCTGAAATACCTCACAGTGCCATGGAATACACCCTCCACAATAGCTGTCAGTGGCAATGCTCTATTACCTCTGAGAACAAAGTTATAGATCTCTGCAAGATTGGTTGTCATGTGGCCATACCTAGCTCCATGGGTGTCATGCAGCAAAGACCAATTCACTGGAGGCTCTTTCTCTATCCACTCAGAAAAATTCTTTATTGCCCTGCCCTTCTTTCTCTTCATATTAGGAGGGTCAATTGCTGGCAAGTCACAAAGACCAACTGGCCCCTCCATCTCCGCAATGAGTGCTGTTAATTTAACCTGGTCTTTTTCCATTTTCTTCCTAGCAACGACCTGCTTCTTAGTGAACTCATCTAGTTTCGACCAAATGAAATCGTATTTGCGCCGCTGGTTCTGCTTGCATAACTTCTTGAACAAGTTCATCAACCGTTTGTTCTTGAACTATGAGAAAAAATTACCACCCAGATGGCGCATTCACCACCGGCTTTGCAAGTCCTTCCAAGGTGTTGGCTCGTCAGCAGTTGGATTACTCAGTGTCTTCACGCCTTCAATATACCTGGATGTCTGTCATGAATGAGACACACATTTGATCGGTCCTTCACGATCACAATTTTAATTTGATGGAAGAACCATACCCAGCTCGGAAAGTTCTCACCCTCCACAAATGCCATGGCTAGTGGGATGATTTGGTTGTTCCGTCCACACCAATAGCAGTCAGGATTTGCCCTTTGTACTGACCTGTCAGGAATGTACCATC